>OX422218.1:131768063-133136277 GCA_949130495.1 Sambucus nigra
TAGAATAGCGTTGTAGGGTGTCCACAACTGGAAACACGATCAGTTTCGAGATATTTCCAGTTCGTACTGGCAGTACTATCTTTCCCAGTGGCATGGTCATCTTTCCAGCAAAGCCGACCAAAGGGATTGTCGCTTCCTTCAAATCTTCCATCTTGTGGTTGAGCTTGAATAACTTTAGGTACATGACCTCTGAAGAGCTTTCCTAGTCAACTAGTAACTTGTTCACATCCCAATTGGCAATCATGAGAGTGATTACTAGCACACCGTGATGCGGAGTTCTGACTCCGACCAAGTCTTCCTCGGTAAAGACTAATGCTTGTCACAGTCAACGTCTTCTGGTCGACGGCGTTTGCTCGCTGGGGTCTTGGCAGGGTCAATCAGGAAAGCTTCTATACCCGCAGTAACTTTCTTTAATTCCATCCTAACAGCATTACCTTGAATCTGGTTTGAACTTGTTGCTCCATGGATATCTGCAAACTCATGCCCCATATCGTAGTCGTCTAGGACATTGTCAGGTTTCTGGTCGTGCTCCACGCTGGCCTTTGCACCCTTCTCTACATAGTTATCCAAGTGCCCTGCATGGGTCAACTCTTCCAAGTGGGTCTTGAGAGCTTTACAATTCTCTGTTTTGTGCTCGTGTTCCTTGTTATAGGAACACCTCATGGCAGTATTTCTCCTCGATGGGTCCCTTTGTCATCTTCCTCGGCCACTTAAAGTATTGTTGATCTTTAATCTTGTTTAAGATTTTATAGATCGGTATTTGAAAACTGTATTGATAGTCTGGTGAGCCTTGGTATGGTCTGCATTATCGTTACTTTTGAAACCGCCATTCTGTTTCTTGCCCACATTCTTGGGAGCATTCTTTTCGTCACAGTTCTTGGTTGTCTTTGATCGACCATTATCGTGCTAGACACTAGCTACCCCTTTCGCATACTTTTCAATTCTGGACATAAGGTCATCGATCGATGGTGTTGATTTCCTTCTTTGTGAGACTGGTGCAACACAGAGTTGCTCGGCAAACCAATCTTGAATGAGGCGACTCCTCCACCTCATTATAGGTCTCCCGGCACCGCCGGGCATATTCCCGTAAGGTTTTCTAGGATTTCTTCCTCATGGGGAGAAGCGATTCTATCCTCTTTGGATGGGCACTGCTCATGATGAATTTGCAGTGAAAGCCTCCATGAGCTGCTTAAAACTGGTGATCGACCTATATGGTAACTTCTCGAACAACTTTTGAACGATATCCCCTAGACTAAAAGGAAATATGCGGCACATTAGGGATTCATTGTTGCTCCAGAGAGTCATTGCTTGCCTGTACAGGTGAACATGATCAATGGGATCAGTCTTCCCATCATAGATTTTGAAATTTAGGTGTGGAAAATTTCTTAGGAGGTTGTGGCTCTTCTATTGACTTCGAGAATGGGGACTTCATCTGATTGATGAGAGCCCTTCTGGCCAATTCCTTAGTGGATGTGGCCCCCGATGAGCAGGATGTTCGTCCATCTCTCGTTGAATGAGATCTCAGAGATCCTTCTTACGATAACCCCTTCCCGGTTTCTCTTCACCGAAGGGCTCCTATGCCTGGAGCTCCCCTGGTCGACCGCGAACTTTTTCCTCAGCTGTGAGTTTTGCTCCCTTGAAGGCTAGGTGTTCAGGCATGGCTTTTGCGCTTGTCCCCATGGAGCTAAACTCTATTCTTTCCAGGCGACATTGCAAACGGGCATACTCCTCCTGCTGAAGGCGCATGGCGTCCTTCTATTCACGAAGTCGCCGTTCATAGGCATCTACAAGTCATGATATCTATGTGGATCTAGGTTATTTGTTTCTTTCCAGTCTGTTCCTCCTGGGGACAATACCGCAAGTTGGGAGTGTAATGAATTCCTGTTGCGACCTCAGACTTAGCCCTAGGTGCCGGAGGTTCGTTTGATTTTTTATGGTCGCCGTCAGACAGCGAACGTGGGCTACGTGGGTGATATATAATTGATCGTTTGGCTTTTGTTGACTGAGAAAAGGAAATCGATTCCCACAAATAGCGCCAATTATAAGTGGTAAAAACCTACTATGATTAATTCAACACAATTGAACCGAGCAAAAATAAATTCACAACCAAACAATACAGAATATACGCGGTTCGGCAATGTGCCTATGTCCACGAAGTGTTTCTCTCTTTCTTTATTAATCAGCTCTTAATAACAAAGATTGCATGACCTTTTTTTCCCAGGGGTGGGTTACATTTAAAAAATACATTTAAAAAAACAGGAAGAGAATGAGTCGTGTGGGACTCTAAGATCTTGGACTGCTATATTGATTTGCTCGAGCGAATCTAACCCCGAGATTTTCGTTGATCGGCTTCTCTATGTTCTTATCTCCGAGCTGTGATCATTTATCGAACTAACCGGACACGTGTCAGCTCCTCCTTCTAGGTCGGATAATTCTCCCATACTCTCTCCTGTTTCTGGTACAAAGACCACTCCTTTCAAGCCCTGAAATCCTAATATAAGTATCCCAATAATTGCCTTTTAATATCGTTTTTAACAACCCAAAAAGCTCCCTAAACCACCTCCAATTCTTGATTTTTTAATCACCAAAACCTTACCAAAAACCTCTAAAATATCAAATTTCAAACTTCGTATTGAGTAGAGGGAATGAATGAGAAATAACGTTTAAAGTAGGTTTTCAGTTTCTTTTCAAAAACCTAAATTGTGTGCTATTGTTAAACGCCTTGCACTTTTCTGCAACACATGAAAAGTACATTTATCTCACAGAACTAAGAAATGACAGGAATAATGAGTGACTGGAGCTTTCAGAAAATAACGAGAATACCTTTTAAGAACATCTTTACGTGATCAAATTGAACACATTAAGTACTATTTCAATTAAGTGCATTTGATAACACATAAGACGGCTCTCTTAACAAGATAAAATTGCTTAAATTTTCAAGTCGGGATGACTTGATTTATCACTAGAAAAATTTAATGGACTACAGTATTTTAATTACTCTATTCAGTTTGATCAAACTGGCAAAGTAGATTACGGGCTCTATTATGTCTGAAACCCAAAACACCATTGGTCAACTAAACCAATCTTAATCAGATAGTTAATATTCCACTCTGCCGATGACAATAGAACCCATAAAGAATAGGAGCAAAAATTGCAAACTCAACCCTAGGAAGCACGGACACTCCACAGGCAACGTGTCCGTGTCTGAAACCAACACCCACGGGCAAGTGCCCAACACTTCTTTTCGTATGCCATTCTTAATGTATAAGTAAAAGGGCAAAGGGGCAAACCCAGTGCACAAGGCTCCCGCCACTGCAGAGTACTGTACACAGCCTTATCCCTGCATATGCAGAGAGACTGTTTCTGCGTGTTAAGTATACAAGTTAAATCTGTGGCATCGTTTCGGGCCTCATCGTTAGAGGAATTCGCCTTAATATTTCTCATATGCTAGAAACTGGGCTGCAGTGCTGATGTAGAATTTATTTTATTTTTAATTCGGAAAAATAATAGATTTTATAACTGACAATGATCAATAACACAGATCACTGGACCAGCAGTCCACCTTACGTAACAGGGCCAAAAGGTTTAAAAAACAGAACAATTGCTGCTATAGAATGATATGTTAAATACTGTTGTATGGCTCAAGCGATTTCTTACTTTGGCAACAGTAGCAGCTGATATATGGATCATTTGGGGAAAGACTTTGGAAAGATATTATTTCCTAGATGAGAGATTGATTCACAGCTTCCTGTATTTTCAATTTTTGATTTTTTTTATAAGCCATTCTTTTCTCTTGTATTCTCATAATATTCGATGTAGGTATGTGTCATAGACAATATTTTCTGTTTATACTACACTTCTATTTTTTATTGACGTGTACTCTACGTGTCCGTGTCCTTCATTTATAGAATTCGTCTTGTCGTCACGTCTGTGTCATGTTGTACCAGAGTCCCTGTCCATGCTTCATAGAGTCAAAACCAAGCAAAAAATTATGAAGTCACCCTCAACAAATGAACTTCGTTAAGAAATGAAAAGTAGAAAATATTTCAACCATGTCTACTTAATCTATATACATCATTAATTTACAGTTTCTTACATAAAATCATTGACCAGTAAATTTAAATAGCTAGATATCATGCACAAGGATTCAAATTGTCAATAAAAATTTCCTTCACGACACTTTCATCCAAACTGTTACACCCCTATCTAGCACCAAATATTGAAGTCCAATATTTGCACACGTTTTAATTCTGAAAAAAATTTGAATTCAAATATATGTGGAGTCCTGCAAATAACACTATCGGAAGCTAAACTGAAAGTATAGAGGTTACTGAAGATGAATACCATTAAGTAGAACACCATCAGAGAAAGACCAGAACAAATTTCCGGCCACTCAGATTCTCCAGATATTTTGTACAAGCCAATGAAATCTGCTATCACATGAAACATCTTTGGGAATCCTATCGGGAGCTGATATACATAAAGTAGGCAAATATTGATGCCTGCATACAGCCAAAGAGGCTTCCACCACCTTCAAAACAATGTATACAAACACAGGCCACTAAACGCATCAGCAAAAAGAATAACTTAAAACGAAAGTTATATAAGAAAAAATAAAGTAAAAAATAGTGCAGTTTTTGCAAGAAACCCCAGAAACTATCTTTGATACAAAAAAAAAAAGCCACCCTAGCTATGGGTTTCATTGCCAAGACCCACTTTCTGGTGATTTTTTAGCAACACATAGTTTGCAAGAAAAATGCATAGTTCAAGATGGAAGAGAGGGGGTGCTAAAAATAGTCCACTTTTTTTACAATTTATTCAAAAACAATAAATAAATTTTGAACCCAAAATTTCTGGGTAAAAAAACGAAACAAGAATAGCAGTATATCACCTGAAGAGGCCTAGAAAATTGCTTGTTAATGACCAATTGACAAGACCAACACAGCTACATATGAAAAATGGCAAAGAAACCCACGAGGGATTGCTAATTCCAACTACCAGCTGAATGGCGGGCAACAACAAACAGGAAGCAACCCTGACATGAGAACCTTTCATGTGGCAAACAGAAAAAGTAAATTATCAATGAATTTGTGATATTGACTACTTAAACTCAGCCCAAAATGATAAAAATCTCTGATTTCAAGAAATACTTTAACGATAGGCAGTAATAGGATATAATAAATCAAATAAAATTAACAAGCTTGAGATAATATGAAAAACATATATGTAAATCATGCAATATTAATACTACAAATTAATCGAATAAATTACCACATTTTTTTGTCACTAAACTAAAATTCCTACAACACTCCAGTATAAATAATAACTTTTCAAGGGTTTGCAACTTTGAGGTTTTATAATCCTTGGTAACTCACAGTAGGGATGTAAAAACGAAACAAGCTACTGGTGTTCTACATAAAATAGATATAAAAAGAGATAGCCCTAAAAGGTTTGCAACTTTGAGGTAGTACAATCCTTGGTTGCTCACAATAGGAATAGGGGTGTAAAACAAAACAAGGTATTCTACTTGGTTTGAAGCTCATTCACGCTTAGAGGATCATTCGAGATCGACTTGTGAGAGAAACAAGCTAGAAGCATAATCATATATTTTTTTATAAGGGACAAAATTATTTAATTAATATTGAAACCAGTTACAAAATGATGGAGGATCACCCATCCGCCCAAAATGCATCAAAAGTCAACAAACTCATCTTTCCTAATTTGCAACACAGCCATTTTGGTAAATACGAAAAAAAAAAGGCACGATGGGAAAATGTTTCAAAAGAGAAGCCCAATGAGACACTAACAATCTTTCTTTTTCCCACTCTACCAACTTGATAATCATACATTTAAGCTTGTTGACTTAATGAGAGGTTAGCTTCAATTTAGTGGATAAACCAATAATCACCCAGCGTTACATTAAAAAAATTACAAAATACAGATTGATGAAAAAAAAATTGGGCCCTTTTGGTTACATATTTTGAAAACTGGATTTAGAAACTGTTTTTAAATCCAGTTTTCTGTGTTTTTAAATATTGGTGTGCGTTTGGTAAACTTGTACATTCATACATAATACATGATACACAAATGCATACATATATACATGATAATACACATATAAAACTATAAAAAAGTATCATGTATGTATTGATAATAGTATTTAACATATAGATCTTAATATACTATATATTTTAATAATTCATACTATACATAATTTGGTGTACATGTATATAATTTTTATTTATTTTAATTGTACACATATTTATTTATTATATATGTATATTATATATTAAGGTATAAATGCATCAAAATAGGGAGAATGAACGATTTTGAGTTGAAAAACAGAACAAAATTTAGAAAAAAAACTTTTGTTATTTTCTGAAAACAGGATTTAATCACATAAATATTGTAATTCAGTATTTAAAAACAGGTGTGACAAATGCAAATTCTTACCAGAATTGTATTTAAACACACAGAAAAAGTGTTAAAATTCATAACCAAACATGCCCTAAGGCTTTAACACTCAATAACTCACTCTAGCCGTAGCCGAGAAAAACTTCAAACGATATCAAGCACAACCACCTAGAGGCAGTTTAATACTGTTCAGCAGTCCATTGATATTAATACTTTGTTGTTCCTAGGCCTGTCAACGGATCGGATTCGAATCGGAGTAAGGTCAATTCAAATCCATTGATCAAATCGGATTCAAATTATACATCAGGGTATCTTACTGCAATCCATATCCAAATTCATTAGGATTCAGATTGGATAGTATCCGGCCACATTAAAATACTAATTATATCTATTTATCTCAAGTGTAATAATAATTCGAATACTAACTCAAATATACTTATAACTATAAAATATTAAATGTGTAAAATTTATTTCTAACTGTCATAATAATCATGTGATAAATATTAATGAAGGTATATAATATTAAATATCAAATTTCTTTAACACATTAGATCAGATTGGATTCTTGGCATATCAGATTGCTACTAATCCATATATGATCCATTTACTGACCGGATAAACTAATAATCGGATTATCGGGTTATTAAATAACAAAATGCCATCCATATCTGGATAAAAGTCTCAGATTCGGATCAGATACAAACTAAAACCCGATCCAATGACTAGTTGTTCCCTGCCCTCTTGCTATGAAACCCTCATGCTATACCATCCCTCCAAGAAAGATTCTTGGCAGTTCTACCTATTTTTTCAGTTTTTTTTTCTTTTCTGTTTTTACATCACTTACCTGGGGGGAGGAATCTTGACTTGACTGAGAAACCCTTCCACTTCTTTCACCCAATACGCCCCTCTTGGCGCAAAATGAGATGCCTCCCCTCAACACCCATGTCATTAGGTTTTAAACCAACCGTCTCTACCATATCGGGTTAGCATGACTTTAGATACTAAAGTATTACTCCGTTTGTCCCAACCTAAGAGTTCTTATTAATTATTCACTTAAGTAAACATCTTTTTTTCAACATTAGCCTCCCAACTTTGAAAATGCATTAGATCAATATTACCTTGATGTTGAGCTTCTACGCCCAAGGTGAAGTTAGAATTTCTTTCTATATATATACTATATTTGGAATCATGACTCTTAGTTCAGGACAGACAAGAAGGAAAAGCTGGACTCTTTTATTGGGGCGGAGGGAGTTATCAAGCTATTGTGCAGCACAGTTTCCGAACAACATGCAAAATCTTTGGCCTTTTTAAATAAAAAGTGAGGATTTTATTTAAAAACCACATATAAAACATAACTTGCATCAAATTGGAGGAAAAATACTCTGTCACATCACAATTAAAAAAAGAAGGGGGGGGGGGGGGGGGGGGGGGCTTTTGGGGAAAGGCCAAATACAACTCAAAAGTGTGTAAAAATAGGACACACCACACAATTTTATAAATTTAGTCTTTGTATTAAAAAGACCATGAATAATGACTAATATACCATTTGACAACTCATAAAAAAAATCAAAAATCAAAAAATCAAATTTTTAAAAGTCCATAATTCAAATTTACAAATCCAAAATTTACAAAATTTATATATTTGAAATCTACTCGTCAAGATCTATCCTAAAACACCCACAGTCGATATTTTTTGATAAAAAAATCGAACCAGATAAATTTACTATTTCACTAAAAACTACATTTTTTCCACCGAAAAAACTTCTTCTCCAGCCCGGGCAATGGTGCCGCTGGGAAGATCAAAAAAATGAAAGAAATAGACGAAGAGAGAGAAAAAAACGAGGAGAGAAATAATCCTGCGAGGATTCTGACGGTCTCTAGCAAGGATTCCGCCGTTTCGACGAGGATTCCAGTCGGTGGGGTGGGATGGGGTGGAAGTAGGGTTATGTGTTTATTTTTAGAATGAATTTTGAATGAGTATGAGTAAGGGTATAAAAATAAATACCTCTTTAATTAAAATAAATAAAATTACCTGTTTTGGAGTACTCCTGACTCTAAAGGGACCACACAAATAAATGTTATTGTAAGACGGGGGCTATATTTATAAACCTGGAAAGCAGTGTCGTATAAATTCAAATATAGAATGGAACATGACCTTGAGCTTAATTCTCTATAAAAAAAATTAAACATTATGATCCTCACATTACAATTTCCCTCCAATCCAAAAGAATATAAGAAGGAACATCTTGACAATTTTCGAAGGCAAAATCCCACAGAGACGCAGGAAAATAACTTTTTTACCAAATGAACTAATTCTGTGGATTGGAGATAAAGAATAACAAAATTTGTAGAAATGTTTTAAATCAACTGGTTACAAACCTAGATGTACAACAATGGATGAGATATGTCCCCAACATGAATCACGCCACGAAACCAAACCAAATTTGTGTCTGTGGATTTCAATCAAAGCAGTGAAAGCTACCAATAGCTGTATGAGCAAGAAATAAATAACCAAGGGAGATCTCCAGGACTGGATTCTGCAAAAAATCATTCAACATTAATACACGCGAGAGATACATAAATGATACATGATTGAAAGAATGAGATGAAAAAGCAAAGAAAAAAAATCGTAATCAAATCTTACTTCATGAATCCAATTAACTTTGCCAACCAAGAATCTGCTACCCTCCATTCTCCACCCTCAATGGCACATATAATAAGAAATGTCACTTGCCAAAGAATAATTATAGTTGAAAAAATAGTAATAGACCACAATGATAAAATCCCTTTGAAACGGAAGCCTGGAGAAAACAAATGATACATCAATATTGTTAGAAAAAATAATTGCGAATTGCAATTATTGTACAATTAGTGAACTATTGAGGCTAACTTAGCTACAGTATGACCCACACAAAGGAAAAGATAGATCAAGATCTCAAATTTCATAAAATCAAAAGATATTCCATAATCATACATATAGTAAATTTTAATAACACTAGTAAACTTGAGAAGTTTGATGAACAGCTAGGTTTACCTAAGAACGTGATCATCACACCAGCAGTAACATCAATAACAAAAGAATTGCATTGATTGCACATATTTCCATGAAAAATGACTATTTTCACCCACTTCCCATCTTTTGTAGTGTTTGATTTTACGCTTTTTTTATGGATTCTTTATCCTTAAGTTGGATCACGCAATGGGTGTTTCCACACCTTTGTGGACAACACATCTTTAACCCCGAAAATAAATTTGTCACTTGGTCTCTCCCACTCACCGCATCTCATATGGTTCATCCCGTCTCTTTCACTCCTCTCAATTGACACTGCTGCTTAGAAGAATATAGGGTTTTATTCTTATTACTTCAGTGTGTGAGGGTATATTTGTAGTGGGTCAACGATGTATATGATGTTTAGGGTTGGATGCTCAAATGCCTTTCCCTCACCTTATTATCGCCTTTATATCATATTTATAATTGCCGCGCTACAAAAGTACCCAAACTACATTCAAGTATAACAAATCGCATATAGATTCAAACAGTTGTGGTCCTCGTATTTTTTTATTTGACGGTGGTAGATAGATACATAGATCTCAGTTACCATAAAACCTCTATCCTCGCCAATCTTCACCACCAGTTCTCTGATAACTTCATATTCCATTCATGGGTCACACTTGATTTGCAATATTTCATCGTAGATCTCAATGAAACTAGATTCAGTCTTGGAATTTGCAAATTTCATAAAATTATAGATAAATGTAAGGACACAAATTTCCAATTGAGTCCTTTGTAGTTTTGGCTCAATTCCGGACAAAAACGTTTGAGTCATAGGATAGAGTTATTGATCATCCTTCAAGCCTACGACACACTAAAGTTGAAGACGTAGCGGCCAAGTTCATAAAGCGTCATCAAATGCCGTGTTTGTAGTGCCTCGTTTCTACGTCATCAACAATGTTCCGTTTACTCCTAAGGTATGAATGCATTTTAATATATATATAGGAGCTTGGAACAATTTGTATTGGGTGTACTTTGGTTTTAAAACTGTTGTTTATTTTCAAAAAGATTTTATTAAAACAAAGTATATAAAGTTTCTGGGCTAAAAATCAATTTTTTAGAACTTTCTGGAACTTCGTTCGAAATGTCATTCGAACGAGGGTGTCGTTCGAACAATATGTTGTTCGAACGAGTTTGCCAACGAGTTCCCCAAAAGACCACTGGAATGTCGTTCGAAGTGTCGTTCGAACGAACTTGATGTTCGAACGAGATTTCCAACGAGATTTCTAAAGAGTTCACACTGGAACTTCGTTAGAAGCCTCGTTCGAACGAGATTTCGTTCGAACGAAAATGTCATTCGAACGAGTTTTGGCGGGAACAGTTATTTGGCGGTTTTGAGCAGTTTTTTCCCACTTTCCCACTTCTTTTCCCACTATCTTTTTACAGAACTTCTTAAGTGCGGAAACCAAGTTTTTTTAACTTAACTTTTCATACTATTACAACTCCTAGAGAGAGTTTTTGAGTGTTCATCTTTCCAAAGAAAAGTTCATTGTTTAAGTGCATATTTTTCCAAGAAAAATCTTTTCAACACTTGTTTCACACCCAAAGTTTAGTTTATCCAAGTTCATCCATATATATATATACTTTGCTTGGAGTTTGGCACCGGTTTATCTCTACATATTGAAGAAGAGATTGTTTGGGTTTGCTTCTACATCCCACAAAGAAGAAGATGTTTGCGTTGATTTACCCACTTGGTGAAAGGCTCCTAGTTTGGGTGACGGTGACCATATAAAGTCCGATCGGTGGATTCCGAGACCGCGGTGGAGCTCTGTGGTTATTCGCTAGGCGGAGGTGTATACAAGAAGGAGCGTCGGCGCTTGAGAGGGATCGAGTCGAGTGTTGTAAGTCTACTGTCTTGTATTTGTAAAACCATACTTAGTGGATTTGAGGCTAGGCCGTCCGAGGTTTTTTCCCGTTGTGGGTTTTTCCTCGTAAAAAAAAAACAATTTTGAATTAACTACACATTACCCAATATTTATTTAGCACCAAAATAAATTAAGTAGTGATATAAACCAAATTTTATCTTTTTACCTAAGCATGCGTTCTAGGTGATATAGCAAGATAAAATTAACCAAATTTTTTTTTTACGAGGAAAAACCCACAACGGGAAAAACCCTCGGACGGCCCTAGCCTCAAATCCACTAAGTATGATTTTACAAATACAAGACAGTAGACTTACAACACTCGACTCGATCCCTCTCAAGCCCCGACGCTCCTTCTTGTATACACCTCCGCCTAGCGAATAACCACGGAGCTCCACCGCGGTCTCGGAATCCACCGATCGGACTTTATATGGTCACCGTCACCCAAACTAGGAGCCTTTCTCCAAGTGGGTAAATCAACGCAAACATCTTCTTCTTTGTGGGATGTAGAAGCAAACCCAAACAATCTCTTCTTCAATATGTAGAGATAAACCGGTGCCAAACTCCAAGCAAAGTATATATATATATGGATGAACTTGGATAAACTAAACTTTGGGTGTGAAACAAGTGTTGAAAAGATTTTTCTTGGAAAAATATGCACTTAAACAATGAACTTTTCTTTGGAAAGATGAACACTCAAAAACTCTCTCTAGGAGTGGTAATAGTATGAAAAGTTAAGTTCAAAAAACTTGGTTTCCGCACTTAAGAAGTTCTGTAAAAAGATAGTGGGAAAAGAAGTGGGAAAGTGGGAAAAAACTGCTCAAACCCGCCAAATAACTGTTCCCACCAAAACTCGTTCGAACGACATTTTCATTCGAACGAAATCTCGTTCGAACGAGGCTTCTAACGAAGTTCCAGTGTGAACTCGTTAGAAATCTCGTTGGAAATCTCGTTCGAACATCAAGTTCGTTCGAACGACACTTCAAGTGGCCTTTTGGGGAACCCGTTGGCAAACTCGTTCGAACGACATATTGTCCGAATGACAAACTCGTTCGAACAACATTTCGAACGAAGTTCCAGAAAATTCTAAAAAATTGATTTTTAGCCCTGAAACTTTATATACTTTATTTTAAAGTTTTAATAAAAATTTTCTGATAATAAACAACAATTTTAAAACCAAAGTACACCCAATACAAATTGTTCCAAGCTCCTATATATCTATTAAAATGCATTCATACCTTAGGAGTAAACGGAACATTGTTGATGACATAGAAACGAGGCACTACAAACACGGCATTTGATGAAGCTTTATGAACTTGGCCGCTACGTCTTCAACTTTAGTGTGTCATAAGCTTGAAGGATGATCAATAACTCTATCCTATGACTCAAACGTTTTTGTCCGGAATTGAGCCAAAACTACAAAGGACTCAATTGGAAATTTGTGTCCTTACAAATCTCCCCCTTTGGCTATTCCGGGACAAAAACAAAACAAAAATCCTAAAGGGCCGTCAAGCTCTACTAGACATACAAAATGTCCCACCCAAAATAAAAATACAATGCTTGACTCAAACAACCCAAAGGATCAAAATCTTTGCCCGATGATGAACGTTGCCATTTAGAAGAATTCTTGCACACTTAAGCAAACTATCAAACGCATAGGGAATATCAAAATATTAAATGCAATTGAATAATTACTCCCCCTAAATTAATTCTCCCCTTTATCAAACAAATTATCTACTTAGAAAGACGTCTCCCCCTAAGATAAATCTCCCCCAAACTAAGATACGATTATAATAGGAATAGATACCATTTCTCCCCTATCAATAAACTCAAATTTCAGAAATTAAGGATTGAACTCATACATTGAACTGAATTCTCTTGTTTGATTCCCAAATTTCGGAAATTTATAGCACTCAATTCTCAACACTTCATTCATTGAATGTATGGAAGTTCAGCACACCACTTTCACAAAATCGTGGAAGATAGAACCAGGAAGTGGAAGTCCATTAAAATGGAATCCCTCAAATACGTATAACATAAATGCATACATGTTTATGGTTGTTGAATCTTGATTAATCTGTATAGATTTGTGCGTGAGATCACAAATAATCCCAAGGATCTTGGAGATGTATGTTCTGTGTTCTTGATTAATCCGCATGGTTCTTGAGCCTGTGTTTTTTGGGTTTGATTGTATATACAATATGTTAAGCTATATATTGATGTGTATGGGATCTCTAGCGACAAGTGACGCGTGGTTGGTTGTGCCTACGGGAGAAGACTATCTTTTATTTTACATTTTTAGTTTAGGATTTAATTGTAATTTTCCTTTATTTTTAGTGTCTAATTAGTTTCCAAGTATGTTTGGGACTAATATGTCATTTTTGGTTATTAGTTGCCTTTTTTAGTCATTTTGGGTATTAGCTTGATTAGCAAGCTAATCTCTCCTATAAATAGGCCCCTTGGCCCTCATTTGTAATCAATCTTTAATATTGAGAACTGAGAATAGAGAGAGAAAGAAACTCATTTCATTTCTTTAGTTGCTGTTGTTGTTGTTGTTGTTGTTGTGTAGTGTAGTTGTTGTGTAGTTAATAGTTGTGTAGTGTAACAATAACGCTTCCGCATTTGAAGATTTACATCATATATATAGCATATGTAATATATAATTCTTTCGGGTGGAATATTTTCGGGAAAAAAACGAGGATAAAATGTTTTAAAAAGATCAAAACAAATTTTACATAGAAACATTAGCAATAAAACATCAAAGAAATGGAAAATACAAGATTTTCCGTCTAGAAAAAATTCTAATCAAACAGCACAACTGGATTTTTTCCAGGGAAAACATTTCCAAAGAAATTAATTCATTTCCAAGTCTTGTTGGAATGAGAAACATGTACCCAACTAGAAAAGGCCGTTAGTAGTTAAATAAGCCAAGGGTGTATCAGTCTTTTAGCTTTCCATTTACTATTCCAGTGTCGTTTTTTATGTTAAATAAATCTGTTTTTAAAAACCATTGGATAGGTGTTATATGCGCGAGTTGTGTAGCCAATGAGAGGCATTCAGTTAGAGGAGAGAGAAGTGGGAATCTCTATATGTAGTTTTAGTCGTTTCTATTTTGGGATATCAATGAACAATTAAGCTTTTTAGGCTATGTTCTAGTGTGAGTAGAGATTAATATTCTTTTTATTGTATTTTCTGGTTCTCTTGTACTGCAGATCAGTACAATTGGTATCAGAGCATTCAATTATGTGTCAAATTCACCACATGGCTGACGGTACCCGTTGGGAAGTTACAGAGGATCTTACTAAGAAGCATGAAGCTAGCATTGCTGAAATCATGAGCCATTGTAAATCTTCGGAGGAGAGATTTCAGCGACAAGCTCTAGCTCGTGAAGACTTTGGAAGAAGATGGTTGCCAAATTTGAGCACCTACTCCAAATGGTCCATAATCAATTTCAGAAGGGCAAGGGTAAGGAGATTAAAGGAGAGGGAAGTGTCACTATTCTACAAACACCAGATAATGTATCAGCTGCTAGATCTGTGCAAATGGGAGAGGACAGACTTGATTACAAAGCGGCTGGAACAAATCATATAGAAGGTAACCCTTGCAAACTTCCGAAGTTTGAATTCCCTCGTTTTGATGGTGAAAACCCTAAAGCTTGGATTAGGAAGTGTAATAATTCTTTCAAATTCACCCTATGAGTGAGGAGCATATGGTCAACATCACTTCTCTATATATAGAGGGCACGGCAAATGTATGGTTTCATGACTACCAAGAAGATCACTTGGGAACAATTTGCGGATGATGCGTGTGTTAGATTTTCTGAAGTGGGACATGAGAACATAGTTGGTGAGTTTAACAAATTGCAACAAAATAGTTCTGTAAAGAAAGAATTATCAAGTTCAATTTGAAGAACTGAAATCCCTTGTGGTTGCAAAGAACAAAGGATTGAGTGAGGAATATTTTGTGCACATTTCCTTAGTGGCCTCAAACCTGAAATTACATCTGTCATTCAAATGTTCAACCCCACCTCATTAACCCAAGCCTTGTACCTTGTCAAAATTCAAGAATTTGTACTCTCTACCAAGCCCAATAAGCCTACCTACTCTTAACACTATAGCCCCTAAATTCACTCCCACATTTTCATCCTCATTTAAAAAAAATCTCACAGCAACTCCATCCCCTCCTAAACTTAACTCCTCAAACACAATCAAAACAAAAGGGGGTGGATTGGTTACAACAATACAATCCAGTACTTTTTGACTTTGTAAGGTTAATCATTTCATTCAAGAAGGAAGGACAGCTTGTGGTACTAAGGAATAGTGAGGGTTCTATTCTATCAAGATGATGACTAATGAGGCTTTCAACAAACTCCTCAAGAAACCACTCATGGGTTAATGGGGAATGGTTTGGAGTAACTGCCACTGAAATTCCCACTACCCCAATTTGTCATGAGATTCAACAACTTCCACAAACGTTGCTATGATTTTTAAAGAGCCAAAAGGTTTACCCCCTCCCACGTCACATGACCACCACATTCCATTGAAACCTCACACTGAAGTTGTTTGCCAAAGGCCATACAGGTACCCTTATGTACAGAAGGCTGTAATTGAGAAAATGGTGGAAAAAATATTACTAGCTGGAGTGATTCAACCCAGCCAAAGCCCTTTTGCTTCACCAATTTTGCTGGTTAAAAAGAAAGGAGGAGAATGGAGGTTTTGTGTGGAGTATAGGAGGCTTAATGACTGCACCATTAAAAACAAATTTCCCATTCCTATGATTGAGGAGTTATTGTTAGATGTGCTACATGGAGCCAAAAAAATTCAAAACTAGACCTTAGATCAAACTACCATCAAATTAGAGTCCTCCCCTACCCCCACCCCCATCCCCACCCCCCACAACCCCCCCCCCCCCCCCCCCCCCCAAATCACAAAACAGCCTTTAGAACACACCAAGGGCATTATGAATTTAAAGTTATGCGTTTTGGTTTAACTAATGCCTCTGCCTCTTTTCAAAATCTCATGAATGACATATTCAAACCTCAGGAAGTTTATCTTGGTTTTTCTTTGATGGCATCCTAATCTATAGACCCTCTTTTGAAGAACATATCCATCACTTGGAAGCCACCCTTTTGCTCTTAAAGCAACACCAACTATTTGCCAAATTAACCAAATGCTCTTTTACTCAAACACACGTGGAATACTTGAGCCACATCCTTTCTGGGGAGGGGGTGGCTGCTGACCGTTCTAAAGTCCAATGTAGGATAGATTGGCCCAGGCCTATGAGCCTCAAAGCATTGAGGGGGTTCCTTGGATCAACAGGGTATTATAGAAGATTCATTCAAGGCTATGGCACTCTCAGCAAATGCCTTACTGATCTTCTAAAAAAAGGGAACTTTCAGTGGAATGAGTTGCTGAAGCATCCTTCCAAAAATAGAAGCAAGTAATGGTCAATGCTCCAGTTCTTGGCCTTCTAAATTTCCAATAATAATTTGAAATTGAAGCAGATGCTTGTGAGCAAGGAGTTGGGGCTGTGTTAACGCAAGATAGGAGGCCACTTGCCTTTTGCAGTACAGAGTTGGGGCACAGATATTTGGGGTTATCCACCTAGGAGAAGGAGTTGTTAGCTATAGTTATGGCAGTCACCAAATGGAGGTCATACCTCATTGGGGGGCATTTTACCATATTCACTAATCACCGGAACATAAAATTCTTCATGGAGTAAAGGGCCCACACTTTATTACAACAAAGATGGTTAGCAAAACTGTTGGCTATGACTATGAAATGAAAAACAAAAGAGGAAGGGAGAATGCGGTTGCTGATGCTCTATCTAGAGTTGCTGAAGGCCACTGTGTGGCCCTTACTGTAATGATGCAAGAGGTGGTTTCCAGCTATGAAGGAGATTCACAAACACAAGCTCATTACTAAATTGATAGTATCCCCTGATGATAAACACCATTATACCTATGCCAAGGGCATTTTGAGAAGAAAAGGGAGAATTTATATTGGGAACCCGAGGGGAGTTGAGGTCAAAAGCTATGGCCACCATACATGCATCTGCCATTGGCCCCACTCTGGGTCATCAAGCTAGTTACAAGAGGGGCCAAACCAATTTCTATTGGCCAGGTTTCAAAAAAGCAATTTATGAGTTTGTCAAACAATGTGATGTGTGCCAAAGGCACGAAATTGAACACACCCATCCTGCTGGCCTCTTGCAACCCCTCCCCATCCCTACCCAAGCCTGGCCTCGTATCCCACTAGACTCCATTGAAGGGTTTATAAACTTCATGGACTCCCACTTTCCATCATCTCTGACAGGGACGACTTGTTCCTCAGTCATTTCTGGAAAGAAATCTTCAGAGTTGGGGACCACTTTGAATATGAGCTCAGCCGACCATCCCCAAACAGAGAGAACCAATGCCTGCCTTGAATCTTACCTACAGACCTCAAAAATGGCACAGTTGGTAGAGTGGGGGTTTAATATTAACTACCACGCCAGTTTGAAAATGACCCCTTTCAAAGCCCTCTATGGTTATGAAACGCCTCAATTGATCTTAGATACTGAACCTCACACCCCTTTTGCTGCTGTAGAAGACTACTTGCTCAATCGCAAAATTATGTTGGAAGTTTTAAGGCAAGGGCTTCAAGAAGCTCAGAACAGGATGAAAGTTTTTGTGGATAAGAAGAGGACAGAAAGAGTTTTTGAAATATGAGACATGGTCTATTTGAGGCACCAACCTTATAAACAAACTTCCGTGGAATTAAGGAGTGACCTCAAACTGGATGCCAAATTCTATGGTCCTTTTCCAATCATTGCTAAGATAGGAGTTGTTGCTTACAAGTCAGCTGCCCAGTGGATCCAAAATCCATCCCGCGTTTCATTTGTCCCAACTGAAGAAGAAACTTGGCAATACTATCAATGTGCTACCCCAATTGCCACTCACATATCAGCATGGTCACAGTAAAGTGGAACCCCTCAACGTGTTGGATCGCAGAATGGTGAACACGAACAAGGCTGTCCCACAACTTTAGATTCAATGGTCTAACTCGGTTCGTGAGGATGCTAGCTGGGAGGATTACTACGCAATCAATAATCAATTTCCTCATTTTGATCCTTGAGGACAAGGATCTCATAAGGATGGGGCAATGTCATGTTCCCAATTTGAAAAAGGTGTTAGTAGTTAAATAAGCCAAGGGTGTATCAGAATTTTAGCTTTCCATTTACTTTTACGGTGTCATTTTGTTATGTTAAATAAATGGGTCGTTAAAAACCATTAGATAGGTGTTATATGCGTGAGTTGTGTAGCCAATGAGAGTCATTCAGTTAGATGAGAGAGAAGAAGGAATCTCTATATGTAGCTGTCGTCATTTCTATTTTGGGATATCAATGAACAATTAAGCTTTTTAGGCTCCGTTCTCGTATGAGTACAGATTACTATTCTTTTTATCGTATTTTTTTATTCCCTTGTAGCCAAACGTTGTTGAGTGAACCTGTTAAATATTTTTTTCCCTCTTTAATACCAATTGGTTTTAGGTGAGATGGCGGATTGAGATCCGATAAAGTGGTATTAGAGTCAATGGTCACGGGTTCAACTCTTGTCCATGTCATTTGTTGGGGGGAATGTTTGTGAGATCATCAATAACCCATCTTTGAGCTGTATGTTCTGTGTTCTTGATTAATCCGCATGGTTCTTGAACATGTGTTTTTTGGGTTTGATTTTATATATAATACGTTAAGCAATACATATAGCATATGTACTTATTATATATCCTTCTTTGGGGTGGAATATTTTTCTTGAAAAACGAGGATAAGAGGTATTAAAAAGGTCAAAACAAATTTTACATGGAAAATTTGCAATATAACATCCAAGAAATGGAAAATACAACATTTCCATCTGGAAAAAATTCTAATCAAACAGCAACACTGGAAAATATCCTGGGAAAACATTTTCAAAGAAATTAATTCATTTCCAAGTTTTGTTGGAATGAGAGTAAAGCAAACAAATGCCTTGCCCCAGCCAAACGTTGTTGAGTGAACCTGTAAAAGATTAAAGGTTTTCCCTCCCTAACACCGATTGGTTTTAGGTGAGATGAAGGCTTGAGATTCGATAAAATGGTATTAGAGTCAATGGTCACGAGGTCAACTCTTGCCATGTCATTTGTTGGGGGGATTGTGTTGGAATGAGAGTACAACAAATGCCTTGCCCCAGCCTGCAAAAAAGATTAAAGGTTTGTTCTCCTCAACAACAATTGGTTTTAGGTGAGATGGCGGCTTGAGATCCAATATGCGGTATCAGAGCCAATGATCACGAGTTCGACTCTTATCCATGTCATTTGTTAGGGGATTGTGTTGGAATGAGACTACAAAAAATGCCTTGCTCACCCCAGCACAACGCGTTGAGTGAACTTGTGAAAGATTATAGGTTTTCCCTACTTAACATCAATTATTTTAGGTGAGATGGCAGCTCCGACAAAGCATCTTTCCAATCAAATGAGCCCTAAAAGTACTGCATAACAATTAGTGATAGGGTTTTTTGTATTTAACAGCTCTTATCCTTAATAATATATTAGAAAAGTGGTTGACTTATAAGTTTCTCTTAATTTTCTCTTCTCATTCTTCTAAGTTCTTGCAAGGTATTAGAGCAATAAACCCAAGTTTCGTTTTATTTTATTTTCTTCTCTTCCTTATTCTTGATTTTTTCCGTCCCTGGCTATTTTGTGTTCTTTAACAATTACAATGATGTATGGTGACGTAATAATGATGTTTAAGGGCCTTTGTGCTTTACAGTATGACTTCGTTTTCATGGCCATCGTAGTAATAATATGTTATAATCGTTCCCATCGCAACATCAGACCATGTAGAGATGCATATCACTACTGTGAAATTGAATGTGGATAACTTGGAGTTTATTTTTCCTTCCCCTTTCCATCTAGAGAGGATAAGTGATATGATGAGTGGCTGCCTGATAATGCTTGGGTCATTACATGGTTATGGAACAGCATGGGGAGCCAAGCCACCGGCAGGGGGAAGAGAGAGATCCAGATATTTTTTATAAGATGAACAAAAAATATGATATGCATATCATTTTCTCTATTAATAGCAAGAAAATTACGCATTCAATTTTGAATAAGTGTCAGAGAAAATATTAAACCAACAGTAAACTTCATATAAGAATATTACGTGCCTCGTCTTGTGGCATCGTCAACTCTGTATGTGGTTTGTATGGAATATGTATTACTAAATTATAGATTTTATTACAGCATAGTCAAACCCACAATGGTCCATATTTTCTCATTTGATAAATCGGCAAACTTTAGAGAAATTATAATTTGTTATATTTTTTCGTTTAAAAAAAATTCAAAATAATAAGGTGGGCAGTTCCTGCCTTCTCTATGAGTAAATCTAGACCTGAAGCTATCTATGAATGCTAATGTATGCTTCTTCCCACAGCCAATGGACTATAGGATATAGTGTGGGATATGCTTCCCTTCAACAAAAAAAAATCAACCACTATCACCCACCGATTACACATACGACTCTTTTGAAGAAAAGAGAGGAACTTTATGTTTCAAAAGTCTGGGTTGCATCCTGATCTTCAAGGAGTTAGTAACCAAATTTCAAATGTTTATTCTAGTGTTTTGAGGACTTCTCTTACAGCTTCATCTTGTTCTAGTACTCCCACAACGGATACTTAAGCACAGGTTTCTTCCACTTGATAATGGGGATCTTAGAGAGGATTTGGTAGTAATCGCAGCTGTAATTCTAACAGAAGGGTCAGCATACTGCCTATTAAGGTAGTAGAGATAATGGTATGGTAGAACGAGAGGTCCGCTGTATGGAGGTCATGGCAAAGGAGGTAGGTGTAGAGCTAGAAATTCTTAACATGAAATTAGTTGGTTTGAGATTAATCCTTAATGAGTCAATTGTCAACGGTGTTCTGCCCGAAATTGCCATTTGATATGCTTCACATGAAAATTCGTATATAACTTTGAGGGGTTAGTTGTATTAACTGCTTGTCGTCCTTCATCTGTTCTTGGGGACAAAATATTATTTTCCATGTTACCTGCTTATTCTCTTTTCCATGAGTTGTCTTGCATTTTGTCTTTTGCTTTGCTCATATTCTCACTCCAGGTCATGATACACTCATATTAAAAAAGAAAAGGATATACATATAAGAAACACATGATATTGGATAATACTACAAAATAAGACTGGTCAGGTGTAAACCAGAAAAAGAAAAAAAAAAGTGGATATGCGCAGCAGCATACCTCTTTTCGGCGCACTGAATAGAATGATGAGAGAAGCTACCAAATCAACAAGAGAGATCAAGCTCCAATTCAGAAAAGCAGCTGCAAAAGAAGAGAGTTGGAAGGAACGGATAAAACATATGGTCAAACCAGTTATAAAGAAAGCTTACACACATACACAAATTATATCTAATGCTAATAACGCATATAGTGAAGAATGCAACAGTAACCCTAAGGTGAAAAAACATTGCCCAATTTCTAACTTAAAAGGAGTAACTTTATTTTATAATTGCACGCACTCTGATATTATCTCATGGCATTAAATGAGAGTACTATGTTGTCCAAAATTGCACTTTGGATTTTGAAAAGTTGCAATCAATGTGAACCATTAGATGCTTTGTTTCAACCCTAAACATCCTTGGAGTTGAACAACATCCAACCATTACTCTGTAATATGATGACCACCACTACATTTGTTTATATAGCCTGGAAGTGTGCATTAAAGCACAACACTAAAACGGGGAAAAAGGAAAAAGACAAAAAGAGCAATTTCGAAGGGCCGTCATATTGTTAGCCACAGGCAAAGGCAAATTTAATACTAATAAGGTAATTTTAAGGAAATATCCACCAAATGAATAAAAGGACAAAAACAGTCCAAATGGGTCCCATTTTGAGAAAGTGCTCAACCCCGAGCTCAAAGGAGAAAACCACCCTCGTCAGGCAGAATCCTAGTAATGCAGGCTAGCCCCGCCTCGCGCACTTCCTCTCCCGGGGATCGCTCCCATGCTCATCATCAACCTCAACTGATCGCTTCTTCTTAGGGCACTCGCAAGCTCTATATCCCTCCACTCGTAACATTTGAATGGACGGGTGTGAGTGTGACCCTCGAGACCATTCTGGGACTCACTGATATCGTCTGAGTGAAAATTTCATGGTTCAAACACTATCTATCATTTACGAAGGGGTGGATAAAGCAAAACTAGCAATCCAAGCAACTGTCAAAAACTGGAAGAAGGAAGAAGTATTAGCAGGTGATCGATGGAAGATGGGAGAGACAATTGCACCGAGACTTGCATGCCGCGGGATATTTCGTATATCCGGCAGTATTCATCTAATTTTTCAAACAGGCATTGGCAATAAATGAGGTATCACATTTGTTTCCATCGAATTATATTTATTTCATATATGTATTGTTTCTAAATTGATTTGTTTGCTTTTTAGGTTAAACTCTTTAACAGATAGGAGAGGGGACTTTGGCTCAAATCTTACCAAACAAGCAATCAAATCTTCTCTTCTAGCTGAGTGGTGGAAAATTTACGATGACGATGCACCCAATCTTAGGCGCATTGCTATCAAAGTCCTGAGTCAAACATGCTCATCTCCGGGCTGTGAGAGAAATTGGAGCACATGGTCTCTCATCCATACAAAACTTTGCAACCGATCGGCAATAAGAAAAATTGCATAAATTGGTGTATGTGCATTACAATTGCGGCTTAGAGTTAGGAATTTGATGTACATGTGAGATACCGAAGATTTCTACAATCCGAAAGACTTGAATTCAATATTTGAGGAGGATGACATCTTGGATAAGTGGTTCCGAGAGAATGATGAAGGGGTCTTACCAGCCGATGACTTAGATTGGTTGGATGAAGGTATTCAACAAAGCGAAGGGGAAGGAGGACGAGGGGTCACAATCAACCGGCATCGATCAGTGTTCTTTCTAGTTCTGATGATGATCATGGTGGTGATGATGGTTGGCATGATATTCCTGGTACTTATGATAATCATGAAGATGATGACGACGATGATGACGATGACGACGACGACAATGACCACCAAGGTGGTGGCAGGGGAGATGTTAATAGGGGAACTGCGAGTGGTAGCCGACAAAGGAGTGGAGTTGGTGGTAGCCAACAAATGGGTGGTTCTAACAATACTGGTACACAGCACGGTGGTAGTATGACATGGGCACAAGGAGATGAAAACTACTATGTCACACAAAACACAGATCATGGTTATCGCTCGGGAATTAGTGAACAACGGAGACATTTAGACAACTTGATGAGATTCCCTAGTAGTGACGAGTATTCAAGTGGATATGATCTGTAACGTCTTGATGATCAACTACGGGCAATGGGTTTAATAACATATCATACATACTGCAGTGGAAGACATAGTATCTCTATGAGTGGGAGTGGCACAGATAGCTATGGTCTGGCACAACTTCCAAGATCTACTAGTACTAGTACAGGTGGTTACTATGATCATTATAGAGACCATTATGGATTTACTAGTAGCGGTACAACAGGTGGTGATTATTATCGATATAATCAAGGGACGCAATATGGTGTTCTGGGTATAGAGGTTTTAAATATTATCATCACGATAGTCAACCGGGAGATCGTCAACCATAATTTTCAAATTATGGATCATCTAGCCAGTCATCCCAACCATCTGAGCAGCAATATGGTTCATATTTCTTTCCTTACACAACTGAAAGAAATTACCACTATTCAAATCCGTATGATCGATACCGCAACTAGATAGGAAGATGAAAATGACGAAACATTGTAATCATTTCTATTTCTCTTCCATGTTCATTTTTCATCAAGTTTTATGTGTCATTAGATTGTTTTTCAATATTATTATTGGTTTACTATGCAATATTGAATCTGACAACCTTGTCACGCTTCAGTATAACCAATTCTACAATACAATGCATATTGAATGATGGGTTTGAATGTATCTCATTGATCCACAATGTTAATCTTATTTTTTAAAAATTTTCTATAATTTTTAAAAGAATTTTTTTCGCTCTCTAAATAGTGTATTTTTGTGTATCGCCCAATACCGCGACCGATACAGTTACCGAGTTGAAAATCGAGTGCCCGATTCCAGTATCGATACCGAGACTTTGAACCATGCGTGAAATGAAAGCCCTGTGAACCAAACAAAAATATTCCTCCACGCAGAGGGCATGCTCACTGGCTTTCGCCATCGTCAGGGTATCCAAAGCAAAGCAGATCTGCTGGAGGCCTTGAAGGTAGCACACGATCAACTATTCCTCGTCATCCTCTAAATTGGATCCGAAGCATAGCAAGTGGAATCACTCCATATAATCAAGGACCGATAATTATCCATATTGAAAGGCTGGAGTCCAACGAACAGATCTCAACGTGTCGGACTAGGCATGAAAGCCTCTCTCAGCAGCTATCTCATCACTACTATCCACGAATTCAAAAGATCAAGTTCCTCTAGCTATCTTCGCCTCATGATCTCCTTTCACCAAACCATGGTTACCCCTGGAAATTTGTCGCTACCAATCGCACACATTTCACCCCCATAAATTGTTGTACTCGAAGATCTTCTCGATCGAATAGAGCCGATCTACAAAAGCATCAGGTTCATCTGACCATCAAACGCGAGAAAATCTACTCGAATGTCACCATAAATGCTCTTAGCTAACGGTCGCAAGACATTGCCTAAATGATATGATCCTAGCCAACTCAGCACCCTCATTCTCGCCAACTCAACACCCTAACACCCTCACCAGATGCCTCCACTCGGCCTAATGTACATGACCTCTTCCATGATGGGAAATGGGGCCTCACTAGCTCTAGCCCCGGACATCACACAACGGATAATCATCCATCTTGTACCTGTCTAATAGCACCAAAAGCACGTACACTACTCTACGAGAACACCTTGGCGTACCTTAGGACTCAAGATCTCAAATGGGGAGTCGCTCGATGTCCTCATGGCCAAACGACGGGTCAATGGCACCAAATGAGAGTCGAACCATATCTTGCCACCAAACCCACTACCTGCAAAAAAAAAAATACTATCTTCCACGACGAGGGTTGTTGGCGTTGCACCCATTCTCGGGTCCTCCCTTTGCCCCTATCGATGAATCTAAGATCGTGTGAAGCAGAAAATGTCAATAGGGTGTGGAGTGGGACCCTCGAAAGCTTAATCAGGGGTCAACCCTCAACCATAAAAACATTTGCACCCGACACAATTTGCTATAAATATAAGCGATGGTGATTTAAAGCATACGAGGATCAAAGTAGTGGTCCCTCGGTCGCTAGTGGACGTGTCTTAGTGGGACACCCTGCAACTTGGTCGGACAGCTAAAGTTATGATGACCAGACCTCCACTAGTGCAGCAAGCCCCATTAGGCCTTACCCCTTGTCTGCCTTTGACATTAAACCCCAAGGGTTTTCGTCCCTCACAGTCGCTTCCACGACTAACCATAGGTTGTCGCCTAGGCCTGGAGAAATTTGCAAGGATCTGGGAAGGTCGCGATCAAGACTGGAGGTGAGGGTACGGTCAGCAGGTCGAACCGTGACTTTCTCTGGCGTCGACAGAAGAGGGGTGGGCACCGGTGGTAGTGTAGTTGTGGGAGGTTGTGAGAGAGAAATTAACGCATTACACTCCTCAAGAGCACACGCATTGCTCCATTCCAATATGATTCGATCATTCGGACGTTATTTAAAGTTGTCACGACGTGTGTTTTACAGTAACTTAAAGCGCTTATGACTCTGATACAAATTTGACGACGATCGACACACGAGCAAAAACAAATTAGAACTTCCCTCTTTCACAAATAATATAATGTCCTCGAATGAAGTGATTGTATTTGTTTATATAGCCCCCACACTAAAAGGGGAAAAAGACACAAAAGGATAAAAGAACAATCTAGAAACTAGCCATACATATACACGACACTACTAAGCAGAGGGAAACGTAAATATAATACTATTTAAGTTTAAAATGGGAATAAGAACCAAAGGAATCGATGGACAAAAATATTCAAAACGGATAAAAGACTCAATTACCGTCCTAATGACCATCTGATACATACATATATATATATATATATATATATATATATATATATATATGTCATGTTCATGGCATTAACCCAATGCACACCATAGGGGTAGCAATATTGGAAAAGACAGGAAAGCACGACACAACACGAAATTGACACGACACGAAATTGGCACGACTTATCGTGTTCGTGTTTTTGTGTTTTTTGGCACAAAGTCGGGTCGGGTCGTGTTCGTGTTTAAAATTAAACACAAAATTGGCCCAAATTAACACGATTTGGGACACGATTAGACACGACTATTTTAAGATAAAATAAAGACTTATATCATATATCTATATGTGCATACCCTTATTATTTTAAAATATGTTGGACTAAAAACTATGAGATATTGTAAGAGAGAGTTGTAAGCCACGTAATGAAATAATGTATTTAGCTTCAATTATATAGGAGTTTAGTGTATTTTTATTACATTATTAAAAAAAAAAATTATGTAGTAAGCCATGTATGAAAGTAAAATAAATTAGTCAAAATTTACATTTAGAACACAATCGTATACGATTTTAGTATATTTTTAATATAAGCACAAAAATAATTTAATGTACAAAATACAAGTGTTCATTTTTAAAACAACTTGAATCACACTTTTATAACCTCCCTCTTGCTACAGTCTACAATCCCATCCCACAGCGGTAGGAAATACTTCACCGACTTCTCTCACTTATTATAAAAGGGTACACTCCCCAATACCCACTATTTGTTGGAAGGCTTATCCCACATCGAAGGTGTGACCATAATCTCCCACTATGAATCTCATCCCTACCTTTGAAATATCAGGGGATATTGAGGGACCGGAAAAGATCAAAGGCCGCAAGGGAGGATAGGTGATAAAGGTGACGAATGGAGGGAAGAAGGGACAGTTTCAGTCGTGGCTCTCTAGAGGTATCAGATCTCTAGATGAGAATGGATGATCTCCCTGTTTCAATGCTCAGTTTACTCATTGAACGAGGAATGGCCAAGATTATTTATTCGTTTTTTTGTTAAAACTAAGACAGCTGAAAATGATTACTAGGAATTTAACTCTTGGTGTACATAAGCATGCACTGCCAAGTCTGTGCAGGACTAGAAATCACGCGCGGTACCCCTATCTTAACAAGGGGGTTCATATGACTGGCCACTTTTTACCGGGGGGAAGGGAGGGGGCAAACTCATCTACCCTTCAAGATCCATATTATGAAACTGACAGACATCTCAACCTCAGGTTCCATATAAATCTCGCTTCCATGCTAGCAACACAATTCTCCACTTGGGTAAATTAACACAAATGTACTATTCACGCAAATTAGGGGTTCACCTCTTTGATTTTCTATTCGGAATCTATTCCCAAGCATTTAAAAATGGGAGATTGAAGTCCTCTTCATAAGAAAAGCTAAACATGAACCACCCTAAGTAAGAATTCAAATAAAAGGGAAAGGAAACTAGCTCAATATCTCTCTTAAATCAAGCTAAGTTGGCTCCTAACTAAAACCTACTATCCAATTAAATCCCACAAATCTCCCAAACAACCCACATAGTTATAAAATCCTCTAGGTGCCACCCAGTCTTCTTAAAATGGGTAAACTAACTCCTAGGGAAAGTTTCCATAGCAAAGAGTGAGTACTCAGCAAAGGCCTCTGGCCTCCCACCCCTTACTAATAAACCTCAAAAAGGCACTCATAAACACCCTGGTCCACCAAAACTTTGTACCACAGCCAGTAATGTATTGCATACCAATACTAAGTAGTAGAGCAACCTACAATTGAGGTAACAATGATGTACAACACCCGAACTATACTAAAATTCAAAGAGTGTAAAGGCATGAACATCTCTTTTAAGGACATTAAGGGTGTACATTGTTTTCAAAAGAAAGCAAACATGGAATTGTTATAATATCTGAAAAAACACGTGGTTTCATATTTCGGTTGCAGATCTTATAAGTGAAGTAAATTAAAGAAATTAAGGGCGAGAAACAGTATGGAAGATTAGAAATTGAGTTGATACCTGTTAAAAGCAGCAAAGGCAATACAAAGCCGCCAATAAAGCTCCCCATAATCCGGTCTTTGGGTAAAATAATTTAATTGAAATCCATCATTTCTGACCTCGATCCCAATAATCCAGAAACGCCGTGGAGATCACGGGAACCCATTTCACAAAAATTGTAAAAACTAAACCTTTTATCCAAATTTAGAATGAAAAAAGATACAACAACTTGTTTTATTTAGTTTTCGATTGATGGGTTTTCTGAAACCGCGATGTCTGAACTACCAGTCAGAAAGTAAGATTTTGTTTGAATGTGTGTTGGATCGTGAGGGAACGAGTTAACAATAAGTGGGGAAATATCCTAAATTTATGACAACACAAACGGTGGTTGCTTTTTTCTAGGGAAGGATAAAAGAGACTATACGTATACGTATTTAGTCTCAATTTTAAATATTTATTTACATTTAATTTTGTATTTTTATTTTTTTAGTTGTTGATTTAATTGAAACAACTATATGACACATGGCATTCTCTGTAGGAAGAAACAGAGGCAATTACAAGACGATTTTACAAAGCGGTTCTATGAAACAACTGTCCTCTTCTGGTAACAATAAGTGTTATGACCTTCTTCCTAAAAAGACAAACTTCACATGGAGCAATGATATCTAGGAGAGAGATAATGGTTATAAAAGGGGAGTGAAGAGACAATCACTATGACACTTAGAGAGAGAGCAGGAAGAGAATGCTAGTCTGGTGTAAATTTGGCATGGTAACAATACAATTTAAGTTTCTGTTATGACTTGATCTTACCAAAGGGTCCTATTTATAAGTGTATATTAGGGCTAATTTGGGCCTTTGGGGCACCAAAAAATGATAGGGAATCTGAGGGACAGGGTCTACAATGTACCATTTGTCCCTATATGACCGTAGTCGCATGTCCCCTCTGACAGGTGACACCTGGTACAAAGCCAAAGTCAAAAGGCAAACATGTCTCCTAATGACAAAATATTTGATTTGGTAAATATTATTTCAAACGGTAACTTGTTGTATAAACTTTGTAAAACTTGAGAGTGACCTTGAGGGACACCCTCTCTAAAAACATTTTGTAAAAGTGTTTTTCCTTGTGAAGGTTATTCACTTCAGTTATAACTAAGTGTGGGATGTCTAAGTGCTTAAGTGACTCTTAGAGTCCTTCTATAAGTATTCTCGTTATCTTAAAGTATAAAGTGGTTGAGCTTACTCGACGAACCTTATCTTTCAATCGCCAAAACAAAACTCCTAGGAGATTCCAATTATCTTGCTTGAGCCCTGCTTGCACAACTAGGCTACATGTATAAGAAAGTAAACATTAGTACTTTGCTACTTAAAAAGTAAACAATTCTTGGGTAGAGGGGTCACTCATGGTGGACCTCCTCGCCATAAGTCATTTTCTGGGAAATAGTTTGGAGAAGGGGCCACTCGAAGTGGATCCCCTCGTCTTTAGTAGTTTTTCTGTGAAGTCAATCTTGGGAAGAGGGACCACTCATGGTGGACATCCTCGCCCTTTGTCATTTTCTTTAGTATCAATCTTGGGTAGTGAGGCCACTTGGAGTGGACCCCTTGCCCTGAGTCATTTTTAACACTGTCATAATATATTGGGGCAGTGGGAGCCACTCTAAGTGGACACTCTTGCCCTAGGATATTTTATGTAATGGTTCACTTTGGGGTAGTGGAGCCACTCGAAGTGGACTCCCTCACCCTAGGTTATTTTTTATAGTGTCAAACTTGGACAGAGGGGCCACTCAAGGTGAGTCCCCTTGCCCTGGGCCTATCTTCAATAATATCAAACTTGGGCAGAGGGCCACTTATGGTGAGTCCCCTTGCCCTAGGCCTTTCTTCAACAATATCAAACTTGGGCGGAGGGGCCCCTTAAGGTGAATCCCCTCGCCATGTGCCTTTCTTCAACAATATCAAACTTGGGCAGAGGGGCCACCCAAGGTGAGTCCCCTTTGCCTGGACTTTTCCTCAATATTATTAAACTTGGGCAGAGGGGCCACTTAAGGTGAGGCCCCTCCCCCTGGGCCTTTCTTCAATGGCATGTCAATCTTGGGTAGTGGGGACACTCTAAATGGGCCCTCTTGCCCTAGTCTTCTAAAATTCCATTGAAAAGTGAGCACCCCTCTATATAAGTCCCCTTGTGCAAAGTCTTTTGTGTTGAGCAGACCAAAAGACTTTAGATGAAATCATTGCTCCTCTTTAGAATTTAAAAGGTTTATCAGTCTCTTCATCATTGTTCTTAGGCCATTAAATGGTCATATCACTTCAGCCTCTATTTATGGCCTTAAAGAGACACGTGTCAATATGGGAACAAACATCTCATCATTTGGGTAGTCATTTTTCTGTCTTTAGCAGCCCAACCGTGCGTGTCCTTTTTAGTATAAAGGGTTCTTTTAAACTTTGAAGTTTATTTTTTACCTTTGTCGTCTCAAACCCTCCAAGATTATAAAGAGAGAAAGTAGTTCAAAACCTCCATAGCCATTTTTTATTTTCCAACCTTCAAGCACCGTATTAATGGCATCTTCTTCTAAAACCACCACTTATGTCATTATCGTTACCACTAGCGAGTTGTTGATAGGTTCCTTACCCATCTCAGTCAGTGTCTCCACGATTATGTCCATCGGTGTGACCACGACGATTTTCAGCGTTACTTCTGCCACTGTGGGTAGTTCATCTTCTAAGGTGATTTTGGCTGAGGGACCCTCATCCACAACCAACTTCTCAAAGTCGCAGAAATAGAATTTAGTCAAACGTTCCTCAAAGTATTTCGGTTTATATCATCTTACCCCCTATTTTGGTTCACATGGCACTTTCATGTCTTCCCTTGAAAAGTACTAGTTTGTGGCGAAAATAGTCAACCAACCCCAAGTGGGTCTAGGTGAGTCCCCTGATCTTCCCATCGTTCTTCCCAATAACATCCTTATAGTTATAGTGGATAGGAGAGATTTTTCAAGCTCCAATATCAATCTTAATGTTTATGGGGATACCCCAGACGAATGGGACCTCTGGGTGAACCACATCTTGGCCCACCCCTTGCACAAAGTTGTTGTCGAGGGGCTTGCCCTTACTAAAACCCTTGATAGTTTGAAAGCATGCACAATTGCCAAATGCCCCAAGAGGTTTCCTAACTTTGCCCCAGAAGCAAGGGCTTGTCATAGTTAAGTCGCTCGCATCACCATGTTACATAAGAAATCTCCAAAACACCCATTGGGGTCTCTGATAGATAATATTGATGAGTTTTGCTTTCACTCATACTGCAAGCAAGCGGGTGGGAGTCCTTCTGAAGGGATGGAGGTAACTTCCGTTGCCCCTATGATATAAAGTTTGTTTTGTCTTGCCCACATATTGATGTGATGGCCATGTTGCTTCCAAGAACACTTCCTTCATTGGCTGAGCTGGGTTAAAGTGTTGAGTTTTACCATTCAGAGAGAGTTATGAGGCAGCTTGGGTATGGCCACGGTGTTTATTCTCGCTCATATCCTTTAATCACTTCCCCCTAAGAGTTATAATTTTAGGCTTATGCAAACTTTACCTTCGATGGGATAATCCATAGGGTTGAGTATTTGGGTGGTATATTTGTGCCTCCTCATAACTACTTTCCTTCTTTTACCCACTCCTGGTTCACTTTGTAGCAAAGGCAGGTGGGCCTCATTCAAAACTACGTGAAGGATGTTCCTCATGAAACCATCCCTACTAAAGTCCCCGACAATGATAATCACTTGGGTAAAAGGACCCAGAAAGAGTTGTGGTATCGCAACATCATTATGAATACTCCATTTGAGCAAATCACCCCAATCTTGTGGAGGCCCCTTCTTGACGAATCCATTTAAAATAAACATCCTGAACCACAACCTCTTAAGTCCAAAGGGAATAAAAAGTCCAAAACACCATCGTCCTCCAAAAGTAAATACCCTGACACATATGTGTTAAATTTCATTCATGCCACTATTATTGCTCATGCTTCTCTTCCCTCACCTGTGAGGACTAAGGTGAGCAAGAAGAAGAAGGTTGGTGCTGATGTTGTTATTCCTTCTCCTACTCCGAATCAAGGGTCTGATATTGACGATATTGGGGTGGAGGAGACTTACAGGACTGTTCACGAGTAAGGCTTTTCTCAGTAGCCACCCATCTCTTTTACTCCAATTGGTGAAGGTACTTTAGCTAACTCATCTTTACTTAGTAAAGCTGGCTCTCATGAAGTTTCACCTGTTGGTTCCCTTCTAACTCATTTGAAGTGGAACTAGTTGACTATGGAAGCACTCCTTCCTATGATGATAACAGTTCTTCTTCAAATGACGTAAGTGACATTGACCTTCATGGTGAACATCACCCCGACACTTGTTCTTTAATACTAGTTTTAGGAGAGTCTTCTAGAGAAGATACTGTGATATATTCTCCTTCAGCCACGAGTCCCACTAGTGGGCACCTTCCATATGGGTAAGGTGCTCGCCCATATGTTATATGTCCTTTTATTACTTCCTTTATTTGGATTTTTATTTCGTTAACTCTCATAGCTTTTGATTTTTTACTAATTTTGTCTTGGGATACTTCACAGGTTTCTTCTGTTGAGACGAGTGGTCCCTTGCGTCCTCCTCTTGTCCGAGCACCCTTTCTAAGGGAAAGGAATTCTATACTCATTTTTTCTCTAGGCCTGGTTACAGAAGTTCATTACTTCCTCCATATTCAACTATTTCTCTTAAAAAATTTCTCTTATAATGCTTTACTAACATAGATTACTTTTTTTTTACCTTTTGCAGCTTTCTTCTATGTTTCCCACCACTACAAGGATGTTTTCTGTGTCTTCTCATTCCGTTCAGGTGAGAATTAACCTCTCTAAATCTTTTTACTTATTGCCTCCTAGACATATCTTGATGTGTTTCTCTATATGCAGTTGCAGAGGACTATTCCTCCTAGTCGCACTACCCACTTCTTGCACATTCTGCAATGGACAACTCTTCAGTTGAGCCTTCCACCACTTTATCTCTAGAGGTATTTAGATTTTTTTCATTTTTATCATCTTTTTCATCTAAGTTTTTATGCATGACTACAACTAATGTTGTCCTTGTTGCTTTTGTCTTTCTTTTTACGGGGCTCCCCTTCATCTATCCCTTCCACCACTGAGGGGATGGTGTTGCTCATTAGGGTTACTATTATAGGTCTATCACCCTCTGGGAGGATATTTATCCCCCGGGTTTGTGTGCTAATTGAGAACAGGCCCAGATTCATCCCTTCCTATGCATTTGGTCTTTACTATCACTTTCTAGCGAGCTTGTCTCACAGGTTGTTGGATCGTCGTAAGTATTAACCATCATAAGGGGAGTATACTTGTTTTTTTTAACTGTGAGGATTTTTAACATACTTGTTGATGAACGGGATACCACTGCTACGTTAGATATACTGATTCACGGTACTACATCGTCGATTACTTCTCTGGCCACTCCTCAAGTGGCCCCTGCAGCTGTCAAGGGCTTTTCTGCCACAGGTTATGGTGATAGCACCACCATAGTGCCTCTCCGTTATCTACTCCAACTTAAATTTAAAAACTGTCTATTTATCTTTCTTCGTTACACAAGTGTTTTGCTAACATTTATATATTATTTCATTCACAGGTTGGTTTAGTGAGACCTCTTCATCTACGGCTCCTATTGTGATTGCTACGAAGGTGACCCTCCAGGTATTATATTGCTCTTTTGTACTCCTTTGTTTTTATTTTGTAGTCTTTTATGCTGACTTTTCTTTATTTCTTCGTCCTTAGGCTAGCACTGTTGAGGCATCACTTGCAAGTCCTACAGTGATTCCTATGGAGACGACCCCACATGTACTATGTATTTCCTGCATAAGAGTAGCTTTTTTCGTGCCACCCTTTTACTAAAAATTCTCAATTTTTATTTTCCATTAGGCTAGTATAGTCGAGGTCCTGTTGCGAGTTCCAGGGCAGTGACTCCCCAGGTAATTGTTTACACATATCAGCTCATTATGTTTGGCTTATTTCCTTTTCTTTATGCACAAGAATCTTTAAGTCTTTTTGACATACTTGTGGTTGTGGTTCCTCTATCTACCGGACCTTTATCTTGGTTCTCAGGTTAGCACTGTGCCAGTTCTTGTGCTTATGGTACCATTATCTAGTATCCCAGAGGAGACTACCTCAGTATGTTTGGCATACTATATTTTTTTACTTGTTTTTTATGTGCAAGGGTTCGCTAACACTTTACATATTTCCTTATTTTCCAGGCTAGTGCTGCAACTGTTCCGATAACTGTTGAACACCTTAGGAAAGCAACTATGAGAGAGGTATTATACTGTCATATCCTTTTTATGCTTTCTACTTCCCCATTCTCTCTTGCTTTTACTGTGAAAGTGTGCTCACCATCACACCCCTGCTTCATTATTTTCAGGTTAGTGAGGAGGTCGTTCATAGTTATGCAGAACAAGTTGAGAGTGTTGTGTTGCCCACTCCTCGGGTATTAGATTGTCATACCAGACTTATTTTTAACTATTTCTTAGAAATTTTCATTTCTGTTTGTAAGAAACTCGTTGATGCTATCGTTGCCTATTCTTTGTTAGGTCGACATTCAACACCCGGTAAGATCTTCTCGTTTCGGTGGCAACATACTCACCCTCAAGGCTTGGGGGTAAGCTCTTTGCCCTTAATTTATTTTATGACTAAAGACCTTTATCCACATGTCTTTATTTACTTAAATTAACACTTCTAATGTTTTTAATTTTCAGGATCTTGTAAGTAAGCCTATAGAGGCAATTGATGAGGAGACGGAGGGTTTTGAGGCCACTCATTCGGACGGTGATGCCGATTCAGGTGAGGAGTCCTCTTACCTCCCTTCCGAGCTAAAGTCTCGCAACACAAGTTACGATGATGTTGAGGTGGAGGCTCCTGGGGCCTTTATGAGGGAATTGTGGCTTGCGGAGCAGCCTAAGAGATTCAAGAGCCACGAGCGTGAGGTGTTGCAGTTGATCTTTGAGCATCACCTTAAGACATTCACATCCCAGAGTGTTCTCAATATTGACAGCCTTACCATCTTCAACCTTAGAGCCCTTGCCAGCCACATCCACGACTTCCTACCCACTCCTCCTGCTAACTCGACCAACGTATGTACTTCACTGTTCTTGTAGGCCCTCATGATCTTCAGAGGGTTTATCATTTTCAAATGTATTGGATCGACACTGAGGTTCGTCATTTTCTGAGTGTTCCATTCGGGAAGATGATGAGACTTCATACGTCCAGGCATTCTAGGGCTCGGTAGAGTCAGGCTAAGGCTACTCAGATCAGGGGTTATATTCAATCGCTCTAGGACAAGTTGGCCAACCTCGAGGATGGTGGGTATGAGGATGAGGCCAAACTAGCTAAATTATAGGGGGAATTTATTCAGGAGGCCGGTTCATCATATGTTGGCATGCGTTCGCGAAAGGATTTATTCTTCATTTTGTTTGGCTGATAGTTCTTCTTTATTTTTTTATATGTAAACTTTGCCTTGTATTTTCTTTTTTGATACATGTAAAAGACTATCTTCAAATGAATGAAAACGACTATATTTTATTTATTTTGTCTTTGTTTACTATGTTGCTTTGGCATCTATTTACCGTAACATGCTATATATTCAATGAGAATTTTGTCAACTAGAGCTGCCCCGTGATCTGTGGGGTACTTGCATGAGATCTGAGCAAGTTATCATTTTAGTGTTGCCCCTTCTAACTGCGGGGTATTTTTTATATATATTTTTTTGGGGGATAGCTTAAGTAGGGGGTGTACCCTTTTCCTTCCCATATACTTTGAACATTTTTTTTGTAAATGAACTAAGAAAAGAATAATTATTTCTTTAGACTAAAATTATCCCTGGTCTGCGGGGTCCTTAATCCTAACTTTAACTTGGAATATATTGATACCAAAAATTATCCTGCTATGTGGACCAATCATGTATGAACGATTGCCATTCAGCTGGGCATTAACCCAAGTCAACAAGGATGAGTCACCGGCCAACAGGTTAAAGAAGTCCGACCAATACTATGAAGACCGGCCAACAATAACAATAAATCTTCAACAGTTGTATCATTAACACTGTACGGATGTAAATGCCTGTATTATAAACGCATTTTATCCTTTAGTATTCCAACTCTTATACACCCTAAAATGGCTATAAATACATTTTAAACTCTACATCCAAGGGACATGAGAAAAAAAAACAAGATAAAAGGCAATTGAACAAGCCCAAGGCAATACATAGGCCTGTAAATTGAGCGCCCGAGGCCCGAAGCCCGCTATTTTCGGGCCGAGCTTTATTTGAGTTTGAGCCGAGCCGAGCCCGAGCCAAAATTTCAAGCCCGAATGAATTTCGGGCCGAGCTTGAGCCGAACCTCGCCAAGCCCGAATTGGGCCCGAAGCCCGAACTTCATATTTATAAATAAATAAATAAATAATTTATATAATATAACATATTTATGTTAACATTGTTTAATTAGGTTTCGTTCTTTTATTTCATTTATGTCTTTTAAAAAAAAAATCGTTTGTCATAATACATTAGATTACATGTGATTTTCAATTTTGTGATTTTATTGTTATTCTCATTATGAGTATTTGATTTAATAATTACTCAAGTCACAATAGGCCTTTGTTAGTGATCAAATTTTGCTAAATGTATGAAATTCAATAAGCATTTGTAGGTTTTCACTCTTATTTTCCTCGTTTTAATTTAATACATTTCATAATTATATATTTTATTTCATGAAATACCAATTAGATTTTAATGTGTAATTATGTCCATGATGGAAATACAAGAAAAAAAAATTAATTCAAACTTTTTTAACAAAAAAAATTGAAATCGGGCCTGCCCGAAATCAGGCCCGAAGCCCGCAATATATATGAGCCGAGTTCGGGCCTAGGTGGGAAAAAGTAATTCGGGCCGAGCTCGGGCTTGAGCATGGGTAAGTGAGTTCGGGCCGAGCCTGAGCAACCCCAAGCCCGGCTCACCCAGCCCGATTTACAGCCTTAGCAATACACAATAATGGACATAGGCTCTTTCCTATAGCCGAACCACGTTAAAATTTCTTTGTCTCTTTTCTTCATATTTATTTGTGGTCAATTAATTAGGACAGTCTAGTTTTATGCATCAACAGATTGGCACCATCTGTGGGAACGTATTTCTAATCATTCTCATTCATTCAAACACCTAAATTGATGAGATTCCTGAATCAAGTCTCAGGAACGACAGCATTCCGCCTGTCCCTTCTGCCCCATCAACGACGAATGAATTAACTGGAATTATGGCCAGTCTTGCAAGAGGTAAAAAAGCTATGCAGGACACTATTAGGCAACTCATACAAACTCTTCAAGCAGGGGATACATCCTATCGTTCAGGATCCAATTCATTATCCAGGGGGAGCCAGAATCTTTCAATAAATTGTCCTACTCTCTAGAAAGGCTAAGCGCCTTAGAAAGGCTAAGCCATGCATCTACCTTTGATCGTTTGGGACCCATGGGGAATAATAATGTTCCTAGGGCAATGTCAAGAAACACTCGATGACCATCTGATCGAAGGGAAGGCTCTGCCCAATGTAGATCAAATGCGCGACGTACTGCTCGGGCCGAGAAATAATTCCAAGAGGAGAGTTCGGCAAATAACAAAATAGAAACGCATAGGTCTGATGTTGGTCACAATGCTTGGAAAGGTTCTATCCAGATATTGGAGGGCAGGCTAGGAGAGATGGCTAAGGCCAAAAACCCACTACAAATAAGCTTTGTAGAAGGATCTCCCTTTGTACAATCAATCGTGGATTTCCCTTCTCCATCAAAGTTTAAAGCTCAGTAGTTACACCCAAATATGATGGGAAAATTGATCCAGTCCTCCATATAGAACAATACCAACCATCAGTTGATATTTATGCAGTTCCTGACGAAATGAGGTGTAGAGCATTCTCTAGAATAATTATTGGATCTGCCCAAATCTGGTACAATAGCCTTCCTCGGGGATAGATTTCCAGCTTCCACCAGTTAGCCGAGTTATTTATTAGTAAATTTTGCTTTGGAGCCAAGCCTGTAAAAAGGGTATCGCATTTGCTTAGTGTACGATAGAAGGAAGGAGAAAACACCATGGATTACATCACTCGTTTCAACAACGAGAAGCTGTAGGTCGTGGACTATGAAGAAAAAACTGTTATAATAGCCTTTATGGGTGGATTGCTCCCTGAGAAACTCTATTATACGCTTGCTAAAGATCCCCCTAAGACTATGGCAGAATTTATGTCCAAAGTAGCCAAAATTATGAATGCCGAGGAAGCAATGGCAGACAAGAGGAGCTCAGGAGTAAAAGTTGAGGGCAAAAATGATAATAAGGACCACAAAGATTCCAAGGAACACAGGGAGTCAAAACAGAAAGGAATTATAGAAAAGCTCAAGAAGTATCACAACTACACTCCACTAACCATGGTCATTCATCATGTCTTGGATGAGATCAAACACAATAAAGATATGCATTAGCCTGATAAGTTGAGAAGTTACCCTACAAAGAGAGACAAAACTAAATACTACGAGTTACATAGAGACCATGGTCACACGACGGATCATTGCATTGATCTTCAAAATGAGATTGAAACTCTCATCCGAAGAGGAAAATTAAACCAGTTTGTTGATCGTTAGGATAATGAAGGAGCTCGGCACATATCAAAATCCCCCTGTCGACCTAGAGAGGAGAAGAAGAGGGCTCATGAAGATGATCAGGATGATGATTTCGACTACCCTAAAAAGCCCCGACAACCAGAACGCGATGTATTCACACTCAATTTGGGTTCTTTTGATTACCAAATGATTACAGGTGGAGATGCGGGAGGGGGAGATCATACAACAGAATGAAAAGCTTACCTCAACGAGGCTCAAGCTTGCTCGTACATACAGAGGATTAATCTTGTCAAGGAATATTGACCAAGGAAGGTTAATAAAGACAAGCTGGTAATAGGCTTTTCTAAAGATGATCTATCAGGAGTACTATACCCCCATGACGATCCTCTGGTAATTAAAATCAGAAAGGAAGATGTCATTATCTCTAGAGTGTTAGTAGATAATATCAGCTCGACAGATATCATGTTTTATCCTTGTTTCAATAGCTTGAACTTTAAGCTCAGCTAGTTAGAACCCTATCATCGACCACTAATAGGTTTTGCAAGTGAGAAAGTTTTTTCTTTAGGAACTATTAAGATGGAAGTGATGATTGGTACATGGCCAACCAGCCGAACAGAGAAAATCCGTTTCTTTGTAATGGATAAAAATATCCATTCAGCGTACAATATAATTATGGGAAGAGTTGGGTTGAAGAAGTTCGAGGCAGTGCCTTATACTGTTCATCAATGCTTGAAGTTCCCGGCCAACTTGGTGTAAGAGTCGTGAAAGGTGATAAAAAATTACCTCGGGAATGCTACTATTCATCAAGTGAGCAGGAAGAGCTGGAAGAAACAAAGAGGAAAACCACCACATACCAAGTGGATACCTCTGAACTTGAAAAAAATCATGAGGTTGAAACCTTAGATCCAAGGGAGGAAATAAAGTTGATAAAGGGTCAAATTGTGGAGACTACAAATTACATTGTGTTAGATGATGACAAACCAGAGCGCACAACTCAAGTTGGAACAACGTTGAATCCTGTTCTTAAACATAAACTAGTGAGCTTCCTTAGACGGAGAAAACACGTGTTCGCCTAGAGTCATGAAGATATGCCAGGGATTAATCCTAATTTTCTTTGCCATGAACTCAATGTCAATAAAGAAATCAAGCCAGTGAAGCAAAGACGAAGAGTGCTCAGCCCCGAGAAGAACCAAGCTATACGGGAGAAAGTTAAAAAGCTTCAGAAAGCAGCCTTCATTAACGAGGTGAAATATACAGATTGTTGGCCAATGTAGTTATGGTCAAGAAGAAAAATAACAAGTGGATGATGTGCGTAGACTTCACATATCTTAATAAAGAATGCCCAAAGGATCACTTTTCTTTTCCCCGAATAGATTAGCTTGTGGATTATACCTCAGGACATGAGTTGCTCAGTTTTATGGATGCTTACTCCAGCTACAATCAGATCAAGATGAAGCCTGAAGACAGGGAGAGCACCTCTTTCATTACTCCGTGGGGAACTTACTGTTATAATGTTATGCCTTTTGGTAGGGCTGTGTTTTTTTTCCGAACATTCCGATTTTTCCGATGTCCGATCCGATATTTTTCGATTTTGGAACATATATAATGTTTTCGATTTCCGATTTTCCGATTTCCGATTTTTCCGAATTAAATTGGATAGGAAATTGGAACTATGTTTTAAATTCCGATTTTCCGATTTTTCCGATATAATTTCCGAATCTTTTTTTCGATTAATATTCCGAATATATCTTCCGATTAATATTTCGAATATTTTTTCCGAATATTTTCTATATATATTTTTTTACCTTATAAGTTATATCCTTATGTAATAAGAATGTGTACAATTTAGATTTCCTTTATTTTTTACCTTACCCCATATATTATATGCTGTTAGTAGAGAGCAACAAGGGTTGTATGATATTCTTATTAAAATATCTCTCACATCTTTCTCTCTCTCTCTCGTCTCGCCCCTTTCTCCTCGGCGGTGCATATCTCTCACCTCTATCTCTCGACCCAATCTCTATACGGTCGTCCAACCCCTTTCTTCTACTTTCGCTGGCGCATATTTGTTTACATCGTCCGACCCTTATAGTCTCGAACATAGGTAAGCCTTTTCTAGTTTATTTTTATCTGTTTTTTTTTATTTCTACTTAATTACAGATCTGTTTACATCGGTTTATAGGCTCTGTTTACATCTTGTTTACTTCTGTTTATAAGATCGGTTTACATCTTATTTACATCTGTTTACATCTTTTTTATTTCATTTAATACATCTGTTGGGATCGATTTATAGGTTTAATAGGTTTGTTATATTGATCGGTTTATAGGTTTACAGATTTGTTTACATCGGTTTGTTATATTAATGGCTGCGGCAGAACAGAAAAAAACTAATTTCTAATTTCTCATATTGTCTTCATGTGGCAGAACAGAAAAATTACCAAAATTCTAATTTCCGAATTTTTCCGATTTTCCGATATTTCCGAATTCGGAAACTTTTTTGATTTTCCGAAAAAATTGGATAGGAAATTGGAACAAATATTTTATTTCCGAAAAAATTAGAATTTTTTCCGAAAGGTCATTTTCCGATCCGATCCGGCCGAAACACAGCCCTACCTTTTGGTTTGAAAAATACAGGTGCTGCATATCAAAGGCTGGTGAACAAGGTATTTGAGGAGCAAATAGGCAAAAATATGGAAGTATACGTAGATGATATGCATACAAAGAGAAAGAAAGCGTCTGACCATATTGCCAGCCTCAGCTAGACTTTTGATCAACTTGAGAAGCACCAGATGAGATTAAACCCGACTAAGTGCATCTTTGGAGTACATGAAGGGATGTTCATATGTAATATAATAAATTAGAGGAGAACTAAAGCAAGCCCAGACAAGTTCAAGGCATTACTTGAGATGAAATCTCCAACTTATAAGAAGGATGTGCAAAGGTTAACTGGGCGAGTAGAAACTCTGAACAGGTTTGTATCCCGAGCTACAGATAGGTGCCTACTATTTTTTAAAATACTCAAAAATAGTTTTAAATGGAACGAAGAGTGTGAGAAAGCTTTTCTGAAATTGAAGAAATATTTGGGATCACCACCGCTGCTTTCCCGACCAATTATGGGGGGAAAATTGTACCTGTACTTAGTTGTTTCTGAATCAGCCGTGAGCTCTGCTTAGATCAGACATGAGAATGGAGTTCAAAAGCCAGTTTACTACACCAGTAAATCTTTTTTAGGAGCAGACATCAGGTACCCTCGCTTAGAAAAGTTGGCAGTGACGTTGATTAAAGCATATAGACGTATGAAGCCTTGTTTTCAAGCCCATACGATAATGGTATTCACTAATATGCCACTAAGGCAGGCTTTACACAAGTCAGAGAAGTCTGGCAGATCAATGTAATGGGCAGTGGAATTGGGGGAGTATGACATTATTTATGAACCAAGGTATTCTCTAAAAGTCCAAGAAATAGCGGATTTCATAGCTGAATTCACTTACCTCGAGGTACCTGAGCCACAAAACTAACAATCCAAGAAAGGACCAGGAGAAAATAAAGTTGTAGACAATCAATCTCCCGAGGAACTTTTACCAGGAGAGGCCATTGCCGATCTACTAGATTCCTCTTCAAGATCAAATGAGATGTCAAAAAAGGGTGAGGAAGTAGGGAGAAAAACATTCCACTGTGGAATTTTGACAGACCAAGCATTTGTTGAGGATCTCCCAATGTGGAACTTGTATGTTGATGGATCATCTTGTGTAACTGGCAATGGAGCAGGTATCATACTTAACACTCCTGATAATATTGATATTGAATATGCCACGCGATTTCAATTTCATGCCTCAAATAACGAGGCAGAATACTAAGCTCTTATCGTGGGCTTAAGTCTAGCCCAATCACTGAATGTCGAGCAAGTTGTGGCACATAGTGATTCCTAGTTGGTAGTAAATTAAATCTTGAGCTTATATGGAGATAAAGGCGAATTGACAATCAGATACTTGTTCAAATCAATAGAGGTAATAACAAAATTACCAGCTATTCGAATGAAAAGAATCCCAAGGGTGGAAAATGCCCGAGCAGATGCTCTTGCTCGGCTAGCTTCAGTAACCAGAGTTGAACTCTGACTAACTAATCCTATTGAGATTTTGGCCAACAGGAGTATAGATGAAGATTTGATGATTAATTTTATTGCTGTAGATATGGGTCCATCTTGGATGGATCCCATCAGAGCATATATTAAAGAAGGAACCTTGCCAGAAAATATAGTTGAAGCCAAAAAGTTAAGTATAAAGCTGCCAGATATGTGCTAGATAAAGGAGTGTTGCACATGAGAGGATTGACAGTCAATTTGCAGCGTTGCGTTCATCTATCAGAGGTTCCAAGCCTAATTCAAGAAGTACAAGAAGGATCTTATGGAGCTCACATAGCAGGAAGAATACTTCTATAGTGAATAAATGTGCAAGGATATTACTGGCCAACTATGTGAGCGGATTGTGTAGCTTTTGCTAAAAAGTGTGACAAATGCCAAAGGTATTCCATCATTCGCAAGACTCTACAGGCTTCTTGAGAACGCAAGAATTACGTGTGATAATTGATTAACTTCGCAACTTTCTAATATAGCACACTTATTTAATTAGAGTCCCTAAACATGCATCTAAGGTGCGCGTGTAAACCCATAAATAAATAAAGCATGTGACACAAAAAATATGCTGAGACACATATTTCAGGAAAAAAACCCTTTCGGGTAAAACCTTTATTTCACTATGAATATACAAGCCGCAACTTACAATTACATCGAGAAATCTGCAATGGATCAACGCGCAGCCAACCCACAAAGACACGCAGTCTTGAACTCAGCAAGAGAATACACTCAGCACCCTCCAAGGACTCGCAGCCCAAACAACGAAGGAAGAACCGCAGCTCTCCTCAATGACACGCAGCCATAAAACTTTGTAGAGACTCCCTCAGCAATGACACGCAGCCCTCGGTTGCAAAAATCTCTCCACAAAGATGAACAATAACAAAGTTTGTGTTCTAGGGTTCCAAAAGATTCACAAAAGTAATTGAGATTTTTGTGTGAATCAAAAAGATGTTTTGCACATCAAAAAGGTGAAGACTTAGAGTATTTAGGACTCTGAAAATCGTCTTGAAAAGTCTTAAAAAATAACTCCCCGAAGTTGGCTTTAAATAGGAAAACTTTGAGCCTAAAAAATCTGCAGCGAATCTGGCCGAATTTATTCCAGTCGGACCGGTCCGGTTCTAAGGCGGATCGGTCCGGTCAAGCGAATCGGTTCTTTTATTTTGGACTCCATCGGTTCGCTTGCGGTCCGGGGTATACTGGATCTGCAGCAAGCGGATCGGTCTGGTTGAGGGCCGGATCGATCCGGTTGCGGATCGGTCCGGTATGGGGCCGGATCGGTCCGGTTTTCCCAGAAAAATAAAATCCTTTTAAAAGCCTCATTTTGCTTTAAAAAAATTACTTCTTATTTTTATAAAAAACATTTTATAAAAAACTCCCAATACTAAATATGAACTTTAAGGAACGTAAAAACAAAATTTTACCAAGTTCATTCTCGCAGAGGCTCTGATGTTGAAGACGCTTTGATATTCAGATCCGTTGATGTAGATGCGATCTTGAGTTTCTTCAACGGTGTAACGGCGTACGACATACAAATTGATAATGGACAAAAATGTCCTTACAAATCTCCCCTATGTCTATGCCGGTACATACATAAAAAATATCCGAATTATCAACTAATGACCTATACAAATCTACCCTCCCATGAACCCTAAAGATGGAAAGATACAAATGTTTAAATCTTCATCGTTTGTTCTTCAATCTTCAACAATCATCAAATCTCAAAGCTTTTCTCATCAGGGTGTGCAACATATTGATCTTCAATCTTCATACCTACACACATGAGACAAAGCAAATACCACGTGATATATCGAGTTTGAAATGAGATAAACATGGATACCAATATATGATAAAAACATAAGCTACATCTCAAAAACTCCCCCAAAGTTCAAACTCCCCCATAATATGATAATTCTTTCTCCCCCTTTTTTTATGATGTCCCCAAATAGACAAATGAGAAGAATGAATCAAATAAGCAAAATCGGGGTGTCACGGTATACAAAAAAATACACAAACTATTTTTTTTTAATTTTTCATACAAAGATGGGATACCATTATGAACAAATATGATACAAAAATCACACCATGGATTTAGACTCAAACAACCAAGTCATGGAAACGGAATGAATGGGTGTGAACACATTCGATAGGTAAATCAACTCAATCAATCATATGTGCACGATGCATACGTGTACTCCTAACGAATGAACATCAAAGGTATCCTTAGGTGTAAAAGTTTGTTGAATTTAGATGACATCATCTTATGCAAATCAACAAATCAAAGTCAAATGATTTCCACACCAATAACGTCCAAAACTATATAGCGCATTTTCAAGAATTTCAAGGACGTCCAAATCCGTTTTAATTCTCCAACCAAACTCCCTCATATATATATTCTTTTAGAGGTGTATAAACTAAATTCTCAAACTTTGGAGAATTGGTGCAAAAACCTAAATGGCCCATAATTGGCATGAATTTCTTTTTATTGCCTTTAAATTTTTTCGGGCTCTTTGGACCTCGGATAATAAAAAACCTCAATTTTTTAGGTCCTTTTAACGGTGGCTTTTGCGCAAAGGATAGATAATTACCTTTCGCAGCCCCTCCCCGTTATCAAACAAAGCACACAAACTCACAAAACGGTTTTTATATGCACAATTTTCTTATCAAAATTTATCGCGCTTGGTTCGTTTTAAGGACAGGATTGAAGTGAAAACACCCAACCAACATGTGATAAGACAAGCACAATAATCAAACAAATTCGTGCATGTGTGCAATAAAGGAAACATGAGTCAAACATGTAGGAAGTAACACTTAATTACATCTTAATGACTCCAAACATTATAAAGCACATGAATGAATTGACCTATTATCTCAAAACTCTATCAAATAGTCACATGAAAATAATGGAATGATGTTGTGACTTGGTCATCCTAAGTGTTCATCCATAAACGGTGCAAACAAAATACAAAAATCTTTTTGGATTTTTCAAAAATTTTATCAAAATAAAATCTTTTTGTATTTTTCAAAAATTTTCAAAACAAAAATATATACAAAAATGATACATACCAGCAATAGGCAAACAATGACATCATGAAAACCACCCTATGCTAGTAAACAAGTCAAACCTCAATCATTAGGTGCGGAGGGGTTTTCCAAAGGTGGTGACAACTTATGAAAAACCTCCATCAGTTCTTGTGAAGTTTTGACTAAAAACTTAACTTGCTCTCCTAAATGTGCAAATTCTCTCATGTAGTCTCCAGGAGAATGTAAAGTATCATGTGTGGGTGCATGTGTGCCAGAAACACGTGTAGAAGCAAAACGTGACACATACCCCAACTTAAAGCAAAATTACCTAAGGTGTCCTCTCCTTTTGCAATGTGAGCAAACATAAATAGGCCTAGGAACACCTCTATCAAAAACTCTAGGACGCACTTTCCTAAAAGGACTGGGACGCCTAGGTGGGTTAGGGTGAGACAGATGTGAAACTGTCACTAAAGTGGGAACCGGCTCGGGTGCTAATTGGGAAGAAGAAGCACCGTCATGACTTATTCCTAACTTCTCACCTTTACCCTTAAGAACCACCATTTCAACCTTCTTAGGTGCGTTCTCAAACTTGACTTTGACCACCCTGGCACGTTCGAGATCACTCTCGAGTTGGGAAACACGTGTCGTCAGACTAGACAACGTGTCGGCCAAATCACACTTCTCCTTTCTCAAAACCTCCTTCTCTTTCTCCAAATCTAAAACCCGATGACCTAAATCCCTATTATACCTTTTTGTTTTCAAGGTCTCGGTGTACAACTCTCTAAAAGCTTTTTGGAGCTCACTTTCATCTCCACTTTCACTCTCACTTTCTCCCTCACTTGAAGCGCTCAAACCATCACTATCACTTTCGTGTGCACTATTGTGGGACAAGGTGGGTGTGCTCACACGACTAGAAAAAGCTATAAACTTCTCACCACTAGTCTCATCACCCTCACCTTCACTACTATCACTAAGTGTGGCGGGCATAGCTACTTTCTTTCCTTTCTTTCTAAGCCACGTAGGACACTCAAACGACTTATGTCCCTTACCCCCACATTCAAAACAAGTGACGTTCTCAAAATCTTCCTCACACTCCTCATCGGATTTATTTTCTTTTTCCCTCTCACCACTTTCTTTGGCCTTTCCTTTCTTTTTATTTTTCTCAAAAAAATTCTTTTTATTGGAAGAATTATTTTTGTTCATGTTGAGAAATTTTTTAAAAATTTTCGCAAACAAGGCCATATCATTAAAATCAAAATCTCCCTCAGAATCGGACTCACAAACTGTTTCTTTCTTTTTCTTAAAATGAGTCTTTAAAGCAATGCCTTTATCCTTAGCCTTAATGGTTTTGGGAAACATGTCAATCTGATAGGTTTGAAGATCTCCTACAAGTTCTTCCAACTTAAGTGATTTCAAATTTCCCAAAGAGTTCAAAACAGTGACTTTAGGAATAAAGCGTTTTGGGAGAGATCTCAAAATCTTTTTAACGACACGCGTGTTATCAATCACTTCACCCAAATTAAAACATGTGTTAACAATGTACGACAATCGTGCATAAAAATCATCAAAGCATTCGGACTCAGACATGGTGATAGTCTCAAATTGGGTGGCCAATTTTTGTAATTTTGACTCTTTAACCGCGTTCGTACCCTCATGTGTCAATTTTAAAACATCCCAAGCCTCTTTAGAAGTGGTGCACGTCATTATTCGGCGAAACTCATCAGGAGAGACAGCTCCAGAAATAGCACTCAGACCACGGGAATTAAAATTGGACAATTTATAATCATCTTCAGTCCAGGCTGACACGGGTTTTAAAGTGGCGATGCTATTAACAGTGACCGTGGGAGGAGTCCAACCATTTTCTCAAAGCAACCAAAAACGCTCGTCAATAGATTTTAAAATCAATTTCATACGAGCTTTCCAGTAGGCATAATTAGACCCGTCAAAAATAGGCATCTGATTATATAAGTGCTCCATAGGAAAAATTGCGATTTTTCACAAAACTGATTTAAAAAAAATCAATATCACACGATTTTGCGAAAAATAGGAATACGCAATAAATTAGCGCAACCCGCTCTGATACCAATTTGAGAACGCGAGAATTACGTGTGATAATTGATTAACTTCGCAACTTTCTAATATAGCACACTTATTTAATTAGAGTCCCTAAACATGCATCTAAGGTGCGTGTGTCAACCCATAAATAAATAAAGCATGTGACACAAAAAATATGCTGAGACACAGATTTCAGGAAAAAAACCCTTTCGGGTAAAACCTTTATTTCACTATGAATATACAAGCCGCAACTTACAATTACATCGAGAAATCTGCAATGGATCAACGCGCAGCCAACCCACAAAGACACGCAGTCTTGAACTCAGCAAGAGAATACACACAGCACCCTCCAAGGACTCGCAGCCCAAACAACGAAGGAAGAACCGCAGCTCTCCTCAATGACACGCAGCCATAAAACTTTGTAGAGACTCCCTCAGCAATGACACGCAGCCCTCGGTTGCAAAGATCTCTCCACAAAGATGAACAATAACAAAGTTTGTGTTCTAGGGTTCCAAAAGATTCACAAAAGTAATTGGGATTTTTGTGTGAATCAAAAAGATGTTTTGCACATCAAAAAGGTGAAGACTTAGAGTATTTAGGACTCTGAAAATCGTCTTGAAAAGTCTTAAAAAATAACTCCCCGAAGTTGGCTTTAAATAGGAAAACTTTGAGCCTAAAAAATCTGCAGCGAATCTGGCCGAATTTATCCCAGTCGGACCGGTCCGGTTCTGAGGCGGATCGGTCCGGTCAAGCGGATCGGTTCTTTTATTTTGGCCTCCATCGGTTCGCTTGCGGTCCGGGGTATACTGGATCTGCAGCAAGCGGATCGGTCTGGTTGAGGGTCGGATCGATCCGGTTGCGGATCGGTCCGGTATGGGGCCGGATCGGTCCGATTTTCCCAGAAAAATAAAATCCTTTTAAAAGCCTCATTTTGCTTTAAAAAACTTACTTCTTATTTTTATAAAAAACATTTTATAAAAAATTCCCAATACTAAATATGAACTTTAAGGAACGTAAAAACAAAATTTTACCAAGTTCATTCTCGCAGAGGCTCTGATGTTGAAGACGCTTTGATATTCGAATCCGTTGATGTAGATGCGATCTTGAGTTCCTTCAACGGTGTAACGGCGTACGACATACAAATTGATAATGGACAAAAATGTCCTTACACTTCTCTCACCCCAATCACTTCACCTTGGCCATTTTCCATGTGGGGTATAGACTTGGTCGGGCCATTGCCGACCACCCTAGGAAGATTCAAGTACTTGGTTATTATAGTGGATTACTTTACAAAGTGGGTTAAAGTAGAGCCATTATAGACATGCCTTATGAGAAGGTTTACCAGTTCATTTGGAAGAACATCATTTGCAGACCTTATGCCTTCATCACCGACCATAGAACGCAGTTTGACAATAAAGAATTCGCAGCTTATTGTGCTCAGTCCAACATCCAAAAGTTATATTTAGTGCCAGGACACCCTCAAAGTAATGGGCAAACTGAAGTTACAAATAGAACTCTGCTGAATGGGTTGAAGAAAAGGCTTGATGATGCAAAAGAAAACTGGATCAATGAGCTACATTCTGTTTTATGGGCATATCGAACAACCCCGAGGGCTACAACTGGAGAATCTCCATACATTTTAGCATTTGGGACTGAAGTAGTCAAACTTGCTGAGTTGGGTCTTCCATCCCATAGTTTTAAATTTTAACTCTCCTGTGAGTGATCTAATGCGAAGGTTGGATTTGGATATACTAGATTAAGTGTGAGAAGATTCTGCTCTGAGAAATACAGCTTATCAATAGCGAACAACCCGATTTTACAATAAAATGATGAAGCTCACCAACTTAAAGGAGGGAGATTATATGCTAAAGAAGGTGCTCCGGAAAAATAATAAGCTTGAAGCCAACTGGCATGGTCCTTATCGTATTTCTGCAGTCAGTCGACCTGGAACTTACAGGATTGGGACTTTGGAGGGGAAAGAATTCAAGAATCCATGGCACGCTGACATTTTAGAAAATATTACCAGTAGTATAATCAAGTGTACTCAGTTCAATATAAATTTCTAGTATCAATAAAATTATCTTTCCTCAAAATTTGGTTTTTTAAATTTTTTGGGAGTAATAGTGCTATGCACTACTGATATATTATATACTTGATCTTAAATAAGCTAAAAGTTATCAAAAAAACTTCAAAATCTTGCTCGACATAAATAATAAGTTGCTCAAAACAAGCAAAACTTGATCGGCATAAGCATAAAGTTTCTCGCCAATATTACGAACCCAAGATGGTCAATAAATATAAGGATAAAACAAGATCTTTATCCTACTGAACAAAGTGCAGAAAGAACGTTATAAATATTCCTCAAGAGGAATGTAGGCACATATTCCACATACGCTTGGTCACACCACTGGTAACTAATACAAAAAACCTAAGCATTTAGGTGTGTTAGTGAAACCTTTGGAGACACATGGGTAACTATCTCCAAATTTAGATTTTAATCTAAGTATGCTAGTAGAACCTATGTATTCATTGGTAATAGATACTAAATTTATATTTTAATCTAAGTGTGTCATTAGAACCAATGAAAAAGAAGAACTTATTCATATCCAGAAAACAGTCACATTCAGAGATTAACAAGATAAGCTAATCAAATGATTTTTTTCATTAACTTGAATAATGATTACATTACTTTGTTCACATAAGAAATATAAGATATTATTCTAAAGGGCATTTCCCTTCAGCTTTGGAAGTAGGATCCATGCCAGCTGGAGGACCATCTAAAGTATAAGGAGAATTGATAAAATTAAAGTCTTGAAGCATTCTCCTAATGCTGCTACTTTGTAGATCTAACAGATGAGGAGGTCGGACGATCTCCAGCTCGTCGTGCAGCTCATAGTCTCCAAGATATTTAGAAATCAGGGTTTAAGGAATTATGTTTGCAGGAATCTAGTTAACATCTAGTCTAAAAGGAGGATCTTCAAAGTCTAGCAACCCAGGATCATACCATCTCCAGAAAGGACTATTTTCTTCAACCTTCAACACTGTCAGACAATTGGTTCAACCCCACTTATAGCCTTCATTCTGGGCTTGTTTAAACCTAGCATCGAAATGGCTCAAAGCTTCATTATACCCTTTCATCCAGATCTTTTTAGGTTACCTGTAAAACTGGAAGGTCAGCCTCTCAACTTGATGATGTAATTTCTTCAGCACTCCATCCTTAGCTTGTATTTGAGAGGATTGAGTGAAGAGTTCCTCGGTTTGAGTTTGAAGCTTCTAAGACATCTCAACAAGGGCTTGGTTTTTTACCTTTAACTGGGCAGCTTGGTCGATAAGAGTTTGTTGAGTTCTAGCCTCATCTGTAGCTCCTCGGACAGGTCTATTTCTTGCTCAGGAAGAAGAGACAAACTTAGTCTTTTTCAGTGCCTCCATTTCTTCTATTAATCTAACATTTTTAGCTTCCAAGAAAGAATGGCCTTCATCAGTAGTAGCAATAGCAGTAGAAGAAGACTTCAAAGCATTTGGCTCAACTCTTAAATTGTTATTCTCCTCCTCCAGCAGTTTGGCAATGGCTCTGACTTCCTCTACTTCACGATTGAGCAGAAATTCTTATCTTCGAAAATGAGAAGCAAATTTCTCCAACTTCTGTTCAAAGCCCCAGCCTTCACTCAAAGCCTTATACTTCTTCTAATAGCTATTATGCAAAAGAGCCTTAGACTCCTTATGCTCCTCTTGCAGCTCTTCAATCATTTTGTAGTAGGCAACATTATTGGCCACTGCCCGATCAAGAAGGCATTTCAGATGAGATAGGCTTCCTTGGTTTGCTCAGACACACCTACCCCGAGCAAATTCAGTAGATCTTCCTCAGTCAGAGAGACCCGCTTTAAAAAGTCTATTGCATCTCTAGAGTATCTAGGAGTCAATAGAGGAGAAGTATTACAATTTATCCAATAACTATTAAAAGTAAAAAAAATATCCAATCAAAAACATTATATAAAGTATGGAGAAAAGATAAGCAAATGAGGAAGAAAATTTCTTTCCACTGATAAGTTATTAATTACAAATATATCAGCAAAAAGAAAGGAAAAATTACAAGTGTAGAAGAAAATAAAGACAAAATCTTCTCAAACAGATCTACACTTTCTTCATGTCTGGCATAGGTTCAGTAGAAGTGGATGCTAGAGCAGGCAAAGGCAAATGGCTATCAAATGGAAGAGCATAAAAATCAAGAGTTTAATGTTGATCGGCAGAATCTAACACTAACAAGGATTCACTTGAACCCCCATCATCTTTAATATCCTCATTCGTGTTAGGAAGAGCTCATGGATTATATCTGAGGAAGAGTTCAGAATCTTGAGGGGTGCCGACCTCCACCAAGGCTGCCAACCAATTATCCTTGATGCATTTTTTCTTTGCAAATTCAATTTCCAAATAAGCAACCCCAATGGCCTTGTCCCATCCTTTGTTGAAGCCAACCTCCCTAGCCTTAGCCCTTTTTGCCTTTTCAGCAACAAACAGGGTCGTCTCAGCATCCAAGTCCTATTACAGCTTGGTGATTTTAGCTCTCTCAGCATCCAAGTCTTTTTTCAGACCAGCAACTTAGCCCCGAGCAGCCACAACATCACCTTCAGCAGCTTTTATTTTTTTCCTCCCACTTCTTCTGCTCATTGGCCAGTGCTTATTGGGAGTCAAGCATTGACTTCTTCAGCTCATCAAAAGCTTCTTCAACTTCCTGAGAAGAAGAACGCAGAGCATCATCCTTCTCCAGCATGTTGTTGAAGCCAACAAGAAACTGCAAAAAGAGAAAATAAGGTGAGTTAATCAGAAATATCAAACAAAGAGACGGAGAAAGAAAAGAAAATTACCAGAGCTAGGCTTTGAGCAGCCCTTTCAGATGTCCTTGATCAGGGCAATGCAGCTACAGCACCTCTATGGTCTGGCAAAGTACCAGACTTTATTAATCGCCTGTCCAAACCAGGGCCAAGTGCCACTGGTGATCCAGAAACAGATATATCAACTAACACTTGTTGGTCGATATTGGCTGAAGACCCTTCTGCCAGCCTAAAAGGAGGTCCTTTTCTCAACCTCTTGAGCTGACTTTCATCAGCTTCTTCAATAAAAAGCTTATTTCAAATATTCCCCTTATTAGATAGGGGATTCTTCACGGCATCCTCCTTATGGGGTGGAGGCTTTTTTCCATCATCTTATTTATATTTAGCTCCATCATCAGCTTGTTTGGAGGATCCAGTAATAGCTATGTCACCCAAGATATTGGGAAACTTCCTCTTCCCCATAGCATCAACAAGAGGTAGGTCTGAATCTAAAAAAGAAGAAATTACAACAAGTTCACCACTATCAGATACAATGAAAGAGGGTGTGGAGATGGGGTATTGGTCAAGGTCGATTAAAAGAGAAGGTGCAACTACAATTGGGCGAGCAACAAAGGAGGTAATAGTATTTTTATACTACAGTAAGTATGAAGCTGATCTAGTATGCTCTTCCCTAACTTCTAATTAATGCCCAAAATAAACTTTAACTCCCTGAGGTTGATGTCACTCTCCTTAAGACACTTTCTCTTTCGGTCAACTGTAAATAAGAGTTAATAAAATTTACATCAGTATTAGCAGTTAGCATATTATACAAAGAAGTATAAGAAAATAAATGCAACTTATCCCATTGCTACTTGGTGGATACCTAGTACTCAGCATTTCCAGTAAATGGAGCATATTGCCAATTTTTAACAACTACTCCATGTTCAAAGTAATCTCTATTGGAGTGAGAAAATGCTTTGTTCACGACCCTAGTTTTTAAATAGAAAGTTGTATCTTTGGTTACCCACTAATACATAACATAATTTTTGGGATCCCCATATGGGGCCCATGGAGTTAGTTTAATCTATATACTCCATTAACTACCCTCCAGGTATTGGGCGCTGCTCTAGCTGGGACGATGTCAAAATACTAGAAAAATTCAAGATAAAATAGGTTTGGGGGAAAGGTAAACCCACATTCAGCAATAAAAATGGAGGGAAACCAGTGACCCTCAGCTAATGAAAAAAGATCAGCGGGAAAAGTGGGATGTTCTAATTCTACACATGAAGGAATATTCTATTCATTTCTGAATTCATCAAGATAAGTAGCAGGATAAATTGTGCTTGATGAAGAAGAAAAAGATTCTTACAGAACTTAAGGATTCAGCAAGAACTAAAAGAGAAAAGAAAAAGATTCTTACAGAACTTAAGGATTCAGCAAGAACTGAAGAACAGAGATCGATCGCACGAGAGAGAGAAAATGCTTGAAGACACAATGGCAGAAAAAAAACTCAGAAAGTTTGAGGTAAGAAATGATCGTGGATTTTTCTGCCTTTATAGGTTGCCTAAAAAATTAGAAAGGTAATAATTAAAAGAAGACGTCGATTGAACTGTTGGCAACTAAAGACAGAAAAAGACATATTTAACCAATAACGGTTCACTAAAGTTGCAGATAATTACAAAAATGCCATACATATTATGTGCCGATAGTTAAATCCTTATTTTTACAAGTATGGGAAGTCAGTAACTGACCAAGCCTCAAAATTGTTGCCCGATCAACTTTAAGAGATAAATGTTCCGTACTCTTATAAAAATCTCAAGCATGAAACATTAGGGTCTTCTGTTGATACCCAAAATTACCCTACTTTGCGGACCAATCATGTATGAATGCGCATCATTCAGCTAGGCATTGACCCAAGTCAACAAGGATGAGTCACCAACCAACTGAAGGAATGTCGACCAACAGGTTAAAGAATCCCGACCAACACCAGGAAGACCGACCAACAATAGCAGCAAATCGTCAACAGTTGTATACATTAACACTGTACGGATGTAAATGCCTGTATTATAAATGCATTCCATTCTTTAGTATTCCAAATCTTGTACACCCTCAAAGGGCTATAAATACATTGTAAACCCTACATCCAAGGGACATGAGAAAAAAAACGAGACAAGTGGCAATTGAACAAGCCCGAGGCAATACATAACAGTGGACGTAGGCTCTTTCCTATAGCCGAACCACTTTAAAATTTCTTCATCTATTTTCTTCATATTTATCTGTGACCAATTAATTAGGAGAGTCTCATCAGTAAAATCTTTTACCTTTTTAAAAAAAAACTCAATCTTAAAGAGGTGGCAAACCCACTTCTTCGCATTTTCGTATAAACTAGCAAGTAGAACTTACTTTCTTGAGAATAGAGGTTAGAACTTGTTCTCCAGGCTATAAATTTGTAGGAAATAATAAAATAAGTTTTTTTTATTTAGAGGACAATGTCCTACTGGTATGTGGAAATAGTTAAACTGTTGTGTCTGTAGGGACTTTGCTCACTATATATTACCTTTGGGATGGATATACCCCCCAAGTATAATGAGAAAAATTATTTTTTGTCATGAACCCTATTCTAAGCTAGTTGAGAGTTTTACTATTCTCGTATTTAAAATAGAGAAAACATTAATTTTGTGTACCCACCTCATAAAGTAGGTAAATAAATCATGCACGAATTATCAAGTGAGGGTCAAAATAACTGATATTCATTTATTTTGTACTATATATTCAAAATTTTAAAAGAATTAAAACATAGCAAGATTTAGGCATAGTACTTCTTCAACCACTTACAGTTGATGGACCAGAGGCATTCACTCTTATGCTTGGAGATTTGGCTGTAACCTGATTTGCTACCCCTCGCATCACAAAAGGGCCTTCCCAGTTAGGCTTGAATTTAGACATTGACATGCTCCATGGATGGTGAGTGGATGCCCTCAAAACTAAGTCCCCTACTTGGAACTCCATGGGATTAACTAGATTTTCATACGCCTTAGACATTTGTTGACCATACACTTTAAAATTCTCATTTTCCTTGTCTCTATGCTCATCCAGTGCTTCTAACTTTACATATCGGGGATCTGGTATGAGGCCATTGCTTAAACCCACTCTAGCCGAGGGCACCTCCACCTCCACTGGTAGTACAACTTCAGTCCCATAAATAAATGAGAATGGAGTGAACCCCATTAGCTTTATCTTTGACGTTCTATAGGCCTATAACACCATCAATATTTTTCATCCCATGCTCCCGACATGTGTTTTGGCATCTTATTCAGGATGTTGATTAGCGTCTTATTCGTGGCCTCTACTTGGCCATTCCCTTTTGGATATGAGATAGTGGAGTTGTTATGCACAATCTTGTATTTTTCCGTCAGGAGTCCCATCTCTTTGCATACAAATTGCTTTTTATTATTTGTGAGGATCACCTTCGGGATAATAAACCTACATATGATGTACTCCCTGATGAACTGGGTTACCACTTCAACAGTCACCCTCCTCAGAGGGATTGCTTTTACCCACTTAGTGTGAAACTCTGTAGCAACTAAGATAAAAGTTTTGCCCTGAGAGGCTGGGCTAATCTTACCTACTAGATCAAATGCTTAAGTGTTGAAGGGGTAGGGTCTGCTAAGATCCGGGGGTTGACTGAGGGGGCCTGGACCATATTATCATGCACTTGACATGCCCTGCTCTTTTTTACATAATGGATAGAATCAGCCTCTATTGTTGGCCAATAATATCCTAGTGTCATCAATTGATCGTATAACTTATCTCCTCCCATGTGAGAAGGCTCATGGGCCTCCTTCAACACTTTTTTAGTATCCCCCTTAGACACACACTTTCACGGTCTCTCGTTGTACCCTCTTCTATAAAGCTTCCAGTCTACTGGATAGATGCGGGTTGCTCTCTTTTTCAGTAGATCTCATCAACCCTTTCTGTTGGTAGGGTTGCCTTCAATCTTTAAATTCTTACACGAAATTGGCCTCGACAGGTTGATCGAACTAAGCCTGACACTTTAAATAGCCCCACTGCATACGAGCGGCCTCTGCACTCATGGTGGGCCAATAATAGCCCCCATCCCCCCCGTTGCAACCAGCGATAAAAGAGAATGTCTTTATCCCCGCAATGCCTCTTGTATATTACTGTCAGCCTCTATTTGGCTTCTTCTTCTCCTATGCATCTTGACAAAAATCCTCCAGGGCTTTTTAAATAGAATGTTCCCTGGAGCAGGTGTAATTTTCTAGCTCAAATATCTTCATCTTTCCTTCTCTTATCCCTAGCTGTGTAACTATGGGGTACCTCTAATCATCCGACTCATCACTTGGAAATAAAGACTATATTATAGTTGGCACTACCCTTTGCCGTACTATAATGGTGGCTTATTGCCCATCCATCTCTAGATTTTGTGCTATAGTGGCAAATGCATCAGGTTTCCGGTTCATTGTCCGAGCATGCCTCTTAATTATCACTTTTAAGAATTGGCTGAGCAGTCTTTGAATAATTGTTCGATGCGGGTCTAGGTTAATATGCTTGATGGTGAACTCTCTGCTGACTTGCTTCACTACCAGACTAGATTCCCCTCAAATGCGCAACACCTTGATCCCCCTCTTCAATGGTTCTAATAGACCCGAGCTGAGAGCCTCATATTCTGCTTCACTATTTGAACACTTGAAATCAAGCTTAAATGAGAAAGTTACTTTTTCCTTACTGTTTGCGAGAATGATTCCCACTCAACCTATTCCTTGAGCGTAGGAATCAAGCTTATAAAAAATATGAGGCGTGGAGGCCAAGCCTAGGCGGGCCTTAGGCGTAAAAAGGCATGAAAAGGCATTTAAGCCCTTTTAATATACTTCAATATTTTTTAACCATAACAAGGCTATTAAAAATACTAAAATTGTACTTACTATAAAAATATGTGTGAATATCTGCAAATTAAAATACTATTTGATTGATTTGGACGAGATAGTGGTCTGGTTTGTAAAAAGAGTCTTTAAAATGCGATATCGTTTCATTAAAGTATTGTTGTTCTTAAAAAAAGTGCACCTTAAGGCTTATACCAAGAATAAGTCATAAAATGCTTAAGGCGGAGCGTTTGTACCAAGCCTCGAGCCTAGGCGCGCCTTTTAGAACACCGAGGAACCATGAAACTCCATCTTCCATTCTTTTATTTACTCAGCTAAGCATTCTTGGAAGTTCTCTCCTGGTAATTTTTCGTTGGGAGACTCAAAAGTCTAGCTTGGGAAGTTACTTAACAGATCTTTTATCGCTTGACTCTTGATAGCTTTCGGAGCCATGCACTTCAAATTGTACTCAGACAGGATGAGGAACCACCTCATTACTTTTTCTACCAAGACTGTTCGTGTCAGAAGGTACTTGATAGGATCGCACTTGGTGATGATATACACTGTGAAGGCCAGTAGGTAGTGCCTCAACTTCTAGGCAATGAATACAAAATCTAGGCAGTGCCTCTCCACACTAGTGTATCATATTCAGTGCTCGAAATTACACGCAATAAGTAGTATACGGGTCTCTCTACCCCTGTTATTTCTTGGACAAGTAAGGCTCCTATGGACCTCTCTATCGAAGTCAGGTAGAGCAGCAGCGGTGCACCCACCACTGGTGGCACCGTAGTTGAGGGAGATGCTAATATCTCTTTGATTTTCTCAAAAGCCTTATTTTACACATATCCCCAAACCCATTTGACTTTTTCCTTCATCAGCGAAGCGAATGGGTGGGTCACATCTGTCGTGCTATTATAAATCTCCTTAGGTAAGAAACCTTACCTAATAAACTTTTAAGCTGCCTCTGGATCTTTGGTGGTGGCATCAATAGGATGGCCTTATTTTTTTCCTCATCCGCCTGCACTCCCTGCTGATTTACTACAAAACCACAACTTTCCGACTGCTACCCCAAAAGCAAATTTTCAAGGGTTCATTTTCATCTTATACTTGCGGTACCTTTCAAACACCCACCTTAGATCTTGAATGTGCCTTCTCTCCTTCTTTGATTTCACAACTAGGCTATCCACATAGAACTCCAATATATTATGAAATAAATCATAAAATATTGCCATCATAGTATGCTGATACGTGGCATTCACATTCTTTACCCCAAAAGGCATGACGGTATAATAAAAGTTCCCTAATGGGGTGCGAAAAATAGTTTTTTTTACGTCAGTCGGATCCATTCTAATCTAGTTATATCCTACATACCCATCCAAGAAACTATACATTTAATGGCCTGAGTGGCGTCCACCAAGATATCAATGTTGGGTAATGTAAATTTATCAATGTTGGGTAATGTAAATTTACCTTTCAGGCAGGCTTGGTTCAGATCTTGGAAGTCTACACAAATTCTTATTTGGCTCTTGTCATTTTTAGCTACAAGTATAATATTGGAGAGCCATATCGGGTGTTGGATGGGCTTAATGAACCCTACTGCCAACAGTTTTTCACTTATGCTTTGATCTTCGGGTTTAGCTATGATTTTTATATGCGTATGCTTTGTATGTGCGAGTGGCTTGCCTTAATGGCAGGGCATTAGGAAGGACGTTCAATTTGTGAGAACTCACCTTCGGGTATATCCCAAACATTCAGTATACTTTCATGCAAATACGTCCATGAATTCACTGAGAAAACCAATGATATATTCTCTCTGCCTTGGATTTAACCCTTTGCTGATTAGAATGGGGCTTGCTTTCCCATCCTCTAATCCCAAATTTATTTCCTCTAACTCCTTGAGATTCTCCATAAGACCATTTTACATATGTCCTAGTGCTTCTTCATATTCTTCTACGTGCTCACTGATGTGAGATTCATCTACTACGAATCACTCTCATGCCGGGTCGACGCTCTCACCCCAGAACGCCACCCGAACATACCGTTATAAGCGATATATAAATTTCCCATCTGGGAGCCCAACATTCGTGCACGTGCGAGGTGGTGCAGTCACTTCCTTACACTTTCTCTTTCTTTTCCCTTTTCTTCTTGTGGAATCACTATTTGAACTCATCGATCATGGATGGGCATTCTTGGCTAAGCATCTCCTCTAACCACCTATGTACCCTTTAATTTCCTTACTAAGTTCGTTTTTTCTTCGTCCAGATCGGAGTAGAATGCCGTATCTACTAGATGGGCCTTTTTTACGAAAAATGGTTTCTCTGTCGCTTTTATCACTATCTCAGTACTGCGAATGTTGGCCTTAGTGAACTGATGGTATATTAAGGGCACTATTCCATGAGTGTGCATCCATACTCGCCATATCATAGCAACTAGATGGTATTGACATTGATGATATGAAACTTAATATGGGAAGTGAGTTACCCCACTTGATTCTCACATTCACATAGCCCAGCGACTGCATGCCAGCGCTAAACTCGAAATCACAGATGGCACTGGTACTATCTTCTCTTGAAAAATCCTTATCATATATAACATGGTGATAGGCATTATGTTTATGGACGCTCCTCCATCCATTAGCGCTCTAGGAAAGCTAATCCCATTAATCAAGGCTATTATATAGAGAGGACGATTGTGAAAATAAGGCACCTGCCTATCTGCCTTAAAAAAGACCGCCTGTAATCAAGCATCCTGTGGGCCCGTGATAATTAAGAGAGGGATCCCATCATTGCTGGACTTATTCTAAAATCCTTCTTGTGATTCCCACGCGGATGTTATTATTTACCCCAATTTGATCAACGAACCACTTAAACTTTGGGCTTTTCGCTATAGCTGCACACTCTAAATTCGACCCTACTTTATATGTTTGTGCATTACATACATACTTTACCTTAGACGTTCCTCCCTCATCCATGGAAAGAACTACATATATTCCATCTCCTAAGGGGTTTGCTTACTCGACCCCTTCTTCTTCTTCTTCTTCTTCTTCTTCTTCTTCTTCTTCTTCTTCTTCTTTTCTCCATCAAGGCTCAACCCACTCAGTTCTTCACATATCCTCTCGTTACTCCACTATTCCTTCAGGTCTTGAGCTTCTTCTTCATCGTATGCTACCACTATGTTGGCAATGCCATAGTGATGGTATGGGAGGGGATTTTCATTGACATCTACGGGTGGTATCTACAGAGTACTGTTGGCCACTTGCTCGCCAATGATTCTCCGTATGTAAAAATAGTCTTTGGTAGCATGCTGCACCCTCTGATGGAGCTCAAAATACTTGGTACCTGCCTTCACTAGTGTTGTTGGGACTTGCCCATTAGAGTGGGGTGGAACTGCTACTCTTTCTTGCACCAAAGTATGGTAGCAATCCATGGCCTCTGCCATACTATAAGGTAGCGATGGTCGAATAATTTCCCCAAACCTCTTTTTTTCCAGGACTACCTCCTTTGAACCATGAGTCTCCCTTCTAGCACTTAGAGTTCCCGTCCACGTGATTGACTACTTATCTTTGAGATACCTAAAATCTTCCTGAAGTTAGAGGCACTTGTGTCCTCCAACTTGACAGTCCGGGTTTGATGATCATTGTTATATTGTTGGTTGCTCGCGTAAATTCTCTAAACGTGGTCTCATTGACCAAGTGGATTTTGTACACCTCTTAGAGTCCCTCAATGCATATCTATAATAATATTGATTCAACTACATCTTCATGAACATCTAACTCCCTCTCACGGAAGCTCTTGGTGTACTGCATTAGTTCATTGCCTTATTTTTATACCTCATAAGCGAGGTGCCTCAATGTACACTCATATTTCACTACGAATTTCTTATGGAGGAACTGTCTGTGAATATCATCCCATGTTGGGATGCTGTTAGGTGCAAGGCGGGAGTACGAGGAATAGGCCTTCCCCGTGAGAATTTTTAAAAACTCTTGTAACTTCAAGTATTTTTTTTTCCATGCACTCCCAAGTACTCTACAAACCTCTTTACACGTTCTTTAGGGTTTTTGCCCTTTCTATTGAACTTGATGAATTTTTTAGGAACATATGCCTCTGGGTATGGTGTTTCATTTATGCTTTCTGGATAAGGGTTTTGTATCTCCTCGTATATATAAGGGGCTTCTCTTTGAGAAAAACTCGGCTTCTTTTACTCTTCTATAGTGACAACCTTGGAAGGAGACTCCTCTAGCCTAACCTTTTTCACTTTTGGTGAAGCCACTGGTGTTGCTTCTTTCTCCACTGCCACATTCTGCAGCGAAGCCACTTCTTTTATTATTGTTGTTGCTGTTGCTGCCGTGGTTGCCCCTCCCATAGGGGCCACCACCGGTGTTGTATAGGATTGACTTAGGCTTGACAAGTTGACATTGTTTTGCTTCAGAAACTCAAAGAATATACTCGTTATATTCATACCTGCCAAAGGTGTCGCTGCTGTCGCGCTCGTCTGCCCCGCCTGTGGAGAAAGTGCTCTCACTCTTGTCACTTCCACCTATTCTTGTGTGGTCTGGTTGCTCTGAACTTCATTACTAGACAAAGTATCTTAAAAAATTAGTTACTTTGACACATTATAACCTTCTTTGTCCATGGTAATGAGGATACCTCCCCAGCGGAGTCGCCAAATGAAGAAGGGTGGTTTAACTAGGGTTTGAGAAGAACTAGAACACATATAGCGTGACCCACTCCAATGGACTTTGTCTTCAAGGTCTTTAAAATTTCAAGAGCAGCTCTGGTAGAAAACCTTCCTCTTTTAGTAATAATGGAGTAAGTGTTATGACCTTCTTCCTGAAAAGACAAACTTCACAAGAAACAATAATATCTAGGAGAGAGGAATCTCTTGAGAATAATGGTTGTAAGAGGTGGGTAAAGATAGAAGCACTATGACACTTAGAGAGAGAGAGCAGGGAGAGAATGTTAGTCTGGCATAAATTTGGCAGAGTAATGATGCAACTTGAGTTTCTGTTATGACTTGACCTTACCAAATGGTCCTATATATAATTGTATACTAGGACTGATTTGGGCCTTTGGGGAGACAAAAATGATAGGGAATCTGAGGGACAAGGTCTACAATATACCATTTGTCCCTATATGTCTATAGCCCCCTGTCCCCTCTAAAAGGTTACAACTGGTGTGAGAGTGCGCTTGCAATCAATGAATAAACTTATTTAATTAAATTCCAAATTTATGCCCAGATTTTAATTAAGACCCTAAAATATGCATCTAATTATGATTGAAAATTAATAAGAATTATTTAGCCTTCACAACGAAGCAATCAAAAAATAATATTGAGGAAAAATCCCCAGCAGAGGCAAAACCTTTTATTTACCAATAAAACTATAAATATCCAACTTACAATTACATAGCAGAAATACAATGTTTTTGTGATGACGAAATACCCTCAGGTGTCGGTTCGAAGTCTTCAGCAAGAGATCCCACAAGAGATCCAAGACGGTCAGCAATTGAGAGACAACCTTCTTCTCCACAATGATTACTCCAGATGAGTAAGATGAATAATCAAGTCACTAATGATTCACATAAATGATTTGGGATTTTTATAGCGAATTAAAAAAGGGTTTAAATCCTAAAATCGAATTCTTTTGATACACCATTTATGAAGAAACAGAGTTTTAAAAGACTTAAAAAACCTAACTTCGTAACAGGTATAAATAGGCTGAATAAAAAGTTAAGGCAGTGAAAGTCATTTGAAGTCGTTCGAGCGACATCTGCATGTCGTTTGAGTAACATTTGATGTCGTTACTAACGACCATACTAACGACCCAAAAAATCTAAAACAGTACGGGTTCGTTTGATGTAGGCTTCAAACAACCCTTCAAATGACACGTGTTGTCGTTAGAAGCAATCATTTGAACGACTTATCAATATTATTTGAACGACATTGCTATGTCATTTGAATGACACAAGCGAAAAATATTTCCTTAAAAAGTCTCGCCCACAGGTCTTAAAAAATAATTTTTTACTTAGAAAAACGCCTCAATTTTGATAAAAACATTTTATAAAAATTTCCCAAATAATTCATGAACATTAATAACTCCAATTAATCATTTTACCTTTTAACATAGTGGAGTTAGTGGGATAAAGTCGGTTGAAGATGCACGACGCACATAGACATTGATGGGTGCGTGTTGATGATATGCGTCGCTCAAGATTCAGTTGATGGTCATCAAGGTAGAATGTGTGAAGACATGCCGAGATGTACCGGTGTATGACATACTAACGGTGATCTAGGACAAACCAGAAATTCCTAGATTCTATACGGACATTTATAAAACATGTCCTTACAAATCCGCCCATATGTCTATACCGGTACATTCATAAAAAATCCGAATTATGCTACCCAACAAAAATATGAGACATACAATCTAATATCCCCACAAACCCATAAATGGAAATATCAAATAACACGTCTTCAAAAATATTTAACATCTTCAAAGCTTCAATTCTATAATGTTTCTTTATCATCATCAGGCGTGCAAAAAATGATCCTCAATTTTGTACCTACACACATGAGACAATAAACAAATACCCGTGACGCGCAAAAGTTTGAAATATAATGATAAGTAGAAAATCAATATCAATTAAGTTCAAGCAAATCATTATTAAATCAAACAAGCAAGCAAAACATCTCCCTCGTAATTCGTTCCCCCCTTTTTATGATGTCCCCAAATAGACAAATAAGAAGAACACAAAGCAATGCATATGGAGAGTGTCACAAGGTAATAAACTTCTTTTTTTGAGTTTTTCAAAAATTTTCTTACAATAAAAATATACAACAAAAAATCACACCATGAAAGAATACGAAAATAACCAAGATGGTGAAAGCGTAAATAAAGGGATGTGAACAAATTTGACACGAAAATCAACGCAAATAATCATAACATACATGCACGATGAATTTTGGATAATCCTAATGAATGAACTTAATATCCTCCCTAGGTGTAAAAATGGTGAAATTTAAAGAAATTGACTCAATCTAATCAACAAATCAAAGTTCAAAGTGATTTCCACACCAATAACGCTCAAAACTGTTTAATTCTTTTTCAAGATTTTCAAGAAAGTGGAAACCTGTCGATTATACAAATCGAACCAAAATCCCTCATATGTAATAATGATCATATAATGATATTTATTTTCTTGAGAATGATCATATTATCCTAAACTAGTTTGGCCTTGGCTACTTTTTTCAATGCCACACTTTTTTGACTCTTTTAAATTCTTCGGGTCATGGCCACTGTTTTTAATGCCACACTTTTTTTACCCGAATTAAACGGTTGCTTAATCGCAAAGGATATTATTCTTACCTTTCGTAGCCCTTCCCCATTTTTTACACAACATATATATATTGAAACAAATTCCTCACGATCAACGAATATTACATGCACTATAAGGGGTGATGAACTAAGTGTGGGATGGGTAAGTGCTTAAGTGACTCTTAGAGTACTTCTATAAGTATTCTCTTTATCTTAAAGTATTAAGTGGTTGAGCTTGCTCAACGAACCTTATCTTTCAGTCGCCAAAACAAAACTTCCAGAAGATCCTAATTGTCTTGCTTGAGCCCTGCTTGCTCAACTAGGTTACCTGTACAAGAAAGTAAACATTATTACTTTTTTATTTAGAAAATAAATAATTCTTGGGTTGAGGGGCCACTGATGGTGGACCTCCTCGCCCTAAGTCATTTTTGGGAAATTATTTGGAGAAGGGGAAACTCGAAGTTGATCCCCTCGCCTAAAGGAGTTTTTCTGTGAAGTTAATCTTGGGCAGAGGGTCCACTCGTGGTGGACCTCCCCACCCTTGGTGTTGATGTCCAAAAATGGAGATAACAAATAATTAATTATTTGGTGACGATGAAAACGCATTTCTATGGGTTAATTCGCATCGAGTATTGTCGTAACCGTTTGAAGAACTTCCGGTGGGCGGTAACATAACCTTTTGGAGTCTTGGACTTAATGATAATATCAACCACGTAGACCTCGACCTCTTGGTGTATCAGATCATGCAAATGGTTGTGGTCGCCCTTTGGTAGATAGCCCTGTATTTTTAAGAGCGAATGGCATAACTGTGTAACATAAGGTTCCCCAAGGGGTGATGAATGCAATTTTTCTTGATGATCAGGGTGCATCTTGAACTGATTGTATCCCATAAACCCGTCAACAAATGACTTGAAAGCGTGATTGTCCATGTTATCTACAATCATATCGATATTGAGCAGTGGGCAATCATCTTTTGGAGATTCCTTGATCAAAACCCAAAGTCGACACACATGCGGGCTTTCCCTTTTGATTTTGGTATGGGTACAATATTGTCTAGTCATGTGGGATACTCGATCACTCGGATGAAGCCTACATTTAGCTATTTGACCACATGTTCTTTAGCCTTGAGCGGCCATATGATGCAGAGCTTTCGCTGCATTCCAAGAGAGTTGAAATCTCGTGTTGAGCTATCTCAAGATCAATGTCAAGCATGTCATCGTAGGACCATGTGAAGACGTCCATAAATTCCTTCAGTAGGTCTTCGACTTGGACGCGCTCATGCTCATCAAGGGTGGTCCTTATCCTAATCTCGTGCAGTTGGCTACTAGAACCAAGATTGATAACAAGAGTTTCATCTTTATTAATTTTAACGCGGTTATGTTTTTTGTTATTAACCTTATTAAGACCAGTTAAGAATTGTTTGTAATACCCCGTACTTTTGGATATATTTATTTTTGGGATTAATTAATTAAATGCGTATTAATTGGAAATTAATCCGGGTTAAAAATACTAACGAGATGCGAGTTGGTATTTGATTATGTGCATACATGTTTTTTATATGAATATTGAATTATGAAAAATTTATCGTGAGATTTATATACGGCATTTTAGAAATTTTGTTGAGACGCGTGAGACCGCCGCGTCACGGTGTAATATTTTGATTATAAAAGTGAATTTAAAAATCTATAAACCGTATGGTCATTTTGAGTGCGCCAACGCGTCCGTAAGGGTCGAGATAGTCAGAAAACACTAGCCGGGGGTTTAGTTTGGGTCCCGGGGTATCTTTAGGCCATACCGGCAACATAAAGGGCATTTTAGTAATTTTGTATTTTTGGAGAATTAAAAGTGACGAAAATTGGGAGTTTTAATCTGATTGGGAATTGACCCACTAAGCCACTAACCAACCCATATTAACCCAACAAGCTACGTTGGTTATTAGAATTAGGTTTTCTAATACCTCCCCAAAAGCAAACCCTAGCCACCTTTAGCCACCATTGGAGAAGAAGCTTGGAGAGAGGGAATTCTGCAGAAAGAGGGAGGAAACCAACATCTAAATCAGAGATAAACTCGAGGCAAGTGACTTAATTCCATTTAATTTCAGAGAATGTTCTTTCCATGTTAGATAATTCAAATTTTATGTTTGTTCTTGGTGAAATATGAAAACCCATGTAGTTTGGAACTTAGAACTTAAAAATCTTGAGGAGAATTGCATGTAGAATGATAGGTAGATTATTATTCTCATGATATTTGTGATTGGAAGAAATTAAACGGATTTATATTGGGTTAATTCATGATTTAAAATGTTAGGGTTTGTGTTCTTGAAAAGAATTGGGGAAAAGTATAAAATCTTGTGATTTAATGATGTTTAGGATGCATTAATGCCTTAAAAGATGTTAGTATATGACCTTAGCATGTTTTAGGATGATTAGAGAACTTAAAACAGTGTTGGAACGAACTTTGGAGAAGATTTGAGGAGTAAGAATGGTGAAAAACGAAATTTAGAGAAATCTGGGACGTAGCTGGAAGGTCGTTAGAAGCCCCTCCCCAGGTCGTTCGAACGAACTCGTTCGAACGAGCTTCTAACTAGTTGACCAGTCACTTCTAACGAGGGGCAGTTTCGTTCGATATCTCGTTCGAACGAGATATCGTTAGAAGGTACAGTTCGTTTGAACGAACTGGATCTCGTTCGAACAGCCTCGTTCGAACGAGACTTCTAATGAGCTGACAGTGGAATCTCGTTCGAATAGTCTCGTTCGAACGAGACTTCTAACGAGTTGACAGTCTGGGCCTTTTTAGACTGTTTTGATTTTTGGAGTCCCGTAAACTCGTTCAAGGAGATAGATAACATTTCCGATGATGATGTACTGATAAATTTGGGACATTTGGGTATTTATGAGAAGGAAATTGTATACGAGTGATTTAAATCAATGAACCATTTGGGTTGAGATGTGAGTGTCTACTACGACGTGAGAATGAATTATGGCGCGTACGATTATAAACCGGAATTGTATAAGTTGTAGATATTATATATTGGTACTAGAATGAGTAGTACTACAATTAAACTACGGGATTACTAAGACGTGTGTTTACTTAGTATTGATATATGTATTATGTGTATGACATACCTACCATACTTGCTATCACGAGAGGTTTACGTTCGCTTAGGGCCCTCTAATCCTTGTGTTGCCCGGATTTAGACTGGTTACCTTGATGAACATAGGTCATAGAAAGACTTATTGGGATATTAATAAGTCCGCTGATCGTGGGTGCGTAGGTATGTGCGTGACCCATGTGATGTGACTGTGTTCGCCTCCATTATTTGTGATGTTGTTATCTGTGAACTATTCCTGAGAGATTCGGAATATGTAATCCTTATGTACGTGATGTACCGGGATGGATAGCAGAGTATGTGTGCACCGCAGCTTAGTTCTCGGGGTGCTTGTATTGTATATTTATGATGTGAATAATATACACTTAATTAATGAGAACCTTCATGTTAATGTTGTGAAATAATTACGGTATTGATTCGAGAAGCATAACGAGTTAGCTGATAGTGTAAAATATTGCATATTGAGCATCTAAGTTTACGTTAAACCCCTACTTAATTACGAGCGTTATAACGTTAATAGAACCGAGTAATAAGGGTAGGACCTATGATAGTCTAGCTAGATATGTTGTCACTTAGCTAGTAGTTTGTATCACTCTAGATGGGTACTTACGTTAGGAGTGCACAGTTAGACGAGAGGTGAGAATATCATATGAGTTCACGTCCTAACATGTACTTTGCATTTAATGTTTTAAATGTTTTTAAAGCACTTGCAGGTTTTTAAAATATCTCCACATTCGGGCTCTGACCCGTTTGCTTTCAAATCCATTTTTCTTGTAAAACCATTTTAGGTGCCCATCCACAAGGACACCATGCATAGGATACTCATTCAGGTGACGAGCTGTAGCTGTTTGTGGAAGCTACAAGGATTTGCATGTAGACGCTTCTATCATTTGGATTCCAGAGTCATTATCCATCAGTTGTAGGGCATGTTACCCATTTCTATTAGAGTTACATTTCCATTACAGTTTTCAGACTTTGGCATGTATTGTTTTAGTATTCGGTTTATTTATTTCAGTTGTGGGATTTGTAGTGAGGAGTTTTCCTCCAGACTTTATTTACATTATGTGATGGTTATTCTTTTTTACTTCAGTATGGTGAATGGTATTAGTTATTCTTCATTACACTTGTTGCATGTTAATCAGATTTAAATTAAAATTTGGCAGCTTACTTTTTAAATACTAGGTGGTTAGTAATCATTAAAATGTTTTCGACAGTGATGCTATTAACTTGACCAACTTGGCATTTTGAATTAATTTAATAAAGGAGTAGCTACCCGGTATTTAATTAGTCGGGGTGTCACAGGTGGTATCAGAGCATCAGGTTCTAGTGTCCTTTAGGATCTGACGGCTTATTATGTTTCCGCTAAGTTTCTTTGATATAGAGCCTTATATTTTAGGACTGTTGTACTCTTTTTGTGTATGCTTCGTTCTTCAGCTATTTTAAGTTTATAAGCAGCGAACTTATAAACTTTGTTCTTATTGCAGATGCCTCCACGACGTGCACGGCGAGTTCCCAGGGATGCAACGCCCGAACCCCAGCCCGCTCCAGTTCAGGGCATGATGAACGCCGCTGAGGTTGCAGCTATAGTAGCCCAAGCGGTAAATGCCGCAATTGCCCTTGTTCAGCAGGCACCACCTCAGGCGCCGGTTGTCGCGCCAGTACAGGCAAATGCATTCCCGTCTGCTTGGGAGCGTGTACGTGACGCTTTTCAGAAAGTGCATCCGCCAGAGTTTGCAGGTAGCTCAGATGTGGTAGTCTCGAGCCAATGGAGGAAGGATATGCAGAGGCACTTGAGGATGTATGAGTTCACGGACGTCCAGAAGCAGGTGCTAGCTACTTTCAAGCTAGTTGGATCTGCACTGCAGTGGTGGGAGTCTATTACCACCATGGAGGAGAGGGATACTCTCACTATTCAGGACTTCTGGGTGCGGTTTGACCGCAAGTACTTTCCGTTGGCTGTTCATACGAAAATGAGGAGGAAGCTGATGAATCTGAGGCAGGAGGGTAAGACCGTGGCCGAGTATGAGGCCGAGTTCACGAATCTGTTGAATATCGTTCCAGATGAGATACCAACATAGAAGAAGAAGATTGAGAAGTTTACCGACGGGTTGACATGGAGGATCCGTCAGCATCTGTTAGGGAACCTTTCGTTGGCCACGTATTCTGATGTGGTTAACGCTGCTTTGTTACACTGCCAGGACCACCGCTTTCATATGGCCGAGGGCAAGAGGTCGGGAGAGTCTAGCCATCAGGGCAGGACTGGAGGACATGTTGCCAGTGGGTCACAATCTGTTCAGGGGCAGAGACAGGGTGAGCAGGGTTCGCAGCAGGGGGACCAGAAGAGGTTCCGGTCAGGGAACTATAAACAGGAACAGGGAGGTTTTCGTCAGGGCCATCAGGGTCCAAACGACCATCAGGGCCAACAGGGATAGAATGGGCAGCAGTTTCACCAGGTCCAGTAGGGCCAAGGGAGGAACGGTAACGGCCACCAGGGCCGGGGACAGCAGGGGCAAAGAGGAGGGAACTTCCCAGGGAAGTGTTTCGTTTGTGGCAAGACTGGCCATAAGAGACAGGATTGTCCTGATAGGGGCAGGGCCCCACATCAGCAGGAGTAGGGTGCTCGCTAGGAGCCACAGAGGCCTATGTTTCCCGCCGCTCTTCCCGCACCACCACAGATGGCAGCATTGCCACCCATTCCAGCAGTCCCAGCTCAGCAGGGGCAGCTACAGTATGGACGTGTCTACAACGTCCACCAGGCTGCAGTTCCTCAGGCACCGCCCGCGATTGAGGGTACGTTTCCTATCCATGGCACTATGGGCCGGGTATTATTTGATACGGGGGCTACACACTGTTTTATAGCTACACACTTCGCAAAAGCTTTAGGATTGTTAGCTACGGCAGAGAGCACAGTGACGTGTGTCGACTCACCATTGGGGAGTGGGTCACTTATTTTCTTTATATGCCGGGGAGTGGGAGTAGGGATTGGTAGTCTGGTATTACCTGCAGATATGTTGGTATTAGATATGCATGTTCACGATGTGATCATCGGTATGGATTGGCTCGTAGCTTATAGGGCCATGATTGATTGCTTCAGCAGGAGCATTGTTTTTTCCATTTCGGGGCAAGAGATGTTCGTAGTGGCGATGCCTCGCCCAGAGGGAGGATCGACCGCTCATTTGTATTACCTAGAGGAGGATACCTCTAAGGAGGTTGTGATTCCTTTAGATTCTATTCCAGTTGTCAGGGAGTATTCGGATGTGTTTCAGGAGATACCAGACTTACCACCCAGTCGAGAGATAGACTTTGTTATAGATTTGCTACCGGGTACGAGACCTATAGCACGCGCACCGTACCGTATGGCTCCAGCTGAGATGAGAGAGTTACGGGATCAGATAGAGCAGCTATTAGGTCAGGGCTTTATTCGCAGAAGTACTTCACCTTGGGGCGCTCCAGTTTTGTTTGTGAAGAAGAGGGATGGTTCACTGAGATTGTGTGTGGACTACCGGGAGTTGAATAAGGTCACGATACAGAATAAGTATCCGTTACCTCGAATCGATGACTTATTCGACCAGTTGAGAGGAGCTTCTTTCTTCTCGAAGATTGATTTGAGATCGGGATACTATCAGTTACGTATCCGGGAGGAGGATGTCTCGAAGACCGCGTTCTTGTCGATATATGGTTCTTACGAGTTTCGGGTTATGCCTTTCGGTTTGACCAACGTTCCAGCTGTGTTTATGGACTTGATGAACAGAGTGTTCAGGGATTTCCTAGATCAGTTTGTCATTGTTTTCATCGATGATATTCTGGTTTACTCCCAGACAAAAGAGGAGCACGCCGAGCATTTGAGGCAAGTTTTGCAGACACTACGTCAGAACGAGTTGTATGCAAAATATGAGAAGTGCGGGTTTTGGATGAAGGAAGTCCAGTTTTCGGGACACATTATTTCCGACCGGGGAATAACTGTTGATCAGGGAAAAGTATCCGCGGTGAGGGAGTGGGGACAACCCACGACACCGACGGAGATTCGTAGTTTCTTGGGCCTAGCAGGATACTACAGGAGGTTTATTCGGGGTTTGTCGGAGATAGCAGGTCCTTTGACACATCTGACTCGTAAGGGTGTGCCCTACATCTGGACTGATGCCTGTCAGTTGGCATTCGATGAATTAAAGGATAAATTGACCTCAGCACCTGTGTTAGCATTGTCGAGACCGGGAGTTGAGTATTTGGTTTACACCGATGCGTCTTTGCAAGGGCTTGGAGGTGTATTGCAGCAGGAGAGACAGGCCATAGCTTATGCTTCCCGTAAGCTTAAGACTCATGAGAAGAATTACCCCACGCATGATTTGGAGTTGGCAGCGGTGGTATTTGCCCTACGAATTTGGAGGCACTATCTTTTGGGGGAGAAGTTCCAACTGTTCCCGGACCACAAGTCCTTACAGTACCTGTTCACGCAGAAAGAGTTGAATATGCGGCAGCGTAGGTGGCTTGAGTTTGTGAAAGACTACCAGTTCGACATCCAGTACCACCCGGGTAAGGCTAACGTGGTAGCAGACGCGTTGAGCCGTAGGCCAGCAGACGAGGTGGTAGAGGTGTGGAAGGCTAAGTGGAAGGAATTGGGACACTAGGATGCAGTTGCCCGATCTTTCATGTCTGTGATGACCGTTACACCGCAGATTGTCACGAAGGTAGTACGGGCACAAGCTAATGACTCATTCTGTCAGGAGCAGATAGTTCGATTACTAGCAGAGGGAGCCGAGTCCTATACCGTCATCTCAGATGGGGGATTACGCTTCAATGGGAGATTGGTAGTTCCGGAAGGGGAAGAAATGTGATACGATGTGATGGCAGAGTCACACGGCTCACGGTTCGCGGTACATCCCGGAGGGGACAAAATGTACCAAGACATGAGATGCCAGTATTGGTGGAGCGGTATGAAGAGAGATATCGCTGAGTTTGTTTCAAAATGCGTCACTTGTCAGCTTGTAAAAGTGGACCATCAGAGACCAGCAGGATTGCTACAGCCGCTGGAGGTTCCGGTGTGGATGTGGGAGAGCATATCCATGGACTTTATCACGGGGTTGCCTACGTCGCAGAGGGGTCACGACTCCGTTTGGGTAATTATGGACAGGTTGTCCAAAGTCGCTCACTTTTTACCCGTAAGGACTGACTACACTACGGGACAGTATGCCCAGCTCTTCATTTCAGAGATTGTGAGACTTCACGGTGTGCCCCTAAATATCATGTCTGACAGAGACAAGATATTTGTTTCGAGGTTTTGGGAGAGTTTTCAGGAGTCCATGGGCACGGAATTGCGGTTGAGTACAGCTTATCATCCGCAGACCGATGGGCAGACAGAGCGCACAAATCAGATGTTGGAGGACATGCTACGCATGTGCATTATTGACTTCGGGGGTGGATGGGAGCAGTATCTTCCACTGGTGGAGTTTGCTTACAACAACTCCTACCAGTTCACTATTGGCATGGCTCCGTTTGAGGCATTGTACGGTAGGCCTTGTCGTTCCCCAGCATGTTGGTTAGAGGTGGGGGACAACAAACTGCTTGGGCCGGAAGTGATTCAGGATACTTCGGCAAGGATTGAGTTGATTCGGAGTTGTATTCAAGTAGCTCAAGACAGACAGAAGAGTTATGCTGATGCGAAGAGGTTTTTCAGAGAGTTCCAAGTAGGGGACCAGGTTTTGCTCAGGGTATCTCCGATGAAGGGGATTATGCGTTTCGGGAAGAAAGGGAAGTTGGCACCAAGGTATGTGGGACCGTTTGCTATTATTGAGCGCATAGGACCGGTTGCATATAGACTTGGGTTACCGAAGCATTTGCATTGGATTCACGATGTGTTCCATATTTCCTCGCTGAGGAAATACCTTAGAGATAATTTGGCTCATTCTCACATTGCTGTGGAGGACATCGATCTCCAGCCTGATAGCTCCTACGAGGAGGGGTCGATTGCTATTTTGGACCGAAGCGAGAGGAAACTGCGGTCAAAGATAGTCCCGTTAGTGCGTGTTCAGTGGCGACATCACAATGTCGAGGAGTCCACATGGGAGCGCGAGGATGAGATGCGCGATCGTTATCCAGAGTTATTTTTAGCAGGTACTTTCTAGTTTCGAATTTCGGGACGAAATTCAGTTATTAGGGGGGAAGTATGTAATACCCCGTACTTTTGGCTATATTTATTTTTGGGATTAATTAATTAAATGCGTATTAATTGGAAATTAATCCGGGTTAAAAATACTAACGAGATGCGAGTTGGTATTTGATTATGTGCATACATGTTTTTTATATGAATATTGAATTATGAAAAATTTGTCGTGAGATTTATATACGGCATTTTAGAAATTTTGTTGAGACGCGTGAGACCGCCGCGTCACGATGTAATATTTTGATTATAAAAGTGAATTTAAAAATCTATAAACCGTATGGTCGTTTTGAGTGCGCCAACGCGTCCGGAAGGGTCGAGATAGTCAGAAAACACTAGCCGGGGGTTTAGTTTGGGTCCCGGGGTATCTTTAGGCCATACCGGCAACATAAAGGGCATTTTAGTAATTTTGTATTTTTGGAAAATTAAAAGTGACGAAAATTGGGAGTTTTAATCTGATTGGGAATTAACCCACTAAGCCACTAACCAACCCATATTAACCCAACAAGCTACGTAGGTTATTAGAATTAGGTTTTCTAATACCTTCCCAAACGCAAACCCTAGCCACCTTTAGCCACCATTAGAGAAGAAGCTTGGAGAGAGGGAATTCTGCAGAAAGAGGGAGGAAACCAACATCTAAATCAGAGATAAACTCGAGGCAAGTGACTTAATTCCATTTAATTTCAGAGAATGTTCTTTCCATGTTAGATAATTCAAATTTTATGTTTGTTCTTGGTGAAATATGAAAACCCATGTAGTTTGGAACTTAGAACTTAAAAATCTTGAGGAGAATTGCATGTAGAATGATAGGTAGATGATTATTCTCATGATATTTGTGATTGGAAGAAATTAAACGGATTTATATTGGGTTAATTCATGATTTAAAATGTTAGGGTTTGTGTTCTTGAAAAGAATTGGGGAAAAGTATAGAATCTTGTGATTTAATGATATTTAGGATGCATTAATGCCTTAAAAGATGTTAGTATATGACCTTAGCATGTTTTAGGATGATTAGAGAACTTAAAACAGTGTTGGAACGAACTTTGGAGAAGATTTGAGGAGTAAGAATGGTGAAAAACGAAATTTAGAGAAATCTGGGACGTAGCTGGAAGGTCGTTAGAAGCCCCTCCCCAAGTCGTTCGAACGAACTCGTTCGAACGAGCTTCTAACTAGTTGACCAGTCACTTCTAACGAGGGGCAGTTTCGTTCGATATCTCGTTCGAACGAGATATCATTAGAAGGTACAGTTCATTTGAACGAACTGGATCTCGTTCGAACAGCCTCGTTCGAACGAGACTTCTAACGAGCTGACAGTGGAATCTTGTTCGAATAGTCTCGTTCGAACGAGACTTCTAACGAGTTGACAGTCTGGGCCTTTTTAGACTGTTTTGATTTTTGGAGTCCCGTAAACTCGTTCGAGGAGATAGATAACATTTCCGATGATGATGTAATGATAGATTTGGGACATTTGGGTATTTATGAGAAGGAAATTGTATACGAGTGATTTAAATCAATGAACCATTTGGGTTGAGACGTGAGTGTCTACTACGACGTGAGAATGAATTATGGCGCGTACGATTATAAACCGGAATCGTATAAGTTGTAGATATTATATATTGGTACTAGAATGAGTAGTACTACAATTAAACTACGGGATTACTAAGACGTGTGTTTACTTAGTATTGATATATGTATTATGTGTATGACATACCTACCATACTTGCTATCACGGGAGGTTTACGTTCGCTTAGGGCCCTCTAATCCTTGTGTTGCCCGGATTTAGACTGGTTACCTTGATGAACATAGGTCATAGAAAGACTTATTGGGATATTAATAAGTCCGCTGATCGTGGGAGCGTAGGTATGTGCGTGACCCATGTGATGTGACTGTGTTCGTCTCCATTATTTGTGATGTTGTTATCTGTGAACTATTCCTGAGAGATTCGGAATATGTAATCCTTATGTACGTGATGTACCGGGATGGATAGCAGAGTATGTGTGCACCGCAGCTTAGTTCTCGGGGTGCTTGTATTGTATATTTATGATGTGAATAATATACACTTAATTAATGAGAACCTTCATGTTAATGTTGTGAAATAATTACGGTATTGATTCGGGAAGCATAACGAGTTAGCTGATAGTGTAAAATATTGCATATTGAGCATCTGAGTTTACGTTAAACCCCTACTTAATTACGAGCGTTATAACATTAATAGAACCGAGTAATAAGGGTAGGACCTATGATAGTCTAGCTAGATATGTTGTCACTTAGCTAGTAGTTTGTATCACTCTAGATGGGTACTTACGTTAGGAGTGCACAGTTAGACGAGAGGTGAGAATATCATGTGAGTGCACGTCCTAACATGTACTTTGCATTTAATGTTTTAAATGTTTTTAAAGCACTTGCAGGTTTTTAAAATATCTCCACATTCGGGCTCTGACCCGTTTGCTTTCAAATCCATTTTTCTTGTAAAACCATTTTAGGTGCCCAGCCACAAGGACACCATGCATAGGATACTCATTCAGGTGACGAGCTGTAGCTGTTTGTGGAAGCTACAGGGATTTGCATGTAGACGCTTCTATCATTTGGATTCCAGAGTCATTATCCATAAGTTGTAGGGCATGTTGCCCATTTCTATTAGAGTTACATTTCCATTACAGTTTTCAGACTTTGGCATGTATTGTTTTAGTATTCGGTTTATTTATTTCAGTTGTGGGATTTGTAGTGAGGAGTTTTCCTCCAGACTTTATTTACATTATGTGATGGTTATTCTTTTTTACTTCAGTATGGTGAATGGTATTAGTTATTCTTCATTACACTTGTTGCATGTTAATCAGATTTAAATTAAAATTTGGTAGCTTACTTTTTTAATACTAGGTGGTTAGTAATCATTAAAATGTTTTCGACAGTGATGCTATTAACTGGACCAACTTGGCATTTTGAATTAATTTAATAAAGGAGTAGCTACCCGGTATTTAATTAGTCGGGGTGTCACATTGTTCACTCGAAAAATCATCATCATCAAGAGTTTGATTAGAATCAAGACAATTAATGTAAGGCACAACACGATACTTAAAATCTTCATTTATTTCATTCTCGGGAAAAATAAAGTTAAGAACCTCGTCAAAGTAGGTCTCAATTACATTATTATAAAAAAATGAAGAATAAAAGATGGAGAGATAGGATAAATATTTGGGTTGGGTTGCATTTCAGCAAGTGGAACTAGTATTGCATTCCAGTTGAGGAGGGGTTCATCAGTGGCCTTGATTAGGATAGACGGATATGACTGTGGCCATCTCTTCCCTTTTTGGAGTCTTTCCTCCCGTCTCGAGGGTTCCGACGCTCGCGATCGCGCACTCGAAGAGGGAGAGAAGGTCTTGCGCCCTTTTCTAGGAGCGTTTCGACCGTCGTCGATGTGGGGTGATGTAAAGAGATGGAGTCTCCAACTTATTTTGCACAAAACAGGCAAAAGAACACGTCGTTGTATCGAGAGAGTGGCATTAAAGACAAAGTGATGCTTACGAAACCAATAATTCAGAGGTTCAGGCTCTAAGTTATGGAATGGAAAGGTGTTAGGCACCCATCCCACCCTTTCGGTCTCTCATGGGCTTGTGTTACTATTTTTCTTGATTTTTCCGTGAAGTATGTGTGCGTGTATACATATATGGAGATCGAAATTTCCTGACTTATATCTTGGGAAAGATAGAGTGAGGTCATCCATAGGAATGTTCCCAAAATAATATTTAGAAAATACGATGTATGCGTTTATTGAGACATTAATCGTTATGATGAAACAACAATATTTGTTAGATAAAACGCCGATATGAATCATAAATATGATATATACTGAATAATGTATAAATAAAAAGGATGAAAATGGAAAAATGAAAAAATTGGAAAATTGGGAAATTGAAAAATTGAATAATTAGAAAATTGGACTCGAGTCTCAGTTTTTGGCCTGAAATGCCTATGTAGCCTATAAAGGCATCGAAATCCAAGAGTTCATATGCGGCATAAGGGTTGGTTTTATCCCATAAATTCAAACGTAAGTTTATTATATATGTGTGTAGAAAATATATTTTTAATTTTGAGAAATTATGGTGGATAATCTCGTTGGAATTTATAGGTGTAACCTTCTTTTCTTTATTTTGTTTTTTTATAGAAAATAAAATATGTGCAATATAACTAATAAACGATAAGATGTTAATGTGTATGAACTAAAATAAAATCTAGATTAAAATTTTATGTAACTAATGCGAAATAAAGAATTTAAAGAGAGAGAATGATTTTTGGACCTTGTTTGGAGAATTGAGGCTTGATCTTGATTCTTGATGAGATCGTTTGAATGCTGAGATGAATGTTGGATGAGAGAGAAGGAGATTTTGCTAAATTGTGTATAAAAGTGATGGGAATGAAAGGTGGAAAGGAATTTCACACAAGGAAGCTTCGTTGATTGCAAGAGAATGTTGTTGAGATCAATGATATTGATGGATCTGAGTTCTGCTTTGAGAGTGCACTCATGACCTCCTTTTATAGGGTAAGGGGACTACCGATCGGCATACCCATAGCCCTACTAATCGACTGTCTCATGCATATTTTTTTGAAAAAATTATTGTAGAATGCAATCCGTATATCCAAATCATGAACGGGGCATACCATTAGAATGGTAATTCAGAGACATTTAAGAGTCCTTTGGTCAGCTCCCGAATTTGGGAGTTGACTTTAGGTAAAAAGGGACTCAAAAGTGCTTCTCGGTTCTTTGGACAAAAGATTGTCGGACGGTAATGAGTCGTTCATCCAAATTATAAGTCAAAATTGTTCACGGGGTTGACCGTTGATAAAGTTATTCGAGTTACTTTGATATTACAAAGAGCTTCGCTCAGTTCAGAGAGTTGACTTTTGTCAAATGGGGTTCAAAAGTTCCCAATGACCTTTCGGAGTAAAACAGGTCATTCGTCCGCACTGTAAGGTTGATCCGCACATAGGGCAGATCGTTGGAAAAGGGTATTCAGTGCCATTCGAAGATTCATTCAGTCTCATTTGAGCTAAAGATTTGACCTTAGTCAAACAGAGCCTAGGAGCGCTCGGTGACCTTCGGATCAATTTTTTGGGGAAAACGGATAGTTTGTCCGAAAGGTTATGTCATTTTATGCATAAGGCAGACTTTTTGAAAGGGGATTCAGATCCCTTTGAAGATTCATTGAGCTTTTGCTCTAACGTTGGATTTGATTGGGGGTAAAACGAGGTCCGAGAGCACTTGGTGGCCTCCAGATCAATTTTTAGTAGTAAAATGGTCCATTTGTTCGAACCATTATGCCAATTTGCTCATGAGAAGGACCATTGGAAAGGGGATTCAGAGCCCTTCATAGATTTATTGAGATCTCACTCTGACGATGGAGTTGATCGGAGTCAAACGGGGCTCGAGAGCCCACGATGGCCTCTAGATCGGTACTCGGGGTACGAACTAGGCTTTATAGTGAATTGGGGAGCTTCAAGTGACCTAAGGAGAGACTTAGGGGTCCTAGAATTTGGTGTCTACAGAGCCCCTCGACGGGTGAGCTTGGAATAAGTGAAAGCTGCTGAATAGACACCACTTGATGTTTTGGGAAGGAGGTCGACTCTGCGGACCTAAAGGGACGAGGATGATCGATTTAGAGGGTCGAGGCCATTTTTCAGGATCTAAGGTAATGCTGGGGATGGTTGATTATGCAGGTTGAGGTTAATTATGAGGACCTCAAGAAGGGAGAGACCAATTCTCAGAGTCGAGGTCAATTTTGAGAACCTTAAAGTGGGGAGTGACCAATTCTGAGGGTCGAGGTCAATTAAGAGGACATTAAAGTGGTGAGCGACCAATTCTTAGGGTCAAGGTCAATTATGAGGACCTTGAGTGGGGGACGACCAATTTTGAGGGCCGATGTAAATTCTGAGGACCTTAAGTAGGGGCGACCAATTCTGAGGGTCGAGCTCAACTCGGTGGACCTTAAGTGGGGGCTACCAATTCTGATGACCTTAAGTGGGGTGATCAATTTTGAGGGCCGATGCCAATCTCTAGGACCTTAAGTGGGGGCGACTGAGGGTCGAGGTCAATTGTCAGCACCTTAAGTAGAGAGAGATCGATTCTGAGGGCCGCGGTCAATTCTCAGAACCTTAAGTGGGGTGACCAATTCTGAGGGTCGAGGTTAATTCTGAGGACCTTAAGTGGCTTAACTTTCTCGAGGAATATTGAATTTTGTAGACTTTATTGGGGAAGAGACATTATGTCCTTTTTTAGAGAAGATATCTTTGTTGGGGAGATAACATTGTTATGATGGATGTATTAGGAGAAAGTTTAGTCTAGAAATTATACTCGGGAATGTGTTTCTCTGAGACGCTTCTGGGAAGAGATATTTTGTTGGCTTTTAGCTTCACTGGGGAAGTTGGATTTTGAAAGTTCCGTTGGGGAATGTGTTTATCTGAGACGCTGTTGGGAAGAGATATCCGATTGGATTTTAGCTTCACTGGGGAAGTTGGATTTGGAAGTTCCGCTGGGCAAACAGTGGATGACTTGAGCTTTTGGGATTTTTCTTAGGGAATGTTTTTCGAAACTTCTTGGAAAGAGTTCGAGAATTCAAGGAGGCAATAAATTTTGCTGAAGATGAAGTTCTTGGGTCTTCGCTAATAGATGTGCTTATTTTTTAGGATTTTAATGTTGCGAATAAAAGGTGGTTTTAATCCCGTTTGGGATTTGGGAGTTTTGAAATGATTTTCTTGACAAAGAAACATGCCAAAATTCATTTGGCAATTTTAGGAATTTTTTGGGATTTTTGTACTAAATTTTAGGGGGATGCCGGTCGACAGGTGGTGGGAGTTGCCAAACGGCAGTGGAACGATCTTTTGGGCTACCTAGGTAAGGGGAAGGAACAGTGCCGATCGATTGTTGTCAGGGAACTACCGATCGGCATGCCCATTAGCCACATATGGAAAGGATTTAGTTCACCTCATTTTTCACAACTTCTGGCTTTCATTTATTCTGCCCTTTCTTTCTGTAATCCATTCTTAGGATCTCCCCTTCCTATTTTCCAAGAAATGGTATATTTTTCTAGCAGCAAGGCCCACAAGGCATGGCTAGGTGTTGATGACTGGGCGCGCTTGGAGTGGCGGGCCATGGTGCCTTTAGCGTTGGGTAACGAAAACACTTTTGATTGGTTTGAGGCCGTTGCCAATGAGTAGACTCTTCTGACTGAGGCTGCACACCATCGTTCGTCCAGGGTGAAGAACCCTGATGGTTATGCAAGTATCGCATGACCCTTGGTATTCTTTTTCGCATTTTTATTTTACACTTTCCTCTTTCTTCAAATTTTTAACGAAAGGTTTTTCTTTTGATAGATTGACCTCGCCGCGTCTAACGTTCTCTCCCGGGGGACGACGGGACTTAGAGATATGTGGGAGCACCTTCCTTCGGTGATGCGCTTGGTGGTTTATTCTGCTGGTTTTGGTAGTGTGGCGTCTGCCTTGGATGAGACGCCTCGTTCGATGGCTATACTATGCGCGCTGGGGGAGAGGTGGTGGGATACTACTCACACCTTTTATTTAGGTTTTAGGGTTATGACAGTGACTCCCATCGATGTACAACAGCTGATGGGACTAGATTGTGAGGGGACCCAATTAGAGGTTGATCTCACACTAAGGGTGACGCCGACGGCGGTGGAGGCGGCATTGGCTGATGTCGAGTGGATAGTTTCTGGCAACTCGATCCGTATTTCTGCTTTGTGGGAGATGCTTTTGAGCCGACAGATTGATGATACTGACGTGATACGGGTTCATTAGATGGACCATTTATTTATTCTTTTTTTGTTGGGAGGATTTTTGGTGGCATCGAGTGATGACATCGTCCATTTGTGTTTTTACCATATTTGAGGGTATTTTCGAATATCTTTCTCTTCGACTGGGGGAGCCTGACTTTGGTGAAACTTTATTCTTCTTTGGATGCTTTCAGCTACTATTGCCAGTAAACTTTTACTGGCGTCACGTATCTTTTGGAGGTATTTTTCCTTTTTTCATTTTCCTTCATGTATTTTATTTCCTTTTTTATTCCTCGATTGCTTTCTTTTGATTGATGACCCATTTTCTTTTGCAGACGTGGTTCTATGAGGTGATTGGGCTTAACGCCCATTTGGTTGGTTTGAAGGATGAGTCGATGGGGGGCTTCTTCCAGATGTACCGATGGCGGAAGTCCAACCGACAGTCGAGGCGGTTTCTTTCCTTGGAGGCGATGTGTCAGGTCTTAAATGACCTGACGAGTGATCGGGTAACTCCTTCTTTTCTTTCTTTTGAATTTTTCTTTTTGTAACTCTCTGTTCTGTTTATGTAAGTATTTACCTCATCTTGGAAAATTATAGGTGACCTTTTACCCTTAGGGGATGACCATTCAGCATACAGGGATGACCGGGATGCACGCACAGATGCGCCGACTGCTGGCACATGAGTTTGTCTACTCCTGGTATCTGAGGGAGAGAGTAGTCAGGCAAATTGTAGAGGATGAGGTGGTGGTCTCACCATCGATACCCCCGAGATATATGAGGCAGGTGCAGGAGATGTCGTAGGATGCTTGGGTGGCGGTGATGATCGATGAGCCCTATTCTCTGTACATGGATACAGTGGCAGCATATGTGTAAGGCCCTAAAACATGATTAGGAAGATTAATTACATGATTAATTATAACTTAGGAGTTATAAGTTATAAATTGGTTATGCGTGTTAAACATGTTATTTATCATGTTTAGGGGATGCATGCTCATGTGATATATGTGTTGTTTACATTAGGTGCTAACTGAGCTTATGACCGAGGATACCATGTTTAGAACATATGATTAGTTATGTGGTTAAATGCATCATAAATTATGTTTTTAATTCATGATTATGTTTATAAAATTAAATAAGGGCGTTGATACGAAATTGGCAATGTTTGGTTGCCAAATGTGAAAGTTTTGAGATTTTCGGTAAATTGCTACTTTCCTGTTCGAAGCCCAAATTAGGCGTATTAGTTTATGATTTTGGGAAAACATAAATTATGAAAGTGGTATATATATGAATTAATATTATAACACAACAAACGGTGGGTTAAACGGAGGCTCGTACAAGAAGTTATACCGAAAGTACGAAACAAGGGTGAATATGCCCATCCCTTAAGTGACAATTGTCTTATTAGCACACCATGTGCTATTTTTTGATTGGTTAAAGGGTGGGTGATGGTTTGACCGACTTAAACTTCATAAAACAACCCCTTTGTTAAGAAAATGCAACCATGAACAAGAGTTTTGCCTAAAGAGAGAGAAAGAGAAGAAAGTTAAGGAATAAATCTTTGGAAATTTTCTATAAATCGAGGAATCCTCGTAAGGTAATTACATCTTTATTAAAGTTGGTCACATGGATGAGTTCTACACTTATCATGTTTTTATTTTTGATTTGGATATATATTTTAATGATACCCATATTGCTGAATTGTGTTGGAACAAGGATGCGTTAAGAACATAAGTTAAAACTGGAGCTAGGATCGTAAATGCATACTTTAAAGTCCTAAATTTACATCATCTTTTTGTAAAGCATTTTGATTTAGAAAATTAATGATTATGATGTATATTTCTGATAAAACATGTTTATTATATGTTTCCATGAATTATACTCAAGGTCAAGGTTATGTATGCTTAAAAATGTTAAGTTATGCCTTAATGTTGTATTTTGACCTAGTTATACTAAAAATGGCATAAATCATGGAATACTTATTGGAATTGAGTGATTCAAGTTGGAGAGTAAAATATACTCATACATGTATAACATATCCGAAAATTGTGTAAAAATACCAAGGAATGAACCATTGGTGATAGTTTGAAGTTTTGGTTTAAAATCTGCCCTAAAGGAGCAAGAATTCATACCAGGTGTTTGACGTTTTGCTCGATATAGAAAATGAGCCCTAAAAATTATGAAACATTAATTTTGTATTATTTAATACGTTTATTGATATTGGGTGAAATATCATGCAAAGTTAAATTGTATAAAAATTATGAAAATTCCAGGAAGTTGAAGTTGTGTTGTTGTTTTTCTTGAGAAACGATTTGGAAAAGGTTGTAATAAAATGGGCATAACTTTGTCTAGCGAATTCGTAAATTAATTTCGTAAATTGTGTTAGAAACCTAATTAATTGTGTGTTATAGAAATATGAAGTATCATATTTAATTTCTCTTTAGTTATTTCTGATTGACCAAATGGTGTGATGTATTACTGGGTTCGATGTTAATCGATGTATTCAAATACTAATGACATTGACTTGTTAGGTGGGGAAGCAGCTAATACTACCATATCCAGGAAGTAGTTTGGTATTAATCTTATAACCAAATCCAAGGTGAGTGACATGTCCTATGAAATATAGATACTTATATATTCATATGGAAATGTGTAGTTAAACACGTGTTAAAATGCTTATGGGAGTGATGTCGTATTTAGGAAACATATGCATATGATTAAAAATGTTAAGCGATGTTATATAATGATATGGACTAGTGAGTCCTTTATCTAATGTTAAGGACTGGTGGGTCCTACGGGATGCAGCGGTCCCGTTATCCCAATTTAAAGGTTTGTTGTAATCGGGCCTAATTAGGGGATTTGGTGTTCCCCATTAACTGGGAGTTAATTGGACTGGTGGGTCCAGGCTTGCGAGAGTGACACAATTCCTATTGGGTTATAACATTAGAAAATAAAATGGTTATTTGAAGTGGTTATATGTGTGGAATATGGTCATTCACTAAGCTTGTGTTGCTTACACTCCTATAATGTTATGTTTCAGGTACGCCTATCAGTTGGAGTTAACTGCCAAGTTAGGACCTTAAAACGAGGGAGTGACGGATATCTAGTATAGTTTGAATATCAAGAATCTTGTTGTGTAAATATTAAACTAAAGATCTTTGTTATGTAAAGTTGTGTAGTACTTATAGGTTACATGTGATTGTAGTTATGTTTTCATCTACACATACCTTTGAAAAAAAAATCTCATGCTATTTTTCCTTAGAGATTTAAATTAAAGCATTGTTTATGGTTTAAGGCAATTTATCGCTTATTAACAAGGATGAGTTTAACTTAATTAAGTCGGGGCACGACAATATGACTACCTCGACTTTATGACGAGATGGATGATTTCGTCGTGTATTTATGATGTGGTGAATCTGCCTCCGCCTTCTACAACTTCAGGCAGGGGTACCAGTCGGCCAGTGGGGTCCGCCTACAGTCCTGGTGGTGCATCGACGTCGACAACTCCGACGACGTTGGAGGTTCCATTTCTCCAGATTTCTCCTCCCTCCTACAACATGAGATGACCTGAGGGAGGATGAGTATGTATGCTGCATCGCCTCGGTGCGATGGACCCGAAGGTGCCGTGGCTGATGGAGGACGTCCTTCAGCCAGAGGTATATCTTGTAACCTTTGATTTTTTGCTTTTATGATCTTTTCTTTGCCTCAGACTGGTTGTTTTTCTTTTTATTATTTTTCTTGCAGCATGTCTGGGTGTCGACTACCTAGCTGAGGGACATTAGGGATTGGTTTGATTTTATGACCGCTCATATTCGGGAGTCGTTCCCGTTTGCTTACTCTTTGATGCCATTTGCTTGGTCTAAGGAGGAAACTATATTGGTTCACGGAGGCTCCTCAGGTCGTCACCAGGGAAAGCGCATGCATCGCCGGGATGGGGGGTCCAGGGGGAGAGAGAGAGAGTGAAAATGAGAAAGTGTGGGGGATCGGTCTGAGTCCCCATTTTTTTCCTGTATACTGCAAAAGAGACGAAGTGACAACAGTATATATATGCAATAAATGAGGTTTTATTTATTTATCTTTGCTTTTAATGACTTAGTTTACATACTCTTTTAACTTTGCTCGCTGAGACCATATATAGGGATTAGAATTATTATTTAAAAGGAGAATTTAAAAAGAAATATAAGGAGAGGAAAATTCTGAATTCTTTTGGAAGAAAAAATATTTTCCTTGAGTTTTTGATTTTGACAAAAAAAAGAGAAAGGGAATATTCTAAAAATTGGGGGATGATGATCGGCATACCCCTTGTCCTGCCTATCGGCAGGTCAGTCAAGTCCAATCACCCCAAGGTTTTGATTGCACTTTCTTCAACTACTGTGTCCTTGACGGGGTAAGGTTTCATCTGGATTTTGTAGGACCTTTGTCTTTAGCCAAGTTTTTCAAGTACAAAAGGGGGTAAGGTGGAGGGTTTTTCTTCACCCATCCATATATTACTTATCTTGTTTATTTCTTGCTTTGTGTCTTGTTTCTTCCAACATGGCTCTTCCCAAAAGCGTTGGATTCGCCTCTTACTTCAAGAATTTAGAGACTATGTGCTCATATTATGTAGACTACGATGCCTTCAACCTACATCGGGTTTCCTTATGGTGCAATCGACCTATTGATTGGAACATGCTGATGGGAGGGGTACAATTTTGGTACCCCGAGGATCATGTCTTTCATTTTGGCTTGGATGAAGTTTTCCCTATTTACTAGGAGTTTTTTTCTATGCTGCGGGTAAATCCCAGTGTGGTGGCGGCCATGCCTGAATTCTCTCAGTCCCCTCGAGCACTGTTGACGAAATTTCTCCATATTTCACCCTCGGTGGCTCGATTATTGGCTACCGATGAATAATTTTCCTCCCAGCTGTGTTATATTATGGGCGTCTGAAGGACGTTGGTGATGCAATCTATGATGAAGTTGTCTCCCTTGGCTTACTTTAAAAGTTACTATTGGTGATCAGGGACCTGTTGGTGGACCCTCAACTTACTACAGTTTCTGCGTGGATGTCATATCATCGCAATCCTGCTGTGGTGATACGGGTAGAGACCCTGAATGGTCTAGATACTTGGCGAGAAGGCCATTCGTACTTTCTGAGAGGTAGCCCCATATGCTATTCGTGTGGCTATCTGGGAGATTCCACTTATCGGCCCCCTAAATATCCCTTGGTAGCTGTGCCAAATTTCTTCACCCACTATTTCATAAACTTTGGTCTGAATATGGAGAACTGGGTAAACTAGTTTGTGAATCATGAGGCTCGATGTCTGCGCTGGTCGATACTCTGGTGGGGGGAGCTACAGCCCATTATGGGATTGAAAGAATACCAATACATTCAGTTGGTTAGCCTCTGACAGACCTCTTTCTATTTTCCTTGGAGACTCCTGCGTCAAGTAGAATGGGAGAAGATTGTGCTTTCCCCTATTCTGTATTTCTTCCACATGGAGGATTAAACAGAAGGCATACTCATATGATTGGGCTCTCTGTGGGAGAATCATCGGCCATCGACCCGTGCTTCCTAATTTATTGGCAGAGTTTTGCACGTTCTGGGGATTACATGAAATGGCAGAGATGGCTTGCCATGTTTGACACCATGGAGGGAGGCGTAGTGGTTTTCCCCTGGCTCGTCCAAGTTTATCGTTCCATGGAGTGCCTTCAATATTCCATCCAAGTAGGGGAAGTTTGAGGACCCCAAGATGTAGATGATGATGGGGCCGGATCTTCTGGCAGTTGTAGGTAGGGCCTTTTGTGAAGTCAACGTCTTTTGTGAAGATGTTGTGTGTTTTGGTTATGTATTTGGTAGATGGTAAGCAAGTTGTTTAGGATTAGCTTGGTTTTATTTTATTTTTAGAAGTAATTTAGTTGGCGGGGGAAGTTGTTTGACTCCCAATGCTGATATATCGTGTAATCGTACCGAAATTTCTCATTAATGGAATAAAAAGGATTTTAATTATATTATTGTGCCTCTTAATGAGTCTTCCATCTAAATTATCTATACCAATCGATAAGGCATATATAATCATTTTGTTTATGTAAATGATGAAAAGAACTGTTGTTCTCGTGGATAAGAAAAGAATAGAATTTTGTGAAAAAGAAGGGGGTCGTGCTCACATAAAGCGTATGAGCTACCTACGTATTTTCGAGGGTTTTGAATTTTTTTTTTAGTTTCATATTTTGAAGTAAAAAGGATTTTTAGAGGATTTTGCCCCACGTAGTTTTAAGTAGAGGGAGATGAAGAATTTTTTTTAGAATAGAGGGGGGATGAGAAGAGTCGTAGCACACCGAGATTTTAGATAAATTTTTTTGAGATGGTCTAGGTTAACTGTACGAGCCATCTCTTCTCCAACAAGGTCGGTGAGCATCGCGTCTCCACCGGATATGATTTTCTTCACAATGTAGGGACCGTACCAATTGGGATTGAATTTCCCTCTGAGGTCCCTGACGGGCTCTAAGATCTCTTTAAGGGCTAAGTCCCCTTCTCGGATACCACGCTCATTAACTCTATTATTGAATGATCGTGATATTAGATGAAGGTAACCTTGTAATGATATATATCTTTTAGTCTCCTTTTATATAGGAGTGACAACTCATCAGGATGACTCTGATGCCAGTCTTCCTCACTGACTTTGCTTTCAAACATGATGCTTAATGAAGGGATTTCTAATTCAACGGGTAGGACTACCTCCATGCTGTATACTAGAGAGTAAGAGATAGCCCCAGTAGATGCTTGAACTGAAGTGCGGTAGCCCCATAGGGCGTAGGGGATTCGATCCCAATCTAGGTAACTCTAGATCATCTTGAGGTTCTTATTAGTGGCTTCGACTGCATAGTTAGTTTGAGGTCGGTAGGGGGAAGATTTGTGGACTGGATCCTATATTCGTTGACCAATTCCATAACTTCCACCTCGAAATGTAACCCATTGTCTGACACTAGTTCGTAGGGGACCCCATATCGGCAAATTATATTTTTTCTGATGAACTTGTCCACCTTTTTGGCATTCAGAACTGTGTATGACTCGACTTTGACCCATTTGGTGAAGTAATCAATGGCCACTAAGATGAACTCATGCTCGTTGGAGGATTTGGGTGTAACTTTCCCTATAATATCGATGCCCCATATGGAAAATGGCTAGGGAGAGGTCATATTGTATAAATACCACGGAGGTAAGTATTGGAGATTAGAAAACTGTTAGCATTTGAGGCATCTTCGAACATAGGCGGTGAAATCCTCAACCATTGTAGTCCAATAGTAGCCTTGTTGGATAATCTTCTTGGCAAGCATATAGCCATTCATGTGAAGTCCGCATTCCCCGTTGTGGATCCATCGAAGTTTCTTTTGAACAGTGCTTTATCTCAGACAATGTACTGGGCGACGAGTTTGCGGAGGGTTGCTCGGTGTTTCTTATTAGCATCTTGAGGGTACCTACCGTGCTTGAGGAGGTTCCAAATATCATAATACCAGCAATTGACCATATTAAGATCTTCTTCTGTGATGAGCTCGATATAATAGCAATGGGTTGGTTTAGCTTGCTTTTGGACTAGGAAGGGGGCTATCGTTATTTCTTTGGGCATATTAAGCATGGAGGCTAAGGTATCATGGGCATCAGCTAAACTGTTCCTTGATCGGGGTAGGTAATATCTTAAAATTGGGAGGCCAGTTCTTCTATGTGGGCGTTGAAGGGTAAAAGTTTCTCATCCTTGACTTTCCATCTTTTGAGGACTTAACCGATGATGAGGTTTGAATCCCCATAGACATCTAGGCATCAAATTCCTTTCTTGAGAGAGACTTTGAGGCCTACGGTGCATGCCTCGTATTCAGTCATGTTATTGGTGCAGGGAAAATCTAGCTTGATAGCAATGGGAGTGCGAGAGTCACCAGTGACAATTAGGATTATCCCAGTGCCATATTCATTCTTTTTGGAGGCGCCATCAAAGAACATTTACCATCGGAGGTCTTCTTGGGAGGCACAAAGGATATTTTCATCCGAAAATTCGGAGATCCAAACATCAGTTTCTTCCATAGGGTTGTCAGTAAGGTAGTCAGAGGTTACTCTCCCTTTTATTACTTTTTGTATGACATACACAATATCAAATTCAGCTAACAGCATCAACCATCCGGTTATTCGGCTAGACAAGGTAGGTTTCTTGAGCAGGTATTTGATAGGATCCATTCAGGATACAAGTATGATGGAAAAAGTGAGCATGTGGTGCCATAATTTTTGGGTGACCCAGATAAGGGCGACACATGCTTTCTTTAAAGTAGTGTAGTTGACTTCATACCCGACCAACTCGTGACTAACATAGTAGATGTCCCTCTCTTTGTGGGATTCTTCAAGGTATTGGGCCAACAAATCCCCGACTGCAATTTCTGTTACGGCCAAGTATAGGAGTAGGGGGAGACCAGGTTGCGGTGGCTTGAGTACCGGAGGTTGGGTTAGATATTGCTTGATTCGCTCAAAGGCTTTTTGCCAGGCTTCTTTCCAAACCTTAGTGGAATCCTTCGAAAGGAGTTTGAACATGGGTTCACAAATAGAGTTCAATTGACTGATAAATCGACTAATATACTGTAATTTTCCAAGGAATCCTCGGCTAACCTTCTCCGTTCGGGGTGGTGGCATTTTGAGTATGTCTTTCAGTTTGGATGGATATGCTTCAATCCCTTTTTTTCTAACCATGAATCCCAAGAGATTTCCTTTGGTAACACCAAAACCTTATTTTTACAGGTTAAGTCACATCTGGTATCGCCGTAGTCGCTCGAAGAACTTTCGAAGAGTGGAAACATGACCTTATCGAGTTTTAGACTTAATGATCATGTCATATACGTAGACCTCAACTTTTTTGTTTTTCAGATCATGTAAGATGGTTGTGGCAGCCCTCTGGTAGGTAACCCCTATATTTTTTAGACCAAACAACATAACTGTGTAACAAAAGGTTCCCCATGGGGTGATGAATGCAATTTTCTCTTGATGATCCAGGTACATCTTGATAAGATTGTATCCGATAAAACCATCATCAAATGACTTGAGAGCGTAACTGACCGTATTATCTACAATCATGTCGATATTGGATAGTGAGTAATCATCCTTCGGTGAGGCCTTGTTTAAATCTCAGTAATCAACGCACATGCGAACCTTTCCTCCAGATATCAGGACGGGTACGATGTTGGCTAGCCACGTAGGACATTGGATCACCCGAATGAAGCCTACATTCAACTATTTGACCACTTCTTCCTTAACCTTGAGCGACTAATCGGTACGGAGCTTTTGTAGTTTCTGTTTGATCTGTTTGCATTTTGAAAGAGTTAGAATCTCGTGCTAAGCTATCTCGAGATCAATGCCGGGCATGTCGTTATAGGACCATGCAAATACATCCATAAATTCCTTTAGTAATTCTTCGAGTTGTCGTTCTCATGTTCATCAAGGGTGGACCCTATCCTAATCTCGCGCAGTTGGCTACTAGAATCGAGAATAATAATAACAGTTTTAACTTCATTAATTTTAACGCATGTATGTTGTTTGTTATTAACCTTATTAAGACCAGTTAAGAACTGTTCATTTATAAAATCATCATCATCAAGAGTTTGATTAGAATCAAGATAATTAATGTAAGGCACAACATGATACTCAAAATCTTCATTTATATCATTATTAGGAAATACAACATTGAGAACCTCACCATAGGAGGTCTCAATTACATTATGATCAGAATAAGGAGGAACAACATAAGAAGAGGAAATGGGATAAATATCGGAGTTGGGTTGCATTTTAGCGGGTCGAACTGGTATAACATTCCAGTTGAGGAGAGGTACATTAGCAGCTTTGATCAGGTGGGGTGGATTCGAAGGTATAACGCTTGAGTGGATCATGCTGAGCATTAGCCCCAGTGTCTATAAGTTGAATGAGTCATCAGAGTCACTTCCCTCTGAATCTCCAGTAGCAGTTATAGGCTTGTCATTGAGTGGTTGCACATGATGTTGGGAACTTTTGCCCCATGTGTAACAGTCTTGGAAGAAAATCTTCATTATGGGTTTCATCTTCTTGTCTACATGATCATACCAAGATTCGAGAAAGCTACAAAAGGGAAAATCTTCACCCTCTTTGATGAATCTTCCCTTTAAGGAAACTCTTGACACAGTCTTAGCACTTTATAGTCTTCTCTTTAACTGGGGTTGGCCGAGCATCTTGAGTTCCTATGATAATGGTTGGTAACTTAGACCATAAGGAGGAAAGGCCTTTTTCAACTCTATAAGTTCTAGTATTCCCTGTTGTCATCATCCCAGCCCGAGTCAGGGCATGAAGTGCATGTTCTTAAATATCTGTATCACATTGACATTACCGTGAGGGTTGTATTATGGATAAACTCGAACTTTGAAACCATCCCCTGCTGGGAGTGGAAGTGGTTCAACTAAAAAATCTGATAGAAGCATATCATTCACCCCACACTGTATCTCTAATTCCAGATTACTGGTGCTTGCATTCTCAGTATTTTTATCATCTCCCAAGATGGTGATGACCTACCCATTGACAAAAAACTTTAATTTTTAATAGAGTGAGGAAGACACAACCTTGATATTATGGAGCCATGGACGTTTGAGCAACAAGTTGAAATAATTTGGGATGTCGATTTCCTGAAATTCAGTAATGGAATTTATAGGGCCAGTTCCTATTGTAAGCTTTATGGATATGACTGCGACAGAAGTTGGAGCAAGGTCGCTTACTAGCACTCCCAAGCAGTCGAGGATTCTTAACGGGTAAACATTAAGTGTTGATCCATTGTCGATAAGCAAAAGTGGGACGGTCTTTCCCATGACCTCAACAGAGATATTGAGAGCATAGTTGTGATTTGGACCAAATTAGGGATTTTTTCTTCGGAGAAGGAGATCATTCTACTAAAGTTTAGAGATCTGACTTGATTCACTGCTTTTTTTGGTGTGGTGGGAGGAGGGACTGTGGGCCCGATAAGTTATTTAATTAAGTCATTTATGTGCAGCTGGGAAGACATAAAGAGACCCCACAGGGTGATGTTAGCTTTAGTTTTCTTCAAGTCATCGAGGATCTTGCTGTCCTCGAGGGTTATTTATGATGTAGGAAGTTTCTCAACACCTTTTCCCTTATCAATCGCTGTTGGTTGCGGGTTTGGAACCTGGTAATGCCTCCCTGATCTAGTCATATGGTTTACAAAAGAGGGAAAAAAATAAAAAATATGTTTCTTCATCTACCTTGGACCGTCCGACCACTTTGTTGATCTTTCTTAGCTGATCCTTAAACGATATCATTCCACATATACTGACTATTGGGCTAGTCTTTTTCTGGATTTTACTCTTCATCTGAACTATCGAATTTGTCCCCCTATCCGGTGGTAACGACATCATCCTTCCATGAGAAGTCAATGCATTCTACAACTTCAATAACCTCTTAGTACAGATCCTCCCACTCAATGGGGATATGTTGAAGTAAAGGGACCAGACACCTTTGTAGTTTCAAATCATCAAGTGCTCGGACGTACTACAAATTTCACCGGTTCATCGAAATAAGTATGCAATGATCTAGAAAACATCATCTAAACTGGCTTCGTTGGTAGGTACCACCCAACTATCTAACTCTTGAGGCCATTTTCGAGCTTCCAAGAATAATGCTCTGAATTTCTGGCGGTCAATTTCAGCTTAAACTCTAGAAGATGGTTTAATATTGCTGATAATTCCATATCTTTTCCTCCGGAACGAGTACGAATAATAATGCATTCTCTAGTAAGAAGTGACATGGCCTGATTGGCAAGAAATGTAAGGTGTAGGAGAAAATATGGTCAAACTTTGAGAGGTTTAGGCAAATATACGGGTACGATGGGTGATTTGCTGGGTACGATCTGAGTAGATAGATCAAACTCTGGGTCTTCTTCTAGAAAAATGGCATTTGTATGATTTGGGAGTGGATTGTGGGTAGTGTTTGGTATAGGATTGGTTAGTGGGGAGATGATGCCCCGATCAATCAGACCTTGGATTACATTTCGGAGATGAAAATACTTATCAGTGGTATGGCCGACATCTTGATGGAAATCACAATGGGCACCATTGTTTGAAATTTTTTGGAAGCCGGTTTGGTAATGGACGAGGGTCTAATGGCTTAATAAGATTTTGGCTTAAAAGGACTTGGTAAACTTTAGAGAGGGGAGCATGAATCTCGGTGTATTCTTTTGTGATTGGGTTAGGGTGGCTTTCTGGTGCCCATAAAGTGACAGGTTGAGAGCTATTATTAATGGTTGAAACTATGGTATTAGCAAGCTTCTCATACTTTTTGGGAGTGAATTATCCGGATATTTTCTTTGGCCCAACTTCTATTTTGGTAAGACTTTCTTCGATCGCCACTCCTGCTTCTCGGAGGGATAGAAAATAGGGGTAATATTGTCCTCCCATCGTTTCTCGGACATGGGGTATGAAGTTCTTCTTCACAATACTAACTTGTTCCTTTTCAGAAGGTCGGTTGGTCATGGTGGCTGCTTTTTCTCTCCATCTTACTATGAAGTTACTGACAGTTTACCCAGGATTCTGTTTTAGAAGTTCCAAATCACGGTGGGTAACCTCTAACTCCTCATTTTACTTGTACTGTGACATGAATTCATGGGCCACATCCTCCCAACTGTGGATTCTTGATTCCTCGAGAAATAAGAACGAGTGAAGAGTGTTGTCCTTTAAAGTTTGTTGGAACATTTGGGCCATTATTTCCTCAGAGGCACCTAGGAGAGTCAAGGCTCGAAGATAACTTCGGAGATGAACAGTTGGGGGACCACTACCCCCAAACTTTTCAATGCTGGGCATCTTTAACTTTTTCGATAACCTTGCTTTAGGATAGGGCACATATGGGTGTAATATATATAGTTCTCAAAGATTTTGACTTGGTCAAACTTCTTGGTCAATAGCTTAAGGTCCTCCCTGACCTTGTTCAACTCTTCTTCCTTCGAATCAATGGTCACGGGCAGGTTAGCCCCTAGTTGGGCAAGATTCAGCATAAGGAGCTAAGATGGTGGTGACCCATTGGCAAGAGGGTCACGTGGGGCGTGCTGATATTCTCCCAGTACTCAAATAGGATCAGGTGCGGGGAAACCCATAGCACGAGGAAGAGGAACTCGGGCTCTTCAGGAGTAGGGACCCAGTTTCACTGTATCTCATAAATCTTAACTATGTTCTCCATGGAAAGCATGTGAAAGTGGATTTCGGAATTGGAAGAAGTAGTGGGAGAACTAACGGAGCTTCGGGGTGATTCGACGGAAGACCGAAGCTAATAGGGAGTCAAGCCAAGGATCGGGTATGCGATCGACCTGAGAGGAAAACTATTCGAATTTATTTTTGAAAGAGAGGAGGAAAACTTTTATTATAGGAGAAAATATCTTTGACATTTTTGGAAAAGGGAGGACAAAATGTTTTTGGGTATTTCGATAAAAGGTGGAAAAAGCGAAAAATGTTTTTGACGTTTATGATAAAATGAAGGAAAATGTTTTTTGGTATTTTGATAAAAGAAGGAAAGAAAATGTTTTTTTGACACTTTTGCTAAGGAAGGAAGAAAAACGAGACAAGAGTATTATTATTATTATTATTATTATTATTATTATTATTATTATTATTATTATTATTATTATTATTATTATTATTATTATTATTATTATTATTATTATTATTATTATTATTATTATTATTATTATTATTATGTTCTCACTTATATTAGGTTTACCTAAATGCAAAAGAAATGTCGGACGGGACCCAAGCCTGGAAAATTGGGTTTGAAAAATATGTAAAACTTAGTTTGACTTGTTACCAGGCTCATGGAGAGGGTCCCATTTTGAAAAAAACAAAATCGGGCGAAAATTTGGGCTACATGCCGACCCGGCATTTCAGCAGAGTTTCGGGTAGTAATCGGTAAACTAAATATGGGTGACCTAGGTTTGACACCTATATAAGGGTATGCAGTTGTTGGGTTAGTGGAAAGGTTCCCCTCTTTGGCATGACTTCCATGATATACGTCTTGCTTTTGAGGGCAATCTGTATGTGTGGACAAGCCATTTGATATACCTGAGTGTACGTGATTGCCTCACTATATACCTTCTGGGGACAATACGTGTGAGAACGAATTCGATATACTGATGTACATGAACGAGTTCCCTACTATATACCTCCCGTAAGGACTTCGATCGTATGATGCTGGGGAACCGTTCGATATAAGTCGAAGGTACTTGTCCAATAAAAGGTGAGAGTCATATTGCTTAGGCTAACTGCGACCTGTCGGAGCAGCGCTCATCACAAAGTGACCCATAGTTACGGGACAAAATTTGGTCAATATCCATGCTATTTGGTGATGAAGTGTGTAAAATGCATGATTCTTGATTAATATATTATGGAGAGAGTATTTTATTTAGCATGACGAGCACTATACTAAAAGGGAATAATGTACAAGTATAAATCTAGCATGGAGTTTGAAGATTACAATAAGCATGGATATGTGAGAGTGAGTGGTGTGGGACTATCTATAAGTGAGTGTGTGGCAGTGAACCTAAGCATGGATCAACTACAAGTGGTGTGTCACAAGTGTAAGTGAGCATGGATATATACAAGTGTGATAAGTGGAGGTGTGTGTTAGTGACACATGGATATTGTAAGTGATGTGTGCAACATGTGGATGTAAGTAATCCTATGTGTAAGTAGTGTGAGATGTACATGGATAGTATTTACAAGTGTGTGAGTGAGGAGTATTATAAGCACGAGGTATATATATATATATATATATATATATATATATATATATATATAAGAAATAATAAAGGAAAAAAGAGGAACATACAGGTAGGTGCATACGCACACAAGCAGAAAATGATAACACCCATGCAAACAGAGTCTAACCATCTTATTACAAGTAAGTCCCCAGCGGAGTCGCCACTATGGTCATCCCTCCCCTTTTTTGGGGTCTTTCCTCCCATATTAGGGTTTCTGGCGCTCGCGATCGCGCACTCAGAGAGGGAGATAAGGTCTCGTGCCCCTTTCTAGGAGCGCGGTGATGTAAAAAGATGGAGTCACAAGCCTATTTTGCACAAAATAAGAAAAATAACATGTCATCGCCTCGAGAGAGCGGCATTAAAGACAAACTGATGCTTACAAAACCAATAGTTCGGAGATTCGGGGTCCTGTTACGGAATGAGAAGGTGTTAGGCACCCATCCCGCCCTTTCGATCTCTCATTGACTCGTGTTACTATTTTTCTCAATTTGTCCAAGAAGTGTGTGTGCATGTATGCATATATGGAGATCAAAATCACCCGACTCATATCATGGGAAAGATAGAGTGAGGTCATCCGTAGAAATGTTTCCAAAATAATATTTAGAAAATACGATATATGCGTTTATCGAGATATTAATCGTTATGACGAAATGATAACATTTGTTAGATAAAATGCCAATATGAATCACAAATATGATATATATTGAATAATGTATAAATAAAAAATTTGCAAATGCGAAAATCGAAAAATTGGGAAGTTAAAAAATTGGAAAATAAAAAAATTGGAAAATTGGACTCGACTCTTGGGTTTTAGCCCGAAACGCCTACGTAGCCTATAAAGGCATCAAAGTCCACGTGGTTCATATGCGACATAAGGGTGCAGTTTATCCCATAAATTCAAACGAGAGTTTATTATGTGTGTGTATAGAAAATGTATTTTTAGTTTTGAGAAATTGTGGTGGATAATTCTCTTGGAATTTATAGGTGTAACCCTCCTTTCTTTATTTTGAGATTTTTTAAAGAAAAAAAGTACGTACAATATAATTAATAAACGATGTGATGTTAATTTATATGAGCTAAAATAAATGCTAGATTAAGAATTTACGTAAATAATGCGAAAATAAAGAATTTAAAGAGAGATAAGAATTTTTGGACCTTCTTTGGAGAATGAGGCTTAATCTTGATCCTTGATGAGATTCTTTGAATATTGGATGGAAGAGAAGGAGATTTTGCTAAATGGGGTATTAAAGTGATGGGAATGAAATGTGGAAAGGAATTTCACACAAGGAAGCTTCGCTGATTGCAAGAGAATCTTGTTGAGATCATTCATATTGATGGATCTGAGGTCTGCCGTGAGAGTGAGCTCATGCCCCCTTTTATAGGGTAGGGGGAGTGCCGATCGCCATACCCCTAGACATGCTAATCGACAGGCGACCCTAGACACACTGCCGATAGGCAGAGAAATGGGCCTACCAATTGGGAGTCTCGTGCTGATTTTTTTGGAAAAATGATCGTAGAACGCAACCCGTAGATCCAAATCGCGCATGGAGTATACCGTTAGAAAGGTAATTCAGAGATCTTTATGATTCCTTTGGGCTGCTACCGGTACATGGAGTTGACTTTGGATCAAATGGGGCTCTAAAGTGATCATCGATCCTTTAGACGTGTAGGCCCCATTTTCTATGTAGAAAGAATTTTTGAGGATGACAAAATAATTTTCTTTTTATGAAAAACCTTTTTCCAATTTTTAATTAGCACCAAGTTGTGAACCAATTTTAACTTAACCAAATTTTATCTTGATTAATCCTAAACTCACATCTAGTGATCATAGAAAATAAAGTAAGGAAAAGAATGCTTACAATGCCGAATGTGTGAGGAAACCCCTAAGAGAAAAAACCTCGGAAGACCCAAGCCAGATAATCATTATGATGTGGAATTACAAGGAACAGATGCAAGTCTTACTCAATGACTCGATTCCCATGAGACTTGACGCTCTTCCGATCTTCAACCACTCCTCCATAATGCCCATGCAGAAAGTCCGTCTTCCACGATGATCGTCCACGACACACGCGTCCATGTATGTCTCGGTGTCCCTTGATACAGCTTGTAACGTCTACGATGTTGAACACGGCTCTTTCGCTTCTTTACTGCAAAATCCAACAAAGTTCTATGTAGAACAAACTTTAATGGTGCCGAAAAAAATCACTATAGAAAATTATAATGAAAGCTCGAATCTTTGAAACTCTAACGATATTTTGGACGTAGAAAAACTTAGAAAACTATGTACAGAAAACGTATTAGTATGAACTGTGTGAATGTGATGATGGTCATGTTTTCTGTACATTTAGAAAACTATGTACAGAAAACTATGACTAGTAAATGTACAGAAAACTATGTACAGAAAACATGACTAGTAAATGTACAGAAAACATTACTAGTAATAGAAAACATTACTAGTTTTCTAAATGTACAGAAAACATTATTAGTAAATGATGGTCCGACAAGCATGAACTGTGTGAATGTGATGTAGACTTGAAATCTCCAATCTCTAAAGCATACTTACGCACATGAAATAGAAAAGTACCAGGTGAAGTATAGAGGAACGAATGATATAAATCAACATGTAAAATCAAGTCCAAAATCATTGTTATGTGAGTAAAACATGATAACAATATGTAAACAACATCTAAATCAAGATACCAATTTGTACTGATGCAAAAATAATATGATACCAATTTGTGTAAAACAATCAATATAAACTTGAAAACATATTATCACAGATATGATACCAAAAAATAATGCAACACATTCATTTTCTCATCAAACAAACTCTCGCCCTACATCACATACATCTCTCCCCCTTTTTGTCTCGAATAGAAAGCATGGTGAAAAGATAAACAGATCTAGCATGAGATAAATCAATGAAATGTATATATATATCAATGAAACAACCAGCTAATAATGATCAACAATATCAAATCCATAGCTAGCAAACATTAATCACACAATAAGAATCAGCGATCTAAACAGGTGTGACTAAACGAACATAATGCAGTAAAATATGATCAATGATAATCTGCATATAACAAACTGTCTAGAAGCAACCCAGCAGTACCAGAAAATATGTCAATATGAACCAGGGTACTGAAACAGAAGGAAAAAAATCCAGAGGGTTGCTCGAACGAGACTGCCTTATCGTTCAAACGACATAGGCTTCTCATGAGATGGTTTCGCGTGACATCTATTTCTCGCTCGAACGAGAACAACAAACTCTCACATCTAGTTCTAAAAATTAAACAGTTTCTCCCAGCGAAAAAATTTCTTGAAAAAACTAACAGGAAGTGGCAGAAAACTGCAAAACAGTAGCGAAAACAAAAAAAACAATATGAGTCACATGCTGACATAGTATTGATGTGCTCAAACATGAACATGGAATGTATGGGCATGAACTACAACAAATGAATCACAATTCCATTACATCGAAGCGATCAAGAAGCCCTAATTGATAGTTATAAATCATCAAACTTTATTTTAGCCATATGTGACATTTAAAGTGTAAGTTAAATAAACTAAACAATCAAACATGTATAAAAATTCGAAAATTTGACGATTCTACAAACAATAGCGTCGTAATGCGAATTTTCAACGTTAGGATTCGTGGTGCAAACCCGTTTCAATTATCCATCCAAACTCCCTCAAATATATCATATTTTTCTTTTGGAATGAATATAAACTAATTGGCCCATTTTGGAATATGATTATTTTTATTGCCTTGATTTTCTTGGGATCTTTTAAACGATGACTTTCACGACGAGTCAATTTTACACTCTCGCAACCCTTTCCCGTGATTACTCATCATTTTTTTCAATTTTAATCCTCACGGTAAACGGTTCTTACATGAACACCTCCTAATTAAGTCTACTTACGTATAGATTATAAAATTGAGATAAGAACGTCTCACTATACTCAAATATGCAAGAGATGTCAAACATCCATATAAACTCGTGCATGTGTGCAAAGATGGCATATATACAAAGTCGAATCGAAATTCATATCAACTACGAAACAACCCCATAATACAATGGTTAAGATCATTCTAAGCATTAATAATTATGACCAAATGTCCTAGCCACATGAATAATGAAAGGATGGGTGTCAAAGCACACCAATATATCACATCAAACATGTAAACTCAAAAACAAAAACAAATCAATAAAAACACACCATTTTCGGTTTGTTTCAAAAATATTTTTGGTTTTTCAATATATTTTGACTCAAATAAAAGCAAAATCATTTTGTATTTTCTTAAAAAAAAATTAAAACTTTTTGTATTTTTTCAAATAAGACTCAATAAATGTAAAAAATAATACACAAGATGCACATTTCATAACACTAGCAATATATAAATCACGATGCAAAGACTAACGTATGACAAACATGGTAACGCAATTATCCTTTTGATCTAGCATGGGAAGAATCAAGTGCAACCAAATGAGAACCATTAAGTTTAAATCCTAAAGCCTCTAAGTCTGATTTCCTAACCTAAGTAGGCGTGAAATTGTGCATGGGGGTTTGGGGGACCGAAACAACTTTACTCCTTAACTTACTAGGAGCATTCCTAAGGTCATAGCAAAAACGTATAAGGTGACCTTTCCTACCGCAATGTGTGCAAGTGTAAAGGCATCGGGAATGAATATCAAAATGTCGACCTCTCATCACGTTCCTAGTGGGATCTCTCACACAATTAGTATTGGCTTTGGGAATGGGAACAACTCTATCATCGTAGCCTATACCAAACCTATCACTTTTGACTTGGACGGTGCTTAACATCCTATCCAACTTCTCCAAACTAGATTCCAAGTCAAACTTAACCTTTCTCGAGTCTTTAAACTTCTCTTCTAACTCATAAATCCTAGACTCAAGCACATGCCTAGAATCCTCAAACTCTAGAATATCCTTTTTCAATGCTTCCATCAAACCACAAAGGATATCTCTCTCTTTCTCCACATATTCTAGTTTCTCCATGAGCATCATCTCCCGTGCAGTAAGATCCTTATTCAAAACATCGTTATTTTATACGGCACACTCATTCAACCTAGCTTACAATTTGGAGTTTTCCTTTTTAACTTTTACCATCTCGGCATAAAATTCATTAAAGGCGACTTGAAACTCTTTCACATCAACCTCCTATTCCTTACTCACTTCACCCTCATTCACTTGGGATTCAACGTCCGTAAAAGTATCATCCACATGAGAATTTTCATGGAAATATTTATCGTCATCGCTCATATGGCATGCTAAGAAAGCAACAAACTTTTTCGCATTGGGGTAACTCTCTCCCTTTTTAGGATCACTATCACTTAAGGAGGCATTAAAAGCTATCAGTTTCTTTCCCTCCTTCTTAAGTCTAGTGGGACACTAGACAACCTCATGACCATACCCCTCGCACCCAAAACACCTATCCGACTCAATCCTATTAAATTTCTCACTCTTTTCTTTAAAGGTAGAATCTACCTTGTTGTTCTTGAATTTCTCAAACATTTTGGCATCTTTCGATTACTTTTAAAATTTCAGAAACTCTTTGAACTTCTTTACCAATAAGGTGACATCCTCAAAATCAGAATCGAAATCGTCATCTGAAGCTTTAGTCTCCTCCTTTCGGGCTTTCAAAACAATGCTGTAAGGATATTATTTTTGTCCGGTTTACATTTGAGTATGTCGTATACTGCTACAACCGTCGAGGACTTATTCAAGTTCAATCATGCGTCAAGACGAATCCGAAAATAAAAGTTCTTAAACATTCAATACTTTACTAGATTAATTTTTCAAGGTTGTGTTTTTATACCTTAACGGTTCACTTAGAGTGTTGGGATAATTTTTCTAAATTTTTTTCTAAGTGTAGAAGCGGAGTTTTTCGTCAAAGATTTTTCTAAGTGTTGAGCATGAGAATTTTTTCTAAGTGTTGGGATAATTTAACTCTTCGAATAACGCATAGTGGATCGTCGGACTTACGAAACACTGCCAATCTCATGCTCTCCTTATATAGGTTTAAGGGACTTCGATGTTCCAAAGAGCTTTGCTCGGTTTGAAGAGTTGACTTTGGTCAAACGGGGCCCGAAATCATCCGACAACCTTTCAGAGTAAAATGGGTCGTTCGTCCGTACTATAAGGCTGATTTGTGCACGAGATGGACCGTTGGAAAGGATATTTAGTGACCTTCGAATATTCATTTAGTCTCGTTCAATCTAAAGGGTTGACTTTGGTCAAATGGAGCTTGGGAGCTCTTGTGGCCTCTGGATCAGTTTTCGCGGGAAAATGGATTGTTCATCCGAATAATTATGCCATTTTGCACAGTTTGTGAACCTTTGAAAAGGGGTGTCAGATACCTTTGAAGATTCATTGAGCTTTTGTTCTGATGATGAAGTTTATTTGGGTCAAATCGGGGCCCGGTGGCCTCCGGATCAGTTTTTGAAGGAAAACAGATCGTTCGTTAACCTTTATACCAATTTGCACGTGGGTAGACCATTGAAAAGGGGTTTAAGTGTCCTTTAAAGATTCATTGAACTTTTGCTCTGATGATGAAGTTGATTAGGGTCAAATCGGGGATTGGGGGTGCGCGATGGTGTCTAGATCGGTACATAGAGTATGATCTATGGTTTATGTTAAATGGGGAGGTGATAAGGACATAAGGAGAGACTTAATGGGGTCCTAGAATGCGGTGTCTACATATTAATCAACAACAAAGATAAGCAATAACGGAGAATGGTGATGAGAGATAATGAGAAAAAAATAGATTTTTACGTGGTTCAGGCTGTAAAGAAACGTACATCCACGGTGTTGCCCATATTTTATTGCATTATTCAGGATTACCATTAGGGTTTCAATGATGACCCAATGATTGGGGATATGAGAGAGAGACTTTTCAAGTGAATTGGTTCCCTATTTATAAGTGGTTTTTGGAGAGTCTTTTTAAAGGACATGTAGACTACCTTTATAGGTTAGGCAGTTCACTTGCTTACCAGAAATAATAAACTCGTTCCCTTAGATCTCGTGCTGGCAATAGCAAAAGGGGTTCTTGGATAACAGATTCATAATAACAATGTTCTTATATACCACGTGACTGGTGGGGAAACTTCTTGGGTGTATATAAGAGCATGTGCATGCAAACATTCCCACTGAGAGTGACATTTGTCCAGTAGTTGGATGAATAGATTAATAGCTGAGCCGACCTCCTACTCTAGACTAGGTAGACCCCATTGTGGGCCCTTCATTGATCGTATTTGAGCTCTGGATAGGTTTTGACCATAATACAAAATCCCTAATTTCTTATTCATGGTGAATATATAGAGTGTTGTATATTGCTCATACTGTAGTGAAGGGTCAAATGCCATGTGGTCGGCGCCGACCAGATTGCCTTTATACATGCGAGAATTAGTGAGTACGTTTGTCAAGAAGCTGAAGTGCCTCCTTTGTAATGATTATGTTAGAACAATTGCACTGATACTCTGTACCGCCGTTCCAGTTTCTACAGATTTTTGACATTCCTTCTGCCACGTTCTTTCAGTTACTTCTTAGAAACTATAAATACCGCGACAAATCACACTGTTGTCATAATTCAAACTTTTGTAAAAGAGCTTCAGAGAGAGAAAATAATTTTAGGCATCCTCTTTGAGCGTTCTTGAGAGAAAAAGGTTATAGCAGCACTAGTGATTCTTTGTGCTTCTTCCGATTTGATTTTCAGTACATGCCCTAGTTCCTCGCATTCTATTTGATTTCTATCAGGTATGCCCTTTTTCTGCCATTGTTAGGGTTTTAAGTTCATCTTTTTGGTTTTTCTTCTATTGGCTATTGGTGTTTTGTTGTTGTTGACATTTGGTGGTGATTATGGGATTAAACGACTATTGAGTTGGTTAGCCTAAGTTGTTTGCAGGAGGGTTTAGGAGTTCTTGATGCTTTTTCACCATTTTGATCTAGGTCTAGGTCTTTGCTGTAAGAAAACCCTAAGTTCTCCTCTTCATCTATTTTCTACTACAATTGAGTTTCTGTATTTATGAGTTTTCCCCCTGACGTTCAACGAATTTTTAATTTTATTCACGAACTAGAGTTGAACGACTTGGGATCAGTGAAAGGAGGTTTCTACCCTTACAGGTAGTTAAGCATGAGGAAGAACCGGGCCATCCTCACTTTATGCCTAAAGCTAAATCATGCAATGGCTCTACACTTGACCCAAGTGACCTTATGTGCAATCCCCTGTTCTTGGTAGATCTAATACCTTTCTTGTTTCCCTTTTCTCTCCTGAGGGCGGTGTTAAAAATACTGTTCCAATGTCCACAATAGGCCTTGATCCTTTCTTTTGACAAAATTGGTACGAACATAGCTGGGGATGCGCGTTCGAAAAGTGTTGGTCCACATCCATCTACATCCCTTGTAGGTGGGTCTACTGGTGATGCTGTAAAGGAAGCTACGGGTTCTTCATCTGATTCTTATAATCCCATAAGGACTGGCGTTAGGTGGTATGAATGTACCATCATATATGATGAGTTAGATTTTCTAAAGGAAAATTTTCCATTACCATATCTATTCAGACAAGACTCCCAAGTCTCGATGAAAGGTGTTACTCAGTGAGGGATGCCGAGGAGGTCTGCCTTACCCTATGGGCCCTCCATGTGGGGTTAAGGTTGCCCATTCACCCAGTTATCCATTTGATCTTGAGGGGTTACGGGGTGATACTAACCCAACTCCCCCCAGATGCTTATAGGACCATTTTAAGGGCTACGATGTTCTGAATGTCCCAGACCGACTTTGATATAACGGGGGACATCTTCAGATATGTCCATGGCTTGAAAGACAACGCCAAAACCCCCAGTTATTATTACTTTTCTCCTTGAAATATCCAATACATAATGGTTGCGATAGTCTAAAGTAGTAACCATTATTGGAAAGGTCAGTACGTGTTCATGAAAGGGGCCTAGGAGTTTAGGTCCCATGATGTAATACCCCGTATTTTTATAGCTTTTAAATTATGGGATTTATTAAATTTAATTGAGATAAATTAATTTAATTTTAATCCGGAATGTTGCTTTAAATATTTACTAGCGTGATGAGAGTTAGTAATTATTGGAAATTTGTTATCTGTTGAATATTACTGGATGAATATAGTAATATATGAGATTTATTGTTATAATATTGTCACGTGTGAATAAAATGACAATTATGGAAATTTAAGTCGGGACGCGCCTGTGTCGTGTCGGGACTAAATGTTGATTAATAAGTGAATATTTTATAAGTTGTTCGTATGGTCGTTTTGAGTGTGCCAACGTGTCCGGAAGGGTCGAGATAGTCAGAAAAGTGTACCCGGGGGTTTAGTTTGGGTCTCGGGGCATTTTTAGGCCCAATTAGTACCCCGGGAGGGCGTTTTGGACATTTCGCAATTATGGATAATTAAACCTACGAAAATTAAAAGGGTTATATAAGATATCTAGGTTGTCTTCTAGGGTTAGAACAACCAAAGACAAATGACGGCCATTGGAGAGGAAGAGGAGAAGCTCTCCAAGGAGTTCTAGGCCAAGAACACCTCCGATTGCACCGCCGTCACCACCAACGCGTAGATCGCGAGACGGGGAACGAAACCACACCAATTTCGACACCAAACCAGATTTTTAAAAATTCCAGGCAAGTGTTTATCTTGCTTATTTCGTTGATGCATCTTTCATATTGGTTTAGGAATGATTAGGATAAATTGTATGGAAGAAAAACCCAATTTGAGATAGGAAATTGCATGTAGTGATGACTTAAATGATATTTTGGAAACCCTTTGTCATGTAAAGGATTAAGAGTTTGATTAAGAAAAGAGTTCTAATTAGATACAAACACTAAAAATTTTATTCCGGATGATCGGACCATTGGAATCGCTTGAAATTATAATATGTTGTAGAGAAAGGCGAGACAGGACTGCTGACAAAAATTCAGCTTGATCGAACGGTTGAATTTCTAAAAATATTATTTTTACTAGAGAGTTTTATATTTTGAGGACTCTTAGAGAGTTTTATATTTTGAGGACTCTTCTAAATAATAAAAAAAAAATTCAATTAAAACTCCATTTTAAATTCCGATTTCGAAACCATTTGAAATTCTCATCTTTGAAAATAAAATTCAAAATCCTTTAATGTAAGGCGAAATCTATATTTTGGGGATATCTTACATGAGGGACAATGTAAGTATATGTTAAAGAGAGAGAGACACGTAAGAGAGTTACTTTGGGACAAATGTGTATACCTACTGAATTTTATACTTGGGAGGATAGAATCCGTAAGCGTGATGTAGTAAGTGGAAAAGTTCCTCAAATTAAAATAAGATATGAATGGTTATACGTGATAACTATATAATGATGAAATAAATGCAAATGACGTAATTATGGGAATTGAGAATTTACCCATTATTGATATGGTAATATGAGTATAGTTATATAATTGTGTATGCATATACTATCTATGTGTGAAAATCATGCCCACGCTACTTGCTATCCCTGAGGTTTCCGCGCTGGGACAGTCTTATCTCGATGGGACCTTTATGGGGGATATTGACTTGTACCCTAGAAGATAGATATCCTTGGTACAGGCTATCGGAATGATAGTTCAGACGATCCTAAGAGATGCGGGTATGTGCTTTCCTCTTGGAGACTTGGAATCTATACTTCGCCTCATTTTATTTGTGTATAGGTATCCTTGGTACAGGCTATCGCAGTGATAGTTCAGACGGTCCTAAGGGACTTGGAACCTATAGTTTGTGTATATGTTAATACAATTCGAGAGTGATTCCGAATTTGTATTCCCCTTAATGTGAGTGGTATGGGGTTTGGATAGTAGAGTATGCTCGCACCATAAGTTATTATGTGGGGTGCTATTTTGATATATATATTCTCGAGTAGTTAATATATATATATATATATATATATATATATATATATATATATATATATATATATATATATGAAATTTTGAAATCTGGAACTGCCCACTGTGATTTGATATGTAGGACATGGTTGATGACTCAAATTGTAAATACTTGTTTTGAGAAAGTATAATATGAAACTGGAAAGCTTTATTGATTAATAAAGTCAAAATGAGAACTTTGGTTAATAATTGAAATATTCTTTTCAAACAATTGAATCGTGAAATTTGGAATCTTTCGAGTAATATAAGATAAGTTAAATCATTGGGAAGATTAGTGCGACAAATGATAAGATAACCCGTTGGGGAGGTTAGTGCGATAGGTGTGCACATTAGAAGAGAGGTGAGAATTTCTCAAGAGAGTGTCGCTCTAATATGTTGTTGCATTGGCCTGTATCAATTTAAATACTTGCTAAACGTATTTTAAATCGAACACACTTTCGGGCTCTGACCCCTTTTTCTCCCTCTCTTTCTCTTGTATATATATGTATGTATTACAGGTGCTCAGCCACAGGGGCGTCTTGCTTAGGATCTTTTGGAAGGAACGCACTGCAGCTTAGGTGGGAGTTACAGGTCTCTTGATTAGACGACTTCGTTCATTCGGATCCACTCTTAGTACTTTCATCTAGTTGAGCATGTGTAGCTCTTTCCATTATTCCGTTGTTGTTGGACATTTATATTTCAGTTATTTCCAGTATTGTTACTATGGGATTTATTCAGTTTGGATGTGTGACTTTAGATTTCGTATGTTGACATTCGATTTACGAATGTATTAAATTATTTGGATTATGTTTCAGGTTCATTGTGGTGTGATTCTTATTTATTGAGATGTTGTTAAAAAAAAAAGTTTTCTTTAAATAAAATTTGGAAAGTATGCATTAAAATGGTTTTGACACTTAGCTTAATTATTTAGGGTGTTAAATAGGAAAAATTATTTTTCGACAGTGATGCTAAGAATGGACCAACTGTTCACCTTGATTTAATTTAATAAAGGAGTGATCGCCCGGTATTTAATTAGACGGGGTGTCACACATGAGTATGATAAATTATGTTGTGTCCCAAGAGCATGGGCCAGACCTAACCGAATAGGTAAAAAGTTTTTCTTGCCTTCTACTTTAACGTTTATTTTTTATTATACCTTTTACTGATATTCTAACTGAGCTATTTTTCCTTTCCTTTTTCAGTGAAGCGAGCACCCAGACTTCCCAAATCTTTCTTTGATATTATTGAATCATATTGTGAGAATAAACCTCCTACATTTGAGGAGTTATTCTCTATTGAAAAGTTTATCGCTGTCGGGTATCATACTCCCCTAGGTGGACTTGTGCTTGTGGAATTTGAAGTTCAATTAGAAGGTTGTGTAGTGCAGGAAACACACGCTGGTGTTGGTGGATCGTATGTTAGTAAAGGAGCAAGTTTTGAAGTAGGTACGATACGCATTTCTCTCATTCTTTTTGTTTTTCCTGCTTCACTATAGTTGATCCATTTGCTCGTCCATTCTTAGGTTTTGAGTAACATCATTCAGAAGAAACATTCAGGATGCCTCCTCGTCGTATTGATCTCAAGGCCATGGATTTATCCTGACAAAAAAGATGGAGGCTACACGGGGCCAGGTTGGGGCTGATCAAGCTGCTACTGCAACTGCCAGAGCCCAAAAAGGGAAGTCCCCCATGAATTATGAGGGGACCAATATTAGGGAAAAGTACCCCTCAACCCTCCTGATGCTGAGCAGGCGAACAAGTCCCCAGGTATGAAGGTGAGGATAAGCAGATCCTCTGTAGGTTGGTGAGGGGTCCTGGCCATACCTCTCATTATGAAGAGGTTCCTGAATTCCAGTTTGATCCGAATAAAAAAAATCCCTCTGAAGAGTTAAAGGCCGACTAGGACTCCATTTTCTTTCATGCCAACACCGCTATTGTTCAACTCGGTTACCATGGCCATAACAAGGACTTTGAGTTCGTGAGGGGGTACGATCCAGACTCTCTTTAAAGATTGGCTTAATACAGACTGGTGGTGGTAAATTATGTCCTTATCTTATTCATATGTATACTTACTACCTCTATACTGACCTTTATCTTGTCAATAGGCAGGTCTAGAAACTACTGCCCTCAGGGAGAAGGCTGTGGCAAACCAATATATTTTTAAAAGGTTGACTGTCGAGCATCAAAAGCTGAAGTAGAGCTTTAATAGAGTATCCAATGAGCTAAAAATGAGGGATGAGCAGTTGGTGACCAAGACCACTGAGCTAAGCACTAGTGAATAAGAAATCATTACCCTTAAGGACAAGGCTAATTCTAATAATGCCACTATTCAGAGTCTTCATGATACTCTTGTAGCCGCTCAAAAAGTCTTTAATAAGTCTGAGCAGGAGCTGACAACTTCATGCGATGCTCTTATTTCTACTGAGGTAGCAGGAGTTGAAAAGTTCAAGTCTTTTGTAGAGTACGACATATAATGTGTTGGCTTCTTTCTGGACGGCTATGAAGATATAAAAAAAGTGGGTGATGACTCATTATCCTGACATATCTGAGGAGGTCAGTAAGTGGCAAGGTGATGATGAAGAAGCCACTGCTTTGGCTGGGGAAGATGGAGATGAGGTCATACTGATGGTACCCTGCCTTTTCATTTCGCTAAAGGATTTTTCGGTCATTCTTCTCATGCCTTATGAACTTTTGTGAAGATTTTATTATGATGCCCGTTTATTTGGATCTTTTTAGTTTTGGTTAGACCCTTTGTTGCTTTATTCAGGCATTGAAGGGACGTTAACTTAAAAAATTATGAAATGTTTTTATTTTGTATCACGTTTTTCTTTATCTAAATGAAGCTAACTGTTTCGCTTGCCCCTTTATTTTTATTATGAAATGTTTATTGAGAATGATCAAACTTTGTACCTAATAGCAATCGATGATCTCCGTTCGCAACTTAATTTTATCATACATGGGGTAGTCACCTCTGTTCACGACCGTTCAGGTCGTACATAGGTTAGGCAAAGCACCTTGTTCTCAAACTTATTATGAGAAGTTTGTACACAGGATAAGTATTTTTATTTGTGGTTGATTAATTTTAATCGAACCATACAGTTCATGTTCATGACTTATTTGCTCAACGAATTCATACAATACTTATTCTGCTCATGACCTATTTTCTCAATGAAGTCATACAAAGCTTATTTTGTTTGTGGCCTATTTTTACTACGAGGCCATACAGAGTTTATGTAATTAGGTACGTTCAGACATATCTTATTCCCGAAAAAGGAAAACAATGAGATATATCAGGGAAAGAAAAATCTTTATTTTATTGATATCAGAAAGCTCGGTATATGACCAAGTAAAATGGACATTACTGATAATATTTCCTGATGTGTTCTAAATTCCATGAATTCTTGAACTATTCACCTTCCAGTGTTTCAATGCGATAATTTCCAGGTCTTACCACACTATTTAATTAGTAGGGACTGTGCCAATTACGTTTCGATTTGTTGTTCTTCTAGATCACCTTATTGAGGACGTATTCTCCTTCTTTCAAGATGCTTGGGTTGACACATCGGTTGTAGTAGCGATCAGTCCTTTGTAGATAGGCAGCCACTCATAACGCTGTATTTTCCCTGACTACTTCCACGAGGTCGAGATCCAATCTTCCCATTTCATCTCTTTCAGGGCAGTTGAAATTGATGACCCTATGGATGAGGAGTCATATCTCTGTAGGGACTACTGCTTCGATACCGAAAGCGAGCATATAAGGCATTTCTCTCATTGCTGTCCGCGGAGTGGTCCTATATGCCCAAAGCACGCTGTGCAATTCATAGATCTAATTGCCCTTTGTATTATCGAGTCTATTGTTGGTCCCATATAAGAGCATTTTGTTGGTAATCTTAGATTTTCCATTACACTGTGGGTTCCCTGGCGCAGAGTGTGGCTTTTGGATACCAGACTTAGTGAAGTAATCTTCGTAGTCCTGGTTGTTGAATTGCGACCCGTGGTCTATGATAAAAGAAAATGGCATGCCATAGCAATATATGATCATCTTCCAGATGAATGGAAACACTCGTTCACAGGGAATCTCAACTAGGGGCTCTGTCTCCACCCACTTGGTGAAGTAATCCACTGTAACTACCAAATATTTGAATTATCCTTTTATTCTCGATAATGGGTCGACCAGATCAATCCCCCATATCGCAAATGACCAAGGTGACGTGATCGACACCAACGGAGCTCCGGGTGTGTAATAGATTTTGGCATACTTCTGACATTTATCGCATTTCCTGGCGTATTCTGCACAATTATCTTTCATTGCAGGCCAATAATAGCCTTGGGTTACAATTCTCATTACCAGTGACCTTTCGATGTAGTGTGCCCCGTAATAACCTTCGTGCACCTCTTTAACCAACTTATTAACTTATGTGGGATGAACAAATCTTAGCGAATAGGTGATATACCCCCTCCTGTATAAACCTCGGCCTCCATCACAAAGTGGGCTACTTTGTAAGTTAGCTTCCTGGCTTCCTTCGGGTTATAGGGGAGTTTATCAGTCTTAATATATGCTGGTATGGGGTCTATCCATGATAGTCCCTAGTTCTCTTCCATTAGCTTCAGGCCTGCTCCTTATGTGCTCCAGTGGGTTAGTATCTCAAATGGTATTGTTCTCCTCAGGGTGGTACCAGTGGCCGAGGCCAATTTAGCCAGGGCATCTGCTAAGATATTCTCTGACCTGGGACTTCTCATAATTTTAACTTCTACAAATCTTTCCATCCATTATTTTACGATGTCGTCTAAGTACTTAACCATCAATTCCTCTCTTGCCTTGTAGATTCCAAGTATCTGGTTGACGATCAATCGGGAGTCGCTGTGTGCCATAATGTGGTCGGCCCTTAGGGATGAGGCCAGACCAAACCCAATAATTAAGGTTTCCTACTCGCTTCATTGTTGGAGGCTTCAAACTGGAAACAAAAGGCATACTCTATATCTATCTCATCTAGTTTGGCATTGATAATGCCCACGCCACTGCCCATCGAGTAAGATGACCCGTTAACAAACAGTTTCCAAATGACACTATCTCGGTTGAATTTTGCCTCCTCAAGCTTGCCTAACCTGAACAACTTTTTTCGCGATTCGTTATATTTGCCCTTGTCTTCTTGTGACATGGATCTCTCTCCAATGGGAGTATTCTCTTCTTTGATTTAGACTCAGCTCTCTTTTGTAGAAGCCTGCTTTTTTGCTTAGCTCTCTCCCGGGGGAGTCTACTCTACAGGCATCTCTTTGTAAGTAAATTTAGAAATGACGTCGGCTAACACCTATTCCTTGATGGCCATCCTGGGTTGGTACTGTATGTCGTATTCACCTAACTCAACAGCCCAGGCCATGAGTCGACTAGATTTCTATGGTTTGTGTAAGACTTGTCTCAAGGGAAGGTTAGTGTACACCAGAATGGAGTGGGCTTGAAAGTATGGCTTTATCGTGATTGGAGTTTCACTGAGTGTCAAGGCTAACTTCTCCATTTGAGGATATCGAATTTTGGCTCCCCGACACGCCTTGCTGAGATAGTAAACTGGTTTCTGAGCTCCGTCTTCCTTCCTCACCAATGCTAAACTGACTGCCGACTTGGATACGACCAAGAACAAATAAATTTTTTCTCCAACCACATGTCTTGATAAGGGTGGGGGTGAGCCCAGATAGTGCTTCAGCTCTAGGAAGGTGTTTTCACATTCTTCGTTCCATTCGAACGATTTTCTCAATACTTTTAAAAAGGTTAGGCATTTATCCGTTGCTCTGGAAACGAACCTGTTAGTTCTGCCATGTGTCCTGTTAATTCTTATAGGTCCTTATTCCTGGTGGGGTGTTGCATATTGATCAGTGCCTTGATCTTCTCTAGGTTAGGTTCAATGCCGTTCTGGTTAAAAGTGAAACCCAGGAATATGCCTTCTTTTACTCGAAAAAAACACTTCGAGGGATGAAGCTACATCTGATGCTTTTCTAGTTGGTCGAAGGTCTTCCCTATGTCCTTAATGTGGTCGACAGTTGTCTTGCTTTTGGTGAACATGTCATTAATGTAAACTTCTATATTGAGCTCGATTTGGTCTTTGAAAACTTTTTTCACCAACCGTTGGTAAGTTTCTCCTACATATTTAATACCAAAATGCATTATATTATAACAGTAAGTACCTTTGTTGGTGATGAAGGATGTATTCTCTCTGTCAGAGGGCCTCATCTTGATCTGGTTATAACAGATTAAGCGTCCATGCTATTAAGAAGCTTGTGTCCGGAAGTCGCGCCCATCAACTTATCAATCTGAGGCAGTGGATAAGGATCCTTGGTGCACGCTTTTTACACATCCGTGAAGTCTGAACACATTCTCCATTTATCGTTTTTATTCCGTACCATCACCATGTTCGCTAGCCATTCTGGATACTTGATGTCGTTAATTAAGTTGGCTTTTTGGAGCTTGAGGGCCTCCTCCTGGATGGCCAGGTTCTTCTTAGAATCAAAGACCCTTCTATAATATATTATCGGTTTATCTCATTCTATCATGCTCAACTCGTGACAAATGAAGTCGGGTTCTATGTCAGGGTTATCCTAATGGCTCTATGCAAATACATTCTTGTTCTGTCGTAAGAAGCTTATGAGATCCCATTTCAAATCAGGGTCTAGAGACGACCCGATCTGGATTGTCAAGGTGCTCAGTGTCAAGTGGGACTCTCTCAACCTCTTCGACTGCTCGGCCCTTGACCAACCTCCTCTCAATATGGTAGGTAGTCTTCAGATTCTTCTACTCTTCTTAGTCGTTTGAGGTAAAATATCATTCGTGTGCCTTTACTTGGTTACCCTTGATGACCCTTGCTCCGTAATGGTTGGAACTTTAGGCACTGGTGTACTGTTGATGAAACAACTTTGAACTTCTTCAGACTGACCCTTCCTAGTATCACATTATAAACAAACATCATATTTTTATCCAAAATGAAGAAGCAAACATTTTCAATTTTATAGGTCAACCAAGTGCCGACTATAACTTCCAGCTCCACTGTCTCTAGCAGATAAACCTTTTCCCCTGAAAAGCCAATTAAAGGGCGATGGTAGGGCATCAATTTGTTGTCTCATAGCTTCAACCTTCAGAAATATCTATAGAACATAACGTTCATAGAACTACCATTATCCACTAGTATCTTAGCAACTCTGCCTTCGTGGATCATCATGGTGACGACCAATGGATCATCATGTGGATACAACACCCCAGACAGGTCGTCCTTGGAGAACCAAACGATCAGTTTGTCTTTATTCACCTTGCGCGATCGCATTTCCATGTTAGCTATTAAGTTGATATGTCTCACGTGTGCGAAAGCTTTGGCCTTGTTCATATCGTCCTTCCTTTCTACTGGATCCTCTCCCCCGCTAGCATCTCCTCCGATGGTGAAATGAAACCCAAAGGATATCATGCTGACGTTGCGCACATGATGTTTGGGATTCGTTGGGATATCTGGATCATCTTCTAAATCATCATCTATTTCCATCTTCTTATCATTTGGTTTGCGACATGGCGATGCAGATAGCCTTCTGGTCTTGTGCTTGTCAGGACCTGGTAGACCATCCTTATTCACGTACCTAGACAATTTTTCCCTAACCAAGCCCTCAATCTCATTCTTCAAGGCAATACAACTATCTGTGTTGTGGCCATGATCCTTGTGAAATTCACAATACTTACTTTTTTCTCACCTTTTTGCGGGTGCCCTCAGCTTTCCTGGCCATTAGAGATCCTTGCTTCCTTGAATCTCCTCTAGGATGTTGTAACACCATGTAATATTATTGATTTTTATTTTGGGAATTAATTAAATTATATTTTGAAAATTAATCCTGTAAAATAAATATTAATTAGTGAGATAAGGGTTAATATTTATTTATGTTGAATATTATTCAGTGAATGAGTAATAAATTGATAAGAAAGTATTATGATTGCGTGAGTGAGAAATACAACAGTTACGGTAAATTGAATCGGGACGTGCGTATCAGTCTGTCGGGACTTAATTTTGGAAAATTAAATATAAGTGCATTTTATAAAATTCAAATGGTCATTTTGAGTGCGCTAAAGTGTCCGTAAGGGTTGAAATAGTCAGAAAACTATATTCAAGCATATATATAGGGTCTTGGGTCATTTTTGGGTCGACCTGAAAAGTGAAAAGTCAATTTTTGACCTTTGGATTTCCAACCTATGAAGAGATACGGGATTTTCTACTTTAAAACCAACTCTTTGGATAATTGAATGGGTAATTGAAAAATCAAAGTGAGAGGAAATCAAAGGAGAGATAGTGTGAAAGCTTTTACCAAAACTTGAATAGTTTCTCAAGAAGGTGAAGTGTCTTAGAGGAGGAGCAACACCTAGAGCCACCTTGCACCACCACTAAACACCTCCTTTGCATAGATCAGAGGGAGAGGAACACAACCATATCAATAATTTTGTGAAATTTAGACCTACACATAAAGGCAAGTATTTATCTTGCTTAATTTAAGAAGGATATATCATCCATGTTAGAGTATGATGTTAATTATCTTGATTTCATGAATATTGACGATAAAATTGAGAGATTAAATCATGTTCTGGGTTGAATTAATATTAAAATTTAATCCCTTATGTAATATAACGAATTTGGATAAATTTAAAAGATTAAACATTAAGAAAATTTGGGTTTTATAGAGGTTTTTGAGGATAAATGATAAACCGGTTTTTATTTTTTGGAAATGATTCTTGATTCAATTCCAATTATATGATGTTTCTTGATGATTTGATGACCATGAAACGTTAAAAACAATGTATATATGTAGGGATGATGTTTGGAAGGTTTGGTTGGGAGTTTGGGATTACGTAATTAAGGTTTTAATTTAAGATAACATTATTTGAGATTTTAGAACTCATGATTAAGATTTTATAATTTATTGATGATTTTAAAATATGAGAAAAACATGTGATTAAATTGGAGATTCAACTATGTAACTAGAAATCAAGTGAGCTCATACGAATCCGAAAGTCAAATTCATGAAAAAAATCGTTTTAGAAAAAGTACAAACATTGTATGATAATTTTAGGACTGTTTTAAGCGGAAACTGGTAGTGCCTACGTGAGTTCTTGCATAAAATCATGTTCTGAACAACTTTGTAGTTTTAAGTTTTTTCAAAATCGGATCAGAAAAGCCTCAAATTGTAATTTTATATTTTTGGGCAGAATGTAACTTTATCGAGAAAAAAAGGATTATTGGGAATTAAAATATAATTCGGGCTTGTTATAATGATTCTGGGTTTGGACCAATAAGTATGGGTTGAAGGTAGCTACTGAAATAATTAATTAAATTATTTATATCCTTTTGGTTAACAAGAGATGTTAGGAATAATGGAAAATGGGAATAAAATGTGAATTATTAGTTTATGGGATAAACTTGAAATATACTCTATGTATGTATAGGATGAGTGTATGCATATATTATGTTGATTGTGATATTATGTGTATGACATACCTACACTGCTTGCTATCAGGGGGAGGTTTCGCGTCGTGGATGGTCTTATCCTGATGAGCCCATTGGGTGGGGGGGGATTTTAGACTTGTACCCAAAACATAGAACCTTGGATACGTGCTATCTGAGAGTGTGATAGTTTTGATGGTTGAATGAGAGCATAGATATGTGCATGACCCATTTGACCGGGGGACTATGTTCGCCTCCAATATATATGATTTGTATTTACGATTCGAGAGAGATACCGAACCAACAGTCCTTTATACAATGCGTGATGTATAGGGACATAATAGTAGAGAATGATGCACCGTAGGTCTCAGACTAGGGGTGCTATAGTATATTATATAATTAGAGTGACATGTATATATATATATATATATACACTTGTGATTTAATTCTACTATTTTTTCTTAGTAGATGATAAAGATAGTGATATCTAAATGTATGTAAGTGTGCGAGAATTTAATAGTATATGAGAGATTGATAATTGACTGATAGACATAGGACATAAATTATTGTTGTATAGGTGACATAAGTGAGCACCAAAAGTTAGTAAACGAAGTAAAATATTTAATTCGAATTAATTAGGCAGGGTAGCATGACTAGGACGGGTTAGATAACATATGTTAGGTGTGCACACTAGTTAAGGGGTGAGGACCTCAAGTGAGAGCCGTGAACCCAGCATGTATATAATATCTACTGATTATGCATTTTAAATACTTGCAGAATTTTTAAATGTTTTTACTCGGGCTCTGACCCATTTTCCAAATCTGTTTTTGTAAAAACCATTTTAGGTGCCCAACCACAGGGAGGCCCAGTTTAGGAGTTCATTTCCATTTACTGTGCTGCAGTTGCTTTGGACGATTGCATGTCCTAGTTTGATAGACGCCTCCATTTCCTTGCAGATCTGATGCACTCATTACTTTATCTCAGTCAGGCTTGTTGCATATTGTCCATTAGTAGTTGTTCCAGAGACATTGTACTCTTTTATTTTCAGTGGTGGAATAGTTTTATGTATTATTGTATTAGAGTTTCAGATGGGGTGATTACTCCCGTCCTATTTTATTTGATTCAGTATTTCAATATTTGAGGTGTTAATTAATGTAGCATGGTTAATGTGATATTTAATTGGTTAATTATTTCAAATCATTGCATGTTAATGATAGAGATAAAATTTGACATCAACTTTTCAAATACTAGATGGTTAGTAAATATTAAAAAGTTTTTCGACAGTGATGCTAAGAATGAACCAATCTGGATATTCTATTTTTAATTTAATCAAGGCCTGATCACCAGGTATGTAATTAAGCGGGGTGTCATAGATGTGGTGGACACCGACCGTGAGTGGGGTGTTCTCATCGTATTTCTTAGGTTTCTCCGCCCTTCGATCGTTTTGGTCTCTCTTGTCACTGGTCTTATCGGTTAGTGACTTGGGGTAGTCGAACTCTTTGGCAGCCATTGCTTCCTCTGCATTCATGATTTTTTCTGCTTTTGCCAACAACTCCGTCATTATGCTCGGAGTCTCCTTTGCTATGGCCCATAACAATTTTTGTAGCCTTAATCCGCTCATTAGGGCGGTTATGGCAGTTTGCTCATTGTAGTCCACCACCTCCAGCTTCTCAGTGTTGAAACTGGTGATATAGTCGCGAGTACTTTCGTTGCCCTTCTGCTAAACACCAAGCAAATGGGCCACTCACTTTCCACACTTGGTACCAATGCAAAATTTACTAAAAAAGGTCGGCCAACTACTCTGAATTGAATATTTATCCCCGTGGTAGGATGTTGTACCAAATTTGAGCAGAACCTATAATTGTGCGGGAGAAAGCCCTGCATCGCGTCTCGTCAAGGATGGAGTAAATATATGTTGTGGCTTGGTACTGATCAACATGTAGGAATGGATCCATTTTTCCATCATACTTCGGCGTGATGACCGGTGGTTTAAATTTAGCAGGAGTAGGGTATGCCACAATGGACGAAATTAATGGTGACGCTTTTGTGAAATCTCGTTGCAAGGGATTTTTAGATTTGTCTATCTCCCCTAGCTGATCCTCCAATTATTGAATGAATCCCTTTCATAGCTGGTTATCCTCTTTGGTTTTTCCTTATGCTGACTTGGAAGTTTGTCCTCGGCTTTCGATCAATCTCTCTTCTTGAGAAGTCTTCTCGGCTTCGGCCAATGCCCCAACTGACCTATGAGAGCCTCTGGTGATAGATCGACCCGAATCATTCCTCGCCTAGCCGCGATCTTGGGATGCCACCTGAATTCGCCAATGACTGCGAAGGGGTCCCAATAGATCAACGTTGAGTCCCTAGTCAACCTTTTTAAAGAGCTGGGGAGCTCCTCCGAATATGATTGATCATTAAAATGGCTGGAAGATTGGATGGAGGATTTGGCCTTGGGTCGATAGGACCAGTCTCTCTGCAGTCCTGTTCGCTTAGAGGAGTTAACATTCCCATAGGACCCCTAGCTCAACTTCTTAGATTTTTTCAAGGATTGCCTGTGATACTCCAACCTTTTATCTCTGTAAGGTGCTGGTGGGAGTCGTAATATTCTTAGTCCCCCTCTGTTTCGCGACACTCCTGCTTATGGAGTAACGATATTTGGGCCTAAAGGGTGTATGTTAATTTCCCAACACTCTCCTCCATCGCTTCTTGCCCCTTAGCTAAGCTCATCAACATACTGTTTAGATCGCCCACCCCAGTGGGAGTGGGTGGTGTTTGAATTTCAGACATACGACTACCTTTTGGGTTATCTGCCATTCTCAAATGCTTCAGGGATTGTATTTATCGGAATAACTTAGGTAGGAATCACAATGGCTAGTTGTGTTCCCACAGACAGGGCCAAAATGTTAATGTCCAAAAATGGAGATAACAAGTAATTGATTAATCAACAATAAAGATAAGCAATAACAGAGAATGGGGATGAGAGATAATGAGAACAAAATAGATTTTTACGTGGTTCGACCCGTGAAGGAAACCTATATTCATGGTGTTGCCTAGATTTTATAGCACTATTCAAGATTACAATTAGGGTTTCAATGATGACCCGATGATTGGACACACACACACACACACACACACACAGACACACAGACTTTATAAGTGGATTGGTTCCCCATTTATAGGTGGTTTCTGTAGAATCTTTTTAAAGGACAGGTGGATTGCCTTTATAGGTCACGCAATTACACCTACTTATATGTCCTTATCAAAAATAACAAACTCATTCCCTAGGATCTCGTGCCAACGTTAGCAAAATGGGAGCTTGGATAACAGATTCATAACAACCACATTCTCGAATACCACCTGACTGGTGGGAAATCTTGGGTGTATATAAAAGCACGTTCATATAGTGTGAGTAACCATTCCCGCTGAGAGTGAAAATTTTCCAGTAGTTGGACGAGCAGATTAATACCTGAGTCGACCTTATGCTCTAGACTAGGCTGACCCCAACATGGTCCCTTCATTGGTCAGATTTAAGCTCTGGATAGGTTATGACCACAAGGGTATAACACTGCGTCATTTTCTTTAGTATCAGTCTTGGGTAGTGGGGACACTTGTAGTGGACCCCATCTCCTTGAGTCATCTTTAACGTTGTCATAATTGTAAGGACATAATTTTATAAATGTTCGGAGTAGAATCTAGGAATTTTCTATCTGTCCTACATCACAGTATGTATATCTGATACTGCTACATTGGGCACGTCAACACGATTATCCCCGAACGGCCTTGATCCGAATCCATGCATCCACCATCTTCACACGTGCATCATGCTACATGCGACGTGCTGCTCAACCATTCCCACTACTCCACGACGCGTTATTTGTGAAATGGTTTATTGGAGTTGTTAATATACGCATAAATATTTGAGAATTTTTTAGAAAATATTTTTCGATGTCTGATTTACTTTTAATACAAAAGTAGAAATTTTTCTAAGTGTAGAAGCGACTTTTTTGGTTGTCGAGCTCGTTCGAACAACATCGCTCTGTCGTTCAAACGACATGCGCATGCCGCGCGATCTTGTTCGAGCGACATGGCTATGTCGTTCGAGCGATGGCACCGCCTCGATTTTAGTATAAATATCTGTACCCATTCTGCACATTTTTTCAAGTCTTTTTCGTACACGTTTCTGGGATTTACAGCCCAAAAAATAGACTTCAAGTTTTTAAGTTTTAATGCCTTTTGATTCACAAAGCCATTCCTAAATATGTGTGTGAATCTTTAAACCTTCAAAGGATTATTTTTACTCATCTGGAGTAACTTATGGAGAAGCCGACTCTTTTCCATTGCAGCCCATCTGGAGTTGTTGCGGGAGATTCTAGTCGACAACATCGGACCTGACACCTGAGGGTATTTCGTATTTCACTCTTGTTTTCAGTGTAATCCGTGTAAACCGTTCTTTACAAATTATAGTGAAAATAAAAAGGTTTTGCCCCTTTGGGGAATTTTTCCTCATTTGTGTGTTTGTTTGTGATTAAATGTTCTTGCATGATTATATTATCTTCAATCACACCTAGATGCATGTTTTAGGATTTAATTGAAAAACCGAGTTTAATTAAATAATTTCTTTGTTTGAACAAAAGCTCACTCTTAATAATATCAAACTTGGGCAGAGGGTCCACTCAAGGTGAGTCACCTCGCCCTGGGCCTTTCTTCAACGATGTCAAACTTGGGCAGAGGGGCCACTTAAGGCGAGTCCTTTCGCCCTGGGGCTTTCTTCATCAATATCAAACTTGGTCAGAGGGGCCACTCAAGTTGAGTCCCCTCGCCCTGGACCTTTCCTCAGTATTATCAAACTTGGGCAGAGGGGACACTCAAGGTGAGTCCCCTCGCCCTGGGCCTTTCTTCAGTGGCATGTCAATCTTGGGTAGTTGGGCCACTCTAAATGGACCCCCTCGCCCCAGTCTTATAAAATTTCATTAGTAAGTTAGCACCCCTCTACAATCGACTATATCGGTTAACGTAATAAAACTCTTTTCATCTTCACGGGTGTTGATACCAAATTTAGTCTGCTGACATGGCTCAATTAAGTGGAGACACGTGTCAATCTACATGGCACAAACAAACATTTCTGAACAATACCTTGACTTCGAGGAACTCAATTTCCCCGACCAGCTCAGAATACTCCGAGCAGCAAGTGCTCTCCGAGGAACTTCACTGCTCCGAGCAACTCATGGGTACCGAGCAGCATAGGCGGTTCGAGCTGCACCTCGATCAGAACATTTATTACCAGACAATTAAGAAGATTAAATATACATTAAATGCTGATTATTATCATACATATGTATACGCTTATTGTACAACTATGTATTATCCTTTCACATGTACAATCTCATGGCTATAAATACATTGTATCATCCTCATTGTAGGGGAACTCGGAATTTCTTGGTAAAAACCTGTTATCGAGAATTCCCAAAACACTCAGCAATAATAAAAACAGTGGACGTAGGCCATTCTTTTAAGGCTGAACCACTTTAAAAATTCTTTTGTCTTATTTATTTTATCTGTGATTGAATAATTAGAAATAATCTAATTTTTTACATCAACAGATTGGCGCCGTCTGTGGGAAACGACTGTAATTTTTGTTTTTCACCAAAAATAATTCATCACCAATGGCTGACAATCCTGAATCCAACAATCGAAACGCTGGAAACCTCCTAAATCCATCTGCTCCTCCAAATGTCCAAGATCTAGCGGGGATTATGGCCAGTTTGGCTCAAGGCCAGACAGCCATGCAAGAAATTATGCGACAACTCATGCAAACTATCCAGGGTGGAGCGTCAACCCATTCAGGACAACGAAGTATTCAAAGAAATACTCGTTTACTTTCTTCACGCATTAGGCAAAGCGATTCATATCACACTGTGAAATCTGATGATTTTTCTTATCAACCGGGTCGAACTTCGTCAGTACGAGCCACAGATACTGAACAACACATCACTCTCTCTCTCCAGAAAGGACTAGTGCACTGGAAAGATTAAGTAGGGTCTCTCCTTTTGATCGATTGGGCCCTAGGAAGAAAAAAAGTCCTCCTAAGGCTGTGTCGAGAAACTTTCGACGACCATTTGATCTAAGAGAAGGTTCTGCCCAATCATAACCAGTTGCTCGACAAGTTAGATCCCAGGAAGCGACTTCAACATGATCAATTGCTCGAACCAGTAGACCCGAGGAGGGAAATGATGCGTGGAAAGGCTCTATTCAGAGGTTGGAGGATAGATTAGGGGAAATGGCTAAGGCCAATAATCCTCTACAAAGAACTTTTATCCAAGGGACACCTTTTGTCCAAGCAATTATGGATTTTCCCACACCATTAAAGTTCAAAGCACCTGTTGTAACTCCTAAATATGATGGAAAAATCGACCATGTCCTTCATATAGAGCAATACCAAGCTGCTGCTGACATCTATGCTGTGCCAGATGAGATGAGATGCAGGGTATTCTCGGGAACTCTTACAGGATCTGCTCAAATATGGTACAATAATCTTCCTCGGGGGTAAGATTTCAACTTTCTTTCAACTGGCCGAGATCTTTATTGGAAACTTCGGTTTTGGAGCAAACCCGATTAAACGAGTAGCACACTTGTTAAGTGTTAGATAAAAGGCACGCGAGAGTACCAGGGATTATATAACTCGTTTCAATAACGAGTAACTCGAAGTTATTGATTATGAGGAAAAGACAACAATTACTGCTCTGATGAGTGGACTGTTGCCCAACAAGTTGTACTACACTTTGGCCAAAGATCCACCCAGAACCATGTCAAAATTGATGGCAAAAGCGGCCAAGATCATGAATGCCGAGGAGGCTATGGCTGCAAAGAAGAATATGGATACCAAAGAGACCAAGGTGGAGGTTGATAAGGCCAAAAAGAAAGAGCATAAGAATAATGGTGGTGACAAGCACTCAAAAACAAAGCCATCATGGGAGGCATTGAAGAAATTTGAAAATTATACTCCTTTGAAGGTAGACATCAACCACGTTCTAAAAGAAATCAAGAACAGCAAGGAGTTAAACTGGCCAGAGAAAATGAAGTCAGACCCTGACAAGAGGAATAAGGCCAAATATTGCGAGTTCCACAAAGATCATGGCCACATGACCAAAAATTATATAGCTCTTCAGAATGAGATCGAAGCACTCATTAGACGAGGAAAACTGGCAAAGTATGTTGATCGTAGAAATGAAAGAAGAAACAACGACCGAGCAAGAGAGAGGTCTAGATCTCCTCGTCGAGCAGAGTATAAAAAGAAAAGAGACCATGAAGATGATCCAAAAGATGACCTCGATCTTACCAAAAGACCAAGGCAGCCAGAACGTGAGGTATTTTCAATACATTTTGGATCATTTGACTGTAATGTTATTACAGGTGGAGATGCAGGAGGTGGAGACCTTACTGCAGAAAGAAAAGCTTACCTCAATGAGGCTCAAGCCTGTTCATATATTCAACAAATAAACTTGGCTGAAGATAATCGCCCGAGGAAGGTCAACAAAGAAAAACTGGTCATCAGTTTCTCCAAGAACGACCTCGCAGGTGTGCTGTATCCTCATGATGACCCATTGGTGATCAAAATGAGAATGAAGGAAGTAATGATCTCGAGAGTACTGGTTGATAATGGTAGATCGACTGATATTATGTTCTACTCTCAACAGCTTAAATCTAAAGTTGTCTCAGTTGGAGCCTTATCATAGGCCCCTCCTCGGTTTTATCGGCGAGAAAGTTTTTCCACTTGGGACGATCAAGTTGGATATGTTCATTGGTACATGGCCTGCTTGTCGAACAGAAAGAGTACGCTTCTTCGTGATGGATAAGAATGTTCAATCATCCTACAATATCATCATGGGAAGAGTAGGACTGAAGAAGTTCGAAGCAGTACCATCTACGGTACATCAATGGCCTAAAATTTCCAACCAATTTTGGAGTAGGAGTTGTGAAGGGTGATCAAAAAGTAGCTCAAGAATGCTACTATTCATCTGCCGAGCAGGAGGAACTGGAGGAATCTAAGAAAAAGACTACTACCTATCAGGTGGATGAAGGTGCAGAAATTAAAACATTGGATCCTAGAGACGAGTCGCAACTCGTGAAAGCTCAGGTGGTGGAAGCTACTGAAAACATTATTCTGGACGACGAGCACCCTGAACGAACAACTTAGATAGGTTCGTCGTTAGATGCCTCACTAAAACAGGAATTGATAATTTTCTTAAAAAGCAGAAAACAAACTTTTGCTTGGAGTCATGAGGATATGCCCGGAATAAACCCAAATTTCTTATGTCACGAGCTCAATGTGAATAAGGAGATCAAGCCAGTGAAGCAGAGAAGAAGAGTGTTCAGCCCCGAGAAGAACCAAGCTATACAGGAGGAGGTCAAGAAGCTCCAGAAAGCTTGCTTTATTGAAGATGTTAAATATCCAGATTGGTTAGCAAATGTAGTGATGGTAAAAAAGAAGAACAACAAATGGAGGATGTGTGTAGATTTCACCGACCTCAACAAGGCATGTCCAAAGGATCATTTTCCCTTGCCCCGAATTGATCAATTAGTGGATGCTACTTCGGGACACGAGCTGTTGAGCTTCATGGATGCATATTCTGGATATAACCAGATTAAAATGAAACTTGAAGATAGAGAGAGTACCTCTTTCATTACCCCTAGGGGAACTTATTGTTATAATGTTATGCGTTTTGGTTTGAAAAATGCAGGTGCAACATATCAGTGGCTGATGAATAAGGTGTTTGCAGAGCAAATCAGTTGCAATATGGAAGTTTATGTTGATGATATGCTGACAAAGAGCAAGAGAGTTGCTGACCATCTAGTTGACTTAGGCCAGACCTTTGATCAATTAGATAAATATCAAATGAAGTTAAACCCAACCAAGTGCATATTTGGAGTACGAGAAGGCATGTTTCTCGGGTATATTGTCAATCAACGAGGCATTGAAGCAAACCCTGAGAAGATCAAAGCTCTATTGGGATTACGATCTCCAACGACGAAGAAAGAAGTGCAAAGTCTTACAGGGCGAGTAGCAGCGCTTAACAAATTTGTATCGCGAGCAACTGATAGATGCCTCCCATTCTTCAAAATGCTCCGAAAGACTTTTGAATGGAATGAAGAATGCGAGAAATCTTTTTAAAAATTGAAGAAATATTTGGGAGCACCGCCACTGTTTTCCAGGCCAGTGATGGGAGAAAGGTTGTATTTGTATCTGGCAGTTTCAGAAAATGCAGTTAGCTCGGCATTAATAAGAGTAGAGGATGGAATACAAAAACCAATTTATTACACTAGTAAGGCCTTCCGAGGATCAGAGATCAGATATCCAAAACTCGAAAAGTTAGCACTGGCACTGATCGAAGCGAGTAGAAGAATGAAGCCATACTTCCAGGCTCATACCATAATCGTATATACTGATATGCCGTTGAGGCAAGCTCTTCATAAACCAGAAAAATTTGGGAGATTGATGTATTGGGCAATTGAACTCGGTGAGTATGATATAATTTATGAGCCTAGATCGTCACTAAAAGGGCAAGCAGTAACAGATTTTATAGCAGAGTTCACTTATCCTGATACCCCCGAGGAGCAAAAACTGAACACGGACCAACCTGTGGATGTTACAGGATCATCAAATTTAAACCCCGATCAACTTAAGTTGGTCGGAGAGCAAGAGAAGAAGGTCAACGAGCAACGAGGTGTGGTAGAAATGGTGATAAAGGAGCAACAAATATTCCATCGAGGAACTTTATCCAATAAGAAGTTTGAGGACGAAATACCTATATATAACCTATATATGGATGGCTCATCATGCATCTCAGGTAGTGGAGCTGGGATTGTATTGAAAAGTCCAGACGAGGTCAATATAGAATATGCTCTGCGCTTTCAATTTTAAGCTTCTAATAATGAGGCTGAATATGAAGCGATGATCGTAGGTCTTAGTCTGGCAAAAACCATGAAGGCAGAGCAGGTAATCATATGCAGTGACTAACAGTTGATTGTAAACCAAATGCTTGGTGTATATACAATAAAAAGAGAGTTGATGATTAAGTACCATGCAAAGACGATGGAATTGGTATCAGAATTTATTACTGTTCAACTGGTCAGAATACCAAGAATGGAGAATGCAAGAGCAAACGCTTTAGCTCGATTAGCATTGGCTACTCATACCGAGCTATGAAGAACAATCCCAATTGAAGTTCTAGCTGGTCGGAGCATAGATGAAGATCTGACGATGAATTTTATTACCCTTGATTTAGGACCATCTTGGATGGATCCCATCAGGGCATATATTGAGGAGGGAGAATTACCGATTGACAAACTCGCAGCCAAGAAATTGAAGTTTAAAGCTGCTCATTATGTACTGACTAATGGTATTCTATACAGACGAAGAATTATAGCAGGTTTGTAAAGATGTGTGCATCCCTCCGAGGTGAAAGATTTGATTGAAGAGGTCCATGAAGGGTCCTGTGGAGCCCATGTAGCAGGTCGGACGCTTTTGCAAAGAGTGATGACGCAAGGATACTACTGGCCAACGATGAGGGCTGATTGTATAGCCTATGCCCAGAAATGTGACAAGTGTCAACGCTTCTCCACTATCCGAAGAACTCCCCAAGCATTGTTGACACCCATTACTTCCCCTTGGCCATTTGCCATGTGTGGAATTGACTTGGTTGGGCCACTTCCAACGACCAGAGGGAGATTTAAATATCTCGTCGTCGTAGTGGATTACTTTACTAAGTGGGTGGAAGCCGAGCCTCTTGTCGACATGACATACGAAAAGGTGTACCAATTTATTTAGAAAAATATCATTTGTAGATATGGTCTTCCCCATGCATTCATCACCGACCATGGAACACAATTTGACAATGAGGAGTTCGCTGCCTATTGTCATTAGTCAAATATCTTGAAGATCCACTCGTCACCAGGACATCCCCAAAGCAATGGACAAACTGAAGTGACAAACAGAACGCTGCTAAATGGCTTGAAGAAAAGACTGAATGACGCGAAAGCAAACTGGATTAACGAGTTACATTCAGTACTATGGGCTTATCGTACTACTCCCCGAGCAGCAACTGGAGAATATCCATATATGCTGGCATTTGGAAGTGAAGCTGTTATACCTGCCGAGTTGGGTCTCCCAACACACCGAGTGCTGAACTTAAACTCCCCTGTCAGCGACTTAATGAGAAGGTTAGACATGGACATGCTCGAAGAAGTTAGAGAAGAAGAAACCATCAGGAATGCTGCTTACCAGCAACGAACAACCTTGTTCTATAACAAGAGAGTGAAGAAGTGCGACCTGAAAGAAAGGGACTATGTGCTGACGAAAGTAATTCAAAAGCACAATAAACTGAAAACTAACTGGCATGGGCCCTACCGAGTAACAGAGGTTGTTCGACCAGGGATATATAGAATTGAAACTTTAGAAGGGGAGGGGTTTAAGAATGCATGGAATACAGAGCATCTGCGCAAATATTATCAGTAATGTAAACCCTCATGTAATGCGGTTTCTTCAGTATGAATAAAATGTGAATATTCTACCCAATTCTCTCCTTTTGTTGAAATTTTTTCGCGGAATACTAGTGCTACACACTACTCAGCAAAATCCACCAACTCCGGTTGGTCGGGAATAAAAAATATTTCCCAGAAATACCAACTACGGTTGGCTGGGAAGAAAATCCACCAACTCCGGTTGGTCGGGAATAAAAATATTTCCCAGAAATACCAACTACGGTTGGTTGGGAAGAAAATCCACCAACTCCGATTGGTCGGGAAGAAAAATATTTCCCAGAAATACCAATTCCGGTTGGTTGGGAAGAAAATCCACCAACTCCGATTGGTCGGGAAGAAAAATATTTCCCAGAAATACCAATTTCGGTTGGTTGGGAAGAAAATCCACCAACTCCGGTTGGTCGGGAAGAAAAATATTTCCCAGAAATAACAACTCCGGTTGGTTGGGAAGAAAATCCACCAACTCCGGTTGGTCGAAAAGAAAAATATTTCCCGGAAATATCAACTCCGGTTGGTTGGGAAGAAAATCCACCAACTCCGATTGGTCGAGAACTTTTCTGTTAAACAAAGAAGGATTATGTGATAAAAGTCAACTAATGGCTTAGAATTAAAAAGTGACCAAGCAAAGTTTTAGTACTTGTAACATTTCAAATTACCACCAAGTTGGTCGAGAAATAAAATATCATCCATTTTGGTTAGTTGTCAAATGATTAACACAAATTAAGGATAGTCGACAATAAGTTTTCACCAACTTTAGTTGATCGGAAAAATAACACAATATTGTTATATTTTTAACAGATATACATGCACATTCATTAGTAAATAAGTAAAATGTTTACAAGATAATGGCAATCAAGATTGCAAAGAAAAATAGAAGTTTTTCATTAAATCCAAAACAAAATACATTGAGAATAGAATACATAATAAAATAAAATTTTACATAAGGAATCCTATTCTATGGGTTTTTTCCCCTCTGCCTTTGAAAGAGGTTCTTCACCAGCAGAAGGATCGTCTAAGGCATAGGGGGAGTTTATGAATTTCAAATCTTTAAGCATCCTGATGTTCATAACTGATGGCCGATCAAGAAGGTGTTCTGGGCGAGATATCTCAAAGTTGGAGTGAAGACTGTAGTCTCCGAGATACTTTGAAATTAGGCATTGTGGAATGGCCCGAGCAGGAATCCAGCTCATATCAAGCTTAAAGGGAGGCACTGGTAGGTCGAGCAACCCAGGATTGTGGTAATCCCACAAGTAATGACCTTGTTCCAACTGCAGCACGCCCAAAGCATTTAGCCATCCTTGCTTGTAACCCTCATTATTTGCATTTTGGATCCGATCATCTAGATGGTAGAGGGCTTCATTATAACCAGCCATCCAAAACTCCCTGGGCTGCTTGTGGAATTGATAGGTTAGCCTTTCCAATTGCTCGAGGAGGTTCTTCGCTAAAAGTTCTTTACTCTCCAAAGCAGACTTTTGAGAAGAGAGCTGCTCGTCCAGAATTCATGATTTTCTTAGACATCTCAGCCAATGCCTGGTTCTTTGCCATCAATTGGAAGGCTTGGTTCTCCAGAGACAATTGAGTTCTTTATTCTTCAATAGTAATTCGAGCAGCCCTTGCTCATCCCTGAGAAGCTCTTGCTCGTCCCCGAGCAGAGGTAGAAGGCCCAATCCTCTTCAAGGTTTCTAATTCATCTCTCAGATTGGCATTTTCGACCTCCAAGAAAGAGAATCCCTCGTCGTTCACAGGGACCAAAGCGTTTGAGGTAGAGACTGCAGACCTCAGCTGGGATACCTCTCCTCGCAGGTTATTATTTTCCTGCTCTAATAACTTGTCTATCTGCCTGTGCTCTTCGATCTCGGTTTTTAAAGTTCTCTCACTCACATCATAAGCAGCAAATAACTTATCATATCCCTTATCAGCATTCAGTTGCTGATACTTCTTCTCATATCCTTCGTGCAAGAGGGCTGTAGATTCCTTGTATTGTTGTTGAAGCTCCTCGAGAGTGCCCTGAAGGTGTTCAATCATCTCAAAATATGCTACATTATTAGCCACTGCCCGATCGAGCAGACACTTTAAGTACTGGTAGGCTTCGACTGCTTTCTCTGAAGCATCTGGACCGAGGATATCAACAATCTGAGCTTCAGTCATATCTGTATGACCAGCTTTGAAGTATTCATTGCATTGTCTCAACAACTTTGTATCATGAGCAGATAACAATTCCATCCTGGCCATAAACTAGTAAAAGGAAGAGATAGCAAGAATCAATAAGAGTGCAAACAGAGCAAGAAGAAGAGAATCAACAGTATGCATAATCAAAATTTTAAATTTTATTACATCATAAAGGAGAAGTACATAGTTCAGAGTTACATTTGACAAAGAAAATAAAACAGAGAGAAAAGTCCAAACAACTTTACACCTTCTCCTTGTGTCCCAAAACTTTCTCGGGAGGCTGGGACAAAGAGGAAGGTTGCTCGGATGTCCCAGAAGGTTGCTCGGTGGGTGCTGGAAGCTGCTCGGCTGAAATGTTGGTTAACTGGAGCTGCTCGGTAGGAGTAATAGTTGGTTGGGGTATTTGTAGTAAAGTTCAACAGTAGGTACTTGATCCCCAACCATCATAGAAGATTCCTCGGAGGCAGCTTCGCCCTCTTCTTTTTCCCCGGGAGTAGGAGGGGGGCCCAGGAATGTGTCGCTGAAACAGGTCAGAGTTCTCATCGACATTCATCTCTGTCAGAGCAGCCAGCCAACCATCCCTAAAGTATTTAAGGCTGCCATACTCCATTTGTGAGACCATGGCAGCCAAACCCTTATTCCAACCTTTGTCCCAGCCAGCACTGACGAACTTTTTTACAGCCAACTTCCTTTTCACCTTCTCCGAGGAAAGCTTCTCGGATAGAAGTTCCTCGGCATCTTTTAATTTCTTTTCTGCCTCCTCCTTCTAACGACCAGCGTCACTAAGTCTACCCAACTCTTCCTCAGCAGACTTGAGCTTACCTTCAAGCTCTTCAACATTTTGGAGCTTCCCTTCGAGCTCTTTATTCTTACCTTCCAATTCTTTTATTTTCTTCTCCAATACCTTAGAGACTTCAACAGCCTGCTCCCTCTCCTGTTCGGTCGAATTGAGCAGCTTCTCCCATGCAGCTTTATCATCAACATACTTCTGACGAGAATCTTTTAAAGACTGCGTCAAACCTACAAAAGCCTCCTTTATACCACCAGAGGAGATGGACGCCTTAATGGCTTCGTCCTTCTTCAAGATTGTATTAAAACAAGTTACCAACTGGAAAAAGAAAATAACTGTAAGTCAGTGCAAGCACATAACATGAAAAATGAAAGTTTAGATTTGCAATACTTACTGAGGCAATGTGCTGAGCTGCAAAAGTGGTGACCCTATCCCGAGAAAGATTTTCTTCAATACCTTGGATCTCGGGAATGGTCCAAGACTTCACCGAGCTTATGGCAGAACTCGGAGCAACGAAAGTAGGAACACCACTTCCGGTAGTTAGAGGCTAAGATATGGATTCAGCCAAATTGACCGAGGAGCTCTTCTTCAACCTTCTTGAAAGAGCATCAATGGTCTCGACCAAAGATGTAGTCTTAGTCGGGGATATGACTATAACCTCGCTTGGAGCAACAACCTTGCTCCGAGCCACTGGGGGCTTCACGGTAACCTTCATAGTAGCAGTCGGAGGAGGTGCATCGATTTTTCTTGTCCCTTCTTCTGGGACATCATGCTTGCTTTTCTTTGCCTCTCCAGCAATAGAGGCAGATTTCTCGAAGACGGTAGGAACTCTTCTTCTCTTCATCGTGTCACTAAGAGGAATGTGTGACTCAAGAGAAGAACCTTCAGAGGCTGGTGCTAGTTCTACTTCACCTATCACTGGACGAGCAGTAAAAGACGAGGTGTAACTTTTATACTGCAGCAAGTATGAAGCTGATCTGATATGCTCATCGGCAACAGTCTGATGCAAACTCCAGATAAGTCTCAAATGTTTTAAGTTAACTTCTGTCTCTTTTGGAGACCTTCTTTTGCTGTCAACTGCAAATAAATGAAAATTAAAATATTAGTGACACATTTTATCAAACACAAAGAAAGCATAATTTCAAAAATAAAGAAAAGTAAAAACAACCTATCCCGTTGCCATAGGGAGGGCATCTAGGACCCTGATACGCATCATTTCCAGTTAGTGGAGCATGTTGCCAATTTTTCATAACAACACCATGCTCGAAATAATCGCTATTGGTATCTGGGAGATTGACCACTAAAGCCCTATTTAAAAACATTATTTTTAAGTAAAAAGTACTGTCGCTGACAACCCATCTATAGCAAAACATAATTTCTGGAATTCCTATGCGGGTCCCATGAATCTGATTTAATCTATGAACTCCATTAACTATTCTCCATGTATTGGGGGCTATTTTTGCAGGAATCACGTCAAAATATTGACAGAATTCCAGACACAAAGGGTTCGGGGGAAAAGAAAAGCCACATTCAGCTACAAAGAGACTGGGGAACAAATGTCCCTCAGCCAAATGAAAATAATCTAAAGGTTCAGAAAGTTCCTCCAAAACAACCCATGAAGGAATAGAGAAATCAGAACGAAACTTATCAAGCGACTCAACAAGGTAAACCATGGTGAATAAAGGAAATAAAAGAGAAGGAAGAAAATCTTACAGAAAAAGGATGGATCTGTTGACAACGAACGATGAAAAGGATGAACGCACAAGAGAGAGAGGAAATGGAAAACTCAAAGATACAGATTTGAAAAAGTAAAAGACGATAGGATTTTCTGCAAACGTTTAAATACCTTACTTTGGGAAGGAGTAAAAATAATGATTACAAAGAGAGACGTTTACGCTGCCAGCGGCTAAAAGGATAAAAAGGGGGCGGAGACCGAAGCAGTTAGAAAATTTCGAAAAGTCTGATTCTATGAATTCGGAAAGAAAAATAAATACAAAGAAAGCACTCCTAAAATTCAGGATGACCATTTAAACCCACCGTATTTCGAGAAGAATGTTCCACACTCCGCAATCTCGAATTGTGAAACATTGGGGGCTTCTGTTGATACCAAATTTAGTCTGCTGACATGGCTCAATTAAGTCGAGACACGTGTCAATCTACATGGCACAAACAAACATTTCTGAATAATACCTTGACTTCGAGGAACTCAATTTCCCCGACCAGCTCAGAATACTCCGAGCAGCAAGTGCTCTCCGAGGAACTTTACTGCGCCGAGCAACTCATGGGTACCGAGATACTTAGGCGGTCCGAGCAGCATAGGTGGTTCGAGCTGCACCTCGATCAGAACATTTATTACCAGACAATTAAGAGGATTAAATACACATTAAATGCTGATTATTATCATACAGATGTATACGCTTATTGTACAGCTATGTATTATCCTTTCACATGTACAATCTCATGGCTATAAATACATTGTATCTTCCTCATTGTAGGGGGACTCGGAATTTCTTGGTAAAAACCTGTTATTGAGAATTCCAAAAACACTCAGCAATAACAAAAACAGTGGACGTAGGCCATTCTTTTAAGGCTGAACCACTTTAAAAATTCTTTTGTCTTATTTATTTTATCTGTGATTGAATAATTAGAAATAATCTAATTTTTTACATCAACAACGGGTATGCAATTTTAAAATTATTAGAGCTCGAAAAGGAAAGAATTGTACAGTGAGAAGTTTCTAGTACCTTAATAACAAGATTAAAATATAAGTGTATTATTCTTATCATTTCGCTTCATAAATTGTTAATCTACAATATTGAAAAAAAATCTTATTATAAGGTTTTTACTCTTACTAGATGGAAAAAACTAAAAAAAGTTTAACTGTTGAGTCTCAAGCAGCTTCATCATGGAAAAGATTAATCCAAAATCTCATGATCAGTGAGTGCAACCATTTTATAATATATAATTATCAGTGTTTTTTAGTTTTAATTATTTTCAAATTTGTTTCATAAGGTAATTTCGTATTACAAATATATTCATATTGGACAAATTCCAAATATTTTTAATATGTGGCCCATAGACATTACATTGTATTGACGTTCATTTTTCTATCTACGAAATACGGTAGAATTTTTTTTAAAATTGTATGTTATTTCATGATACAATATAAAATTATCAAAAGTCACTGCGAAATATCATTTTAAAACGTCGGTGTGATTCAATGCGAAATATTGTTGCAAAACATGACATTGAAAAATAAATGAAAAATAACTTCTTGAAATGTCACTACGAAATACTATTTTGAAATTTTCTAGGTGCAATTATCCTATAATAAATGATCCCAAATAATTAAAACCAAACAAAATGAAACCACTCAAATGATTACACAAGACGAGTATTTACGTGGTTCGGCAATGGCCGACATCGACAGGGAATCTCTCATTTCTTTTTACAATTTTTCTAATAGCAATAATTACATGTAGCTTTTCCCCAGAGTAAGCGTTACATGTATCGGGGAAGAAGAGATGGTGTCGTATAAGGCTGTAGAAGTTTTTGATGAAGTTGTCGTTTGATTGTAATGATCTTTCCCAAAGATCTTCATGGGTGAGATTCTGCTTTACCAGTATCTTGAGCTGCAATCCTTTATCCAATCATGTGGGGACGGTGTTTATCCGACCTAAGTTATTCGAGTTATTCAAATAATTCCCCCATAATTGCCTCGAATCTTTGTGACTTAAATACGACGAAAAGGTTGAGAAGTAAGTTGATCGATTGATTTGATTGGTCGCAGTTTGAGATGGTGTTTATCTACATCTGAAAATACTTCTTCGATAATGATTTTTCTTTATTTTTTCCGTTGAGCCCTCGAAGGCATGCTTGTAATTTCTCATGTTATTTTGGGGTACACTGGTAAAAATCCTTTTAAAATTGAAGTGCATCTGCTAATTGTGACCTGTTTTAAATGATGATATGCCTCAAAATTTGAACCAAGCTATCAAAAAGTTTTCAACTGCCATTTTTCTCCGCCACTTTAATTCTTTAAAGCACTAGATTCCTTGCAAATTTCTTTATTTTAAGTTTCCTTCTCTCTCATATCTTCAATTTTTCTTACAATAATCCTCTAGTTCTCTTCATTTTTACCACTTTTCCCTTCTGTTCATGAAAAAATGGTTTATGCCATGAGTGATAGGACTTTATGGAAATTTAGGAAGAGATACTCGATTCCAGATTGGGTAAATTTTTGGTACCTTAATATTAAGATGATTGTTATAATGTTAAATGTGATAACAAGATTCACACTATCTCGGTAGCTGAGCGGGGGTATAACATTTCCCCCAAATCAACTCTTATTAGACTTTTGTGAATTCTTTCATATGGTCCTTGCCTAGTTCTCTCCAAACACATGGAGGATTGTGGATGGCATTCACTAAATGAATGAGACTTATAGGACTCAAATATGGATTCATGAGATTAACAATTATTATTCGTGGTCAAAGACGAATGACAATGTCTTTAATTTGAAGGCAAGGAAAGCAAACATTGTTTTAGTTGTCAATCTTCCAGATTCTAATTAGGGTTATCAGGGTCAAGTATTCATTCCATAAATCGACAGTATCCACTGATTCCTGAGGGTAATGAACCATACAATGGGTTTTTGTGCACTGCTAAGGGGAGGAAAATAGGTTGACAATACATTTTCTTCAATTTATGTTGTTGCTGGTCTAATGAAATAAATACTAATATTCTTTTTATTGTTTGTCTTGTTAAACTGGGTCAAGGAATAAGGAGCCTTTTCGTTACAACCCGGAGGAGATCATCAAAGTTTGAAAGCTAAGGAGGCATTTGGTTCCAGGTGTAGATCATCCTAAGTCGGCGTTCTTTCTGCTCTAATACTATTAAAAATTTCTCAAAATATTGTTTGTGGTCCCTGTAAGGTTGAAAAAAGATAAAGCGCTTCATAAGAAAGTTAAGGATATTATGACTTCGAAACCACTAAAACTTCTCCACGTGGATCTTATGTGTCCCTCCCGTATTGTTATCCTTTGTGGTAACAATTACATCCTTATTATTGTGGATGATTTTACACTGTATATTTGGCCCGCCTTTATGAAAATAAATCGGATACATTTCAAGAATTTCTAAATATACTCTTAAAATATAGAATAAAAAGGATACCCCACGTATCATGTATTAGAAGTGAGAGAGGTAGAGAATTTAAGGAGACTGGCGTAGTAGAATATTATTTTGGTTATGGATATCAGCATAAGTTCAGTACTCCTAAAACTCCACAGCAAAATAGAATTGTTAAAAGAAAAACCCAAACAATCCAAGAATTGGATTGGGTGATGTTAGATGCCAAGGGCCTGCCAAAATACTTTTGGGTAAAGGCAGTCCAGATAACTTGTGACATTATTAATCGCGTATACCTTAGGAAGAATGTCAAACATACTTCCTACAAACTTAGTACAATAAAAAACCCAACTTAAAATACTTCAGAACCTTTGGGAGTATTTGTTACATGTGTAAAGACGGGGAATAACTTTCAAAATTTGACTTAAGATGTGACAAGGGCATTTTTGGGGGATATTCTCAAAGCAGTAAAGCCTATCGCGTCTACAATTTTTGTACTAACTCTACACCAAATCCTGTGATTAGTCATGGACTAAATACGTGACTAGTTGGTCACGGCCTAAAGCCGTGACCATAGTAAACTTTGGCGTGACCAACTCCATGAGCCAGTGTGGTCATGAATTCTCTTGGAGATGGTTACGGACCAAATCCTTGAGCACCTGGGTCACGGACTATATCCATGACCTTCATAGCACCAAATTAATGCCAAATTTCCCTCTGAGTGTGGTTACGGATGGTCAAGAACCAAGGCCGTGACCAGGTCCATGACTAAGGCCACAATTACGTTAAATAAGGTCACGGATTTGGGTTGTGACCATTTCAAATTTATCACGCGCTTTGATCACGGACTAGGGTCATGACCATCTCTGTATCGACATCCTGGTCACGACTATTGATGTGTAAAAAATTAAGTCACGCAGGTTGGTCACGACCCATATCCATACCCAGTGTCTTTATACTAAAAGCCTGAGCCAGTTTTTATTTTTCACTAAAAAATTTCCAAGCCCTTAAACATTTCTCTCCGGAGAATTCGGTAATTTCCAAGCCCTTTCTTTTTTAATCTTAAGTTTTCAATCTCAATCTCAAAGGTAACACTTAAACCCTAATATTTTGTATTTGGGCATTTATATATATGTGTGTATTTATCTGTGTATGTGTGTATTTTATGTGTATGTGTGTATTTCTATTTGTATATGTTTGTATATGTATATATTGTGTGTATTTCTGTGTGTATGTGTGTATTGCGTGTGTACTATATATGTATTGTGTGTGTAATTTGTGTATGTGTGTGTGTTGTCTGTATGTGCGTGCATTTAGGTATGAATGTATTTATGTGCGGAAATGTGTCTGTATTTGACTTGTTTCAAACTAGATATATGATATTAAGTATTTAGGAAATTTTATTTTGGGTATGTGTGTGTATTTGATTTGTTTTGTTTCAAACTGGATAGATGTGTGTGTATTTGATTTGTTTCAAATTAAGCGATTTCAAACTAGATATAGGTTTAAAATTGGGTAATTAGGAAATTTTATTTTGTAGGTTACCAAACAATTTTACTTCTCTTATTATCATTTTATAATGCTAAACAAATACATTAGTTAACTTGATATAATGATTTTTTTAGGTATATTGTTGGTGAGATTGTTGGAGAAATTGGTTAGTACATTAGCAATTCTTTAAGTCTTTTAACAATGCTAAACATATAAATTATCAATAAATTTTAGCAATTCTTTACTTTAAATATGAATCGCAAACACGTGTGCACATTAATAATTGTGTCGTTTATGAATTTATTATCATGTATAAATTTTAAACCCTAATTTTAATGTATATGTTTAATGAGAAGTGACCTTACTATAGTGCTATATTGTGATATGCATATGTGTTCTATCACGTAGATGATAGAAGGAGTATGGGATAATAATTGGTTGCTGGATACTATGTTGGATTTCTTGGATTGATGAAACACATATACTTTTAAACTCTATCATAATAAACCCTAACTAAATATGTCTTCACACTTACGTCGGGTTGTTGTTTGGATTTCACATCAGTGAGATCCAAAATGTAAGGGGTTAAGAGAAGGGTAGTGATGAATCAAAACCTTAATCAAACTAATATACCCTCATACCTCATATGTTTGAATTAATAGTTATTAATTTTGGGACTTGTATTCACACCCTCATATACTTATCTTAGGAAAAATAAGGCACGATGATAATCATGGCAACTAGAGTGTGAGAGGTTGCATTTGGACCACACATATTACTCTTTTATTAGTGCGTGCTATATAGAGGCTACTCCTATTTATAGTTATGGAAATCGATTTATGAATTATGGTTGGTCCTTGTGATTATTTTTTGAGAAAATAGATGTTGGTATAAATTTAAGAGTTCACCAGAAGGACAATAATTGAAACTCTCTTGTTGACACATGGAATAACTTCTACCTTTCGAGTTCCGAGATTGATTTCGATTATGGTGACAACTTTGGATTCTAAAGTTCAAATAACACCGCGAGTGGCAAGAACACCTCATTCACGCAGTAGTGGGACTCTCGGTTTGAATAGATCCTGAAGTTGAACACATGCACACTTGGGCTAGATAACGTGCCACGAGAGGGACAAGACCACCAACGGCCCCAAAATGGCACCACAAGTGGCACGAACATCTCGTGCGCATCAGACGCAACACATAGCAACCGGTCGCATAGTCGCAGGACTCTCAGTTCGAGAATAGGACCCGAATTTGAACATAGGCATACTTAGGCTTGAAACTATGGTGCGAGCGAGCCAATATCACCAACGTACCCCAAATGGCACAGCGAGTGGCACGAACACCTCGTGTGCATCCAACGTAACACATAACAACCGATCTCATAGTCGCGGGACTCTCGGTTTGGGAATAGGACACGATTTTCAAAAAAGAAACACTTACGCTTAAAAATGTACTGTAAGGTAGCGAACATACCCAACCGCCCTAAATGACACCATGAGGGGCACGAACACTTCGTGCGTATCCAACGTAACACGTAGCAGTTGATTTCATAGTCGTGAAACTTTCGATTTGAGAATATGACCCGAATTTGAATAGAGGCACACTTGGGCTTGAAAATATGTCGCGAGCGGGCCGAAACCACCAACGTCCCCCAAATGGCGTCGCGAGTAGAACAAATACCTCATGCGTTTCCAACGTAACACGTAGCAACCGATCGCATAGGTGTGAGATTATAGATTCAGAAGCCGAATTTGAACACATGCACACTTGGGCTTAAAAACGTACTATGAGGGGGCAGACATCCCCAATTGCCCAAACGGCACCGCGTGTGGCATGAAGACCTCGTGCATGTCCAAAGTAAAGTGTATTAATCAGCCATGCAGTCGCGGGACTCCCATTTTAGGAATAGGAAATGAATTTGAAAACAAGCACACGTTTTGGGGGATGGCGTCCTCTCCCTCGTGACACGTTTTCAAGCCTAAGTGTTCCTATTTTCAAATTTGGGGGAGCGAGGGAAATATAGGACTGTGGGAGTTTTTAGAGATGTCACTATGTATATAAATTAGGGTTTGGGTGGATATTGATTGGAGATTATGCGCAGGATTATGGGAGTTACAAGAATCAACTTGAGATTGCATTAGTTAGTGAGGAATACCAATAAAGATAGGGGGCTACATCATGAATTTATCTTAAATGCTACTTACATTAGCATGACTTACATGATTTTTTATAGGTATGCTCAATGAACAATGCATTGGGCATACCTTTAAACAAGTGTGTAACTCATGCGCACGTCAGTAGCATTTAAGATACTTATTCTTGAAAATTTTACCGTGAGGGGGAGGACGCCACCAATTCCCCCTAAAAAATAGCACCACGGGCGGTACAACCACCTTGTGCACGTCCATTGCAACACGTAGTAACTGGACACATAGTTGCAGAACTCCCGATTTGGGAATAAGACACGTCTATGAAAACAGGCACACTTGCTCTTAAACACATGCCGCGAGGGGGCAGACACCCCCAACTGCCCCCAAACGGCACCTCCAGCGGCACGAATACCTCATACGTGTCCAATGTAACACGTAGCATTCGGTCGTGTAGTCGCGGGACTCCTAATTTGGAAATAGGACACAAATTTGAAAATAGGTACACTTTGGCTTTAAAATATGTTACGAGGGGATAGACATCCCCAAACGCCACCGAACGGCACTGTGAGGAGGATGAACACCCCGTGCGTGTCTAACGTAACCCATAGTAACCGACCGTGTAGTGACGGGACTCCTTGTTTGAGAATATAACTTGATTTTGAAAACAAGTTCACTTAGGTTTTAAAACGTTCTGTGAGGGGGCAAGCCAAAACCACAAGTGGCCCCCAAACGGAATCGTGAGTGGCATGAACACCTCGTTCACATCTAACGTAAAACTTAGCAACCAATTGCACAGTCGTGGGACTCCCGATTTGAGGATAGGACACGAATTTGAAAACATGCATACTTAGGCTTGAAAACGTGCCACGGTGGGGCGAGCACCCCCAACAACCCCCAAACGATAATGTAAGTGGCACGAAAACCTCGTGTGTGTCCAACGTAACATGTAGAAATCGTACGGATAGTCACGGGACTCCCAAATTAAGGATATGACAGAAATTTGAAAAGAGGCACACTTAGAACCAAAAATGTGCTGTGGGGGGCGGGCACCCCCAGTGGCCCCCAAACGTCAGCGCGAGTGTCATGAACACCTCGTTCGCATCCAACATAACATGTAGCAACCTTCCACGCAGTAGCGGGAATCTCGGTTTGAGAATAAAACATGAATTTGAAAAGAGGCACACTTAGATTTGAAAACGCTCCACGGGTGAGCCGAAGCCATCAATGGACTCCAAATGGCGCTATGAGTGCTACGAACACGTCGTGCAAGTCCAATGTAACACCTAGCAATCGTTCCTTCAGTCGCGGAACTCCCGATTTGAGAATAGGACACGAATTTAAAAACAAGCACACTTAGGCTTGAAAACATACCGGGGGGTGGGGGGAATCCGAGATAATTATCGACTCCCAAACGGCACCGCGAGTAACACGAACACCTCGTGCACATACAACGTAAGACATTGCAACTAGTTGCGCAGTCGTGGGACTCCCTATTTTATTATAGGACACGAATTTGAAATTAGACACACTTAGGCTTGAAAATGTGCCGCGGGGGTGGGGGGCACCCCCAGCGGCTCCCAAACGGGACCCTGAGTGGTACAAACAACTCGTGCACATCAAACGTTATAAGGAATAACCAGTCGTGCAATCATTGGACTCCCAGTTTGAGGATAGGACCCAAATAACTCATTTTTTTCCATTTAAATATGGTCACGACTCTAGTCCATGACCATGTTTATTTTTTATATTACAGTTAAAGATTGTCATGGCTAAGGGTCGTGACCATATGTGGAAAAGAGAAATATTGGTCACAGCCTAAGTCCGTGGCCACCCGTGCGACCATTTTCATGATAATGTAGTATTGAGCCATGACTTAAGGTCGTGATAACTTTCATAATTATAGCGGCTTCAGTCGTGGCCATGGTCCGTGATCGATTTACAAGCCTAGTCATGCATGATCCTTGTCCGCGACCATGCTCCATCAAGATAATGTCCATGACCACTTACTTCGATCAGGGATTTATTCTGTGACCCATGAATTTAGTCACACCCTACATGGTTACGGCCTAGGTCCACGATGATGCGACCACAAATGTGTCTAGTATGCGTGCTATTTAGGCTCAAGTGCAAGCCTGTCGCTCAAGTAATAATTCGATAAGTCGGGTATCAATCCTCAGGGAGACAGGACAAACGAAGTCGTAATGACGTTGGAAAGCCAAATGTAACCTAACTTTGAATCTAAAAAGAAGGAAAAGGTGATTTGGATTGTGAAATGACTACAACTAGATGCAAATATGAAAATAAGTAACTAATGAAATTATGAATGAATGAAATACAATTACTGTAATGAACTAAAGGACTAAGGAAGATTTGACTAAAACTTTAGTTATGAAATGAGAACAATAGGTCAGATTACAATCCCCCATACCCTAGTAATTCACTTCATAGGATACTAGATTCAGAATTAAAGCTTTATATGAACCCGATTTTTAATGCTCATAAGTATTACATATACGAGGGATCGTAGCTCGTACAGTATGTAAGCAAAGGATAAACTAAAACCCGGTCTTCAACACTCCTAAGTATTACATATATGAGGGATTGTAGCCTGCACAGTATGTAAGCAAATGATGAATTAAAGCAGTATCGTATTAACCAATACTTACGTAGCTTTATTAAGTATCCCGGTTACCTAGGGAAAACGAGATCAAAAGTCCACAACGGTCGTACCAATTATGCGACACAACTCCTCAAAGATTTTAATTCCAACTTCTATTTCCACTATCATGAATTACATCGGGTGGGGTTCATGCACCCCGACCCTTGAAAACTTAGACGGACATATTAAAACTAGAAGAAAACATGTTTGGAATGAAAGAAAATATTTTTACTAACAACTGAAGGTGATGAAGAATGAAATTACTTAATAAACAATTAACTACTGCAATAATGAAAGCAAGAATCGAAACAAATTTACTTGGATTGCTGAACTGGAATCAAAGCTATATAAAAACTAGGGTTTCTTGTTGTTCTTTTATCTAAACTAATTACAATGCTACCCTAAACGGATTGGAAGCCCCCTCATATCTGGGAGGTGTTTCAAATTTATACTCTACAAATTTCTAAGAGTTTCAACCATACAAGACTCTTATTTTACAAGTGGATAAATCCAAATTTTCGATACCCGAACCGATCCTGTTAAGGTGATTCGGTTCCGTTTTCCTTTAACAAATATTTTTGTCTAAACCGGTTCGATTTTTTTATTTCCTCTTCGGTTCGGTTCCATCATTTTGCGCTTTATAGGAAGTTTTCCCAGGATAGGATTGGTTTGTTTTTCCAGCCCTGCGGTTCGGGTCGATCTCTTCAGGAAACTTTTCTTCCTTGTAATTTTGAAGAGTTGTAACTTTTAATTTGGAACTCGGATTAGGATGCCGATTCTTCCCAATCACTTGTAGGCGCGAGGTCTTCAACTTTCATTTTGATTTTTGGTCCATTTTCCCGATTCAGGTTACATTTTTTTTTCTTTTTACTTTCCTGCATTTATCTTCGTTCTTCCTTCCGGTTTTCTCCTTCCTTGTGCGCACTGAATACCTGCAAAATAGAAAGGAGATAAACGAAACTCGGCGCACTAATTAGAAAATGTAAATAGCAATGATATGAGATAAATCCACTCGAATTACACATTGCAGAGCGATAAAAGGCTCTAAATTAAGGCGATAAATGGAAAGAATTTATGCCTAATCAAACCCTCCTGACTTAGAAGTTTGCTCGTCCCGAGCAATGTAAAAGAATCAAAACATGGTCCAACTCTAAACTGGGATAAAATGCCTCTTTCACGGGCGAGCGATTGCATTTAGCATATGCAACAAGACTTTAAACCCCTAGGTTACCCTAGTAGGACGAGTTGTGTCTCGTGAGGGTTTGCAGTGAATATAACCACAAAATTCGTTTTCTAGACTAAAAGAAACATCAAAATATTTAAAAGTTGTATTGTTCAAACTTTTTCAGAAAATAGTCATCATCAATTCATGTTCAAGAGTCTCAAATCATAGTGCGTGTGTGCGAAGCCAAAAATTTAACCGCGAATTTCCACCGATTGATCATTACGTTACTTATCCGAAAATTCATTTTGATTTTAAAATCTCACGGGATGCTCTAGGAGGCGTGGAGAGGCACGAGGGGACTGGATACCGGCATAGGAAAGAATGGAGGTGATGAGACGTGCATATGAGTGGGGCACCGCACGTTTTTGCCTCATGGTCGCATAAAAAATATTGATGTAGAACACGTGGGCAAGATTGATAGTGTAGTTGGGATAAAAAAGGTGGTAGACGAGGGTGGCTTGGCGAGGGCGCATCACCGAGTCGTTAGTGGTTTGAAGCAGGTTGGCACAAACGATATGAAATGTAATGCGCGCCTTATCATTGAGGCGTCCCACGGGGAAGGTTCCCCTTCCCAAATCTCGTTGGGTGCGATACGGTTGATGCATGTCTGTTTCAGAATGGTGGGGGCGTTAACGGGGTAGTCATAGTCGTCCGGGTTTGGGACTCCCTTGGAAGAAAGTTTTCGGGATAGGATATCCAGGGACAAAGGGATGGGGCGGCCGTCTACAAAAGATTGGCCCTCAAACTCGCCCGTGCGGACGAAAGAGCCATAAAATATCGGACCTCGTCTTCCCACCCTACATTGTGGGGTTCTTTGAGATATTGCGTCCACCCCTGCCGACTGAAAATAGTGGTGACCGAGCGGGGAAACTCCTCCCATTTAACGACGCGCTCGATGTGAAGTTGGCGGGATATGCTGAAAAATTTCTCACACCAAAGGCATTCCATGTGAGAGAGGTATTCCCCGTTACCGTTAGGAATGACCTCAGTAGACATGTATTTTGGGGGCAGACCGGGATTTATCATGGGAAATTCTGGGGATGGTTGAAATGGGAGAGACAGGTGAAGAGAGGGCATATGTGATGGAGGTGTGGAGAAATGGTAGGGTAGAGGTACAATTTATAGGTGGGGGTGGGTGGGTTTGGGGGGAAGAATTTGGAGGGAAAGATGGGAGGGGGCGATTGGAGGGAAATGAAGGGATTGGGGAGGGGGAGGGGGAGGTATCTCGGGAAGGGGAAAGTGCTGCTGAAATCGAACTGATTCGGTACGGGGGAGAATCGATCCGGGTCTGGGATTTTTTTTCTTGATTTATCTCAACTGAATCGCTCCGGTACAGGGGATGCAGTTCGGTTCGCCTCAAAACAGAAACTCTCCACTCAGAATGTTGGAAATAAATTATAGCACCCTCGAATTTCTGACCACTCTCTTACTTTTTCTCACACTTGGACTTCCTTGACTCCTTCACAAAGTGCGTGTTGGTGTGCCTAATCCTAACCCTATCCTCTCATAACCTACCTACGGACTCTAACTAGTTTACCTACGCGCAACTACTATACACAAGAATTCACCCCATACGCGTCAGGGGTGCGACAACCTCTTAATTCAAGCTCACTCTACCTCAAAAATGGGGTCCGATAACCAAATGGCGTCGATCTATTCTATGCACGCCTCAACATATAGCTTTAGGCATTGTCCATTTACATTGAATGCATTCCCTCCTTTTGGATCTTCTAGTTCTACTGGTCCGTGGGGGAATACGCTTTTCACAACGATTGGACTAGTTCATCGGGACCATAATTTATCCGGGAATAGAAAAATTCGAGAGTTATAGAGGAGTACCTTTTGTCCCGATTGAAACTCTTTTCCATCGAATAATCTTATCATGTTCTAGTTTCATTCGAGCTTTTGAAATCTTGGCATTCTCATACGCATCATTGCGTATCTCCTCTAACTTATTTAGTTGAAGCTTGCGAGCTTCACCAGCTTTGTCCATATCGTAATTTAACATCTTAATTGCCCAATACACTTTGTGGTCCAACTCAACGGGAATATGACAAGGTTTTCCATACACAAAGAGAAATGGGGACATTCCGAGTGGGTTCTTGTATGCGGTATGGTAAGCCCATAGCGAATCGTTCAATCGAAGGGACCAATATTTTCAATCGGGATTGACGTTTTTTTCTAGTTTGTGCTTTATTTCACGATTTACCAATTCGGCCTGTCCATTTATTTGTGGGTGATATGTCGTTCCACCTTGTGAATGACACCATAATTTTTCATAAGTTTTTCAAACGGCTTGTTGCAAAAGTGTGTGCCGTTATCACTGATTATCGCTTTAGGTGCACCGAAGCGAGAAAGTATGTGTTCATGCAGGAACTTTATCATCACTTTATTATCATTAGTCTCAGTAGCTATAGCTTCCACCCATTTAGAAACATAATCTACCGCGACTAGGATGTATAAGTACCCAAAGGACGGGAGAAGATTCCCCATGAAGTCAATACCCTAAAAATCAAAAACCTCAATGATGAGAATCGGGGTTAATGGCATCATGTCTCGTCTGGTAATTGCTCCCATCCGTTGACACTTGTCGCAAGATTTGCAATAATTGTTAACATCCCGAAACATTATGGGCCAGTATAAACCGCTTTGGAAAATTTTAGTGGCTGTCTTTTTTACGAAAAAGTGGCCTCCACATGCTTCCGAATGACAGAATTGGATGACTTTTGGGATTTCCTCATCTGGTACGCATCGTCGGATGATTTTGTCAGCACGATATTTAAAAAGGAATAGATCATCATTGTAAGGACACAAGTCTCCGATTGAGTCTTAATGTAGTGTTGGCTCAATTTCGGACAAAAACGTTTGAGTGATAGTATAGTGTTCTTGTGTATCCTTCAAGCCTATGACATGTTAAAGTTGAAGACGATGTGGCCTACTTATCAAAAGAACATCATTGCCAGTTTACCTGTGCCTCGTTTCACGTCATCAACTTAGTTCTAATCCCTCCTAAGGTATGAATGCCTTACATATATATATAGGAGCTTGGAATATTTTTTATTGGGTATAATTTTATTTTAAAATAAACTGTATTTTAAGAAGGTTACTTTAAAACTTTAAAATAAAGTTTTGGGGCTTAAATCGAATTTTAACCATTATGTCTCTTCGTTCGATATTGTCGTTCGAACGATAATGTCGTTTGAACAAGTTTGCCAATGAATTTTCCCTTTTGGCCGCTGGAACTTCGTTAGAATGGTCGTTCGAACGAGACTTAGTTCGAACGAAAATCTCGTTTGAACGAGATTTCTGTGCGGGGAAATTTTTGGCAGTTTTAACCCATTTTCCACTACTTTTTCCTACTAAAGGCAACTTCGGGACAGACATTTTCCAAGACTTTCGCAACCTCCTTGAGAGCTTTTTAAGAGCCAATTTTTCATAACAAAAGTCCTAGTTTTCATGTGTCAAAATTAATTAGAAATTCTCTTTTACACATGGGTTTTCACCCATAAAATTAGTTTATGTTTATTCCAAGTTCTTAAATATATATATCTTTCTTGGAGAGTTTGACACCGAATTTTTCTCTACACCTCAAAGAAGAGAAGTTTTGGTTTACCTCTACAACCCTAAAAGAAGAAGACTTGTTTTACTGCGGTGTTTTCACATGTTTAAAGGCACCATATGTGGTTGACGGTTGTTCCCAAAAGCTTCACTGGTGGATTCCAAGGTTCCGGTGGAGTCTGGGATTATCGACTAAGCAGAGGTTGATACAAGAAGACGTGTCAGGGGCTTAAAGGGAGTCGAGTCGAGTTGTGTAAGTCATTTGTCTTGTATTTGAAAATTTTCGTACTTAGTGGACTTAAGGCTAGGTCCGTCCGAGGTTTTTTCCCGTTGTGGATTTTTCCTCGTACATCGCGGCGTAGTGGTTGTGAATTTATTTTATCTTGCAAATCACCTAGAACGCATGCTTAGGATTAAAATATAAAATATGGTTTAATTCACTTCTCTTATTTATTTTGGTGCATGTTTAATATTTGGGTAATGTTTAATTTAATTTAATTCAAGTCTAAGTAATGTAATTTGATAAAATTTGGTTTGGCCTAATTTGCAAAAAATAAATATTTATTGTTAGGCAAATTTCTAGGACTTGGGTTAAATTAATTTGGTTTAAGTGAATTTCGAGTGTGTGTGTGTGTGTTCATCATAATTCACTTATTCAAGTCTAATTTTAATTTTGTTTTTAGAAATTAAAATTTGTTGTGACGAACCATTTTTATACTGCATCTAAATGGAAATTATTTTGAAATTTTTTAAAATTGGGGGTCCAACAGGTGGTATCAGAGCCGGAGCGCTAATTTATTATGTTAAGGTCCGTTCAAATATTTTTGACTAAAATGGAATTTTCCCCATTTTCAGAATTTTCTGTTTTCGATGGTTCCAACTACGTGTATTGGAAAGAACGTATGAAATCGACATTTAGGTCTCTAGATGGGAGGGTTTGGTTATGTGTCGTTAACGGGTGGTCCCCACCTACACATTTGGTAGATAATGAGTGTGTTCCGAAACCCGTCGATAGATGGAGTGATAACGAATTTAAACTTGCTAACTTTAATTTCTGAGGTTTAAATGCCTTGTTTAGCGCTGTTACACCGGTCAAATTCCGACGTATTATGACGTGTGAAACCGCTAAAGAAGCTTGGGATATTTTACAACTCACTCACAAAGGAACTAGTGTCGTGAAAGCTTATAAACTCCAAAACTTCACCACTCAATTTGAAACCATCAAGATGAACGAAAAAGAAACATTTGATGAATTTTATGCTAAACTTTCCAATATAGTTAATTCATCTTTTAATTTGGGATTGAAAATACCCGACAACCGAGTAGTAAAGAAAATTCTAAGGTACCTACCCGATATATTTATTCCTAAGGTGAACGTGCTAAATTATTTACCCACTTTAGCCTCTACGAAATTAGAAGAGCTCATAGGTGATTTACAAACCTATGAACTAGACATGTTTCCCTCTAAAACTGAAATGAAAATAGATAAGGGCGTTTCTTTGAAAGCCCGAAAGGAGGACAAACAAGTAGTAGAGAGCGAAAGTGATAGTGACTCGGAGGAGATGGCTATGTTTGCTAAGAAATTTCAAAAATTTCTCAAGTTTAAAAAGTATAAAAACAATTTTAAGAAATTTGAAAACTCTAAGCGTGACAAAACCGATAAGATCCCAAAAGTTTAAAAAGATGATTTTAATAGGGATTAGTCTAATAGGTGTTACGATTGTGAGGGTTAAGTTCTATAGGGCGAGAGAGTGCCCCACTAAACTAAGGAGAGAGGGTAATCAACCAATTTCCTATAATGCAACCCTTAGTGATAGTGATAAGGAAGAGGACCTGATTCCCCCACTAAGCCCAACTTTGTGGTTTTTATGGCAAGTCATGTGAGTGAAAGTGATCACTCCTTTATTGATGAAATTTTAACACATGACACTTTCAAGTCCATAGTTTGTGAATCCTAAAGAAATTATGGTAGTGAGAGTGGAGAAGAAAGAGAAAGAGAGAAAGTGATGAGGAGGTTGAAGAGAGTTAACTTCAATTTACATTTCAAGAATTATATGAAGAATCTATTAAATTAAAAAGAGAAAATTTGAAGTTAGAAGCTAGTTTGAAAGAGTGTGTCGAGGTCATTAATGAGAGTGTTTTAGTGGAAGACCTTAGGACACGTGAGAGCTCTTCTTGAGAATCTTGAATATATAAAAGGCGAGAGAGATGGCCTTAAAGGTTTAATGGAATCCTTGAAAAAGGAGCTTCTCACGTTCGAAGAGCGCACTGTTTTATTAGAGTCTCATATTTTAGATTTACAAAAGAAATTGAAGGACTCTAGTAAAGTCAAATTTTATTTGCAGTGACATTCGGAGAAATTAGATAAAATATTAGGAATGGTCCAAATTAAAAATGACACTTGTGGTTTAGGCTTCGATATTTGTAATGAGTCAACTCATAAAGCCACAACCAATTTTTTAGCAGAATCCTCTAGGAACAATGTTATAAATCATTCCTTAGGTAAGTCTTTTCGCCGAGTCTTTACATGCTCACATTGTGGTCAAAAAGGTCATCTTAAGAAATTTTATTTTGATCTTAAACGAGGTCCTAGAAAATCCCATTGTAAGGCAACCGAGGTAGCCAAGATTCCTACACCCCGTGATTGTCATTCCTCATTAGTTCGGGTTAGGAGAACCGACTTGGTAGCTTTATAAAATAGGATTTTTTATTCTCATTTACTTTCACATGCTTCCTCCCTTGATAAATCTAAAGGTTGAATGTGTTAGTTATTTGCATACTCTAGATTTTTGTGTTTCATACTATATATCATTGCTAGGTGTATGCATGTTTAGTCATTTTTTAGTCATTGCTTTATCACATATCTCATGGTAGAATTATGATGTTTATTTATCTTTTGTATTATATTTAGTTTAGTTTGCATTAAATGAAAAATACAAAAAGATTTTTGTTTATCATTTGTGTTTTACCTTTTAGTAATTTAGACTTAATGAAAAATACAAATGATTTTTGTTTGCTTAGTTAAAAAATTTCAAAAAACTCAAAAGGATTTTTATTGTGTCTATTTTTAGTTTGACACACTTTATGTGGCATATACTTGTGTTTGAATCCCTTCTTTTTCGCTTCCATGTGGCTAGAACTTTTGGTTAAGATTGTCAATCCTTAAAATGTTCTTTACCATGCTTACATGGAGTAGTTAGATTTCGTGTTGCTATAATGAATTCTATTTTTATGTGCCTCAATTCACACATGCACGAGCTCACTTGAAATTATAACGTCACATGTATATTTGAGCTTTGTCAGGTGTTCTCCTACCAATCTAGTCATCTACATGCTATGTGACCTAGGAGGACTAGTGCATGTTAAAATCCGTTGCACGCGAGAATTGAGCGATAAAAGATTATATATATATATATATATATATATATATATATATATATATGTGTGTGTGTGTGTGTGTGTGTGTGTGTGTGTGTGTGTGTGTGTGCGCGTGCACGAGGAAGGGCTCCGAAAGAAAATATCATCCTTTGCGAGTAAGCCACCGTTTGCTTGGACCTAAAAGAAAGACGTGGTCCAAAGGCCTAAAAGAATAATGGTATTAAAAGAAAATATTTGCCAAGGCCTATTTTATTTAGTTGATTTATTCATTCAAAAGATTAAACTATATAGGCATATTTTGAGGGAGATTGGATGGTATATCAACAGTTGCACAATGTCCGTTTATCCTAGTTGTACTTTTAATGTCATGACTCTATTGGTTTGTAGAATCATCAAAATTCTAGGCTTGTATGCATTGTGTATGTTTGTTCATTGAGTTCAATCTATATTGTCACATGAGGTTATATTCAAATGTGATAAAGTTTGCAATCAAATGAGAACTTCGTGAACATGTTTTCAGTGATTGGGTCTATATTCAATTGTTACTAGTTCACACCCCTACACTTCCGTTTACCACATGTATTTGGACACATTTTTACCATACGAGTATGAAAAGATTAATGTATTTTATGTCATGTGTGGTGTTTATACCTATATATATATATATATATATATATATATATATATATATATGTGTGTGTGTGTGTGTGTGTGTGTGTGTGTGTGTGTGTGCGCATGTGCGTAAGTGATATTCTTTATGTCTATATATATATGGTATTTTTTTTTGTCTTTGCCTTACCTGCTAGTCCATCTATGCTTCTATTCCATAATTAGTATGTACTTGTTGCATATTTTGTTTGATATCACATGCTTAATATCTTATTTGTCAAATTGGTATCATGTTTTTTTTTGCATCATATGTTGGTATCTATTTAGCCTTGTTATGGATTAGGTATGATCTTGTTGCCCATATGCTTTCATGCTCTTATCACTCTAAGCTTCATCGTGTTTAAATTATTTTTTATCCTTTGAACAAAAAGAGGGAGAATGATAGGGGAGAAATGGTATCTATTCCTATTGTAATCGTATCTTAGTTTGGGAGATTTAACTTAGGGTGAGACGTCTTTCTAAGTAGGTCATTTATTCGATAAAGGGGAGAATTAATTCCGGGGGAGTATTTATTTAATATTCTTATTCCCTATGCGTTTGATAGTTTGCTTAAGTGTGCAAAAATTCTTTTAAATGGAAACTTTCATCGGCAAAGATATTGATCCTTAGGTTTTGAGTCAAGCTATGTAATTTTTATTTTGGGTGGGTTGTTTTTTAATCTAGTAGATCTTGACGGACCTTTTAGGATTTTGTTTTGGTTTTTGTCCCAGAATAGCCAAAGGGGGAGATTTGTAAGGACACAATTCTCCGATTGAGTCTTAATGTAGTGTTGGCTCAATTCCGGATAAAAACGTTCGAGTCGTAGAATAGTGTTCTTGTGTATCCTTCAAGCTTATGACATGTTAAAGTTAAAGACGTTGCGACCTACTTATCAAGAGAACATCATTGCTGGTTTACATGTGCCTCGTTTCACGTCATCAACTTAGTTTCAATCCCTCCTAAGGTATGAATGCATTACATATATATATAGGAGTTTGGAATATTTTTTATTGGGTGTAATTTTATTTTAAAATAAACTGTATTTTCAGAGGTTACTTTAGAACTTTAAAATAAAGTTTTTGGGCTTAAATGGAATTTTAACCATTCTGTCTCTTGGTTCGATATTGCCATTCGAATGAGTTTTCCCTTTTGGCCTCTGGAACCTCGTTAGAAGGGTCGTTCGAACGAGACTTCGTTCGAACGAAAATCTCTTTTGAACGAGATTTCTGGGCGGGAAATTTTTTGGCAGTTTTAACCCATTTTTCCACTACTTTATCCCACTATCTTATGACAGTTTCATAGGTAACTTCGGGACAGACCTTTTTCAAGACTTTTGCAACCTCCTTGAGATCTTTTTGAGAGCCAATTTTTCATAACAAAAGTCCTAGTTTCCATGTGTCAAAATTAATCAGAAATTCTCTTATACATATGTGTTTTCACCCATAAAATCAGTTTATGTTTATTCCAAGTTCTTAAATATATATATCTTTGCTTGGAGTGTTTGGCACCGGGTTTTTCTCTACACCTTAAAGAAGAGAAGTTTGGGTTTACTTCTACATCCCTAAAAGAAGAAGACTTGTTTTTCTACCGCATTCTCACATGGTGAAAGGCACCATGTGTGGTTGACGGTTGCTCCCAAAAGCTTCATTGGTGGACTCCAAGGTTTCGGTGGAGTCCGGGATTGTCGGCTAAGCATAGGTTGATACAAGAAGACACGTCAGGGGATTGAAGGGAGTCGAGTCGAGTTGTGTAAGTCATCTGTCTTGTATTTGTAAAATTTCGTACTTAGTGGACTTAAGGCTAGGGCCGTCCGAGATTTTTTCCCTTTGTGGGTTTTTCCTCGTACATCACGGCGTAGTGGTTGTGAATTTATTTTATCTTGCAAATCACCTAGAACGCATGCTTAGAATTAAAGGATAAAGTATGGTTTAATTCAGTTCTCTTGTTTATTTTGGTGCATGTTTAATATTTGGGTAATGTTTAATTTAATTTAATTTAATTCAAGTCTTAGTAATGTAATTTGATAAAATTTGGTTTGGCCTAATTTGCAAAAATATAATATTTATTGTTAGGCAAATTTCTGGGACTTGGGTTAAATTAATTTGGTTTAAGTGAATTTCGAGTGTGTGTATGTATTCGTCGTAATTCACTTATTCAAGTTTAATTTTAATTTTATTTTTAGAAATTAAAATTTATCGTGTTGAACCATTTTTATTCCGCATCTAAAAGGAAATTATTTTTGAATTTTTTTTAAATTGGGGGTTCAACAATCATAGAAAAACATGCGCAACCAAGTGATGAACCTCTTCTTATCTTGCGGTGTCCAATCGGGAGGGACGACTCCCATGATAAGATAGTTCACTATATCCGCAAACCAGGGCATAGAAGAGGTGGAAAAGAGTTGCTCATTCGAAAAATACTCGTCAATGGGTGTAGAATCACTTGGTTTTTTGTCAAAACCATGATGGGGGCAAGCGCTTACTAACTCTTGGAAACGTTCCCAACACCTATCAAAATACTCATTATCGTGTCGTCGGAAAGCTTGGATTTGAGTTTTGGAAGAGTTGGTCTTGTGCAGTGGATAGAATTTTAAGATAAACTTAGATTGCATATCTCTCCAGGAAGTGAGAGAGTTCGGGGGTAGAGACCATAGCCAGGTCTTGGCTTTATCCTTTAAGGAAAAAGGAAAAAGCTTTAGGCGAATGACATCTTGCGTGAAAGCTTGATCACTAAATGTGTCACACGCCTCTTCGAACTCACGAATATGCAGGTATGGTTTCTACGAATCCAAGCCATGAAACGTAAGGAGAATCTGTATCATCCCATTACGAAAGTGGAATTGACCGGCTTTATACCGGAGTTAAATGAAACCAGGGGTGAAAGTCCGTTCAGGAAAGAGTAAGTATTTCATGGGACGATAGGGGAGATCTCACTCTCCAGTATCGAAACTCACCGCGTCAGACATCTCACTCGCGCTCTCTTCAAATGACTCTGTGTACTCACTCGGTGTCCTAGATGTGTGACTCGAAGGTTGACTTAGGGTGTAGCTACTGATAGAGTGTTCAGGAGTAGGAATTAGAAACCAGAATTGTGGTACGCGAGGTGTGTGGGGGCTTTCAGAGTTATACTCAACTATCGGGTTTTCGTGGATTCGGGTTGGAGTATTGTGAGGAGTCTGAGTATGTTCAGGATTTTGCATTAAAGGATTTTTGAAAGATGATTTTTTTTAATTTTTTTAAATTTTAATTTTTTTGATTTTGGATTTTTTTGGTCAAAGTTTTAGATTGACTTGATCTAACCGAAGTCTACCTAAATCCCCGACAATGGCTCCAAAAACTTGATGCGACCACAAATGTGCCTAAGATGCGTGCTATTTAGGCTCAAGTGCAAGCTTGTCGCTCAAGTAATAATCCGATAAGTCGGGTATCGATCCTCAGGAAAACATGATGAATGAAGTCGTAACGACGTTGGAAAGACGAAGGTAACCTAACTTTGACTCTAAAAAGAAGGAAAAGGTGATTTGGATTATGAAATGACTACAACTAGATGCAAATATGAAAATGCGTAACTAATGAAATTATGAATGAATGAAATGCAATTACTCTAATTAACTAAAGGACTAATAACGATTTGACTAAAACTTTAACTATGAAATGAGAACGATAGGTCGGATTACAATCCCCCACACCCTAGTAATTCACTTCGTAGGATACTAGATTTAGAATTAAAGCATTAAATGGACCCAATTTTTAATGCTCCTAAGTATTACATATATAAGGGATCGTAGCCCGCACAGTATGTAAGCAAAGGATAAACTAAAACCCGATCTTTAACACTCCTAAGTATTACATATATGAGGGATCGTAGCCCGCACAGTATGCAAGTAAAGGATGAACTAAAGCAGTATCGTATTAACCAATACTTATGTCGCTTTATTAAGTATCCCGGTTACCTAAGGCAAACGAGATCAAAAGTCCACAACGGTTGTACTAGTTATGCGACACAACTCCTCAAAGATTTTAATTCTAACTTTTATTTCCACTATCATGAATTACATCGGGTGGGATTCATGGACCCCGACCCTTGAAAACTTAGTCGGACATATTAAAACTAGAAGAAAACATGTTTGGAATGAAATAAAACATTTTTACTAACAAGTGAAGGTGAAGAAGAATGAAATTACTTAATAAAGAATTAACCACTGCAATAATGAAAGTAAGAATCGAAACAAATTTACTTGGATTGCAGAACTGGAATCAAATCTATATAAAAACTAGGGTTTCTTATTGTTCTTTTCTCTAAACTAATTACAATGCTTACCTAAATGGATTGGAAGCCCCCTCATGTCTGGGAGGTGTTTTAAATTTATACTCTACGAATTTCTAAGAGTTTCAACCATACAAGACTCTTATTTTCAAGTGGATAAATCCAAATTTTCGATACCCAAACCAATCCTGTTAAGGTGATTCGGTTCGATTTGCCTTTAACAGATATTTTTGTCTAAATCGGTTAGATTTGTTTATTTCCTCTTCGGTTCAGTTCCATCATTTTGTCCTTTATAGGAAGTTTTCCCATGATAGGATCAATTCGTTTTTCCAGCCCTGCGATTCGGTTCGATCTCTTCAGGAAACTTTTCTTCCTTGTAATTTTGAAGACTTGTAACTTTTGATCTGGAACTCAGATTAGGATGCCGATTCTTCCTAAGAACTTGTAGGCGCGAGGTCTTTGACTTTCATTTTGATTTTTGGTCCATTTTCCTGATTCAGATTACTCTTTTTTTTTTTTTTTTTTTACTTTCCTGCATTTATTTTCGTTCTTCCTTCCGATTTTCTCCTTCCTTGTGTACACTGAATACCAGCAAAATAGATAGGAGATACACGAAAGTCGGCGTACTAATTAGAAAATGTCAACAACAATGATATGAGATAAATCCACTTGAATTACACACTGCGGAGCGATAAATGCCTTTAAATTAAGGCGATAAATGGAAAGAATTTATGCCTAATCACATGACCACCAATCCCAGTCACGACCCATATCCATGACCATTCGCATAATTTGGTGTAGTGTAAACCTCTTATGGAATTAATTAACGTAGATGCTGGCACTGGATAAATTATTACGGTTGAGTTAGAAAATAATTTGGAAATTGACTCACCTCAAATATTTTATTCACTGCCAACTGAAGTCCTTATGGTTCCAACATGGGTTTCTAAAGGCTATCCCCTTGAGAAGGTAGTTGGTAACCTTGAAGAGCCTCGGAGAATAAGATCACAACTTCAAAGCACATGTAACTTTTCATGATTTGTTTCTCAAGTAAAAATAAATAATGTAAAAGATGCTCTTAATGACTTTTATTGGATTGATGTTATGCCAGAAAAATTAACCCGATTTAGGAGTCATGATGTTTGGTATTATGTTCCCCGGCCAAAAATAAAAATGTTATTGTTACTTGTTGGATTTACAAAAACAAAGCGGATGATAATCATTGGAAAGAAGGGTATATTGGTCGCGCAAGGATACTCTTAGATTGAGTGAATAAACATTAAAGAGACTTTTGCTCTGGTAATTTGGCCCGAGTTTGTTCACCTTTTTCTCGCAGTATCATGTCCTTTATAATTCAAACTTTTTCAAAGGGATGTTAAGTCTTAAAGGAAAATTTTCCAATTGAGTCAATTTGTTTGTATTTAGCTTAATTTCGTACAAAATATTTTGAGTCATAGGTTAGGGTTGGTGTTTTCCCATCAATCCTTTGATGTGTTTGAAGGAAGACGTAGTAGAAAAGCTTTAGAGATTATATCATTGTATCTTGTTTCGTGATCGTTTCCATCTTCAAATTCCAAGGATCTCTCAGGTTTGAATGCATATTTATTTCGAGACTTGTATATTTTATTATTGGTTGTTAGAATTTTATAAAAAAAATTTAAAGGAAAATTTTGAAAATTCTATTGCTTCGTTAGAATGACTTGAAATATCATTCGAACGAGTTCCCATTGGTCTTTGGAGTAAGACTCCTTCGTTAGAATGTGATCTAGAAAGTCGCCTTTCAGATACTCTCTGGAATGTCATTAGAAGTTTCATTAGAAGTTGTTCAAATGAGAATAGGTACTTTGTTCGAATGAGGATCCAGTTCGTTTGAACGAGTACGCGTGTTTTTATTTTTTAAAATATATTTTTCAAAATCTTTAATCCCTATCCTTTTGCCATAACTTTCCCTATAAGTAGATATGTGGGATTAGAGTTTTAAGAGAACCATTTTAGTGTTTAAGAGAGCCTTTTGAGAGTTATTTTTGTGGTAAAATTCTTCCAAAGTTGTTCCAAGAACCCTCATTTCACCTAATAAGTTTAAGATCCAAGATTCATCTTACACATGATTTAAAGATCTTGTTTTTGGGCAGCAAAGTTTGTTTATCTACATCTTGTGTTGAAAACTTGTTTCGCGCGGTGGAATCCATACTTGATCTGCGTTGTTACAGTTAAGAAGCATTGATTTCGTGTTCCAATCCGTAGATAGTTGTTGAGCCTGGATCGGTGGATACTAAGGTGTACATGGACTCGTGCACTATGGTAGTTTGCGTGGGTGGATTCCTGTATTGTCAGTGTGGAGTAACGATTGAATATTGAAGATGCATCAAGGCTCGTGTGGATCGAATCATTGAGTAAGTCATTTGCCAACTTGTGTAATTCTGTATCGTTGTGAATTGGGTGGTTGGGCCTTCCGAGGTTCTTCCCACTTTGGGTTTTCCTTGTACACGGGCATATTGTGCGATTGGTTTATTTATTTTATCTACTTATCACCTAGGTGTATGTTTTAGGTAAAAAAGATAAAATTGGGTAAATTGTTTTTACACAACAAAACGGTTTCAATTGGTGCAAAATTTTATTGGGTTAATCTGTTTAAAAGGTTTGGATTTAAAATTAAAAAAATATAAAACTTGGACTTTGTGTTTCCAATACCATCCTTTCCTATTAGAATGTATTTGCATTCTCAAATTGGTATTAGAGCAGGTTGGGCTAAAATATTTTATTTTAATCCCATGTTATTAGGCATAAATTTTGGTGATTTTAAAGGTATTAGAACCCCGATGTTTGATGGGTCAAAATACGCATACTCAAAAATACGTATGAAGTCCTCACTTAAGTCTATATCTGAGCGGCTATGGTAATAAGTTTTAAATGGTTGGACTCCACCTATGCACATCTTGTTTTTAGTATGAATGTACAAAATAGTGACAAAGCAATAAAACTAAAGTTAAGGCAGAAAACAAAACTTTTTTCATTATAGAGATAACTAACATCGTATTACATATATTGTATCACCAAACATGGGTGAATTAGAAGTGTTACATTTTATCCCAAAAATGAAAAATGACAAAGACAATCAGGAAACGCCATTCTTTGCTTCCATATTTCTTCACTTCCTTCCATTTAGTTATAAAAGTATACAAGTAATTCATGTATATCACAAAAAGGAGGGGGGACTGCTTCCTTATCTTGTAACTTCTTGAGGTAAAAAGAAATTAACACAAGTGTGATAAGCAAATTTTAATTAATCTTATAACAAATATATTTTTACAGAGATTTGAGGCATGTATGGATTTGACTATTTACTGAAGAAACGTTTCAAATTAAGCAGAAAAAATAATTCTTATAGATAGAGAAAAAGTCAAGTAGTTTTAAACGGATAATCCCATAATTACTAGTTTACTGGCAGATAGAATAATCAAGCATATCGGTATAACCAAATAATAATCCAAAACTGTTGAATTTCAAATAACTAGGCTACGAATGTTTTGCTGGAATAACATTAATATACATGTAGCATAACTAGGTTCTCAAAACATCTTGAGACCTATAGGCAAAGTAGAAAAGTTACGTGGGATAATACAACATTCTACTCTTTAAGTTATATGAATGCTTGTAAAAATGACATTTAGCACATAAATGTTTGGGTGAACCGATTTAATCATTTACAGTAAATTCATGAAACCAGTTCTTAGAGAGAAGGGGTTAAATTGATCCAAATGATCCATATTCAGATATCAATGATATTTAACAACTATATAGCATGGAAGTGTCATAATATGCACATATTAAGAGTAATTTATTTCTATCACAATGTGATATCAATAGCAGTTATATCAAATACGCTGAAATTACTATCAAAAGGGCAAAACCTACTTGTCGACTATGGAGAACGTGTCTAAAACTGGTTTGAGTCGGGATCAGGAGGGTCGGGTGCTTTACTATTTATCAATCATCATAGTAGTATGTGTATATTGTTGGGATTAATTTTGATTTCAAAGAAAAATGAAAAAGTGTATTTTTCAAAAAAAAAATTGGGTTATTTTATAATTATTTTTTAGGGATTAAAACCTAGGTCTTAAGATCATATTTGAAAAATGATGTAGTAGATTTTTTGGCTTAAAATTTATCACGGAATATGGTGAAAAAGTTGGGGTAAAAACTCAAAACACGAAGAAAATAGGAGGGGTCAATTTGTAATTTTATGAAAATACTTTTAAGCCCAAACCTTGGTTTTCTATAATTTGATTTAGGTTTGACCAAACTCTGACTTACTTTATACCATTTTGATAAAAAAATAAAAAAATGTTTAGAAAAATCAGAAAATTTTGATTGGTCACGTGCCCTCACGTGCTTAGTCAATGTTCATGGTTGAAAAGTTCATCTTCAACCTTTTGATAGTTTACTAAGGTTTTGATAAAACTTTGATCTCAAATATCTCCTGAATTTCTAAACTATTTAAGGTGATTCCTGAACCAATCCAACCTAATTTTTTACTAGGAATCCAAATTTATTGGCTTCATGGATTGAGGTTAAAAAATGACCGAGTTTCAATTATCGTGTCTCCCAAAATTTTAACAAAAGATTCGTGGAGTTACATATTATGGTAATGGTTTTAATGGTTGAGATATCCTGGTTGAAGAGAATTTAAAGTTTCTGAACTTTGAAAATACCTTTGAGAATTTTGGGTTGAAAACTTTTTATTTTTTAAAATATACACTGCACTTGAGCTCCTGGGCTCATAAGGAAGTCGTTCCTCACTTTGAAACAAGTAAAAAGTCAAAAAATGGAGTTTCACCATTAAACCTCAACCTTTAATGGAGGTTTTGAGTGTTTCTGCCTATACATGCCATATTATAGGTAAAAGCTTGGGTTCTTTAATTGGCTTGTACTTTGTGGTAGTACAAAAAATATTTTAAATAATAAAAAAAAATGGTGCGTAAAATCAGAGGTTACCAGTTTGGAGTGAAAAAAGACAAGTTTTATTTTTTGCTGAACTTGTGAGTTTTAAGGTTGAAATTCATGGGGCATTTATAGTGTAGACCACGAGCGGTTTATTAGTGTAAGAGAGAGGTGGTTTCTTCTTTATTTTAAGAAGTTATAAATGAAGCACAAGGTTTTCACATGTGTGGAGGGTATTACCCATGTGATTTTTAGTATTTTTTACTTATTTGGATGATTTGTTGGTAGGGGAAAAGGTACAAATATGTTGATTTTAAGTTTGGTCCTTAAAAAGATGTTTAATATTTATTTGGTATATTATTTGATTACTTACCATATTTATGGGGCATTTATGTTATTTTAGAAAAGCTCAAGGGTTGTGTTTATAAAATTAAACTGAGGTCTGAAGGTTCAATTTTATATACGGTTGGGGTCTTGGGGTGAAAATAGGTCAAGTTATGCTTTTTCAAAAGTTTGTAGCCACTTCTTTATCCATTGAGATGCTTTCTCCAGATAGGCTCGAGCAACTTCAACGTTCTTCTGCCACTCCTTTGCAAAGTGGTAAGCTCTTGGACACTGTCCTTTGTATCCGCACACAACTGTGGGCGGAGGTAGCGGATATTGACATGTGATTAGCTCAAATGGGATCTTGTGGGAGGAAGATCTCCGTTGCATCTTCCTTGAGTTTTTGGGGATGCTTCCTCTGCCCAATTCTAGAGCATCAAGGAAAGTACTCCTTTAGGGGACAAGGGAGATGCTTGCTATTCTATTTATCTTGTATGGTGAGGAAAAAACTATGTCATTTTGTTTTGGTGTGCCCGAGCAAGATATGTGTCATACATTGATAAAGATTTGGAGGACGAGACATAAGTCGAAGTTTGCTTTTTAATAAGCTCACACATCTGAAGAGGTTGAGGAAGAGGAAGACTACTAATTTATCAAAGGAAAACAAATATTATGTTATGATGAGATCTTCCCTTCTTTCTTATCGCCTTATCCCCCTATAATCGTTATTGTTCCCCGCCTGGTGCAATGAAATAATTGCCAAGCTGTTTGGTCATTTTATAAACTTAAGGGTACTTAAGTAACAACAAATTATAAGGTTTCATGAGTAGTTTCAACTTTTAAAGGATTTTTTTGAATTTGACTGACTTATAAGGGAGATATAGGGAAACATATAGGGATAACTGGTCGTAATTTGATTGTTTCAAGGTTTCGATACTACGCAGGTATTAGATTTTACCTACCAAATGAAGAATTTATCCTCGAATTTATTTACAAAAAGTTTAGGATATTGTTTCTTCATGGCTTTATCTAGTTCCTAGGTAGCTTCTTGCTAATTTTGGTATTCACAGAGTACCTTCACTAAAGGAATTTCTTTCCATTTAAGAACTTTTATCTGACGGTCTAGAATTTGAATAAGACGTTCTTTAAATTCACGATTTTGTTGAATAGAGAATTCGTGCCACATAATCACATGTACCAAATCTGAAATATATTGATGTAATTGGGACACATGCAATACATTCTGAACACTTGACAATTCTAGGGGTAATTCCAATTAACAGGCCACAGGGACAACACGTTTGGTGATGTTAAAGGGTCCAGTGTATCTTGGCACTAACTTCCCTTTCTTTCCAAATCGTAAAATTCCTTTTCGAGGTGAAACTTTCAGGAATACTTTATCGATAATTTGGAACTCTAAGAGAATATTGCGGTGGCCAGCTTAACTCTTGTGTAGATCTTGGGCCATCTTTAGTCTATTTTTGATCTGTTGTATCTTCTCGGTAGTTTCTTCAATTATCTCAGGACCAAATTTCTTGTTATTCCTGATTCGATCCAAAATAGTGGTGACCGAGACAGTCTTCCATACATTACTTCAAATGTGGCGACTTTGATACTTGAATGGTAACTTTTGTCATACGAAAACTTGATTAAGGACAAGTTCTCACTCTAATTACCGGGCATATCTAAAACAAAGACTCCCACACATATCTTCCAATGTTTGGGTAGTGCATTCAGATTGTCTATCGACCCGGTGATGAAATGTTGTACTGAAATGAAGTTTAGAATTTTGGAGTGCTTGCAAAAATCTACCTAAAAAACGAGAATCTCAGTATGATATTATGGATAAGGTAATTCTATATAATTGAATAATTTCTCAGATGTTGAGTTTGCTAAGTTTTTAGAAAGAATCAATAGTCTTTACATGGACAAAATAGGTAGACTTGGTGAGTCAGTCTAGTATTACTCAAATAAAATTATATCCTTGAGATGTGCGAGGTAATCCACTGACAAAGTCCATTGTAATATGATCCTCTTTTCACTCAGGGATTGGAAGAGGTTAGAGGAGTCCACTAAGGCACTGCCGTTTTATCTTCACTTGCTGACAAGTAAGACATCTCCTAAAAAAGTTCACAATATCATTCCTCATACTGAGCCAGCAAAACTATTTCTTTAGTTCATGGTACATTTTTTTAGCTTTCAAGATATTTATAAATTTAGAACGATGAGCTTCTTGTAACATTTCTTCTCGTAAATACGAATCATCATGTACGTACAATATGTTTCTAAATCATATACATATCTTCTTATCGTATGACAACTCTTTGGTCTTGCTTCCAATTTGCTGCTAAGTAACAAAGGGGTCTCGAAGTTATTCTAAAATCCTCTTCCTCGGTCTTGGGTAGGCAATGGTATTGGTGAATTTTGAAAAAGGGTGGGCTGGTTGAAGATTATATTGCTTCATGGTAGGAATAATATCATAAAAAATCAGGTTGTTAAGTCTTCCAATATGGTTACGGCTTAAGGCGTCAACTACCACGTTTTCGTTTCCTGGATGGTATTCTAACTTGAATCTTTAATCTTTAAATTTTTTTATCGAGTGTCTTTGTCTCAAATTCACGTCTTTTTAAGTAAAGATGTATTATAAACATTTGTATCCCGAGAATACCTCAAATTCTTCACCGTGCAGAAAATAATGCCATATTTTTTAAAGTAAAAAGTACGACTCCTAACTAAATATTATGGACAGGATAATTTCTCTCATCAATCAAGAATTGTCGATATCCATAATCAACTACCTGTTTTTTTTGGCATTAGTACACAACCTAAGCCTTGCAATGAGGCATCAGTGTATACGTCACAACTAACATTACTAGAAGGAATGATTAGGACCTGAGCATTGGTCAGTTTATCTTTTAAAGTGTCGAATGTCTACTCAGACTCATAATTCCATATAATGGTATTTCCTTTCTAGTTAACCTTATCAACGAAAGAGCAATTATAAAAAAATCCTTCCACAAAACGGGGGTAATAACTAGCTAGTCCAAAAACTTTTAATCTCAGTTACATTGGTCGAAATTTTCCATCCTAAAATGGTTGCGATCTTTGTTGGGTCGAGTTTGATTCCATTTTCAGAAATCACATATCCTAAAAATTTTACTTCCTTTATCAAAAAGTCGTATTTGCTCTTTTTGGCATACAAATGATGGTTTCTCAAGGGCACCTAACACAACCTCTGGATGTTGGGCATGTTCTTCAAGATTCTGGGAGTAAACAAGAATATCATCAATGAATATGATTACAAATTAATCGAGAAAATGTCAGAATATTCGATACATTAGGTCCATAAAAGCTACTGGACCATTTGTTAATCCAAAAAACATTACCATAAATTTAAAATGTCCATAACGAGTTCTAAATGCGATTAACTAATGGTAACCAAATAGCAAGTCTATCTTGGAAAAGATACTTGAACCCCTAAGTTAATTGAATAAATATCCTATTTTAGGTAAGGGATATTTATTCTTAACCGTTACAAAATTCAATTTACGGTAGTCCACACAAATAAAAAACTTTCAACACTTTTCTTTGCAAATAACAGGGGCACTCCCCAAGGACATGAACTAAGGAAAGTAAAACCTTTTTTAAGTTAGTCATCTAGCTGGGTATGAAGTTCTAAAGTGGTCATTCGATATAGAGGTATATGAGAAAATATTGGTCGTAAACTTAATTTCTCGAAAGGGTGGTATTCCAGGCTACTCTTTTGGAAAAACATCATTAAACTGTTCTAAAATTCTTGAAAGAAAAGGGGAATTAGTACTTTAGATTTGAGATGTCAAAGGTTCAGACCGACCGTTTCCTTGAAACGTAAAAGTGTGGTTCTCCTAGTCTTAAAATTATACTCATTTCAAATAACAAATGATGTAAGCATGGCGTGTTGATAACACATCTATTTCCATAATGATATTGAATCCGTGTATATTTAAGATTATTAAATATACAAAGAGTGTACCTATACCTAGCTAAATTTGACATTTGTCATAACTTGGAGTAGGTTTTCTAATTTCACCGATAGGTAATTCTATCTCTAAGGGAGCATCCAATGATTTTAATAAAATTTGTAGAATTTGTGCTAGTTTAAGACCAATGATTTAGTGAGTTGATTCGAAAACAAATAAGATATGCGCGGGATAATTATAAAAGAGTATCGTACCTTGCACCACATCATGAAAATTTCGTACATGTAATATGACACAATTCTTCTCACGGTTGGGGACTGACTCAAGCTTTCTACTAGTGTTATAGGGCATTGGCTAATTGTAAGAAAGAATTGTTCCTCTAGGTATCAGGGAAGTAATGGGTTTGTTTCTCATCACTAGTGGGTACAACTTAAGATACTACAAAAGAATGTGTCATGCCTCTTGACACTCATGGAATCAAATCACTGGATTAGCAGTGTTATGATGAATATGGGAATAGACTTGTCCACTAGGGTTGCGATAAGGTTGGACTCGGGGTCTGGGTAAGGTTCTAGCAACATAATTGTTCCTATAGATGGGATTATATGGGCGTACGTATCCACTTGATGAGGGATTACATTTAATAATTGAGGAAATTTTAATAAGTTGGGAAAATTCTTAGATTTTCAAAGGTATGATGGAGGTCATAATCCTTGGGTGTAATCCTCTCTCAAAATGCTTGCATTTCTTAGCTTTGGTACTTAAATACTCGGCTGCATAATGAGACAACTTAGTAAATTTGGATTCGTACTGGGCTACGAAAATGTTATTTTGTTGTAATCTCAAAAATTTGCGGTCAAATGGTCTCTATCGATCTCTGAAAAGTACTTTTTGAAGAAGATTTCTTTAAACTATTACCAGGTTAGGGCGGCTACATTACGACCTCGGGCTACAACTTTCCATGAGAAATCGACTTCACCTTTAAACATATAAGATGCTAAAATTACGTAGAGATTGACAATAATTCCTAATTCGTTGAATATTTTCATGATTTTGCGTATCCATTTCTCGGCCGCACTTGCTCCAAGCTTTCCAATAAAGTAAGGGGGTCGTCGCCTTAGAAATTCCTTAAGAGTATTCATTTGACGTGTTACATCGGTGACTTCTTCCTGAATCGGGCGTTGGGTCTATCTTGTTGCTTCCTAGTGATAAATGTTAATTCTTGAAGGCATTTCATAATTCCTTCAGTGTGAGTCTACTCAGTTCGGGCTTCGTTGGAAGGAGTGTGAGTACTAACCATCCTAAAGCATAATAAGTTATAACATTTAAATAAAATGTGATGCATAAGAGTAAGGTTCTATATAAAACCAAATTTTAACAAGGTTATATTATATAGGAAAAGTGGTTGAAACTAGTTATTTATATTATATTATATTAGCATACTATCACACTATCATCCTAAGCATATATACACACTAGGCACACTTACTTTTATACAACACACTATTAACTTAAAAATCCACCTATGTTTGCAGCATTGCCATAATATCTAGAGGATACTTATTAGTTATTCTACAAATAGGAGGAGGGCATGTCATTTTTCCTTAAATCGGGAACAATAACATAAGTTTTGGATGGTTAAGAGTCGGGGACAAAGACGAAGTCGGGTTTTGGTGGATCATCGTTAGTTGAGATACTGAAGAATTCAAAGTAAACCTTAATGAAAAGTATTCCATTGGAGGTGGCTCCCTCCAAGCAGGATTAATAGCTTCTTGGAGGATAATCGAGTCATCAGCATACTCTCTCATCTTTCGCATACCTTGTTCTTTGTTAGATATTCGTACGTATTATTATTAATTCATTATCTAATTTCTCATCGTATTTTTCCCGAGTGTTTTCCCCCAGTATTCGAAAAGTCATAGACACTCCTTTATATTATTTCATCAGTTAAAATATGATACCTAGACACAACCACTCGACCCGTTATTTGAATCTTACGAATTCCATTCCCCTTACTTTATTAATAAAAATCAATCACTAATTAATTTTCAACTCGTAATAACTTCCCACCTAATTCCCCCTTCTCATCGAGGTAAAATAATCCAATACAATATTTTCAGCAAGTTTCCTATTCCTTACAATGAACAATTTACCTTGGAACCCTTCCCTTTTAACTATAAAATTTCCTCGGCAAATCAAACCCCCCGAAGTAGTTCAGCCTGACTCCCGAATCGGTTCGCTGTATCTAGTACATAACCTTTTTCTCCAAATTCATTTTTGAAAATGCCCTCGCGTGATAAAGATTCGAATAGATGCACAAATTCCAATTATAAACTTATTTAATTAGTGTCAATTTATGAATCAAATCAATTCAGCCCATAAACACAATCAACTACGTACGTGCATGTGTCAAATTAACATAAATAAAATATGCGACACAATATTCAGAAAAATCCCCTCGGGGCAAAACCTTTTTATTTCTAGGACTTTGACAAGTTTACAAGACCATTGACTAACATACAACTTCTCTCAAGTGTAACGCACGGTGTCTTCGTCAAACTTTCAAAGCGTCAGCTAGAAATTAGTAATGGTTCACATGCAACTATACCATAAGAACACGCAGTCTTCGAGAAAGAATCATCACGCATAAGATCCCTAATGACACCCAGTCAAAAACTTCATAGCGACTCTCTCCACAATAGCACACGACTCTCGACTGTAGAGATCTCCCCACAAAGAATAAACAATAGCAAACTATGTTCTGGGTTCCACAAAATAACTGACACAAAAGATATTGGGATTGTGAAGTGTAAAACAAAAGTTATGAACCCTCAAATTGTTGAAGAATAAACCAAAATACTCAAAATCGTATTCTGTTTAAAACCAATGTTTCTCCACACGAAAATCAGAAGCCTGACACCCTTATTTATAATAAAATCAAGGCGGTGACATGTCACCTAAAACCTCTATCGTTCGAACAATATGGGACGTCGTTCGAGTGAACCTCCATCTCATTTGAAAGAGATGTAACGTCGTTTGAACGACAGTCACTGATCCCCTTAAAAAAGACTTGTAAAGTTTTAGATAATTTGGAATCCTCAAATCTTAAAACTGTTCACGGGATCAAGAGGTATTTATCCAAAACTTTTATGATAAAATATTTTTGAAAAATAAAAACCATTTATTAAAAATTCCAAAAATCATTTTAACTTTCATAAAAAATATCCTAACACTTTTAATGTGAAATGTAAATGAAACTTAAACACATTTTACCAAATTCATCCTTGTTGGGCTTGAATGTTGAAGTCTTCTTGAAATTCGGATTCGTCTCTTGTAGATGTAAGCTTCTCAATCCTTCAACGACTTGTAGCAGTATACGACATACTAAAATGTAACAGACAATGTCCTTACAAATCTCCCCTATGTCTATGTCAGTACAAAATAAAAAATATCCGAATTATCAATCTCAAATTACCTATACAAATATACCCTCCCAAAAATTTAAACGTGGAAAGATAAACTGACAAGCCTTCAAATCTTTTCAACTGATGCTTCAACAATCAACTCTTCAAAAACTCCAAACTTTTATCATCAGGGTGTGCAGTCCAAAATCTTCAATCAACTCAATCATATCATATGTGCGCGATGCATAAGTGTACTCCTAACGAATGAACATAAAAAATAGTCCTTAAGTGTATAATTGTTGAATTTAGATGACATCGTCTTAATCATATCAACAAATCAAAAACCTCATCTTAATCTTCAATTGTACCTACACACATGAGATATAGCAAAAGCCTCGTGACGTATCGAGATTGAAATGATATAATCATAAAACATGTAAGCATAATCAAATCTCCCCATACTTAAACTCCCCCATAATATCATAATTCATTCTCCCCCTTTTTATTGTCCAAAATAGACAAGGAAAAGAAAAAATCACATAAAGCAATCGGGGTGTCACGGAAAAACAAGCAAACAAACTATTTTTGAATTTTTCAATTTTTTATATAAAAAAGTAAAAATGATGTTACAAAAATCGCACACCATGAATTTACCCCAAGACAACCAAATCGTGGAACCGGAATGAATGGGTGTGAACACATTCGATAGGAAAATCAACTCAATCATATCATATGTGCACGTGCATAAGTTTACTCCTGACGAATGAACATAAAAAATAGTCCTTAGGTGTAGAATTGTTGAATTTTGATGACATTGTCTTAATCATATCAACAAAATCAAGGTATAAATGATTTCCACACCAATAACATCCAAAACTATGTAATGCTTTTTCATGACTTTCAAGGATGTGCAAACCGTAGAAAATTCCATCCAAAACTCCCTCATTAAAAGATAATGCTTTTTATTTTTCTTATGAGGTGATGAAACTAAAAAACTATTAGCCCATTTTTGGCATATATTTTCTTTTTATTGCCTTTCAATTTTTTGGGCTCTTTTAAACCTCATTGGACCCCGGATAATTTTTAATTCCTCACTTTTCTAGGTCCATTTAAATGGTGGATTAATCACAAAGTATAAATGAGTACCTTTCGTAGCCCTTCCTCGTTTTTCAAAACACACAATCTCGTAAATAGTTTACAACATGCACTACTTTTTGTCAAGTTTTATCGCATTTGGTTCGTTTTATAGACATAATTGAGATGGAAACACTCAACCAACAGGTGATAGACAAGAACAAAAGTCAAACAAATCCGTGCATGTGTGCAATAAAGGACAAATAGAGTCAATCATGTAGGAAGCAACACTATATCATCTCAAAGACTCCAAACTTTGTAAAGCACCTGAATGACACAATATATTGTGTCAAAACACTATCAAACAACCACGTCAACGTGGAATGAAATTGTGACTTGGTAATTCTAAATGTCAATTCATATAATGTGCAAACAAAATACAAAACCCTTTTTGGATTTTTCAAATTTTTCTAAATAATATCTTTTTGTATTTTTCGAACACTGCTCAGAAACAACCCAGCAGTACCAAAAAAGACATAACAAGATAAACCAGAGGACTGCAAGCAGATAAATCCAGAAAATGACACAGGTCGTTCAGACGAGAATCAATGTCGCTCGAACGAAAGTGCATGTTGTTAGAACGACAACTTTGTGCGACAACTGATGTCTCTTGAACGAGAACTAATCCCGCTCGAACGAGAAAAAACAATTTTCACAAGATTCCCAGAATGACATGTACTTTTGTCCACTGAAAAAAGTTCATGTAAATAGTTCTTGAAATGGACAAACAGATCAAAAACAGTGCTAAAACAGTACCAACAAATAAGAGAAGCGAAAAATGCTAACTAAGTATAAAACAAATGGTACATACTAGCAATAGGCATAAGATAACATCATGCAAATCAACCTATGATAGCAAACATGTCTAGACTTTAACCAGTAGGTGCGGTGGATTTTTCCAAAGATGGTGACATCTTTTGAAACAACTCCATCAAATCATGAGAAGTATTGAACAAAAACTTTACTTGTTCTCGAATATGTACAAACTCTCTATCATTATGTGCAAGCAATGTATCATGGGTGGGTGCGTGTATGCGAACATGTGTATGAGCAAAGCGTGACACATAACCTAATTTAAAACAAAACTCCCTAAGGCGCCCTCTCTTTTTACAATGGGAGCAAACATAAACCGGCCTAGGTACACCTCTCTCAAAATGTCTCCTACGCTCTCTCCTAACAGGTACGGGATGCGTAGGTGGGTTGGGTCGAGAGTCATGTGAATCCAACTCTAAAGTAAGAACTGGATTGGGTGCAACAAAAGAAGTAGACGCACCGTCATGACTTATTCCTAAACTCTCACCATTCCCCGAAACAGGATTGAGAACCATCTTTCCCACCTTCTTGGATGCGTTTGGAGGCGTGCTTAAGATCTATCTCTAATTGTGACATGCGGGATATAAGCTCACTTTTTTCCTTATTCAAAGCAATAAACTGCTCACTCAAAGAAAGCTTCACTTTCTCGAGTTGACTTGCTCTTTCCTCACACTCCTTCAAACTCTCAATATCTCTTTCCAAATCTTTCACCTTGCGACCCAACTTGTTATTCAATTTTTTTGTCTTTAAGGTCTCGACATATAATTCTTAAAACGCAATCTTGAGCTCACTCTCACCATCACTAGCGCACACGCTCTCAGACTCGCTAGAAACACTCAAAACCTCCTCGGGGTATCACATGCACAAGTGTACTCATCGTTATGGGACAAAGTGGGTGTGCTCTTGCGACTGACTAAAAAGTCAACACACATACCATGTCCTAATCCTTTACCGGACTCATCGTTCTCATCTCCCTCTTCTCCCTCACTATCACTAAGGGTGGCTGGCATGAAAACTTTCTTCCCCTCTCTCCTAAGCCTAGTGGGACACTCAAACGACTTATGACTTTTCCCCTCACACTAAAAATATTTTAAATTTTCAAAATTTTCTTCACCCTCTTTCTCTTTCTCACCGCTTTCTTTGGCCTTGTCTTTCTTTTTGTTTTCCCCAAAAATCTTATATTGGAAGAATTTTGTTTAGAAAACTAGAGAATTTTTTTAAAATTCTTTGCAAGCAGGGCCATGTCAAAATCATACTCGTCCTCAGACTCGGACTCACAAAAACTCACTTTCTTTTTCTTATCATGAGCTTTAAGCGCTATCCCTTTATCCTTAGGTTTGACAGCGTCGTGGAACATGTCAATTTCGTACATCTGTAGGTCTCCTACCAACTCTTCTAATTTCAGATAATTCAAATTTCCTAATGTATTTAAGACATTTACTTTAGGGATAAAATGTTTTATCAACGATCTTCAAATCTTCTTAACCACACGTGCATCAGGTATAGGCTCCCTAGGTTAAAACTAATGTCGACAATATCAGACAAACGTGCATAAAACTCGTCAAAACACTCAGTCTCTAACATAGTGATTGTCTCAAATTGAGTGGCTAAATTTTGAATTTTAGACTCTTTGACCAAGTTAGTGCCCTCGTGGGTGAGTTGCAAAATATCCCACACTTCTTTAGACGTGGTGCACGTCATAATACGTTGGAACTCGTCAGGGATGACGTGTTCAGAAATTGCACTAAGCCCACGTGAATTATAAGTGCTCCACCTAAACTCATCCTCAGTTTAGTCTGACACAGGTCTTAAATTTGTGACATTATTTACGGTGATAGTGGGGGGGTTCCAACCTCTTTCACAAATGACCCAATCTTCCTCATCGATTGCTTTTAAATGGGATTTCATACAGGCTTTCCAGTAAGCATAATTAGACCTGTCAAAAATTGGCAACCGACTATATAAGTTTTCGTTTGGAAACATTGCGGCAAACTTTTACAAATCAGATTTTTCAAAAAAATCAATATCACACAAATTTTTGCGGAAAATAGGAATACACCATAAATTAGCGTAACCTGCTCTGATAACAATTTGAAAATGCCCTCGTGTGATAAAGATTCGAATAGATGTGCAAATTCTAATTGTAAACTTATTTAATTAGTGTCAATTTATGAATTAAATCAATTTAGCCCATAAACTCAATCAAATACGTGCGTGCACGTGTCAAACTAACATAAGTAAAATATGCAACTCAAAATTTAGGAAAAAACCCCTCAGGGAAAAACCTTTTTATTTCTAGCGACTCGCAGAAGATCCTCAATGACACGCAATCATAAACTTCGTAGCGACTCTCTCCACAATGGCACACAACTTTCGGTTGTAGAGATCTCCCCATAAATAATGAACGATAGCAAACTATGTTTTGGGTTCCACAAAACAACTCACACAAAAGATATTTGGATTGTGAATTGTAAAACAAAAGTTATGAACCCTCAAATTATTGGAGAATAAACTAAAATACTTAAAATTTTATTCTGTTTAAAACCAATGTTTCTCCACACGAAAATGAGAAGCCTGACACCCTTATTTATAATAAATTCAAGGCGGTGACGTGTCAGCTATAACCTGCGTCGTTTGAACGATATGACGTTGTTCGAACGATATGACGTCGTTCGAGCGAACCTCGATCTCATTCGAACGAGATGTGATGTCGTTTAAACGACAGTCACTGATCCCCTTAAAAAGACTTTTAAAGTTTTAAATAACTTGAAATCCTCAAATTTTAAAACTGTTCACGGGATCAAGAGATTTTTATCCAAAACTTTTATGATAAATTTTTTTTGAAAACTAAAAACCATTTATTGAAAATTCCAAAAATCATTTTAACTTTTATAAAAAATATCCCAACACTTTTAATGTGAAGTGAAAATGAAACTTAAACACATTTTACCAAATTCATCCTTATTGGGATTGAATGTTGAAGTCTTCTTGAAATTCGAATTCGTCTCTTGTAGATGTAAGCTTCTCAAGCGGTATACGACATACTAAAATGTGATGGACAATGTCCTTACAGTTTTTCTCTATTGTTACACTCTTAAGATTTTTTATTCTCAACCTAAAACTAAATCGATTTTCTCCCAATATGTTTTACCCTCTAAAAAGATTCTAACATCCTAATAATCATTAAATATAATTAATATATACATCTTTCCCCAATATTACTTGAATCGGGTTCATAACTATTTATAAAAATATAATCTTCGATTCAATTCCATCAATACAAATTACATGAATTCATCACTGAATATCAAACAAAAATTGGATTCAAAAATCCTATATAACAATGCATCATCAATTTAATGATTTATCTACACAATTTATTATAATTATCAAAATACCCAATTTTCACATCAACACCCTCCCAAAATGGATTTTCACATACACCCACTATATATGAATTGATTATCATGAATTTACATTGAAAGCAAAATTAACCACTTGCCTCTATTGATTCGTATGGTCTGATCCTTTGATGTAGACGGCGATTCAATGAAGAACGCCCTTAATCCTTATTGGTTTGGCTCCCAGAAACCTCCCTACTTTCTCCCTCTTTTCTTCTCTACATCTCTAGGGTTTTCTAACTGAATTATGGTTGCTACCAATTTCTTAACTTAGGCTAAATAATATTACTCCCGTTTTTAGGCTAATTGCCCAGGCCCAAATGACCCGAACACCCCCGTGTAAGCCTGGCTATGCTTAAAAATGTCCTGACACCCAATTACTACCCTCGGGGTACTCTTTTCTGACTATCTCGACCTATTCGGAATAAATCGTGACCTTTGAAATATCATCCGAGTTACTATATATAACTTTTCTTATTTCTCTTCAAAATATGTGCTCCACGTAAAAATAAATATTGGCCTGAATTAATTAAATCTAACTTATCGAATTAAATAAATTCTCCAAATTAAATAAATTCTCCAAATCACTAATTTTAATTTAATTTCTATATCCTCAAAAATACGTGGTGTTACATATTTATAAAGGAATTTCGTCCTCGAAATTCGAGTAAATCTATCACTCCAAGTCTCAAATATACCCTTATTCACATACACCTTAGATCTCTACACATATTCCTACCCCTTCTACTCGCAGGGTATATTAAAATTGAATTACTTTCCCAGGGTGCCCATACACCCTATACCCATGCTTCTCACAGGATAAATGCTAACCGACTCCAGTTAGACTTACATCATAATATAACTTTTAACTCACAGTTTTAACTATGTATATGTATAATAACCAAGGTTCTAAACCTATATCCTACTGACCAAACATCTCCCAACTTCCAACGTTGTGCTAAGTTTTATGCATGGGACATCTCGCAAGCAAAATCCAAACAAGGAACCCTCCCGATACACTACCACCCAACATTTCGGTCGTTGAGATCCGTTAGGCCCTCAGTCCATAGCACGTACCCTCAAATTTCCGTCTCTTGACATAAAAGTATTCTCGTCTACTCTCATGTTACAAAAGATAATATACAATACGACCCCCTTACTATCACTAGTTTCTCTGCGCTATAACAATGACGAGTTATATCTCTCTGGTCGAAAATAAGCCAATATGTCCTGAATCACATCATCAAATGTCCCTACTCACCGGGATCACGTATAACAATACAACATATTCTGATAAGTCCATTATGCAACACACGATAACATATAAACATGTATATATAAACTAGACCCTCTTTTAGGTGGTAAATATCACAAGTAAATCATACCTTGAAACAACGAACACAAAGTCTCAACATACCATATTCAATAGCCCAAACATCCCAGCATAATTATCACTAACGTCTCGTACGTAACATACTTATCTCAAGCTCAGCTTCGCACTCTCGATGTGGCTATATCGTACCGGTATCCTCAATTACTCCACAAATTACAATTTAATTCTTCTTGATATTTCCCTACCCATTAACTTGGGGTGCAAAAGTTTTCTCAGTGCTTCCTTCGCAGCATTACCTGACTCCACTAAACATATATCATAATAGCTCTTAGCTTAAAGAATTTTCTCTACACGTTCAATAATTAAACATTTAAAACCGATGTACAAGCATCCAATAACGTCTTACTACCCTCAACGTTTATTAAGGTCCATGCATGCAACATCTCGTAACGAAGCTCAAAAGAACTGTACCCAATGCACTACTCCTTAGCATCGTCAATTATCAAACTTTGTGGATCCCAAGCACCTAGCTAAAATATGACCAATTCCGTCACCCGACACATAAATAAAATCTTCTATTTCCATGTCTCTTAATTCATCACGCGATATGGTGCTCTCATTATCACTAAGTTCTCAGCAGGTAAACAATAATGAGCTAAAACTCTCCACTATAAACCTAACCTGACCTACCATGAATCTCGTCAGTAAAATTCCATACGCACCCGGGTCTAATATAACTAGACAATTGTACTCTTTGAAGTCTACTTCATAAAAATATCTCCAAGAGCTCGACCTTCTTTCAGGTGAGACATCGCAAACATACACATATTTCTCCGGAACAGCGAACACGATAGTCTTGCTATAATCGCCCACCATCGATTAACAGTTCGTACCCAGGATAAAACCATACCTCGAATATCATATCTCAAAATAAGCTATACTCATAAAATATATCCCCTCAGTGTTCACACCTTCTCCCTTGCATATGGAACTAAAGAGAGCCCTGCTGACTCCACGGTGAATATATACTACTATAGCCCTAAACCATCGCTAACCAACCGAAACTTGGAAAATCATCTACCCTATTCCCATAACTTTCAAAAGTAGTAATCTCGCATGTAATGCAAACATTCTCTTATTGTTCACCCCCGCTCTCTAGTGGGTAACACCAAAGAACCCCACTACCCCATGGTAATTATATATACTCTGTATTAATATCAATTACACCTCTATAAAAATCATTTCACATACGAATTTAGTATTAACAAATTATCGTGACTCACTCGTGGCACACAAAACAGACCCCAATCAACTCGGGATAAAACTTATTGTTTCAATTGTCAATAAAACTTAGCGATTCAAATGGTTCTTGGACATAACACCGTCGTCCTAATCAAACCAAAAACTTTTCATAATTATTGCCCCTACTGGGTATCCTGTTCCTGTCCCCCAATTCTCTACAGACAAGATATACACATGTGTTCCTACTCTTCACCCATAAGACACCTCTCTATATCATATATCTCTCCCGATCATGGGGTCCCTGAACGTAACTATAATGCCGAGACTAACCCATAATCTGTTATAATGGTTGTATATCCAGGATCTCCTCCTGTAGTTGCCCACTGCCTCATTTTGGTAAGACTTATTCCTGTGGCCCATCTCTCCATAACTGAGACAACTTCCAGAGAACCCCCTGTCTTTGGTCTGGGCTCTACTGGCCTCCCCTGCCTTTCGCTTCGCTCTGATGGCCCTGAAAGACGAAAAGTTGTTGCTACTGAGGACCTTATTGGTCCTAACTAAACCCACCTTTCTCGAGTTGTAAAAATATGGACCTAATATTCTTATTCGGATTCCTCTGTCATAAATATCGCTCCTCCGGAGGTTGTGCCCCACTGACATTGTTTCCATCTACTGACTAGTCTCACTTTCTCACTATAAACTTGTTCAATATAGGTGGCCCTACGCTCCATACATAGGACACATTGCTGTGTCTTCCCTTTGTCTCCGACCCCCACTGGCGATGTTGGGGCTTTCTTCTCTTGGACCTGGTAGTCTTGTCCCCGATTGCTACCTCTGTTGTTCCTTTACCTCCGCTATCCCTATGGGTCTCGTTATTGGGCTCGATGGCCCTGACTGAATCCACCATCACTTGGTAGGAATTTACCTGATCTGAATCATATATCTGGGTCCTTTACTGGGTAAACCCTTATGTGGTACTTCACTAGCACCGTTTAATCCAGTACTCCACTTCGGTTAGATCCTCTAACCCTCATGGCTCCCTTCTCATGGAAGCGTTGATCTAAACTTGTAAACTTACAGTCTTGACGACGTCGAGACTAGTCATCCTATACGTATCTCCCATCCATGCGTGTGTCTCCTATTGACGAGTCCATTATCGACTTATAGACCCATTTATTCCTTCCGCATTCCTTCCTTTGAGTACAAAGTTCGTTAAATAAGTCAACTTCTCTCTAGTGATCGATTTTCATCTGTCCCGTTTATATAATTTTCAAAACTCCATTTGCATCTCTGTTTAAATAGCATATGGAAGGTCTTATGATTTACTTGCACTCAAATTTTTCGTTTAATTCCATATTCACATCTTTATATGTGGTGACTGACTCCCATCTTTTTATGTTGCTCCTATTAGCTAAAATTTCGCTCGCAGTTTAATCCTGGGTGTCGCTGCACTCCAAACTACATAATTTCCTTTGGATTATCCCCTTCCATTGGCCCATCATACTTCTTCTCTTCCCCGTATCCTTATAATCACCCACAATATTCCTTATCTAGCCCCTCTCTCAAACTCTAGTGATTCGTATCAAATATTGCATATTTTCGCCCATTATCTTTATGCATTCTAGCTCTTTTACGATCCTAAATGCCTATATTTATGCTCATTAACCAGACAACCTTGGAGTTGGATAGATACATGTTTTGCAGGGGTTATTTGTGCTTTTGTAGGTATTGGAACGCTAAAAGTGAGGTTCGGTTGCATTTCGGAGAAGTTCCATCGCTGGACGCTACTTCAAGGGCATTTTTGTCAATTCACATTTCTTATCCGGCTCATGGAAATTCCACTTATGTGTAGTTCATTGAGTTAGCATCGCGTGGCCGCAAACAGTGCGTCATTTGGAGTTCGGACGAAGAAGCTAGTCTCGTTTTCGTAATGGACCTTTTCCCCCTCATCATGGACCAAATGCAGCCTGAAAACAGAGTACCGGTCGACCGCGTCCCTGGGACCGGTCGATCGCGGTTTTAACTTTTGCCGTGGGAAGGAGACAGTATGCTTTTGCCTAAGGGGCCGGTCGACCGCGCACCTGCGATCGGTCGACCGGTAGTGCCAGATATTTTGGGCTCTTTCCTCTTTCTTTCCGTTTTCCCTTACTTTTTCCCACTTACTATATAAACCCATTTTTGGTTTTAATTCATATATACTTAGTTAGAATAGATTGTAGAGAGTGGTAGTTAGGGTTTGGGTGGTTTTGGATGGTTCTTCTTCATTTATACTTGGTTTGACACCCCATTTGTGGTGTAAGTTGACTATTCATCATCCTCTCCATTTAATTTAAGTTGTATTTCCTTTGTTTCCATTGTTGTAGTATAATTTACAAGCTTTCTAATTTAGGTTTTCTTGCTTTATTTACATGCTTTGATATTCACGCTTTCTAGTATAGTTTTATCGCGTTTATTTACCGCTTTCCATTTATCGCGTTTATTTACCGCTTTCCATTTATCCCGTTTTTAACATGCTTTCTAGGTAATCTAAATTAGGTTGTGCTTGAATGGAACTCACTCGAGTTGACGCGTTGCTTTGCTTTGCTGATGGAGTTTATGGGTCTATTTCGGGTGCGTTGTCCTAGTTATTACGCCTAGGAGATTTGACAGGGCATATCATGTATGTCCCGTGCTTATGACCTTTCGCGCGTAATTTCCGGATATTTGTTGAAGCCAAATCTTATTAGGCTTTTATGAGGATTTAGGGTGTAACAACCCTTGATTTAATTAACTGTCGAAACGAGACGCACTTGTAATAACTCGTCGACCCATGTAACCATTTTATACAAATTAACTCGGGTGAGGGATATTCGACGCAACCTATAGTTTTACTCGCTTTCATAATCTAGTTTCAACACATTGCCTAGATTTACTTTTCCTTTTAGTTTGTAATCATCTTTTACACTTTTATTTCGGAGTATTAAATCACTTAAATTCTAGCAACTTGTCTCTGTGGATTTTCGATACCCGACTTACCGCTATACTTGTATCGCAAGTGCAGTCGTAATTTAGGTTTTTGTATTAACGAGGTGAGCCGAATTCAAAACGACCGGCGCGTAGGTGACTCTCGAGCCGCGAAAAAACCCTGTCTATCATCTAGCTTGGAGCCTAAGTTAACGAATATTACTGTATTGCCCTTTAATTCAAAATTATCAACTTTTCATATTTAAACCATTCAAAAATGTTCAAAAGCAAATTAAATTTTATAATTGGCTCCTCGAAAGAATCCTTCCGACTTCCCCACCCCATGTCGACTACATTGGGTGAGTTTGCTATTTTCACCACCGTCATCTATGGTAGTGCTTGGGTAAACTACTATTCTCGTATAATTATCCTATCATCATCTTTCCGTATATCAATCATGGTGATGCCTATCGAAATCACCAATCACAAAAAAAATACTCTATGGCTTCCGTTGAGCATCTCTTCATGTAGTCCTTCCGATAGCCTTCGGTAGACGTCCTATATTGTTTGGTGTATGAAACCCAACCGAATTCGTATATGAATCACATTAACCGAACTTAATAGCAGAGGAACATAAGTCGCAATACATAGAGGAATAAAATAATCGTATAATAGGTCTCTATATCAAAGAACGCTAAACTGAAACGTAGAAAGTCGCAAAGATCCTAAGGACACTAGAACCTGATGCTCTGATACCAACTGTGACACCCCGCCTAATTAAATATCGGTTGATCAGTCCTTTATTAAATTAAAACAGGATTCTCATTTGGTTCATTCTTAGCATCACCGTCGAAACCATATTAATTACTAAGCACCTAATAGTTAATTAAGCAAGTGTCAAATTTTATCTTTTATTAAACAAATAACAATATGCGAAAACGAAATAAACTAAACCATACACACAATCAGTGTCTAAAATGATATTGAATAATAAATGACTTGCTGAATAAACCATCGGCTAAAAAATCCCCAAAACCAAAGTATCCAACAACTAATAATAAATCTCAATATAAAAATCTGAATTGAAATAAAATCTGAATAAGTCCTGAAGGCAACACGCCCAAACTAAACTACTGAGATAAGATTTCTAATCTAGGAATGAAATAAAAGAATCGTCTACTCCAACTTCTGCATGCATCCATATATGTTGCAACTGCGTATCTCTGGAATAGATAGTCAAGTATGACATCCCTGTGGTTGGACACTTAAAAGGTTTTGAAAATATTTGCAACAAAGGTTAGAACCCAAAACATTTTGAAAATATTTAGCAAGTGATTAATGTTGCAGTAAATGCAATGCATGAATGCTCTTCATATTTAATTCAGTGTCACACTCCTTTGAGACAATTCTCGCCCCTCATCTAAAGTGTACACCTAACGCTTCTTCCTAACCCTCTTAGTTGTACTCACACATCTAACTAGTCTTGTTATGATAACTTCTTGACACACTACTCTAACCCTATTAATTCTACTGTTGATTCATACGTCAGTTGTCTCATTGATTTAACTAATCATCTTGAATTAATTCCTGTACTATTATCAGTTTTAGACCTTTTTTCCTGTCTAACATTATACTGTGCCCACTCGTATTGCCCATACGATATGATATCGAATTTCCAATCTCTTCTTATTTATTTAGTGTCACCGACTAAATATAAAATTCTCACATACTGAAATTAATTTAGATATCACTATCTACAATGCCTAATCCCTTATTATTTATTTAGTATCACTAACTAATTATCAAGTTCTCACATACTGAAAAATTATTTAGATATCACTATCTACAATGCCTACTAAAGCACCCATAGTAGAATAAATCACACACACACACACACACACTATATATATATATATATATATATATATATATATATTCACATCACTATCATAATATATACGTATATGGAATCCCTAGGTGGAGACCTGCGATGCGGGCATACTCTGCTATTAAGTCATGGTACATCACGTACTAAACAAGAACATCGGTTCGGATATCACCCTTGAACCGTAAATCAAATCACACATATTGGAGGCGAATATAGTTCTAAGTCTATGGGTCATGCACACACCAAACGTGCCCAATTAACCGTCGAAACTATCATACACTCAGATAGCACAAACCTAGATTCTATGCTCCGGGGCACAAGTCAATATCCTCCTAATGGGCTCATCAGGATAGGACTATCCACGACGCGAAACCTCCCATGATAAAAAGTAGCCTAGGTATGTTTACACATAATCAATCAACCAATAGGTAATAATACAACCTATGCATGTATATGTATATAACATCAATATAGGTATACCCTCAACCTATAATATTTGTATCATATGCAGTGTATAAATAGCTCCCAAATACCCTACGTATTATTATTAATTCATTATCTAATTTCTCATCGTATTTTTCCCGAGTGTTTTCCCCCACTATTCGAAAAGTCATAGCCACTCCATTATATCATTTCATCAATTAAAATACGATACCCAGACACATCCACTCGGCCCGTTATTTGAATCTTATGAATTCCATTTCCCGTACTTTATTAATAGAAATCAATCACTAATTAATTTTCAACTCGTAATAACTTCCCACATAATTCCCCCTTCTCACCGAGGTAAAATAATCCAATAAAATAATTTTAGCAAGTTTCCTATCCTCACAATGAAGAATTTACCTTGGAACCCTTCCCTTTTAACCATAAAATTTCCTCGACAAATCAGACCCCCCGAACCGCTTCGCTGTACCTGGTACAAAACATTCTTCTCCAAATTCATTTTTCTCCATTGTTACACCCTTAAGCTTGTTGATTCTCAACCCAGAACTAAATCGATTTTCTCCAAACATGTTTTTACCCTCCAAACAAATTTTAATATCCTACTAATCATCAAATATAATTAATATATACATCTTTTCCCAATATTCCTCGAATCGGGTTCATAACTGTTTATACAAATCTAATATTAGATTCAATTCCATCAATCCAAATTACATGAATTCATCACTGAATATCAAACAAAAATCAGATTCTACAAGCCTATATAATAATTCATCATTAATTTAATAATTAATCTACACGATTTACTACGATTATCAAAAAACCCAATTTGCACATCAGCACCCTCCCAAAATGGATTTTCACATACACCCACTATGATATGAATTGATTATCACGAATTTACATTGAAAGAAAAATTAACCACTTGCCTCTATTAATTCGTAGGGCTTGATCCTTTTATGTAGATGGCGATTCAACGAACAACGCCCTCAATTCTTCTTGGTTTGGCTCCCAGAAACCTCCTTACTTTCTCATTCTTTTCTTCTCTACAGCTCTAGGGTTTTCTAAATGAATTACGGTTGTTCCCAATTTCTTAACTTAGGTTAAATAATGTTAATCCCATTTTTAGGCTAATGGGACAGGCCCAAATGATCCAAACACCCCTGTGTGAGCCTAGCTATGCCTAAAAATGTCCCAAGACCCAGTTACTACCCTCGGGTACTCTTTTCTGACTATCTCGACCTATTCCTAATCAATCGCGACCTCTAAAATATCATCTGAGTTACTCCATATAACTTTTCTTATTTATCTTCAAAACAAATTCCACGTAAAAATAAATATCAATTTGAAGTAATTAAATCTAACTCGCCGAATTAAATAAATTATCTAACTTAAATAGATTCTCCAAATCACTAATTTTAATTTAATTTCTATATACTAAAAAATACGGGGTTTTATAGTTTTGAACTGACCTAACATAATTGTGAAATGTTTTTATCAATAAGGTTATGGATTGAGCCAAAAAGGTAAATAAAAGTTTGTATTGTGAATGATCACTTATAAACAAGTTATCATGACCAAAAAATGGCACTCTAACACTCGGTAAGATATTGAGTAATATTAGGGGTGTGCAAAAAAACTCACCGGCCCGAAAATTGAACCAAATCGGCCAGAACCGAATCGAAACCGATGGTTTTTCTTGCCCGACTCGTTCTATGGTTTATGAGTTTAAAAAATCGACCATGACGGTTCGGTTGACGGTTTAGACGTGGCAAAAACCGATTCCAACAGAACCAACCCGAAACCAAAATTTATTTTAAAAAAACCCTAAATAACTTATATTTTTCTATCCAAAAACCATTAATCGCCCTAAAAAAATGACCAAAATCGAAAACCGACCTTAAAAAACCCGATCAAAATAAAAAACCATCATAAACCGACCCGAACCGAAATCGATGTGAATCGAAACCAATATTTTTTTCATCGTCGGTTTGGTTTTGGTATGAATTTTTCCAAAGCGGAACCGATCAGTTCGGTTTGAATTACGGTCCAAAATCGAACCGAACCGACCCGTGAACACCCCTAAGTAATATTACGATTTTCAGTAATGTTTACATGTAAACATATAAATTTTCTATTAGAGGACACTAATGAAAAATAATAACACAAAGGCATTGCATACGAATGTGGATATAATTTTTGTAAAATACAATGCACTATGTACATTTCTTCAAGGATTACTAAGAAAGAGTAACAAAAGCTGAGACTTTTTAAAATGTAACCACAATCCAAACCAACATATTCTCATATTAAACAGAGTCTCTCAATCTAGATAATAATGAACCTTTGAGTGTACATCATAATAAAATATTTCAAAACTAAATAATATCATCTTGTGATTGTGAATATTGGAAGCACGTAAAATATTCTAATTAAAAATAAATAAAGAACTAGATAGAGAGTAGATATGCACGTATTGAGAGAGTGCCAAATATTTTTGACATATTGCAGTGTTGGTGTCACCGAAAGTGATGAACGGATGGGAAATTATGAAAGGGTGGACAATTCTACAGTTGAGAAAAATGGATTTATACTCCTTCCGTCCCAAATTAGTAGTCGTGGTTTCCTTATTATGTCATCCCAAATTAATAGTCGTTGGTTTACAAAGTTATCCCTCCCAATCATAAAAGAATAATTAACCGCAATTCATGCATTCAAATGTATTCATCATTTTTATGAGGACAAATTTGGAAATTAATTTTCTTCTAAAAAATTTATGACTTTAAAATGATGACTATTATTTTGGTACGGAAGGGGTACAATCAATCTTGCCAAAAATAGAAAAAATGGTCAACACACAAATTAAATAAACAAAATTTTGACCCAATAAACTTGTTAATAATTTAACAATCCCAATAATACATGCCTAATGTTGGAGGAAATGGACTCAATTGTGTAGGGCAGAATAAATAATAAGAGAAACTTAAAGTAACCAAAGTTGTGCATTTCAGTGCCCGTTAAGGGAGAGAATGGTGGTGGTAGTTCCTAAAATTCACTTTCAAAATTGCTTAAACGCCAATGTCAAATCTACTCCCTCTGTCCCAAATTAAGAGTCCAAATCTTTATTTTGTATAGAATAAGGATACACTCGATCAACAAGAAATATTTACTCTACTACACCATCATGGAACTTGGTATGTTGATTATGTCCGAAAAATAAAAGTGGACCCTTAGTTTTTGGACAACCAAAAACGTGAAAGGGAAAATGGACCCTTAACTTGGTACAACTCGAAAAATTAATACTCAACTCTTAATTTAGGATGTAAGGAGTATAACGTAACCAAAATCTACTACATCAAACCCAAGTGAACCCTAAAATTCCACATAGTGATTATAACAAATAGAAATAACCCGTAAATAAAACGCTACAAACACTACCATCATTAAAACAATACATACAAACAATGCGCCCATGGATTAACAGTTGTAGGCAACTCTATTACAATACAGTTGGTACCTCAACTATCCTAATTTTTAAAAAATAAATCCCTATCTAAAATCACCTGATCCAGGACATATTGAGAAAGTATAAGATAGTAATTTAACACAAACCCTGAGCACAAATGCAAAATATTCGTAACATGGATTTGGTGTTTGTGTGTGTGTAGAGGGAGAGAGAGAACACTTACAGTTGATAGATCAATAATTAAGGAGTTGCAGTCGTCGTCGCCATAGCCCCAGTCGACGCCGGATATATTAGCAACAAATTGGAAAATTCGTGAGTTATGAATATATTTTGGTAAAGGCAAAAATGAAAAAATTGTGTGAAGTGAAAACCTTAGCACTATAAAAAATGGGGGGGGGGGGGGGGGGGGGGGGAGGGGGGAGACCCTCGCTTCTATTTTCACAAATGAAAAAAATAAAAGAATGTAAAATAGGGTATTTTCTAATGGATGTTAGATTTTTTAACGTGCAGCGTCCGTTAGTACTTTCTGATGGATTATAACCATTAGAAATAGAATATTTAGTCTGTTAGAAAATTCCCTTTTTGGTGTAGTGATGTTTCACAGTGAAGCTGGAGTTTCTCCAATCATCATTTACTTCTCAAAATATGGCGCTGAGTTTGAGAAATGCTTGTTCCTTTGTAGTATCTTCTCATCAATTTGTCGAATATATAAAGAAATTAAAGAGATGAGAATCCCATGTGTTCATGCTGCGAAACAAATTTAGTAAATGATGAGCGTAAAGAAGTTACTAAAAATGTAAAATGACTAGTATCCTATATTATTCTCGTCTAAGAGTCTAACCTGAAGCATTTTAGAATCGCGCTTTGATACCAATTTCCCCCACCCTATTTTTGGTATGAATGTACAAGATAGTAACAAATAAATAAAACTATAGTTAAGGGTAAAAACATAACTTTATTCATTATAGCAAAAAATAACATCGTATTACATATATTGTATCATCAAACAGGGGTGAATTACAAGTGTTGCATTTTATCCCAAAAATGAAAACTGACGTAGATCATCGAGAAACATAATTCTTTGCTTCCATCTTCCTTAACTTCATTCCATTAAGTTATAAAATCATACAAGTGATCCGTGCGTATCTCAAAAAGGGAGGGCGATACTGCTTCCTTATCTTGGAACATCTGGAGGTAAGAAGAAATTAGAACAAGTATGATAAGTATATTTTAACCAATTTTATAAAAATATATATTTATATAGAGGTTTGAGGTGTGTATGAATTTGATCATTCACTGAAGAAATATTACGAAATAAGCATAAGCAATAATTCTTAAAAATAAAGAAAGTCAAGGATTTTTACACGGATAATCCCATAATTATCAGTTTACTAGTAGGAATAGAAGAATTAAGCATATCAGTATAACCAAATAATAATCCAAAACCTTTGAATTTCAAATAACCAGGCTACACACATTTTGCAAGAATGACGTTCATATATATAACGTAACTAGGATTTCAAAACATCTTGAGATCTATAGGAAAAGTCGAACTGTTCAGTGGGACAACACAACGTTATGCTCCCTAAGTTTATAAATGATTGTAACAAAGACATTTAACATATAAATGATTGGATGTACCGATTCAATCATTTGCAGTAACTTCATGAAATCAGTTAAAAGAGAGAAGGGTTTAAATTGATCCAAATGATCCATATTCAAATATCAATGATATTTGACCACATATATAGCATGGAAGTATCGTAAACGCACAAACTAAGAGTAATTTATGACTATCACAGTGTGATATCAATAGCAATTATATCAAATACGCCGAATTTACAATTGAAAGGGCAAAACGTATTTTTCGACTATGGAGAACGTGTTTAAAATTGACTCGAGTTGGGATCGGGAGGGTCAGGTGCTTGATTATCTGTCAATCAACATGGTTGTAAAGTGTATATTGTTAGGATAAAATTTAATTTTAAAGAAAAAAATGAAAAAACGTATTCTTAAAATTCAGGATTTTTTTGTAATTATTTTTTTAGAGTTTAAAATATAGGTCTTAAGGTCATATTTGGAAAATGGTGTAAATGACTTTTTGGCTAAAATTTATTAAAGAATATGTGAAAAAAATTGGGGTAAAATTCAAAACATGAAAAAAATAGGAGGGGTCAATTTGCAATTTTGTGAAAATTCTTTTAAACCAAAAACTTGGTTTTCTGTAATTTAAGTTAGGTTTGACCAAACACTACCTTACCTTATACCATTTTGAGTAGAAAAATTTAATAAAATTTTTGAGAAAAAAATCAAAAAAATTTGATTGGCCACGCGCCCTCACACGATTGGTCAATGTTTATGGTTAACAGGTTCCTTTTCAAACTTCGGACAGTTGACTTAGGTTTTGACAAAACATTGACTTTGTATATCTTTTGATTTTCTATGCCATTTAAGAGGATTCCTAAACTAATCTAACCTAATTTTTCACGAGGAATCCAAATAAATAGGTTTCATGGATTGAGGTTCAGAAATTATCGAGTGTCAATTACTATGTTTTTTCTAAAATTTTAGACCAAACTTTAATGGTTTCTAAGCTTATGGATGGGTTTGATTTGAAGATTTGAGGTATCCTGGTTGAAGAGACTTTGAAGTTTATGAACTTCAAAAATACCTTAGAGAAATTGGGGTTCAAAACTTATTCATTTTTTAAAATATCCACTGCACTTGAGCACCTGGGCTCATAATGAACTCATTCCTCACTTTGAAACAAGTTCAAAGTCCAGAAATGGAGTTTTTCCATTAAAGATCAAGGTTTAATGGAGGCTCTGGGTGTTTATGCCTATACAGGCCATATTACACATAAAAGCTTTGATTCTTTGATTGGGTTCTGCTTTGTGGTAGTGCATAAAATATTTTAAATAATTAAGGTAAAAGATGACGTGTGTGATAATTGATTTAAATTAAATTCGCAAGTTTCCAAGTAATCCTTATTTAATTAGAGTCTACTTTTTAAATCAAATAAATACAACCCCTAAACATGCATCTAAGTCAACCCATCAAAAAATAAATCATGCAACACAGTAAATATGCTGAGACACAGATTTCAGGAAAAAAAACCTTTCGGGTAAAACCTTTATTTCACTATGAATATATAAATCGCAACTTACAATTACATTGAGAAATCTGCAATGGATCAACGCGCAGCCAACCCACAAAGACACGCTGTCTTGAACTCAACAAGAGAATACACGCAACACCCTCCAAGGACTCGCAGTCCAAACAACAAAGGAAGGACCGCAGCTCTCCTCAATGACACGCAGCCATAACACTTTGTAGAGACTCCCTCAGCAATAACACGCAGCTCTCGGTTGCAAAGATCTCCCCATAAAGGTTGAACAATAGCAAAGCTTGTGTTATAGGGTTCCAAAAGATTCACACAAGTAATTGGGATTTTTGTGTGTGAATTAAAAAGATGTTTAGCACATCAAAAATTGAAGTCTTGTTGTGTTTGAACTCTTAGAAACGTTTTCTCAAAGACTTAGAAAATACACCACCGAAATAGGTATATATATATAGGAAATTTGAGTCGGTGGAAAAAATCTCAATAGATCTGTTGGAGATTATCAAGATCGGATCGGTCCGATTTTGATTTCGGATCGGTCCAAAGCAGATCGGTTCATTTTTTAAAATGGCTTCTTCGGTTCAGCTTCGATTCGGGATTTACAGTTTTTGGTGCAAAGCGGATCGGTCTGATTTGGATGCCGAATCGGTCCGGGGTCGGATCGGTTCATTTTCAAAATGACCGGATCGGTCCAGTTTACCAAAAAAACTTTACCAAGTTATGATGTTGATGATGCTTTGATATTCGGATCCGTTGATGTAGATGTTATCTTGAATTTCTTTAACGGTGTAACGGCGTACGACATACATATTAACAATGGTAAAAATGACCTTATAAATCTCTCCCTATGTCTATGCCGGTACAAACATAAAAAATATTCGAATCATCAAATGATGACCTATAAAAATCTACCCTCCCATAAACCCTAAAGATGCAAAAATACAAATGTTTAAATCTTCATCATTTGTTCTTCAATCTTCAACAATCATCAAAGCTCAAAGCTTTTCTCATTAGGGTGTGCAATATATTGATCTTTAATCTTCGTGTGCAACATATTGATCTTCAATCTTTGTACCTACACACATGAGACAAAGCAAATACCACGTGACATATCGAGTTTGAAATGAGATAAACATAGATACCAATTTATGATAAAAACATAAGTTAAATCTCAAAAACTCCCCCAAAATTCAAAATCCACCATAATATGATAATTCTTTCTCCCCCTTTTTATGATGTCCCCAAATAGACAAATGAGAAGAATGAATCAAATAAGCAAAATCGAGGTGTCACGGTACACAAAACAAGATATCAAACAATATGGCAAACGTGCATCTCGCAAGGAGATGCAAAAATATTTCACAAACTCTTTTTGATTTTTCATTTTTTCATATAAAAATAAGATACATTTGAAATAAATATGCTACCAAAATTACACCATGGATTTAAAATTCAAACAACCAAGTCATGGAAATGGAATGAATGGGTGTGAACACATTCGATAGGTAAATCAACTCAATCAATCATATGTGCACGATGCATATGTGTACTCCTAACGAATGAACATCAAAAGTATCCTTAGGTGAAAAATTTGTTGAATTGATATGGCATCATCTTATGCAAATCAACAAATCAAAGTCAAAGTGATTTCCACCCCAATAACGTCCAAAACTATGTAGCGCATTATCAAGCATTTCAAGGACGTGCAAACCCGTTTTAATTCTCCAACCAAACTCCCTCAAATATATTTTCTTTTAGAGGTAATCTAAATTCTCAAACTTTGGAGAATTGGTGCAAAAACCTAAATGGCCCCTTTTGGCATGAATATCTTTTTATTGCCTTTCAATTTTTTTGGGCTCTTTTAACCTCTTTGGACCCCGGATAATAAAATTCCTCCATTTTTTAGGTCCAATTTAACGGTGGCTTAGTATTCGCAAAGGCAAAATGAACCTTTCGCAACCCTTCCCCGTTTTAAAACAAAGCACACAAACTCACAAAATGGTTCTTATATGCACAATTCTCTTATAAAAATTATCGCGCTTGGTTCATTTTAAGGACAGGATTGAAGTGAAAACACCCAACCAACATGTGATAAGACAAGCACAATAATCAAACAAATTCGTGCATGTGTGCAATAAAGGAAATTATGAGTCAAACATGTATGAAGAAACACTTAATTACATCTTAATGACTCCAAACATTATAAAGCACAAAGATGACATGATATATTGTCTCAAAACACTATCAAATAGTCACATGAAGAAATGGAATGAAATTATGACTTGGTCATCCTAAGTGTCTATCCATAAATGGTGCAAGACAAAATATAAAAATCTTTTTGCATTTTCTCAAAATTTTAGCAAAAATAAAATCTTTTTGTATTTAAAAAAAAAATACTAAACAAATATACAAAAGATACACACTAGCAATAGGCATATAATATCATAATGAAAAGCATCCTATGCTAGTAAACAAGTCAAACCTCAATCATTAGGTACGAAGGGATTTTCCAAAGGTGGTGACAACTTATGAAAAACCTCCATCAATTCTTGTGAAGTTTTGACTAAAAACTTAACTTGCTCACCTAAATGTGCAAACTCTCTCATGTAATCTCCGGGAGCATGTAAAGTATCATGTGTGGGTGCATGTGTGTTAGAAACATGCGTGGTAGAAAAATGTGACACATACCCCAGCTTAAAACAAAATTCCTTAAGGTGACATTTCCTCTTGCAATGAGAACAAACATAAATAGGCCTAGGAACACCTTTCTCAAAAACACTAGGACGCGCTCTCCTAATAGTAATGGGATGCCTAGGTAGGTTAGGGTGAGACACTTGTGAAACTGTCACAAAAGTGGGAACCGGCTCGGGTGCTAATTGGAAAGTAGAATCACCATCATGACTTATTCCTAAATTATCACCTTTACCCTTAAGAACCACCTTTTCGACATTCTTAGGTGCATTCTCAAACATGACTTTGACCTCCCTGGCACGTTCGAGATCACTCTCGAGTTGGGATACATGTGTCGTCAGACTAGACAACGTGTCGGTCAAATCACACTTCTCCTTTCTTAAAACCTCCCTCTCTCTCTCCAAATCGAAAATTCGACGACCTAAATCTCTATTATACTTCTTTGTTTTCAAGGTCTCGGTGTACAAATCTCTAAAAGTTTTTTGGAGCTCACTTTCATCTCCACTCTCCTCCTCGCTTTCTCCCTCACTCGAAGAACACAAATTACTATCATTTCTCTCATGTGCACTCTCGTGAGACAAAGTGGGTGTGCTCACACGACTAGAAAATGCGACAACCATCCCATGTCCAAAACCTTTATCGGACTCATCTCCCTCACTATCACTAAGTGTGGCAGGCATGGCTACTTTCTTCCCTTTCTTTCTAAGCCATGTAGGACACTCAAACGACTTATGCCCCTTACCCCCACATTCAAAACAAGTCACGTTCACCAAATCTTCCTCACACTCCTCATCGAAGTCATTCTCTTTTTCCCTCTCTCCAGTTTCCTTGGCCTTTCCTTTCTTTTTATTTTTCTCAAAAAAATTATTTTTATTGGAAGAATTATTTTTGTTCATGCTGAGAAGTTTTTTAAAATGTTTTGCAAACAAGGCCATATCATTAAAATCAAAATCTCCCTCAGGATCAGACTCATAAACTTTTTCTTTCTTTTTCTTACAATGAGTCTTTAAAGCAATGCCATTATCCTTAGCCTTAATGGTTTTGGGAAACATGTCAATCTCATAGGTTTGAAGATCTCCTACAAGTTCTTCCAACTTCAGTGATTTCAAATTTTCCAAAGAGTTCAAAACAGTGACTTTAGGAATAAAGCGTTTTGGGAGAGATCTCAAAATCTTTTTAATGACATGCGTGTTATCAATCACCTCACCCAAATAAAAACATGTGTTAACAATGTCTGACAAACGTGCATAAAAATCATCAAAGCATTCAAACTCAGACATGGTGATAGTCTCAAATTGGGTGGCCAAATTTTGTAATTTTGATTCTTTAACCGCGTTCGTACCCTCATGTGTCAATTTCAAAATATCCCAAGCCTCTTTAGATGTGGTGCACGTCATAATTCGGTGGAACTCGTCAGGAGTGACAGCTCCAGAAATAGCACTCAGACCACGGGAATTAAAATTGGACATTTTATAATCTTCTTCGGTCCACGCTGACACGGGTTTTAAAGAGGTTATGTTATTAACAGTGATCGTGGGAGGAGTCCACCCATTTTCACAAAGCAATCAAACACGCTCGTCAATAGATTTTAAACTAGATTTCATGTGAGCTTTCTAATAGGCATAATTATTTCGATAAAAAATAGGCACCTTATTAAATGAATGCTCCATTGGAAATATTGCGATTTTTCACAAAATTGATTTTTCAAAAGAAAACCAATATCACACGATTTTGCGGAAAATAGGAATACGCGATAAATTAGCGTAACTTGCTCTGATACAAATTTGTAAACGTGAGTAGACAAATTATATCAGAAAGTAAATCCTCGAAAAATCTGGATCACGCAATAAATTAGCGTAACCCGCTCTGATACCAATTTTGAAACGGCCTTTTAGTGTACTTTAGGTAAAAACCAACTTTGTTCCAATTTTAGTTAAAACCAATTTGAACTTCTTAAACCCTAAACATGTATCTATGTGATTAAATTCATTTGATGAATAAAGCATGCGGTAAACGAAACAATTTCAGGAAAAATCCTCGAAGGGCAAAACCTTTTTATTTCACTATAATTTGTAAGAGAACGACTTACACGGATTACAATGAAATAAGTGAAACATACGAAATACCTGCAGGTGTCGGTTTTGATGTCTCGGCTGGAACTTTCCCTTTCCAGGAGGGCAACAGTGAAAAAAAGAAACAACTTCTCCTCAAGATACTTCGTAAGGTCTCCTTCTACAATATCACGCAACTCTTCGGATGTAGAGTTCTCCTCACAAAGTGCAACATGGTGTAGTGAATGGATTATCTTCCGGTAAAAACGTTCAATATCACCTAACTTTGGAATTGAGTCATACGATCTTGAATAAACACCAAAAGATGAAAAACTTGTATGGGAATAGGTTTTTCGAAACTCTTCTGCCTCCTGAAATGTTTGCAGATACGTTTTTATTTATAACTGAGCTGCACAGAGTCCAAGAAAATGAAAACACGAAAATCGAGGCGACAGGTCATTCGAGCGAGATGTGATCTCATTCGCACGACATGTCAATGTCGTTTGTAGGGGTGTTCAAAAAAACCGCCCGACCCGGAAATCGAACCGAACTGGCCCGAACCGAAACCGCCGGTTTTTTTGGCCCGGTTCGGCCTACGGTTTACGGATATAAAAAACCGACCATGTCAGTTCGGTTGTCGATTTATACGTGGGAAAAACTGACTCAAACCGAACCGACCCGAAACCAATATATATTAAAAAAAACCTAAATAACTTATATTTTTATATTTAAAAACCATTACCCACCTTTAAAAACCGACCCAAACCGAAAACCGTCCTTAAAAAAACCGTCCCAAACATGAAACCGTCGAAAACTGACCCGAAACCGAATCGAACCGAAACCGTCGTGAACTGAAACCGACGAGTTTTTTCATAGTCGGTTCGGTTTCGGTCTGACCTTTTCCAAAACCAAACCGATCGGTTCGATTTGAATTAGGGTCCAAAACCGACCCGAACCGACCCGTGAACACCCCTAGTCGTTTGAACGATACTCAATCTCGTTCGAGCGAGAAACAGTAAAAATAATATTTTTATTTTTATTTTAATCCTCGAATTTTATTTAAACTATTTGCAACTCAGTAATATTTTTAAGACATAAAATGATTTAATTCCCAAACATTTAAATCACCCATTATTTAATCAATATACAAATTACCAAACTACTCACAAGTATTCATACCTGAGTGATCTTAAGCATATGCAACACGTCTTAACTTGTAATTTTCTTGAAAGCTTTGATTGCACATTCTTGGACTTGAACTTTGTCGTAGGCTTTAAATAAGATGTCGTTCGAACGAGATTTTAAAATTTCCAGAAATACCCCAAATTCTTTCCGAATTTGACCAGTGAAAAAATTACCCCAAAATAGTACCTGGAACACAAAAACAGACTGCAAAATAGAAAAATAGTGTATAAAACAAAAAATGGGAATTACATATTAACATGGTACTAATGTGCTCAATTATGAAAGAGGATTGATTGGGAGTGAACTACAACAATTGAGCCATCATTTCAATACGTCGAATCGATCAAAGAGTTCTTATTGATAGCAAGGAATCATCAAACTTCAACAAAGCCATGTGTGACAAAATAAGTGTGAGTTTGATGAACTAAACTTATCAACATGCATACAAGTTCGTATTATTGACGATTCTACAAATAATAGCGTTATGATACGATGTTTCAACATAGGATTCGTGGCGCAAACCCGTTTAAATTAATTTCCAAACCAACTCCCTCAATATATGAAATTTTCAAGATCTTTAGAAATATCTATCAATCTCTACTTAGAGAAAGTCCTATTGGCCCCAATTATGGCATTTATTTCTTCTTTTGCCTTGATTTTCTTTTGGGCTCTTTTAAATGGTGGCTTTCACGACGAGTCAATTATACACTCTCGCAGCGCTTTCCCGTGAACACTCAAAATATTTTCAATACCAATTCTCACGGAAAACGGTTCTTACAAGCACACCTCCTCCTTAAGTTTACTTACGCATAGATGACAAAATTGAGAGAAGAACGTCTCACCAAACTCAAATATGTAAGAGAAGTCAAACATTCATATAAACTCGTGCTTGTGTTCAAGGATGGCATATAAGCAAAGTCGAGTAAAAATGCATATCAACATCGAAACAACCCCATAGTGCAAAGGTTAAGATCATTCTAGGCATCAATAATAATGACCAAAAGTCCTAGTCACATGAATAATGAAAGAAGGGGGGAATCAAGCACACTAATTTCCCATATCAATCATGTAACATCACGACCAAAAAAATCTTTTTTAATATTTTCAGAAGTTTTTATAAAAAGCAAAATCTTTTTGTATTTTTCGAAAAGACTCAAATAAATAACAAAAACAAGAAATATGCCATAACACTAGCCAAATATAAAGCAAGATGTAAATACTAGTGTATGGAAAACCAACGAATAACCTTAATTGAAAGAAGAAAGATGAGGAGAACCACGAGCAATGATGCGAGAATCACCGAGTTTTATTCCTAACGCTTCTAAATCCGACTTTCTAACCCAAGTAGGTGTGAACCGATGAGAAGGGGCATTTGGAATTAGAATGGCTCTAGACTGTCTTGGAGCGTTCTTAAGATCGTAGAAAAACCGTTTAAGATGACCTCTCCTATCGCAATGAGTGCAAGTGTAAGTATGGTGATGAGCATGTCCTATAAGCCGATTATGCCTCACGTTCTAAGGTGGTACTCTCCTAAAGTTCCTACGAAGATTTCTCGTTGGCATGGTTTTGGCTTTGAGAGGAGGTGTGACATGATTATTAAAGCCAATACCTTTCCGATTATCTTTGATTTCGACGGTGCCTAAGATTTTGTCTAGCTTTTCAAACCTAGGCTCCAAATCAAACTTAACTTTACTCTAATCTCTCAGTTTTTCTTCAGGTTCGCTTATCCTTGACTCAAGTAGACGCGTAGAATTTTCAAACTTTAGGATTTCCTTTTTCATAGTCTCCATCAATCCCTGAAGACTATCTCTCTCACTCTTGACATATTCTAGCTTCTCACGAATTTTCTTTTCTTGTGCCCTAAGATCCTCAATTAAAGAATTGGAACTATTTATTTTTATGGCACGTTCTTTCAACAAAGCTACTAGTTTCACGTTTGCTTTTTTTGCTTTTAAAGTTTCTTCATACAATTCTTTGAAAGCAGTTTGCAAATCTCTCTCGTCTTCACTCTCATCCTCACTCGCCTCCTCCTCACTTTCAGGAGTATCAACATCAATGGATGCGGAAGAATCATGCAAAGGTAAGTCTTTATCACTTTTATGACTAACCATAAAGGTGGAAAGATCACGCTTACTAGCAAAAAAGTTTTCTTCTTCTGGGTCACTATCACTAAGGGTAGAAACGCGATTTATTGGTTTGTTGACATTCTCCCTAAGTTTAGTGGGACACTCATCTATCCTGCGACCAAAACCTTCGCAACTAAGACACTTTTCACAATCACCTTTATTGACCAGTTTTTTAAGAGAAGTTTTCATGTGTGATTTCCAATTAGATGATTCAAACAGGTGAATTCTAAAATCATCAAAACCACCGAAAGGCATACCTAAAGACACGGGATCACAAACACAATAAAATAGTGAAACAAGCTCTGATACCAATTTGAAACGGCCCTTTAGTGTACTTTAGGTAAAAACCAACTTTGTTCCAATTTTAGTTAAAACCAATTTTAACTTCTTCAACCCTAAACATGCATCTAAGTGATTAAATTCATTTGATGAATAAAGCATGCGGTAAACGAAACAATTTCAGAAAAAATCCCCGAAGGGCAAAACCTTTTTATTTCACTATAATTTATAAGAGAACGGCTTACACGGATTACAATGAAATAAGTGCAACATATGAAATACCCTCAGGTCTCGGTTTTGATTTCTCGGCTGGAACTTTCCCTTTCCAGGAGGGCAGCAGTGAAGAAGATAAATGGCTTCTCCACAAGATACTTCGTAAGGTCTCCTTCTACAATAACACGCAGCTCTTCGGTAATAGAGTTATCTTCACAAAGTGCAATACGGTGTAGTGAATGGATTATCTTCCGGTACGTTCAAGATCACCTAACTTTGGAATTGAGTAATACGATCTTGAATAAACATCGAAAGATGAAAAACTTGTATGGGAATAGGTTTTTCGAGACTGTTCTGCCTCCTGAAATGTTTGCAGATACGTTTTTATTTATAACTAAGCTGCACAAAGTCCAAGAAAATGAAAACACAAAAATCGAGGTGGTTGGTCGTTTGAGCGAGATGAGATCTCGTTCGCGCGGCATGTCAATGTCGTTTGAACGATATTCAATCTCGTTCGAGTGAGATACAGTAAAAATAATATTTTTATTTTTAATTTAATCCTCGAATTTTCTTTTAACTATTTGCAACCCAGTAATATTTTTAAAACATAAAAAGATTTAACTCCCAAATATTTAAATCACCCAGTATTTAATCAATATACAAATTAACCAACTACTCACAAGTATTCATACCTGAGTGATCTTAAGCATATGCAACACGTCTTGGCTTGTAATTTTCTTGAAAGCTTTGATTGCACATTCTTGGACTTGAACTTAGTCGTAGGCTTTAAATAAACTCCATAGAAAACTAGCCTAGACTTAATTTATTTTGTCTGGAATTAAGCCAATTAAAATAAATGAATATGCTAAGAATTATGTTCTTACAAATTTGTAAAAGATGACATGTGTGATAATTGATTTAAATTAAATTTGCAAGTTTCCAAGTAATCCCTATTTAATTAGAGTCTACTTTTTAAATCAAATAGATACAGCCCCTAAACATGCATCTAAATCAACCCATAAAGAAATAAAGTACGCAACACAGTAAATATGATGAGACACAGATTTCAGGAAAAAAAACCTTTCGGGTAAAACCTTTATTTCACTATGAATATATAAATCGCAACTTATAATTACATTGAGAAATCTGCAATGGATCAACGCGCAGCCAACCCATAAAGACACGCAGTCTTGAACTCAGCAAGAGAATACACGCAGTACCCTCCAAGGACTCGCAGCCCAAACAACAAAGGAAGAACTGCAACTCTCCTCAATGACACACGTCCATAACACTTTGTAGAGACTCCCTCAGCAATAACACGCAGCTCTCGGTTACAAAGATCTCCCCACAAAGGTTAAACAATAGCAAAGCTTGTGTTCTAGGGTTCCAAAAGATTCATACAAGTAATTGGGATTTTTGTGTGCGAATTAAAAAGATGTTTAGCACATCAAAAATTGAAGTCTTGTTGTGTTTGAACTCTTAGAAACGTTTTCTCAAAGACTTAGAAAATACACCACCGAAATAGGTATATATATAGGAAATTTGAGTCGGTGGAAAAAATCTCAGCAGATCTTGTGACACCCCGTCTAATTAAATACCGGGTAGCTACTCCTTTATTAAATTAATTCAAAATGCCAAGTTGGTTCAGTTAATAGCATCACTGTCGAAAACATTTTAATAATTACTAACCACCTAGTATTTAAAAAGTAAGTGCCAAATTTTAAGTTAAGTCTGATTAACATGCAGTAAAAGAATAATGAAAGAATAACAACCATTCACCATAATGAAGTAATGAATAACCAACAAAGTAAATATAAATCCGGAGGAAAAATCCTCACCACAATCCCACAACTGAAAAATAATATGACAAGTCTGAATCCTGAATAATTACATGCCAAAAGTCTGAATAACTGAAGTAAATAAAATGTCTCTAAAAGAAATGGGCGACATGCCCTACAACTGATAACTGATAAATATCGAGTCAAGATAGATGAAGCGTCTACAAGCAAAGTCCTGTAACTTCCACAAACAGCTATAGCTCGTCACCTGAATGAGAATCCTAAGCATGGTGTCCTTGTGGCTGGGCACCTAAAATGGTTTTTACAAAAATAGATTTGAAAGCAAATGGGTCAGAGCCCGAAAGTGGAAATCATTTTAAAAACAGCAAGTGTTTTAATAGCATTAGAACATTAAATGCAAAATACATGTTAGGACGTGCACTCACATGAAATTCTCACCTCTCGACTACATGTGCACTCCTAACGTACCGTACCCATCTACATGACATACATATCTAACCAAACCGTAATAAATTATACCCCTTACTAATCGATCCCCATATTACATTCTAGCATTACCAAATAAATAGAGGGTTTCACTTAAACTCAGATTCTCAATTAGTAATACAATTCACTATCTTTTAACCCGTTATGTTTTCTCAAAACATTACCAAATTATGTTCATGATAACAACATGAAAGTTCCCATTAATAAAGTGTATATTATTCACGTCATAAATATACAATACAAGCACCCCGAGATTAGCTGCGGTGCACACATACTCTACTATCCATCCCGGTACATCACGTACATAAGGATCACATATTACGAATCTCTCAGGAATAGTTCTCAGATACCAACATCACAAATAATGGAGGCGAACACAGTCACATCACATGGGTCACGCACATACCTGCGCTCCCACAATCAGCAGACTTATTAACATCCCAATAAGTCCTTCTCTGACCTATGTTCATCGAGGTAACCAGTCTAAATTCGGGAAACACAAGGATTAGAGGGCCCTAAGCGAACGCAAACCTCCCGTGATAGGAAATATGGTAGGTATGTCATACACATAAAATCAATACATATACTAAGTATGCACACGTCTTAGTAATCACCATAATATGTTGGTAGTACACTTCTCATTCTCGTACCGACATATAATACTACACATTTTATATGTTCCTGGTTAATATAATAAATTAGACCGTCAATAGTTCTCGCATCGTAATAGACACTCACGTCCTACTTCATAATTTCCCTTAGGTTCAAACTACACATCTAGGTTTGACTCCTCATAATATCCCAACCATCCCAAATATACCAATTAATCATCAAGGGAAGGTTATCTCTATGTATACACAAGGTTACGGGACACTCGGGATCAAAACAGGCTAAAAAGCCTAAACTGTCAACTCGTTCGAAGTCTCGTTCGAACGAGGCTGTTCGAACGAGTTCGTTCGAACGAAGTGGGCTATCTAACGAGTTCTTGTTCGAACGAACTTCACCCTCGTTAGAAATTAATGGTCAACTCGTTAGAATCTCGTTCGAACGAGCTCGTTCAAACGACCTGGGCAGGTCTTCTAACGAGTGGCCAGTTTCGGGCCCAGATTTCCTATTTTCGTTTTTCATCTTTCTCTACACCTCAAATCTCATTCAAACATTAATCCAATGATTATTTGAGGTTCCTAATCGTCCCTAAACGTACTTAGGTCACATATTAACATGTTTGGGGGTGTTAATTCGTCCTAACATCATTCAATTGTCAAATCTCTACATAATTTCTCAATTTTACAAACATGAACCCTTGAATTTATTAATCATCAAAGAGCCTAATAAAATCCGTTTTTGGTTTCATACTAATTGTAATCTCATCAGAATAATCATCAACTACAAATCTACATGCGATTTCCTCATCAAGAATGTAATTTATATTTCCAATTTAATGGGTTTTTCATCTAATTCCCAACCAAATATGATTAAAACAGATTTCTACGCATAGAAGAAGCATTCTTTGAAATTAATAGAAATTAAACCACTTGCCTTATTTGAATCTCTGATTTTGATGACGAATTGATGGATCGTTCTCTCTCTCTCTCTGCAGATTTCTCCTCTCTTCTCTCTCTACAAGCTTTCTTCTCCAAAGTTAATGGTGGCTAGGGTTTGTGCTTTAGAAATTCTTTTGGAACAAGTTCAATAACCTCCGTAGCCTATTTGGGTATTAGTGGGCTTAGTGGGTTAATTCCAAATCAGATATTAACTCCCTATTTTCGTAGCTTTTAATTCCCCAAAATTTAAAATTACCAAACTACCCTTATACGTTGCCGGTATGGCCTAAAAATACATCGGGACCCAAACTAAACCCCCGGCTAGTGTTTTCTGACTATTTCGACCCTTCCGGACGCGTTGGCGCACTCAAAACCACCATACGGGTTATAGAAATAAAATTTACTTTTTAATTATCATAATTATATACCATGACGCGATTGTCACACGCGTCTCGACAAAATTCACAAATTGTCGTATTTCAATCTCACGACAAATTTTCATAATTCAATATTCATATATAATCATATATGCACATAATCAAATACCAACTCGCATCTCGTTAGTATTATAATCCGGATTAATTTTTAATTAATACGTATTTAATTTAATTAATTCCAAAAATAAATATCACAAAAATACGGGGTATTACAGATCTGTTTGAGATTATCAAGACCGGAACGGTTCAATTTTGATGCCGGATCGGTTCGGAGCAGATCGGTTCATTTTTTCAATTGGCTTCTTTGGTTCGGCTTCGATTCGGGGTTTACTATTTTTGTTGCAAAGCAGATCGGTCTGATTTGGATGTCGGGTCGGTCCGGGGTCTGATCGGTTCATTTTTAAAATGATCGGATCGATCCGGTTTACCAAAAAAACTTTACCTAGTTATGATGTTGACGATGCTTTGATATTCGGATCCGTTGATGTAGATGCTATCTTGAATTTCTTCAACGGTGTAACGGCGTATGACACACATATTGACAATGGTAAAAATGACCTTACAATTAAAATAAATAATGGCGCATAAAATCATAATTAGAGTGAATAAATATAAGTTTTTTTGTGCTGAAATGGGGAGTTTCAAGGTTGGGATTTGTGGGATATTTATGGTATAGGCCATGGGCAATTAATTGGTGTGCAAGGGAGGTGGATTCTTTCTTCTTTTTTAGAAGATAGAAATGAAGAACAAGGTTTTCACATGTGTGGAGGGTATTACCCATGTGAATTTTGACATCTTCTGTTGATTTGGATGCTTTACTGGCAGGGGAAAAGTATAAATATGTTAGTTTTGAGTTTGGTCCTTTAAGAAGATTTTTAATATTTATTTGGTATTTTATTTGATTAAATTCCAAATTTAAGGGGCATTTGTATAATATTAGAAAAGTTCGAGGGTTGAGTTTATAAAATTAAATTAGTTGAGGTCTAAAGATTTAATTTGATATAGGGTTGGTGTCTTGAGGTGAAAATATAGGTCAAGTTATGCTTCTTCAAAAGTTTATAGGGGTACTTTAATCATTTTATAACCTTTGGGGGTACTTATATAATTTTGCAAAGTTGTAAGGGTTCATGAGTAGTTTTAACCTTAATTAGGGTGTTTATGAATTTGACTAAGTTGTAGGGGATATATGGTAATATATAGGGTTAGCTGATCGTAATTTGATCATTCGAAGGTTTTGATATTATGCGGCTATTACAACCTACTACTTTAGTTGGAGAGGATAGGATTACCAAACTTGTAGAATCATGTAGTGAGGATAAGCATAGGTTAGCAAATTATAACTTTAGAGGTTTAAAAATGCTCTGTTTATTTTCCTATCACCTTGGAGGAGTTTCACCGAATTATGACGTGTGAGACGTTAAAAGAGGCTTAGGACATTCTCCAACTCACCCGTGAAGGACTTAATGCTGTGAAAGCTTCTAAACTCCAAAACCACACCACTCAATCTGAAACGATTAAGATGTTGGAGAGTGAGACATTTGATGAGTTTTACACCAGAATGTCTGACATAGTTAACTCGTCTTTTAACTTGGAAGAGACGATACCCGACAAACGAGTAATTAAGAAAATCTTAAGGTTGTTGCTTGGAAGATTTAGTAAAAAAATGACCTTTTTGTCTTTGTTGGGTAATCTAGATTCTATGAAACTTGAAGATCTTGTAGGTGACTTACAAACTTATGACATGTTTACCTCCAAAAATGTGAAGAAGAAAGAAAATGTCACTGCTTTAAAAGCTCGAAAGGTGGAAACACTTGTTTCAGACTATGAGTTTGACATTGAGTCCGAGGATTCGGCCATAATAGCAAAGAAGTTCTAAAAATTTCTCAAATTCCACAAGAAATCGAAAATGCAAAAAGGTTTAATGAAAATATACTTATCAAGGTCGATCACTTCCCTAAGAACCGAAGATGTTTTGGTTAAGATGGTTATGGCCGTAAGGGCAGCTGAGTGCCCCACTAAACTAAGGTAGGAGGGCAAGAAATCGGTAGTATGTAATTCCACCCTTAGTGATAGTGATCCAGAAGGGATCTAATTCCCCCACTAAGTGAAACTTTATCGTATTCATAGTTAGTTATGTGAGCATTGATGAGTTTTCCCATGAAGATATTTCTAAACATGACACTTCCAAGGCCATGGTTTGTGAATCCCAAGTAAGAGAGAGTGGGGATAAAGAAGAAGAGGAGGAAGAGAGTGAGCTCCAAGTTGCCTTTCTTGAATTGTGTGTAGAAACATTGAAGGTAAAGAAGGAAAACTTAATGTTGGAAGCTAGGTTGAAGGAACATGCTGTAATGAAAGATCATAGTGTTTTGATTAAGGATCTTAGGGCGCGTAAGAGGACTCTTTGAGAGAAGCAAGAGTACATAGAGGATGAGAGAGATAGTCTTAGTTGATTAATAGAGGTTATGGAGAAGGAGCTTCTAGATTTTAAGGAGTCTTATCGTTTACTCGAGTCAAGGATAATTGAGCTAGTGGGAAGATTGAGAGATTCGAGTATGGTCAAATTTGATTTGGAGTCTAGGTCGGAGATATTGGATAAAATTTTAAGCACCATCCAAATCAAATATGATAAGTGTGGGATTGACTTTGATGATAAAAAGACTTTCGCTACCAAAGCCATGACCATACATTTGAGAGAGTCAACTGGGAACATCAGGAAAGGTTAACCCTTAGGTAATACCCCTCACCGTATTTACACTTGCAATCGTTGCGGTAAGAAAGGTCACCCTAGGAGGTTTTGCTACTATTTTAAAAACGGTCCCAAAAAGTCTAAGATTGGAGTCACGAAGGTTTCCAAAACCCAAGAGCAACACATTACACCAATGTGGGTTAGGAAATCGGATTTGGAGGCTTTACATATTAGACTTGTCGATTCTTGTTTGCTTACACATGCTACTTATAATGTTATATTTAATGATTGATTATGTTCGCAAGTTTACATACAATAGTTTATGCTTCATGACACACACACACAGTATGTGTGTGTGTGCGCGCGTGCTAGTCGTGTGTTTGTTTGAGTCATTTGTATTTTGATTTTTCTTTTATTGAGTCATATTGAAAAATACGAAAAAGATTTCATATGTATTTTGAGTTAGTTTGTTTTAAAAAACGTTATTTTCTTTTGATTTTTTTATAAAAACGCAAAAATAATTTTCGTTTTTATGTATTTTAGTTTTACACATTTTGTGTGTCATATTGATATGTTTTAATCGATGTCATTCAATATTATTCATGTGACTAGGACATTTGTTTATGATATATAATACTTGGATTTTTCTTAGTCATGCTTGTATGGAGTTGTTTCGACCTTACTTAATGGATTCACTTTGTATATATCTCTGCATATATGCACAAGCTTTGAATTTTAACTTAACATGTATATTTGAGCTATATAATATGTTCTGCCATTAATTTTGTCATCTACATATTTTGTGACTATAGGAAATTTATACACATAATAACCATTTCCCGTGAGAGTATTTGATTTTAATAAAAAAATATAAGGGTGCGTGGGAAAGATCTACGAAATGAGAAAATCTCCTTTGCGAGAAAGCGACCGTTGGCAAGAGTCTAATGGAAATATTAAAGGAAATAAAAATAGAAAATTTATCAAGGCCAACATGTTTATTTTGTTTTATTTTCAAAAGTGATAGCTTCAAAAGAATTGAGAGAAAAGAAAATATGATATTTGTTTATGTTTTAAGGGTGTTTAGTAGAAGATCAACGAGTTTACACATTGAATCCTAGTTATGCTTATTTTGTCATGATGTTATTTATTTTTAGAATTATCAATATTCTAGGCTTGTGTGTATTGTGCTTGTTTGTTCATAGAGTTCACTTTATCTTATCACTTGAGTCTAAGTTATAGTTTGATAAAGTTTTGCGATAAAGTAAAACTCCTTGAACATATTGTACTGTTTGGTTCATAATTTATTTTATCTAGTTCACGCCCATCCATTCCATTTCACATGTTTAGACACATTGATACTATGCTAGTGTGTAAAGCTTATATTTTTTATGTAGAGTTTTTGTGGTTATTTAGACCTATATATGTGTCGATATTTCATTGATATATTTTGCATACGTTATATATGGTATCATTTTGTGTCACGTCTTTGCGATTTAAATTTAATACATGTTTGCCATATGTTTTACCTTAGGAGTTTATTTGGCATGTATATGATCATATCAGTATCTCTTATTGTAAGAATTGAAATTTCTTATCTCTTTTTGGTAATTTCAAATTAATATCATACTTAATTGCTTATTCATATTGGTATATTTATGCATTGATATTGATATTGTGTTATCCAAATTTGGATTATTCGTGCTTGAGTTTCCATGTTGTGTGTTTGTCGCACTCCATTGCATGATTTTATTCCCTCCATATTTTAAAATTGGTATTTCATGTTCACACATTTTGGGGGAGATTTGGTTTTTTAAGGAGTAATAGTTTTATGCTTTCTCCCGAACAAAAATGGGGAGAAATGATATATTTTATTTCATGATCAGGATATCTTTATCCTGGGGGAGACATCTTACCTAGGTTGAGATTATTTTTAGACATTGTTAGAAGTTTACTTTTATGCAGATTTTATACTTATCATATTCTCTTTGCATTTGAAGGTGTGTTTAAGTGTACAAGTTTATTGGTTTACATCAAGCAACAAAGTTTTCAAGTGGACAAAGCTAGTCAGCGTATGTGTCTGTAGAGCGTTTGTACTTTTTCCTTTTGGGGTTGGGATTGAGTCTTTCTAGAGAGCTTACTGGTACATAGGGGTTTTATTTTTGTTTTGTCCCGGAATAGACAAAGGGGGGAGATTTATAACGACAAATTTCCAATTGTGTCATTTTTTATAATTGGCTTAATTCCCAAAAAAAAGGTTTGAGTCATAAGTTAAGGTTGGTGTTTTTCCTTCAAGATTTTGACATGTTTTGATGAAGTCGTAGCGGTAAAGCTTCAAAAATTATATCATCGTATCGTGTTTCGTGCTTATTTTCATCTTCAAGTTCTAAGGATCTCTCATATATGAATGCATTCATTTTGAGCCTTGGATATTTTATTATTGAGTGTTAGAAATTTATAAACTGTTTTTAAAGAATTTTTCTTGAAAATTTTGCTATTTCGTTTGTATGACTTGAAATGTTGTTTAAACGAGTTTCCATTGGTCATTAGAATGATATTCCCTCATTCGAATGAGATCTGAAACATTGCCTTTTGGTTACCTCTAGAATGTCGTTTGAAGTTTCATTAGAAGCTGTTCGAATGAGAATAAGTACTTTGTTAGAACGAGAAGTCAAATCGTTCAACCCAGTACACGTATTGTTATTTTTTAAAACATATCTTTCCAAATCGGTAATCCTTATCCTTTTGCAATAACTTTACCTATAAATAGAGATGCGGGATTAAAGTTTTAAGAGAGCCATTTTAGAGTTCACGAAAGCCTTTTGAGAGTTATTTTTGTGATAAAATTCATCCAAAGATTTTTCAAGAACCCTCATATTACCTAATAGGTATAGGATCCAAGATTCATCTTACATATGCTTTAAAGATCCTATTTTTGGGCACCAAAATTTGTTTTTCTACATCTTGTGTTGAGAACCCATTTCGTGTTGTGGATTTTGTACTTGGTTTACGATGTTGTGGTGAAGAAGCGTGGATTCCGTGTTCTAATCTATAGATGGTTGTCGAGCCTAGATCGGTGGATACCAAGCAGTACGTGGGCTCATGTATTTTAGCAGCTTACGTGGGTGGATTCCTGCATTGTAACTGTGAAGGAGTGATTGAATATTGAAGACAAATCAAGGCTTGTGGGTATCGAGTTGTTGAGCAAGTCATCTATCAACTTGTGTAATTTCGAATCATAGAGAATTGCTTGGCTGGGTCGTCCGAGATTTTACGTGTCTTGGGTTTTCCTCATACATCGGCGTGTCGTGCGATCGGTTTATTTACTTTTTCTGCTTATCACCGAGATGCATGTTTTAGGTTAAAAAGATAAAATTGGATAAATCTTTTTTCACAGAAAAATGGTTGTAATTGGTGCAAATTTTTAATGGGTTAATCTGTTTAAAATGTTTGACTTCTAAAATTGAAAAAATATATAAATTGGACTTTGTGTTTGCAATACCATCCTTGCCTACTAGCATGCATTCGCATTCTCAAAGTCCTCTTTTTTCAATGGCATTTTGACTGAGTAACTGTACGTAAAACAACATTAGGGCTTTACTGATCACTCTCACCCAAATCATGTTTTTCGATTGAACAAGGCTTTATACGACTTAAAGCAAACGCCTGGTATGAACGTCTCTCAACCTTTTAGTTAATAAAGTATTTGAGCATGACATCAATGACTAGACATTATTTATTCTCAAAATAAATAAAAAGGTTTTTATTACGTAAATTTATGTAGATGATAGTGTTTTGGATCCACTTCTCAGTGACAAGTTGATGATTATTTAAAAATTATGCATGGGGAGTTCCAAATTTCTCTTACAGGGGAGTCGCAATACTTTATTTGTTTTATAATAAATGAGTGATAGTCATTTTATTTCTCAAAATAAATATGCGAATGTTTTGGTTAAGAAATTTGGTTTAGACAGTGGGAAAATAGCACGAACTCTCATGAGTACCACGTATAAGATATCTAGATATGATAATGGGAAAAATGTTGATCCAACTCTATATAGAAGCATGGTAGGCAACTTGTTAAATTTAACCACATCCATATATGATATTATATATGTCATGTGGGTTTACGCACGTTATCAATGTGAACCTGAAGAGCCCAATTTACTTTATGTTAAACGAATCATTAAGTATGTTAAAGGCACTCTAGAATGTGGTATTTAGTATACTAAGGACACATCCAACACTATAATTGGATACACTGATGCTGACTGGGCATGATGTACCGACGATAGTAAGAGTATTTTTGGTGCCTCTTACTACATAGTAAACAACCTGATTGGTTGGAGAAGTAAGAAACAAAATTGCATATCTTTATCCACTACTGAGTCTGAGTATATAACTACTCGTAGTTGTTGTGCTCAGTTATTACAGATTAAACAAATGCTTAATAACTATGGTATTGTTGAGAATCAATTGACCTATTATTTGATAACCAGAGTGATATTAATATATCTAAAAATCTTATAACACTCTAGAACTAAGCACAATAAAATAAAACATCATTTCATTCATGATTTAATTGAATCCAAACAACTGCTTATCAAATAATTACAAACTTAGAAATAATTAATAGAACAGTTTAATAAGCCCCTTAATAACATCATATTCGAATCCCTAAGGAAATCCATTGGGATTATAGTTTTAGATTAATTTCTTATAATATCTCTCATTTCTTCCTGTCTACACAATGATTATGATCTGTCTTTGAGAATTTAGGGTATGGAAGCTTCATAATTGACAAGAAATGCCTCCGTTATCATGTTAGTGTAATAGACCTTGATATGACATGCTATTATAATTTTATTGGTATATATTGTTGTTATATACTCTCTTTCATTTATTTACCCATTGTCTATTTGAGATAGAAATGGGTGAGAATGGTTGAGTTCATCCCGAGGATTGACTATAGATTTTAAATTCAAATTCAATTAACAAGATATATTGTGAGTATTTTCATTGCAAACATTGAACATTATTCTTCCCAGATTTAGGTTATTTATCTGTATTGTAGTCGAGTTATGTATTTTTTAATTCCTCTTATTTTTAGTTCTAGGATGGGCAAAGGGTAGTTAGAATTTGAATAGGGCTAGGAATATTTTTGCCTACAAGTACCCTTAAGGTAATAAAAGGATTTTGTCTCTAATATCCAAAGGGAGAGATTGAAACATCATACAAAGTTGAATTACTAGGAGTCTATACTACATAGGTCTTTCACCTAGTTTGAATATTAAGACAAAAGTATAGTTTCATAATTGAGCTCCTTTATGGGTAATCTACAATTTCAAGATAATGGTTTGACATCAAAGAAGGCATCCTTAATAATTCAAACCAATTCAAATATGGTACAACGGTATAAAATCGACACACATAAGACACTAATTGCACATTATGCATATTAGACATTAGAATAATTTTTCTGGATTTTATAGAATTTTTATGATAATTTTTTGAAATTGATTTGGATTTAAATAAATTATTTTCATTTAATTAAATAATTTTAATATTGATTTTAAAAGTTTTGGGGTAATACTTTTAATTCTGGAAGGTTTTACAATCGGCATTTTAGTTGTTGAGTTATTGCACTACACATGTTATACATCTGTTGTTATTATATTGGTCCATTGTGTGTTTGTTTACTCTCACATTAACTGTACACACTTTACACCATTCGATCAACTTAATCTAAGGAAGTTAAGGAAATTTATGACTATCCATGTGCATTCCATATCAACCAATTATATGGATTCCGTCCAGCTTACCCTGCACGCTTCAATGTAAATCATTGGATCAAATCCTAACCGATTACTTCAATCTCAACCATTGCTTTCAACCTAGCCTTCCAGATCCTTCAATAAATAAGCCCTTCATATTTGGTTCTGACGTTTTTATCTCAATCTAGAGAGATGAGTAGTTAGAGAGCGAAAGAAAATATTTTTATGAGAAAATTTCAAAGAGAAAATCTTTTGAGAGAATGTTTTCTGAGTGAGAAAACCTTTGAAAAACGAGAGAGAAAAATTCTTTTAAGAGTTAGAGGTTTTAGGTTGCTCAAAAACTCATCTGAGTTGAGAGATTAGCCATTTAAATTCATTAGAAGTAATTTTCTACCTTAAACAACCTTCATGTGTGTTTGAGTCTTGATTTTTCTCGTAAAATCAAGAAACTAACACTCCGATACATTTTCACAAACTCGTGTTAAGTCTATTTTAGAAATATGAGTTTTAAAACCTTTTTCGAAACATTTTTTCATAAACTCGGATATTTCTTTATGGATCTTGCTTTGCATGTTGTATATTCTTTTATATCAATAATTTTCTAAAATAAAGGTAAAATATATCACAAACTAACTTTGGATTTTAGATCTGGACTTTTGGAAATTCTATTGTTATCGTCTAAAAATGATTTATGGATTTTTGATTTAGCAGAGGAATTATAAATAATAAATAATAACAAATAATTATGGAGGTAATAATTGGAAAGAGAGAGTGGGATGAGAAACAAATAGAGAAGGCGGTAATTACATGGTTCGGCCCAAAAGAGGTACCTCCATCCAATGGTGCAGTGATGATTGTAAGGGAATCAGAATGAGTATAAGCTCTGGGTAACACTTTCTCTTTATCTCTCTCTCTCTCTCTAGGGTTAGCGAAGAGATGATGATCTTCGTCCATCACCCCTGTGATATCCTATGCTATTTATAGTTAATTATTAAAGAATATTAAAGGATAGGTGGGTTGCCTTTATAGGTCAGGTTGTTGCACCTTTTATAGATAGTGATACAGATAAGGATGAGTTTGTTACAGCACAAACAAAGCGTGTGGATGCTTAAATTTTGCACGTGCATAAGTATGATAAGTGTGACCAACGATATTCTCTTATATGTATAGGAGGCTAAAAAATCATATTAACTTAGTCAATTAATGCAGTTAATTAACACTGTGAGAGAACTGTCAAGACAATAGACAGGGTGACAGGGCCAAGCATAAGCAAATCTGACCCGAGCACATTTCTTCTTGGATGAGCATAATTAAATACTGAGGATGAACTCTTTATTTGCTTTTAGATAGTCCACATGGTGTCTTATGAAGGATCCACACGGTGTTCTTCATTTATGGTATAACAAAACCCCAAAAGACTTCATGCATGAGTGGAGTTTGTAGCAGCTTCTCTGGAATGGTGTTGTTCCTGAGTAGTTGCTGCATGAAATGAATGGATGAAGTGTTACTTCTGGTCGGTGGAATAAGATTTTATCATCCCACTTTCTACTCATCCCTGGACGAGCAGATTGACTTTAGTGTTTTAGTGTGCAAAAAGGATACACGTTAGTCAATTGGAAATGATGCCTAGGTAATGATTACGCACGCACGTAGGTGCAGAGGGCCTACAACGTCGTTTGGATTTTCAGTGTTAACGTCGAGTGACTCTTTATCGCTAAATCGAAAGTACTTAAAGGGTTTGAACCTTCATTTGTCTATCATCACCATTCAAACATACCAAGCATCATTTTTAGAGAGAGAAAACTCACTTGTAGAGAGAAGTTTTGATCCACTATTGCTTGGGCATCCACTATATACTCAGTTTCTCATTTTTTTGGTGTAGTCTTTAAATTTCGCTTTCAACTTCCTTTTTTCATTTAGAAGGTATATGTCTATTTTCCCTCTAAAGATTTTTAAGGTTTTCTTCCTTCGTCTTTAGTTTTTTTCGTGTTTTATATCAATAAACTGTATTATGGGTTTAGTTTGTTGGATACTTGGTTGGGGATTTGAACCTATAGACGACCACTGAGTTGGTTGGTGTAGGAATTTAACATTTTTATCCCTCTTCTTCTCCCATTTAGCCCCAAACTCAACTTTTTCCCTCCAAAAGGGCAGTTTATTATCTTGATGAGCTACCCTCCTGACGTCAAACGTTTGTTTGAGATATTAGTTGAGCTGGAACCAACTTATCTAGGATCGCTTCCAGGAGATTTCCACGACCCTTGTAAGTGGTCCATCCTGAGGACGATCCAAGACTTATAAAATATACTCCCTAAGCAACATCCTCTAGTGGTTCTGCTTCATTACACAGGAAACCTCCATTTTCCACCCCCAATATTGACGACCACAATATACTTAGTTCAGTACCGAATCATGCAGGTGTTGATTTAGAAAAAAGAGAGTCGATGTCTGCCATAAATTTGGAGTCCTCCATTGAGGAGGTTAGATCAGAAAGGGCTGATGACGCCAGGACGGAGAGTGTAGGACCACTCCCCTCCGTTTCCCCTATAGACGAGCCTCTTGATGAGGGGACATATGGTAAGGATTATGATACTAGAGATTCTTTCGATTCCTACGATCCCTTTACAATTGACGTGAGGTGGTATTCTAGTGAGATCCTTGAGTACGTGTTATGGGGGAAGTATAGCATTCCCATTATCATCCAAACTAGGTCGCCCACTAGTGAAGAGAGAGTGTATGATAATTCAAACTCCGATGACATATATCTTTCTCTTTGGGCCATCCAAGTTGGACTTATACTGGATCTTCACCCCATTATTAGGTCCATCCTTAGTGGATATAGGGTTACATTTACCCGACTTTCGCCTAACATCTATAGGACTATTCTGGGAGCAATGATGTTATGAAAAATCGTGACTGAATTTGATCTCACACGAGACATTTTAAGGTATGTCTACGGCCTATAGGGCAATGCTAAAACCCTCGAGTATTACTATTTCTCTCCCTAAAATTCCAACCTAAGGTTAGTGAAATTTGTCCAAACCAATAATCATAGCTGGAAGGGTCGATATTTTTTTGCCAAAGGTGAATGGGAGTTCAAGAGTCATGAATAGGATAGATTGTGTAAAATTCCTCATCAATGGAACGAGCTGAATAGAATAGGTAAAATTTTAATTTGTTACATACCTTGTCTTGTCTATGCCTGTTATATTTTGAAGTTAACACTTTATTTATTTTAGTGAAGAAGGCCTCATGACTACCTACTGTTGTGATGGATTTGGTGGAAATATATTGTGTGAAGAAGCTCCCCAAATTTGAAGATTTATTCTCCGTGGAGAAGTTCATTATTATTGTTTATCACACTCCTCGAGATGGAGTTCCCTCGGTGGAAGTAGTTTTTCCCTTGGAAGAGTAGGTGCTATTTGAAACCAACCTTGGGACTGAAGCTGACTTAGAGGCCGAGGCCGATGCCAAAGTTGACAAAGGTATCAATGCCTTCCATTTTGGCATGTCCTTATTTTCCTTGGATCGCTAATCTTTTTGCTTGTCTAACTCTATCTCCTGCCACCTCTGAGCCTCGATTAGAGTTTATTCTAGGATTAGCTCCTTAAAATATCAACTGAAAAGCCATGAATATTGCTCATTGAAAAAAGTTTAAGGCAGAGAAAAATAGGGCAGAAGCTAAAAAGAAGAGAGTTCAGGCTGAGAAAAAGAAGGTCGAAGAAGAAAAGAATCAGGCCGAGTAGAATGCTTGAAAGAAAGTTGAGGAAGCTGTTGCCTTAGCAAAGTTCAAGGTCAAGGCTCATATGTATTCCTAAGTTCTTATTGTGGGGGACAAACATCCTCTCAAGCCCTCTACCAGTCAGAATATCCCTAAAGTACCGAGGATAATGGAATCAAGACCTCTTTGTCGGTTAGTACGAGGTTAGGGAATTTCCCCTCACTATGGGGAGGTCAAAAAATTTAAGTTCGACCCGGTGCATAGGATTTCTTCTGATGACCTGAGGGCTGATCCTTAATCCATTTTTTTATCACACCAATAATGCCATTAACCTACTTCGATATCATGGTTATATTAAGGATTTTTAGTTCTTGAGAGGGTATGACCCTGATTCGTTGTGGAAATTGATTCAGCATAGAGTTTCTATGGCAAATTCTCTCACTATTTCTCTTCATTTTATCTTGTTACTTATTTAATACTTGACTTAATTATTTTATTGGCATACTATTGCAGCATCCATAATATTGAGAGAGAAGGCTGTGAGTAATAGCTACGCTTGTGAGGATCTAGCACTTGAGCACCAGAACTTAAAGGCCAAATTAGAGAAGACTTCGAAGGACCTCGAGATGGGAGGTGATGAACTCTAAGAGTGGGAAAACCAAATAATGGCCAAGATGGTGGCTCTCAACATAACCGAGGAGGAGAATGCCAAGCTTCATAATAAGGCGATCACTGATGATACCAAGTTGAAGTGCATAGAAGAAGCCTTAGACAAAGCTGAGGATTTATCTGCATCGAATCGAGATTTATAGGCAACCACTAAGACAAATGCACAACTGTCTCAAGATCTTGATAAGGCTAAAGAAGCTCTCGTTACTACTGAAGAAGTAGGTGGGACCAAGTACAAGTCCTTGACTGGTTACAATGTCGACTGCATGGGATTCTTTATGGATGGGTATAAGGATCTAAAGAATAGAATGATGACCCGTTACCCTAATATTGCTGAGGTGGTGAGAAAATGGTAGGATGATGATAATAAAGCTATCACCCTAGCAGTCGAGCAGATGATGACCATAGATTATCCTGCTGATGAGGATGTGATTGTGCCTTATGAGTTAAACCTTCCTGGTGGTAGTAATAACGATAAGACTTCTGCATCATGATCTTTCCTTGAAGCTTTTCTTTTGATTAGTCATTTTATCTTGTGATGTAAACATAAAATTCTGTTTATTTTGTATGAAATTCTCGTTACAATGGCATAATTACTTTTGTTTACTTTCTCTTGAATGAGTTTTGCAAGTATTGATTGTAGTTTTATATCTCTATCTATTTTGGTTGAAAAGAATAGCTCTTTTTCAATATTTGGGTACTTTGACCATTTGTCTCCTAACTTTAATAATTCTCTTATGTGGACGAACCTAAGTTATCAAGACCCGTGTTCTACTAGTATTTTGGTCAACCTGCTAATCTCATAAAAGAAAATTACATGTCAACACTGGTTACCTTGGTCGATTCTAAAGTTCAAAGGTGGTTATCCTTGTTTGGATTATGGTTGGACCTCAGTCACCCATAAGGCATGAAATCCCTTTACATTGGTGGGATTACTTCTTATTCGTGATTTGTCATAGGACGAGATCATACATGAAGTTCCGCTTCTTTTTTGTGACTTATTTGTTTAATGAAGTCATACATGAAGTTTAACCTCTTGTTCTTGACTTGTTTGTTCAGTGAAGTCATATATGAGGTTTACATTGTTACCTCTTATTCACAATCTTTCTTGCAATGATATTTTACTGGAGGTTTAGTGTTTAGTGAATATTGATATGTACATATCCCATGCCCACAAAAATTAAAACAACAAAAATGATGAAAGAAATGAAAATTTTATTCATAAGTGATAGGCAATACGTAACGGATAACGAGAAAAAGGATAAAACTTTGCCATTACATTACTGATAATATTTTCTCAAATCCTCGGCGTTCCATGAATTCTTGAATTACTAGCCATCTAATGTTTTGATATGGTAGGTTCTCGGTCTTAGAATATTAAAGATACGAAAAGGACCATGCCAATTGAGTTCCAATTTGTTCCCCTTCCAGATGACCTTTTTCAACACATAGTCACCATCCTTCAAGCTGCTCGGCCTTACCCTGTGATTGTATAATCGAATTATCTTTTACTGGTAAGTCGCTACCTTAATGCTGCATTTCCCTTACTTTTTCTATGAGGTCAAAGTCTAGCCTTCTCATCAGGTCACTCCATGGTTACTTGAAATTGAGAACACGATTGTTAGGAAGGCCTATTTCAATTAGAACTACTGCTTCGGTGCCGAAGGCTAACATGTAGGGATTTCACTCGTGGAAGTTCTAGGCATGGTCCTGTAAGCCCATATGACACTCTATAATTTATTGATCCAATTTTCTTTAGCATCATCCAATCTTTTATTGACTTGATCCTGCAAGCTTTTAATGGTAACCTCAGTTTGACCATTGTACTAGGGATGCCTGGAGTAGAATGCAACTTCTAACTTTCAGAGTGGATGCAACACTCTTTGAACTCTTGGTTGTCAAACTGGGTGCCGTGGTCAGTAACAAAGGCAAAGGGCATTTTGTATCGGTAGATAATGTTTTTCCATATAAACTGGAAGGCTCTTTTATATGGCATCTCCGCTAGAGGATCGACCTCCACCCATTACCACTAAATACTTGAACCTTCCCCTTATCTTAAGTAAAGGACCGACCAAATCGATCCCCTAAATCATGAAAGGCCAAGGGGATGTGATGGGAGTGAGGGAGGCTCCTGAATTTTTATGGATCTTGGCATACTTCGTACACTTGTCGCGTTTTCTGATGTTGTTTGTGCAGTTTGCTTTCACGATCGGCCAATAATAGTCTTGTGTAGCCACAGGCTTTACCAACGATCTCTCGGATGAATATGCTTCGCAACACCCCTTATGCACCCCCTTGATCAAATTATTCACTTCAGTTGGGTGAATTAATCACAATAATAAAATAACTTATCCTCTTCTATATAAGATTCCTGCTTCTAGCATATAGCTAGCGGCCCTGTAGCGGAGCTTCCTTGTTCTTTTAGATCCGATGGAGATACTTACACATCGCATCCTCGTCTATGATTGGGTCCATGCACGATGGACTGAGGTCTAATTCCATTATATTAACCGCTTCCTCGTCTATGATGCGATGTGTAAGTATCTCCACCGGGGTTATTCTACGCAATTCTGTGGGGGTAGCTGATGTTAAACGGGCTAGTGCATCTGCCCAATCATTTTTTGTTCTTGGGAGTCTCAGTACTTTAACCCTCAAAAATTTTGCCAGCCACCATTTTCATTTTGTCTAAGTATTTGATTATAGATTCCTATATGATTTTATATACTCCAAACAGTTGATTCACCACCAATTAAGAGTCATTGTGAGCTAAAACTTGCTCGACACCCAATGATGAGGCTAACCAAAACTTGTGATGAGTTCTTGATATTTGGCTTTATTATTAGAGGTCTCAAATTGAAATCGTAGTGCATACTCTATGTCTATTTTATCTCGCGTGGTGATGATAAGACCTGCTCCGTTGCCCATGGTGCAGAACGAGCCATCTGCGAACAGTTTCTAAACAAGGATTTCCTGGTCGAACTTCCCACGGTTAGCTCTTCGTATTTAAATAATTTATTTATCTGCTCCTGATCATGAACTGATTCTTCCTATCTATCAGACGATTCTAAAATATCTTTATTTTGACTTGTTGTTGCCATAGTTGAGCTCTCTCCCAAAGAAATATGCTTATCTTCCTTTACAGGTGAGCTCTCTTTCAAAAAATTTTGCTTTGCCATTTGTGTTGACCTCTCTCCTAGAGGAGTATGCTCAGAAGGTTTTTCTTCGTAGGTGAATTCTGCAATAAATTTTTCCATAGCTTGGCCTTTGATTGCAGTCCTAGGTTCATATTGGAATATATATTCTTAAAGTTCTACAACTTAAGCCATTAGTCGTCCTTTTTTTTGGGCTTATGGAGGACCTGTCTTAAAGGTAAATCTGAGTAGACAACAATAGTGAGGGCCTGAAAGTATGACTTCATTCTCCTTGAAGCTTCAATTAGTGTAAGGGCAAATTTCTCCAGTTCGGGATATCGAATCTCTGCCCCGCAGTATGCTTTGATGGTGTAATATAAGGGCCTTTGTATCCCTTCTTCTACCTCACCAACATTGAACTAATTGTGGACTCTGATATGGCTAGGCAGAGGTATAGTTTTTCTCCACAGCCTGGTCTCGACAAGAAATGTGTCGAAACCAGATATCATTTTAGCTTTAAGAACCCCCTCTTGCACTCATCATTCCTTCCAAAAAAAATTCTCAAGACTTTGAAGAATGGAAGGCATTTATCAATAGCTTTAGAGACGAACCTGTTGAGCATGGAAACACGTCCCGTCAATCGTTACACCACACTCTTTATCATTGGCGACTGCATGTTGATTAAGGCCTGGATATTTTCAGGATTGACCTCAATCCCTCTCCAGTTGACGATGAAGCCTAAGAAAATTCCAACCTTTTCTTCAAACACTCACTTGGTCAGATTAAGCTTCATTTGATGTTTTTCCAACTGATCGATGGTTTGCTGCAGGTCTTTCCCAAGCTCAGTCGAAATTTTACTCTTAGTTAGTATATCGTCGACGTATACTATAAACACCACATTCTAGCCCCCCTAAGTCTCTCCTTAGGTCCCTAGCATCTCCCCATTCAACACAAACCCTAGGTCATACTCCGAGTACCGATCTAGAGGCCACTGGGCGCTCTCGGGCTCCGTTTGACTTTGGTCAACTTCATCATGGGAGTGAAAGATCAAGGAATCTTTGAATGGATCTGAATCCCCCTTCCAACGGTCCGTCACGTGCATGAATCGATATAAGCGTTCGTACAAACGGTCAATTTACCATCAAAAACTGATCTGGAGGCCATTTATCGCTCCCAACCCCCGATTTGACCCCAATCAAATTCATCATCAGAGTGAAATCTCAATAAATCTTTGAAGTTCATTAAAATCAATTTCCAGTGGTCTGCCTCATGAGCAAAAATGGCATAACCGTTCAGATGAACGATCCATTTTCCCTCGAAAACTGATCTGGAGGCCACCGAGCACTCCCAAGCTCTGCTTGACCAAAATAAACTCTTCAGATCGAACGAGAATGAATGAATCTTTGGAGGTAACTGAATACCCTTTCCAATGATTCGGCCCGTGCATAAATCATCCTTACGGTACGGACGTACGATCCGTTTTACTCCGAAAGGTCACCAGAAACTTTTGGGCCTCTTTTGACCAAAGTTAACTCGCCGAACCGAGCGAAGCTCTTTAGAAAATCAAAGTGCCTCACATAACCTTTCTAACGGGGCACGAATCGGACTTACGATTTGGGCGAATGATCCATCGTCGTCCGACGATCTCCTATTGAAGGACCGACGAGCACTTTCGAGCCCCGTCTGGTGCAAAGTCAACTCTCGAACCCGGGAGTGGCCCAGAGGATTATTAAAGTTCTTTGAATTAACTTTTAACAGTATGCCCCATGTGCGATTTGGATTTACGAATTGGATTATATGATCGGTTTTTTGAAAAAATTTGCACGAGACTGCCTATTAGTAGGTTCATTTCCCCGCCTATCGGTAGTGTGTCTAGGGTCACCTGTCGATTGGCAGGGCAGGGACAATGCCAATCGATAATCCCCCTACCCTATATATGGAGAGCATGAGCTCACTCCTAAGTCTCCATAGAAAACATCAACTTAAGTGATCTCAACAACATTCTTCTTAAGTAAGTGAGGTTTTCTTATTTGAAACCTTTACTCGCCTTTCATTCCCATCATTTTCACACCCAATTTAGCAAAAATTTGCCAACATTCTCCATTCACTTGCAAGGAAGCTCATCAACAATCAAGAACAATCTCAAAGTCTCCCAAGAAAGTCCAAACACTCTTCTCTCTTTGTAAAATTCTTTTTATTCTCGCATTAGTTATATAAATTCTTAATTTAGCTTTTCATCTTTATTAGGCCATATACAATAATATCTCATCCTTTATTAGTAGTATTGCACTCAATTTATTTTCTATAAAGAAAAAAAAAATAGGCTTACACCTATAAATTCCGAAGGAATTTTTCATCATATTTTCTCAACTAAAAATATCTTATAATAAACTCATGTTCGAATTTATAGGATAAACCCCACACTTATACCGCATGTGAACTACATGGACTTTAATGCCTTTATAGGCTACGTAGGCGTCTCGGGCTAAAGCCCGAGACTCGAGTCCTATTTTCATACTTTCATGTTTATCTTATTTTATCTACATATTATTCATATATATCTTACTTGTTATTTATAATTACATCTTATCTAACATATATTATCGTTTCATTATAACGATCAATATCTCGATAAGCGTACACATTATATTTTTAATTGTTATTTTGGGAACAATCATTTGGATGACCTCGCTCTGTCTTTTTCATGACGCGAGTCAAGTGATTCCGATCTCCACTTATATATACACGCACACACACTTCACGGTGAAATTAAGGAAAATAGTAACATAAGACCATGAGAGACTGAAAAGGGAGGGATGGGTGCCTAACACTTTCCCATTCCATAACTTAGCCTCCGAACCTCTGAACTATTAGTTTCATAAGCATCAATTTGTCTTTGATGTCGCTCTCTCGAGGCGACGACATGTTCTTTTGCATGTTTTATGAAAAATAAGTTGACGACTCTTTCTCTTTACATCACCCCACACCGATGACAGCCGAAGCACCCCATTTTAGTACTGATGGGGCATGAGACCTTTATCCCTTCCTCTTTTCCCCCTGAAGCATGCCTTGGGGGGAGTGGGGGAATCTCAAGGATGGCCACAGTGACAACTCTTCTGGGGACTGACTTGTTATAATAGGGCTAAACTCTATTTTCATGGGTGTTATCATTTTCTGCTTGTGTACGTATGCACCTGCATTTATGTTCCCTTTTCCCCTCTATTATTTATTGTATATATCTACCTCATGCTTATATCAGTCCTCATTCATACACTTGTAAATACTCTCCATGTACGCCTCACACTACTTACACTTGTATATTGGTTCACTTATATTCACATATTTCACATACCACTTAGAATGTCCATACTTAAGTGTCACTAGCACACACCTCAAATTATCACACCTATCCGTGCGCACTTATCACCCACCACTTGTAGTTGATCCATGATTGGGTTCACTACCACACACTCACTTGTAGATATTCACACATCACACACTCTCACGTATCCATGCTTAGTGCAATGCTCATGCTCCATGATAGATTTACTTTCATGATACTTGTACATTCTTCATTATTAGTATAGTGTTCATCATGCCAAATAAAATACTCTCTACATAATATACTAATCAAGAATCATGCATTTTGCACACCGCATCACCAAGAGTATGGCTATTGACCAAATTTTATCCCGTACTGGGGGGTCACTTTGTGATGGGCGCTGGTCTGGCAGGTTGTAGTTAGCCTAAGCAATATGACTCTCACCTTCCATTGACCCAGTACCTTCAACGTATATCGAACGGTTCCCCCCGTATCGTAACGCTTGATCGAAGTCATGACGGGAGGTATATAGAAGGGAACTCGTTCACGTACGTCGAGTATATCAAATTTGCTCTCACGCGTACTATTCCCATGAGGTATATAGTGAGGCAATTCATGTACACTTAGGTATATTAAATGGCTTATCCACACAAATTGATTGACCTCAAAAGCAAGACGTATATTATGGAAGTCAAGCCAAGGGGGGAACCTTTCCACTAACCCAACAACTTCATACCCTCATATAGGCGTCAAACCTAGGGCACTCATATTTAGTTTGCTGGTTCCTACTTGAAACTCTGTCAAAATGTTGGGTTGGCATACCCCCCAAATTTTCGCGCAATTTCGTCTTTTTTCAAAATGAGACCTTCTCTACGAGCTTGGAAAGAAGTCAAACCTTGTTTTACATATTTTCAAACCCAATTTTCCCAGTCTTAGGTCCCGTTCGACATTTTTTTTGGCATTTAGGTAAACCTAATATAAGTGAAAACATAATAAATGATAATCATGCTAAGACCATTCCATCATTTTTCCTCCTTCTTTACAAAAGTGTCAAAAACATTTTCCCCTTTATTTTATAAAAATACCAAAAATATTTTTCTTCCTTTTATTATAAACGTCAAAGACATTTTTCCCTCATTTTATAAAAAAAATATACCAAAAATATTTTGTCCTTCCCTTTCCAAAAAATGTCAAAAACATTTTCCTCCTTTTTAATAATAAAAGATACTCCATCTTCTCGTTCAAAAAATACATTCAAAAATTTTCCTTCTTAGGTCGATCGCATACCTAACCCTTGGCCTAAAATCCCTATTGGCTTCAATCTTTCGTCGAATCGCCCCGAGGCTCTATCAGTTCTACTGCAACTTCCTCCGAGTTAGGAATCCATCTCCACCCACTCTCCATGGAGAACGCATACCAAGTACCGAATGTGCAACCTGATTTGATAATGGTCCTAGTCTAACTTACCGCCAATATTGACAACCTCCAAACCAAGGTTCATGAGATACAGTAAAATAGAATCCTAATTCCTGAGGAACCCGATGTCCTCTTTTTTCGTGCAATGTGTCCACCCACACTTAAGTCTATTTGGGTCCCATAAGAATATTCGCATGCTACACATGCCCAACCTGCTAATGGGCCACCGTCATCTCAACTCCCTATGCCGAATCTTGTATAGCCAAGGGCTAACCAACCAGTGCCTGTCAATCCAAAGGAGAAAGAGTTGAACAAGGTCAAGAAGGACCTTAAGTTATTAAACAAGAAGTTTGACCATGTCTGAATCTGTGGGAGCTACATTGATTACACTTTTATGTCTCCCTACCCTAAAGCAAGGCTACCAAAAAATTCGAGATGCCCAACATTGAGAAGTTCGAGGGTAGGGAGCCCCCAATTGTTCATCTTCGAATCTATCATCAAGCCATGACTCTCTTAGGTGCCTCAGAGGAAATAATGGCCTAGATGTTCTAGTAGACTCTGAAAGACAATGATCTTCATTGGTTTTTATCCCTCGAGGAATCCAGAATTCGTAGTTGAGAGGATGTTGCCCGTGAATTCATGTTGCATTACAAATACAATGAGGAGTTGGAGGTTACACGTTGTGATTTAGAACTTCTTAAGTAGAACCCTGGATAAACTGTCAGTAATTTCATAGCAAGGTGTAGGGAGAAAGCGGACACCATGACCAACCGACCTTCCGAAGAGGAGAAAGTTAGCATTATAAAGAAAAACTTCTTACGCCAAGTTCGAGCGAGGATAATATTACCCACATTTTCGAGCCCTCTGGGAAGCAGGAGTGGAGATTGAAGAAAGTATTGCTAAGACAGAAGCTGAGCCAAAGAAAGTATCCGGACAGTTCACTCCAAGAAAGTATGGCAATCCTGCCAATATTACGGTCTCGACCATCAACAACATTTCATAGTGTGCTACCTCTTAAGCACCAAAAAGTCGTACTAGTCCAGTTAAAAAAGAATACACCGAGCTTCATGCTTTTCTCTCTAAAGTCTATCGAGCTCTATTAAGATGAAATATAATTAAGCCATTGAACCCTCGTCCATTACTAAACCCATTTCCCAAAAATTTCAAACCCTATGCCCATTGTGATTTTATCCAAAATGTCAGCCATACCCCTGATCAGTGCTTTCATCTCCGGAATGTAATCTAAGGTCTCATTGATCCGAGTGTTATTGCCCCACCAGCCAATCCTAAACCAAACACCATTCACAATCCACTCCCAAATCATGCAAATGACATCTTCCTAGAAAATGATCCGGAATTTGGCCCATCTACCCAGATTGTACCCAATAAATTTCCATATACCCATATCTTCACCGAAACCTTTGAAAGTTTGCCCATATTTTTTCTACACCCTACATATTTTGCTGACCAAGCCCTGACTCTTTTTATAAGAGCATGCATTACCGCCCGTACCTGTTCCGAGGGAAAATATGTTGAGTTGCCAGTAATACTGAACCAGCTCTTAGAGTTTGGGCTAAAATTGCCCTTCGAAATGACCATTGACTGTTAGAAGTTCAGCATCCTATTCATGAAAGCCCGAAAGTGGAATCAGGAGTCAGATAATTGGGTGGTACCCATTGACGAAGTCAACTTAGATGATGCAGTCCAGATTATGGCAGACATATTTCGACAGACTGGTGAGATTTGCAGTAGGTTCGAACTACTTGATGCTTTAAAACTACAAGGGCAGTTGGTCCCTTCACTTATGCATCTTCCCAATAAGTGGGAGGATCTATATGAAGAATTCATGGAAGTTATGGAGTTCGTTAACTTCTCATGGAAAGACAACATCGTTGCCGCTAGATGGGGAGACGAGAATTATTGTTCAGATGAAGAGCCAATCTAGGAAAGGGTTAGCCCAGTAATCAATACATGTGGGATGATATCATTTGAAGATGTTCTATAAGAGATAAACAAAGTGGCCGAATAACCCAAAGTAGATAAAGAAATGAAATTTTTATTCTTCCCCTACTCCGTGAACCATATGACCAGATATTGGAGGCACTACCAGAGTCCAAATCCTCAATTAGTAGGGAAAGCTAAATAAAAAGGAGGCATCAGGGAACTCCCCATGCCAGAAATGACCATCGAGGAGAGCAAGATCCTTGACCAATTAAAGTAAACTCAAGCTAGCATCACTTTATGGGGATCTTAATGTCTTTCCAGTTTCATCAAAATGCTTTGATAAAATTGCTCACTTATCCCACAGTTCCTCCTTCCACCACGCCAGAGGAAGCCGTGAACCTGGTTGAATCATTAACCTCTACTAGATTTTTTTCCTTCTCTGAAGAAGAAATACCAAAGTTTGGCCCTTATCATAACTATGCCCTTCACATCTTTATAGAGGTGATTGGGAAGGTAGTCCCACTCTCACTCGTCGACAATGGATTAACACTCAATATTTGCCCGTTAAGAACCTTCAACTGCTTGGGTTTGAAAGTAAGTGACCTTGCTCCAACTTTCATCACAGTGAGTGCCTATGATAATACTCACTGAGAGATGATGGAAACCATAACACTCATAGTAGGGGTTGGCCCTATCAATCCCGTTACTAAGTGCCAAGTTATCGACGTACCTACTTATTTCAACCTATTGCTTGGTCAACCGTGACTTCACAGCATCAAGGGGTATCTTCCTCTCTCCATCATAAATTAAAGTTATTTGCTAAGGGGCAGGTTATCACCATTTTGGGCAAAGATGATAATACTGAGAATGTAAGCACCAGTAACCCGATACTAGAAATACAACATGGGGATGATTTTAAAAACCGAGTCGAACCACTTTCACTCCCAACAGGGGTAATTTCAAAAATTGAATTTGTCCAGAGCACAACCCTCATGGAAATGTTAACGTGAGATGTTCAAGAATATGCACTTCATGCCCGAACTGCGGCTAAGAGGACGATAGTAGGGGACACTAGAACCCATAGTCTTAAGGAAGGCCTTTCCTCCATGCGGCCTAAGTTATCAACCATCATTAGAGGAACTTATAATGCTCTGCTAACCTCAGTTGAATCGAAGGTTAAAAAGTGTCAAGGCTCTTTTGGGAGATTCCTTGAATGAAAGATACGTCAAAGAGGGTGAAGGTTTCCCCTTTTGTGGATTTCCTGAACCATAGTATGATTATGTGGATAAGAAGACGAAGCTAGGAATGGAAATTTTCTTTCAAAATAGTTACTTATGGGCCGAAGACTCCCAACATCATATGTTACCACTAGATGAGAAAGCCATAGCTATTACTAAATCTTTCGAAGGAAGTGAATCTGAGGACTCGTTCGATTTACAGACACTGGTGCTTACACTCTGCATAATCTACTCAAGTGCTACATCGTCGGATCCATCAATTCTGATCAAAGTTGCAAATGAACTCCTACTCAGCTAAAATGTTATATCAGTTCCACCTACTAAAATATAACCTATCCCTGATGTTTTTCCTATTTCTTCCTCTTTTTGTTGTTCCTCCCTTTTCTGATAACAATGTAATCTCTGTCAATGAGGCTCTCAACGTTGCTTTTCTCGAGAATGAAATAAACAAAGATTTTGAGTATCTTGTTGTGCTTTACATTAATTATCTTGATTCTAACCAAACTCTTGATGATGATGTTTTTGCAATTGAACAAATTTTAGTTTATCTTAATAAGGTTAATAACAAACAACATAATCGAGTTCAAATTAATGAGGATGAAATTATTGTTATCAATCTTGGTTCTAGTCTCCACATGCGTGAGATTATGATAGGGTCCACCCTTGATGAGCATGAACGTGAGCAACTCGAAGAAATGTTAAAGGAATTTATGGACTTCTTTATATGGTCTTGTGACAACATGCCCGACATCAATCTCAAGAACGTTTAGTACGAGATTCCAATCCTCTCAAAATATAAACTAGTCAAATAAAAACTGCGAAAGCTCCGCACTAAACGGTCAATCAAGGTTAAAGAAGATATGGTCAAACAGTTGAATTTAGGCTACATCCGAGTAATAGAATACCCCACATGGTTTGCCAATATTGTACCCATGTCAAACTCAGGAGGAAAAGTCTGCATGTGCGTCGAATACCGAGATTTAAACAAAGCCTCTTCGAAATATGTACCCACTATCCAATATCGACATGATCGTGGATAACACGACCAGTCATTCTCTCCAATCATTCATCGATGGAATTATCGGATACAATCAGATCAAGATGAAAGCTGATCATCAAGAAAAAAACCGCATTCATCACCCCTTGGGGAACCTTCTATTACACAGTTATGCCATTCGGTCATAAAAAATGTAGGGGATACCTACCAAAGGGCTTCCACAACCATCTTTAATGATCTGATACACAAAGAGGTCGAGGTCTACATAGATGATATGATCATTAAATCTAAGATGCGAGAAGGTCACGTTCCCGCCCTTCGGAAGTTTTTCGAATGGCTAGGGCAATACTAGATGCGACTTAACCCACATAAATGTGTCTTTGACTTCACCAAAGAAAAACTTTTGGGATTCATGGTTAGTGAGAAGGGGATTGAAGCAGAACCTTCCAAACTGAAAGCTATACGAGAAATGCCACCACCACAAACAAAGAAGGAAGTATCGAGGATTCTTAGGAAAATTACAATATATCAACGGATTCATCATCTAGTTGACTTTTATTTGTGAACCCATCTTCAAACTCCTTCGAAAGGATTCAACTAAAGTCTGGAATGAATATTATCAATAAGCCTTTGATAAAATTATGCAATATCTAACCCGACCTTCGGTACTCATGCCACCGCAGCATGGTCTCCCTCTACTTCTATACTTGACCATAACAAACACCGCAGATGGGGATTTGCTAGCCCAGTACCTTGAAGAAACCCATAAAGAAAGGGACATCTACTATACCAGTTATAAGTTAGCCGGATACGAAATCACCTACACTTCCTTGGAGAAAACATGCATCTCCTTTATCTGGGTCACTCATAAATTACGGAACTATATGCTCATTTTTACTATCAGACTTGTATCCCAGATAGATTCTATTAAATACCTATTTGAGAAACCTGCCTTGTCTAGCCGAATGGCCCGATGGTTGATGCTACTAGATGAGTTTGATATTGTATATGTCACATAGAAAGCCATGAAAGGGAGAGCCATCTTCAACTACCTTGCTGACTACCCCATGTAAGAGGCCGACTTTTGGATTTCTGAGTTCTCGGATGAAAATATCTTTTCACCTCTCAAGATGACCTCTAATGGTAAATGTTCTTTAACGGCACAACTAATAAAAAAAGTTATGGCATTGGGACATTCTTGTTTGCCCTTGATGACTCCCACACTTCCATTGCCATCAAGCTAGATTTTCCCTACACCAACAACATGACCGAATACGAGGCATGCACCGTAGGTCTCAAAGTCACTCTCAAGAAATGTATCCAATGCCTAGATGTCTATGGGGACTCTACCCTCATCATCAACCAGGTTCTTAGAAGATAGAAAGTCAGAGACGAAAAGCTCTTACCCTTCCATGCCCACCTAGAGGAGCTGGCCTCCCAGCTTCAAGATATCACCTTCCACGACATACCCCGAGCAAGGAACAACTTAGTCGATGCCCTTTCTACCTTAGCCTCCATGGTCGACATGACCAAGGGAATAACGATGGCCCTTTTTTAGTCCAAAAACAAGTTAAACCAACCCACTACTACTATATTGAGCTTGTCATGACACTACACCAAAAACAGCAATTTGGCACACCCTGATATTAAAAATCTGGCACCGTTTTAAACCGTGCCAGAATGGCACGGTTTAATGGCAATCTGGCACACTTTAAAACAGTGCCAAAATTTGGCGTTGTTTTAAAGTGTGCCAAAATTGAGTACACTTGATTAAAATATAAAAGGACCTAAAAAAATTATTATGTTTACTTTCCCTCTTCTCTTTCCTCTCTCATCTTTCAATCTCCCGCTCACCCGCTCCGTTTGCAAGCCTCACCCGCTCTTCTCTATTCTAGTCTCTCTCCCTCCCCTCACCCGCTCCGTTCGCAAGCCTCCAAAATCGACCCCCAAATCCAGCCCCCCAAACTAGCCTCCAAATCTAGCCGCTCCGTCCGGAAGTCTCCTTCCCAGTTCCAATAATAGTGGAGGCTAAAAATTTGGAGGTGGCGTCGCCTTCCCTGTTCCGATATGGATTTCCATTCCGGTATGGATTTCAGCTGGAAATACTTGCGATTAAGGTATTACCCTCTCCGACTAAGTTTTTTTTTGTTACAAAATATTTATATGTGGTGAAGAAATGTTGGGTCTCATTGAAATAGTTTAGGATAGATTAATAAATGTGGGTTTAACTCATTCAAATCAATTATATGTGATGCATTATTGTAAGGGTTTAACAATGATTTTTTTTTTTGTGGGTGGGGGGTGTCTCATTAAAACGTTTTTTTTTATTATGATGAATAAAACTTTGGTTTAAACTATGATGATTTTTTTGTTAGGGTTAAATTGTGAACTTTTTTAAGGGTTTAACTGAAATTATGTAAATCTTTCTTTAATCATATGATTCCATAATTAATTGGAACATTGAGGAAAAAATTCCATTTTGCTAGAGATCCCCTTGCTGGAATTTTTTTTCCATTTTCTAACACTAAGTTACCTATAAAACATTACAATACTATCATCTTTTTATTTATGTAATTTTTTGTTTTATATTAGTTTACTAGTTTATTTACAAAACTTTATGCAAATGCAACTGAATTAAAACACTTAGTGAGAAACGTATCCTTGAGATCCGCCAAGATTTACATGGAATCCCTTAAACTTATCTCTCTATCTTTCCTATATTTCATCACGTTTTAATTATCTCTTCAATCAATCTTTGTAATTTATTCATCCTTTTGGACCCATTGGCAATTTGAAATGGAAGCTATGTTTTTGGCTGAGAATTTGGAGGTGGCATCGCCTTCCCAGTTCCTACCATCCCAGGAAGTAGAGTTGGAGGATATGCCGTAGTTTAAGAGGAAGTAATCAGTGGGTTTGTAAGGCTGATCATCGGCTGTGGCGACGGAGAGGATGAGGATGAGGAAAAAGGATATGTAGAGAGTAAGGGTGGACATGGTTCAGTTCAGATACTTGAGAACTATTTTTATTCACGAAAACAAAAGCCAACAACATTATCTATACTGAAGGGTTCCTCTACCGCAGCTAGTTTGCTCATCATCCCGCCCGCCCGCCCCTTATCTCCTCATCCAAGATTGTTCATGTTGTTCATCACCTCGCCCGCACCTCATCATCATGTCACCACCGAAGGTAAAGGTAACTGTTGTTCCTGTCATTTCTTTTGAGATTTGATAGTTCCTTATTCTAAATTAGGTTGAGATTTGTTCCTTCCGCCCAAGATTTATTTTCTTCAAGTAAAACCTAAGTATTAATAATGTATTGGTTTGCATTTTTTGCTTGAGATTTGTTTGCATTTTTTAACATTTAATAGATTAACTGTTGTTCCTATTGCGATTTTTTTAAAGCTTGCATTTTTTGTGGCCACTTTTGCATTATGGTCACTTTTGAATTTATAATAAGGTTAAAGGTATTTTAGGAGTTAATGACGATAATTAAAAAATATTGTCATTGATATCCACTTTTGAGTCCCCCCCCCCCCCGATATAACAATATCAGGTGCCTCTCTTATACTGAATTATTTTCATATGGCTTGTGTACCATGTTAAGATGTTATATTGTCCTATATTTAAAAGAGTAGTACTACTGAACATTATGGATTTGCACGGAGTATCAATGACATGCAAGTTGTGTCCTTGTTTTGTTGTTGTTACAAGTCATGATATTTGCTAACTCCTTATCTCATTCAAAGAAGACATTTATAAATTTATAAATGAAGACGCAACATGTATAATTTTTTGGTCATAATTACATATTTTCTTTATCTTTATTGTATTTTCCTTGTCAGCGGAAGATTTCCAAATTTGTAGACATTGTTGGACCAAATGGGATACTTTCGAGAAGTTATGGCGCGAAGAGTTCATCGCGTGGCTATCAAAATACAAATGAAATCTGGTTAGTATCAAATTCTCTTTAAATGTTGCAGCATTAAATAAAGAAATGACCTGAAATAGCGGCAACAAGTAGCCAAACGTAAAATGACTTACTTTATGAGCTTATTTAGTTAAATTGGTGGAAGGGATTTACTAGTGGTTTGGTTTTGGAATTTGCTGCTACAATTGAGTTTATTTTAAATGTTAAAACATGTTGGATTTAATGAGTAAACAAATGAAGTGACCGCGTAATCGCGGGTCTCCCCGTTTGACAATATGACGATAATTTCAAAATACGTAGATTAGGCTTAAAAACAAGCCGTTTGAGGGTGAAAATCCAAACGACCCCGTAAGAGGCACGAACACCTCGCACCGGACCAATGTAACTTGTACGAACTGACCGCGTAGTCGCGGGCCTCTCGGTTTGAGAATATGACGATACTTTGCAAAAATCAACACTTAAACTTAAAAACAGGCCGTTAAAGGGTAAAAACCTAATCCAGCCCCCAAACGTCCCTTTAAGAGGCGCAAACACCTCGCAGGGGACCAATGTAACTTGTAGGAACTGACCGCGTTGCCCCGGGTCTTTCTGTTTGAGAATATGATGATACTTTGCAAAAATCAACACTTAAATTTAAAAACGGATCGTTAAAGGGTGAAAACCTAAACCAACCCCCAGACTTCCCTGTAAAAGGCACAAACACCTCGCACGGGACCAACGTAACTTGTAGGAACTGACCGCATAGTCACGGGTCTCCCGATTTGAGAATATAATAATAATTTATAAAAATCAAGACTTAGACTTAAAAACAAGCCGTTTGAGGGTGAAAACCCAAACCAGCCCCCAAACGACCCCATAAGAGGCACGAACACCTCGCACGGGGCTAATGTAACTTGTACGAACTGACCGCGTAGTCACGGTCTCCCGGTTAGAGAATATGATGATAATTTGCAAAAATCAAGACTTCAAACTTAAAAACAGACCGTCAAAGGGTGAAAACCTAAACCAGCCCCCAAACGTCCCCGTAAGAGACAAAAACACCTCGCACGGGACCAATGTAACTTGTAGGAACTGACCGCGTAGTTGCGGGTCTCCCGGTTTCAGAATATGATTATACTTTGCAAAAATCAACACTTAAACTTAAAAACAGGCCGTCAAAGGGTGAAAACCTAAACCAGCCCCCAGACGTCCCTATTAGAGGCACTAACACCTCGCACGGGACCAATGTAACTTATAGGAACTGACCGCGTAGTCCCGGATCTCCCGATTTGAGAATATGACGATAATTTGTAAAAATCAACACTTAAATTTAAAAACAGGCCATAAAAGGGTGAAAACCTAAATGAGCCCCCAAACGTCCCCGTTAGAGGCACAAACACCTCGCACGGGACCAATATAATCTGTAGGAACTGACCGCGTAGTCACGGATCTCTCGGTTTGAGAATATAATGATAAGTTGCAAAAATCAAGAGTTAGACTTAAAAATAAGCCGCTTGAGGGTGAAAACCCAAACCAGCCCCCAAACGGCCTCGTAAGAGGCACGAACACCTTGCACGGGGATAATGTAACTTGTAAGAACTGACCGCGTAGTCACGGGTCTCTCGGTTTGAGAATATGACGATAATTTATAAAAATCAACACTTAAAACTTAAAAATAGGCCGTTACAGGGTGAAAACCTAAAGCAGCCCCCAAACGTCCCCGTAAGAGACACAAACACCTCGCACGGGACCAATGTAACTTGTAGGAACTGGCCGCGTAGAGAGAAAATGTGAATGGGTGAAGAAACCTCACCACCTTACCTCCTTTTATACTTGAAAATTTTGGCTAAAAACAAGAAGTCTGCAAAATCCGAATGAAAGCTACCCCATCAAGTACTGGTAGTTGAAGAAAGTGCAATCAAAGCCTTGGAATGGTTTGTCTAGACTAACCTGCCAATAGGTAGGACAAGGGGCATGCCGATCATCACCCCTATTTTTAGAAAATTCCATCTTTTATTTTTTGTCAAAATCAAAAACTCAAAAATAATCTTTATTTCAAAGAACTCGGGATTTTTCTTCCTATATTTTTAATCATCCTGTCTCAAAATAAATTTTCTTTTGAGTAATTCTAACCCTTTTTACAGTCTCAACAACAAAGTAAAAAGTGCATATAGATTAAGTCACTTAAAGAATAGATAAATAAATAAAAATCCCATTCAGTATATATATATATATATATATATATATATCCATCATTACATTTTTTATAGAAAAAAGAAGAAAAACAACGGGACTCAACCCGAAAGCCCAAACTCTCTCTCTCTCTCTCTCTCTCTCTCTCTCTCTCTCCCACCCCTAAGTATCCCCCGTACCTATGATGCGCACGCTTCCCACGGCGAGGAGCTGAGGAGCTTCCACTACCTGATCCAGATTCCTCATCTACAGAAGTAGACGGCACAAGATAAGAAGGAATAAGAACCGAATCCCAAATATAGGTTGTCGCAGAAGCCACCCAGTCTCAAATGTCCCTCAACCAAGTAGTAGACACCCGAACAAGCTACAAGGAAAATAAAAGGGCAAATCAACCAGTTTAAAGCAAAAGAAGAAATTGTAATGACAAAGGTACAAAGAAATGAAAAAGATATACCTATAGCTGAAGGACGTCCTTCATCATCCCTAAAACCGTTGGGTCCACCGTATTAGGGAGGTGTTTCATACGTTGCGATCCTCCTCCAAACAATCAGAAATTATATGAAGGCGGGGCAAAATGGAGAAATGGAGCCTCCGTCGTCGCTGCTGCCACTGACGATAATGCACCACCAGTGCTGTGGCAGGCCCCAACGACCGACTCGTACCCCTACTAGAAGCCGTAGGAGGTGAAGGCATATTCACCGCGTCGTAGATGCAGGAAGGAATCAACTATCTAGTCACGAAGTCAAGATAATCGTAAGTCACCACCCCGTCAGTATAGGACATGTAGGGCTCACCAACCATCACCACAGCCCTAACCTCCTTCGATATCTCTCGCACCCGCCTCATATACCTCGAGGGCATCTCCGATGGGACCATCACCTCATCTTCCACGATCTGTTGGACTACTCTCTCTCCTAGATACCAAGAATGAACAAACTCGTGCGCCAATAACCAACACATCTGCACATTCATTCCAATCACCCCTGTGTGCTAGATATCCGTCCCCCGGGGATAGAAAGTAACCTGCATTTTTCCAAAATAAAATCAATACTTACAAAAATAAAGAAAATGCCAAAAAAAGGAATCAAAAAAGAAAAAGATAAATAATATGGTCGCTCATTAGGACATTCAAGACCTGACACACTGTCGATAATGAAAGAGACTGCTTCGACTATCGGTTGGACTTTTACCACCGGCACATTCGGTAGAAGCCCCCCACCTCCTCATCATGTAAACCAATCAAACGGGCATTGATCTCAATCATCTCATGAAACCACGTCTGCAAAAGTCAAAAAGGAAATTTAAGAAAATACATAATGAGAAATGAGAAAATTACCTCCAGAAGATACGTAGCTCTAGTAAAAGTTTGTCGACAGCCCTGGCTGAAAGCATACAAAGAAGAATAAAGGGTCACTAAAGTCAGGATACTCCAGTCATAAAGAGGGATATTAAAAATACCCTCAAAAATGGTAAAAAACACAAGTGGACGACGTCGTCACTTGAAACCACAAAGACAACCCACAACAACAAAATAATCAATAAGCAGGCCATCTGCCTCACCTGCAGCCTGTCGGTCTCATCGATCCTCCGACCCAGTAGAACCTCCCGAAGAAGAGAAATGCGGATCAAGTCCCTCGATATTATTCGCCCCATGTCTCCCAGCGCTGCATCAACCGCCACATGTATCACCCTCAGAGATCGGTCCACCTCTATATACGTACCCTTGCAGTCAATCCCCAACAGCTGCTGAACATCAATGGCGGTCATTGTCATCTCCCTGAATCCCAATTTTATGGTGTGGTTATTATTCCACCACCTTTCCCCAGCGCACACAGAACGACCGTCGAGCGCATCGTCTCATCCAAAGTCGACACCAAACGATAAAAACCTGCAGAAGAAACTACCCAGTGCACCACGTAGGAAGGTGCTCCCATACATCCCTAAATCCAATCCTCCCTAGGGAATGAAAGATCGTAGCAGCTATGTCAGTCTTCCAAAATAAAAAAGAAACCTTTTGTCAAAATTCAAATAAACAAGAAAATGAAAAGAATTCCAAAAGTCATGTGGTACTTACATAGCCCTCAGGGTTCCTCACTCTAGATGACTGGTGGTGCAACGGATCGCACAGAAGAGTGCGATCATTAGCAATAGGCTCGAATAAATCAAAAGCGTTCTCGTTAGCCAACGCTAAGAGCACACTAGCCCGCCACTTCAGGTTTGCCCAATCGTTATCGACCAACCATGCCATGTGGGCCTCGCTACTTGAGAAATCCACTATTTTTTACTCTCGAACGAGGAAAGAACGTAGGAGCAGATCGTAGAAGAGAGAGAGGCAGAAGATAGAAAAGATATAAGCTGTGAAAAATGAAGAGAATTTGCCCCTTTTTATAGGAGGCCAAGGGGCATACCGATCGACAATTCCCTGACACACACCAATCGTCACTGTTTCCCCCCCTCCCTAAGCAGTCCAAAAGACCGTGCCACTGTCGATTGGGAATTCCTGCAACTTTCTTATCGACAATATCCCAGAAATTTTGTACAAAAAATCTAAAAAATTCCATAAATTTCTCAGAAAATTCCTAAAATTATCAAATAAATAACGAAACATTTCTTTGAAGCACACTATATAGTTGAAGAGCTTAGCTAGTTCGGAAAAGAAGACAAAATTTGAGTCACTCCTATTTACTTCATTACATCTTTAAGAACTTCAAGGCTGTCTTCATCAACAAAGATCAATGGTCTTCAGGTAGAAAACCAACACACAACATACTCTAGGATTGCACATTTGCATATTTCATTTCATATATGAGGTGTGTGTTAACTTGGATTAAAATGAATTCTCTACATTTATTAAGAATTTTTAGGAATTTTTAAACATTCAAAATCTATTTTTAAAAGAATTAAATTTAGGGTTTTAAAATGTTTGGGGTTAATTTTCATATATTGAAACTTCCTACAAATTGCCTTGGGTAGAATCCGAAAGTGCTAGAGACATTTGTGGGTGCAAATAGGATTTTAAAAGATAAAAAACACGCATTTTTCAATCACTTATATCCGTACACGTGTTGGTCTTTTGATGGATGGATTTGTGTTTTTTATGGGTCTGTGATGAGAGTTTCAATCTTCACCGTTCGATCATTTTTAATCTAAGACTACATGTTATCTTGAACAATCCATGTAACGCTAATGAGAACCTATCAGAATGTAATTTGTGCGGTTCATTAATAGCCATTAGATTGAGAGTTCAAACAACTAAATTCATCTCAACCCTTGATTTTCCTTAAGCTTCCATACTCTTCCATCACTTGCATAAATAGAGGCCTTCGTCTTCACAATTCCAATCTTTGAGAGATCCAGGGTCTGAGAAAAAAAAACAGAGAGAAGAGAGAAGAAAAATAGTAGAGAGAAAAAAATATAAATTTCAAACAAAACTCTACCAAATTTTCTTCTGAAAATATTTTTGAGAGTTAGGGTTTCCTGGTTTACATTTTCTATCCTCTTAGGTCTAAATTTCTCACTCAACAGCCTCACAGAATAAGATTTCGTTTCTTTTTTAGAAACTCGTAGATATATTTTAGTGATACATAGTCACTTAGATCATAGGTTGTTTTGATTTCTTTATTAAGAAATCATTCTCTCATGTTGTATTTATTTTCTGAAGATTGAAATATTGTTTATCCAACATTTCTCTTCTTTTTTACAAACCTGAAATAAAGACTTGTATATTTCCAGTTTGTTAAATTTTGGAGTTCGAAAAATTTGTATATAAATAATTTCAAAATAATATTTGTTTTAAATATTCTAAAGATTTACAGATCTTTTATACTTACAAGTTTTGTAATTCGTAGGTATTGTTTGTAATTAAGCGTGTGTGAGTGCATGCATGTGATTTAGGCACAACACTCACAACACAATAACCCATCATCAGTGAATAATGTTGTTGGTTGAGAGATTCTGACCATTTGACTCAATGTAAAGCTAAAGGAGCCAAGTTAAAGAATGGAGAGGACAACATCAAAGCCTTTAAGAAGTAAGAAAATAACCGAGGAGTGTAGGTATATTTCTGGACTTACAATATGTATGTTTTTTGCGGGTATCTTGTTGAATGCGTGTAACCTTTAAAACTGTCTTAGTGGAATTTTGTTTTGATGTGTAGAGACCTCCATCGATGTTCCCCAATTTGGGTGGGGTTTTACCACGTAATTTTTTTTTACTCTTGTGTGGGTTGCTTTATTTTCCATAGCTACAATCTACTGCATAGACTTAGGTTTTAAACTATAAACCTATTTCCAAGAATTTTGAATATTTTGTTCCTGCAAATTATTTTTAACACACCTTGTGTACTAATCAATATTTTTACAAGAGTCTCTTCAAAAAGTAGTTCGAAACTCATTCAACCTTTTTAACAAAAGTTAAAATAACTTAGTGATGGTTTTTCATTCTTCACCAAGAAAACCATTTTCCAAGCTCCCAAATCCCTAACTGAATTAAAACCATGTTTTATCCCCATCTTAAAACCTAAAAATCACCACCCGCAAGCCCAATACAGTTCCCTAGCGGAATCCAAAAACCTCATCCTCAGTAGAAATCAAATGCTTCCCCTACAGGGTTACGTAATATCCTACCCATTTCCACAATAGGAGTTCCCGAATTAAACTTTTTCCCAAAAAAAATCCAAATTCTCGAAGCAACTAGAAGCCCTAACCGAACATCTTTCCCCATCGACGTCTCCAAGAAACACATTCCCCAGAGGAATCCCAAAATCCTTTGTAGAAATCAAATTGCTGCCCCAGTAGGACTACGTATACTTCTTCCCAATCCATCCACATAATACATAGACTTATATCACATCCCCAGTAGAGTCTGGAAAAGGTAAATTTCAAATTCCCAAGGAAATCTATTCCTACACTTTTACTACAGGTCCTCAGAATTTACCTCGACCCTCAAAATTGGTCGCCTCCACTTAAGATCCTCATAATTGACCTCGACCTTCAGAATTGGTCGCTTCTACTTAAGGTCCTCATAATTGGCCTCAACCCTCAGAATTGGTCGCTCCCACTTAAGGTCCTCAGAATTGACCTCGGCCCTCTGAAATGGTCGCCTCCACTTAAGATCCTTAGAATTTACCTCGATCTTAGAATTGGTCACCCCCACTTAAGGTCCTTAGAGTTGACCTCGATCCAAAAAATTGGTCACCATAATTTAATTCCTCAGCATTTACCTTAGCCCGTCAAATCTTCTATCCCCAGCATTGCCTTAGGTCCCCAGAATCGACCTCGACCCTCTGAATCGGTCATTTTTATCCCCTTAGGTCCTCTGAATCGACCTCTTTCCTAAACATCTTGTGGTGTCTATTTTGACGACTTTCACTTATTCCAAGCTCATTCGTTGAGGGGCTTTAGAGACACCACATTCTATCCCCTTATAAGTCTCTCCTTAAGTCCCTATCACCTCCCCATTCAACACAAACCTTAGGTCATACTTCGAGTATCGATCTAGAGGCCATCGGGTACACTTGATCCCCGTTTGACTCTGGTAAACTTCATAGCAAAATCTCAATGAATCTTTGAAGGGCTCTAAATCCCTCTTCCAAAGGTCTACCCCGTGCATGGATCAGCATAACTATTCAGACGAACGGTCCATTTTACTATCAAAAACCATATGAAGGCCACTAGGCACTCTCGGTCCCCAATTTGACCCTAATCAACTTCATTTTTAGAGCGAAAGTTTAATGAATCTTTGAAGGGCACTAAAAACCTTTCCAATGCTCTGCCCCGTGCTCAAAACGTCAACCATTCGGACGAACTATACATTTTCCCTCAAAAACTAATTCAGAGCTTATCAAGCGCGGGTTTTATTTGACCAAAGTCAACTCTTCAGCTCAAACGAGACTAAATGAATCTTTAAAGGTCACTGGATACCATTTTAAACAATCCACCTCGTGTGCAAATCATCCTTACGGTATCGACGTACGATCCGATTTACTCCTAGAGGTCATCGAGCACTTTCGAGCCCCGTTTGACCAAAGTCAACTCTTTTAACCGATCGAAGCTCTTTGGAACATCGAAGTGCCTCACATAAAATTTCCAAAGGTCTACCCCATGCGCAAATTGGACTTTTGGTTTGGACGAACCATCCATCGTCGTTCGATGATTTTTCTATCTAAAAGACCGACGAGCGCTTTCGATCCCCGTTAGACCCAATGTCAACTCCCGAACTCGGGAGCGTCCCAAAGGAGTCTCAAAGGTCTTTGAATTACCTTTCTAACGATATGCCCCATGCACGATTTGGATTTATAGATTGCGTCCTATGACCATTTTTCCAAAAAAATCTATACGAGACTGCCAATTGACAGGTCCATTTCCCTGCCTATTAGCAGTGTGTCTTGGGTGCCGATTGGTACGGCAAGGACAATGTCAATAGGCAGTCCACCTTCACTATATAAGGATAGCATGATCTCACACCAAAGCACCATAGAAAACATCAACTTCAGTGATCTCAGCAACATTCTTCTTAAGTCAGCGAGATTACCTTATATGAAACCTTTAACCCTTTTTCATTACCATAATTTTCACACCCAATTTAGCAAAAATCCTCCAACATTCTTCATTCTCTTTCAATGGAGCTCATCAACAATCAAGATTAATGTCCAAGTCTCCAAAGAAGGTGCAAACACTTTTCTCTCTTTTTAAAATTCCTTTTATTCTCGCATTAATTATATAAATTCTTAATTTATCTTTTCATCTTTACTAGACATATACATTAAAATCTCATCCTTTATTAGTTGTATTTCACTCAATTTATTTTCTAAAAAAAACTCAAAACAAAGAAAAAGAGGATTGCACCTATAAATTTCGACGGGATTTTTCATCACATTTCTCAAAACTAAAAATATCTTTTAATAAACTTTCGTACGAATCTATGGGGTAAACCCCACCCTTATGCCACCTGCGAATTACGTGGACTTTGATGCCTTTATAGGCTACATAGGCATCTCGGGCTAAAACCCGAGACTCGAGTCCTATTTTCATACTTTCATATTTTTCCTATTTTATCTACATATGATTCATATATATCTTACTTGTGATTCACAATTGCATCTTATCTAACATATCTTATCGTTTCATTATAACGATCAATATCTCGATAAGCGGTCACATCATATTTTTATTTGTTATTTTGGTAACATTCCTTTGGATTACCTCACTCTGTGTTTTCCATGACTCGAGTCGAGTGATTTCGATCTCTACTTATATATACACGCACACACACTTCACGGAGAAATTAAGGAAAATAGTAACATAAGCCCATGAGAGACGGAAAAAGGGAGAGATGGGTGCTTAACACCTTCCCACTCCGTAACTTAGCCCTCGAACCTATGAACTATTACTAGTTTCGTAAGCATTAGTTTGTCTTTGATACCTCTCTTTCGAGACAGCAGCATGTTTTTTTCTTGTTTTGAGCAAAATAAGTTGGCCACTCTATCTCTCTACGTCATCCCACATCGACGATGGCCGAAGAACCCCCTTTGAGTAATGATGGGGTTCGATACCTTTATCCTTCCCTCTTTTCCCACCTGACGAATGCCTCTGGGGGAGAGTGGGAAGAACTCAGGGATGGCACATATACCTCGATGTTTTTCCTGATCTGCTCTTTAAACACATTATTTACCAGTCTCTAGTGGGTTGCTCTCGCATTTTAAGATCAAAGGGCATGACATTGTAGCAGTAGGTGCCTCTGCTGGTGATGAAGGACATTTTTTCTCGATTTGTTGGCTTCATTTTGATTTTATTATACTCAGAATAGGCATCCATAAAGCTTAATAACTCATGACCCGAAGTGGCATTAACCAGCTGGTCGATTCTGGATAGGAGGTAGTGATCCTTTGGACAAGCCTTATTCAAGTTAATGAAATCTACACACATCCGCCACTTATTGTTCTTCTCGCGCACCATTACCACAATGGATAATCATTCAGGGTATTTTACGTCCTCTATGAAGTTATCCTCCATAACTTCCGAACCTTTTCTTGAACTGCCATATTCTTTTCAGCATAAAAAACTCACCATTTTGCTTTATCGGTTTAGTACCTTCCAATATACTCAATTTGTGGCATACGAATTATGGGTCGATTATAGGCATGTCCTCATGACTCCAGGCAAACATGCTCTTACGTTGTCGAAAGAAGTCGGCCATTTTTTCTTTAGCTTTGAATCTAAAGATGATCCAATTTAGACAGTCTTCTCTGGGTGCTCTTCGCTGAGTACTACGATTTTAATTTTTTTGACCACTTGTCCATTGATTAGCTTCTTCTCATTTTGTGGATTTATAATTTTAATTTGGTAGGCGGTGATCCATTTTTCCTTCTCTTCTTGGTTGGGCAAAGTGAAGTAGCACTCACAAGATTCTACCTGGTTCCCTTTGACAACACCCACTTCGTAGCGGGTCAGGAACTTCTAGAACTTGTTCATCGATGAAAGTAAAACTTTGACTTCTTTAGGTCAACTCTAACTAGGATGATGTTGCATGCCGAAGGAATATTTTTATTGAGTACAAAGAAATGCGCATTTTCTATTCGACGGGTCGGACAAGCGTTGACTGTAACTTATAGTTCCATTATTCCCAAGGGGTACACCTTATTATTAGAGAAGCCGATCAAATGGCGGTGATATGGCATCAATTTTTTGTCCTAAAGCTTCAGCCTTTTGAAACAATTATATAACATAATGTCCACTGAGGTACCATTATCTACGAGGATTCTGGATACCTTGCTTTCATGAATCATAATGGTGATGACTAGAGGGTCATCATGAGGGTATAAAACCCCAGATAAATTATCCTTTGAAAATCCAATAATAAGATGATCTTTATTTACCTTTTTGGGGCGAGTAGCCATGTTGCCCGTTAGGTCGATTAGTCTAAAATGAATGCAAGCCTTGGCCTCGTTCAGGTGAGCTTTTCTCTCGCTAGCTCATCTCTTCCACCAACATCTCCCTAGTAATGAAATGGAACCCAAAAGATATTATTTTGACCTCATGGATCGGTTCCCTTGGCTTTTTTTGGCAGATTTAGTTTATTGTCCAAGTCATCATCCCATCCCCTTTTCTTCTCGTATATCTTCTGGCAAGGGTATTCTAATCATCTTCTGTCCTTATGCTTCTAGAGATCTACTCGACTATATTTATCCATGTACCTAGGTAACTTACCCCTTCTAATTAGAATCTCAATCTCAATTTTGAGAGCAATACAGCTCTTTGTGTTGTCGTCATGATCCTTATGAAACTCATAGTATTTGCTCTTATCATGCCGATTTGTGCGTGCTTTGAACTTTTCAGGCCACCCGAGCTCTTTACTTCCTCTGATATCCTTAATGGTTAACGCCAACCATTAAGGGGGTGTACTCGTTGTACCATTTCGATTTCTCACTTTTTTTATCCTCCTGGTCTTTATTTTCTATACTTTTTCTAGGAGCAGACTTAGAGTGATCGGATTCTTTGGCAGTTATGGACTTTTTGGCCTTCATTATCTTGCCTGTTTTAGCTCAAAGCTCTGTCATGGATCGAGGCGTCTCTTTTGCGAGCGCTAAGAAGAACTTTCCTAATTGCAAGCCACTCATTAGTGCATTTATGGCAGTTTACTCGTTACAGTCTACCACCTCCAGCTTTTCACTAATAAAACAGGTAATGCAGTCACGTGTGGAGTCGTCTGCTTTTTGCCAAACATTGAGAAAATGAGCCACTCTCTTCCTAGTCTTGGCTTCAAAGAATAAATTATTGATAAAGAGATTGTCCAACTATTGAAAGTTGGAAATTTATCCATATGGCAAGTTGTTGTACCAGATTTGCTCTGATCCGATGATGGTGCTGGAAAATGTTCGACAATGAATTTCATTAGGGATAAATAAATGTCGATAGTGGTTTGATACTGCTCCATATGCAGTATGAGATCCGTCTTGCTGTCACATTGGGGTGTAAGCATAGGGAGTTTGAACTTAACGGGCATCAGATAACTCACAATGGAGGGAGCGAAGGGCGATCCCTTCATGAAGTCCCTATGAAGAGGGTTTTTGGACCAGTCCATTTGTCCCAATTGATCTTTTAAGCCTAAATGGACCCCTTTTAAGGTTGATCATTATGTTCGGCTTTAACTATAATGAATTTGAGTGATCGACCTTGACTTTTTGACGAGCTCTCTTCTTAGGAAGTCTGACGAGGGACGATCTTCTAGATTTAACTGAACATTCGACTCCTCGAGAAATTGACCGAGTAGATTCTTCTCGGTTGTTATTGCGCTCTTTGGACTAGCTAGCTGTTATCCCCTTCTTCTCTGTAGAACCATTCGATCAAAGGCTGACCCTCTGCTTAGTCTTTCCAGCACACTGGGTCTTTCTTTAGAAATCATCGTAAATTATCAATCGGAGGAATGTGGTGATGTCTAGGTTGTAGAATCAGTCATCACATGACCCAAAATGTCGAGACGTTCTTCTATTATCGCGTAACCCCAGGTTTAATCTCTAGGGATTTCAAGGGCCTATGTTTTGTAGACTTGCCTCCTATCCCTATAAGATACGGGAGGTGGCATCTCATGTCTCCCTCCTGAGACTTCCTGGCTATCGGGAGTAGCAGGACTTGCTCAAAATATGTTTGCTTCATCCTGGAGTGTCTATGTCAGCTTTTTGATGCTTTTTTGCATAGCCTCCTGTCCCTTATCCAGATTCATTAAAATACCTTGTATGTCACCCATTCCCATTAGAATGGAAGGTGGATGAGCTTCTTCCATACGACTGCTTTCTAGGATTTTTTCCATTAATAGAGATTCGTGAATTATAAAAAAGGGGAAAGAGAATTTAGAAAAGTTAGGAAACAACAACGGCTTGTCAAGTTCCCACAGGTGGCGCCATTATGTTATCGTTTAAAATTGGTTTATAGATTTATGTCTTAGATGAGGAATTATAAAAAAATAGACAATAACAAAAAATTGAAAGGTAATAAATGGAAAGAGAGAGTGGGATGAGGGACAAATATAGAATATGGGATTTACGTGGTTCGGCCCAAAATATGTACCAATGTCCACGAGTGCAGTGATGATTATATTATTTGTTTAAGGGAATCAGAAAGAGTACAAGTTCTGAGTTACACTTTCTTTCTATCTCTCTCTAAGGTTAGCGAAGAGATGATGATATCCGTCCCTCATCCCCGTAGGATCTTATGCTATTTATAGTTAGTTATTAAAGAATATTAAGGGACAGGTGGACTACCTTTATAGGTCAGGAAATTATACCTTTTATACATAGTGGAACGGATAAGGATGCGTTTGTTACATCACAAATAGAGTGGGTCGATGTTTAAATTTTGCACGTGCATAAGTATGATAAGCGTGACCGATGATCTTCTCCTATGTGTATAGGAAGGTACAAAAATGATATTGACTTAGTAAACTAACGCAGATAATTAACACCGTGAGACAACTGTCAAGATATTTTGTGAAATTTATTTCTTGTATTTATCCTATTAGATTTGTAATTTAAAACGATCTTACTAAATCTAAGATACTAATATATTTTTTGGTATATAGTGTTCAGATATGGTCATTTAGACTGTGATTGTAATTTGTTAGGACATTTTATAATATAGACGTGTGAGTACTCTTGCATGTTCATATAACAAAACTTATACTGTCTCACAAACTTCACATAGTTTGAATGTGATTATTTTTTAGAGAACTTGATTGATGGGTCGATGTAAAGACGTTACTGGATTGGACGTTCAAGTCTTATTGGATCAGAAAGATTGCTCATGAGGTGCAACTCAGAGGTTTAGGTAGATTTATTTTATTTTATTTGGTCATGTTACATGCTTTTAATTTGTAACCTTATTCTTGTGTTTAGTGGATATTCTTGTTTTGTGGTGTAGAAGTCACCGTGGATGTTTCTCCCTAACTTTGGGGTTTTACCATCTTAAAAATCTACGTATTGAACAACTCTGGATAATCTTAACTCTTACATGCTTCCAAAACATAAATAAGGTTTATTAGACTTTATTTTATTGAAATTATTTTACCAAGGGTTTTAAATATTAGATTTATATTTCTGTTTTTATTTAACACATCTTGTGTCAAATCTTGATTTTATAAATAACAGTTTCTTCAACAAGCTCATCAGATTCTCAATTTTGCCTTAACTTTGTTAAATATTAGATTGAGTTACTTCAAATACACAATTTTGATAAAATCCTGAAATTTTGATAAGAAGATGAATAAATACCTTGGTTAAACTTCTTTCACAAGAAGAAAAAGAAATGCATTGGAAACATTGCTCTAGATAAGGTTTTTCACCAATGGTAGTATAAGTTGTGCATGTTTAAGGAGAATAAGCATTCACAGTCTACTGTTTATTTGATTTGGTAAGTGTGGAGGCTTATTTAATTCAACCCAATACTTCAGTCGACCATCCCAATCAGGAAGATTCACTACCACGATCCTATTTTCCCTTCATGCATTGAGGAACAAAAGACCACCATTAGTGTGCAACCAAGAATAGCAAAACATGATCTCATGGACTCCCAGACTGGTCCCATATAACTCATTAATTTTGTGAACTCTGTTCATTATTCTCCAAGTGTTGGGAACACACTGAGCAGGGACGACTTCAAAATAATCAAAAAATTCAAGAAATAAATGATTTGGGGGGAAGGTCGAACCCCCTTTGACCATAACTAGAGTGTGAATCCAGTGTCCCTTATCCATATCTCTGACATATCTAGGCATGGGGGGACAACACGTCTCCACCTAGTTTGGTATAGAGTATCTCTCCCTAAACTCCTCTACAGTTCTACTATCGATAATGTCCATTGAAGATAGAAATTTAAAAGGAAGACACGAACGGAGGACTTACATGAAAAGAGTAGAGAATAAAACTCTGAACAAATGAGGAACTGATAGGTAAACTCTGAGAATGATTTATGAAGAAGAAGGAGTGGAACACAGAATGACGGTTGTTTACAAGCGAGCCTAATTTGATCTTTGTGCGAGAATGATGAGGAACGGTCCCCGGAAGGATTTTGGTTGTTCAAATTCTTGATCGGATGAACGCGCTCATGCTATTTCAAAATTATAACAAGTTTTCCATCCATGTCACTTCAAATTCTTTCCGGACGAGCATACCCTCGATAGTTATCAAAAATCACAAAGTTGCCATGCCGATTTTAAAATAATTCCAGGCATTGGGCTTTGAACTTACTTAATTCCTATTGTCCCAACACCTTAGCCTAAAGATTGTAGGGGCAATTATGGAGACTTATTTAATTTATCCCAATACTTCAGCCGACCAGTCCAACACACAAAATAGACTGCCCCACCTAACTGAAGATAGTTATTTTTATACCCGTGTATTTGATACGTGCTTAAATGCATGAGGATAGAGTCAAATCATTTACCAACGATCTCGGAGGAGATATTAAGGGACACTTACGAGTTATTTACAAGCTAGTTGAGTTACTTGTACAATTCAATCACTTATTTTTATAAATATAAAATGTAAACCCTGACCGGGGGCAAATGGATGTAACTTCGATTGTTTGAGAGACACTAATAAGAATACATTCACCTCTTCATAAACATAGACAAGTTGTCGAACCACGTATATCTTGTGTTGTGTGTGATCATTCATTATTTTATCTCGATAATACTTTATATATTTACTATTATGAAAATATTTGCACTCACAATTGGTGATGTTAGTGGGAAGAAAGTATTTTTCCTATGAAAGCAGTTATCAAAAGAAAGCCCGTGATGTCTCACCATAGCAGTAATCTTCCTCAAGTTGGCAACATGGAGAATGATTCAGTCCTGCCCAGGGTCATATCGAAGATTCACCAGCAGCCAAACCCCAGGTTCCTCTCGGAGAGGCAACCTTTTGAGGGAAGTCAGGGACTACCTAGGTCTACTCAGATCTCCAGGCTGGTTGACGCTTACAAAACTAGGCTTTAAGAGTAGGAGGAGGTGACACGCCTCGGGACGGAAGAAAACACTCGCTTGTGAAAGGATGGAGAGAGATTGTAATACCCCGTATTTTTATGATATATTAAATAATTATGGGATTAATTATTATTATTGGATTAATTAAATTAAAAAGGTCGGGAAATTTAATTGTTAATTAATCCGAATTTAAAATAATTATTAACTAGCGTGCCAATAGTTAATACTTATTGATGGAAATCATTGATTATTACTGTGGGTATATGTAATATGGAATTATATAATTTTTATAAATTTTCGGAGTGCGAAATACGAAAGTTTGGTATTTTAAGTCAGGACGCACGTGTGAGTCGTGTTGGGACTAGTTGTATGGAATAAAAAGATAAATTATTTTTGGATAACTCGTATGGTGATTTCGAGTGCCCCATTGAGTTCGGAAGGGTCAAGATAGTCAAAAAACTCTACTCGGATATTTTATTTGGACTCTCGGGTAATTTTAGGCCTAACTGACACCCCGTATGGGTATTTTTATCCTTTGGAATTGTGAAGTAATAATATGGACGAAAATTGGGAAATAAAAGATAGATGTACATGGTTTAGTGGGGAGTTATCAGCTCTAAACCTACGTGAGATAAAATAGAAAGGCACAGAGGAAGGAAGAAGAAGCTGTTGGTGTTCTTGGTGCCTAACTCAAGAACACACACCAAAAACTATACCAAAGTATAGATCGCGAGACGAGGAACACACTCATACCCATATCAATAGGGGATCAGACCGTCGAAATTAAGGCAAGTGTTTATTACTTGCGATTCATAGCAATAAATACTTTCATATTGGTGTAGGTAGATTATATTCACTTTTGATTTAAGAGTTTTGATGAAATTGGAGATTTAAGAATATGAATTGAAATCTGAAAAACGAATTAGGATAAATCCCTCATGTAGATAGTTTAGAAATCCTAAATTGATGAGTATTGATAATGGACGAAATTGATGTTCTTGTATGGAAATTTGATGAACTAGGGGTTAGAATTGTTAAATTGGGGATTTTGGATTTTATAACTGTTTTATGATAAATTACTAGTTCAAAGTTAAGGGAAATCATTTATACATGTTAGAACATTAATTTGAATTGATGTTTTGGTGTTAGGGTTGAGAAATTTAGTGGTTTTAGGATTGAAATTTTGAGGAAGACGAAGTATGAACAGTAAAACATAACAGGTCTGGCCAAAGCAGGATAAGACCCCATCTCGTTCGAACGAGATGGAGTCTCGTTAGAACAAGAAGTTAGAGTCGTTCAAATGACCTGCTAACTCGTTCGAACGACAGGTCCCAGAAAGCCCAAAAATTCCTCCCCAGATCATGCTACCTAGTTAATTATGTTATGGATACTGCCATTTACTCATATTAACTTAGTCCATAATTATTTGGGAATTAATCCTAGAATGAAACCTTAAGTATTGAATAGGTGAATTAAGTATTGTGTGTATAGCATACCTACACTGCTTGCTATCGAGTGGAGGTTTCGCGGAGTGGACAGTCTTATTCTGGGTGACCCGATGGGGGATATTTAACTTGTACCCACAACATATGAACTTGGATACGTGTTATCTGTTACATAGGATAGTTTCGACGGTTAAATGGGAGCATAGGTATGTGCGTAACCCATTTAGCTGGTGAGTATGTTCGCCTGCAATATCTGTGTTATGAGATTTATGGTTCGTGAGAGACGCCGAACCAATTACCCTTTATGCAGTGAGTGATGCACCAGGACACGACAGCAGGGTATGCATTGCGCCAAGTGATCCCAACCAAGGGGCGTAGGTTATATATATATATATATATATATATATATATATATATATATATATACTTGAGAATGAATGATTCTAATGTGTGAAATTAGAAAATGTATAAGTATGGATAAGTAAAGTAATTCCAGTGGATAAAAGACTTCCTATCAAAATAGTGAATATAAAATGGGTAACTGGCATAAAAGAATATTATTAGCGTATTGTATGGGCGATACGGGTTACTCCCTTGAGATATATTTAAGAGTTCATGTCAATAACGTAGTTAGGAATATTATAGATGACTAGGTCGGGGTAGACATACGCTAGGTGTGCACATTAGTAGAGGGGTGATGATCTCAGGCGAGAGTTCGGAACTAATATGCACATAATAATTGCATTAATGCAGTTTTAAATACTTGCGAAACAATTATTTTTACAAATCGGACTCTGGACCGTTTCTTGCTATTTCTCTTCTCTTTGCTATATATATACAGACTTAGATGAGTGGATCATTTGACAAGATGCAGCTACTGTGGAAGTTGTAGGTTATTGATATTAGACGCTTCTCTATTTTCATTCAGTTCTTAGTTCAGACATTTCAGTTAGGGCATGTGTCGCCCGTTTCTAGCTTACTTATTTATTTCAGATATTGTATTTTCTTTTAGCTTTTCTTTTCCTGTTGGATTGAGTATTATGATTCTATTGGTTTTAGACTTTGAACTGGAATGTTTTATCCAGTCTCATTTTTTTCAGTATTTAATTCATGTTCAGTATTTATTCTTGTGGAATAGGAAAGCGCTTATATTTAAATCGTGGAATTTGCTAATGTATTAATTGAGAATAATTAATTTGGAAAATGTTTTGACACTTAGCTTAATTAATTATTAGGTTATTAATAATGAAAATTATTTTCGACAGTGATGCTAAGAATGAACCAACCGAACACATTGATTTTAATTTAATAAAGGACTGATCACCCGGTATTTAATTAGGCGGGGTGTCACAGAGATCTTCATAGAGATACCAGGAAACGTCATGATAGATCTCCTAATACTCAGGCAAGCAACACTCGCAGATGAGGAAGGACCTCCAAGCATGACTAGGATCAATCTGAGCGCAGCAGGTCGAAGCATAATTGATCAGTTAGTAGCCGATCAGAGAATCTCCACAGAAGTAATGATCATCAAGATGAGGACGTAAGAATTTTAGTCCGAAAGATATGGACCGACATCCAGCCCATCGAGGGTCTAGATCCACCAAAGTTCTAGCCAGAAAAGCTCTCAATACCCAGATGAAATCCCCTTTCTCAAGGGAGATTGAAGAAGAGGAACTCCTAAAGAAATTCGTCATTCCCATATTCAAAATCTATAATAGAAAGACAAATCCCATAGACTATATTCGGCAATACAAGCAGGCGATGACATTGTGAAGCCATAACGACTCCTTGATGTGTCGAATCTTCCCTTCTAGACTACATGATGTAGCACGAATGTGGTTCGAAAATCTTCCCCTTAAGTGGGTTAAGAGATTCAAGGCCCTAGTCGAGGCTTTCACAACTTGTTTCATAACCAGCAGTTCCCACCCCAAAATGATGGATGAACTGCTCACGATAAAGAAAAAGCCATAAATGAGTCTTCATGATTATGTCAAGAGGTGATGAGAGGTCTTCAATGAAGTGGAGAGTTATTTGGATCAAGTTAATGCGTCCTTAAAGATTAGTTTATCGACCAATTCTCTGTTGCACTAATCCCTGATGAAAAAAGAAGCGAACACCAAATACGACCTCATGGCACATATTAAAAAATACACCAAGGTTGAGGACGTGGCTCACTCTATACCAAGGAACACCGGTCAAGCAAAATCAAGTAAAGGAGTAGACAAGAGTGACACTCCGAAGAAAGGGAACAAGAACGGGGCAAAAATAACTCCAAAAATGGAAGTAGGTCTTATCCTTCAAAGGCATTCCAAGCTGTTAACACTGTCTTCAAAGAATCAATTTACAAGATCTTGAGTAAGATCAAGGATCAACCATTTGTCAAGTGGCCTAAGAAGATGGGTGGTGACTCGACAAGAGGAATAATGCATTGAGATGCGCACTCCATAATGAGGGCAACCACATTATGGAGAATTAAAAGGGATTAAAGTCACATCTATAAGAGTTGGCCCAAGTTGGACATCTAAACGAATACATAAAAAATAAAGGTGACAAGGTCGCAGCTAATTGGGATCAAAAGCCTGATAATGTCCTTAAGGACGACATGGGATAGGAGTTTGTGGTAATTCATGGAGCATCTGACTTGAAGAAGATCAAGGGAACGTTGTTTGGATGGAGTTGAATAAGGTCACTACAATCATGGAGGCATTCCAGATTGACCAGAAAAAAAAATCCAGGCTGGAAAATGTCGACGACTAAAGGTTATCAACTACACCAAATACATTATCTTCACAGAGGAAAATCTAGTTAGGTAAGAACTCCTCACCACGATGCACTCGTGATTACCCTTAGGATCGTGAACTGGGACATCAATAAGTTGCTGGTAAACCAGGGAATTTCATCAGATGTGATGTACCTAGAGTCGTTCTGCAAGTTAAAGCTTAATCTGACCGACCTCAAGAAGGCCACGATTTTATTGATAGACTTATCCAGGAAAATTACGATGCCATTGGCAAAGACAGTCTTTTCGGTTAGAACGGGAAATATCTCAAAGTTGATTGAATTATTGGTGGTGGACATAAAGTCTTTATATCTCGCCATTCTTAATAGGGCTAGCTACACGCCATAAGAGTCGTACCATCTACCTACCACCAGAAGCTTACGTGTATCACCAACCAAGATGTGGTCGAGATTCGTGGCAATCAATCCATTGCAAGGAAATGCTTTATCGTAGCCATTCGCCCCTGGAAGGAGAAGAAAAAAGAGCCATATGACACCCTAGAGGAAGCCCAAGATGAGGATACACTCTCTAAATAGATATTACGGTACGGTTTACCAGGGGTGGAAGAGACCAAGATCCACCCCGCTGATAGGGTCATTAAAATCTTGGAGGAGGTAGGTGTTGATGATAACCCGCTTGATAGAATGATCCTGATCAAAATTGAGCTTATCGATCGTGAAAAGAAAGAATTGATTGCCTTCTTGAGAGCAGTTTGGATGTTTTTACTTGGGAGCCATATGATTTGCTTAGGATTGATCCCGACGTCGCCTGCCACCGTTACACGTCGATCCAAACTTCAAGTTGATCACTTTAAAGGCATGCCTAACAGCCTCTAAGAAGGCTAAAGGGTGGAATACAAAGTTGGGAAGTTTTTGAATGCAAGATCTATTAGGGAAGTCTAGTTCCCCAAATAGTAGTCCAACCCGGTGGGAGTATGGAAGAGCAACGACACCTGAAGGGTCTGCATTGATTTCACAAACCTCAACAAAGCATGTCCCAAAGAAAATTTCCCTCTGCTGAAGATTGATCAACTAGTTGACGCTACGACAGCTCATGAAAGAATGAGTTTTCTATATGCCTATTCAGGGTACCATCAGTTCCCATTGTTCTGCCCCGACCATGACAAAACATCCTCCATAACCCTAGTCGGTATTTATTATTACAAGGTCATGCCATTTGGCCTAAAGAATGCAACGGTAACTTATCAGAGGCTGGCTAAGAAGATGTTCAAACAGCTGATGGAAGACACCATAAAAGTCTACATCGAAGATATGTTGGTCAAGACCATGAACATAGATGACCACCTCACAATCTTAGCTAGAAACTTTAAAATAATTAAGAAGTACCGGATGAAACTTAACATAAGCAAGTGTTCATTCGGTGTCTAGTCAGGTAAATTTCTGGGTTATCTAGTCAACAAAAGAGGAATTGAGGCCAATATAGATTAGATTGATGCGATCAATAAGGTCTAGTCCCCAAGTACATTGTGAGATATTCAAAATTTTACTGGAATGCTCGCGGTAGTCAATCGCTTCTTCTCCAAGTCCTTATAACACTACCGACCATTCTTCTAGCTACTGAAGAAGTATAAGGACCTCGTATGGAATTAAGGCTACTCAAGAGATCTAGACGATATCAAGTCTTACCTCAGCAAACCACCCATGCTGGTGATCCCTGACGATGAAGATCCCTTATACCTCTACCTCGTAGTATCAGACCATGTTGTTAGCTCGGCTCTGGTGTGTGAGAAGGAAGGTGGACAATTGCATGTCTACTATGCTAATAAGGCACTTTTAGATGCAGAACAATGCTACTTGCCCTTGGAAAAGCTGGCCTACACATTAATGATTTCCTTTAGGAAGATGAAGCACTACTTTAAGCTCACTCAATAACTTAGATCACTTCATTCCCCCTCAAAACTGTTATTTGGAAATATGACCTCTCCGGACGACTCTCAAAGTGGTCGATTAAGCTCGGAAGGTTCAATATTAACTTTCAGCCAAGACTAATAATTAAGGGACAAGTTTTGGCCGATTTTATCATCTATTACAGGGGATAAGCCCACTGATTAACAATTAATGGAATAATAAACAAATGAGGAAGCACAATCTTAGGACTAGACCCTATATATTGATGGAGCCTCCAGTTCCAAGGGGCAAGAGTAAGGATCATCCTCGTCACACCAAAAGACGCTGTCATTGTGTAAGGAATCAGGTTGGGATTTGAAGCCTCCAATAATGAAGCCGAATACGAAGCACTGATAGCTGGCCTTCTTAAGGCACAATTATTGGGGGCAAAATGCCTCAATGTGTTCGGTGATTCTAAATTGGTCTCTAAATAAGTAAGTGGAGATTTTAATGTAAAAAACGATAGGATGACGGTCTATATTGTCGTAGTAAAAGGCCTTATGGAAGGATTTGAGAAGGTTCACATTCAGCAGTTCCCAGGTGAAATATAGTCACGTTGATGCCTTAATAGCCTTAAGCTCAGTAGTGGACTCTGATCTCAGAAAGACTATTCAGGTAGAGTTCCTCACCTAGCCTATCATTGACTAGACAGTGGTCACCGAGCAGGTCCTCCTCGCAAAAAGAGCCCCTAGTTAAATAGATCCCATCATTGCCTATTTACAGAAGGACACACTGTCGGATGATAGGAAATTAGCTCATCAAGTGAGAGTAAAAGTAGCTTGTTTTACCTTGACCCGGAGGAAGCTCTATAAAATATCCTTTCTGGGCCCTTATTTCCAGTCCGTCTACCCGTAAGACACTGAGCAAGTTCTTAATAAGCTTCATGATGGTATTTATGGGAGTCATATAAGAGGGAGAGCATTGGCTTTTTTATCAATTAAAGAAGGCTACTGGTGGCCTCATATGTAAAAGGATGCAAGTATCTATGTTCGGAGATGTGGAAAATGCTAAAAAATTTCTCCTATGGTTCATCAGCCAACTAGCGACCTGAAATCCTTGACCAGTCCCTAGACATTTGCGCAATGGGGATTGGATATTGTAGGACCACTACTTACTGCACCTGGGAATCACAAGTATCTGTTGGTCAGCAAAAACTACTTCACCAAGGGGGTAGAGGAAAAACCACAAGCAAACATCCATGACGCCGATATATGACAAGGTTCATCTGGAAGAGTGTCATAATATGCTTTGGGGTACCAAGACTTATCATCACCAATAACAACACATAGTTTAAAAGCATCTTATTTTAAATCTTCTATGATGAGCATGACATCAAACATCATTTCAGTTCTGTGGCATACCTCCGAAGCAATGGGCAGATGGAAGCTTCCAACAAAATGATGCTCATCAGCCTAAATAAGAGGCTAGAAAGAGCAAAGGGTGCGTGGGTGGACGAGGTTCCCGATGCCCTTTGGGCCTATCGTATTACTCTTAGGAGACCAACTGGGAAAACATCCTTTTGCGCTCACCTATGGAATGGAAGTTATTATCCCACTTGAAGCAGGTCTCCCTACTATGAGAACCAATTTGGTGGACCAAAGGATAAACGATGATGCATTGCGCACTAAACTTGACTTAGTAGACGAGCGAATAGAACATGCCATGATCAAGCGGGCTACATACCAACATCAGCTAGAAAAATAGTATAATAAGAAGGTCAATATGAGAAAATTCCAGTTTGGGGATTACGTCCTTAGGAAAGTCCTCGATAGTGCAAAAAAATCGTCAGATGGCAAGCCGAAACGAAAATGGGAAGGACGTTTCAAGGTAATCAGGGACGACCTTCAAGGAGCATATCACTTGAAAACGCTGGAGGGCAGTGAGATACCAAGAGCATGGAATGCAACCAATCTCAAGAAGTTCTACTTTAGTATTCTTAATATTTTTAGCACATTTAGTTTATGAAAATTTTTATTTTAAATTTATGTTGCTCTCAATATATTATTCAATAAATAAAGGCCTATTGGATCCCGCATTTCGCTTTTGCATATTAGCTGTCTCAATTTTACGTTATGTATCTCGATATTATGCACCATTTCCAAACAATAGCTCCACTCTCTCAATGTTAAGTATAATCACCTTTGGTTACTATAAGCTTCTCAGTTTACTCCAACCAAGGAACTTCCTCGCGCAGAACGGAACTCCTTTGGATTACAATACGTCATTCAACTTATTCTCAATCAAGGAATCTCCTTATGGCGAGCAAGGTTCATAGTAATTACAATAAGTTAATTGAGTTTATTACAATTGCTGGAATCCTCAGGTCTTTGTCATAAACAAACACAACAGACCTCATGAGTTACCCCGGTAACAACAAAAGCCTTACAAAGGATCCTTAGGTAAAAATCCAGTTTAGGTTGGTTGCCAATAATATCAGTCATTTAAAACCTAATCAGGTGGATGGCCCATTAACCAGGTGCTTTCTTGCCATCATCTCACCTAAGCTTAAGGGAATGTGATGACATAACCTAAAAAGTAAGACAAATGGAATGACATTACTAAGGCATGTTGGACTGGAAGAATGTTTGATATAAGTTATTAATTCATTTGGTCAGCAAAATCCCAAGATGACTAACACTTGTCACTGATTCATCTAGTCGGTAAAGGCCTAAAATGATTAACCTTAAATACTAACTCATTTAATCGGCGAAAGGCCCAAAATGGTTAACAGTATTATTTGATCAACAAAAGTCCTAAATAATTGGCAAACAGCCAGTCTTCATAGTTAGCAGCCAAAATATAGAAGTAATTATCAATTATATTTAGTCAGCACATTATCAAAATATAATGCAAATAATAAATAAGCTTTATACATTTTGGATAAGGATTGAAGAGTATAATTATACAAAGACATTCTAAAAATCTTGCAAGGAGACAAGCTATTCATGGATGGCGAGCCAAAAATTCTGCTATATGTCTTTTTTGGCAATCGTCCGGATTGGGGGCAAACTCTTCACCGATGCCAGGATCCACCTAAAAGTCGTTCAACAACTGCTGGGGAATAACATCTAAGAGAACCCACTTCTCGTCCTTCCCAAATGGAGGTCAACGATAGGCTGGGTAGTCGATTTGATATATGTACCACAATTGGGATGTAATACCCTGTACTTTTGGCTATATTTATTTTTGGGATTAATTAATTAAATTGCGTATTAATTGGAAATTAATCCGAGTTATGAATACTAATGAGATGCGAATTGGTATTTGATTATGTGCATATATGATTATATATGTATTTGGTATTATAAAAGTTGTCGTGAGATTTATATACGGCATTTTAGAAATTTTGTTGAGACGCGTGGGACCGCCGCGTCACGGTATTATATTTTAATAATAAAATGTGAATTTAAAATCTATAATCCGTATGGTCGTTTTGAGTACGTCAACGCGTCCGGAAGGGTCGAGATAGTCAGAAAACACTAGCCGGGGGTATAGTTTGGGTCCCCGGGTATTTTTAGGCCATACCGGCAACTTAAAGGATATTTTGGTAATTTTACATTTTGAGGAATTAAAAGTGACGAAAATTAGAGATGTAAATCTGATGTGGATTAAACCCATTAATCCCATTAACCAAACGATATTAACCTAGAAAGCTACGTAGGGTATTAGGTGAGTTTCATAAGTTTCCCAAATCAAAACCCTAGCCACCTTAAGCCACCATTGAAGAAGGAGCTTGGAGAATGAGAGAAAGAGAGATAATTCTGCAGAAATTCTTCACCAAATCAACACCAAATCCGAAAATAAACAAGGCAAGTGGTTTATTTATGTTTAATTTCAACAAATGTTCTTTCCATGTTAGAAAATTGAAGATTCATAATTGTTATTGGAAGATGAATGAAAACCCATGATTAATTGGACTTAGGTTCTGAATATTGAGGATAAATTGTATGTAGAATAGTTTGGAGACGATTAATCTGAAGTTAATACATGATTGGGTGAAAGAAAAACGGATTAAATTTGATAAATTGAAGGTTCCAAATTCTAGGGTTCATGTTCATGAAAGAATTGGGGAAAAGTTTAATTATTTGTAAATTGATTGATGATTAAGGTGAATAAATCCATACAAACGTGATAGGATGTGGTTATATTATGTTTAGGATTGTTTAGAGACTTTAAAACAATCATTGGGATAAATTTTAGAGGTGATTTGAGGAGTAAAAATGGTGAAAAACGTATTTTGGGAAAATCTGGGCCGAATCTGGTAGCTCGTTAGAAGCAGTCCCCAGGTCGTTCGAACGAACTCGTTCGAACGAGCTTCTAACGAGTTGACCAGTCGTTGCTAACGAGTAGGAATTTCGTTCGATATCTCGTTCGAACGAGATATCGTTAGAAGGGACAGTTCGTTCGAACGAACTGGATCTCGTTCAAACAGCCTCGTTCGAACGAGACTTCTAACGAGCTGACAGTCCAAACTCGTTCGAACAGTCTCGTTCGAACGAGACTTCTAACGAGTTGGCAGTTTGGGCCATTTTGGACTGTTTTGACTTTTGGAGTTCCGTGAACTTATTCGAGGATGTAGATATCATCACGTAGTTGTAGTAATGATAGAATTGGGACATTTGAGTAATTATGAGGGGGAAATTGCATATGAGAGTGGTATTACATGGACGGTTTGGGTTGAGACGTGAGTGTCTACTACGACGTGAGAATAGTTTATGGCGCGTATAATGATAAACCGGAAGAGTATATATTGCGATAACTATATATTGGTACTAGATTGAGAATAGTACTACGATTAAAATACGGTATTACTAAGATGTGTGTTTACTTAGTATTGGTATATGGATTGTGTGTATGACATACCTACCATACTTGCTATCACGGGAGGTTGCGTTCGCTTAGGACCCTCTAATCCTTGTGTGCCTACGGGGGGGGATATAGACTGGTACCTCGATGAACATAGGTCATAGAAAGACTTATTGTGATATTAATAAGTCCGCTGATCATGGGAGCGTAGGTATGTGCGTGACCCATGTGATGGTGACTGTGTTCGCCTCCACTATTTGTGATTTGTGTTATCTGAACTATTCCTGAGAGATTCGGAATGTGTGATCCTTATGTACGTGATGTACCGGGATGGATAGCAGAGTATGTGTGCACCACATCTTAGTTCGCGGGGTGCTTGTATTGTAAATTTATGATATGAATAATATACATTTAAATTAATGGGAATCCTCATGTTAATGTTGTATATATATTACGGTGTTGTTTCGAGAAATATAACGAGTTAACTGATAGTTCTATATATTGCATATTGAGTATCTGAGTTCACGTTAAATCCCTATATAATTACGAGCGTTATATGTTAATGGAACCGAGTAATATGGGTAGAACCTTTGGCAGTCTAGCTAGATATGTTGTCACTTAGCTAGTAGTATGGGTCGTTATAGATGGGTACTTACGTTAGGAGTGCACAGTTAGACGAGAGGTGAGAATATCATGCGAGTGTACGTCCTAACATGTACTTTGTACTTAATGTTTTAAATGTTTTTAAAGCACTTGCAGGTTTTTAAAATATAACTCCACATTCGGGCTCTGACCCGTTTGCTTTTCAAATCTCTTTTTCTTTGCAAAACCATTTTAGGTGCCCAGCCACAAGGACACCAAGCATAGGATTCTCACTCAAGTGACGAGCTGTAGTTGGTTGTGGAAGCTACAGGGATTTGCAAGTAGACGCTTCTATCTTTTGGATTCCAGAGTCACTATCTATCATTTGTAGGGCATGTTGCCCATTTCTATTTAGAGACATCTTTTACATTTCAGTTTTCAGACTTTAGCATGTATTGTTTCAGTTTATTTATTTCAGTTTTGGGATTGTAGTGAGGAGTTTTTCCTCCAGACTTTATTTACTGTTATGTGATGGTTATTCGTTTTACTTCATTATGGTTGTTGATACCAAATTTAATCTACTGACGTGGACCAATAATAAGAAGACACGTGTCAATCTACATGACACAATAACAACGAGGAGGTTTATTTCCCCCGACCAAATCATGTTCTCTCCGAGCAACGAGGAGGACACCCCGAGGAACTCTATCATCCCGAGATACTCTAAGCACTCCGAGGAATTCTTGATCAACGAGCAACTAAGGCGGTCCGAACTGCATCTCGGCCGTATCATTAATTACCAGACGGACAACTGTTCAACTATTCATTATATTCTTGACGCACACGCTGCATTAAATGTATTACCCTTTCATATGTATATCATTTAATGTATTGGACCTTTCATGTACAGCCTAAAGGCTATAAATACCTTGTATCATCCTCATTCAAAGGGGACCGGAATTTCTTGAGAGAACTTGTAATCAAGAATTCCACAAACACTCAGCAATAACATAACAGTGGACGTAGGCTTTATTCCTAGCCGAACCACTTTAAAAATCTTTGTCTTATTTATTTATCTGTGATTAAATAATTAGAGCGATCTAGTTTTTTACATCAACAGATTGGCGCCGTCTGTGGGAACGTGTTACAAGCGTTGTTCTCCACCAAAAGCTAAGTTTTTATTTTCTCTACGTATAATCAATTATACATACATCTTTTGATTGAATCGTGATTTTAATGTTTATATACGTAAATTAATTGTCCAATTTTTATCTGCAAAATGTTGCATCTCATGATTTTTAAATCATAACTATTAGATTCATCCTTATTTAGAAATCTGAAAAATAGTAGATTTCATAAATCATAATTCTTTGCTTGATTCTCAAGTTTTAATTTTATATCATGGAATAAATATTTTAAATGATTACATATGCCAATATATACGACGATGATAAGATTTGATCATTTTCATTGTTGATTTTGAAATAAATTTTGTAAGATATTTGATGTCTATTCAAATTTCCATCATATTTTTAATAAAAGAATGGGAAAAGGTTAAAGACAATGAAAAATCTTCTCATTAAAATCATGACCCAGATCTATTTTCTCTCTCTTCAAGTTTGAGTCTCTTTGCATTCACAAGTTTCAGTCTCTTTGCATTCACTTTTATGAATTATATACTTAATTTGGTTCATCTTCCATCTATGTCAATAAAGTCAAATTGATTGATTTTTTATATAAATTTGGTAATAATTTCGATCATTCACCATATTTTTATCTCTCCAAATTGGGAATAGGAAGGGACCAATATAAAAAATAATTTTCTCTCACCTGAAAAATCATTACCCACCTCTTGTAAAAGAGGATCAGTAAAATAATCATGACCATATCAAGACTGGGAACAAATTTGATATGTTGGCCCCTCGTTCATCACATCACAAGGTTTCTTTGACGAAATCACACGATCTAGTGGGTTATATATTTATTCATTTAATTAACAGTCTCAAGGCTTAAATTTTACATTGAATGTTATTTTTGATCTAAAGATTCGAGATATTCTAGTCATCCAACCATATATTCTATAATTTGAGATATCCTTAAATGTTGGTCGGCAACATCCATGTCGTTTGTCGGCAACAGTCCTTAAATGTTGGTCGGCAACATCCATGTCGTTTGTCGGCAGCAGTAGAATATTGGGGTATTAAAAAATGCGAAGCACCCCAGATATTTCTTTAAACATGAGTTCAGCTTGGGGACAAACAGGGGGGGCTTAAGTCTTTTTAACTTGTGATCACCCCAAAAATATTTTTAAAACCAAGTGATAAATAATTTTCAAACAGCAACTTATACCTGATTAGTTGTTGGAGATTAAATAAATTTACAAAAAACTTTACGTCTTATTCATGATGCATATTTGATAACAATTTGTCCATCTCACACACATTTGGCATAAAACATATTATTTCATATTTTGAAATTTTTATGCTGATACATATCATATATTGATTGGATGAGTAAATTATTCTCATGACTAATCAATTCATCCTACACATATGGTAGAGCAAATTATTAATTTTTACAGGCACAAGATTCAATGCCGATGAATGCTGAAGCACAAATTATTCTATATCCGTTGGGATTCATATTTTATATTTATCTCAGCATGGAGCTCGAAAAATTTCTTCTCTCTATATATATTCGGCTCCGAGGAAAAGCTACAACAGTTATTATATTTCACCCCCAACGGATAGTTGGTCGGGGTAATTCTTATTTATATGCAGGCCCAACAAAGTTCTCGGCCATATTCTTATGTTCTGGAAAATATTATTCTTATTCGGCATTCTGCAATTATGCCTCGACAAGATACTTATTCAGCTTTAAGGAGAATTACAACATTCGTTCGGATAATTCTTATTTATATTCAGGCCTGACAACGTTCTCGACCATATTCTTATGTTCTGAAAGATCTTATTCTTGTTCTGCATTATATGATTCTACCTCGACGGATCGGCGAGGCACTTTATTATTTTTAATTATTCTTTATATCTATTTGGATGCATATTCTATTCTCATTTCAGCATGGAGCTCGACAAATATTATATCTTACTCAGCTCCAAGGATGTCTCCAACATTTATTATATCTTATTCAGCTCCAAGGATGTCTCCAGCATTTATTATATCTTATTCCCAACAATCTGTTGGTCATCGCCGAGGAGGTATCCTGCATTTATTATATCTTATTCCCAACAATCTGTTGATCATCGCCGAGGAGGTATCTTGCATTTATTATATCTTATTCCCAACAATCTGTTGGTCATCGCCGAGGAGGTATCCTGCATTTATATTATCTTATTCCCAACAAATCTGTTGGTCAGCGCCGAGGAGGTCTCTAGCATTTATATTATCTTATTCCCAACAAATCTGTTGGTCAGTGCCGAGGAGGTCTCCAGCATTTATATTATCTTAGTCCCAACAATCTGTTGGTCAGCTCCGAGGAAGTCTTCATCATTCATTATCAATTACCACCAACTCCGATTGGTAGATAAAATCCAACTCCGGTTGGTAGACAAAATCCAACTCCGGTTGGTAGATAAAATCCAACTCCGGTTGGTATTGGTCGATAAATCTCATTCAAAGTTCACATTCCACAGTTGGGGGCTTCTATTACAGATATATTTGGTGGCACATTCTTATATCATCATGCAGTCGAGCATCAAATTCAACCCCGACTAATCATCATTCAGGAGTTATTTTTCTTTCTCAGGAATTACTTTTGATATTGAAGTTCAGGAGGAATATTGAAGTTCAGGAGGAATATTGAAGTTCAGGGGGAATATTGAAGTTCAGGAGGAATATTGAAGTTCAGGAGGAATATTGAAGTTCAGGAGAAATATTGAAGTTCAGGAGGAATATTGAAGTTAAGGAGGAATATTGAAGCTCAGGAGGTATATTGAAATTCAAGAGGTGTATTCAGAAGTATCAGGACATGATGAAAGAAAGCGACAAGTATTCCACCGAGGAACTCTGTCAGACCAGAAATTAGAAGACAAGTTGCCTATATGGAGGCTATATGTAGACGGCTCATCTTGCACTACAGGCTGTGGGGCAGGGATCATTTTGAACAGCCCAGACGAGGTCGACATGGAATACGCCATACGTTTCTAATTCAAAGCTTCTAATAATGAGGTTGAGTATGAGGCCATGATTGCAGGTCTTAATTTGTCAAATACTATGGAGGCACAGCAGGTTATTGTCTTCAGTGATTCTCAATTGATCGTAAACCAAATGTTGGGAAAATAATGAGCCGAAGGAGAATTGATGATCAAGTATCAAGCAAAGGTGATGGAGTTGGTATCAGAGTTTTTTGCTGTTCAAACTGGTAAGAATATCAAGAATGGAGAATGTGAGAGCATACACCTTGGCCCGATTAGCATCAGCTACTCGTACCGAGCTGCGAAGAACGATACCAATTGAAGTATTAGAAAGTCGGAGCATAGATGAAGACCTGACGATGAATATTATTACCCTTGATTTAGGACCATCTTGGATGGATCCCATCGGAGCATATATTGAGGAGGAAGAATTACCGTAGGATAAGTTCGCTGCCAAGAAATAGAAGTTTAAAGCTGCTCGGTATAATGGTATTCGGAGGATAAGTTCTCTGCCAAGAAATGGAAGTTTAAAGCTGCTCGACGAGGAATTATGGCAGGTTTGCAAAGATGTGTACATCCCTCCGAGGTGAATTGATTAAAGAGATCCATGAAGGGTCCTGTGGAGCCCGTGTAGCAGGTCGAACACTTTTGCAAAAGGTGATGACGCAGAAATACTACTGGCCGATGATGAGAGCTGATTGTATAGCTTATGCCAAGAAATGTGACAAGTGCCAACGCTTTTCCTCCATCATAAGAACTTCACAAACATTATTGACATCCATCATTTATCCTTGGCCATTTTCTATGTGGGGATTGATTTGGTTGGACCATTGCCGACGACTCGAGGAAGATTCAAATACCTCGTCATCGCAGTAGATTATTTTACTTAGTGGATAGAAGCTGAGCCACTTATTGACATGACATACGAGAAGGAAGGTGTACCGGTTTGTTTGGAAGAACATCATCTGCCGATATGGTCTCCCTCATGCCTTCATCACAGACCATGGAAAACAATTTGATAACGAGGAGTTTGCTGCCTATTATCATCAGTAAAACATTTGAAATGCTCTAAAGAGCCAAAAGCTCTAAGGAGCAAAAGTGCTATAAGTAGCCAACCTCCTTTGGTTAGGAGGACAGCTCTAAGGAGCAAAAGTGCTATAAGTAGCCAACCTCCTTTGGTTAGGAGGACAGCTCTAAGGAGCAAAAGTGCTATAAGTAGCCAACCTCCTTTGGTTAGGAGGACAGCTCTAAGGAGCAAAAGTGCTATAAGTAGCCAACCTCCTTTGGTTAGGAGGACATGCTCTAAGGAGCCAAAAAATGCTCTAAGGAGCCAAAAGCTTTAAGGAGCCAAAAAGTGTACACCAGCATGATCAATTACGGTTGGTAAGATAAAAATATACTCTCATATTACAACTTATGTTGGTCGGGAGGTAATATTATTACAAAAAGTTCTTTGAAGAGCAAAATATTCCAAAGTACACCAAGTATAGTTGGTCGGGGATAAAAACCCACTGACTGTAGTTGGTCGACGAGGATAAATTATTGACCTTAGTGGGTCGGACACTTTTTATGAAAATATTTGAAATCGAACCAAGTATGGCTGGTTGGGGATAAAAACCCATCAACTGTAGTTGGTCGGCAAGCATAATTTAACAACCTTGGATGGTTGGAAAAATTTTAACATTTTTATACTCATTACTTTATTATTAAGTGATCGAGCAACGTTACTAATACTTGTAACTTCTTTATTACTAAGTTGGTCGATGAACAACACAATATTGTTATACATATGCACACATGTAAAGTATTTTACAAGACAATAGCAATTAAGATTGCGAATAAAAATGAAAGTCTTTCGTTAAATTCAAAAAACAAAATACATTGAGAATGAAAATGTATACTAACTATTACATTGAGATTCCTATTCTATTGGTTTCTTTTCCTTCGACTTTTGAAACAGGTTCCTCACCAGCAAGAGGATCATCTAAAATATAAGAGGAGTTTATGAAGTTAAGACCTTTCAACATTCTGATATTCATCACAGATGATCTATCCGAGAAGCATTAGCCCATTCCCAAGAAGCACTTGCTCGTCCCTGAGAACCTCTTATTCGTCCCCGAGCAGAGGTAGAAATCAAAATCAACATCAACAGTATTGAGATCTTTGCTACTACTATCCCAACCAATATTGAAGAAGAAGTTATATGAAAATGTTTCGAAGTCCACCACTAGCTCATAGGAGGCAGTAGGTCGGCTAGCAAACCAATCAACATACTTGAAGATTATGACAAGCTACAAACGGCATCATATGTCGTCCAAAAGATAATGCCCTTTATGTTAAACAAATCAAGAAGGTAGATCAAGAATTTCACGAGCACCGAGCAACATTGCAGAATAAATACTCCATCCTTTCAAGTAACCCATCAAGCATGAAGCATTGGGGGCTTCTGTTGATACCAAATTTAATCTACTGACGTGGACCAATAATAAGAAGACACGTGTCAATCTACATGACACAATAACAACGAGGAGGTTTATTTCCCCCGACCAAATCATGTTCTCTCCGAGCAACGAGGAGGACACCCCGAGGAACTCTATCATCCCGAGATACTCTAAGCACTCCGAGGAACTCTTGATCAACGAGCAACTAAGGCGGTCCGAACTGCATCTCGGCCGTATCATTAATTACCAGACGGACAACTGTTCAACTATTCATTATATTCTTGACGCACACGCTGCATTAAATGTATTACCCTTTCATATGTATATCATTTAATGTATTGGACCTTTCATGTACAGCCTAAAGGCTATAAATACCTTGTATCATCCTCATTCAAAGGGGACCGGAATTTCTTGAGAGAACTTGTAATCAAGAATTCCACAAACACTCAGCAATAACATAACAGTGGACGTAGGCTTTATTCCTAGCCGAACCACTTTAAAAATCTTTGTCTTATTTATTTATCTGTGATTAAATAATTAGAGCGATCTAGTTTTTTACATCAACAATGGTGAATGGTGTTATTTATTTCTTCATTACACTTGTTGCATGTTAATCAGACTTTAAATTAAAATTTGGCAACTTGCTTTTTAAATACTAGGTGGTTAGAATTAATAAAATGTTTTCGACAGTGATGCTATTAACTGAGCCAACTTGGCATTTTGAATTAATTTTATAAAGGAGTAGCTACCCGGTATTTAATTAGTCGGGGTGTCACATGGGACTCTCTCAGTTCCTTCAACACCTTAATGGAATTCAACCACATGTGTTTGTATGCAACATCCTGGGCTTCTTGCAGCCTTATAGGAGCATCAACCCAATATTCATCATAGCCTGTCGACCATGCAGCTCGAGGGCCTCTCCTGAACGGAACCTTAGCCTCGTAATATCTCTTCAAAGTCTGAATATTATAGCGTCCTTCTTACGAGAATATCTTTCTACCGAAAAAATCATCTTCTCCAGCTCGTTGTTCTCCAGATGGTCTAGTTCGCCAACCTTTCCCACATCCTCGCTCAATGCAAGCTGGGACTTAAGGTTGGAATTCTCTTCCTGCATCAAGAAGCTGATATCTTCCAACTCCCGGAGGTCATCCTTTAGTTTGGAAATCACTTTAGTTTTTTCCTTGTATGCTTTTAATCTACCTTTAATCCTTAAAAACTTTGATGAATGCTCGATGAGCTTGCTCACTCACTCCAGGGCCCAAAATCTTTTCGAGAGGAAGAATAAATATCCTCGATAATAAACTACAAGCATTAAAAACAAACATAGAGCCTAGGGAAAACTAATAAGAGAGAATGGGGTTATTTCATTAATTACTAAAAGGAATGAGGCAATAGCCATTACAATAAATGAAGTACAAAAAAGGGAATACAACACTTGAACAGAAGGAAGAAAGCCTAATCTACATAGCTTAACTCCTTCACCTGCTCTGTCGATGCAGGAGGAGCCTTCCCCTTTCTCACAGCATCCTCAACTTTCTCGACGATGACCCAGCTTGGTCGAAAGCACCCTCAGTACGATCGGTCCTCGGACCGATAACCTCCATCTCCTCAATAATGGGATGAGGACCTAGATTGTACCTCCCAAAGAGTTAGGAGTCGAAAGGAACTTCAACTGCAGTAAGGGCTTGGTCTTAACCCTTCTTAAAGCTCGCCTTTTGAGCATAGGCAATCTAAATTTTAGCATCTTCATATAATGCATTCCATCCTTGCTCGTAAGTGGCATCCTTGATGGAAGGGACTTCATTTTCCAATCTTCGAACCTTCACAATAAGCCCATATCTCTCTATAGTCAATAGGATGTTGGTCGTCTTTATTGAGGCTATTACCTCAATAGTGGATTTCTTCTCCAACTCGTAAGCTTCCTTTTCATCCTGAAGCTTATTTACGGCTTCATCCAGCTCCAAGACTTTCTTAGCCCGGTCGGCATGACCATCCAAAAAAGTAGAGAAATTTGCCATGAACTACAGAACAAAAATGAGAAGATATGCGAATGCTCAAAATGCGAACCATCATTAAAGAGAAATAAAGAGAGGGGAGTGTTTACCACAGCCAGAGCCTGGGTTAAGGGAACAAGAATATTTTCAATGCCAAGATTCATTGATCTTTTACATTCAACAGTAATAACCTCCCCCGTATCAGGTTGGGGGCAACAGATGGGTTTACGACCACACTTTCGGCCAAGGAAACAGAAGGAGGGGAGGAGACATTAGTTAGGGCCTCAATGGACTTTTTCCTTTTCTCTTTCTCCTATCCCTTATCCTTCTTTTCTCCTTTCGCCCTCTCAGTAGCCCTTGTGCTAGGGCCACCAGAACCGAGGGAGTCTCCCTCAAACTTCTTTAGGGCCTTGACATTGGTTGATAAAAACATATGATCATTATCATCATCACCTCCGAGCATCAAACTTCTTTTAGGAGGGGCCATTTGATCTTCCTCCTCTTCTTCAAGGATAAAGGAGTCAAGGATTATGGCGTTAGAGCAACCAGTACCCTCATTCAGATAAAAAAATCTTAGGAATGTCGTCCATCGGGAGGGCGATAAAGATGGAGGTGGTATTGGTGTACACCAAATTAATATAGGCAGCCGAACAGGGATGCTCACCGTCGGGCATTCTCTCTTTGACCTTCCAAACCTTCAGAAGGTCAGAACTGTTTATTTGGCGAATCGAAGGTTCCTTATTCTTATCTCAAACTGCACAGAGATAAAACACGTATTCATTAGCAAGAACAAAAATGCAACAATTTGCAAACATGACTAATTAACAATCTATATTATCCTCCTCCCAATAAGGAACAAAAGGGCCTTTGTGCTTCTCGCCCTCAGGAATAGGAGTGTGTTGCCAGTGTTTCGCAATGAAATCTTGATCCCAATAACCGTTATTAGAATCAGTAAGATTCACTAACATGATCCTATTTTCCCTTCGTGCCTTTAGGTACAAAAGACCATCAGTGGTGTACGATCAAGAATAACATAACCTGATCTTATGGACTCCCAGACTGCTCCCATACAACTCATAATTCTATGAACTCCGTTCACTATTCTCCAAGTGTTGGGAGCGCTCTGAGTAGGGACAACTTCAAAATAATCAAAAAATTCAAGAAATAAATGATTTGGTAGGAAGGTCAAACCACCTTGGGCCATAGCAAAAGTGTGAATCCAGTGCCCCTCATCTATGTCTCTGACATCTCTAGGTATGGGAGCATAGTCGATCTCCACTCAGTCCGGTATAGAGTATATATCTCTCCCTAAACTCCTCTACAACTCTACTATCATTAGTATCCATTGAAGATAGGAGTTCAAAAGGAAGACAAAAAAAGGACTTACACGAAAAGAGCAGAGGATAAAACTCTGAACAAATGAGGAGGTGATAGGGAAGCTCTGAGAAAGCTTTGCGAAGAAGAAGGAGTGGAACACAAAAGTGACGGTTTCTTACAAGCTGAGCTTCGTTTAAACTTTGTGAGAGAATGATGAGGAATAGCTCTCCAAAAGGATTTTGGCGGTTCAGATTCCTGGTCGGACGAACGCGCTCCTTCTGTTTCAAAATTATAACAAGTTTGCCAACCATGTCACTTCAAATTTTTCTCGGACGAGGGTACCCTCGATAGTTATCAAAAATCACAAAGTTGCCACGTCAATTTTAAAATAGTTCCAGGCCTTGGGCTTTGAACTTACTTAAAATCTGTTGGCCCAACACCCTAGCCCCAAAATTGTAGGGGCAATTATGGGGGCTTATTTAATTCAGCCCAAAACTTCAGCCGACCAGCCCAACACGCAGAATGGACTGCTCGACCCAACTAAATATGGTTATTTTTATACTGTTGTATTTGACACATGCTTAAATGCATGGAAATAGAGTCAAATCGATTACCAACAATCTCGGAGGAGATATTCAGGGACACCTACGAGTTATCTACAAGCTGGTTGAGTTACTTGTACAATTCAATCACTTATTTTACAACTATAAAATGTAAGCCCTGATCCGGGACAAAGGAATATAACCTCGATTATTTGAGAGACGCTAATAAGAATACATTCACCTCTCCGTAGACGTAGGCAAGTTGCCGAACCATGTATATCTTGTGTTGTGTATGATCATTCATTGTTTCATCTTGATATTGCTTTCTAGATTTCTTATTATGATAATATTTGCACTCAGAGTAAGAATGATAATGATTTGGGACGAAAGACAAACAACTGTTAGACGTTGGGATGAGATGTTATTAATGGATGTCGTTTATTTTGGCACTCAATGAATAATAGGAAAAATAATAGTACCCAACAAAAAATAAACGAGAACAAACATACTCCAAATTATAAATAATTATTATTTTTATTTCTGAATGAATTACTAACTGAATGTATTTAGTCGTTTAGATTCCGAGATAATGTTACCTTTTAAACCTCTTAATTTTTTTAAAAAACATATGTTATTTAGGTTGCGTTTGTTTTTTCATCTGAAATTGAACTCTGAATCTGAAGACAAAATTTGAATTATGAAATCTGAATCTGAAAAATATATTTATTTTTATGTCTGAATGGACATGTGAATAAATGTATTTAGACTGGTTCAGAGTTCAGATTTAGACTTTAGTGATTTATTTATCTTTAAATCATTGAGAGGTAAAAACAATCGTTAGTCTCTTAATAATTTAAAAAATGAGAATTTGTAAATTTAGGACCTATTGTAATATGTATTTTGAAAATAGGACAATAAACATTTTATTTATAGTTTTAGTCCCTATTTTTGAATAAAACCGCTGGCGCGGATCCATATTCATAAAACGTCAATCAATCACAGCATGTCGTGTGTTCTTTTAATTTGAAAATAGGGATTAAAAATAAAAATGAAATGTTTATTGTTCTATATTCACAATCAATATTATTTTAAGTTCTAAAAATATGTAATCTATTAAAAAAAAAAAATAGTATTGTTTTGGAATAAGGTTTAAACGATGAGAAAAGAATACCTCCCGTTTCTTATCTATATGGTTATTGCGGTCTCTCTATGATGAATCTGTATTGAGATTGAAGTAAATAGAGGGTGGAACAACATGAACACGCTGCTCTCATCAACATCTCCTTGCAACGCCCACGCCCACATATTGAAGTTGTGCCCAGCCCCTTCACTTGTCACTAACCGCTCCTTCAATTCTCGTTTTGGCAGAAACAAAATTCATGCGTCTTCTAATGAATTTGACACAAACACCCTTTTAGAAGGAGATACACAACAACTCAATGAGGTTGAACAAGAACAAGATCAACTAAGTAAAGGAACCATCAAGGTCTCACCTGCTACTTCAATTGACAAAGACCTTAAAAAGGTGTGTCTTTCATATATATATTTTTACTTCACCATATATATATCTAGTAGTCGATGGGAAATGGTGTTTTTGGACCCATTAAAACATCAACGTGATAATATATCAAAGATCTACGATCAAATGGAAAGAGAGAAAAAGAGGCGCTAGGGTTTCATATTGCCATACACTAGAATGTCTTACAATAAAAGGAAGAAGAGAGAATAAATATATAACCTACTACAACCACCTAATAATAATAGGAGAAGGGAAAATACTAAAATACCCTCAATGCTAAATAAAACTCTAATACCCCCCCTCAAACTCACGATGCTGCAGCGAGAATCATTGAGAGTTTGCCAACCAAAAAACGAAAACGCTGAACTGGATGAGACTTCGTAAACAAATCAGCTATCTGTGCGGAAGAAGAAACAAAAGGCAAAGTGATGGCTCCATGCGTAAGATGATGACGAGTAATATGACAATCAATCTCAATGTGCTTAGTCCTCTCATGAAAAACTGAATTGTGAGCAATCTGAATAGCACTCTTATTATCACAGTACATAGGAGTGGGCTGAGAAAGAGAGACACCCATATCTGCAAGTAACCGACGTAGCCAAACAACTTCGCGAGTGGTAGAAGCCATAGCACGGTACTCGGCTTTCGTAGAAGACACAGAAACAACAACTTGCTTTTTGCTCTTCCAAGAAACAAGAGAATCACCCACAAACACACAAAATCCAGTAACTGATTTGCGATCTGCAAGATCACCGGCCCAATCAGCATCAGAGTATGCACGCAGCTCCAAAGAATAAGATGAAGGAAGTAAAAGACTCTGAAATCGAGTGCCTCTCAAGTAGCGCAATATACGATGAACAGCTGCCCAATGAACTGTAGTAGGAGCAGTAACAAACTGACTAACAACATGGACAGTATGAGCTATATCTGGACGAGTAATAGTGAGATAAACCAAGCTGCCCACAATAGTGCGATATAAGGTGGGATCAGGCAAAAGAACACCATCATACGGGGAAAGATGAACATTAAGCTCCAAAGGGGTATCAACAATCTTAGTATCAGTGAGGCGAGCACGCTCAAGAATGTCCCCGATGTACTTAGATTGTGAGAGAAGATAACCCTTTGGAGAATGATCTACCTCAATACCCAAAAAGTAACGTAGGAGCCCCAAATCCTTCATCTCAAAACAACGAGATAATTCAGACTTCAACGTTGTAATTCCACCAACATCATCCCCAGTAATAATCATATCATCAACATACAAAGAGACCAGAATACGACCACCGGAGGTGCACCTGATAAAGAGAGCTGAATCATTCTCACTTGGAATGAACCCAAGAGAGGTAATCACGGCAGTAAACTTCTCAAACCAAGCCCGTGGTGCCTGTTTGAGACCATATAAGGCTTTCGTAAGCCTACAAACTTCACCAGGACCATGTGGAACACCCGGAGGAGGAGTCATATAAACCTCCTCATGAAGATCACCATTCAAGAACGCATTTTTAACATCCATTTGCGATATATGCCACTGACGAACAGATGCAACAGCAATAAGAGTACGAATAGTAGTCAATTTCGCAACAGGGGCAAAGGTTTCGTCATAATCCATACCATATTGCTGAGAAAAACCCTGAGCAACCAATCTTGCTTTGTACCGCTCAATTGACCCATCTGACCTGGTTTTGATTTTATATACCCAACGAGATCCAATTGCCCGCTTACCTGCAGGTAAGGGGACCAAACTCCAAGTATCTGTCTGATGCAAAGCAGAGAGTTCCTCAGCCATAGCCTGTTGCCAAAGAGGATCAAGAACTGCCTCTTTATAAGACGAAGGCTCAGAGAGGCAGTGAACAAAGGATAAAAATGAAGCAAAAGAATCAGAATAACAAGAATAAACAAAATCTGGTGACTGAGTGGACTTACGTGGACGTTTTGGATAGCGAGAAGGAGGTTCCACCGTTTCAGCAGGTGCTTGGGTGGCCACACGAGAAGGGGGAGCATCAGGAACATCGGATGACAAAGTACCTGCATCAGTAGAAATAATAGGAACAGGAGCAACATGGGGTGGCACACTATCGGTGGTGCAAGGTACTTCAGATGGCACACTCTCATCATTATCAGAGAACGGATCAATATTGAAGAGATCAGATTTAGTGAGTTCATGAGGGCTATCAGGAATAGAAAAGAAAGGAATATGCTCAAGAAACACAACATGGCGAGAGACATATAATTTTTTTGTAAATGGATCATAACAACGATATCCCTTTTGACCCTCACCATAACCAAGAAAGACACAAATAGCTGACTTTGGAGATAATTTGGTACGTTCCACACGAGGTCGAAGAACAAAACAAGTACAACCAAACACCTTTAAGGAAGAATAATTAGGGGCACACCCATACAACTTTTCAAAAGGTGACAAACCTGAGCAATGAGAGGTCGGAATCTTATTAATCAGATTAACAGCAGTAAGAACAGCCTCTCCCCAAAACTCACTAGGGACATATGCAGATAATAAAAGAGAGCGAGCAGTTTCAACAATGTGCCGATGTTTCCGTTCAGCAACACCATTTTGCTGAGGAGTGTCAGTACAAGATGATTGGTGAATAGTTCCATCTAAATCAAGCAACTCACCGAAATTTTGAGAAGTATATTCCCCACCCAAATCGCATCTAAAGCATTTTATAATAGTAGAATGTTGAGTTTTGACAAAGGCACGAAATTTATTATAAATATCAAAAAAATCCGAACGTCGTTTCATGAGAAAAACCCAACAGTAACGCGTATAATCATCAATAAAGGAGACATAATATCGAGACCCTCCTCTTGTAATAATAGGAGACGGTCCCCACACATCAGAATGAATAAGATCAAAGGGTGCAAAAGTAGAGGAAATACTTCTATTAAATGGTAAAGCTGAAAATTTTGCAAGTTTACAACCGCTACAATCAGAGATATCATGGCAATGCAAATTTCCTAATTTTCCTGTGGAAGCCAAATATTTTAATCGTGAACCTGAGACATGACCAAGACGAGAGTGCCATAAATAAAAGCTAGACGAATCTGAACTCAAACGAAAGGATGACAAGTCAACACTGGAAGCTGCAACCATTGGTACATTAAGTTTCTCCATGATGTACAATCCCCCCTGCCTACGGCCTGTCCCAATCACCTTCTGAGACTGTGGATCCTGCACATGACAAAAGGTAGAAGAGAAGGAAACTGAGTAACCGACATCACATAGTTGACCAACAGAGATGAGATTCATTGTAAGCTTAGGAATGTGGTAAACATTAGAGAGAGAGAAGTTGGGTGATTCAATAGTCCCAATACCCGTTGAGGGCATGGGAGTACCATCAGCAGTCATAACGGGCAACGAAGAAGTGGGACAAAAAGAACCAAAAGAGGACAAATTTGGTGACATGTGATTAGAAGCGCCGGAGTCTAGAATCCAAATACCTGAGGACTTACCTGGTGAAGAGATGGACATGGCATGAGGCTGTGTGGCAAGAAACTTTTGAAACTGCTCAGCAAGAGAAGACATGGATGGAGCTAAGGATGAAGAACCTGATGCAAATGAGTCTGATGGCGGTACAACTGCTGCAGTATTAGGCTGTGAAGGCCTATATGAACGCTGCTGAGATTGGGTATTGGATTTCCAACCAGAAAACTGCTGCTGAGATGGTCGACTATTTGATTGTTGTTGTTGTTGTGCTCGCAACTTAGGGCACTGAGACTTCCAATGACCTTTCTCCTTACAATAGCTACATTCATCACTTGCAACTCTCGAATAAGGCTTGTTCTGATTACTGGAAAGAGGCCGAGAGGAGGCTGCGAAAACAGATGGATTAGGGTCCGAAGAAATTACCTTCCCTGACTGAGTCTTGAGACGAATCTCCTCGGCTAACAACTCGTGAACAACGGAATCAACAGTTGGAAGTGGACTACGATGAAGAATCGACCCACGAAGACCCTCAAAATCATCACGCAATGCCATCAGAAACTGAACCAGGCGTTGTTCCTCCCTATTGGCAACATATGGTGCAAAGGCCCGCAATTCAGCCGACTCTGTGAGAGCCAACTGATCCCATAGATCCGTCATAGCAGAATAAAACTCCTGAATACTCAATTTATTTTGCTCAAGAGCCCGAATATCGCACTCCAATTGGTACTTTTTTGCGAAATTAGATTGGGTATACAATCTGCCCAAATGATCCCAAACATCCTTTGCATAATCATACTTAGCCAACTGCATACCTATAGAAGGTGCAACGGAGTTGTTGATCCAAGTGATGATTTTCGAATTGTTTGCCTCCCAAACATCCAACAACTCTGCATATTTTTCAACATTCGTCTTATCATTAGGCTTACTTAAATCGCCATTAATGTAACCCCAAAGCTTCTTCCCTTTCAAAAAATTCTTCATAACATAACTCCAATACGTATAATTTTTTCCATCTAATCTGACACTAATTGATTGCAGCGAATCATCTCTTTCACCAGCCATTGCGAAAATAAACAATCAAACAGTACCCAAACGGAACCAAATCAAACGAACTAAACAATTAATCGAACAAACAGGAGGAAAACGACCATAATTACCTTCAAAACAGTCGAGCGAACAGAAAAAGTACCTCCGAAAAAAACGACCATAATTACCTTCAAAACAGTTGGATCCGCGGACTGTGTTGATGAGATTAAACTTTGATCCCGCTCTGATACCATGATAATATATCAAAGATCTACAATCAAATGGAAAGAGAGAAAAAGAGGGGCTAGGGTTTCATATTGCCATACACTAGAATGTCTTACAATAAAAGGAAGAAGAGAGAATAAATATATAACCTACTACAACCACCTAATAATAATAGGAGAAGGGAAAATACTAAAATACCCTCAATGCTAAATAAAACTCTAATACAACGCACCAACACAACACAAGGTCATGTTTTTTTACTTGTGGCATGGTTACCACCATTCATGTTTTTCATACCAATTAAGTACTGTGTCAGCGGCTCATGTCAATAAATAAGTAAATATATAAATTCATATAAAAGATTTACAACAACATCCAAGGGAAAGAAAAGAAATAAATTTTTTTTGGTAAAATGTAATTATATTAAATCAAAAGGCAAACCGCCAAAGAAATACAATTAAGCTCAAGACACACAAAAAAAGAGCACAAAGGCCCAAATCATACACGTCCAAAACAACCAGACAAGCACACTACAACTACCCAACAAACCTATCAAAACAATTTAAATCCAACAAGGCACAACCGGAAACCAATCACAATTGCAAATTGAATATTGAATATAAAAACGCAGTATTGCAACACTCGCCATATAAAATTTTGCAATAAAATGACGAAACACCGCCAAATGCCGCATCATTGACTCCAAAGAGGGGATGAAAACAACCCCGGCCACTCCAAAATCCAAATAAATTTCCAATGTTGGAGAGCACCACTCGATTTGACATGACGCTCAACCATAAGACGGCAACTGAGAACAGAGGTGAGATCCAAAAATTGGAGCACTATCCAGATCCTGAGATGGCGCATCCACCACGATGAGGAATCTCGTCCCAAACCTCATCTGACCTGAAGACCACGCAGTGAAAATAACGACAAACAGGGGAAGAGGTTCAAACTCATGAAGGGCGGAGGAAACACTCGGGAGGAGGGAGGGAAAGAGTGTCGGCATAGGTAACAATGAAGCCAAACCTGCCCAAGAAAAATCAAACATCGAAAAACATCCAACTAATCAAACATATGGTGAGCACATCAACCCGCACACCAAATTAGTCACCACGGAAAATCGAAAGATATGGACGATGGACTCCACCGTGATATAAACCTCACACAAACCCACTCCAAACGGCCAAATCATTCCAAACTCAGCACTCCAAATGCAAACAAATCAAAGGCTCACACATTCAAAAGGAACATGAAAGTCGGATTAACCCGCAAGAACACCACTAGCGTATCAACACACTCCAAACAACGATCCAGATTAGAGTAATCATCACAGTTGTGGTGTAAAAACGGTGGGCACCTGCATCGAACTCCAAAAGGCAACCAAACCCAGGATCAAGATCTGACATGAAGCGTGGATAAACAGAGATAGCGATCTCATGAAGTCGGTTCAAGTCTACAGGAGCCGAGCATCTCCAAAGTAGCCAAAAATATCCTTGCACAAGATCTGACATGAAGCTCCAACATAGAATAGCGACCTGTGAAAGGAAGAGAAATCCGGCCACACTATGGAGGGAGTACAACGGAGAAGAGATTACATGCAAAAACTCTCTACTCTCTCGCATAATCAAAACATTACACCAAAACTGTTGGAAAATTGGAACTTAAATGGGTATTATAAAGCTGTCCAGATTTTTCTGGACAGATTTTTGAGCAACTTTGAGCTCAAATTTAGGTGGGACCCACACTACGAAAATTGTGGGACCATATACGAACGCGTTCATCTCCGCAAGGAGATTAACGTAGTATATTCATATGTCCAATTTCAATAAGTTATGAATGATAATTATGTCCCCAAAGTGACTCACAAAGCAATGAAAGTTAATGAATTGGGTGTGTTTTAACTCTTGTCCCACATTGGAAGAGTAGTGGAATTTTGATGAGTTAATAACACCCCAAGTATGGACTAAGGCTTGGATGCCTTGGGGGTATCCCAGCTCTTTGAAGGGGAGATGACCTAAGCTATGCACGGGTTGACTTTCGGTCAAAAGTCCACACGCGCGCGCGGCCGGCTCGGCTCGGCTCGGGTCGGTTCGGTTCGGGCTTGGGCTTGGGCTTATAAAAATCTCCTACATTTTTGGGCCGAATTTATTTAACTTTCTGGGCTTTAATTATTAATTAATTACGAAATTAATTAATTAATTGGCAGTTATTGCCAACAGTCAACAGTTAATTTCGTTTAACTGATTAACTGTTTTGACAGTTAATTTCGATTGACTGTTCCAACAGTCAACACAAAAGCTATAAATTAAACATTCCCCCTACAGAATTAACTACTGAAAAATTCCCACCTTCCAGAATTGCTGTCAATTTTGTCCCAGAAAATTTCTGTCCTTCTCCTGCATAACATATCTATACTGTTTGTTATTGAGTTGAGTAAAAGCCACAGATTTGAGTTCGTTGTAATTAATTATTGTCGTGCTACATAATTAATTAGAAAATTCGTTCTATCTTGGGAGACAATATTCATCAACCTCGAAGCACATTGGAGGGAATAATTTGTCTTAAGGACACTGTGAGATTCACAGGGCTCGGATTATATTTCTAATTTTATTATTGTTTCTGCAAATTCAAGTAAGTGTTTCATTTCTGTAATTCTGTTTTAATTCCGAATTATATTATTATTATTAATTCTGTACAATTGTTTTTATAAATAGTAGACATAACAATCTTAAGACAAATTATTTTAGTTCTACTGTTTTTAGTGTATAGGATTTTTTTTTTTTTATTACAGAAATTTATTTGTTGGAAATAAATCTGTTTTGACAAGATAAAATGAATTAATTTACTGCTTTATTGTAGAAATTAGTAAAACAGTTTTGATATAGAAATTAAATTCTATACTGTTTTTATATTCTGTTTTAGAAAATAAAATTTTATTTGTGTATTCTTGTTAAAATCTGTTTATCTAAATTTTTTTAATCTTAAATTATAATTCTGTTTTGTACGGGATTCTTTTTATTATTAAAAATTAGTGTGACACAGATTTTATAATTTAATTCTGTTTTGTACGGAATTCTGTTTATATTATACTTTAATTCTGAATTTTATTTGAAATTCTTTTTGAATTCATTTATTGTGAATTATATTTGGAGGAAATTGTTGCACAGAATTTTGTATTCTGTTTTGATTAATTCATTATATATGAATTTTATCATTGATAAAAATTCTGTTTTTGTAACAGAAATGGAATCACAAAGTACGAACACTACTCCTACGAAACTGATTGTCACCAACACAAGTGTGACTGCACCCGTATCTATGCCACACGGGGAGAAACCTGAAAAGTTCATTGGGGCTGACTTCAAACGTTGGCAAGGACAAATGTACTTCTATCTCACTACCTGCCAACTGGGCAGGTTTGTATATGAAGATTGCCCCTCTATTCAAGAGGGAGATGACGCTGAAAAGGTTGCTGCTGTCGATGCTTGGAAGCACTCGGACTACCTTTGCCGAAATTATATTTTGGCATACTTGGACAAGACTTTGTACCATGCCTATTGCACTATCAAAACTTCTAAGGAATTATGGAATTCTTTGGAAAAGAAGTATAAAACTGAAGATGCTGGGATGAAGAAATTTATCGTTGGGCGTTTTAGGACTTCAAAATGGTTGATTCTAAATCTGTAATCTCGCAAGTGCAAGAACTCCAAGTGATTCTCCACGACATTCATGCTGAAGGAATGTCAATTAGTGAAACTTTCCAAGTTGCTGCAATTGTTGAAAAGTTGCCACCTTCTTGGACTTTGTTCAAAAACTATCTCAAGCACAAGCGTAAGGAGATGAATGTGGAGGAGTTGGTGGTCCGGCTAAGAATCGAAGAAGACAACCGTGAGTCTCAAAAGAAAAGTGGGAAGAATCCGATGGAAACAAAGGTCCATGTCGTTGAAGGTCCTAAGAAGAACAAACGAAAGTATGATGGGGAAGGCACTTCCAAACATAACAAGAAAAAGTTCAAAGGCAAATGCTACAATTGTGGTAAACCTGGACACCGCTCAAGTGAGTGTCGTAAGCCTAAGAAGCAAAATAAAAATAACTCTCAAGCAAATGTGACTGAGGGTGAGAATATCACCAATGATTTGGCGGATATAAATCTTTCTGCCGTTGTCTCTGAATGTAACTTGGTTGGAAATACCAAGGAATGGTGGGTGGACACTGGAGCCACACGACACATTTGTGCAAACAAATGGATGTTCTCCACCTATAAGCCTTTGGAAAATGAGGAGAACCTTTTTATGGGAAATTCTTCCACTTCTAAGGTGGTGGGACAAGGAAAGATTATTTTGAAAATGACTTCTGAAAAGGAACTTACTCTCAACAATGTTCTTCACGTGCCTGATATCCGAAAGAATCTGATTTCGGGATCTCTCCTTACTAAGAATGGTTTCAAGCTTGTGTTTGTGTCGGATCGCTTTGTGTTGTCTAAAAATGACATGTATGTAGGAAAGGGCTACCTAAATGAGGGGCTCTTTAAACTGAATGTTCTTACTGTAACCCCTAAAACATCTATTTCAATGAATGAAGTTGCTAGTTCTTCTTACTTGATTGAGTCATCTAATATTTGGCATGCTAGATTGGGACATGTTAATTTTGATACATTGCGTAGATTAATTAACTTGGAATTTTTGCCAAAATTTAATATTGATAAAAATCATAAATGTGAAATTTGTGTGGAATCTAAATTAGCAAGATTACCTTTCCATTCTATTGAAAGGATAACCGAACCTTTAGATTTAATTCACACCGATATTTGTGATTTGAAATTTGTTCAAACTAGAGGTGGGAAAAAGTATTTTATTACTTTTATTGACGATTGCACAAAATATTGCTATGTATATTTGTTACATAGTAAAGATGAGGCTATTAATGCATTTAAACAATATAAGAATGAAGTTGAGAATCAATTAAGCAAAACAATAAAGGCTATTAGAAGTGATAGAGGAGGTGAATATGAATATCCATTTGAGGAATTTTGTTCTGAAAATGGGATTATTCATCAAACAACCGCTCCTTATTCTCCTCAATCGAATGGTGTTGCTGAACGCAAAAACCGTACTTTGAAAGAAATGATGAACTCAATGTTATTAAGTTCAGGAGCTCCACAAAATTTGTGGGGGGAAGCCTTACTTTCTGCTAATTACATTCTCAATAAAGTACCTCACAAAAAGACTCACAAGACACCTTATGAATTATGGAAAGGTCGAAGACCTTCCTATAAATATTTACGAGTGTGGGGATGCTTAGCTAAAGTGATGGTTCCTAAACCTAAAAAGGTAAGAATAGGGCCAAAAACCGTGGATTGTGTATTCATCGGTTATGCTACTAATAGCAGTGCATATCGATTTCTAGTTTGTAAATCTGAGATTTCTGACATTCATGTAAATACGGTTATTGAATCGAGGGATGCTTCATTTTTTGAAAATGAATTCCCGTATAGCATGACCCGAGAATCTGGTCCTCCTAAAAGGACAAATCAAGCTACTACAAGTGGTACTCATCAACCTATTGAATCAATAGAGGATGAACCAAGACGTAGTAAAAGAGCAAAAACCTCGACTTCTTTTGGTCCGGATTTTCTAACATATTTGTTAGAAAATGAACCTCAATCGTATAAAGAAGCTATATCCTTACCCGATGCTTCCAATTGGAAAGAAGCAATTAATAGTGAAATTGAATCCATATTACAAAATCATACATGGGAACTAGTGGATCTTCCACCAGGTTCAAAACCGTTAGGTTATAAATGGATCTTCAAAAAGAAATTGAAGGCCGATGGATCAATTGATAAATATAAAGCTAGACTTGTAGCTAAAGGCTATATGCAAAAGGAAGGGTTGGATTACTTCGACACATATTCACCGGTAACAAGAATAACGTCCATTCGGATGTTAATAGCAATAGCTGCTATTAATGGACTTGAAATACATCAAATGGATGTAAAAACTGCATTATTAAACGGTGAACTAGATGAGGAAATTTATATGGAGCAACCTGAAGGGTTCAAAGCTCCCGGACAAGAAGGAAAAGTATGCAAGCTTGTTAAATCACTATATGGATTAAAACAAGCACCTAAACAATGGCATGAAAAATTTGATAATGCAATGCTATCAAATGGTTTCAAAATTAATGAATGCGATAAATGTGTTTACTTTAAATACATTCATAATGGATATGTCATTGTATGCCTCTATGTTGATGATATGCTTATCATGGGTAGTAACTTGGAAATTGTCAAAACTACAAAACAAATGTTGAGTAGTAGATTTGACATGAAAGATATGGGAATCGCCGATGTTATATTAGGAATTAAAATTTCTAGAACATCGGATGGACTTATATTATCTCAATCTCATTACATTGAGAAAGTACTTGAAAAATTCAAGAAGTATGAAATTAGTCCTACCAAGACACCTGTAGATGTAAATTTACATCTAGCAAGAAATAATGGTGAAAGCATATCTCAACTAGAATATTCTCGTATTATCGGCAGTTTAATGTATATCATGAACTGTACGCGACCGGACATAACATACTCAACAAGTAAGCTAAGTCGATTTACGAGTAATCCAGGAAGAGATCACTGTAAAGCAATATTGAGAGTTTTGGGTTACTTAAAATATACTCAAAACTATGGATTGCATTACTCAAAATATCCAGCTGTTCTTGAAGGACATTGCGATGCAAATTGGATATCTGATACAAAAGACTCTAAGTCTACGAGTGGGTATGTGTTTACCCTCGGAGGTGCAGCCGTATCTTGGAAATCCTCAAAACAAACGTGCATTGCTAGATCGACAATGGAATCTGAATTCATTGCACTAGACAAAGCTGGAGAAGAAGCCGAATGGCTTCGAAATTTCTTAGAGGATGTTCCATATTGGTCTAAACCTGTGCCCGCAATATGTATACATTGCGATAGCCAATCAGCGATTGGGAGGGCACAAAATCACATGTATAACGGAAAGTCACGACATATTCGTCGTCGACACAATACCGTTAGACAACTTCTCTCAAACGGAATTATCTCAATTGACTATGTAAAGTCAAAAGATAATATATCGGATCCACTAACGAAAGGTTTAAACCGAGAGCAAGTTGAAAGATCATCGAGAGGAATGGGTCTAAAGCCTATAAATAAATAAGAATCAATATAGTGGCAACCCAACCTAGCTGACTGGAGATCCCAAGATCTAGGTTCAATGGGCAAACCGAACTACGTTGTATTCAGTAAGCACTGGAGGATATTTAATCCTATCCATTCCAAAGATGAGACAGTGCACATCTGCCGAGAAATTAGGATAAGTTATGCTTTTAATGACATCTATATCTTAGTACGTCTAAGTGGGGTATTGCAGAATACTCTTTATGGAAGTCACCTACGTGAGTAAGAAGGGGGCCACTTCTATGAGAATAATGAAAGGCATATTCTCTAAAATACTTGCGGAACCAAGTGGTGTTCACGGCCAAAATGAACACAAACGTGAGAACCAACTGTGATGAAGAATTGTTGTGTGAATACTGTTGTCTAGGTTTACAAAAACGGTTGACGGTTCAAGGACGTGAAGTCTACTGATTAACCAAGTAAATCCGATAGTATATCACTAAGGAAAGTTCAAGGCCACTAGGCTACTTCTCCCGATGCAATAAGTCTTCAGTTTTACTCAACTTGTGTCTGCATCTGCATTAGCATCTGTTTTATTTTATTTATAGCGATATATCATTCATGTGGGGGATTGTTGGAAAATTGGAACTTAAATGGGTATTATAAAGCTGTCCAGATTTTTCTGGACAGATTTTTGAGCAACTTTGAGCTCAAATTTAGGTGGGACCCACACTACGAAAATTGTGGGACCATATACGAACGCGTTCATCTCCGCAAGGAGATTAACGTAGTATATTCATATGTCCAATTTCAATAAGTTATGAATGATAATTATGTCCCCAAAGTGACTCACAAAGCAATGAAAGTTAATGAATTGGGTGTGTTTTAACTCTTGTCCCACATTGGAAGAGTAGTGGAATTTTGATGAGTTAATAACACCCCAAGTATGGACTAAGGCTTGGATGCCTTGGGGGTATCCCAGCTCTTTGAAGGGGAGATGACCTAAGCTATGCACGGGTTGATTTTCGGTCAAAAGTCCACACGCGCGCGCCCGCTCGTCCGTCCCTCCGTCCGGCCGGCTCGGCTCGGCTCGGGTCGGTTCGGTTCGGGCTTGGGCTTGGGCTTATAAAAATCTCCTACATTTTTGGGCCGAATTTATTTAACTTTCTGGGCTTTAATTATTAATTAATTACGAAATTAATTAATTAATTGGCAGTTATTGCCAACAGTCAACAGTTAATTTCGTTTAACTGATTAACTGTTTTGACAGTTAATTTCGGTTGACTGTTCCAACAGTCAACACAAAAGCTATAAATTAAACATTCCCCCTACAGAATTAACTACTGAAAAATTCCCTCCTTCCAGAATTGCTGTCAATTTTGTCCCAGAAAATTTCTGTCCTTCTCCTGCATAACATATCTATACTGTTTGTTATTGAGTTGAGTAAAAGCCACAGATTTGAGTTCGTTGTAATTTATTATTGTCGTGCTACATAATTAATTAGAAAATTCGTTCTATCTTGGGAGACAATATTCTTCAACCTCGAAGCACATTGGAGGGAATAATTTGTCTTAAGGACACTGTGAGATTCACAGGGCTTGGATTATATTTCTAATTTTATTATTGTTTCTGCAAATTCAAGTAAGTGTTTCATTTCTGTAATTCTGTTTTAATTCCGAATTATATTATTATTATTAATTCTGTACAATTGTTTTTATAAATAGTAGACATAACAAAAACCAAGCAATCCAGGCAGCAAAATTAAAAATCAAAGACATACATTGCTAGAACAGGCAACCACCGGAAGAACACAACCTCAAAACCAAAGCTCCGGCCAAATCCGATCCAGCACCAAGCTACACAACCCTCCACAAACCTCAGCCAATAACCGGAACACCAAACTACACAACCCTCCACAAACCTCAGCCAATAACCGGAGAAATTTACCACTGCCGACCTGTCTTGAAGCTCTTCAATAAAATGGCGGTCTGGAGTAGTCGATCTATAGTTATGGAGAAGAGGGCGGAGGTGGGTAGGTTGGTCCTGCACAAGGCACAGTCACCGGAGGGTTGAATCAACGAAGGGAACCCGTCCTCATCAGATCTCGGACAAAACCCATCACTGGAGAACGTTCATACCTCAATCTGACATGAAGTACTACAAGAAGACGGCGATCAAGCAAAATACGGAGGGATCCAGCAATAAAGAGAAGCTAAGGCCACAATGGGGCGTAACAACTAAGCAGAAAAACCCTCCCCATAGCCCAGTCTGACATGTAGCCCTCATAGCAAAATAGCGATTGGGAGATGGTAGGATTTAGCCACATGGTTGGGGGTAACAGAGCACGGAGGGGGGAAGGGAAGGGCAGGGCTAGGATGAGGCTCTCGTTTAAAACTCTAGAGAGAAATTTTTCCGTGAGAGAAGGGATCCATCTCGCCCTCTATAAAAAAAGGAAGAGAAGAAATTGATATTTTAAAGAAGATGAAAAGGAACTAAATCTTTCTGTCTAGCTGATTCCCTAGTCGAGCTCCATACAAATTGGGCATTGTCAATACATTAGCGTGATCCTAGGTTTATACATTGTGAGAAGGGTTAGCACTGGTGAGTACCTCAATCTTCACTACTGCTTGACTAGAATTAAGTTGCTTACTTGAATCATGAGGCGCAAAACTGGAGTCCAAACCTTTCAAAACATAATTATTAGTGGTGGAGATCACCATTCTCAATTCATCAACTGCATTCCTCACTTGAGTATCATTAAAAACAGAATTGATAGGCTCTCATGATTTATTTGAACCCACATGGAAATCTTCACCTACTGGCCGAGTTTGTGGAGGAGATTGTAGTGTTCCCTCATTACCTTTCCCATGAATTTTATTCATTTGCTTCCATTCTTTCTCTGCGATAATTCGGAGGCCTCACATCTTCCCATGTGTATCCCTATCAACTCCATCCTCTTTTCCCTGACGAGCAGTGCCCCAATGTTGAACAGTTATCACAATAACAAGGGAGATGCTCGTAAAGCACTTGTCACCAAAACTCAGAATCTGCACAGCCTATCCAGATATGTTTAGACAAAACCTTTGTGAGATTAACTTCCACGCAGACCCTAGCCATGCTCGCCTTCAAGATCAATGCCGTAGAAGCATCAAACTTATGTGATCCACACGGGGACCACCGGACTCTCCACCGGTGGTCTGAATTCCTGTGATCACTTGAACACCCTCATTGGGTATGACTGATATACCACTGCTCTCGAAGCCAAAGCCGATGAAAATCTTCCTCGCAATTCAATCAGATGAGAATGTGTTTATGATCCGATTACAATAGAGAAAGATGCATTGAGGTAAAATGTCTTAAAACCTTTCTGATTATTTCCATGGATGGCTTATCCTCTATCGCAAACCGAAAAGGAGAGGCCAATGTATTGATATCCTCCTTGGTGAAGAAACTATCAGGTTCACCTTTGTAAACAGATGGAGCCTTCAAGGATATGGCCTCTTGAACATTCCCACCACTGAGAACTGAAGCGAATGATTTCTTCACTGGGTTGTGGCTCTCCGGGGGCTTGGGATTGAGAGGCTCAGATGTAGATGATGAAGCCATGCAAACCCTAGCAATTCTCAGCAACTCCTTTTCCATTTGGAATCGAGACTGATGCAATAATGATGAGAGCATGTGCATGGCGTAAGCGAGAAGAAAATGCATTTGTATAAGTGTAATGATTATTTACTTTTAGTGTTTTATACCCTTGTATATTAAGGATATGTTCTCTGAGTATATTGTCCAATTAGTTCGGGGGATTTTAGAATTCAGTCCATTTAGGGTAACTTGAGCACCAAGTCCCTTGGACCTTATATATGTCCATGCAGGCTCAATGTAAGAGGGTGGTTACCCCAATGTTAATTGGCTGCTAGGTATAAATGATGGAACACTGATAATGGTGTGTGTGTGTGTGTGTGTGAGAGAGAGAGAGAGAGAGAGAGAGAGAGAGATGTAACCTGGTCAATGGTTTAAGTAACAGTCCTTGCAGCAAACAAATGGTAAAATGAATAAAAGGAACCACTTGAGAGTAGTGTTTCAGCAGGTGAGGGCACTTTAAATGAGACACTGAGAGGCAAGAAGGCCAAACACCATGAAAGAAATAATTGCTTGGAGAGAATCAATGTGGGGCTAACAGAATGTTTATGACGTATAAATAATAGAATAGAAGAATATTTCTAAGGGTTATGTGATTCTCAGGTACTTGAAAAGATAAGTAATAAATGAGGGAGGGGTATTTATAGGATACTTTTGGCTTGAAAGGCCAAGGGTGATTATTGGGGGCATGTGGTGGAAGGGATGGACATGAAATAGTAAGGGATGACTCTTATCAGAGCATGAAATGATATGATTACACACATCAGTCAAGGGTGCATTAGGTTGGACGAGTGTGCAGGTTCTGCGAACATGTATGCGTGTTCTATGCAGCTTTATAAAGGGTGTAATCATTGTTATGTTTCACTAGGATAGCTATATCTCGAGAGTTTATGATGTACCCAGTGCCTTGGTGCTTGTCTTGTGAAGCAATTGATAGTGGGAACCCAACAAGATTCTATTCCCTATCCTCCAAGTCAAAACACTCGAGAGATCCCAAAAAGGGATCTCGAGTCCCGCCTAACTCGAGAAATGTCTGCTACCCACAAATGAAATAAGCTAGTACTTAGAAATATTTAACAACATTGGCAATCTCATTCGGTTGTGAAGTATCTCGAGTGATGTCACTCAGGTTCTCGGTCAGCACCATGACAGTTGAGGATAGTACCCAGTGTGGTTAAATATCATAAATTGATTTTGCTTCGAAGGGTCTCAGAGCACCCTTATGGTTACCCAGCGTAATCAATTATCATTGCTCGAATTTTCCTTATCAGAGGTTCTCCATTAGCAGTGACCATTGGCGATAGCTCCTACTGTGGTTAAATATCTTTACTTGGTTATACCTCTTGAATTTTAGGGTTTCAGTAGTACCCTTCTACACACTCATTTGTATATAGTAGATAATTATATGAATTAAGAGATTGTTTGAGTGTGTCTAAGCCTTCCGTTGTTGTGGTTTTACATAAAATTATACAAAGATAGACCCAGGATGCCATTATGTGGACTTGGTTTCGGACAGGGGCATTTAGGCACATTTGATGGATGAGCTATGAAGCACCGTCACTCTCCCAGAATGCACGAATCTTGTTTGACACGTGTCGGACACACTCCGACACGCCCCCGACACGCGAGTCTAAGAGTGTCCTGTTTTTTTTAGTTGGACACGCTGAGAACACGCTGTGTCCTCTCTCTCCCTCCTGTTTCTTTGTTTTTCTTTGCTTTTTTCTTTGTTGTTTCCTCTTCCCACACAATGGTATGTTATGCCACTGTTTATCCCTCTTTATGTTATACAACAACGGCAAAAAAATAAGATAAGCAACAGCAAAAAAAAAACAGCAAAAAAATAAGTAAAGAAACAAAAGACAATGCCACTGTCTTTTGTTCCCTTTTGATATTGCCCTGTTTTTTACACGTTGGTTGTTTTTTATTTTTAGATGAATGTGTTTTATTTATGATTTTTAATGTTAAAGTGTATTTGAATATTGTTTTGTATGATCAATTTTCTTAATTTTATGTTAAGAATGCTCTAATAATGTATTTTATGGAAAAAAATCTGTTTTATTTCTTTTATATATATTTAAATATATATTATATATTATATATATCCTAGCGTGTCGTATCCTAGTTTTTAGAAAAATCACGTATCGCGTGTCGTGTCGAAACATGTATTGTGTGTCGAGTCCGTGCTTCATAGTGGATGAGTCACTTCACATTATATGTTGAACTTTTGTGGTGAATACCTTATCTTCAGACGCGGGATTAGTGATTCCAATTTCAACTAAATAATGATGGAAATAGGTCCTATTTTAGGGTTTTATCAGTCATTTTATTTTCTTTTGTATTTTCTTTTCTTTTATTATTTGTATTTTCATTTGTTTTGCTTTAGTATTTAAAGGTAAGGAGTAGTAATGACATTTTTGTAATTAGTGCCTTAGCTTGGAACCTAAGCTACTCCTCCCTTTAAATACCCATGTAGTCTTCATTTGAAGACATTCCTCCATTTTGAAATATAAGAAATCACTTGATTCTCTTTCTAAAGTTAGGGTTTGGTATTTCTTTCTAGCATTTGACGTGTAATTTACGTCAAATTGGTATCTGAGCGGGTGTCACTCCAACATTGATGTTTGGTGTATCGGTGTTTATTTTATCAAATCGTACACTACTCTTCAATGGCTCCCAAGAAATCCAAACAACTAACCGAAGAGATTCAAAGACGAACGAGAGAGCGGGTACAATCAAAACAACAAATCTATACCTATTTTCAAAACCTTAGCCCTAACCCTAGAAATTTCAACCCTCAACTTCTACCCTAACCCCTACCCTACCCTCCACACATTCTACCCAACCCCTATCCATCACCCTTTACCCCACCCCGCCTCCCTAGAAAACCCACCCCCACCCTCAAAACCCTAGATTCCCCTTCTCCAAACTCTACCCAACAACCACTCCTCCCCAAACCCCTAAATTTGCTACCGCAAACAAATCCCCCTGCGCGACAGCCCCTCTAATCATCTACAACTCCTACACCACCCAACCCCAGCCTGCCGAACCTCTAAACCCTCAACCACACCACTCCAGCCCTTAAAGCAACCCATCCGAACCCACCTAGCCCAGACAATTCCCCCATCCAACCGCTGCTGCCCTAAAACCCCCTTACCCTAGCTGCCCTACCCCCAGCAACCAACCCAGCACCTCTGACCCAAAAAAAAAACTCCCCTAGTTTCTGCCCCAATTAACTCCCGAGACTTGATTCAAGAGTGCCGGTGGCAATTCCAAGATTGGTTGCTCCACCTAATCATTCTTCCTCCCTCTATCCTCCAATCGGGTCAAATCAACGATAAAAACTCCCCTCCCGAGCCCGTTGATGGGAAGAAATATAGGAACGACGACATTAGATTGTGTATTGGGGATTTTTTTTGACATTTTTGTCGAGGATGTTTGGATTACTCGCACGCATTTTCGCGAGCTCGAAACATTTGAATTGGGAGATTTCTTCCCAATCTTTGGGAGTGGGGATGATGATTTGGATGAGGTTGGATCGACGGTTATCTCTCTTGGGATTGAGGTGGTGATTGGTGGTGATTTTGTGGATCTATTTTTGGTGACATTTGATATGCGTTCGGTGGATGTCTTTCGCGGCTTAGTACTAAGGAGGCTCATCACGGGACTCCGAGATCGAGATTTTGTTGGTCGGACATGTTTAGGTTGTGTTCCTATTTTCCACGGACTTTTTGCAAGCCGGTACAAGGGGCGTTTTTGAGGACGGCTCTTCTTCCATTTGGGGAATTCTTTGAGGGGTGCCTTGCTCTCTTACCGTCCATCTCCTACGCTCGAGGACGAGCTTTTCGAAGCCTGGGAGAGTGATGGAAATAGGCCCTATTTTAAGGTTTTATTAGTCATTTTATCGTCTTTTGTATTTTCTTTTCTTTTATTATTTGTATTTTCATTTGTTTTGCTTTAGTATTTAATGGTAAGGAGTAGACAGCCAACGTAAGCCCGGAAAAAGGAGGAGGGTTGTGTTAGGTAGCTGACAGCCAGCGTAAAACTTTGTCAGATCCTTATGAACATGAATCCAATGAATATACGTGATAATGCTAGGGCATTCTCCTTAAGCGATGCGTTGCGCCTGCCACCGGGTGTCTCGAAAAATAGGCAAGGGGCGTTGCGCCTGCCACCGGGTGTCTCGAAAAATAGGCAAGGGGCGTCGCATCGACGCCCGGATGCGACGATAAATATGCAAGGGTTCCTGCAACAAGCTGGACGTGTGCGGGTAAAGAAGCTAGTCCAGGATACTAGACTTAGGTTAGCGACTTGGAACATAGGAACTATGACAGGAAAAGGGATGGAGTTAGTAGATACCATGATAAGAAGAAAAGTTAACATAGATTGTTTACAAGAAACTAAATGAGTCGGTGAGAAAGCTAGAGAAATAGAAAATACAGGATTTAAATTATATTATACAGGAAAACATAGAAATAAGAACGGAGTTGGAATAATAGTAGATAAAAACTTTAAGGACGATATCGTAACCGTTATTAGGAAAGGTGATAGACTTATACTTGTAAAATTGGTATTAGGTGAAAACATAATTAATATTGTTAGTGCTTATGCACCTCAAGTAGGATTAGATGAGCACACTAAAGTACAATTTTGGGAACAAATGGATGAACTAATTCAAGAAATAACCCTAGGTGAGAAAATCTATATAGGTGGAGATTTTAATGGCCATGTAGGAGAAGATCGTGTAGGATATGAGATAGTGCATGGAGGACATGGTTTTGGAGATAGGAACGACGGGGGAGAGTCTATCTTAGATTTTACGATGGCTTATGATTTTGTACTAGTAAATACATGTTTTAAAAAGAGGCTTGAACACTTAATAACTTATAAAAGTGGAACACATAAGAGCCAAATAGATTTTTTCATTACTAGGAAAGGAGACCGATTAACGTGTAAAGATTGTAAGGTTATCCCGGGAGAGAGCTTAACCTCACAACATAGGATAATGGTGTTGGATATAAATATTAAAAATCAATCACGAGTGCGAAAAGTGAAGATTAACCCACGAACTAGGTGGTGGAATTTAAAAAGAGAGAAATTAGAACTATTTAAAGATAAAGTATTAAATGAAGCAACATGGAATAGTGAAGAAGAAACTAACATAATGTGGAATAAGATGGCCACAAGCATTAGGAGAATTTCAAAAGAAATTCTTGGAGAATCAAAAGGCAAAGGGCCACAGTCTATAGAAACTTGGTGGTGGAATGAAGAAGTACAGAATATAGTAAAAATTAAAAGGGAGTGCTTTAAAATATGGCAAACAAATAGAAATGAAGAGAATTTTGAGAAATATAAATGGGCTAAAAAGGAAGTTAAGAAAGTGGTAAGAGATGCTAAGTTAAAAGCGTATGATGATCTTTATACAAAATTAGGAACACAAGAAGGGGAAAAAAGTATTTATAAGCTTGCTAAACTTAGGGATAGGAAAACAAAAGATTTTAATAACGTTAAGTGCATCAAAAGTGATGATTCGAGAGTCCTAGTCAAAGATGATGAAATTATGGAAAGATGAAAAACTACTTTGAGAGGTTATTAAATGAAGATAATGGGAGTAGATTAGATACAGAGGAACTTAGGGAGACTCGAGAAGATATATTTTTTCGTAGAATTAGGACAACAAAGGTCAGGATTGCTCTAAAAAAGATGAAAACAGGGAAGGCTTTAGGACCAGATGGTATCCCTATTGAGGTTTGGAAGTGCTTAGGGGAGGATGGAGTATCATGACTAACAAAATTATTTAATAGAATTTTAATGACTAATAGGATGCCCGATGAATGGAGGAAAAGTATTTTAGTACCTATTTATTAAAATAAAGGGGACATACAAAGTTGTTCAAATTATCGTGGTATTAAGTTAATGAGTCATACAATGAAACTTTGGGAGAGAGTGATTGAATATAGATGGAGATTAAAGACAACAGTATCAGAGAATCAACTTGGGTTTATGCCTGGGAGGTCAACAATGGAAGCAATCTATTTATTGAGGAAATTAATGGAGAGGTATAGGGAGAGAAAGAAGGATCTTCATATGATTTTTATAGATTTGTAGAAGGCGTATGATAGGATACCCAGAGATATAATATGGTGGGTTCTACATAAAAGAGGAGTGACTCGCAGATATATTGACGTGATTAAGGATATGTATGATGGTGCGATGACTACAGTAAGAACATCAGCCGGAGAAAGTAGTGAATTTTCAATTACGGTAGGGCTACACCAAGGTTCAGCATTAAGTCCTTATCTCTTTGCTCTTGTTATGGATGAGTTGACTGGACAAATACAAGGTGAGGTGCCATGGTGTATGCTATTTGCAGATGATATTGTTTTAGTCGATGAGACTAAGATGGGGATAAATGCTAGGTTGGAATTGTGGAGAGAAACGTTAGAAACAAGAGGATTTAAAATAAGCAGAACTAAAACAAAATATGTGGAGTGTAATTTTAGTAGTAATAGGAGGACAAATGGAGATGTGGTGAAATTGGAGGGTCAAGAAATACCTAGAAATGATCATTTTCGTTATTTAGGATCGATTATACAAAAAGATGGAGATATTAGTGATGATGTTACGCATAGGATTAGAGCAGGCTGGGTTAAGTGGAGAAGTGCGACCGGCGTTCTGTGTGATAGGCGTATACCTTTGAAGTTAAAAGGAAAATTTTATAGGACGGCCATTAGACCCGCGATGTTATATGAGACAGAGTGTTGGGCAACCAAGAAACAAAATGTGCAGAAAATGAGTGTGGCGGAGATGCGAATGCTAAGATGGATTTGTGGTAAAACTCGAAAGGATAAAATTAAAAATGAACAAATTCGTGAAACGGTATATAGAAGATAAATTGAGAGAAAATCGACTTAGATGGTTTGGATACGTCAAGCGTAGACCAATGGATGCTCCTGTAAGGAAGAGTGATTTAGTTAGTATTGATGGTAACACAAGGGGTAGAGGTAGGCCTAAATTGACTTGGTGGGATATTATAAAAAAGGACATGATGTCATGTGGTTTAACCGAAGATATTGCACTGGACAAAATGGAATGGAAAAATAGGATTCATGTAGCCGACCCCAAATAATTGGGAAAAGGCTTTGTTGAGTTGAGTAGTAATGGCATTTTTGTAATTAGTACCTTAGCTTGGAGCCAAAGCTACTCCTCCCTTTAAATACCCATGTAGTCTTCATTTGAAGACATTCCTCCATTTTGAAACATAAGAAATCACTTGATTCTCTCTCTTAAGTTAGGGTTTGGTATTTCTTTCTAGCCTTTGACGTATAGTTTACATCAAATAATCTTGGTCTTCATACCAAAGATCACATTACCCCACCTTCAACCCCTTGACCATTTTCTTGCAATCTCTGATTTTTAACTGAACATTCATCTTGAACGTATGAGATTATTCCTACATAGAATCCAAGGAATTTTTTGCAAAAATAGGAGCGTTTGTCCATCCATTGGTCAAGCTCCTCATCAACCCTAATAAGGGTTCTACAAAACCAATCTAGTGAGTGATCATGAGTGCCATCCATGACTAGCATTAATCAACTGACTACAAATGAGTGCATACATGGATGTACATACAGGGACGTAGGGACTTTGTGCCCAAGTTATACTAAATAGAACAAAGATTAAAGTACATCATAACTAATTGGAGAATATTCCTAGAGAATATATCATTATTCTACTAACATATAAATATTAAAATAAGTTTAAATAAATAAAAATGCAAATTCTTTTTGCAGGCTCCCATCACTATTTGCATATGAGATTCATATTCAGTCACAAGGTGTGATGTTGGTTAGAAGATAAATGTAGGTGAGATGTTAGTTAGATAAGGGAAAGCTGATCATACGACCAAGGATTCAGTTTCACTGTTTTAGATGGGTACTTTTTATTTGAGAATATATTTACTTGCTTGATTGGTTCAAAATTTGGTTCTGATTTATAATTTTCTTCAACGTATGCCTTGCGTCATGGTTTAGATTTTATTGGTACCAATTATGTTGTATTTTGTTACAGGCCGTTCAAAAGACTGCTGCAACCTTTGCCCCAAGAGCTTCGACGGCTTCTAAAAACCCTGCTGTACCTGGATCTACATTATACAGTATTTTTGAGATTCAAGCATATGTGTCGATGTTGTTGGGTGGAGCTCTCTCTTTCAATCTCATATTTCCATCAAATGAACCAGACATATGGAGATTAATGGGAATGTGGTCCATCTGGATGTTCAGTAAGTCATGCTCCATTAGCATATAACATAAAATATGCTCTACAAAGTTCGACTTTTGTGTCAAGCTATTTTCGAGTATGAGTAATCTTGGGAGGACTCTTCATGAAATAAGGGACTCAGTGACATGACGCAGTTCATATCAGTGTTTCGGTTGATGTTTTAAATGATAGTTGGTGGGCCCCACAAATCAATCAATACAATGCTGCCATATTAGCGACTATTTTTTCAAGTACTCGTACAATCTACTCTATTTACAGAAGTAATGTTTGTTTGGTCAAAGTACTTCCATCCAAAAAAGTCATTATTTGAAAACCAAAAGCTTTAAGAAAATACTTATTTAATGTAATCAATGGGAAAGATGAAAACTGGATTTAACTCTCTTGCAATTTGGTACAATTATTTGCATAACATGATTTTTAATTTGGGACATCCCATGAAGGAATGTGTGACACTTAGTTTCAGTCGGAAAGAGTACTATATTACACCCAATCAATGTGTGTAAGCAACAGGCTCTTTTTTCCCCCATTGATATCATAGATCCTGCAATATTACGTATAGATAAACGACATTCATCTGTCACCTGAAAATGAATTTTCTCATTTTTCATTGTAAATTGAAAAGTCATAGGTTGGCACTAGGGCCGGCAAACCGAAACCCGCCCAAACATTCAACCCTTAAATGACCCGTACCAGTTTCCATCGGATCTGAGAAGTTTGAGGTTGCGGGTTGAAAACGAACCATTCGGTCCATTCACGGGTTAAAACCTTACCCATTTTTTACCCGTTAAATAACCCACCATCTTCTCTCTCATTCATAGCCCCTTTGCAAATTCAAGCAACAGAAACGAACAGAACTTATGCAGTCAACAAAAAAATCCCAAACAGCTTCCTCTCTCTCTCTCTCTCCTCAACTCTCTTCTTCACGGATCACAACTGAGTTGTGATCTTCTTCCAATGGCCGGTTATCGATCAACCTGTCCAAACCCGTCCACATCAGATATTCGACCCGCACACAACCTGTCCAGATCTGATCCAAACCACCTAAGACCCGCCCAGATCCACCCACTTTGGTGGGTCTAATTGGCACACAGCATTAAATTTGTGCTTTTACTTAAAATAGTTTTATATTTGGTACATTTCTGAAAATGTACTGACGTTATATATTAATCATCTTATCTGTGAACACATATACTGGAAATTGCTGCAGAAATTGAGAGGAAATATTTCTTTTTTGGTTCTTCAGAATGTTGATTGAGAAAGAAGTCCAATTTTATATTGTTTGTAACCATAAATCCAATTTTCTACTTTTTACAGCTATTCCTTCTCTTCGGGCGCGAGACTGTTCAAAAGATGAGAAAGAGGCCCTCAACTATCTCTTTATCCTTGTTCCATTATTGAATGTTACAATCCCATTCTTTTGGAAATCATTCGCAGTTGTTTGGTCTGCAGATACCATAGCATTCCTTGGGATGTATGCATGGAAGGTATATTTCACTTCTTGAGCATAGTTGTGCGCTAAAACTTGTGGGGATTTGTTGCAAAATGGCATGTGGATATATGCCTGTCACCCTATTTTGGTTAATATATTTGTACTTACATTCTATTATGTTATTTCACAGATGGGATGGTTACGAAAATCATAGTATTAGTTCCAAGGAGCGTCTTTCTTCAGTTGGATCAAATGGCTCATTTTCTTAATTGAGCTGCACCATTAATAGCTCGTGAAGCATGCCAAACCTGATGCATCTAAGCTACACCAAAAATGAAGCTATCTCTGCTAAAACTATAGAATAGTTCTATTATTTTATGGGTATTTTTCTCCAGCCCTTTGGGGGTGGAGGTTACACACTTGTTCTATGTTTGGAAGATGTTGCTTCGATGTGGATAACAGTGCATACTACTTGTAGTTCATACGTACAATGTAACATATGATAATTGATGTCAAAGTCGTGAGAAATACTTAATGGTTCATATAACCTGATTTATCTATATAATTGAGGAATATAAACATAGTTTGGAGCAGAAGTGGTTGTTAATGCTAAAATACGATCGACTCTGCTGCTCTTTGATAAAGAGGGAATACGGAGAGAAAAGTTTATTTATTTATTTTTTAGGATCAATTACCAAAAAGTGCGTCAAACATTTTTTAATACACATTTAGTCGAAGTTTTTTTATTTTGTTCAAAAAAGTCCATCAAACACTCATTTAACCAATATTCTCTCATTTTTAAAGGTTCGTGCTAGCGGCATTCCCGCCTCCCCTCCCCTACCCCACCCCCCCCCATTGTCGGAGCTCCGGCGACCCTTATCAAAGCTTTTTTTTTTTAGTGTTTTTATGTGGTGGGGAATTTTTTGGAACAAAATAAAAAGGCTTGGACTAAACGTATATTAAAAAATATTAGAGGGATTGTTTGGTGTATGCTCCTATTTTTTAATGTAGAAACAATAGTAATGGTTGTCGTTAGTAATAGATGTTTGAATAATTCATTTGGTGGATTGACAATTGTATTGTGCTTTTAATAAAATCCAGATTGTTATGATGTGCCAAAATAATAGAGCATTTTTTTTTGTTTTGGACCTTATAATTTGTAAGTTAGCTTGGAGTTATTTTACATGGAATTAGTTTAGATGAAAAAAATTTACATGAAAAATGCCATTTTCATTATTTTACACGTTTGTTGTGTTGATTGTTAACTATGGGAAATGATGTGTTTATTAGGCTAAGGTAAGTTTTGTTTTTAGGGAAAACAAAAGCCTAGTGGGTGAGGGGGGAAATTTTCCCGTGGAAATGAGAAAAATAATGTGCGTTTGATAACAAAGATAATTCATTTTTATGGAAAGAGTAGAATAAAAAGATGAATGCCTTTGTATGATATTCTATATTCTCATAGGAGCCAATTCTTACCCACCCCACTAGAGTTGGATTCGGTAGGGAACTAGTAAATGTAAGAGATGCTCTCACCAACGAAGAAAGTGCTAGAAAAAGCGGACTTCTTTTCCATTTTGTGTAGCATTAGTTTCCAAAATCAAAGGCAATTCAATTGAATCGAGTACGACCGGAACGGAAGACCACTTACTCCTTCCCACTTGACTTTTTACTTGAAAGACTGACTTAACCAACCGCTAGTTAAAGAAAGGCAAGGGACAAGGAAATTCCTATTATAGAGGGACGGAGGTGATTGCTGACTGGCTGGCTTGCTTCCTTCGCCTCTTTCTTTAGCTAATACGAGTGAAAAAACGAAGCCTGCCCCAATCAACCTACTAATCGCTGCACTCACACTAGGATATGTCCCTGCGTGAAGGCACGATGAAGAATTTCAAAAAGTACTTAATCGCAAAACAACAAAAAATTCCAATGTACGTAATTGCGAAACGAAAAAATTTCGTTCCCCGAACAAAACAAAGTGTTAAGTCGTATATAATTTAAATTATAAATTTTGATATATAATACATAGTGTTACACAATTTAAAATTTGGGAGAGTTTCCTTTGTTTATAAAACTACCCATCTTATTTAAGAAAGAAAAAGTACTGCAACAATAATACTAATAATCTGGTCGAACATCATATAAACAAAATCATCAATTCAACTCAATTCATGAGAATAAACCAATACTTAAGCTGAAAATATTTATTATATAACAAAAACAATTGTAAACAATTAAAAAAAATTGGGCAAATAGGACTAACCACCACGTTTAAGAAATAAAAAATAACCCAACAATAATATTGAAAGATATACAATTTATCAATTAAAATCAAATATTCATAATATGTTATGTATCGCATTTCTGGGTTCATCGATAAATCAAAATGTGATATATGTCGATACTCCCAATATCATTAAATCATCAGTGCTCTTATCTCACCCCGCTGCACCCTTGCTTCATAGCTGCATTTGCAACATTAAAAACGGAATCAATGTTGGAAGATATGTGTTTGAAAAGATATATATATACTACACCATGGTTAAAGAACAACTAATAGCCACCTTCAAATAAAATTATCTAGAGGAACCTGTAAAAAATAATAATATTCAAATTAGTATTTATTATCACACACCAAATAGAAAACATAAACTAATTAATCCACTCGACAATGACCGACACAAAACATTGCGAATGAGTCATACCTCAAGTTGTACAACAAATTTATAATAACGGAACTCAGAATCTGGAACCTTGAAGTCATCTTCTGGTTTTGAACTGCTCACTCACTCTCCTAAACATCCCTGGATCGACGTTGAGTTACCCACGAACGTAGACACCATCTTCAGATCGATCGGTGGGATATCACACACTCTAGACTCAACATTGTTTGGGATCCACTCCACAAAGTAGGAAGAGTTCTTGTTCTGCACGTTGATCATCTGTTCGTCGACTTTTTATTAAGTATACACCTACATGTGATATACTCCTACTTTTTTGAGAGATTTATTCAATCACTCAAGCATAATTGCAAATAAATTCTATACAAATTACAATTTACCTTGGAATACGAACTTTTTAATTTTTATAAACATACTACCTCAATATCAGTTTGACAATATTGAATCTGCCTCGACTCTTAAATGTCCACCGACACAAATATGTGAATTTCTTTCCAGCTCATACAACTATTGTGAAATTTTTAACATGATAGTGTGGACATTTAAGTGTTTTAAGTCACATTCAACACAGAATATGAGGGATAATATAAATCTTTTTAGACAACTTCACAAAGTATTAACCGCATCATTCAATTTGGCCTTTGCATCTGTAGCTCCTACCAAAGGCTGGTCCGCATGAGAGACCTAAAAAGAAAAAAAATGTATATTATTAAATACTTAAAAAACGCATATATTCAGATGAGTGATAATTGTTCAATGGGTAAAATGTGAAGGTATACCAAACGTACCTAGAACATGTAAAATGTGAAGGTATACCAAATGTAACTAGAACATGTAAAATGTGAAATGAAAGAACATAAAATATACAACAAAAAGAAACACCCTAACTAGTTTAACATAAAATTTTTTGTTAGCGTTAGTCGTTCACGCCATCTCCCTCTATCGATGTTGAAAGTTTAAACAGAAATCTTTGAAACCTGAGTTTTTCATATGTACAAAAAACATATTATATGCTTAGTCATCAACCAAACACCCACAATCAACAAAATGGCAATGGTAGAATACCTACGATCTATAGAAAATAGAAAAAAAATTCAAAAAAAGAAAGACACATTGAGTAAGGGTACTTCAAAGAAACAAAGTGAGGGGGTCACCACTTCAGCAAGGAGAGGGAGAGAACTGGAGATATTCCAATACGCACTGAATTGAAAAAAAAAATGAATTTCAGCCGAAATCACCCCCTAAAAAGTAAGTAATGTTTAACACCTCAAGTTCCTTTTCATATCATTCAGTTATCAACCTAGTTCACTTTGCTCCCACTCCATGTGGGCAACAACGGCACCCCATTGAACAATACCATCCCCATTGCACAACACCATAAATTGAATATGATTTACAAATTTTATAACTTTAAAAACGCATATGAATAGGGAGATAAAGGTAACAATACTACAAAACATGAATAAAACAAACTCATAAACATTGGAAAAAATTTTCAACTCACATCCATGTGCATTGTACACGCTGCAAGTAGCCTCATTAGCTGCACCAATATTCAACACACGGATGTGTGTACCAACAAATGAAGCTTGGTAAGATTGAGTAGAGGTTTCTTTTTGTACCACCCATATTGGTTATAACACCAATTCCACACAGTTGGTTGGAGTTCACCGCTTGAATTCTTGGGATCTCAATCCCATTGTCATCTGATGGTAATGTGAGCCACACTTGATTGATTGCAGCCCACTCCATTATCCATATCAAGATCTAAAAAAATTTCATTACCGACGACTATAAAATCCACTAATAAATAAATTAATAAACTAAGTGTTCAAGTCCGTGGAAACACATTATATTAGTGCGACACTAAGCAATGGCATATTTGGAATTAAAATTTGTATAGATGATCATAAGCATTGCAATACATTCTAAATTTAAATCACTTCGGCAGAAGAATATGCTACAATGATCATAAGCATTGCAATACCGCATATCATATATGTGAAAACCCATTGTAATCAAGGATCATATCAAATAGTAACCGAAAAGATTTACATATTTTGTTTATCCTGAACCAATGCCTCCATGGCTGTTTCAAATAAGAGCAGACTGTTTCAAATAAGAATAGAGTTATGCTAGATACACGGAACCTCCATGGGTGTTTAAAAATATAGCAGTGCTTACGACATGTACTCAGTGAAACCGAGTCGGAAGATTGTTGGTCAATGCTATGTGTCAATAATACTATTCTAAGTTGCAAATGAGCAGAATTTTACTACCATAACCCTAATAAGTAAATAAAGAAACCGAGTCCGCAGATTATTGTCCAATGCTATGTGTCAACTAAAACTTATGATATATTTTACTAACTCATGTGCTAGCATCATCTAGTTTTATAACTTATAGTATACAACTAAGGTTGACAGTAGCACACACTGTCGACATTTGTCGCTTCTACAAGACGTCACGTGTATAATTTAATGACTCAAAATTAACTTAACTCCTTAAATCTTTTCGTATTCCACAAATTTCTTTACCCGAATAGTGTTTACCCGATTTCCTCTACCTTTTCATCTTCTTTACTCTATTAATTTAGTATACATTTGGGAAACGAACAGACTGTAATCCCCTAATTTAATTTTTCCTTTTAATGGAAACCAAACCCACATCTAATCCACTTTACATTCACATTCCCACCTTACTTCGTTGAGGGAAGTTAAACATTATTGTGCCAGATTTTCCATAATTAATGAAAACAATGGTAAGGTATCCCCAATTCATTGATTCATTCCAAATTAAACACTGATAGGTCATCGATTATTCATCTTCTTCATTAATTATTCAATCCATCTATAAATCTTATTCTCTCTCATATTCAATCAACATTTTTTTCATCTTCTAATTTCTTCTACTGTTGATCTTCAACTCAGGTCACACGAAGCCTCTCCCACCCACGTGCTTCTTTAATTTACCAAGGAACAAACGCATAGAAACTTAATAGTCAGATCAAGGGTTTCTTAGCACACCATCTGCAGCACAACTTGAACTTAGTATTGCAGATATTTCCTCTTCGAAAGCTTTGTTTTTTGTATTAAGGAAATGTTTTAGATTTTATCCAAATCTGTAGGCCAATTGTAGAAATATTTGTTAATATACAATTAATGTTTTTTTTAATGCTTTGATATGTGGAATAGTTCGATGTGCAACTTAAATATCATATGTTTTATTTTTTTTCTTTAACATACTATTGTTGTAAATAGAGTGATTGTTGAGTATATATTTTAGTTTGATTTGGCTTTGTAATTGATGTTTGCTGATATATGTGTCAACTTTAAAGTTGTCTTGCAAAACCTTGAAAAAGGAAGACTTTGGTCTTTGGCTTTGAAAAGTTTGTAGATGCCTGACATCTCTTGTTTTGGCAACAGCTTATTTTGGGTTGTCCCACATCGGCCATGAGGTAAAATAAGGTGTGGTATATTTACATTTTTTGTGGAATCAATGGGTAAGCTCTTTGGGAATTAGATGTTTTGTGTGTATGGGTGGGGGACTTATTGGGCCAAGTCACATACGCGCCGCCGTCCGTCCGGCCTGGGTCTTGGTCTTGGGCTCATTAAGAAATAATTTTTTGGACAAATAAATTAACGATTTTGGGCTTTAAAAATTAATTTTTAACGGTAATTAATTAATTCCGAAAAAAAACGTGGGCCTTTTACTGTTGATTTTTTCCACTCCAGTTTTCTCTCCACGTTTTTGCCCACTAACGGTAATTTCTTTTTGCATAAAATGAGGTTGAGACCTCCGTTTTTCAATACAGTTCCAACAAAAGAAAAAATCCACATACAGTTCATCTTCCAAACAGTTCCGAATTTTTTTTTTCCCAGAATAATTAATCTCGTTTCACAGATTAATTATATTGTTAGAATCGAGCAATTATACAGAATGGGTGTACACAGACCGAGTTGATTTTTGTGCTTTATCAATTCGTATTTTCTGATTTTGGAGGCTGTTTTATCCTGGGGGTGGCGGGGCTTCGGGACTGTCAGCACACTTTGGGCAGAGCCGCGAAACACCTTAAAGAAAGCGACATTGTCTGCGACTCAGTCGTGTTCTAGACTGTCCAGTTCGGGATTTCTTATATTTTCTATCCCAGATTTATTTGCTCCAAAATTGGGTAATTTCGTTCCTAATTTTTAATTCTGCATTTAATTATTTGCTGCTGCTACAACAATTTTAAGGTGTTCTGAAATTCTGCCATGGACGAAATTAACTCAAGCAACCTTAATAAGCTTTTCAAATATGAAGGCACCCATTTTAAACGTTGGAGCAAAAAATTGCTATTTTATTTAACTACGAAAAAAGTCGCATCATGTGTTCAATTTGACAAACCCGTAGTAAATAATCCACCTACTGTTGAGGAAAGCAAAACAATTAGAACTTGGGAGGAAAATGATTTTCTGTGCAAGAACTATATTCTGAATGCTCTAAGTGACGAACTTTATGGCTATTATGCAAATTATAAAACTGCGAAAGATGTTTGGGACGCACTTTTTAAAAAATATGACACGGAGGAGGCGGGTGCTAAAAAATATGCCGTCAGCCGTTATTTCAAATATCAAATGACGGATGACAAATCTGTTGTTGCTCAAACCCATGATTTGCAAATGATTGCCCATGAAATTATTTTCGAGGGCATGGCTTTAGATGAGCAATTTCAGGTGGCTGTAATTATTGATAAATTGCCTCCACTGTTCAAAGAGTTTAAAAATATTTTGAGGCATAAGTCTAAAAGAATTTTCACTAGAGTCACTTATTACTAAATTGAGAATTGAGGAGGAATCTCGAAAACAGGACTATAAAGATGAAATTCTTGTTGTGTCTAACAATAAAAATCAGAAAAAGAACCACACTCCAGTTGTTTTAAAGATAAACGAAAAAAATATAAAAAATCAGAAAAAGAGCCACAACCAGAATTTCAAAAATCAGACTCAGACTCAGAATAAGTATAAGAACCCTGAAAATGGACAATCTAGCAACTCGGGACAGTTTCTCTGTTTCAAGTGTGGCAAGCCTGGCCATATGGCTCGCAAATGTCGCAATGTGCCACAAGCACAAGCGAATTTGACCGAAGAGGACCTATGTGCTATGATTTCAGAAATCAACATGGTTAGCGGTGCCGAAGGGTGGTGGTTGGATACTGGCGCTTCCCGCCATATCTGCTATGACCGTACTATGTTTAAGACTTATTATGAGACTGTAGACAAGAAGGTGTTGTTGGGTGATTCTCACTCCACTGAGGTTGCTGGTACTGGAAATGTGGAATTAAATTTCACTTTGGGAAAGACTATTATCCTCAAAGGTGTTCTTCACACTCCCGAGATAAGGAAAAATTTAGTTTCGGGCTATCTTCTCAACAAAGTTGGCTTTACTCAAACTATTGGTGCTGATTTATTTACTTTGACCAAAAATGGAATTTTTGTAGGCAAGAGTTATGCCACTGATGGGATGTTTAAATTGAATGTTGATGCAATAAATAAAATTTCTCCTTCTGCTTATATTGCTTGTTCATTTAATGTTTGGCATGCTAGGCTTTGTCATGTTAATAAACGACTAGTTAAAAATATGAGCACTTTAGGATTAATTCCCGAATTATCATTAAATGATTTTGAAAAATGTGAATGGTGTAGTCAAGCAAAAATCACTAAGACACCACATAAATATGTTTTTAGAGAATCTGAACCACTTGATTTAATTCATTCGGATATTTGTGAATTAGATGGTGTCACAACTAGAAATGGCAAACGTTATTTTATAACTTTTATTGATGACTGTTCTGATTATTCATTTGTGTATTTAATGAAAAATAAAAGTGAAGCGTTTGACATGTTTAAAATTTTCCTAAATGAAATTGAAAATCAATTTAATAGGAAAATAAAAAGGTTACGTAGTGATAGAGGCACCGAATATGATTCTGGACCACTTATTGAATTTTATAAAACCCACGGTATTATTCACGAAAAAACTGCCCCTTATTCTCCCGAAATGAACGGTAAAGCCGAAAGAAAAAATAGGAGATTAATTGAATTAGTTGTTGCTATTTTATTAAATTCAGGGGCTGCCTCACATTGGTGGGGTGAAATTATTTTGACGTGTGTCACGTGCTTAATAGAATTCCTAAGACTAAAATAAAAATATCTCCTTATGAAATTTGGAAAAATATTAAGCCAAACGTGTCATACTTTAGAACGTGGGGGTGCTTAGCCTATGTACGTATACCCGACCCTAAAAGGTCTAAATTGGCGAGTAGAGCATATGAGTGTGTTTTTATAGGCTATGCTATTAATAGCAAAGCATACCGATTTTATGACTTGAAAAATCAAGTAATTATTGAATCAAATGACGCCGATTTTTATGAAGATAAATTTTCTTTTAAATTGAGAAATAGTGGGGGCGAGTCATCCACTAATATTTCTTTAAATAAAAACAAATAATGAATCCATTTTAGAACTTCGAAAAAGTAAAAGGGCTCGTGTAGAAAAAGATTTTGGTCCCGACGTTTATGCTTACACTTTAGAGGAGGATCCTAACACTATTCAAGAAGCTTTATCTTCTTTAGATGCCGATTTATGGCAAGAGGCTATTAATGATGAAATGGATTCTTTGGAAACAAATAAAACTTGGCATTTAGTGGACCTTCCTCCTGGATGTAAAACAATTGGGTGTAAATGGATTCTTAAAAAGAAATTAAAACCTGATGGCACTGTTGAAAAATATAAGTCACGCCTTGTTGCTAAAGGTTTTAGACAAAGAGAAAATGTAGACTTTTTTGATATATTTTCACCCGTGACTAGAATAACGTCTATACGTGTACTATTTGCTATAGCTGCCTTAAATGATTTAATTGTACACCAAATGGATGTTAAAACTGCATTTTTAAATGGAGAATTAGAAGAAGAGATTTATATGGATCACCCTGAAGGTTTTATTGTACACGGTCAAGAAAATAAAGTATGTAAATTAGATAAATCTCTTTGTGGACTCAAACAGGCACCAAAACAATGGCATGATAAATTTGATAGCTTAGTCATCTCTAATGGGTTTAAAATTAATGAAAGTGACAAATGCATTTATTATAAATATGTTGAGAACATTTGCACTATCATATGTCTTTATGTTTATGACTTGCTTATATTTGGTACCAATATTCATGCCGTAGAAAATGTTAAATCATTATTATGTGCCAATTTTGATATGAAGGATTTGGGTGAAGCTAGTGTAATATTATGAATTAATATTACTAGGTTAGAAAAGGGACTTTCTTTGGATCAATCTCATTACATTGAGAAAGTTCTAAAGAAATATAATTACTTTGACGGTAAACCTACTAGTACTCCATTTGACCCTAGTGTAAAGTTATTTAAGAACACTGGCGACAGTGTAAATCAAAATGCTTATGCAAGCATTATTGGTAGCTTACGTTATGCTACAGATTGCACTAGACCTGACATAGCTTATGCTGTGGGAGTACTATGTAGATTTACCAGTAGACCTAGTATGGAGCATTGGCATGCTATTGAGAGGGTCATGCGATACCTTAAAAGGACGATGAACCTCGAATTACACTATAATAAGCATCCCGCTGTCCTTGAAGGATATAGTGATGCTGATTGGAACACCCTATTTGATGATTCTAAGGCTACTAGTGGATATATATTTAGCATCGCTGGTGGTGCAGTTTCTTGGAAATCTAAGAAATAAACAATTTTGGCGCAATCCACTATGGAGTCTGAGATGATAGCACTAGCTACTGCTAGTGAAGAGGCAGAATGGTTAAGAAACCTCCTGTCAGATGTCCCATTATGGGAAAGACCGATACCAACCGTTTTGATTTATTGTGATAGTACCGCGGCTATTGCAAAAGTTGAGAACCGTTATTATAACGGTAAGAAACGACAAATACGTCGTAAGCATAGTACTGTTAGAGAATATATCTCTACGGGTACTGTAAGGGTGGATTATATACGGTCTGAACATAACTTAGCTGATCCTTTGACGAAAGGACTAGCTAGGGAGAAGGTGTGGAACACCTCGAAAGGGATGGGACTAAAGCCCTTGGATAAATGAGTCATTTGTGATGGTAACCCAACATATAGACTGGAGATCCCAAGAAATATATTCAAAGGGTAATAAAAAATCACAAGTGATACGGGTTGAATCATGCTATAATTAATTAATATAGAACGGAGTTTTACTCCGAGTCCATCCCTATGGAGCATGATATCCTGAAGCGAGTTAAGGATGAGTTATTATAACTCTTAATGAGATCTATAGCTCTATTTTGAGTGGGGTACTTAGCTACAGGAATATTCTTGATAGACTCACCTATGTGAATGTGGAAGTGTGGCCGCTTTCTATGGATATTTTGGGCAAATTCCTAAAGCGTTCACTATACTGGGATAGAAGCACATGGCCGTAACGTGCTAGCTATTAGAATTACATCCAAGTAGGGTTGTGTGTGGGATGTTGTCAGAGATAGAGTTCAAAACTACGGTTACTCTAGTATATTCTGAATCATCTTTACTACGTAAAGGTTCAAGTCGAAAGACACCTTTACTTATGCACAATTCTATAGATTATTTCTCGATAAATATGTTTTCAAATTTTGCAAGTGGGGGATTGTTAACTTTAAAGTTGTGTTGCAAAACCTTGAAAAAGGAAGACTTTGGTCTTTGGCTTTGAAAAGTTTGTAGATGCCTGACATCTCTTGTTTTGGCAACAGCTTATTTTGGGTTGTCCCACATCGGCCATGAGGTAAAATAAGGTGTGGTATATTTAAATTTTTTGTGGAACCAATGGGCAAGCCCTTTGGGCATTAGATGTTTTGTGTGTATGGGTGGGGGACTTATTGGGCCAAGTCACACACGCGCGCGCCGCCGCTGCCGCTGTCCGTCCGGCCGGGTCCGGGTCTTGGGTCTTGGGCTTGGGCTCATTAAGAAATAATTTTTTGGACAAATAAATTAACGATTTTGGGCTTTAAAAATTAATTTTTAACGGTAATTAATTCCGAAAAGAAAACGTGGGCCTTTTACTATTGATTTTTTCCACCCACGTTTCCAGTTTTCTCTCCACGTTTTTGCCCACTAACGGTAATTTCTTTTTGCATAAAATGAGGTTGAGACCTCCGTTTTTCAATACAGTTCCAACAAAAGAAAAAACCCACATACAGTTCATCTTCCAAACAGTTCCGAATTTTTTTTTCCCAGAATAATTAATCTCGTTTCACAGATTAATTATATTGTTAGAACCGAGCAATTATACAGAATGGGTGTACACAGACCGGGTTGATTTTTGTGCTTTATCAATCTGTATTTTCTGATTTTGGAGGCTGTTTTATCCTGGGGTGGCGGGGCTTCGGGACTGTCAGCACACTTTAGGCAGAGTCGCAAAACACCTTAAAGAAAGCGACATTGTCCGCGACTCAGCCGTGTTCTAGACTGTCCAGTTCGGGATTTCTTATATTTTCTGTCCCAAATTTATTTGCTCCAAAATTGGGTAATTTCGTTCCTAATTTTTAATTCTGCATTTAATTATTTGCTGCTGCTACAACAATATGTTTTTGGGTAAAAAAAGATAATTTTAACTTACTGATTATTTAGGCAAATTTTTTATTTTTTGTGTAAAAAGGTTTTGTTCCTTAGATTTTTTGTTTTGGATAAAGCCACGGTGATGAGGGAGCAAAAGCAATGCTGGAGGGAGAATGAGATAGACCCACAGACATTTCGTCCGTCTTGATGTTCCTCAACTCAACTCCCCTTTATGTGCCCACTTTTCTTTTCAAAATCCAAATTAAAAAGAAATGGAAATAATTTAAGGTTTTTAATAAATTGTACCTTCTTCCTTTAAAAAAATTATTTTCATCATAAACTTCCAAACAAGAAGATTATTTTTTTTCCTTTTTTTTTCTTTTTTTTTTCTTGAAAACTCTCAAATGCAAGTTTTGAATAGAAGAAAAAGAAAAAGAAAATTTTAATAGGAGGGAAAAAAAAGGAAAAAAAATTAACTTTATTTTGGTTGTTTGTGAGTTTTTAGGAGAAGGAAAAGTTAATCTCAGTCTCTTTGTGAGTTGGAAAGAAAAGAAAAAAATAATAGAAAATTACTAATTTAGAGTTATTGCCTCGCTTGATGATGTTTTTACCTCATTTCTCCTTTAGAGTCATGTTCGACACATTCTTCACATATCAATTTATTTTTTACTAAATACAAAGTTATTTTTTATGATTTCAGGAACATTTTTTTAAATATATTTTTAGTGTATATTTTAACAATTTCGTTGAAAAAAAGACCCTCCATTGCGGGGTTTGCATGTTAGTTTCCTTAAAAACCATAACAAAACATGTCTGAACAGTTAATTAATTAATGTTAGGATCTCAAAAGGTCTTTGAATAAAAATATTGTAAAAAATACCTAACATTCTATTAATTCATTCAATCTCAACCATTAGTTGGGCCCTGCCAAAAATATTTTGACACACCACCAACATCGATAAAATCAATAGAATTTTGTCAACATATATCATATAGAATTCCTCACCTGGATATTTTGACAAAGAACTTTAAACATCTACAAAAACAACATATGTAAGTTTCAATAATTAAATATTCAGAAGTCATATGTAGTTAGATGTCAACAAGATTTTGATACACCACCAACCTCTATAAAATCAATAGAATTGCTTACCCTAATAATTACTCAGACAACTAAAATGCACTTCCATATAAAACTCTAACCTTTGAAGTAAAACTATGCTTCCTTGACGACATGTTTTTCTGATGCATTTTCTACACCTACAAATTTCATACATATATCATTAGTCCACATAAAACCGAACATAAAACCTTCATTTCAGCCTATTTTTGTGAAAGCAAACATACCAATAGGCTAGAGATTCTCCAAAATTAACTTTTTCAAAAAACTTACACTTAAATCGAATTAAAACTTGGTTTGAACCGAAATAAGCACCTGCAAAAACAGAGACTATACCTGTCAAATTCAAAAAAAAATTTAGAATAAATTACGTTACACATTATAACTGAAAACATTAATAAAATAAAAAATCAAACAAAAAATTAGTGAGATGTGAAATATACTAACAAAAAATAAAAATGCTTATAACTCCATAAATAAAATGAAACTATCTACTTTGAATAATAATAAAATGAAACCAAAAAAAAAGAAAAAAGAAAATATTAGATCTGATATAGCGGGTACGGACGCAACCTCAAACTGATAGTGGAGATCCACTTGAGATTTAACACATCTGAGTTAAAAATAGAAAAAAAAAATTATTAGATTTAAAATACCATATTCGATTGAGATCCGTTTGAGTTCGTAGTGTGTGTGTGTGTGGGGGGGGGGGGGGGGGGGGGAGGGAGGAGCGCGACATCGTGGGCGAGGATGATGAGTTCGGAGTGGGGGTCGGCAACCATGGAGCAGGTGGTTTTTTTTGTTGATTGTATGAGGGAAGTGAAATTTAGGTTTGGCATTGGCTTGGAAATAGGTTTTGCGATGGATGAGTTTGGTAGAGAAAGTCAAGAATTCAAATTACAGGTGTTTATGAGGTGTATTACTCTTTAAGCCTTTAGGAATTTATGTGGAACTCAAATTCTTAAGGGGTAATAGAGGTATTGCAGGAAAAAATTATATAGATGACATCATCTTTTGATCTTATGACATACATAAGTTTTGTAACTTATTATATATATATATATATATATATATATATATAGGGAGCGAATCTCATACATACCCAGTATGAGGTCTCAGTATGCGAATCATTTTCTTCAAATATTAAAAAAATATTTTCGGAATGATTTTTTTATGGTTTTTAAACATTTCAGAGGACGGAAAAAAATCAACTCAAAATGAATTTTTGGCTAGTTTAAAAAAATCGGTCAAATTATGTTAGTTTTTAATTTGACCGATTTTTTTAACATAGCAAAAAAAATCATTTTGAGTTGATTTTTTGTATGGCCCACCTGAAATGTTTAAATACCATAAACGATCACCCTGAAAATATTTTTTGACTACTTTATCAAAAATGGTTCGCTTTGTGTGGGTGTGGTGGTGGGGGTGGGTGGGTATGCATGAGAGAGAGAGAGAGAGAGAGAGAGAGAGCAACACTCCTATACATCATGCTTCCTACATCACCCATACATCACACCTAGTTCCGGGCCCTAATTTTTTTTTCAATTTTTATTTTATTTTACCCATGGAGTTAGCCTTCCAATCAACACATGTTCAAAAAGTTAGGTCAAAATACAATTTCTAGCTATTTTTTAAACACCTTATTATATAAAGGTCTGCAGTGATAGAATCTTGTGAATTTTGTAAACAGAGATAGAAAATATATTTTGATCTATTTTTTTGAACATGTGTTGATTGAAAAATTAATTTCAAAATAAAAATAAAAAATTTGAAAAAAAAAAGTTTCTGAGGGCCTAGAACTAGGTGTGATATATAGAGTGTAATGTAGGGGACTCTTCCTCTCTCTCTCTCTCTCTCTCTCTCTCTCAATATATATATATATATATATATATATATATATATATATATATATATATATATATATATATATATATATATAACTTTTCACAAAAATAATTGCTTTTCATTTTTTTCCAATTTTATAATCGAATGCATTATATATAGTTGTGGCCAATATTCCTGGAAAAGTTCAATGAAAAGATGAGCCCCCAAGTCGTTTTTGAGGTTATTTTTTAGTATTTATAAAAAAATATCGTAATTTATATAATTTAATGGAAAGATAAATAAATATTTAAATCAACATTTAAATTTCAAATTTAAACCAACAATATCATCAATTATTCCATAAAATTAACCTTAAAATAGTAACCAACAACAACAATAAAGCAAATTCTAACAAACATTAACATTATAACCCTAAAATAAACCCCAAATTTTAACATCAATATAGTTAGTTCAATGCAAGTTAAATAAAAGTTTTAACCAATTGTTCGTATGCCCCCAAACACTTATAAATTTTTTTTTACACCTATATTTTTGTAAATACCAACATTTTAATCTAAAATTCTCCATTACATAAAAAACTATACCATTTTAATCTAAAATTACCCTAAAATTTTCCTCAATATTAACCCTAGAATTTAAATCAACCAACAATAACATTAAGCAAAAAGAAAACATTAACGATTTAACATTAATATAAAAATAACACTAAGAAATATATATTATTTCCAACTAAATTAACAATAAACTAAAAAATCATATATAAGTTGTCATTTAACAAATTAATAAACAGACAAAGGAATAATAGAAAGAAAGACGGTTCCACGGTCAAAGAAGGACAGTGAACGAAGCAGGGCTGAGCGGAGCTGCTGGGGGAAGAGGGATGGGTTTAAGGGATAGCAGAAGAGGGAGGGCTAGCAAAGAGCGACTGTTGTTTGTGATAGGGGTGTGAGTTTGTGTATTTAGTTTAAGGATTTAAGTGATTTTTCCTTTATTTCAAGAAATGCCCCCAACTTGGTTTTAATATATATTTTTTTGCACCTGAATTTAGTATATATATATATATATTTTAAACTGTGGGGGCTACGACCCCCACTCCGGCTACTGTCCCTCCGTCCCCTGCTTATGGATATGGTGAAATATATTTTGTGGGGGAGTCCAACCCGCTGATAGGAGCAGGGGCGAAGCCAGGATTGTATCTTGGGTGGGGTAAAATTAGTGAGATGGTGTGGTAGTGTCGAGTATCGTCGGGGGTTTGGGGGCGGGAGCCCCCGAGGCAATTTTTTTAAAGATTATTTATAGTTTTATACAATTTTTTAGCACTAAAAATATATTAATTGATTGACAAATACTTGTTTAACTTGTAATATAATAATTACTCTCAATTATTTTTTTGCACTAAAATTTCATGAAACAAAAAATTCAGCAATTAAAAAATAAATGGCAATAATTATTCACCAAATAAGCAACAACCCAATAACAAATAGTTAATATGTTTCAGAAATTTAACAATGAAGCTAACTTAAAAAAAATTACCATGGACTGCAACTGAGAGTTGAGAGTGAGTCGGGGTCGCCAGGGCTAGAAGAGGGGAGGGGAGGAGCAGGGCGGTGCTTTTATCTGCTGAGATGAGAGAGAGATGAAAATTTCATAGGAAGGGAGGTGGGTGACTAGTGAGAGCTTTTTGGAGTTAGAGAGAAAAAGGGTTGGAAAAAGGGGGGGAAAAAGGTTTTGGTTTTAACTATTGTTTCGAATTTTTGTCCACTCACTTTGGTAAATTAATAATGAAAAAGACGTATAAGTGGGGCTGTACGCGCGGGGGGATGCACATGATGACCAAGGGGGCCTTAGCCCCAGTTCAATTTTTGATATATATATATCAGTCAGGCTCTAATACGGATGCAACTTGCGGATGGATTTTTGTGTGTTTTTTAAAAATAGCAAACAATCAAATTTAAATTTGATTTTTTTTCTGTGGTATTCAAACATTTCAAGGGACCCCTGTAAAAAAATCAGCTCGAAATGAAATGTTTTACTATTTTTAAAAAATCGGTCAAACATATGTCAGTTTTAAAGAGCTTTAAAAACTGACAAATGTTTGACCGATTTTTTAAAAATAGCAAAACAGTTCATTTTGAGTTGATTTTTTTTATAGAGGTCCCTTGGAATGTTTAAATACACACACACACACACACACACACACACATATATATATATATATATATATATAGGGTTTTTTGGGGTAAAATTTCAAACTTTAAGGTATAACTCCAATTATATTCAAAACTGAGGGTGTAAGATTGTATGTATGATTTTTTGGATGTATGATTTTTTGTAGTTCCACCAAACATATACTCTTATTTCTGTAATCCGTCCCTTGTCAAATTTCTATAATTTGTGTCCCAAACATATATGCCAAAAAAAAACTTGAAACATATAATTTGTAGTCAATTTGGATGAACTATAATTTGTATAAAACTCGAAATAAAGTTATAATTTGTATAAAGCTTAAAATAACCCAAAAAAAAAATCGTCTCGGGGGCTCCTGCCCCCGAACCCCCGGTACCACTCGAAACTTTGGCCCTGGTTGACTAAAATTCCTAGATCCATTATTGGCTGTGTGTTGGGGATGATAAGACGCATTCTAAATTTTAGACTGTAGGTTAGTTTGAGTGCCTTTGATTTACTGTAAAAAAAATGTTTGAGGGGGGCCATTCCATGTGAACACACACACCACTAAAAAATTTAATGGGGGTTGAGTATGCTGGCTATTATCAAAACGTTAGAAATCTTGGGAGAGGCTACGACCCCCTCTGCCATGTCGTGGCTTCGCCCCTGGATAGGAGAATCCAAATTTATTGACCCTCTTTATGTATAATTAACTTAACCTTCAAATGTGATTGATTAAAACATGAAAACTCATTAAAAACTGTGGGGTATATTAGCGAGCTATTCATTTTTCAATCAATCATATTAAAGGATCATATTAACCCTCATTTGGTTCGAGTCAACAAATTTGTATTTATGATAGGGAGGAGACTCCCAGTGCCAACAAGGGCTGAGTTGATCCAAGACTTGAGCGTGATGATCAAGTGTCCCACAAGAAATTCAGTTTCTTCTATGGAAAGAAATGAAACCCATGAGAGCCCATTAAGCGCTTCATCTCTCGCATCTGGGGTCCCCACTCCAATGATAAGATGGTAAGACTAAAGGAGTTGTCACTCAAACGAGTGTGCTTTAGTTAGGAATGATTTTTTTTAAACTGAAGACGAGTTGTCAATTTTTGAAGTCGCAAACTGATGGCTTGCATTAAAAGGTTTAGGTCCCGTTTGGTTGTCCCAAAATTGTAAATTGAATCATTAATAAATTGATCCATTTACAAATTGACCCATTAATTGTTTGGTTTCATTAATGAAATGATTCATTAATTGCCCCATTTTAACTCATGTGCAAAATCTGAAATTGGATCATTTCACAAAAAACGTGAAATGAATCCATTTGAAATAGGAGTCACATAAAAGTGCATGTCTCCTCTCCCCCTCTCTATTTTCCCTCCCCCTCTCTCTCTCTCTATATATGTTTTTACCTTTTTTTCATAGAAGCTTAACATCAATTTCAAATTACCAAAGATCGCGTAAAATTGAATTTAACTCATTTCAAATTCAATCATTTACAATTCACTAATTCACAATGAACCAATTTACATAATCAAATAATTTGCGCAACCAAACTGGACCTTAGGGAATAGTCCTTGGAGATTCATGATGACTTCTACTAGTAGAAACTCATCAAGGTTTTCATAGAAGGGCTATCATATGGTTACAAAATCCACTTCATTAACCAAACGCATGTTATATTCAGGCGTTTGTCAGAGATGTCTAGTTGCCACATCTGCGGCCTCAGAGGAGAAAATGGGCCAAAGTGGGATATTGAACGTTCTAGCATAGCGAGGAATAGCGATACCTCCAAAGGAAGGAGGGTCAGCGCGACCCGAAAACAATTAGGCCCCATTTGGTTGTCCCAAAATTATAAATTGGATCATTAATAAATTGCCCCATTTACAAATTGACTCATTAATTGTGTTTGGTTTTATTAATGAAATGATTCATTAATTGTCCCATTTTAGCTCATATGCAAAATCTGAAATTGAATCATTTCACAAAAAATGTGAAATGAATCCATTTGAAATAGGAGTCACATTAAGTGCATGTCCCCTCTCCCTCTTCCTCTTCCCCTCCCCGTCTCCCTTTCTCTTTCACTCCCCGTCTCTCTCTTGATTTGTTTTTATCTTTTTTTCATAGAACCTTAACATCAATTTCAAATTACCAAACATTGTGTAAAATTGGATTTAACTCATTTCAAATTCACTAATTTATAATTCACTAATTCACAATGAACCAATTTACATAATCAAACAATTTGTGCAACCAAACCGGGCCTTAAAGAACTACCTCCAGAATTGCAAAGCGTTAGACATCTACAACACGCTGGTTAAGAATCGGAACATTAGACCCGTACAACAATTATCTGTTTACACACCCAAAGATAAGAAGAATCCCAAATATTACCACATATGAGACGAGATGGACCAAGCGTAGACAAATTAAAATTATCATCGTAATAAAGATAATATTTTTTTAAAATATTTTTAGGAACAAATAAAACAATCTACGTGCATGTGATAAAATGTTTCACCAATTAGATTACACAAAATTATATCTTCCATGTTAAGTGATTATTATAAATTTGAAATAGGTAAAACAACTAACAAGAAAAAAACTCGGTCGAAATGGACGACAAATGCCTTATGCTAGAGTTTACAAATAGAAATTAACGAATTACAATCGCACAACGTACTAACTAACTATCTAGTCTTTCGCACCATATCTTCCGTATAAGATGCCAACAGTTGAAGTACTCTACACAGTCGCAATCGATTTTAGCCTTAACCAATGTCTTTAAATCTTTCCCACAAAATCAAAATCTCCCTTTTGAACTTTAAGATGAGCTTTGTTAAAAAGTCACCAAGTCGTTGGAAACCACTTCCTAGTTCTGAGTTTTGCTAAAGGTTTTAAATGTCCTTAAAAATACATTGGCTTACAAAAACCTCACAATGTATTTTGAGATATTCACACAAGTATCTCAAGAAAAAATATGTAAAAATAAATGTAGAAGTTTTGTAAGCTTCAATAGGACTTATGATCAAAGTTTGAAAGTAAACATCTTAAAAATGCAAAGAGAGAAATGAAAAATAAAAATATAGTTTTACTTTCTAGAGTGTATAATTCTAAAACTTCTTTCTTTTAAAAATGTTCTTGATCAAATGTCTTTTACTCTCTAAAAAAATCTCTCAAAAATTTCTCTCTTTAGAGTTCTTGATAAAGATAATGGTAATGAGGTAACTCTATCCACACATATGAATTTATAATAACCCGTACTTTTTTGAGTATTTAATTTTCGCGTATGCATTTAATTATTAATTTAATTGGAGAAAGTAAATTAGTTTCCATAAATATTAATTAGTGAGTTATGGATTATTATTATTTATTATTATTATTATTATTATTATTATTTACTTGTGTGTGATAAGTAAATAGATATATGATTTATAATAGGTCGTTTATGAGTAAAAAGTGACGATTTATTATATTATGTCGATAGAGAGTTACATCGATTTATATAGCTTGTGGGCTACTCGTACTGTACGCACGTGTTGGGTCCGGTTAATGAGATGATGATATATTTTTAGTTAGGTGACTCTCATGGACTATTTGAGTGCATCGGTGATCCGAAATGGGTCGAAATAGTCCAGAATAGGTACCCGGGTATTATTGTTGGATTTCGAGGGCTTTTTAGGCATAGTAGGGCCCGTATGGGGTTATAATGGTCTTTGTACACTTAAGGTTTAATCTAAAAAAATGGATTAGGGTATGTTTAAGGGGTATTTAAATTTGAGAGAGGTGGATGACAACCTCACTTTTGGTATCTGCATAATTGTGATTAAGGAATAGATTAAGAGAAGAGATTAAAGGAGAAAGGGAGAAGAGAGGAGAAAAGCATTTTCGAAATTCAGATCATCCTTACGTATTGAGATTTCGGATTCAAATCCATAAGGTAAGTTTTTACTTGCTTTATATTGCACGTTCTCCAACTAATTACATTTATAATTAATTAGGAACAAATATGAGATTTAAAGGTTGTAAACTTTGAAGAATTAATTGAAGAGATTTAAGTTGTGTTTAACCTATGATTTTATTTAATAATGATTAATAATGAATAAATGAGAAATTCATAATATAACTCTGGGTTTATGATTAAGAACATGAGATTATTGATAGGGTGTTAGAAATCAAGAAACTTTAAGGTTAGATTAATTTTGAATTGTTAGAATTGTGCTTAGGAATCCTCGTGTTGCGATTACGGATTCAGACATATTTCGATGTTAGAATGCGTTTAGGATACTTATATAATGATGTGGGAAATTAATTTGAGGTTTTGGGAGGGTAGGGACCTCTATTGGAGGGTTTTAGAGGTGAAAACCTGAAGAAGAAGAAGAAGAAGACGATTGGAAACTCAGCAAACCGAACCGGTTAGCTGGGGGAACGAATCGGTTTAGTTGTCTAAACCTGTTTGGTTTTCCAAGTGAACTGATTTAGTTTACTGGCCTTCTCGGATTTTTATTGCGCGTTGTTTTGACCCATTAGTGCTTGAAAAATGGACGTATAGGTTTCGAGGTAGATTGGGTTTACTGGGGAATACTTCCAGAGTTAGGTACATGTGTTAGCCAACGGTTAGATGGGTTCGGGTGAGACGAACCGGAATCCAAGTGAGTGAACACTTAATTGTACAATCGAAAGTCGATTCGAACTTCGGGATTTGGTATACTAGTACGCTGTGGGATTTCGTACGAAATGAGTACCTTATATATATCTGTATTGTGGGTGACTTGTATATATATGTGTGTGTAATTGTTGCTTATTTGTATTGAACATACCTATTCGGTAGTGTTATCATTAGGAGGTTGCGTATAGTGGGCAGTCCACCCTGACATTGACCAATAGGTGTTGGATTGATTCCCCAGGTCATAATATTATTGCATGACCATTATCCATGTGTGAGGATATGTGTTGGCATAGAGATCGGTTGGATGCGATGTGGTATGATTGCAATACCCGGACCCATGTTTATGACTGTCACTGTTTATTTGTGTTTACCTTCGGGTTCAGTGGTGTGATTCCAACCCGGTGACCCAGTTATGGTACATAGTATACCTGGAGCCCGATAAAATACGAAGGATGTATCTGTGAGTTCCATGCTCTGGGAATATATATATATATATATATATATATATATATATATACGAGAAATGATGTGAAAATCTATTTATAGTATGGATGTAGCTATGTTGTTATATTGCGTGAACATTTATTTATAACACGTGTATTGCTATGTTATTATTTATGAACTTACACTTAATGAGGGTAGTATATACTTAGCTAGTGGTTATTAGTAGATGAATGGGCTTTGATAGTGGTTATTGTCCTAGTTAGACTGGGCAACATGATAAGGATAATAAAATGAATACGTTAAGTGCACATTATAGATGAGAGGTAAGGTTTTTTCTCATTCGAGTGCAACTGGTAAATTAATTATGAAATAAATACACTGCGTGTTTTTATTTAAAACATTTAAATACTTACAATATATACAATTTTTTTGGGCTTTGACTTGCTGAAAAATCTATTTTTTGTTTTTTTTCCAAAACCCCATGTGTGTAGCAGCAACAGGGACAACAGGATTAGATCTTTCATGTCGTTCAGAGCAGTATCTGTTGATCCTACGAGATTCATTTAGTCGCCTCAACTTCTTTCTATCTAGATACGACTCAATTTATTTCCAGTATTTTTCTGTTGGGCTTGTTATCCGTAGTTGGACAAGATTTCTTTTATGTCAGATATATTTATTATTTATCCATTTTCATTTACGTTGGATGGTTATTTGTAGTGGCCAATGGTTTATTCGGTTCATGACTATTTATTTATACATTCGGTTACTTTACATGTTCATCTATATGTATGGTTTGATTCATTTTATATTTATATTATTTGTTCGACAGTGATGCTGAGAATGAAATTGTACTGGATTCCTATTTTATTTTAATAAAGGATTGATCACCCGGTATTAGAATATGCAGGGTGTCACATAAGTTCCCTATATGTAGTGAACCACAAGTAACACAAAAATCTCACACTAAAGTGTATAAATAAGAGAATATACTACAACAAGAAAGTCTTGTAAGGATTCCCAAAATAAAAGTGAAATATATTTTAAGAATATATACGTTTCAAGCATATTTTGCAACTTGCAAAGCGATGTGGCGAGCGCGATAGTTTTTTTCGTTGACGCGAACCTTCCGCGAGTAAGGGAGGTCTCACATAACACATGTAAATTATGGGGAAATTTTTTTGCTATGTATGCAACCAATGAAGCCTGTTCACTGATGCGATCGAGTCTCGAGCATCCCCAAAATTTTTGGCAAGGGCAAAAGGTTAATATAATTTTTGAACCTTAATAATACATATGATATATTTATTCAGTGTTCCTTTTAAAAACATTTTTATATGAAAATATAATTTAATACTTATATCACTAATACCAAGCATCATATCAACATACAAGCACATACAAAACAAATTTTCAATTGTGAAAAAGTTAATTTTGAGCATAGAAAAAGTGATATTAAGTCCATTTACCTCAACCTAAGTGGCATTCCATAGAGTGTGAACATGTATGATGTCGGAGTTAGATTTGATGAATATTTTCACTGAATGTGACTTTATGTAAAGATTTTCTCGAACTCAAGGAAAAAAGATTTCAATTACATTTTTTAAAACGGAATATGACAATCAAATTTTTTGGGGCACGTGAGTATACAAATACTCTTATAAGATACATAATAGCGTGGAACATATCATTAAGAGTGAAACACACTGAGGAATATCATTTACAGATAGGTTAAGTTTGGATCACTACGTAATGAAGACGGAATGGAAGATATTATAATCAATCCTTTCTCATCTCACGGGAGAGGAACTGCTAATGCAGTATATGTCAGCGAAAAAGTAAAAGAGAAAAAATGGTTATACGTTGCTACATGCCTAGTATTGAGGAAGACATATATGGTCATGTACAAGGATAAGATCGTGACTTGGAACAATGTGCTAACCCCTCTAAATATCCTCGAGGTGGGGTGGGGATGCTTAATAGGACATAATTCAATTTTATCTAATTAACCCTGATTTTGACCTAATTATGAAAACTAGCAAACTAATTATGAAAAAAACTTATAGAAATCATATTTTGAACCATTAATCCTAAAATTGAACAAGTGTGAAAGTGAATTTAATTAATAAAAATAGAATTTAATGATCTAATTTGCAACACACTAAAATAAGGCAAGATTTATTCTAGCTCAAGTCAACTAATTAGGTTAGAACCTTAAAAGATCAATTCCCTACCAAGTTATGAATATTATTTGAAATTGTGTGTGATATGATCTATATTATCGATTCAAACCACAATAAATAAATAAATAAGGAAAAATATAATAGGAAAAACCCTCTCTGGGTAAACACATCGGGTGCAAGATCTCTCTCATTTAAATTAAAAATGTATTTTACAAAATGCAGGTTAGTAAATCTGACATGAATCCATTAACATATGCACATATAAAATTTCCCCCAAATAACAAGATTCAAGCTTAAAACTCCCAAAAGATGAGAGGAAACATATTCTCATACTAACAATTAACACTTGAGAAATTCCTCCAATGAATTATCCAATCTCATCGGATCTAATTTTAGATTTGAAATTGACATTTTAGTTGATATGGAAAAAACAATGTGTGGGCATTCAGGGCAGATTCCTCTGGCATTGGTTGTCCCTGAAATTGGAGAGGAGAGAAAATATAAGAATCTCTTTCTCCGTGCGTGCGGGGATTTGAGGATAAGGAATCCTCTTTCCGCTATTCATAAAATCTTCACAGGCTACCATGAATATAAATCGATTGTCATCAAAGAGGAGGAAAATGTAAAAAATGGAGTCACCTGCCTATTTTTCGCAAAACAGGAAAAAGAATATAGCCTTAGCGAGAAAACGACATTAAAAGACAAACTGATGCTTATAAAACCAAATGAGTCGGGGGTTTGGGGACCAAATTACGAAATGGAAAGGTGTTAGGCACCCATTAGGCCCTTTAGGCCTCTCATGGGCTATGATACTTTTCTCATTCTCTCCAAAATGTGACTCATGTGTACAATGTGTGCGGTGTGCATAATGAGAAAATGAAATCATTTTACTCGCGTCATGATAAGGACGAAGCGAAATCATCTAATGAGTGTACAAAAGAGTAGCATAATAATATAATGTTAGTGTCCGTCACATCACAAATCACTATGAAGAAGTTAATGTGTATATTGAGTGGGAACACTAATATGTAGGAGTATACAAATCCACAATACTACAAAATGCGAGAAAACATAAAGTGACAAAATAAGAAAAATAGGACTCAAATCTCGAGATTGGCTCGAGATGCCTACGTAGAAAATAGGCATAAAAGTCCACTTAGTTCGATAACGCACAAGGGTGGGGTTTAACCCATAAATACAAAATTAGAACTTCCTATAGTTTGTTTTTTAGAAAATGTGCACAAGTGTATAGAGAGTTAAAATGAAGGAAATTCTAGTTTAGGATTTATTGGAGAACCCTCTTTTTGTCATTTTTAAATTTTATGGCAATATGTTTTGTGTGTACTAATAATAAAAAAGGAGATTAGTTTGGGATGAAGAAATTGTAACACCCCGTCTAATTAAATACCGGGTAGCTACTCATTTATTAAATTAGTTCAGAATATCAAGTTGGTTCAGTCTTAGCATCACTGTCGAAAAAAATTTAATCAATTACTAGCCACCTAATATTTAAAAAGAGAGATGCCAAATTTTATTAATTAAGTTAACCAATAAACAAGAATTTATTTATAAACCATCAATCGCATAAACAATCTCATATAAATGCTCAACGAGATGAAATCAAATAAGTTTGGAGTAAACACTCCAATAATAAAGATGCCAGAGTAAATAATGTCCTAATACAAGAGTCTGAATAAATAATAAACCAAAAATAAAACTGAAATAATGAAAGTCTGCAACTACAACCTCTAAATAAGAATGGGCGACATGCCAGAACTGATACAAATGACTCTGAAGGAATCAAGGATAAAATGAGAGCGTCTACTATCAAGATCCTGTAACTTCCACAGCAGCTACAACACGTCATCAAGAGTGGAACTCCTATGCTTGGCGTCCATGTTGCTGGGCACCTAAAATGTTTTTACAAAACAAAAATAGATTTGGAGGAAAACGGGTCAGAGCCCGATGTGAAAACAGTTTAAAAGTTTAGCAAGTGTTTAAATTACAAATAAACAACACATATTATAAACACGTTAGTTGCGTACACTCACATGATTTTCTTACCTCTCAACTACTGTGCATGCCTAACGTATTCCTTAAACCCATCCTAATTATGCCACTATCTGACTAGTTTATACCACTCCTGCCTTCGCATTCTAACATAGAGTATCTACACGTAACCCGCAAATAAGCCATATTTATAACCCATGTTCACCTTCATTAAATTACTTATCTCAAGTGTTAGATAAATTGTCATTCTTAACCCATTCAAATATGTTAGTTATTCACATCTACTAAGTAACAATACACCAGTCACACTTACATAAGTATTTCACTCTCATTACATACATATATGGCACCCCTAGGCTAAGCTGCGGTGCACACATACTCTGCTATCAAATCCATGTACATCACGTACGTAAGTATCACATGTTCTGAACCTCTCAGGAACCGTCTGAATACAAATCACACATATTGGAGGCGAACATAGTTCACATACCCATGGGAAACGCACATACCTACGCTCCCATGGTCAGCTGACTTATCAACTCACAAATAAGTCATTCACAGTACTATGTCCTTAAGGTACCAGTCTAAATCCCTCCGAAGGTACTCAAGGATAAGAGGGTCATTTTCCATAATAAAACTAACCTCCCGTGATAGCAAGTATGGTAGGTATGTCATACACATAAGAAATTGATACACTAGGCATTCACAAAACCTAAGTAATCATATAACAATATATATGTTCACACATTTCATCTAGTTAGTCTCGTACGTAGCAAGTTTACCCCGAACATTACACGTAATATATTCCGTTTGATAACTCTCTCGTCGTATCAATTTGAGTACTTAAACCTATCTCAAAAAGGTTACTAGGTCTCTTATTAGTTTCTAATGTTATTTCTGTACTTAAAGTCCCTCCGTTACTACCCTTACCCTTACATCATCATTAATTTCCAATATAGTTCCAATTCGAACGGTTTCTAATCGTACCTCACTCGATAGACCCTCGTAAGCAATGGCATTAAATTCCATAAGTTATAACATTCTTCGATAAGACTAAGACCCTACTGCCTTTATCTAAGTCCCACAATATTATATTAATCACCCTAATAACCAACATCGGCTTTGGAATAATCATTAAACCTTGAAGAGAAACAATTGCCAAAAATCAGCAAGGGTCGATCGATCGAAGAAAAGGGGTCGATCGATCGATCGACATTCTTGAGTCGATCGATCGATCAAGCAGGTATCAACCTAGAATTTCTTAATAGTTACGGGTTCTGCTCTTATTACACCTCAAATTCTTCAGCCCAATGTCCAAAACTCACAAATAATTATACTAATCATCCTACTAACATGTTTACATCATCCCCCACATTTTAAATTCATCAAATCAACATATAACATCAATTTCTTGGATCAAATTACCCAATTTTCATATAAAAACCTAGTTTTCCTATTTCTTCAAGAACATCACATAAACCAATCAAATTTCATAAATTCTCTATCCATAAATCATGAATTCGTGGTTGTTATCATCTCCAATGTTTACTACATGCAAAACCTTTCCAGATTATGACTTTAAACCTTTCAAATCCATTCAATTTTCATTATTTATGATAAATCTTCAATTCTATAATAACATGTAAACTATATGCTTTGAATCTTTGCAAGATAAATCCATTGCCTGAAAAACGTTTCTTCTGGTTCGTTGATGATATTTAGGGCTGGTCCTCCTCCTTTCTCCGGTCACAATTTTGACGAAAATAGAGGTGGTGGATGGTGGTTTTGGTTTGGAAACCCTTTGGCAACTTTCCTTTAACTTACGTAGCCCACTCTCTTGTTTTTGGCTGATAATGGCCCTAATGGATTTTCTAATAATCTATAAATAAACTCTAAAATTCTTGGGTCTTAATTCCTTAATTTTTAAAATTAATGAAATGGAATTTGTTTTTAATTTGGGATAATTAATTGGAAAAATGAATTAATTGGAAAAATTAATTCGGATTTAAATGCTAGCGAGACGAGAGTTAGTATTTGGTTATTAATATGTTGTTGAATATTACTGAGTGATTATGGTAATATGTGATCATTGAATTTATTAAAAATGTCGTGAGTTGAAAATACGACAGTTTCGATAATTTAGTTGGGACGCGTGTGTCAGGACAATTTAATGGATTTAAAAGTATTTTTTTGTCATCCATATGAGCTTTTTGAGTGCACCAACGTGTCTGGCAGGTTCGAGATAGTCAGAAAATACTAGCCGGGGGTTTAGTTTGGGTCCCGGGGCACTTTTAGGACTAACCGACAACCCGGAAGGGTATTTTGGTAGTTTTAAAAATTAAGGAATTAAGACCCAAGAATTTTAGAGTTTATTTATAGATTATTAGAAAATCCATTAGGGCCATTATCAGCCAAAAACAAGAGAGTGGGCTACGTAAGTTAAAGGAAAGTTGCCAAAGGGTTTCCAAACCAAAACCACCATCCACCACCTCTATTTTCGTCAAAATTGTGACCGGAGAAAGGAGGAGGACCAGCCCTAAATATCATCAACGAATCAGAAGAAACGTTTTTCAGGCAATGGATTTATCTTGCAAAGATTCAAAGCATATAGTTTACATGTTATTATAGAATTGAAGATTTATCATAAATAATGAAAATTGAATGGATTTGAAAGGTTTAAAGTCATAATCTGGAAAGGTTTTGCATGTAGTAAACGTTGGAGATGATAACAACCACGAATTCATGATTTATGGATAGAGAATTTATGAAATTTGATTGGTTTATGTGATGTTCTTGAAGAAATAGGAAAACTAGGTTTTTATATGAAAATTGGGTAATTTGATCCAAGAAATTGATGTTATATGTTGATTTGATGAATTTAAAATGTGGGGGATGATGTAAACATGTTAGTAGGATGATTAGTATACTTATTTGTGAGTTTTGGACGTTGGGATGAAGAATTTGAGGTGTAAAAAGAGGAGAAACCGTAACTGTTAAGAAATTCTGGGCTGATACCTGCTTGATCGATCGATCGACTCAAGAATGTCGATCGATCGAACCATCGATCGATCGACCCCTTTTCTTCGATCGATCGACCCTTGCTAATTTTTGGCAATTGTTTCTCTTCAAGGTTTAATGATTATTCCAAAGTCGATGTTGGTTATTAGGGTGATTAATATAATATTGTGGGACTTAGATAAAGGCAGTAGGGTCTTAGTCTTATCGAAGAATGTTATAACTTATGGAATTTAATGTCATTGCTTACGAGGGTTTATCGAGTGAGGTACGATTAAAAACCGTTCGAATTGGAACTATATTGGAAATTAATGATGATGTAAGGTTAAGGGTAGTAACGGAGGGAGTTTAAGTACTGAGATAACATTAGAAACTAATAAGAGAACTAGTAACCTTTTTGAGATAGGTTTAAGTACTCAAATTGATACGACGAGATAGTTATCAAACGGAATATATATTACGTGTAATGTTCGGGGTAAACTTGCTACGTACGAGACTAACTAGATGAAATGTGTGACCATACTTGCTATCACGGGAGGTCAGTTTTATTATGGAAAAGGACCCTTTTATCCTTGTGTGCCTTCGGGAGGATTTAGACTGGTACCTTAAGGTCATAGTACTGTGAATGACTTATTTGTGAGTTAATAAGTCAGCTAACCATGGGAGCGTAGGTATGTGTGTGACCCATGGGCATGTGAACTATGTTCGCCTCCAATATGTGTGATTTGTAGTCAGACGGTTCCTGAGAGATTCGAAACACGTGATCCTTACGTACGTGATGTACATGGATTTGATAGCAGAGTATGTGTGCACCGCAACTTAGCCTAGGGGTGCCATATATGTATTTATGTACTGAGAGTAAAATACTTATGTACATGTGACTGGTGTATTGTTGCTTAGTAGATGTGAATAACTAACATATTTGAATGGGTTAAGAATGACAATTTATCTAACACTTGAGATAAGTAATTTAATGAAGGTGAACATGGGTTATAAATATGGCTTATTTGGGGGTTACATGTAGATACTCTATGTTAGAATGCGAAGGCAGGAGTGGTATAAACTAGTCAGATAGTGGCATAATTAGGATGGGTTTAAGACATACGTTAGGCGTGCACAGTAGTTGAGAGGTAAGAAACTCATGTGAGTGTACGCAACTAACGTGTTTATAATATGTGTTGTTTATTTGTAATTTAAACACTTGCTAAACTTTTAAACTGTTTTCACATCGGGCTCTGACCCATTTTCCTCCAAATCTATTTTTGTTTTGTAAAAATATTTTAGGTGCCCAGCCACAGGGACGCCAAACATAGGAGTTCCACTCTTGATGACGTGCTGTTGCTGCTGTGGAAGTTACAGGATCTTGGTAGGAGACGCTCTCATTTTATCCTTGATTCCATCAGAGTCATTTGTATCAGTTAGGGCATGTCGCCCATTCTTATTTAGAGGTTGTAGTTCCAGACTTTCTTTATTTCAGTTTTATTTTTGGTTTATTATTTACTCAGACTCTTGTATTGGGACATTATTTACTATGGCATCTTTATTATTAGAGTGTTTACTCCAGACTTATTTGATTTCATCTCGTTGAGCATTTATATGAGATTTTTTATACGATTGATGGTTTATAAATAAATTCTTGTTTATTAGTTAACTTAATTAATAAAATTTGGCATCTCTCTTTTTAAATATTAGGTGGTTAGTAATTGATTAAATGTTTTTCGACTGTGATACTAAGACTGAACCAACTTGATATTCTGAACTAATTTAATAAAAGGAGTAGCTACTCGGTATTTAATTAGACGGGGTGTAACAGAAATGAAACAAAGCAAAAATGAAATAAAAGGCGAACGACTTATATTAATTACATGAGTTGTAAAGGATGCGAGTAGACCTTTTATTGGGCTTTAATTTTGATTTTAAAGTAGTAGCAGTTGATTTTTAGGTGGTTGAATGATGCTAATGTAAGGGTAAAAAGTATGTTGAAATATGGATGAGAATGATATAAGAAATTTGGGAGAAAGTTTAGAAAAATGGAATTTCGACGCACTAATTTCGAGGAGAATGCTTCTGACATAAAAAAAGGAACATTGGGAATGAGGTCATGGTATCCTTAAATAGTTACAAGTTGGGTTTCAGGGGGTGACAATCGGCATAGTCCCTGTCCTGCCTATAAGCATACCCTTACCTTGCTGGTGAAGAAAAGTACACCCTGTCGATAGGCAGGGGGTCTGGAGTGCCTATAGGAAGTTCGGAATATACTTTTTCAAAAAAATGGGCATAAAATGCAAATCATAAGCTCGAATCGTGCACGATCGGGATCGTTGGTAAGGATATTTATAGCCCTATAAAAAACCATTGATCCAATCCCGAGTTCAAGAGTTGACCAAAGTCAAACAGGTCTCAAAATCACCCAATGGCCTTTAGACGACGGTTCTTGAAGTAAAAAAGCATGTACGCGTGAAACGTAAGGCCGATTCGCCCATAGTATGGAAAATTAGAAAGGAGATTCAGATACCTATGTGATTTTAATGATAGTTGCTTAGGTCGAATGGTTGACTAAAGTCAAATGGGGTTCGGGAGCATCTGATGACCTTTAGATCAGGGTTTGGAGTAAAAAGGTGAGCACGCGTGAACTGTGAGGTCGAATCGTGCACGGTATGGACAATTGAAAAGGAATTCAGAGCCATATGATATTATAATGATCTTAGCTCAGGTTGGAGGGTTAACTGCGGTCAAATGGGGGTCGAAAGTGTCGATGGCCTCTAGATCGGGGTTCAGAATATGACCTATGGACTTATGGTGGGAGGAGAAGTGTTTGGGGGCTAAGGAGGTATTTAGGGGGTACTAGGATGGGGTGTGTACAAAGCCCCTCGATGGGAGAGCTTGGAAGAAATAGAGGTCGCCAAAAGACAGACACCTCATAGATGTTTAATGGTTGAGGACCCTTCTGGGGGTTTGAAGATGGTTGATTGAAGGGTTGAGGTCGATTTTGCTGACCTAAAGAGTTAAGGTGATCGATTTAGAGGGTCGAGGTTATAAGGACATATTTTTAATAAGTCCGTCACAATTAATTATGTTGTATACCGCTACAAGTCGTCGAAGAATTGTAAAGATTGCATCTACAATAGATGGATTCGAATTACAAGTGGTCTTCAACATTCAAGCCCCATAATATGATATTTGGTAAGATATTGTTTTAAAGATTCATTTACATTTCATATTAAGAGTGTTGAGATATTTTTATAAAAGGTTTTAAAAAGATTTTATATAAAAATGTTTTTTTAAAGAGGTTTTATAAATGTTTGTGAAAAACTGCTTCAGCAGTAAACGTTCCTCGGTTCGACGCCAAGGTCGTTCAAGCGAGATCTCAATCTAGTTCGAATGACAATGGAAGTCGCGCGTAGTCTTTCGAACGACACGTGATCTCGTTCGAGTGAGATGACTTTTTGGCTGACACGTCTGACTTTGTCCTTATCTTTGACCGACTCAAATTTCCTATATAAAGGAATGTCAGCGTTTGCTTTTAGACGTGGAGAACAGTTTCATCTTTAAAGTGTTTTATCTTTTTGAAACTTTGTATATCTGCCCAGATTTAATTCAATACCTTTTGGCAGAAAGTTTTTATCCAACAATTTTAAGGGTTCAAATGTTTTGCTTTTTAATTCACAAAATCCCAATTACTTTTATGTGAATTATTTTGTGGAAACCAAGAACATATTTTGCTTTTGTTCATACTTTGTGGGGAGAGATCTACAATCGATAGTTGCGTGCTATTGTGGAGGGAGTCCTTATAAAGTTCACATCTTGTGGAGGAGCCATATTCTTCTTCACTGCTGCCCTCCTGGAAAGGGAAAGTTCTAGCCAAGACATCGAAACAGACACCTGCGGGTATTTCGTATGTCACATTATTTCATTATAATCCATGTAAGCTGTTTTCTTACAAAATTATAGTGAAATAAAAGGTTTTTCCCTTCGGGGATTTTTCCTGAATATTTGTGTCACATGCTTTATTTATTTATGGGTTGACACACGCACTTTTAGATGCATGTTTAGGGGCTGGATTGATTTGGTTTAAAAATAGACACTAATTAAATAAGTGTGCCAAATTAGAAAATTGCGAATTTAATCAATTATCACACAGTCACATTTCTCAAATTGGTATCAGAGCGGGTTACGCTAATTTATCGCGTGATCCTGTTTTTTAAAGGATTTATTTTTTGATACAATTTGACTTCTCACGTCGTCAAATTTGTATCAGAGAAGGATACGTTAATTTATCGTGTATTCCTATTTTCCGCAAAATTTGTGTTATATTGATTTTTTTTGAAAAATCAATTTTGTGAAAAATCGCAATTTTTCAATGGAACTCCCGCAATTTTTCAATTTTTCAATCGCAATTTTTTGAAAAAGTTCACGACCATGCTGAAAATTTAAAAAGTTTGAATTTGAAACTTTACAAAAGAATTAAAGTTTTGGAAAAAGAAAATTCTCATTTCAAATCCGCGATGGATCTTTTGCAAACAGTTCAAAATCAAAGAGATTTTTATCGTGAAAAATTTGTTTCCTTAAACCATGACTGTGTTTCTTTAAAATTGTCCAAGAAGGAGAGTGATGATAGGGTCCATGTTTTAGAAAACGAATTAGAGGACCTTAAAAATTCGATGGTTTGTGTTTGTGCCAAAGATGATAAAAATATTTTAGTCAATGAGTTTGTGGCACGTGAAGAGACTCTTAGGAAAAAAGTTTGCTTTAATTGAGGGGGAGCGAGATAACCTTCTAGGTTTGATTGATAATTTGAAGAAGGCATCTCTTAATTTGGAAGAGTCTAATTCTTTTCTTGAGTCAAAAATTTTGAAGTTAAAAAATAATTTGGCAGACTCAAGTAGGTTTGATAGTGATGGTAATGGCTCATCTTGTTCTCATGCTTCTAATGGTAAAGCCAAAAACATTATTTGTTTTAGAGGGTCAACTAATTCCAAGGATGTTAGAAAAGATCACACTTTAGGTGTCATTCCACTCGTTTACACATGTTCATATTGTGGTAGGAAAGGTCACCTTAGGCGTTTTTGTTTTGATCTTGGAAAAAGTCCTAGGAAATTTATGACTAGTGTTCCCGTGGTTCCCAAATCCCCCACACGATGCTTCACATCTATTTGGGTTAGGAAATCACTTTTGAATACGCTGGATTTTAGAATAGTTGATTCTTGTTTGCTTGCACATGATTGTTCTCTTGCCATATCATATAGATGATTGTGTTCGCATATTTGTCATACACTAGTTGTGATTTCATGATATATATTTGCTAGTGTGTTGACATGTACTTTTTGTATATATTTTTTTTTGCTAGAAAATTTTTGAGAAAATCCAATTTTTTTTTGTATTTTGTTTGCACCGTTTATGGATGGAGACTTAGGATGACAGAGTCACAACATCATTCCATTATTTTCATGTGACTATTTGATAGTGTTTTGAGATAATAGATCAATTCGTCCATGTACTTTATAATGTTTGGAGTCATTAAGATGTAATTAAGTGCTACTTCCTACATGTTTGACTCATGTTTCCTTTATTGCACACATGCACAGATTTGTTTGATTATTGTGCTTGTCTTATCACATGTTGGTTGGGTGTTTTTACTTCAATCCTGTCCTTAAAACGAACCAAGTGCGATAAATTTTGATAAGGAAATTGTGCATTTAAAAACCGTTTTGTGAGTTTGTGTGCTTTGTTTAAAAACGGGGAAGGGCTACAAAAGATTCATTTTGCCTTTGCGAATACTAAGCCACCATTAAATTGGACCTAAAAAATGGAGGAATTTTATTATCCGGGGTCCAAAGAGGTTTAAAAGAGCCCGAAAAAAATTTAAAGGCAATAAAAAGATATTCATGCCAATTATGGGCCAATTAGGTTTTTGCACCAATTCTCCAAAGTTTGAGAATTTAGTTTATTCACCTCTAAAAGAAAATATTTATGAGGGTGTTTGGTTGGAGAATTAAAACGGGTTTGCACGTCCTTGAAATGCTTGAAAATGCGCTAAATAGTTTTGGACATTATTGGTGTGAAAATCATTTGACTTTGATTTGTTGATTTGCTTAAGTCGATGTCATCTAAATTCAACAAATTTTTCACCTAAGGATACTTTTGATGTTCATTCGTTAGGGGTACACGTATGCATCGTGCACATATGATTGATTGAGTTGATTTTCCTATCGAATGTGTTCACACCCATTCATTTCGTTTCCATGACTTGGTTATTTTAGTTTAAATCCACGGTGTGATTTTTTTTGGTATCTTATTTTTGTATGAAAAATTTAAAAAATCAAAAATAGTTTGTGGATGTTTTTGGGATACTCCTTTGAATGCACGTAGTTTGATTCTGGTTTGCTATGCATCGTGACGCTCCATATTTTTTATTGTTTCTTCTTATCTGTCTATTTGGGGACATCATAAAAGGGGGAGAAATAATTATCATGTTATGGGGGAGTTTTTTGAATTATGAGGGAGATTTGATTTATTAATACTTTATTTTTATATCAATTCAAACTCGATGCGTCATGAAGGTTTTTTCTTTTTCTCATGTGTGTAGGTACAAAGATTGAAGATCATGATGTTGCACACCCTGATGAGAAAAGCTTTGAGAGTGTTGATGTTGAAGAAAAAATTTGAGAACTTGCAAATTTTTACCTTTTCTGTTTTGGGATTCATGGGAGGGTAGATTTGTATAGGCATTTTGGTATCAGATAATTCAGATGTTTTTATGTATGTACCGGCATAGACATAGGGGGAGATTTGTAAGGACATATTTTTAATAAGTCCGTCACAATTAATTATGTTGTATACCGCTACAAGTCGTCGAAGAATTGTAAAGATTGCATCTCCAATAGACGGATCCGAATTACAAGTGGTCTTCAACATTCAAGCCCAACAATATGACATTTGGTAAGATATTGTTTTAAAGTTTCATTTACATTTCATATTAAGAGTGTTGGGATATTTTTATAAAAGGTTTTAAAAAGCTTTTATATAAAAATGTTTTTTTTAAAGAGGTTTTATAAATGTTTGTGAAAAACTGCTTCAGCAGTAAACGTTCCTTGGTTCGACGCCAAGGTCGTTCAAGCGAGATCTCAATCTAGTTCGAACGACAATGGAAGTCGCGCGTAGTCGTTCGAACGACACGTGATCTCGTTCGCGCGAGATGTATTCTCGTTCGAGAGAGGTGACTTTTTGGCTGACACGCCTGATTTCGTCCTTATCTTTGACTGACTCAAATTTCCTATATAAAGATTTAAAGTGTTTTATCTTTTTGAAACTTTTGTATATCTGCCCAGATTTAATTCAATACCTTTTGGCAGAAAATTTTTCTCCAACAATTTTAAGGGTTCAAATGTTTTGTTTTTTAATTCACAAAATCCCAATTACTTTTATGTGAATTATTTTGTGGAACCCAAGAACATATTTTATTTTTGTTCATACTTTGTGGGGAGAGCTCTACAACCGATAGTTGCGTGCTATTGTGGAGGGAGTCCTTATAAAGTTCACATCTTGTGGAGGAGCCGTATTCTTCTTCACTGCTGCCCTCCTGGAAAGGGAAAGTTCTAGCCGAGACATCGGAACCAACACCTGCGGGTATTTCGTATGTCACCTTATTTCATTGTAATCCGTGTAAGCTGTTTTCTTACAAAATTATAGTGAAATAAAAGGTTTTGCCTTTCGGGGATTTTTCCTGAATATATGTGTCACATGCTTTATTTATTTATGGGTTGACACACGCACTTTTAGATGCATGTTTAGGGGCGGGATTAATTTGGTTTAAAAATAGACACTAATTAAATAAGTGTGCCAAATTAGAAAATTGTGAATTTATTCAATTATCACACAGTCACGTTTCTCAGAGGTCAAATTTGCAGACCTAAAAGTTAAAATGATCCATTCAGTTGGGTTGAGGTTGATTATGCGGACCTACGTTTATATTGTGGACCTAAAGATTTTAGGCAATCAATTTAGAGGGTTGAAGTCAATTTTGCAAACCTAAAGAGTTGAGATGATTGATTCAGAGGGTCTTGGTCGCTTCTTCGAACGTAGATAAATTATGTCGACCTAAAGAGTTGGGATAACTGATTCAAAGGGTCGAGATTAATTCCATAAATATAAGAATTTTAGATGGCCAATTAAGTGGTCGAGGTCGATTCTACGAACCTAGTTCAATTCTACGGACCTAAAGATTTGAGTCAAACAATTTAGAGGATTGAGGTCGATTCTACAAACCTAAAGAGTTGAGACGACTGATTCGTAGGGTCGAGGTCGATTTTACGGACCTATGTAAGGACAAAATTTCCAATTGACTCTTAATGGTGTTTTGACTTATTCTCGGAATAAAACACGTTTGAGTCATATGTGGCTTTTTATTGTCATGATCCCACATAGACTATGATGCATTGAAGTTTAATTGAAGATGTTGCGGCAAAGATTCAAGGAATTTGATTTTGCCGAAGTTTATTTGTTGTAGTTTATTCATCTTCAAAGTTTAATTGCATTCCGAGATCACTCAGGTATGAATGCAAAATATTAATGGGGCTCAAAATTAAATTTCATAAAGATAAGGATGTTATTTTATTTAATAAATGTTTTATAAAATATTTTAAGTGTTTGAAACTGTTTAGTGTTCATTTTAATCTGAGAATGAAGAATTAGAGTTGGTTTAAATTAGGACACTAATCTCGCGCGTCATTCAAGTGAGATCCCACCTCATTCGAACAAGAGGTCATCTCGTTCGTGCGACAAGACTAGTCGTTCGAACGAACCACCACCTTAAGAAAAATATTTATATTCATGTTTCCTTTAGATTTCATAGGGTGTGTGTAAGGACATTTTTCACATGTCCGAAATGTTTCATTTATTTATGTCGTACGCCGCTACATTTGGCACGTCTCCTCACGATCTCACATGACGGCCTCTATCCGAATTTCGGGAATCAAGCATGCATTATCTCCACTAATATGTCCCACATCTGCCTCAATGACTTCACGTTCCAAGATTTTAGGGACTTAATGCAAGTGGTATGCAAGGGAAGTCAAAACAGTGAAAAAAAGGCACGATAGGAGTGTTCAAGGGCATTTTCGTAATTTCACATCCATAGTTCGGAGGTCTGGTCAACTGGAAAGTTGAAGATCTCGCCGCAATGAAGATACTGGAAAAAACGGAACCTCAATCCGAGCTACGGTGAAGGAGTTATGACCTTTTGAAGATAGAGAAAATTCCTTAAAGAATGCTGGTTTTTTTGTACGCTGGATAGAATTTTAGAGTTTTAAGAACGTGGGACTCTTCATATTTTTTCCTATAAATACCAACTTCGGGGGAGTTGTTTTGCAAGACTTTAGGAGACGAATTTGAGAGTCCAAATACATCTAGTCTTCATATTTTTGAGTCCCAAGACTCATGTTTTGATTCACACATCATTGCCAAACCTTTGTGAATCCTTTTGCAACCCAAGAACACAACTTTGGTTTGTTCAACCCTTGTGGAGGAGACTGTTCTTCTTCTTCATTGCAGCCCTACTGGAAAGGGATAATTCCAGCCGCGACTACAGAATCCTATACCCGAGGGTAATTCTTAGTCAACTTGTATTTTCATTGTAATCCGATTGTAAGCCGTTCACTTACAAATTATAGTGAAAATACATGGTTTTGCCCCTGAGGGGGATTTTTCCTTAATTGCATGTGTTTGAATGTTCTTGCGTAGATTATCAATTTATTCAATCACATACTGCTGCATGTTTAGGGTTTGTTTGGATTAAAAGGGTTTTATATATAATTTGATCATTTGAACGCGAGCACACATGTTCTCAAATTGGTATCAGAGCAAGTTACGCTAATCTATCGCGTATTCCTTTTTTTTCAGCAAAATTTTTCTAAGATATCAATTTTCTGAAAAAATTGATTTTTGAAAAAGTGCGTGTTCAAATGGAGAAGTCATATTATAAAATGCCTATTTTTGACGGGACAAATTATGCTTATTGGAAAGCCCGTATGAGGTCGGCTTTAAAAGCCATTGATGAACGTGTCTGGATTTTGGTTGAACGAGGGTGGACTCCTCCCACCGTGACTGTTGATAATGTGACCCACTTGAAACCTGGCATTTCTTGGTCTGATGAAGAAATTAAATGGTCATCTTTTAATTCTAAGGGTCTAAGTGTTATTTCTGGGTCTATCACACCTGATGAGTTCAAACGCATAATGACGTGTACCACCTCAAAAGAGGGATGGGATGTTTTACAACTCACCCATGAAGGAACTAATGCTGTGAAAGAGTCTAAGTTGCAAAACTTGACAACTCAATTTGAAACAATCACCATGCATGATTCTGAATGCTTTGATGAATTTTATGCTAGACTTTCTGACATTGTGAATACTAGTTTTAATCTTGGTGAACATATTCCGAATGCTAGAGTTGTTAAAAAGATTCTTCGTTCTTTGCCTAAGCGTTTTATCCCTAAAGTCACTGTGCTAAATTTTATGGGTAATTTAAATACGCTAAAATTGGAAGAACTTGTAGGAGATTTGCAAACTTATGAAATTGATATGTTCCCTAAAAATTCTAAATCTAAAGATAAGGGAATTGCTCTTAAAGCCCAAGAGAGAAGGAGTGAGGGGTCAGCTAGAAAGAGGGTAGAGTCATCTAGAAAGAGAGAGACTGACACGTCAGATTCTGAGTGCGATTTTGACTTAGATGATTTGGCTCTTTTCGCAAAAAATTTCAAGAGGATTCTCAAATTTAAGAAAAATGGCAATTTTAAAGATAAAAAGAAATTTGAGAAAAATAAGTTTGAAAAGAAAAATGAAAAAGTTTCCAAAAATCCTTCTCTGAAAGAAAGTGAGAGATGTTTTGAGTGTGATGGTAGGGGTCATAGAGCTTTTGAGTGTGCCAATCGTCTGAATAGAGAGAAAGGGAAAGCTGTCCTTAATGCTACCCTTAGTGACGACAGTGAGGTCGAGACGGTGGATTCTGGAGATGAGTCACCGCATGAGTGTAACTTCACCGCATTCATGGCCAGCCAAGTGAGCACTCCTAGTTCTCCTCACGACGATGAGGATGATGCTTCACAGGGACACCTCGACAGTGAGATCGATGTGAGTGAGGGGGAGGATGACACAAGTGAGAGCGAGAGTGATATACAACGCGCCTACGCTGAGTTATATTCTGAGTCTTTTAAAACTAAAAAGCGTAACAAAACGTTAGTTCTTAAGATCACTTGCCTAGAGGAAGATTTAAGGAAAGCGAGAGAAAGAGAGTTCTCCACCTGCACCGCCCTGAGAGAGAGAAAATCTACCTGTGTCGAGAATGAGAATTTGTTTAGAGAGAGAGAGAGAGAGTACTCTAGAGAAAGAGAGAGGGTACTTGATCAAGCAAGTGGCTAGTCTTACGAGTCAGTTCCATTCCTCCGTGGAGACTCGGAAGAAACTTGAAGCCCTTGTTGCCCAGCTGACTCATGATCTTGAGAAAGCACGGGAAGTCAAGGTACAAATCGAGGACAGATCTGGGAAGATGGGAAAGATGCTCCTCGGCCCCGCTTTAGGTTTTGGTGATCGTCAAGGAATTGGATATGATGGTGCCTCCACGTCGCAAATTTCACCTGGACCAGTTCCTGAGTTTACTACAACTCCTTATGGTCACCGTAAAAAACCTCGAAGGAGAGTTCGACCAAGAAAAGCAAACCAAGGTCCACCTTTGACTGAGCTCTTTTGTACTTATTGCAAAAGAAAAGGCCACCTTAGGGAAACTTGCTATAGCATGGGTCGGACAGGACGTACTACTGCTCCACCACGACATACTGATGAGTTTTCTAGTCTGAGAGAGCGAGTTGAGTTCTTAGCTGCCACGACTCAGAGTTTGATGAAAGAATTCCGACGGATGTCTTCGCCGTTAGTGAATGCTTCTTACATTCCAGCTAAAACCAACAAAAGCAAACAAAAGGTCATCTCTGCTTGGGTGCCTAAGAAAGATAAAAAGGCCTTTGTTGTTCATGTTGCTCTCAAAGCACATAATACCTCACAGTGGTATTTTGATAGTGGGTGCTCCAGACACATGACATGTGATGCCTCATTTTTTACTACTCTTGAGGATTATCAAGATGGCAGAGTCACCTTTGGAGATGGGAGTAAGTCTAGCATTATAGGACGAGGTACTATCGAGTTACCTGGTTTTCCTAAGCTAGAAAATGTTTTGTACGTCAAAGGTTTGAAAGCAAACCTTCTCAGCATTAGCCAGTTGTGCGACACTAACTTTGCAGTAAAGTTTGACCGGGACGCGTGTAAAGTCTACAATCAAGTCGGTAAACTTTTGATGCAAGGGGTGAGGACCGAGGATAATTGCTATGGGACTGAGCCCACATCCTCACTTGTCTGCAACAGCGCCACGATCACTCCTATGGATATGTGGCACCAACGTTTAGTTCACGTGAACGTTAGAGATCTCAATCGTTTATCTAAAAAGGACCTAGTACGTGGCTTACCATCTCTTGGAAAGTCAACTTCAACCGTTTGTGGACCCTGTCAGTTGGGAAAACAAATTCGTAGTCCTCATAGGAAGTTACATTCCATTACCACCTCTCGTGTTCTGGAGTTGATTCACATGGATCTTATGGGTCCCACTCGTACTGAGAGTCTAGATGGTAAGAGGTACATCCTCGTGATGGTAGATGATTTCTCCAGATACTCCATTGTAGGTTTTCTGAGAGAGAAATCCGATGCTGTAGATTTCTTAACGACCAAGTGCCGTGTCCTGCAAAATCAACACGGTGTCACTATTAACAGAATACGTAGTGACAACGACACTGAATTCAAGGAAGCAAAGGTTGATTTGTACTGTGATAGCCTTGGGATCAAACATGAGTTTTCTGCTGTGAGAACTCCTCAGCAAAATGGGATTATTGAGAGAAAGAATAGAACGATCCAAGAGATGGCTAGATCTATGCTTCTAGGTCGTAAAGTTTCTTGGAGATTTTGGGCAGAGGCAGTGTCTACTGCATGCCACACGGTGAATAGGGTGTATCTGCGTCCACACACACTTCACACTCCTTATGAGTTGTGGACTGGCAAGAAGCCCAACCTGGCATATTTCCGTGTCTTTGGGAGTAAATGCTACATCCTACGGGATAAAGAGCAATTAGGAAAGTTTGACTCCCGAAGCGACGAGGGAATATTTCTAGGATATTCATTGAATAGCAGAGCGTACCGTGTTTTTAACCTGAAGAGCTCTAAGATTATGGAATCAATAAACGTCACCGTGCAAGATGACAAACCTCCGACGGTTATTGATCCTAACCTTCAGTGTGAGGATGAGGATTGTTCTGACAGTGATTTACCTGTTCCTCTCTCACACTCTGTGGACCCTACTCCTGTGTTAGGGGACACACCTGCTTGGGTTCACAAGAGTCATGACCCTTCTGACATTGTTGGTGATCCCACTCTAGGGGTCAAGACTCGTGCTCAGCTAGAGAACGTTGTTAGCCATCTTTGCTACACGTCCAAAGTCGAGCCCAAGAACCATAAAGAAGCACTCAAGGATGAACACTGGATATCTGTTATGCAGGATGAGTTGCTTCAGTTTAAAAAGAATGATGTCTGGGAACTTGTCCCCCGACCTAGTGAGATTAATGTGATAGGTACCCGGTGGATTTTTAAGAACAAAATGGATGAAAATGGTACCATAATCCGAAATAAGGCTAGGTTGGTAGCTCAAGGCTACACACAGATAGAGGGTGTAGACTTTGGGGAGACATTTGCTCCTGTTGCGAGGCTTGAGTCCGTCCGTCTTCTGCTCGCCATCGCATGTCATCTGCGCTTCAAGGTGTATCAGATGGATGTCAAGAGTGCCTTTTTAAATGGCATTCTACAGGAGGAGGTTTATGTGGAACAACCAAAAGGGTTTGAAGACCCTCAGCACCCTGAGCACGTCTACTATCTGAGGAAAGCCTTGTATGGTTTGAAGCAAGCACCCCGTGCTTGGTACGAGAGGCTTACTTCTTATCTCTTAGCTCGTGGCTTCAAGAGAGGGGGAGTAGATATGACGTTGTTTGTCAGGAGAGATGACGGTGCTATTTTGGTTGCCCAGGTCTATGTGGACGACATAGTCTTTGGATCCACATGCTCCCAGCATGCTCACCACTTTGAGGAGGAGATGAAAAGTGAGTTTGAGATGAGCATGGTTGGTGAGCTTACATTCTTCCTTGGTCTCCAGGTTCGTCAGCTAGAGGATGGGATGTTCATCTCCCAATCCAAGTATGCTAGAGACCTAGTGAAGAAATTTGTTTTAGACTCCGCTAAGCATGCACGTACACCTATGAGTACCACTACCAAGCTTGGTAAGGACACTTCAGGCAAGGACGTAGAGCAAACCTTATATCGGAGTATGATAGGTAGTCTCCTCTACTTGACTGCCAGTCGTCCCGACATCTCCTTTAGTGTTGGAGTCTGTGCGCGTTATCAGGCATCCCCAAAAGAGTCACATTTACTTGCTCTAAAACGTATTATTAAATACATAAGTGGGACTCTCTCATACGGGATTTGGTATTCCTTTGATACCGATGACCGTCTGTCCACCTACTCGGATGCCGATTGGGCTGGGGATGTAGATGGATGTAGGAGCACTTCTGGTGGGTGTTTCTATTTTGGTTCTGCTCTTATCTCCTGGCTGAGCAAGAAGCAAAATTCCATCTCTTTGTCCACTGCGAAGGCTGAGTACATAGCCGCCGGGAGTTGTTGGACACAACTCTTGTGGATGAAGCAAATGCTGGAGGATTATGGGATATCACAGGACACCATGACCATTTCCTGTGATAACACGAGCGCGATACACATATCCCGAAATCCAGTTCAGCATTCGCGCACAAAACACATCAGGATACGTGAGCACTTTATTCGTCAGTTAGTTGAAGAGAAAGTCGTATCCCAGAGTTTTGTTCCTACCGACCGTCAGTTAGCCGATATTTTCACGAAACCTTTAGATGCCCTTAGATTTGAGAGTCTTAGGAAATCTTTAGGGATTTGCACAGTTGACTGAGGGGTTGGTCTATGTCTAGAATAGGATGCTTCTTCATGTTCATATCATATGCTTCCTATTGCTAGTCTATTTTATATGTACCATTTCTTAGTTGTACAGCTTTGTTTTATTCTTTTTTCTTTTTATATTTCTTTTGAAAAATACAAAAATATTTTCCTTCAAGAAAATTTTAAGAAAAGCACAAAAAGATTTTATTTTGATAATATTTAAAAAAAAAAGGCCAAAAAGATTTTTCTGTTTTTGCACCTTTTATGGATGAGCATTTAAGATAGCCAAGTCACAACTTCATTCCATTTATCCATGTGACTGTTTGATAGAGATTTGAGAGGCTACATCATTTCATCCATGTGCTTTACATTGATTGGAGTCTTTGAGATGTAATTAGTGATATCTTCCTACATGTTTGACTCCTATATCCTTTATTGCACACATGCACGGCTATATTTGATTATTGCACTTGTCTATCTCATGTTGGCTTGCGTGTTTTCATCTCAACTATGTCTATACAATGTACAATATGCGATAAAACTTGACAAGATTGGAATGCATGTAAAAACCGTTTTGGTGAGACTGTGTGTTTTTGTATAACGGGGAGGGGCTGCGAAAGGTAATCATCTATCCTTTGCGCAAAAGCCACCGTTAAAAAGGACCTAAAAAATGGAGGAATTTTAATATCCGAGGTCCAAAGAGGTTAAAAGAGCCCGAAAAAATTTAAAGGCAATAAAAAGCAATTCATGCCAAATATAGGCCACTTAGGTTTCACCATCAATTCTCCAAAGTTTGAGAATTTAGAATGCCTCTATTCAATACAATATCTGAGGGAGTTTGGTTGGAGAATCTAAACGGGTTTGCACTTCCTTGAAAGTCCTGAAAAAGCATAAAATCATTTTGGACGTTATTGGTGTGAAAATCATTTTGTGCTTTAATTTGTTGATTTGATTGAGTCAATATCTTATATTGTCACTCTTTTACACCAAAGGAAGCATTTGAGTTCATTCGCTAGGAATATCCAATATTCATCGTGCACATATGTCATGTTTGTATGCATTGATTTTCCTATCGAATTTGATCACACCACTTCATTTACGCTATCATTGACTTGGTTGCTTTCTGTTTATTCATGGTGTGTTTTTATCCTAGTGACACCCCACACTTGCTTATTTGATTTATTTCTCTAATTTTTCCATTTGGGGACATTATAAAAAGGGGGAGAAAGAATTATCATATTATGGGGGAGTTTGAATTCTGGGGGAGTTTTTGAGATGTTGCTTATATTTTTATCATATATTGATATCAATGTTATCTCATTTCAAACTCGATATGTCACGTGGTATTTGCTTTGTCTCATGTGTGTAGATATGAAGATTGCAGATCTATATGTTGCACACCCTGATGATAAAAGTTTTGAGATTCCTAAAGAATTAAAGAACAAACGATGAAGACTATTCATTTGTACCTTTTCCAGTTTTGGGTTCATGGGAGGGTAGATTTGTATAGGAAATTTCATATTTGATAATTCGGATTTTTTATGTATGTACCGGCATAGACATAGGGGGAGATTTGTAAGGACATTTTTCACATGTCCGAAATGTTTCATTTATTTATGTCGTACGCCGCTACATTTGGCACGTCTCCTCACGATCTCACATGACGGCCTCTATCCGAATTCCAGGAATCAAGCATGCATTATCTCCACTAATATGTCCCACATCTGCCTCAATGACTTCACGTTCCAAGATTTTAGGGACTGAATGCAAGTGGTACGCAAGGGAAGTCAAAACAGTGAAAAAAGGCACGATAGGAGAGTTCAAGGGCATTTTCGTAATTTCACATCCATATTTCGGAGGTCTGGTCAACTGGAAAGTTGAATAGCTCGCCGTAACAAAGATACTAGAAAAAACGGTACCTCAATCCGAGCTACGGTGAAGGAGTTATGACCTTTTGAAGATAGAGAAAATTCCTTAAAGAATGCTGTTTTTTTTGTACGCTGGATAGAATTTTAGAGTTTTAAGAACGTGGGACTCTTCATATTTTTTCCTATAAATACCAACTTCGGGGGAGTTGTTTTGCAAGACTTTAGGAGATGAATTTGAGAGTCCAAATACATCTAGTCTTCATATTTTTGAGTCCGAAGACTCATGTTTTGATTCACACATCATTGTCAAACCTTTGTGAATCCTTTTGCAACCCAAGAACACAACTTTGGTTTGTTCAACCCTTGTGGAGGAGACTGTTCTTCTTCTTCATTGCAGCCCTACTGGAAAGGGATAATTCCAGCCGCGACTACAGAATCCGATACCCGAGGGTAATTCTTAGTCAACTTGTATTTTCATTGTAATCCTATTGTAAGCCGTTCTCTTACAAATTATAGTGAAAATAAATGGTTTTGCCCCTGAGGGGGATTTTTCCTTAATTGCATGTGTTTGAATGTTCTTGCGTAGATTATCAATTTATTCAATCACATACTGCTGCATGTTTAGGGTTTGTTTGGATTAAAAGTGTTTTATATATAATTTGATCATTTGAACGCGAGCACACACGTTCTCAGTGTGCATTTTGCAAAAAAAAGTATACGAACCAGAGAGTTTCTACAGACATGTTTACAAAGGTTTTCCAAGTTTAAAACATCCTTTGAGTTTTAAAATATCCGAGTATCATTGGTATATGTTATGTGATCTTGTTTGCACTAAGAAGAAGGTTCAACTAGAGAATAATCGTTGGTTCTGCGGTGAAGATTCGGTAGAGTCCGGTTTTAACATTGTAGACTAATGATGCTGTGATTAGCACCACCAGGTAAGGTGTTAATAAGCTCAAACTTGTGATAACAATGGCAGCATAAAAGTGTATATATATATAGTAGAATGAGGTGAGGAAAAGAGGATGAACACTAGTATATAAGTGGTTCAGCCAATCTGGCCTACGTCCACTGTGAGTGTGTGAGTAATATTACTAAATGAAGGTACTAATGGCCATAGATATAATCTCTCAAACTTTCTCTCTACTGTGTAAACTGACAATGTTTTTTCTAGGGTTGCAATTATGGATCCCTTTATAAGGTAGAGGATGACCTCTATATATAGTGCTTGGGGGTGTAATATACCCCCCAAGCATTCAATGAGCATATGCATGAGAATCGAACCAGTATGAGAATGACACATGACTGATCTTATGTAGATAATGATGAACTCAATATTACCTCATGTGGGAGGAATGATTCGGTTATAACAGATTTGTCCACGTGTTCCAAACCTTACATGTGCCTATAAATTCTCGGCCCTGGGTCCTTGACTGATGTAACCTCGACTTGGATGAGTACAAGGTTGATGGAGTCAGATGTAGTTTCTTTGTCTTCTCTAATCGTGATGACCTCAGCCAGAAAGGTTGGCCGAGGTTAGGTATGAAGTAGTTGTAACATCGGCTGAGGCCGATGATGATGTTGGTAGTTGATTGAGCCTGTGAGACTCTACTGACCTTGGTTGATGAAGAGCCGAGGTTGATGTGTGAGGGGCAGACCTTATGAGAGACGACCTTACTGATGGTTGTCATACGCTCCTTGTCAACTCGACTGTGAGACTGGTCTAGGTTAGTGTCTATGAGTACGAGGGTGCACTTTGGGTATATCAATCACCCCTAGCCCTTAGTCTTCTATGTAATTAGATGACTAAGGGGTATGTAGTTAAGTTCGAGGATGATTCGCTTTGGGTGCCAATATTTTCTTGACACTTGTCACTTACTGAAGTGAGTAGTGTGTTTATCAAGGTGCAGTGATACTGACTTTCCATTTCGGTTCCCTAGGGCAATAATGGGGCATTGGTACTCGCGCCTTATCATTGGATAGGTTTAAAAACCCTCTTCTCTCTCCTCATTCTCTTTCTTCTTCCAAATTTCTTCCCGCCTTAGCTCTCTCTGCAACTGCAATTTCTTTAAAACCTCCACCGTTGGCTGCCATTGAAGGTTTACTTTGCTTTCTACCATCCTCTTCCCTTACTCGCGACTAGGCAGGTATCATTTTCAACCTTTCTTTTCTATTTCTCCTTACAACATCATCATGTTTGAATGTACGTCAAGCTTTTACATTTTTTAGCGAGGGTTTCCACCTGTATTGGTGGTTGCGAGGCTAGGATAGTAGTGGTTGAGTGGTTTAGGGATAGTTACAGGTAGTTTCGAGGTCATTTCAGCAAAAAATATCCCTTTTTTCGATTTCCGATCAACCTTCGGTCACCTTCTCCGGTGACCCTATTCTTCAATGTTCTTAAAGTTCTTTATTTAAAACTTCATAACTTTTTCTTTTTGATTTTGAGTTTGAGTTCTTTTTAGTTGTGTACCTATTTATGGTTTGAGTCAAAGTGTAGTGTCGTCCCACTTATGATCAGACCCTTGTACCAACTCATAGAAGAGTTCCCATCTCTTCATGAGAAGACCTTCGAGAAAATTAGATAAATGAGCTAGCCCAACAGGAAGCTCGTAGGGCTGAGGCCTTTCCTCTCAGACCCATCTTTCCTCCACCCCTGAAGGTTATCTACCCTGAGCCAGCCGAGCCTGCAGAGGTTCCTGGGGATCCCATACCAATGTTTGAGTCTGAGTCATCTTCCTCAGACCCCATGTCTGTAGACTTTTTTCATGAGGCTATGGATTACTCTCTTAGGTAGGGTGAGGTTCCTTAGGAAGCCGAGATTTCGAGTCGTGCCTCATCTCACCAAGGTTCTAGCACCTCACGTAGGTCTTCTGATGTTGAAATCATGGGGCCAAGTGTGGCCATGCCCCCATCATTGATGCCATTCCTCTTTCGACTACCACCGGGGCTGAATTTTCTCAGAGGTTTCTTGGTGGTGTTCCTTCACCTACTCAGGCCAATGTTGCTGAGGATGGTGATGATGGCGAGGAGAGTGATCTTGATACATCTGAGGCAGTCAAGAATGAGAGTTCCATCAGCGAGTATGACCTTCTTACTTTTAGGCACCTCTATTCCATAAATTCTTCCATCATCCTTAGGAAATCTCCGAGGGATGAGAGGGCCTTTGACGGCTGAGATGGAGAGATTTGAGTCTATGAGCAGATGTTCAAGTTGGGCTTCCATCTTCCTATTCACCCAATCATCAGAGCTATACTTTCCCGTATAAATCTAGCCCCCTCCCAATTATCCCCTAATGCCTGGAGGGTTATGATTGAGGCCATCGTCCTTTAGAGGGTCGTTCACCACTCAGACCTTTTAGTTAGGGTTTTCACTAGTTTCTATATGCCCTCCTCTGCCAAAAACCAGCCTAACTATTACCACTTCTTAGCTAGGAAATCAGAGAAGATGATGTTGTTGGTTACCCAAACTTCAAACCATAATTGGAAACCTCGGTATTTCTTTGCTTCTGGGGCATGGGAATTTAGTCCTAATGAGGCCTCTAGAACGTCGGTTCCAAGGACCCCTCTGAGATGGGGGAAAGTATCCCTTGCTGCTAAATCCAACCATGGACTTAGCCAGGATAATTTCCAAAAAATTGAGGATCTTTGCAATCAGGGCGAGCAGGGTTGTCTTGTAAAATATGAACATCTGATGACCCCCTATTACCTCTCTCAGACAGGCTTGGGGGGTGGCCCTTTGGGAGAGCTTCGTAAGTCTTAATTTTTCATGAGTTATACCTCTTACTTTGTATATCTGTGACTCACCAACTCAGAGGTTTGTCTTTTGTAGAGTGCCCTGAAGGCATATCAGACGACCTTTGGGAAATGTCTGCTCCCGGCCTTATAAGGCTAATGAAAAAGAGAGGTGGTAAAAATGTACCCCCTCCTACCACCAAGAAGAATGTCAGTATATCCTATACCGATGTTACCAAAAAAAGGAAGACCACAACTGACCTGGAGCATCTGAGGCCGGGAAAGACTCAAAAAGGGGATCGATCCATTCCTATCTCTACAGACGATGCCCTGGCTGCTCGTCTTGCTCAGCTAAAAATTAGTGATAGCCTCATTGGCTACAGTCTGAAGGCTGTCGATGCTATTGGCACAATAATAACTGAAGAGGATAACCACTTCTTATGCTCTTTGGACGTTCTGTTATTGGCCGAGTTTGCTCTACATAAGTCCATTCAGGTACTAGTTTTTGCTAATTTGATCACTTGCTCTTCACAAGTGTAACATAGGCTTTTTAGAAGTTATAGCTCATATTTTCTTACATCTGATCTTTATCTGTAGGGTGTCTTGTCCTTCTATTGCCTCATTGATTGGACTCTGAAGCGGTTGCCCTTATAGAGAAGGGACAAGAAGCTGAGAAGTTTCAAGCCTCTTTGAATGAATAGGTTAAAAGGTTGAAGGGGGTTGTTAAGTAAAAGGACGATGACATGTCTAAACTCAAGAAGGACTATGACTTAGCCCTGAAGGCTAAGGATGATGCCCTTTAGTCCAAGGTAGATGCTGTTGTCAGGGCTACAGCTGAAGTCGTTGCTAAGAAGGCCATTGAAGACTATAAGGTCTCAAATGAGTTTATCAGCTTTGGCTTTGAATACCTAGAGAGGAATATCAAAGAAACTAGTAAATGGGCAGCCACTAGGGAAAAAGAGTCTGGGAGCTTGACCGCTTAAGAATTTATGGGTCTCGGCTTTGGAGATCCTCTTTTTGCTTAAGCCTTGCAGGAAGTTGATGAGGCTATCGTTGATCCAGTCGAGACTGCTCCTCTAGAGGTCACTGAGACTGAAGATGCTACCCATCATGATGATGGAGCTGAGGTGGAAAACCTAGGTCGTGATGAAACCACTGTAGCTGTAGAGATATAGGCCATTTTTTGTGAATCTTTTCAAAGTTATAATTTTAATTTCTCTTATTTTTGTGAAATTCTGATGGCCTCTTGATGCCTCTGACTTGCAACTCATCTTTTTAATGATAAATCATTAGTCCAATCTTCTTCAGATTCTGTTGCTTCATATGATGTTATGCTTGAATGTTTTTCCTCTTAAACTCTCACCAAATTAATGATGTTAAAGTTCTGAGGTCACCATTTATAATGTTTCACCTCATATTTTTTCACCAAACTAGTGATGTTTAAGGTCTGAGGTCACCAAATTATGATGTTTAGCCTCATAAATTTTTACCAAACTACTAATGTTAAAGGTCTGAAGTCACCATACTATAATGTTTCACCTCACCTATCACCAAATTAATGATCCTTAAGGTCTGAGGTCACTATAATATGATGTTTTACCTCATAAATTATCACCAAACTAATGATGTTTAAGGTTCGAGGTCACCATACTATGATGTTTCACCTCACCTCTCACCAAATTAATGACGTTAAAGGTCTGAAGTCACCATATTATGATGTTTCACCTCATATTTTTTCACCAAACTAGTGATGTTTAAGGTTTCAGGTCACCAAAATATGATGTTTCACCTCATAAATTATCACTAAACTAATGATGTTTAAGGTCTGAGATCACCAAATTATGATATTTAACCTCATAAATTATCACCAAACTAATGATGTTTAAGGCCCGAGGTCACCAAATTATGATGTTTACCCTAATAAATTTTCACCAAACTAATGATGTTAAAGCTTTGAGGTCCCCATACTATGATGTTTCACCTCACCTCTCACCAAATTAATGATGTTTAAGGTCTGAGATCACCAAATCATGATGTTTCACCTCATAAATTATCACCAAACTAATGATGTTTAAGGTCTGAGGTCACCAAATCATGATGTTTACCCTCATAAATTATCACAAAACTAATGATGTTTAAGGTCTGAGGTCACCAAAATATGATGTTTTAACCTCATAAATTATCACTAAACTAATGATGCTTAAGGTCCGAGGTCACCAAATTATGATGTTTACCCTCATAAATTTTCACCAAACTAATGATGTTAAAGGGCTGAGGTCACCATACTATGATGTTTCACCTCACCTCTCACCAAATTAATGATGTTTAAGGTATGAGATCACAAAATCATGATGTTTCACCTCTTAAATTATCACCAAACTAATGATGTTTAAGGTCCGAGGTCACCAAATCATGATGTTTCACCTCATAAATTATCACCAAACTAATGATGTTTAAGGTCCGAGGTCACCAAATTATGATGTTTACCCTCATAAATTTTCACCAAACTAATTATATTAAAGGTCCGAGGTCACCATACTATGATGTTTCACCTCACCTCTCACCAAATTAATAATGTTTAAGGTCCGAGATCACCAAATCATGATGTTTCACCTCATAAATTATCACCAAACTAATGATGTTTAAGGTCTGAGTTCACCAAATCTCGATGTTTCACATTAAATTTTTACCAAATTAATGGTGCTAAAACATAATGTAACAAAGAATCATCACAATATTGCCATTTTTTCATTAATATCCTTTGTATAAACTGGTACATGTATTACAAAAAGATAAGAACTGTAACATCATATATAATATTTCTTTAAGTGATCGACGTTCCAAGGGTTGGATAAGGGTTCTCCTTCAAGATTTTCTATCCGGTAGGTACCAGACACAACCTCATCAACTATTCTATAAGGACCATGCTAGTTTGGATGGATTTTATTTGCCTTTTGTAACGTCTTCTTTAGGAATAGGTCTCCCACAGCTATATGCCTTAATTTCACCCTTTGATTGTAGAATCTCGCAGTTCTCTACTGGTAGGCTGCCTGTTTTATCTCTGCATCCTCTTTTCTTTCCTCGATCAAATAAAGATAAAGTCTTCTCTATTCCCCATTCTTCTAAGGGTCATAGGTCTGAACTCTATGAGTGGGAAGTTCTACCTCTGTAGGGATGACAACTTCTGAACCATGGGCTAACATAAATGAAGTCTCTCCCGTTAGTGTCCTTACTGTCGTCCTGTAGGCCCATAACACAGCATATACCTCCTCTATCCATATCCATTTGGCCTCTTCCAACCTCTTTTTTATCCCACCAAGAATTGTTCAGTTTATAACCCCGGTCTGACCGTTTGCCTGGGGTCGACCAGGAGAATAGAAGAGTTGCTTGATCCCTATTCTTTTGCAGTATTTCTCTAAGGAAACGTTCTTGAATTGGGTTCCATTATCTGAGATGAGGGTGTTTGGAAGACCATACCTGCATATGATATTCTTTCAGATGAACTGAAAGGTCTTCTGCTCAGTGATTGTGATCATTGGCTCAACCTCTACCCATTTGGAGAAATAATCAATTGCTACGATCAAGAATCGATAATTGTTCATAGATCTTGGCAGGGGTCCTACCAAATCAATGACCCATATTGAAAATGGCCAAGAGGAGCTGATTGAAGTCATAGGTTGATGAGGATGATGAGGGACTATGGAGAACCTTTGGAACTTATCACACTTCTTCACGTACGCAGCTGCATCTTTGGCTAAGGTCGGCCACCAGTACCCTTGAGTGATTATCCTCTTAGCTAAAGGTCTTCCTCCTATGTGATTGGAGCAAGAGCCCTCATGTACATCTTACAAGATGTGTGGAACCTCTGAAGGGTGGACACATCTAAAGAGAGGGAGTAGGAACCCCTTCTTGTACAAAACATCTCCTATAATTGAAAATTTGGCAGCTCTGAACCTCAACTTTCTTCTTTCTACCTTCGACTCTGGCAACTCTCCTTATCTGATGTATCTGATAAGGGTACCCATCCACGAGGTTACCATATTCAAGGTTAGACAAGGTCTGATAACCTCTTCTCCTTCAATGGTCGGCTTGAGTAGAATTTCCACTAGTACTGTTCTTCTTATGTTCGTTCTTGTAGCTGAGGCTAACCTCGCGAGTGTATCAACTCTGCTGTTGTCTTACCGAGGTATCCTCTTTATCTTTACTTCCTTGAAAATTTATAGCATCGTTCTCACCCTCTTCAGGTATTTGGCTATCCTTTCATCTTTGGCCTCATACACTCCCAGGATTTAGTTGACGACCAACCTTGAGTCACTATGGACTAGGAGTTGACAAGGGCTCTTGGCAAAGAGAGACCTGCTATTAATGCCTCATACTCTGACTCGTTGTGCAAAGATTTGAAGTTAAACCTCAACATATATTCAATATCAGTACCATCTGGTGCTGACACTATCAGCCTCGCTCCATTTTCGCTTTCACAGGACGACCCGTCAACGAAGAGGTTCCAAATAACTTCATTTGAAGAGAAGTTTCCCTCTGATTGGTTCCCTTGCTTTAAGAGGTACCTATCTTCCTCATTCTCAACTATTCTTTTTCTAGATTTTCTTGACTCAACCTCATCCATATCTTGGAAGACATTTCTGTCTGGTTCATCTGTAGCTTTTTGACTATTTTCAACCTCAGCCTCTTCCTAGGTAAACTCTGCTACAAGTGAGTGCCTGCCCCTTGATGGTAACCCTGGGTTGATAAACAATGTCATATTCCCTCAATTAGATGGCCCAGGTTATCGGCCATCCTGACTTCTCAGGCTTATGGAGGACCTGTCTGAGTGGTGAATCAGTGAGGACAACCATTGAGTGGGCTTGGAATTATGGCTTTATTTTCCTAGAAGCATGTATCATAACATAGGCTAATTTTTCAATCCGTGGATACTTATGTTCAGAACCTTGAATATCTTTACTATTGAAGTACACTGGTCTCTGCACTCCATCGTCTTCTCTTACTATGGCAACATTAATGGATGACTCTGAGACAACTAGATATACATATAACTTCTCCCCCAGAATGGTCCGAGATAGTAGTAGAGGGGATCCGACATAAGACTTGAGCTCCTTACAAGCTTTGTCGCATTCCACATCCCATTCGAAGGCCTTTTTAAGAACTTTGAAAAAAGGAAGACACTTGTCTGTGGCTCTTGAGACAAACCTGTTAAGTGCTGCAACTCTTCCGGTTAACCTCTGAACATCTTTGATAGTTCTGGGTGTCTTCATTTCTAGCAAGTCCTTGATCTTCTCAGGGTTAGACTCTATTCCCCTTTGGTGGACAATGAAGCCCAAAAACTTTCATGCTCCTACCCTAAAGACACATTTGGCCGGGTTGAGCTTCATTCTGTACTTGTCTATGGTGTCAAAAGTTCTTTTAAGGTTGGCCACATGAGTGTCGTCCTTTAGACTCTTCGTCAGCATGTCGTCTACATAGACTTTCATGGATTTACCAATCTGATCTTCAAACATTTTATTTATAAGACGTTGATAGGTAACCCCTGCATTATTTATCCCGAAGGGCATAACCTTGTAGCAATAGGTCCCCTTGTATGTGATGAATGCTGTCTTCTTTGAGTCTTCTGAATTCATGAAGATATAATTATACCCTGAATATGCATCCATAAAGCTCATGAGCTCACGTCCTGCTATAGCATCCACCATCTGATCAATACGAGGCAGGGGGAACTATCTTTTGTACAAGACTTGTTCAAATTAGTAAAGTCTACGCACATCCTCCATTTCCCATTTGCTTTTGGCACTATGACAGCGTTGGACAATCACTTAGGGTATATGACCTCTCTGATGAACTTGGCCTCTTCAAGCTTTCAAACCTCTTCTCTGATGACATCATGCTTCTCTATTGAGTATACTCTTCTTCTTTGCTTGATGGGCTTAGCATCTTATATAATATTAAGTTTATGACACATAATCTCAGGGTCAATACCTGACATGCTTGCATGGATCCAAGCAAAGATACTTTATCTCTTCCTTAAAAGCTTTACCAGTTCTTCCTTGATCTCAGGTATTAGGGCTTTGCCGATTTGGATTTTTTTTCTGGCTCGTCCTCATTCAGGACGATGGATTGTACCTCTTATGCGGCCTCTCCCTTCTTGAGATTTGTTTTATCTCTAGGATCAAGTTTATCGATGTTGTACGTAGTTGTTTCCCTCTTTACTGGAGCATTATCGTCTTTCGGTGGTAGGTTAGGGTCATCATTATCATCATCTGAGTCATCAGATCTTCTGGTAGGGACATCTTCTCGGCATTTATAATTTCTTTTCTTTTTGGGGTCGTCTCTTCCCCCTCAAAAGATCTGCCCTCCACGTACTTTCTAAGCTTTCTAGACTTCAACATCTTCTCGATCTCGTCTTTCAGGGAGAAACCTTGTCAGTTAGATGGTCGTGATCTTGGTGGAACTCGCACTATAGCTTCTTGTTCCTCTTATTTGGAGGATCCTTCAGCTTCTTCGACCATTTCATGAACCTTTCATTCTTTATTTCATTGAGGATGTGTTCACAGCTCACAGTTAGAGGAGTATAGTGTGCAAACTTGTCATCTGCAGCCCTCTTCTTTCCATCCTTATTCTTTTGAAATTTCCCACTGCTACTTCCATTCGTATCCTCATACTTCGCATCCATTGCCTCTTTTACGTTTATGACCTTTTTAGCTGTCGCTAACAGCTCGACCATAGACTTAGGACGGTCTTCAGCAAGCTTCCAGAGTATCTTTCCCTTCTGAAGCACTCCAATTAGAGCTGTCATGTCTATGCTCTCTTCATAATCTTTAACCTCTAACTTTTACTTGTTGAACCTTGCGATGTAGTCTCCGAGGCTTTCATTCTTGCCTTGCTTTACATGGAGCAGATGTGTTGTCTTCTTCTGAGGTCTTACCCCAAAACAGAAGCTGTGTATAAAATGCTCAGCCAAACCTTTAAAGTTCTCAATGAAATTTTTAGGGAGAGAAGTAAAACAGATATGTGCAACTCCCGTTAAAGTGCTTAAGAAAGCTCAGCACCTCATCTCAGCAGGGATTAAAAAAATGTCTACTGCAGACTGATACATATCAATGTGATGCACTGGGTTGGTACTACCATCGTACTTGGGAGACACCATCGGTGGTTTAAATTTGGCAGGGGTTGGGAAGTTAACAATCCATGCCACAAATGGGGAGCCCTTTGAAAATCCCCTTTGTAGTGGGTTTCGGCTTTTTATGAGGTTTCCTATCTTCTCTTCCAACCGTTGAACGAAGTCATTCCATGGCCTAGCAATGTCGACTTGGCCGAGGTTTTCCCCATCCACCTCCAAGGGGTAGATCAAGGGTTCCTCAGCTGCTGCACAACGTCGGCTGTTGACCTCCTGGCCATAGTCTCGACCATGTTGGGGTCTTCCATGATGAGGCCAATGTTCACCCCTTCCCTTTGTGAGCCAGCTACACTTCTTGACCTGGATTGACTCTGCCTCAGATCTTTAACTGGACCGAGCCTTTCAAAGGTCGACTCTCTACTTAAGCGATCAAAAGCATACCCTCTTTGTCATGTATCACCATCTTGTCTTTCACACTGACCTCGGCTCTGCTGTAGAGGACATACAGTGTTGTTTGAGACCTCATATGGCTCCCAACAGTCTGCCGGAGCATCTTTCGCCTCAATATCATCGTACTTATCCTCAGGTCAAGGGTTTCCTTGCCTCCCCAAACGTAAACGCCCAGGGTCAGCAACATCCCTCCTCCGTTGAGGAGTAGGTTGGTCTTTTTACGGTGCCTGGGGTGGTCCCCTAGTTTCAGGATGAGGTTAAACAGCTGCCAGAGTAATCATCTCCGGTAAGACCCTAGGTGGTCTCATTATATTTTGGCTTAGCTGGGAAAATTTCTCCTGCATCCTTACTGGGTTACAGCCAAGGACTTTAAGGCTGCTGCCACCTCAGCCATCTCGGACTGGGGTTGTGCTTGGCTGGAACTGGGTCCTCCAACACCAGATGGTGGAGGAGGTGATGGTAACTCCGATTCCATATGGTAAGACTGGAGAAATTGCAATGAAAATATTAGAGAGCTTGGTACCTTAAAGGACCTCTTTCAATGGTGACACAACTTCACACGTAGGGTGAGGCCTGGTTCACCACCAGAGTCTTCGGTGAGGTTAAACTGTAAAAAGGAAGAGATGAATCTTCTCGTTCCCACAGACGGCGCCAAAATGATGATGCTGTGATTAGCACCACCAGATAAGGTGTTGATAAGCTCAAACTTGTGATAACAATGGCAACATACGAGTGTATATATATATAGTAGAGTGCAGTAAGGAGAAGAGGATGAACACTAGTATATAAGTAGTTCAGCCAATCTGGCCTACGTCCACTGTGAGTGTGTGAGTAATATCACTAGATGAAGGCACTAATGTTCATAAATACAATATCTCAAGCTTTCTCTCTTTACTGTGTAAACTGACAGAGTTTTTTCTAGAGTTGCAATTATGGATCCCTTTACAAGGTAGAGGATGACCTCTATATATAGTGCTTGGGGGGTGTCATGTACCCCCCAAGCATTCAATGAGCATGTGCATGAGAATTGAACCAGTATGAGAATGACACCTAGCTGATCTTATGTTGATAATGATGACCTCAATATTCCCTCACGTGGGGGGAATGATTCGGTTATAATAGATTTTCCACATGTTCCAAACCTTACATGTGCTTATAAATGCTAGGCCATGGGTTCTTGACTAATGTAACCTCGGTCTGGACAAGTATGAGGTTGGTGGAGTCAGATGTAGTTGATTTGCCTTATCAAATCATGATGACCTCAGCCAGGAAGGTTGGGTGAGGTTAGGTATGAGGTAGCTGCAACGTCGGCTGAGGCCGATGATGATGTTGGCAGTTGATTGAGCCTATGAGACTCTGCTGACCTCGGCTGATGAAGAGACGAGGTTGGTGTGTGAGGGGACGACCTTATGAGAGACGACCTTACTGATGGTTATCATAATCTCCTTGTCAACTCGGTTGTGAGACTGGATGAGGTTAGTGTCACTGAGTACGAGGGTGCACTTTAGATATATCAATCACCCCTAGCCCTTAGTCTTCTATGTAATTAGATGACTGAGGGGTATGTAGTTAAGGCCGAGACTGAGTCTCTTTGGGTGCTAATATTTTCTTGACACCTGTTACTTACTGAAGTGAGTAGCGTGCTTATCAAGGTGTGATGATTCTGACTTGCCCTTTAGGTTCCCTAGGGCAATGAAGGGGCGTTGGTACTCGCGCCTCATCATTGGATAGGTTTAAAAACACTCTTCTCTCTCCTCATTCTCTTTCTTCTTTTAAATTTCTTCCTGCATTAGCTCGCTCTACAACTTCAATTTATTTAAAACCTCCACTGTTGGCTTCCTTAAAGGGTTCCTTTGCTTTCTACCATCCTCTTCCCTTACTCGCGATTAGGCAGGTATCATTTTTAACCTTTTTTTTTCTAATTTCTGGTTACAGCATCGTCATTTCTGAATCTCCGACAAGCTTTTGCATTTTTCGGTGAGGGTTTCCACCAGTATTGGTGGTTACGAGGCTAGGATAGTAGTGGTTGAGTGGTTTAGGAACAGTTGCAGGTAGCTCCGAGGTTAGTTCAACTAGAAATAACCCTTCTTTAGGTTTCCGGTGAACCTCTGGTCACCTTCCCCGGTGACCCTATTCTTAAATGTTCTTGAAGTTCTTCATTTGAAACCTTCTAACTTTTTATTTTTGATCTTGAGTTTGAGTTCTTTTAAGTTGTGTACCTGTTTGTGGTTTGAGTCAAAGTGTAGTGTCGTCCCACTTATGTTCAGACCCTTGTACCAACTCATAGAAGAGTTCCCCTCTCTTCGTGAGAAGACCTTTAAGAAAATTAAGTAAATAGATCTAGCCCAAGAGGAAGCTCGTAAGTCTGAGGCCTTTCCTCTCAGACCCATCTTTCCTCCACCCTTGAAGGTTATCTACCCTGAGCCAGTCGAGCCTGCTAAGGTTCCTTGGGATCCCATACCAATGTCTGAGTCTGAGTCATCTTCCTCAGACCCTATATCTGTAGACTCTTTTCAAGAGGCTATGGATTACTCTCCTAGGCAGAGTGAGGTTACTGAGGAAGTTGAGGTTTCCAGCCGTGCCTCATATCACCAAGGTGCTAGTACCTCACATAGGTCTTCTGATGTTGAAATCATAGGGCCAAGTGTGGCCATTCCCCCCATTATTGATGTTATTCCTCTGTCGGCTGCCATCGGGGCTGAATTTTCTCAGAGGTTTCCTGGTGGTATTCCTGCACCTGCCCAATCCGACGTTGCAGGGGATGGTGATGATGGCGAGGAGAGTGATCTTGATACGTCTAAAATAAGGCAAGATTCACCTAATTCAAGCCAACTAATTAGGTTAGAACCTTAAAAGTTCAATTCCCTACCAAGATATGAATATTATGTGAAATTGCGTGTGATATGATCTATATTATCGATTCAAACCACAAAAAATAACTAAGAAAAAATATAATAGGAAAAACCCTCTCCAGGTAAAAACCTCGGGTGTAAGTTCTCTCTCATTTAAATTGAAAATGTATTTTACGAAATGCAGGTTAGTAAATCTGACATGAATCCATGAACATATGCACATATCAAATTTCCCCTAAATAACAAGATTCAAGCTCAAAACTCCCAAAAGATGAGAGGAAGCCTATTCTCATACTAAACATCAACACTTGAGAAATTCCTCCAATGAATTATCCAATCTCATCTGATCTAATTTTATATTTGAAATTGAAATTTTATATGATATGGAATGATAATGGTTCTAAGATTTTTTTATTTTAAAAGCAATGTGTGTCCATCCGGGGTAGATTCCTGAGGCATGGGTCGTCCCTGAAATTGGAGAGGAGTGAAAATAGAGTAATCTCTTTCTCCGTGCATGTGGGGATTTGAGGATAAGGAATCCTCTTTCCACTATTCATGAAATCTTCACAAGCTACCACGAATATAAATCGATTGTCATCAAAGAGGAGGAAAATGTTGAAAATGGACTCACCTGCCTATTTTTCTCAAAATAGGAAAAATAATATAGCCTTAGCGAGAAAATGACATCAAAAGACCAACTGATGCTTATGAAACCAAATGAGTCGGGGGTCCGGGGACTAAATTACGAAATGGAAAGGTGTTAGGCACCCATTAGGCCCTTTAGGCCTCTCATGGGCTATGATACTTTTCTCCTTCTCCAAAATGTGACTCATGTGTACAATGTGTGCGGTGTGCATAATGAGAAAAAGAAATCATTTCACTCGCGTCATGAGAAGGACGAAGCGGAATCATCTAAGGAGTGTACAAAAGAGTAGAATAATAATATAATGTTAGTGTCCATCACATCACAAATCACTACGAAGAAGTGAATGTGTATATTGAGTGGGAACACTAATATGTAGAAGTATGCAAATCCCCAATACTACTAAACACGAGAAAATAGAAAGTGACAAAATAAGAAAAATAGGACTCAAATCTCAAGATTGGCTCGAGATGCCTACATAAAAATAGGCATAAAAGTCCACTTAGTTTGATAATGCACAAGGTTGGGGTTTAACCCATAAATACAAAATTAGAACTTCCTTTAGTTTGTATTTTAGAAAATGTGCACAAGTGTATATAGAGTTAAAATGGAGGAAATTATAGTTTAGGATTTATTGGAGAACCTGCTTTTTGTCATTTTTAAATTTTATGGCAATAATTTTTTGTGTGTACTAATAATAAAAAAGGAGATTAGTTTGGGATGAGGAAATGAAACAAAGCAAAGATGAAATAAAAATGAAATAAAAAGCGAACGACTAATACTAATTGCATGAGTTGTAAAAGGATGAGAGTAGACCTTTTATAGGACTTTAATTTTGATTTTAGAGTAGTAGCAGTTGATTTTTAGGTGGTTGAATGATGGTGAGGTAAGGGTAAAAAGTATGATGAAATATGAATGAGAATGATATAAGAAATTTGGGAGAAAGTTTAGAAAAATGAAATTTGACGCACTAATTTCGAGGAGAATGCTTCTGACATTAAAAAAGGAACATTGGGAATGAGGTCATGGTCTCATTAAATAGTTAAAAGTAGGGTTTTATGGGGGTGCCAATCGGTATAGTCCCTGTCCTGCCTATAAGCATAACCCTACCTTGCTGGTGAAGAAAAGTACACCCTGCCGATAGGCAGGGGGTCTGGAGTGCCTATAGAAAGTTCGAAATATACTTTTTCAAAAAAATGGGCATAAAATGTAAATCATAAGTTTGAATCGTGCACGATTGAGATTGTTGGGAAGGATATTCATAGCCCTATAAAAAACCATTGATCCAATCCCGGGTTCGAGAGTTGACCAAAGTCAAATAGGGATCGAAAGCGCCCAATGGCCTCTAGATGACGGTTCTTGAAGTAAAAAGGCAAGTACGCGTGAAAGGTAGGCCGATTCGCCCATACTATGGAAAATTGGGAAGGATATTCAGATACCTATGTCATTTTAATAATAGTTGCTTAGGTCAATGTAATAACCCGTGTAATTTTGGGCTATTTTAATTAATTTCTAGAAAATGGAGGAAAATAAAGTTTTTGATAAAATTATTTTTATTGCTCAAATATGTTGGTTATTATTTTTAAAGGCGAGAATTTCAAATGGTTTCGAAAACGGAGTTAAAACAGATTTTAAAAAGATTTTTAAATGTTTTTAACTCTTGGAGTTGTTTTGACTTCCAACTCTTCATTTATTTGCCTTATTTAAAGGAGTTTTTTGGATTCCAACTCTTCATTTCTTTGCATTATAAAAGGAAGTCGTGGGCAACCTTTTTAACCTACTTTTGGCACAGATTTTGGCAGCAAATATATTTTATATTCCTCTTCTTTTTATATACACATTGGCCCTTGAGATTTGTGAGTTCCAACCTTAGATTAAAGGTGTTCTTGGGACTATTTTTGTTAAAGGTTCTTGGAGGAGCTTCTGTAGATCTTTTGTGTTGATCTTGAGGATGTGATCGTTGGTTTCTCATCATGGTTTGAGGTATGGGGTTTTACACAATATGCTCCTTAAATCTCGCGAGTGTCATTCTCTTTGAATTCTTATTTAATTGCACTCATATTTGAATTGATAAATTCATTGAAATCTGGAAAATAATTGTTGAAATTATTTTGATTTATGTGGTATCATTATATTGTTGATGAGCACGTTGTCATGAGATTTTAATATGGCACGGATGTTGGGCACCCGCCAAAATTCCTATTTCTCGGGCTATGGCTTGATAAAGCATATACGGATGTGGTGAGGCCCGGTGACCCGGTTAAAGTGTTGTTGAGAAATTATATTGATAAATGCTTTGAGATTCGTATTTTGATTTGAATATTCGTACTCGTGTTGTTATGTTTTATTCGTCGTTAATATATATTTGTTGAGCATCTTTCCTGTTATATTGTGTACTTCCCCATATTTTCTTTTAGTGGCAGGTTAACGCGGATTTGGGCCCTATGGACCAATTGGGATTATTTTAGCGAGGATTATTTGGGAAGAATTTTTAATACAAATTGGAAGATTTGTATTAATTATTTCATTGATGTACAGAGCATTTTTATTCGAGTTAGATAGTTGTTGTATGTAATTCGAGAGACTTGGTATAAAATTTTAAGAGATTGAGATTTGTAGTTTCTCTTTTGTTGTTGTGGGACTTAGATGCTCTATACCTTGTCACTTGTGGATTTGGATTTATTTTATCGCATTAGCACTCCGTTCGCTCTCTCCGGGCGGGCGGGGTGTTACAGTCAAATGGTTGACTAATGTCAAATGGGGTTCGGGAGCATCTGATGGCCTTTAGATCAGGGTTTGGAGTAAAAAGGTGAGCACGCGTGAACTATGAGGCCGATTCACGCATGGTATGGACCATTGAAAAGGAATTCAGAGACATATGATATTATAATGATCTTAGCTCAGGTTGGAGGGTTGACTGAGGTCAAATGGGGCTCGAAAGTGTCGGTGGCCTCTAAATCGGGGTTCAGAGTAGGACCTAGGGCCTTATGGTGGGAGGAGAAGTGTTGTGGGCTAAAGAGGTATTTAGGGGGTACTAGGATGGGGTGTGTATAAATACCCTCTACTTGAGAGCTTGGAAGAAATAGAGGTCGTCAAAAGATAGACACCTCATAAATGTTTAATGGTTGAGGACCCTTCTAGGGGTTTGAAGACGGTTCATTGAAGGGTTGAGATCGATTCTGCTGACCTAAAGAGTTAAGGTGATCGATTTAGAGGGTTGAGGTCAAATTTGGAGACCTAAAAGTTAAAACGATCCATTCAGATGGGTTGAGGTTGATTATGTGGACCTAGGTTCATATTATGGACCTAAAGATTTTAGGCAATCGATTCAGAGGGTGGAGGTCAATTTTCCAAACCCAAAGAGTTGAGATGATCGATTTAGAGGGTCGTGGTCACTTCTTCAAACGTAGATAAATTATGTTGTCTTAAAGATTTGGGATAACTGATTCAAAGTGTCGAGATTGATTCCATAAATATAAGAATTTTAGATGACCAATTAAGTGGTCGAGGTCGATTCTGCGAACCTAGTTCAATTCTCCGGACTTAAAGATTTGAGGCAAACAATTTAGAGGATCGAGGTCGATTCTATAAACCTAAAGAGTTGAGACGACTGATTCAGAGGCTCGAGGTCGATTTTACGAACCTATGCAAGGGTAAAATTTTTAATTGACTCTTAATGGAGTTTTGACTTATTCTTGGAATAAAACACGTTTGAGTCATATGTGGATTTTTATTGTCATGATCCCACACAGAATATGATGTGTCGAAGTTTAATTGAAGACGTTGCAGCAAAGATTCAAGGAATTTAATTATGACAAAGTTTATTTGCTGCAGTTTATTCATCTTCAAAGTTTAATTGCATTCCGAGATCACTCAATTATGAATGCAAAATATTAATGGGATTCAGAATTAATTTTCATAAAGATAAGGATGTTATTTTATTAAATAAATGTTTTCTAAAATGTTTTAAGTCTTTGAAATTGTTTAAAGTTCATTTTAATCTGAGAAGGACAGATTAGAGTTGGTTTAAATTGGGACTCTAATCTCGCCCGTCATTCAAGCCTTAGACTATGTCATTCAAGCGAGATGCGATGTCATTCGAACGAGAGGTCATCTCATTCTTGCGACAATCCTAGTCGTTCGAACGAACCACCACCTTAAGAAAAATATTTATATGCATGTTTCCTTCAAATTTCAGAGGGTGTGCATTTTGCGAAAAAAGTATACGAACCAGAGAGTTTCTTCACACATGTTTACAAAGATTTTTCAAGTTTAAGACATCCTTTGAGCATCAAAAGATACGAGTATCATTGGTATATGTTATGTGATCTTATTTGCATTAAGAATAAGATTCAACTAAAGAACAATCGCTAGTTTTGCAGTGAATATTTGATAGAGTCCGGCTTTAACATCGTAAACGTTACAAGCCATATCAATGGACACTGAGACATACGTGTACGCATTTTTTGTGGATAGGCATCGTGGAAGAAGGTTACTTTCTGCATGGTCACTATGAGAGGAGTGGTTGAAGATCAGAGGAGCATCAAGTCTCGTGGGTGGATCGAGTCGTTGAGTAAGACTACTGTCTGTCTTTGCAAAACCTTATTCATAGTGATTGTCTGGCTTGGGTCGTCCAAGGTTTTTCCCGTTTGTGGGTGAGTATTCTTTACTTGATTTTACTTGCTTTAATCACTAGATTGATTTTTAGGATTAATCAAGATAAAATTTGGTTAAATTAGAATTTCTTCACAACTTGGTGCGAATTAAAAATTGGAAAAAGTTTTTTCACAATAATAGAATTTGTTTTTTTGACAACCTTAAAACACTTTCCGCATTAGAAATTAAAAGGGACCATCAAATTGGTATCAGAGCTTGAAACATATTTTTATTGTGTTTGGTCCCTTGTGTTTTTCGAGATGAATTTTGGCAATTTTAAAAGTTTCCGTGCACCTATTTTTGATGGCACAAATTATGCTTATTGGAAAATGTGAATGAGAAGTGCTTTAAAATCTATTGATGAGCGTGTTTAGTTAGCTGTTGAAAAAGGTTAGATACGACCAGTCACACGAGAGGGTGAGGTCACTAGTTTGAAACCCGTTGAGTCATAGACTGATGCTGAACATAGGCTTGCACTATACAACTCTAAAGGTCTACACGTAGTTTTTTCACATATCACACCGAAAGAGTGTAATAGAATTATGACTTGTGAAACTTCAAAAGAGACTTGGAATACACTTGCACTTACTCACGAGGGCACTAGCACGATTGGGGCGTCTAAGTTATGAAAAATCACTACAAACCTCACTACACAGCTTGAAACGATTAAAATGTTATATAGTGAGTCGTTTGATGAGTTTCATGATAGCTTGTTTAATATTTTCAACTCATCGTTTAGGATTCCCGACAATCGCGTCATAAAGAAAATTTTGAGATCTTTACCGAGTAGGTTTGATTCAAAAGTGACTATTTTAAACTCTTTAGGAATGATTGATTCGACGAAAGTTGAAGAGATTGTAGGTGACTTACAAACCTATGAACTCAATATGTTTACCTCCAAGAAAGTGCCAAAGAAAGAAAAGGTAATTGCCTTGAAATCTCGGAAGGAGGAAATTAAAGTTTCGGATGATGATTCCGATTTCAATTTTGAGGATGTCGCCTTGTTGGCTAAAAAATTCAAAATATTTCTTAATTTTCAAAAGCAATCGAAAGATGCCAAAAAGTTTGAGAAATTCAAGAACAACAAGGTTGAATCCACCCCTAAAGATAAAAGTGAGAAACTTAATAGGGTTGAGTCGGATTGGTGTTTTGTGTGCGAGGGTTATGGTCACAAAGTTACCGATTGTCCCAATAGACTTAAGATAGAGGGAAAGAAACCGATAGCTTATAATGCCACCTTAAGTGGCAGTGATACGGAAGAGGGAGAGAGTTCCCCCAATGGGAGCAAGTTTGTTACTTTCTTGGCATGTCATATGAGCGACGACGATAAATCTTTCCATGAAGATTCTCATGTGCATTTCGAGGGCGTTGAATCCCAAGTGAGTGAAGGTGAAATGAGTGAGGATGAGGAGGTGGATGTGAAAGAGTTGGAAGTTGAATTTAATGAGTTGTATGTCGAGGCGGTGAAAGTGAAAAAGGCTAACTCTATATTGCAAGTTAAGTTGAATGAGCGTGCCATAGAAAATAATGATGCTTTGGTTCAGGATCTTAGGGCATGGGAGAAGAAGCTTAGGGAGAAGCTAGAGTACGTTGAGAAAGAGAGAGATAGTCTTCGTGGTTTAATGGAGACTTTAAAAATGGAATTGTTAGAGTTTGCGGAGTCTAGGCGTGTGCTTGAGTCTAGGATTCGTGAGTTAAAAGAAAAATTAAAAGACTCGAGTAATGTTAAGTTTGACTTGGAATCTAAGTCGGAGAAGTTGGATAGGATGTTAGGCACTGTCTAATTCAAAAGTGATAGGTGTGGCATAGGCTACGACGATAGTATTCCCATTCCCAAAGTCAATACCAACCGTGTGAGAGATCCCACTAGTAACGTGAGGAGAGGTCGATATTTTGGTAATCATTCCCGCCGTCTTCACACTTGCACACATTGTGGTAGGAAAGGTTAGCTTGGACATTTTTACTATTATCTTAGGAATGCTCCTAGGAAGTTTAGGAATAAACTTGTGTCGGTTCCCAAAACCCCTACCCGTTATCTCACACCTACTTAAATTAGGAAATCGGACTTAGAGGCTTTAGCAGGACTAAAACTTCATGGTTCTCATTTGGTTGCACTTGATTCTTCCCATGCTAAATCTAAAGGTTGAGTGTGTTACCATGCATATCATTTTGTATTATGTTTTTCATTTATCAAGTCTTATTTGAAAAATACAAAAAATATTTTTGGTTTATAATATTTTTTGAAAAATACAAAAAGATTTTGCATTTTTTTGAGTCAAAATATGTTGAAAAATCAAAAAGATTTTCTATTTTTTTTTGTTATTGAGTTTACATGCTTGATGTGGAAAATTGGTGTGCTTGAACCCCCTTACTTTAATTATCCATGTGGTTAGGACATTTGGTCATAATTATTGATACTTAGAATGATCTTAACCATTGTATTATGGGGTTGTTTCGAAGTTGAAATGTATTTTGATTCAACTTTGTATATATTCCATCTTTGTACACATGCACGAGTTTATATGGATGTTTGACATCTCTCGCATATTTGAGTTCGGTTAGACATTCTTATCTCAATTTTGTCATCTATGCGTAAGTAGACATAAAGAGGAGGTGTGCATGTAAGAACCGTTTACCGTAAGGATTATAATTGAAAAAATGATGAGTGTTCACGGGAAAAGGGCTGCGAGAGTGTAAAATTACCTAGTCATGAAAGCCACCGTTTAAAAGAGCCCAAAAGAAAAGGAATATGCCATATCATATATTCGGGCCAATAGGTTTTATGTAAGTTGAGAATGTTAGAAACTTCAAAAGAATTTGATATATGAGGGAGTTTGGTTGGTGAAAATTTAAAAGAGTTTGCACCATTAATCCTAACGTTGAAAAATCGTGTCATGACGCTATTGTTTGTAGAATCGTCAAAATTTTGGATTTGTGTGCATGTTTGACTGTTTAGTAAGTGTCACATATGGCTAAAATAAAGTTTGATGATTTATCGCTATCAATTAGAACTTCTTGATCGTTTCGATGTGTTGGAATTACGATTCATTTGTTGTAGTTCACACCCATACATTCCATGTTACTGTTTGAGCACATTGATACTATGTTAGCATGTAACTTACTTTTTTATAGTTGAGTTTTCTGTTTTAGCTCCTGAAAAGGCACTGTTTTAGATCTGTCAGGCCCTTCCTGGTACTTTTTATGGAAATTTTTTCACTGGGCAAAACTGTTTGATTTTCTGGGCATTCTGGGAAAGTTTCATTTTCTCGTTCGAGCGAGAATCAATTTCGTTTGAGCAAATATACGTGTGTTGTGTGAAGCTATCGTTCAACGACAAGGCTTCTCGTTCGAGCGACAAGGAGTTTCGTTTGAGCGACCTCTGGTCTATTTTATTTCAGTACCCTCCTTCATATTGTACACATTCTGGTACTAGGTTGCTTCTGAACTGATTGCTTATATGCAGATTCACATGAAAACATCTTTTATTGCATAGGGTCATTTAGTCACACCTACTTAAATTGTTGATTTAATTATTTTCTAGCTGCAGATTTGATATTGTTCATCATAATTAGCTGGTTGTCTATGTTTACCTAGATACGCTATATATTGGTATATCTCATGCTAGGTAGTTTATCTTTTTCATTGGATTGTCTATTTGAGACAAAAAAGGGGGAGGGATGTCTCTGAAGTAGGGGGAGTTTTTTTTGTGAATTTCATAATTGTATACAAATTAATATTATGCTTTACTCACTTAGCAAATGATTTGGATTTGATTTTACGTATGGGGTTTTATCATTTGTTCCTCTATACTTCAGTGGGTATTTGTTAGTCTCATATATGTAGGTATGCTTAAAGACATTGGAGATTTCAAGTCTAGATCACATTCAGACATTTAGAGACAATTCATACTTGCCATACCACATTGTACTAGTCTTGTCCTATAATTTTTGTTTTGGGTTTATGAGATGGGATTTAGGCATCATACGACTTGATTCCCGGCTTAAGCATTTCACTGTTGGTTTTATCTCGAAATAGTCAAAGGGGGAGATTTTTAGGACAAAATTTCCAATTGAGTCTTAATGTACTTTTGACTTATTCCCGGAATAAAACACGTTTGAGACATATGTTGATTTTTATTGTCACGATCCCACATAGACTATGATGTGTCGAAGTTTAATCGAAAACATTGCAGAAACGATTCAAGGAATTAAATTATGCCGAAGTTTATTTGCTGCGATTTATTCATCTTCAAAGTTTAATTGCATTCTGAGATCACTCAGGTATGAATGCAAAATATTAATGGGACTCATAATTAATTTTCATAAAGATAAGGATGTTATTTTTATTAAATAAATGTTTTCTAAAATGTTTTAAGTGTTTGAAACTGTTTAGAGTTCATTTTAATCTGAGAAGGACGAATTAGAGTTGGTTTAAATTAGGACTCTAATCTCGCGCGTCATTCAAGCGACAGACTGTGTCGTTCAAGCGAGATGCCATGTCGTTCGAATGATATGTCATCTCGTTCATGCGATAAGCCTATTCGTTTGAACGAACCTCCACCTCAAGAAAAATATTTCGAACGAACCACCGCCTTAAGAAAAATATTTATAGGTCTGTTTCATTCAAATTTCATAGGGTGTGCATTCTGCAAAAATAGTATACGAACCAGAGAGTTTCTGCACACATATTTATAAAGGTTTTTCAAGTTTAAAACATCCTTTGAGTTTCAAAAGATCCAAGTATCATTAGTATATGTCCTGTGATCTTGTTTTCACTAAGAAGAAGGTTCAACTGAAGAACAATTGTGGTTTTGCGGTGAAGATTCGATGGAGTTCGGTTTAAACATTGTAGACGTTACAAGACATATTAGTGGACACCAAGACATACATGGATGCGTGTTTATAGACCAGCATCGTGGAAGAAGGTTACTTTCTGTGTGGGAACTGTGAGAGGAGTGGTTGAAGATCAGAGGAGCGTCAAGTTTCGTGGGTGGATCGTGTCATTGAGTAAGACTACCATCTGTCTTTGTAAAACCATATTCATAGTGATTGTCTGGCTTGGGCCTCCGAGATTTTTCCCGTTTGTGGTTTTCCTCGTACATCCGTCATTGTGAGTGTTCTTTACTTGATTTTACTTGCTTTAATCACTAGATGAATGTTTAGGATTAATCAAGATAAAATTTGGTTATACTGGAATTTGTTCACAACTTGATGCGAATTAAAAATTGGAAAAAGTTTTTTCACAAAAATAGAATTTGTTTTTCTGTGATCCTTAAAACATTTTTCGCATTAGATTTTTAAAGGGACCATCACCCTAAAAATTGAGATGACCGATTCAGAGGGTCGAGGTCAATGATACGAACTCAAGTAAATTCTAAAAACCAAAAGAGTTGAGATGATCGATTCAGAGGGTCGAGGTCAATTATTGGGACCTAAAGAGTTGAGACGATCGATTCAGAGTGTTGATGTGACACCTTATGCAAAACACGAGGCACTACTACGATTAAAACTAAACTAAACTAAATCCTCAACAATTACTACGGAGCACCTATATTCCACAAAATAATTATAATGAATTCAAAATTTACACTTTTAAAATAATCACAATTAAATTTCACTCGAAAATAATACTAAGCTCTCCAAATAAATTACATTGTCAAGCTATACAAAAATAAAATCCTCCAAATGTCGTGCTCTAAAATCCTCCAAAAATCCATAGCGTCTAAATCCACGCTAACTTGCCATTAAAAGAAAAATACGGGGAAGTACACAATATGACAAGAATAGATGCTAAAAATAATAACGGTGAATAAATGTAACATTACGAATTTGAATTCATGTTCAATGAGACATCCGAGCATTTTATCAATTTAATTTTTCAATAACACATCAATAGGTCAAAGGGCCTCGCCTCACCTCACCTCACCTCACATAACCTAAGCTTTGTAAAGCCTCATCTTTGCTATTGGACTTTTGGACTATTAGTGGGTGACCATTCTCCGTGTCATATAAAAATTTCATGACACCATGCCCATCAACAAATACAATATCTCAAATCGAATCAATATTTTAGATTTCAATAAACGTCATGATATCAACAATATGAGTACAAATAAATTGGGAACAAAACGACTATTCTCGAGAGATTTAAGGAGCATATTGCGTAACTCCCGTACCTTAAAGTTATCACAAGAAACTCATAAGATTCTACCTCAAAATTCTGATCATACCACTCCGTTCCTCTTGCGAAAATAATAAAAACTCGCTGTAGCCAAAACTTGAGAAAACATCAAATAAGCCTTCAAATCATGGGCTGAAATCTTGGTTTAAATGGGCTAAGGTTATGTATATGGAAGAAGATGAAAATTATGGGAGGCGATTGATTTTTGAGAAGGCTAAAATGTGTTTCAAAAGTCGTAAACTCATCACTTTACGTTTTTATACCCCAAAAAAAATATTTGAGTCCTAATCAGATACAAATACTAAAAAAAAAATCCCGAACGATCGAACAATTGGAATTGGTTGAAATTTGGAGGCGTAGTAGCTGAAGGCGGGAGGAAGTTGCACAAAAATATTTAGCTCGATTAGACGGTCTAATATTTTTATTTTTTTCGCTCCTTAGGTCGGATCCTCCCTCGATTTTTGTTCAAAAGGTTATAATTTCCAAATTTTAATCCCGATTTAAATTCCACTTAAAGTCCTATATTTATATCATAAAAATATCATTTTTTTCATACAAAAATGAAATAGATTCCAAAAATCATTTTTCCAAAATTCGAGTTAATTTAATTAAAATCGATTTAAAAATCATGGGTTGTTACAGTTGAGATCATTTCTGCAGACCTAAAAAGTTGATACGACCGATTCAGAGGGTCGAGGTCAATTTTACGGACCTAAAGTCTTGCTAATGAGGAACATTCTTTAATTTTGTCTCCACGGGGGAGGGTGTTGGTATTATGAGTGTTGATGCACTTTGATTTTGGTTCCGCTAGGGAGTTTGTTAGTGATGAGAGATTTGTAAATGGTTTCATTCTTTTTAATGAGTTTTCTCAAAGCCATGACACATTCGACCTAGCGGGGATTTTTCAGGAATTTTTTGTTAATTTTTGGGCAATTTTTGGATTTTGTTGGAGTTTTGGCGGCAAAATTTTAAGGGAACTTTTGATAGTCATATCTAGAGGGGTTCCTATCTGTATAGGGCACGGAATCCTGGGCTTCTTAAGGAGGTTAAAGGTTACTATCAACATGTTGGTCAAGTGGGCTACCGATTGGCATACCCTTTAATCCCTTATAAAAAGGGGGGACCCACCTCATTTTTTCACACCTTCATTCGAGTGAATTATTTCCACTCTCCTTCTAAAAATAAGTTTTGACTCTATTTTCTTGATATAACTCATACAGGCTGCATCAGACAACACCTTTATGGCGTTACTGATGACTGGGAAAGTTTAAAATGTCACTTTGATGAGGCACTGATACTAGGAACGAGAATGCCTTTGACATATTTGAGACCGTTCTTGACGATAGATTTTTGTTGCGAGAGTCAACATACCACCGCTCTGCGAGGGTCAAGAACCTTAATATCTACGTAAGTGGTCGCCCTTTATTTTCGTTATTTTCTATTTACTTCTTATCCTTGGGATGCTGAAGGGTTTTCTTAGTTTTTGTGCAAATCGACAATACTTCATCGAGCATCCGCTCCCATGGGTCGACTAGGATAAAGGCATTATGGGATCATCTTCCTTCAGTTGTACGGTTGATGGTAGAGGCTATCAGATTTGGCCCTCTGGTGGGGGCTTTGGACTAGTCACTGCATTTTACAACAATATTGTGTGCCCTGGACGAGAGGTGGTGGGACACTGCCCACACATTCCATTTAGGCGATGAGGAGATGGAGGTTACTCCCTGTATGTTCATTAGTTGACATGAGAGCTAACAAATAAAGGTATATCGTAACTTGTGCATCTCTGAGGTTGTAGTTCAGGCTTCCTTAGGAGACCTAAGGATGATTGTAGCTAGGGATTTTATTCGTATATCGGTGCTGGAGGATACCTTGTCATCTAGGAAGATTGACGAGACTGATGGGTAGTAGGTGAGGCAGGCAACCCGCCTGTTCATTTTTCTTTTGTTGGGAGGGTTTGTGGTGGCAATAAGTGGCAATGTCGCACACTTGTGATTTCTTCCCCTCTTGAGGATCATCTCATAGATCAACCTATATGATTATGGCAGCTTTATGTTGGTGCTCCTTTAATCTTCTCTAGATTCTTTCAGTCAGTTTATACACTTTTACAGGGCTCGCGTATCTTTTAGAGGTAATCTTTAAATTCATTTTCTGTTATTTTCTTGTAGTTCTTCCATTTTCATTATTTTTGACATTATGTATTACTTTCTGCAGATGTGGTTTTATGAAGTGATGGGGCACAATGTTCGGTTGATATCCTTGAAGGCAAGTGAGTCGGGAACTTCTCAAGGATGTATAGGTGGAGGAAGTTGAACAGGCGATTGAACTAGTGCGGGTGATGTTGAATGCCTTGATGAGCGACCAGGTTAGGCTTCGATTTTTGTCATTTTTATGGTTTTAATACCATGTTAGCACTTGGTATATTACTGACTCTTTCTTGTGAAATAGGTGACATTTTACCCTTAGTTTTGTCTTCAAGGGCCATGGGGACCACGTGCATGCATGCCCAGTTGCAGATATTATTGACGCACGAGTTTGAGTACGTCTGGTACCTAGGAGAGAGGATTATAAGGCAGGTGATGGACGGGGAGGTGGAAGTCCACTATCTGCGCGTCCGAGTATATGAGGCGGGTGAAGGAGATATCTGACAAGGTGAGGATGGAGTCGATGGAGTGTGAGCCCTATGTAAACTATATAAACATGAGGGCAGACTACGACTACTTGGACTTCGCGATTAGCTGGATGAAGTCATCGTGTATCTATGACGTGGATGGTATGCCTCAACCTGCAATGGGATTTAGGAGGGGAGCTAGCGTACCAGTGGTATTGGAACATATCACTGGGGGAGGTGTGAGGATAGCGGAGGAGGTTCCTTTCCATCACATTTCCACCCATTCCTATCATATTCGAGTGGGTAGTGGGAAGGTAGTCTCGGTGCCTTATTGCAGGCGGAGATAAAAGGCTTTGCGAATCTTCCCGAGGAGGCTCTCCGAGGAGTTGTATGAAATCTATTCTTATTTCATATTTCTGCTTTCTAATTTTTTTCTTCTAATTACTAATTTTCTTGCCTTCGGTCGATTATTTTTTTTATAGAATATTCGTGTACCAACGCCCTAGTTGCGAGCCATTCGGCATTTGGATGGTGTCGGTGTTTGTGCCATAGGCCAAATCTGAGGAGAGCTTGGGTTTCGAGAATGGGGGGTCTATCGCATGTTGACGGGGAAAATTTGTTCTTCGAGGTTCCTGACGAGGAGGTTTAGTGGGTGGTTGAAGTTTTTGGAGGGTTTGGGCCGCGTCTCGATTTATCATGATCTTTTCTTTTTTCTCTTTTTGCTTTTCTTAATTTCTGTACTTGGAAAAAATGTCATCGTTTGGAAAAGTATATATGAGATGCATATATTTTTTTTGATTAACTTGACTTAGTGTCTTACTTTACACGAACTTTAATGGTTTTTACTGAGGTTTTATTTATTAAAAAGATAAAATAGAATAAATTGAAAAAAGACTCAAAAAATGGATTTTTACCAACATGTTGATTTCTTTACGAAGGGAAGTCTTCATTTTGGAAATGATATATACAAAGAGGAAAGAAAATATTTTCTAAAAATAGGGGTATTGATCGGCATACCTCTTGACCTGCCTATTGGTATATGAGTCAAGTCGAAATCACTTTTCTAACTTTGATTTCACTTCTTCTATACTTAGGAGTACTTAGGAACGGGGGTCGTGGAAGAAGTTTTTTTTATGGGTATAAAAGGTGACTCATAGGTTTTTTTTCCATCACCACAATTCAATCCTCTTTCTTTTGTAAATTTCGTCATCCTTTGAAATGCCTCTTTTGATGCCTGAAACTTTCGCGACTTATCTCGAAGGTTTAGAGGACATGTGCCTCTATAATGTCTATTACGAAGCCTTTAGTGTTCACCATGTTTCCTTGTGGCATAACCATCCCATTGATTGGAATCTTCTAGAAGCAAAGGTGCAATTATCGTATCCGGAAGAGAATATCTTTCGATTCGGTCTGGATGAAGTGTTCCCCACTTATGAAGAGTTTTCTACAATGTCGAGTGTCAACCCAAGTGTTGTGACAACCGTGCCGAATTTATCCCATTCTCCTCAGGTATCATTAGACGAGTTTCTCCATATCTCTCCCTCAGCTTCCCGACCGTTGGTGCATATAGTAAGTATCATTATATCGATGATATTGAACTAGGTGTGCAGGAAAAATTACAATGATATTGGCTTTGCTGGTGCCGTGGCCCTGGGATTGACTGTTAGGCTGCTTTTAGTGATGGGAAACATAACGGTTGACCCTCAGGTAGCCACTATAGTGTCGCGGTTATTTTATCATTGTAATCTAATTGCATTTATACTATAAGAGACTTTGAATGGACTGGATTCTTGGAAAGAAGTTCAGGCCAATTTCTCGCGGAGGAGCCCTGTTATGCTGGTCATGTGGTTTTTTGAGAGACTACGCCTAGCGGCCCCTCCTGAGTACCCTCTGACCGGCATTCCCAATTTATTTCTTGATCTTTCTTCAGTCTTGGACTAATGACAAAGAAGTAGGTGAATTGATTTGTAGATCATGGTGCCAGGAGTCTTCGCTAGTCCATACTATGTTGGGCTAATATGTAGACTGTCTTTTAATTAGTTGATTATCGGTATGTGTGGTTGGTGGGACTTCGCCAAACTTCTTTTTACTTTCCATGGTGGCTTCTGTACCAATTGGGATGGGAAAAAATCATTCATCCACATATAACAAACTTTTTTCCTATAGAAGACCTGCCTGATTCGGTGGGAATGATATGGGGACCTTTGTGGTAGCATCATCGACCGTCTTCCCATCCACCTCAGTCTGTCGAGGAGGCTAAGTTCGTATTCGAGGATTATCTGAAGTGGTTGAAGAAGCATGTGGTTATAAAGGTTTTTCATGAAAAGACTGGTCATGATGTTCGGCACTTTGGAAAAAGGTGTCGTGGTTTCATCCAAGTTGATTAAAGCTTATTATAGGATGGAGAAAATACAATATCGTAACCTGACTGGGATTCTTGGGGTTATTTGGGGGCAAACAATAATGATGAAGCGGTTCATCCAGTAGTTGAAGGCCGGTCTTGAGTATGCGGGGGCTGGTTTGATGATGTGAAGCTTGTGAGAATATTCATTGTGTAGGTTTTGAGGTGTTTTATTTTGTGAATCTTGTAAGGATGTGGGTTATTTTTCATTTGTGTTGATATTTTATGAAATTATTGTACCCCATTTTTTTTTAATAAAAACGAATGATGATTTCAATGCATTTTGTCGTGTCTTTGATGAATTTCTTTTTTTTTTATTTAAACTATCTATACTATTTTATAAGGCATACATAATCCTTTTGTTCATTTAAATAATGAGGGAGACCATCGTTCTCCTAGGGAGAAAAGAATAGCATTTTGTGAGAGAGAAAGGATAACGCTCCTATGTCCCTTATGGAGTGCCTACCTACCTCTGTTGGGTTTAACAATTGTGAGATTCTCTGTTTTAAAAATGGTTGATTCTTGAGAGAGGATCAGGTCCTACGTAATTCTGAGTAGAGCGAGGGAATAGATTTTTTTAGAACAACAGGGATGTGAGAAGAGTAATAGCACGATGAGAGTTTGGACTAGGGGTAAAAAATCTTAAGACAGTCCAAATTGACTGGACACGCCATTTCTTTTCCATCGTAGTTTGTGAGCATAGAGGCATCACCAGACATGATTTTCTTTATGATGTAGGGGCCACTCTAGTTGGGCTTGAAATTTCCTCTCATATCCCAGACAGGTTCTATAATTTCCTTGAGAACAAGATCTCCTTATTGAGCACCACAGTCCTTGACCTTTTTATTGAATGATCACACAATACGGTTATGTCACCCTTGTATATTATATAGGGATTCCAAGCTGCTTTCATCTAAGATCATAAGTTCATCGTAGTATTTTTATTGTCAATCTTCTTCACCGACTTGACTTTCGTGCATAACCTGTATAGAAGGTATTTTAAACTTGACAGGGAGTACCATCTCCATGCCATATACCAGAGAGTAGGTGGGTATTATGATGGAAGGACGATAGACCTAGAGGGCATACGAGATCTGGGTGGCCCTGTCTCCGCAACATTCGATCATCTTTCTAATAATGGCCTTGAGGCTTTTATTGGAAACTTTAATAGCCCCATTTTTTGTGGCCGGTAAGGAGAGGACTTTTGCCTTTCGATTCCGTACCCATCAATTAATTTTATGACCTCTCTTCGAAATAGATCCTATTACTTGAAAATATCTAGTGGGAAACTCTGTACTGACAGATAATGTTTTTTCTGATGAATTTAGCTACTTTTTTTTTTGCATACAACACCGTGTGTGACTCATCTTTGACCTATTTTGTGAAGTAGTCAATGTCGACCAAGATGAATTCACGCTCGTTTAAATCCTTGGTTGCGACTAATCCGATGATGTCTCTGATCCAAGTGGAGAAGGGCCAGGGAGAAGTTATGTCGTACAACTCCCGAGGAGGCAAGTATTGAATATTGGCAAACTTCTAGCATTTGAGGCTTCTTTGGTTATAAGAAGTGCATTCTTGAACCATGGTGGTGCAGTAATATCCTTGATGGATGATATTTTTGGCAAGCACATGACCGTTAATGTGGGGTCCACTTTCCCCACTATGGATCTTATGCATCATATCTCCGATCTGAGCCACTACTATGCAATGCAAGTGGGTTCCATTTAAATTCCATTTAAAGAGTGCCTTGCCACAAATGATGTACTGAGAACCTAATCTGTGAAAGGTCATGCGTTCTTTCTTGTCAACGTCTCGAGGATACCTATCATGCTTAAGGAGGCACCAAATGCCGTATTACTATAACCCTTTCATGTCCGGATCTTCTTCTATAATGAGATCAATGTGGTAGCAGTGAGTGGGTGTTGCCTGCCTATGGACTCAAAAGGGGTCCATTGTTATCCCGGTGGGCATATCGACCATAGAGCCCAAGTTTTCCAGTACATTAGCATGGTTGTTCCTCGATAAAGGTAGGTAGTGGAAAGTGACATCTTCAAATTAGGAGGCGGGCATGGAAGGGTAGGAGATTATCGTCTTTGATTTTTCATTTCCCAAGGATCTAGACCATGATAAGATTTGAGTCTCCATAGACATACATGCATTTAATTCATCTCTCGAGGCTAATCTTGATCCCTATGGTACATGATTTTTATTTTGGCATGTTGATGGTGCAAGGAAAATTCAATTTGATGGAAATGGGAGTGTGAGAATATTCGGGGGCGGTCAAAAGTATCCCAATACAGTATCCTTTCTTATTAGAGGCTCCCTCGAGGAACATTTACCATCTAAGATCCTCATGAGAGGTGCATATGATGTATTCATCTGGAAATTCAAAAATTTAAACCTTATTTCCTTCCATGGATTATTAGCAGGGTAATCGAAAATGGTTCTTCCCTTCATAACCATTTGTGTGGCATATGTGATGTCAAATTCAGGCAGTAAAATAAGCTAAAGGATCGTAAGGCTATATAAGGTGGGCTTTTGTAACCTATATTTAACTGGATCCATTCGAGATGCTAGTTTGATAAGAAAGGCAAGCATGTAGTGTTAGAGCTTCTGGGTGACCCAGACTAAGGAAACACACGCCCATTCTAATGCAGTGTAGTTTACCTCATATTCATCTAGTTTTTTACTAGAGTAATAGATAACTCTCTCCTTACGGGATTCTTTGATGTATTGGGCCAGCGTAGCCCCTACTTTGGTATTGGTATCCGTTCTGTATTGAAAGGGGGAATACTTTACTACAGATGCGTGAGCACCGAAGGTCGGGTGAGGTGTTGTTTGATCTGATCAAAGACTTCATGGCATGCCTTCCAGACTTTAGTTGAATCCTTTCGAAGAATCTTGATAATGGGCTCATAAATATAGGTTATTTGGATGATGAGCCAACTGATGTATTAAATCTGACCAAGGAATCCATGCACTTCTTTCTCCATCCAGGATGGTGGCATCTCGAGTATTGCTTTTAGTTTGGAAGGGTCTGTCACAATCCCTTTTTTGTTGACCATAAGTCCGATGAGTTTGACCCTTACACATTTTTGTGGGTTGAGTTGCATCTGGTATTATCGTAGCCACACAAATTATCTCCTTAGGGTATGAATGTGGACTTCTCGAGTCTTGGACTTGATGATTATATCATCGACACGGAGTTTGGCTTCTTTATGGATAAGATCGTGCATAATGGTTGTAGCGGCCCTTTGGTAGGTAGCCCCAGCATTCTTGAGATCGAACGACATGACTGTGTAACAAAAAGTTCCCCATAGGGTGATGAAGGCAGTCTTTTCTTGATGTTCAAGATGTATATTAATTTTGTTATACTCGGTGAAACTGTTGACAAATGACTTGAGGGCATGACTAGTAGTGTTATCAATGTTCATGTAGATAATAGAGGATAATCATCCTTTGGGTATGCCTTGTTCAAATCTTTGATAGTCAACACACATGTGGACACTCCCTCTCGATTTCAGCATGAGAATGATGTTTGCAAGCCATGTTAGATATTCTATCATGTTAATAAAACCTACATTTAACTGTTTTAGCACTTCGTCTTTGACTTCGAGGGATCACTCTGTCCGGAGTTTTCTCAATTTCTTCTTGATAATTTTTCTCTCTAGGAAGTTAAGAATCTCATGTTGTGCTATTTTCGGGTCAATGCCAGGCATGTCGTCATAGGACCATGCGAAGACGTCCACAAACTCTTTTAGAAGCACTTCAAATTATGACCGCTCATGCACGTTGAGGGTGGACCCTATCCTAATCTCATGTGGAATGCTATTACAACCGAGATTAATAATAACGATCTCATCATCATTAGTTTGAATACGGTCATGTTGTTTAATTTTTTCCTTATTGAGATCAGTTAAGAATTGTTCATTTATTAAATCATCTTAATCAATAGCTTGATTAAAATAAGAGAATTAATGTAAGGCATATCAAGATATACAAACTCATAATTTATTTCATTAAAAATATTTTCAAGGAATACAGTGGTGAGAACCTCATCAAAGGAGGTCTCATTCTCAATTACATAAGAAATGGAAGAAAAAACAGTAGATTCAGGTGCTACTTAGAGGGAATGAACAATAGGGTTCACGTTAATTTGTGCAGGCTGGATAGGAATGGCATGCCAATTAAGGAGTGGTGCATTAGTAGAGGAAATCTTTGGGGATGGGTCAGACGGTTCGACGTTCAGTTGATCATGTTGAGATCCAGTTCCTGTGTATGCAGGTCAAAGGACTCATGAGTGTCACTACTCTCGAAATTCTCGATTATTTCCACGACTTTGACTCCTAAAGGCTCGACCTCATACTTTTGATCTTTACCCAGGTGACTTCATCTTTAAAGAATATCTCTAGCCATGGCTTAACTTTTTTCTCTATGGTGTTGTACCATGGTTTAAAAAAAATCCAAAAACTAGGAGTTCCTCACCTTCTCCTTCATTGTTTGAGCTTTCAAAGTCGTCACCCCATCTGGTATCAACAGTGTCATCTTTCCATAAGAAGTATATGCATTCCACAACCCCTATGGCTTCATCATACAAATCTTCCCATTCAGTAGGGCAGTGTTGGAAGGAAGGTAATAAATCCACTAGAGTTTTAAATCTGTGAGTAACTTAAACACAACGCATACTTCTCACTTCTTGACAAATACATCAGATATAAACTGTACTATATCATCCGAACTAAAATCTTTTGTAGGTACAACCCATTCATCAGGTTGTCGGGTCCACTTTAGAGCTTCTATGAACAAGTCTTTGATTTTTCGTAGTCAATGGTCATCTCTGAGGAAAATTTCAACTTGAACTTCTAAAGATGATTTAAAATTGCAGGTAGTTCCATGTCTCACCCTTCTGAGCGTGTATGAAGGATAGTATAAGCCCTCGTAAGGAGTGATAGAGCTTGGTTGGCAGGATTTACAAGATCCAGGAGAAATAAAGGATAGATTTTTAGAGGTTTAAGTTAGTTGATGGGAAGATTGGGTGTATCAATGAGAAGAGCCAATTTATGGGTTTTCTTTTGAGAGGATGGCATTCACCCCAGTTTTGTGTGCTGGGAGAACATTCTGGGTGGTATTGGGCTTTAGATTGGTAGTGAGGTAATGATCCCCCTATCTATGAGGAAATAGATAAGATTCTTTAGATGAAAGCACTGATCAGTGGTGTGCCCAGTGATTTGATGGAAGATCCAATGGGAGTCATGTTTGAAGTTTCTAGGAAGAGTACCTGGCAATGTTCGGGGTTCCAAAGGTTTGATGAGGTTTCGGTCAATAAGGCTTAATACACTTTTGACAGAGGGGCATGAAGTTCAGTATACTCATTTTTTGCTAGCTTATGATGACTTTTAGGTGTCTTAGAGGTGTAAGGTTAGGAGGTATTGTTGATGGTTGAGACTGAGATGCCAACTGGCTTATCATACTTTCAGGATGCAAATCATCTAGTTATTCTTTTTGGTTCAGATTATGTTTTTTAATTTACGTCCCCTTCTTTAGTTTCTAACCCAAACTCCTGAAGGGATCTAAAGTGCGAGTAGTTTGACCTTTCATTGATGCTCGAATATAGGGTAAGAAATTATTCTTCACGATGCTTACCTTCTCTTCATTTGATGGTCGGTTTGTTATAGTATTTACTTTCTTTCTCCACCTTCCATTGTCTGATATTTGAAATTTCTCTGGTAATCAGGCTTTAGGGTAGGGAGTCATGTGGGTGTAGTCCATATAATTCCTTGAGATCTTAACCTAGTCGAGCCTTTTAAATATCAACATAAGGTCTTCCTTGACCTTGTTCAACTCTTCCTCATTGGGATCAACTAGAACTGGTAGATTAAAACCTAGCTGGGCAAGATTCGCTATTAATAACTGAGTTGGTGGCGACCCATTGGCAGGTGGGGTAGGTAGGGCATGATGATACTCTTCTGGAACCCATACTGGTTCTAGGTGGACCCATGTCAGGGAAGAATAGGATTTCAAGCTCGAGAGCCTCGATAGTTTGAATCTAGTGTCCTTGCATTTTTTGGACTTTTACCTGAAGGTTGTCGATCTTAGTGCTGAGCTAGGCAAGCAATATTGTCATTAGATCTGGTTGAGCATTCGTAGTCTGGTCAATGTTCTCTATGAATAATCTTCAGAGGGATATCTCAAAATCTATAGAAGTAGTATAGGAAGCAATGGATCTTCAAAGTGGTTTGAGGGAAGACTTAAGCCAATAGGGAGCCAGGCTAAGATTGAGGTATGTGATCGCACTTGCGAGGAAAAAATGATTTTTGTGTTTATTTTAAAGGGAAAGAGGAATATTTTTGGTATATATTTTATTTCTTTCTTCTTCTTTTTTAAAAAGGAAGAAAATGATTTTGGTATTTTTTAAAAAGGGAAGGAAGGAAAATCCTTAGCATGGCTACTATTATTAGGTTCCACTTATATTATATTTTGCCTAGGATGCACGAAAAATATCGGATAGGACATGCATCTGAAAAAAGATAGGTTACGTGATGCAAGACACAATTTATATTGTTTCTAGACTCATGGATAGGATTTTATTTTTAAAATAGGAAAAATAGTACAAAAATTCAGCTGGTAATGCGACTCGAAATTTCGGCAGAGGTTCGCATTGTAACTGGTAAACTAGGTACAAATGTCCTAAGGTAGACCCCAATATAAGGTTGATGTAATTGGTGGGTTAGTGCAAAGGTTCCCCCTTTGGCATGACTTATATTATATACCTATTGCCTATAAAGGCCATCATTCATCAGTACGTGTGGATAAGCCATTTGATAGGTCTGAGTGTATGTGAATTGCCTCACAATATAAATGTGAGAGATAATTCGATATTCTTGACAAATGTGAACGAGTTCCTTGTTATATACCTCCCTTTGTGAGTTCGTTCAAGAGATATGTGACCACACAGTACGGGAGAAAATTTTGGTTACTAATGCAATGCTCAAGTGGCATAGTGTGTAAGAATGCTAGAGTCTTAATTAGTATTTTATGGAAAGTTTTATGTATGTTAAGCGAGAGAAATACTACCACTATAAGGAAGAATATACATGAACATGGAGAGTAAAACTAACATGCATGTACATGATGCATGGAGACTATACAAAGCATGGTGATAGATATATAATGTGAGACATGTGAATATACATAGGTGGGTGGAAAATATGTACAAATTGATATTAGGATTTTTATGTATATGGTCGTTGTCTTCAAAAGTCGAGTCTCAAAATCTCTTGAATTACCTAAAAAACTTGTATCGTGATAACTACAGGTACCAATCCAACTTTCAAAGTGAAACAAATAGCGTGAATACTTGTAAGTACAATCTTTATTAACAAATTTTTATATTTTATATTTTTATTTCTAAAACAACTTCAAGGGAGAATGAATGAATTAATGATAAAATCAAATGTGACTAAGTAAACTAATAATAATAAGTAACCAGGTGTGGTGACAATTATGTTCAACACAAGTTAACAAGAAAAGACAATCACCAAAGAAAATAAAGAATGTAATGAATGTCAATCACACAACACAGTATGTACGTGGTTCAACAAGGATGCCTACGTCTACGGTGGTGCTCTCAGTATTATTTCTCTATACTTCGGGGAGTGTTTTACAGAAAATACAATGCGTGCCTCTTGCCCCATGCCTAGGGTTTGTTATATACATCTTTGTTTTCGGAGAGTGGGGATGTTGGACTTGCCCACGTCAAACCATTATTCCTAGAATATCTCCTTACGAGATCTTAGGAATATACTAAGTCATAACTGATTTTGGTTGAGGCGCAAGGTTCCCAGACTTTGGGCCGTTTCTACTGGGCTAATCGTCTGGGCCTGTGGTGATAAATCGAGGCACCCACAATTGCCCCTAAAATTGTTGGGCCACAATTTGGGCCCAATAAATTTAAATGATTTGTCATAATGGCTTCCATGTCAATTGTGCAACTCTTCCCAAGATTGAAAACTGATTTAGGTGGCAGCCTGCTTCGTGTCCTGTGCGCTATGATTGGAAACGTTTAAAAGTCTTTCAGAGCAGTGTTTCATTCTTGTCGTTTCAAGCTTCTTCAAATTTTCTCATCTCCTCTAAGCTCCTACTATTGCGCTCTCGTTTCTAAGTCTTCATCTTTCAATATCAATCTCCTCCATCATCTTTGCTTGTGACTTCGCGTCGTCCCAAGCCAAGTTTTTATTTCGTAAGTTCTTTTTGCTCTCTTTATGTGATTTTTTTTCTATTGCAATCTCCTCGCATTTGTAGTTAGGGTTTTGTAAATGGCGAAAATAGGCAATAGGTCGGTAACTGAATTTAGGAAGTATTATAACATCCCAGATTGGGTAGACATTGAGTGTGCCCCTGTCCCTAAAAATATTAGAGAAATAGAGGGCGCTCAGTGGGTTCACATTCTTTTACTGTTCCAAGGGGGGGCTCACTTTTCCTCCAATTAATTTGTTTTTGCATTCTTTTGGTTACTTTAATATCGTCCCCGCACAGTGTTCGCCAAACATCTGGAAGATTGTTAATAGTGTCCATAGAAAAAACCAACTCTATGGCACCAATTTAGGGCTTGCTGAGATATGCTTCTATTATTCTTTCTCGTAAATAAGTTCTAGTCTTCTTTACCTCAAGACCAGGTGTCCTGATAGGGTATTGGTAGTAAATCTACATTATTCCCACAAAGATTACTGGCAAGGGGGTTTTCTTGCTAGAAATTGACAATTTCCTCCCCATACTGAAGGGCCGAGGTCTGACAGGTTCATGGTCCCCTTTTATGGGGAGGAGTTCATAGGCAGACTTAATTTTTGCTATGCTCTTCTATTTTCTTGTTAATGTGTGATTTCTCTAATATTCTTCTCTCTCTTTTTTTCAGCGAAGACAAAGAACTTAGAACCTGTTCTCAGTGAAGTTCGATCTGTTGAGTTGGTCAAAGCTTGGAATATTAGAGAACCTTTTGTTGACGGTGATCATCCTTGATTAGCTACTTTTCTTCTGGAGTACAAGAACATTGGGTCTAATTTTATCACGCGACTTGTAGATAGCATCCCGAGCTAGATATCACTGAAGAAGTTGCTGAAGATCCTATCCAATTGGACGAGTAAAAGAGTAGTTATGGTGAAGGTGATAATAGGGGAGGTGCTGAAGGTGGTTCCAACGAGGCGAGTTCTAGCGGTGAAGGGTCTTCTAGCTCAAAAGAGGTTTCAGAAGCTCGAGAGTCTTATAGTGAGTCGAGCAGTTCCAGCGAGGAAGATATGGCTCCTCCCAGGAGGAATATGATCAGGGATGATGATAATGATGACGATGTGCTTCTTTCTAAGAGGTCGAAGAAGCAAAAGTCTGGCAGTGGAGAAGCTTCCACTAGTTCTCAGCTTGCTGTCATCGAGCAGGAAAAGAAGAGGAGGGAGGAAGAAAAATTGAGAGAGAAAGAGAGAAAGAAGTAAGAGGAGAGCAAGAAGGTTGAAGAGAAAAAGAAAGTGGAAGAGAGGAAGAGAGCTGAGAGGGAAAAGAAGGAGAGGGAAGAGGAGAGAATGAGAGTGGAAGTGAGGATGAAGGTTGGGAAAGCTTTTGTGCATGTGTCCGCATTGCCCTAGGGGGGCTCTGTTGCCATCTCTCCCCAGTTAGCTCTTTCATTGCTCGAGAGAGAAATTTTTCCTGTTGATCTACAGAAGGCAATGGGGACCGACTAGTTAGCTCTGCAAGCGAGTTAGAGGCTATCCTTAGTAAGTCTGTTTCTATTTTTCAATACTTGTAATATTCTATTCAATGATTTATTTTAATGCTCCCTCATTACTTATAGTTTATGACTGAATTCATTGTTCTCTATCGTACTCGTGATGAGATGGTGAGTAGGAATGCTGGCTTAGAGAAGCAGAACGTTGAGCCGGAGGGGAAAGGCATTGAGTTGGAGGCCAGTTTAAAGACTGCCAATGAGGCCCAGAAGTCCTCCGATCTCTCCCTTACTGAAGCCAACAAAGCAAAAGGAGCGATAATCAGGGAGCTAAATGAGTTGAGGCAGTCCTACGATCAGGTCTACACGAGCAAGCTGGCCATGATCGAGGAAAATAAGGTTCTAGCTGAGAAGGTGAAGAAAGTGGAGTCTGAGGCAACTACCATTAAGGAAAGTTCGTACAACTCTTGGTGGGCTGACGCATATGAGGATGATGTTCATATAGGCTATATCAACCGGCTGAACTTTAAGAAGGGCCGGAACAAGGCTTTTCTGGCTGCTGGGGTGGATATCAATTCTTTGATGTTTGATGAGCATGACCTAGGTCCAAAGCCTGTTGGGGATGAGGCTCCTGCCCCAACCACTGACAGTGGTGTTCCTGTATCTCTCACCATTCCTGCTGACACTCCCTCCATTCAGGGAACAATAGTTGCTCCATTTAAGGGAGGTGCTTCTGTTGCTGTTGAAAAGGGAAAGTAACTAGCGGCCTCTGAACAAACTGAGGTTGCTAGCTAGCCTGTTCTTAGGACTTCTTTTGTATTTTTTTGCTTCATTTGTACTGCTCTTTTTAGTTACCGATGTACTTGGACCTCTTTATTTGAATGAAATAAAAATGCTTTCCCTTCTGTGTACTGATTCTTCTGCTCTTGAATGCTTGTATGGCCTATAGTTGATTGATGTAGATGATTATATACCTGCCACCTCTCAACTAGGAAGGATCCTTGGTCCTAATGCCAGCAATCAGGTTCACCAAGCCTTTGTTAGGATTTATAAGTCTCTCTAATCGAGGAATAAGAGTTTTAAAGACCAATCTGAGCCCGTCGCCAAACTGAAGGATAGATTTTAGGAGATGGAAGAAGTTGGTGCCTTGGTCCAAGAAGAAGTGAACACTTTGAGCGCTAAGCTTCTAGATGCCTACGAAATCAATCAAGTCGGAGAAGTTCTTCAACAAGAGAATGAGACTCTAAGTAGGGAGGTGTCGCAACTCAGGGAGCATGTGCCGAGTGTCTCACCTTGAGTTTTATGAGGTTCCTCTTCATCGGCTGTTTCGCGAGCTGTTCCTGATGCTGGGGGTCCAGCTAGGGAGATGGACGAGCTTCGAGAAGATATCCATTGAGCATACGTGATTACTACTGGGCTTCAAAGAGATGTTACACGACTAAGGCATCTGTTCAAGAAACGACCTCGGTGAGTGTGGGCTGATGGTTATGACCAAGGTTGGACAGATGCTCCGACGAGGTTGACAGAGTTTGAAGAGCTATCCTTTATTAGGGGATGGTTGAGTTCCCTCAGGGAGCTGCAGGTCCCCAGGAACTCAGTACTCTGGTATCGTCACGAGATCTCTCCTTCAACTCTGAGGCCTAATCCTTTCTAGAGGGACGACCAGTGGGTCCCTATAGATGCTATCCACAGGCAACTATTAGAGCCAGATGCGAATGAAGTTGAGGAATAATTGGCCCCTCATCCGGATGATGGCCGAAGATCGCAAGTGGATGATTATCTTACTCAGAGGCCTAATCCTCATTAAGATTTTCTTACTGTAATGTGACTTTTTGTAAATGTAACGAAGGAATAAAATATTTATGTTTTAGGTGTTTTGTCGACTAAACATGTGTTGTGTATTCTTACTTCATTAATTTTTTGTTGATTATCTTGGGTTGTTCGTAGTTGACTAGATTTGATGTAGGTGGAGCTGTTTTGTCGTGTGAGTATCCTCCCAGTCCAGTATGCTTATGGGATACCATTTTACCCCACTTTACCTTTTAGGTCATGTTGTCACACTCCCTTAGGCCTAAGTATGGCAATGGTGAGGACACACCTGGTGTTGGATGTTCTATCCGATCAGGTTTTTTGAGCCAAACATTATTTGGCAATCAATTCGATTTGGCTGATCTGCCTAAGGGTCCCCTGTAGGGCTTCATATATTGCCAGGGGCAATGCTAAGAGGTTATCCTGAGGAGGGTGATTCCCTGCTTCTGTATACTGAGTGATGTGCCTGTCACTTGGAAAAGGTGTGCAAGTTATAAAGTTCATAATACAAAATTACACTTCATAGGATGCCACTGCCAAACAGTCTTTTATTAATAAAAAACAATGAAAAAACGAGTTGTCAATTCCAACAATGCGATAGAAGATTAATGAAAAAACTAAAATATAATTTTTTCAGGTTGGCTGCATTCCACGCTCGGGGTATCTCTCTGCCCTCCAGCGTTTCTAAGTGATAGGCACCTTTTAGGTCGTCCCTTATCACCTTGAATGGTCCCTTCTAGTTTGGACCCATCTTGCCATCAGATGGTTTTACTGCGCTGCCAAGAACTTTCCTTAGGACGTAATCCTGAAACTGGAATGTCCTTGGATTGACCTTTTTATTATAGTGTTTTGTCAGCTACTGCTGATAGCTCTCTAGTCTTACTAGGGTTAGTTCTCTCCATTCGTCGACTAGGTCAAGTTCAGCGAGTAATGCTGCATTATTCTGGCCTTAGTCGACCAAGGTGGATCTCATGGTTGGGAGGCCAGCTTCTAGAGGGATGATGGCTTCCATTCCATATGTCAGTGCGAATGGGGTTTCCCCAGTTGCTCGTCGTGGGGTAGTGCGGTAAGCCCACAGAATGTGTGGCATCTTGCTCACCCATGCACCTTTGGCTCGCTCAAGTCGTTTCTTTAACCCATCGATCACTGTTTTGTTGGAAGCTTCAGCTTGGCCATTTCTCTGGGGGTAGGCAACCGAGCTAAAATGGTGCCTGATCCCGTAGTCGTTGTAAAAACTCTGGAAGGGGCCGCTCTTAAACTGTGTTCCGTTGTCAGTGATGATGGTTATGGGGATCCCAAAATAGGTAATTATGTTTTTCCATATGAATCTCATCATATCTGCGTCCCTGATGTTTGCCAATGGATCTACCTGGATCCATTGGGTGAAGTAGTCTGTGGAGACCAACAGATACTTGCGATTACCGGTAGTGGTAGGAAGAGGGCCACAATGTCCATTCCCGATTGGGCGAAAGGCCAAGGGATGGTAAGTGATCTTAGGTCACTGGCACGTTGGTGGACCATAGGAGCGTGTAGCTGACATTTCTTGCACTTACGAGCATACACTCCAGAATCTCTCTGAATGTATGGCCACCAGTAGCCTTCGTTCATTGCTCGAAAAGCTAAGAATCTCCCTCTAATATGGCTCCTGCAGGTTCCTTTATGGAGCTGGCGCAACACTTGCTCGACATCCTTTGGGTGAACACATTAGAGGTAAGGGCCGGTGAATGATCTCTTATATAGCTTGCTCTCAGAAGATAAGTGAAAGTGGGCAGCTTTGACTCCTATCTGATGAGCGGCCTTCTTATCGTATGGTCCTTCAAATAGTCCCTCAGGGGGTCCATCCAACTGGGTGCTGATTCAATCTGTAGAATACGTCCCATGTCTAGAAGCTTTTCACTCTGGATGATGCTCGACTGGGCGAGGAAGTCTATAGGGATTGTTCTCTTCAAGTCGGAGTCGATTACTGTACTTAAGGCTGCTAGGGCGTTGGCATGACTGTTTTGTCCTCTGGAAAACTGTTGGACACTGACTTCCTCAAAGTTGGACATTAACTTTTTTACTAAGGTGAGGTAGGCTGCCATTCTTTCATCCCTCGTGTTGAAGTCCCCACTTATCTGATTGGAGACCAATTGTGAGTCGCTGAACACCTGTAGCTATTTTGCACCCAATGTATGTGCCTTCTGTCGGCCTACTATCAAAGCCTCATATTCTGCCTCGTTGTTGGAGGCTTCAAATCCAAGTCTGATTCCCTGCTCAATAAGTATCTTCTGGAGTAACGAGCACAATGCCTACTCCTTCCCCCTTTGAATTGGAGGCTCCATCAACAAACAATCACCAAATTCCTCCTATTGAGTGATTTTCCCTCTGATCCATGGATTGGAGTTGGTCGCGAGGCTTCCCACCTGTGAATTTCGCGATGAAGTCGGCGATTACCTACCCCTTGATTACATTCCTTGGTTGAAATTGGATATCAAATCGTCTGAGCTCGACTGACCACTTGGAGAGTCTGCCAGACAAATCCTCTTTCTACATGATTGATTTATAGGGGTGTAATGTAAGGACGATGATAGTGTGAGCTTCGAAATAGTGATTCGGTTTCCTCGAGGCTACCACCAGTGCAAAGGCGAGCTTTTCCAGTGATAGGTACCGCTGCTCGGCGTCTAATAAGGTCTTGGTCACATAGTAGACTGGGTGATGTATTCCTGACTTTTTGCATTCTAGTGCAGAACTGACGACGTGGTCGGAGACGACAAGGTATAAGTACAGGGAATAATTCTCTTGAGGTATTACGAGCAAGGGTGGTGTGATGAGATATGATTTGAGCTCTTCCAATGCTCTCGATCAATCTTGGTTCCACTTTACCGTTTTTCTTCTTTTTAATAGCTGGAAAAAGGGCTGGCACTTCTCGAAGGACTTCGAGATGAATCTATTCAAGACGAAGAGCATGCGCGTGAGCTTCTGTACGTCTCTTATTGTGCGGGGAGGCTGTAACTTGTTGATTGCATCGATTTGGTCTGGTTTGGCTTCAATGCCTCTCTCTCTAATCAAGTACCTAAGAAATTTTCCTAACTGGACACCGAAAGAATACTTGTTTGTGTTGATTTTTATTCAGTATTTCTTGAGGATTTTGAAGGTCCTTGATAGGTCTGAGAGATAGTCCTCTTTTCGCTTTCTCTTGACGAGCATATCATCAGTGTAGACTTTTATGGTATCTCCCATTTTGTCTTTGAACATCTTGGTGACCAGCCGCTAGTAAGTTGCTCCTGCATTCTTGAGCCCAAAGGGCATAACTTTATAGCAGTATAATTCGACGGTGGTAATGAATGCGGTCTTGTCTTGGTCTGGTGCATATAGAGGAATCTGGTGATACCCCGAATATGCGTCTAGAAAACTCATTTCTCATGAGTTGCTGTAGCGTCAACCAATTGGTCGATCTTTGGGAGGGAGAAACTGTCCTAAGGGCATGCCTTGTTAAGGTCAGTGAAATCGATACAAACTCTCCATTTTCCATTATTCTTCGAAACCACTACTAGGTTGGACAGCCGTTTAGGGAATTGAACTTCCCATATGGATCCTACATCCAACAACTTCTCTACTTCCTTCTCTACACCTTTGGCCTTCTCTGGCGCAATTGGTCGTGCCTTCTGCGCGATTGTCCTGAAGGTGGGGTCGACGTGCAACTGATGACAAACCACACTGGGATCAATTCCAGGTAGCTCGTACGGTTCCCATGTGAAAACATCTAGGTTTCTCCTTAATAGCACCATCAATTCTTTCTTCTCTTGATCTGTGAGAGATATCCCAATCAAGAAACTCCTATCCTCTTTATTACCACCGACTGTGACTTCTTCTAGGTTTTCAATGACCGCTCAGAGGGGAGGAGCCCGGTCTCCTCCACTCCGGGTCTTCCATACTTTAGCTGCTATTTCGAAGGTATCAAACCTTCTTTCTCCTCAACCTTCTCTTTGGCCTTCCCGACCTTCTTCTCTGGTTTAGGGTGGATGGCTTTTATAAAGCACCTTCTGCCATCGCCTGATTTTCGTGGATTGCCATCACTCCTCGCCCAGTCACGTACTTAAGTTTCTGATGGTAGGTTGATGGGAATGCCATCATTGCATGTAACCACCCTCTGCCGAGGATAGCTTGGTATGGAGAGTCAATTTCGACTACCAGAAACTCGATCATCTTAGAGACACTTTCTGCCCTTACTGGTAACATGATCTTTCCCAATGGGATAGTTACTTTCCCAGTGAAGCCAACTAGAGGGACAGTGCCTTCCTTCAGGCTGGTAACGCTTAACTATAACTTTCTGAATAGGTCGAGATACATTACCTCGGACGAGCTTCCCTGGTCGACGAGCAACTTATCGACATCATAGTTGGCTATCCCGAGGGTAATGATCAAGGCATCGTGATGTGGGGTTCTTACCCCCACTAGATCTTCATCTATGAATACGATGTGTTTGCTTTAATCGACGCCATATGCTCGCCGACGCTTTCCTGGCTGTGTCTTTGCTGAATCGATCTGAAAAGCTTGCATTACTGCTGTAAGATTTTTCACTTCCATCCGAGCTGAATTCCCTTGAATCCGCCTCATATCAGATGCCCCATGAATTACTGTAAATTCATGGCCAACATCGTCCTCAAGTACGTTGTCAGGCCTTGTGTCTCCATTGGCAGGAACCTTTTCTGCTTTCTTCTTCACAAAATCGTTCAGATGCCCGGTCTGGGCCAAACTCTTCAAGGTGAGACTTAAGAGCCTTGTAGTGCTCAGTCTTATGTCCTCCCTCCTTAAGAAAGCGCATCTCAGTGCGTTGTTTCTCTTTGAGGGATATCCTCCCATATTTATGGGCCACTTAACAAATAACTCATCTTTGATTTTCGCTAGGATCTTGTATACTGGTTCTTTAAAGACAGTGTTTACTACTTGAAATGCTTTCGAAGCATCTTTCTTGCCTCCATTCTTGGAGCTACCCTTGCCCCCATTCTTGACTCCTCTCTTCTGGTTTTCGGCCTTATCGTTGCCCTTGGCAGCGAGCTTAGCTCGACCATTGTCCCCTGCACTGAGGCGGGTCACATCCTCAACTTTGGCATACTTTTCGATGCAGGCCATCAGGTCATCGATGTTGTGGTCGCCTTCTTAGTCAGGGATTGGTATAGAAGGCAAGAGCTGGGTAGGCCTATCTTAAAAGAGGCCACTGCTACCTATTCCGATCAGTCCTCGACCTCGTTGAATAACTCCCAGTACCTTTTTGTGTAGTCCCGGAGGCTCTCCTGAGGCGTTTTCTTCATTATTAGCAGAGCATCCATCCTCTTTGGATGGGAGTTGCTGGTAATGAAGCGAGCCATGAAGAGCTCGTCCAAGGACTCAAAGCTCCTGACGGATCTGTGAGGGAGCCTCTTGAACCACTTTTGGGACACATCATGCAGACTTGAGGGAAAAATCTGGCACATTAGTGCATCCCTGTGGTTCTAGAGAGTCATGGCCTGCCTGTACTGCCTAACGTGATCAATAGGGTCAGTCTTTTCGTCACAGATCTTGAATCTAGGAATTGCAAACTTCTTGGGGGATTCTTCTTTTTCTATTTCCCTTGAGAAAGGGTATTTCATCTAGGTCCTGAGAGCTCACCGAGCAAGCTCTCTGGTCGATCTGGAACCCCGATGTGCTGGGTGCTGGTCCATTTCTCTTCGGACCAAATTTCGTATATCCCTATCTCCTCGATCTGGGCTCCCGTTATGGAGAGTTGGTCGCTGTTTCTCGAGCAAGTCATCATCAGACTCGTGCTTCTCACTTCCTGGGGATCCGCGTCTAGGGCTCCTTCCTCGGCTGCGAGGCTTGCTCGCCTGAGGGCTAGGAGTGCGGTATGGACGTCGCCTAGTGTTGCGATGGAGTTCTTTCTCCATCCTTTCTAGTATCCTTTTGAGGCAAGCATTCTCAGCCTCTTTCTTGCGAGCATCCTCCCCTTGCTCTTGGAGACTTGCCTCAGAGGCATCGACCAAGCTGAAGATTTGTGTGGACCTCGCTGGTCCCTGACTTTCTTCCGAGGCCTGCCGCTCTGGGCGACCCCTTTGATCTGGACGTCGAACTTCAGATCTGATCCTACGAGGGGCAGGCTGTTCCTGGATATCCCCTCCTTGAGGGGCGTTGATGCTGTTACCAGACATTCCAGATCCTTTATTGGTGAGGGATTTCTTAAAAGAAGACAAACGTTTCCCACAAACGACGCCAATTGTGGTGACAATTATGTTCAACAAAAGTTAACAAGAAAAGACAATCACCAAAGAAAATAAAGAATGTAATGAATGCCAATCACACAACACAGTATGAACGTGGTTCAGCAAGGATGCCTACGTCCACGGTGGTGCTCTCAGTATTATTTCTCTATACTCCAGGGCGTGTTTTACAAAAAATACAATGCATGCCTCTTGCCCCAGGCCTAGGGTTTGTTATATACATCTTTGTTTTCGGGGAGTGGGGATGTTGGACTTCCCCACATCAAACCATTATCCCTAGAATATCTCCTTACGAGATCTTTGGAATAGACTAAGTCATAACTGATTTTGGTTGACGCACAAGACTCCCAGACTTTGGGCCGTTTCTACCGCGCTACTCGTCTGGGCCTGTGGTGATAAATCGAGGTACCTACACCAGGTGTGATAAATGTGAGAATAATCAAGAGATGGGATTACACCGCATGTTCAGTTATTTATAATTTCTTAATTTATTGAATTGAAATATTTTGAGATAATATTAAATTTATAATCTAACTCTCATTACAATTATAAATTAAATAATATATTTTTCAGAAAACTAATTTAAAAGTGTCACACTTTAAAAAACTAAGATTTATACTGTTTTTAATAAATTACCTGCTAAGATCAACTTAATAAAAATCATATGAATCCTCAAATTTTAACACCGAATTAATATTCAAAAATTGGGAAAAATCTATCTATAGTTCGTTTCCCAAAATAAAATATTAAAACTAAATTAATTTACTATCTCTCGATACGTAAATTAATTTGTGATAATTAAATAATTAATTCTCCTAGTAATATAACAATCAATTGGATTAATTAATTAAATTAACTTCCTATGCGTTTCATCTAACCCCTTGAACGGGGTGTTTAGCCTAACATTCTCATATTAGAACATAAATAACAATAAAAAAATATATAGAATTAAATAAAAAGATAGTACATAATACGCAAATCTCCTTGTCGAATTGCAGTCTTTCAATGCGTCCAATGCGTCTCAGTTCTTCACAATATTAACACTTGAGTACAATAAAAAAAAATTAAGCCTAACACGTTAGAATTATTTTAAAGAATAATTCTACATAATATGATCCATAATTAGATTAATACTAAGAGTCACTTTGTTAATGAAAGGGTACTTCAAATACCAAGAGTCACATAACTCTTGATTATCTACCTTGATGGACAGTTAAGATTAAGTGACTGTTATAGATTTGGGTCCTGTCCCTACCTATAAATAAGTGACTGATTTCCATAATTCAGACACATGAAAAGACAACATAATGTAATTATAGGATAAGGGAGAGAAATTTAAAGACTCAAATTGTGTTTATATTTGAAATACGATTTTGGATATAGAAGAAGATCTAACCGTTTGAACGTGATGAAGTTGAAGTATGTTCTTGCCGTATAAAAGAGGAAGTCTTGGTCCGAAGTTCAGTCCGATCGGACATGTGTAAGGTCGACTGCTCCGTCAATCTTTCCATTTATGACATGATGGAGGTATGTCATTATCATATCATTTTGTATTCCTCATAATAATTGTATGTGATAATCATGTTGATTTAAGATCCTAACGTTAAATGTATAATACATAACATTTGTATTATTAAAGAACAAATAACATATTGAATTGGATATTCATACGTTAAATTTATATATCCATATAAAATTGTTAATTACATGTTCTTTAATTTATGTTTACATGTGGTATCAGAGCAATTGGTTTCTGATCTCGTGATTATCCATTAAGAGTTTTTTTCGTATAGAAGAATCCGGGTAAAAAAAAAAAAGAATTACAGGATTTTTTTTATATTTTTTTGCGACAAATTTTGTATTTTTACTCGTAATATTAAGAAATTCACATGGTAACCTGGAAATGTCGAAATAAACAAAACCTACTGTTTACAATGGGCACACCCTATCTCTACAATTTGACGTCGTTAGAACCCCTAAAAATGTGGTTTTTTGCCATTTTTTGTAATAATGTCAACGCTAATAACTCTCGCTTAAAAATTGATTTTACGATTCTGCGAATTGGAGAGTGAACTTGAAGAGATTATTTATGTTATTGTAGTGATAATTCAAAAATTTTCATTTTTTGGAAAAATAAATTAATTTTCATATTTTATGATATAAATCACTACATATAATTTTTCTCATTAAATGGTTGCTATAATATTCATGTTATGTATTATTTGGTATTGATCAAAAGGTTAATGATTTTGAATATTAGATGTATGATTAGGGGTTTGACAATGATAGTTTCCTTAAATTAGTTTATTGTGTATAATCTATATTTGATTGCCGAAAGGTCCTAATATAATTATGAATTAATGTTCTGACACTAATATTTATATGAAGTTAAATTAAGAAGAAAGTGTCTTAATTTATAGTCATAAATATTAGATTATTGTGCATACATGATTATCAATTAAGTTTTGTGCATAATATTATTCGGGGTATTGATTTTTATATACATTACGTAATATGTGTGTGCATGTATGTTCCATAAAAGTAAAATTTTTACACAATATATGAATTAAATATTTAAGCGCAATTAATGGTAAATTAATTTAGGATATCTCTCAATGCAACCAACTGAATTAATTTGTATATCTGTATAATCACATAAAAGAAAATTTCATAAGATGAGATTTTGGATATCAAATTTTTATGACCAAATTAGAATTGGTTTTGGTTCCTTTATTGTGATTTTCTTTTGCGATAATTTCAATTATGTCTTTAAAGATGATTATTTTATAAAACTGTAAATTTGAATATTTTGAGACATTTTCAGTAACTGCTTTCTTATGCCTCTAATAAGCAATAATTGAGATTAAAATTGTCGACTTACCCGGTATTAATGAATTTTTTATGTCAATCTGAAAGGATTTAATGATTAAAAATCACTATTTTTTAAGTGATGAACGTTGTTTTGACTATTTAAGCACTTTTAAGCTCTCAAAACCTTAAATTTGTTGTACTTGGTAATAGAGTTGACAACTATTTCTTTCTCCATTTTTTTAATTTCGCTTATTGGAGAGAATATTTTTAAGAGTTTTCTTATAGTGCTTACTCAAAATTTTCATTATTGAAAATTATGGATTTCTCCATTTTTATATTTTCATAAATACATTAGTTGTCTTTATACATACTAATTTAATATTTATAATTATAGATTATGACACTTTATTGGATACCTAATCTAATCTAGTATAAATATTAATATCAAAACCTTAACCATAACCATGATAGTAAAAACAATATTGGGTATATACCGAAAATATTATGATAGCCAAATAAGATAAGAAAACTGATGTATTTATTAAAACACATTAAATGGAGAAATCCATAATTTTCAATAATGGAAAATTTGAATAATCACTATAAGAAAATTCTTAAAAAAATAATCTTCCCATTAAGTGGAATTTTAAAAATAATTGAGAAAGAAATAGCTGTCAACTTTATTACCAAATATGACAAATTTAATGTTTTGAGAGCTTAAACGTGCTCAAATAGTCATAACAACGTTTATTACTAAAAAAAATTGTGATTTTTCATCACTAAATCCTCTCGAATTGACATAATTTTTTTTTATTAATCCCGAGTAAGTCGACAATTTTAATCTCAATTATTCCTTATTAGAGGCATAAGAAAACTGTTACAGAAAATGTCTCAAAATATTCAGATTTACAGTTTTATAAAATAAGCGGCTTTAAATACATAATTAAAATTGTCTCAAAAGAAAATCACAATTAGGGAACCAAAACCAATTTTAATTTGGTCATAAAATTTTCGTAAACAAAATCTCTTTTTATGAATTTTTCTATTATGTGATTATATAGATGCACCAATTAATTCATTTGGTTGCATTCACACATATCCTAAATTGATTTATCCTTAATTGTGCTTAAATCTTTAATTCATAAAGTGTGCAAAATAAATTTATTTTCATGGAATATACATGCACACACATATTACGTAATGAATATAAAACTAATATCCCCAAAAAAATATTATACACAATTCTTGATGGATAATCAGAGGTCCAAATATAGATGCGTACAAAGTAACTGAATATTTATGACTACAGATTAAGATAATTTCCTCATAATCTAACATCATATAAATATTATGTCACAATTATTTTAGGAATTTTTGCAACGAAATAAAATATACTCTTTAATCTAATATACGCTAACATAGGGTAGGGCACCTTGGTGGACACCTATCCTATCTTTATGAAGATATCAACACATGAGATTATTAACATGAGAAATATCCATACAATGATTTGGAATGATATAAAATACATAAGAACATCTAAACAATATAAACATTACATATGTGGTGAAAAGAAATCTCGTAAAATATCCAAAAATGAAAAAAAATTAGTTTTCACCACAAATATATTTAGAATTGCAAAAGAATCACTCTCCAATTCGCGGAATAGAAAGTATAATTTTCGTGAGAGAGATATAAAAGTAAACGTTATTTTCAAATCAATTTTTTTATTAGTGACACAAAAAAATTGTCACTTGAAATACATAGTTCATAATAGGCAATAAGATTTCAGGGACGAAAATATTCAAAACGCCACAGAAATGAATGTAGATAGATTTAGTGATAGAAAACAGAAAGGTCACATAAGATTTTCATACATAAACATTCACAGATTCAGCGACAGAAAATTAAAATATCGCAGTAAGTTTCACACATCAATATCAACAGATTCAGAGACAGAATATTAGTACGTCGCAGAAAGTCTATACATAACTCTTAACAGATTCAGCGACATAAAATAAAAATGTCGCAGAAAGTATTATTCATATACATAAGCAGATTTTAAACTAAGTCCAAATTATAGTCATAAAAAAATATAATAAAAACATCACATAAGTCTCATAATTTAGAATATAAAATCCTCTATAAAATATGAATTTCATAACTAGACACAAAGGATAATTATGTGATCTAAACCATATGCTCTGATACCACATGTTAGATTTAGATTTAATAAATCAATTAACAGTTTTTATGGATCAATAATACAATTCATGAACATATAGACTGTTATGCAAATATATGACCTTAATCTACATAATTATCACGTGTCCAAAATGGAGTTGAAAACATACCTAAGTCAACATTAGAATTGGCGAGTGAAGAGGCTGTCATTGGTGCTCCCAACTCCATTATGTCACAAATGTAAAGATTGACGAAGTAGTCGACCTTAGAGATGTCTGATCGGATTGAAGTTCGGACACCGATTTTCTCTCATACACGACAAGAACGTACTCCAATTTCAGTATGTTCCAACGGTTGGATCTTCTTTTATAGCCAAAATAGTATTCTAAAATAAACAAAAATTTGAGTCTTTGGATTTCTCTCCCCTATCCTATAATTACATTATGTTGTCTTCTCATGTCTTTTATAAAAAATGAAATAAACTATTTCATTCATATTGAATAATATATTATAATTCACATAATAAATCTTAAAGCATGTATGTTATATAATGGGTACTCATTTTATTCTCTAACATTATGAGATTTTGCATAAACTCTATGCTGAATCCGTTTAATAATTCATCAAGGTTTTAAAAGAGTTTCACAAACTACTTCATTAATAATGGGATCCTCAAGTAAAACTGAATTATAACGATTTAGCAATTTTAAGTGAAACTTAACTTCTTTATTTCATTATAAGAAGTCAGTCTCAAGAACATTAAAGGGAGAAAGCATGAAGTTTTAGAGAAATCAAGTAATATAAAATTAATGAAATAAATAAGTCACTACATTAATGCTATGAGTTGACAACACGCACATTAATAAAATTTTATAAATGTTGACATTCTTTCATAATAACTTTGAATATTTATATATATGACTTGATTAAGTACCATGTTATGTAATTTAGATGAACATGCTATCTAGGATAACTTTTCATCACCTAATTGCATAATCTCTTAATATTTATTTCATTTACTCAAAATAAATTTCCTTTGGGAAATTATCTAGCTTGACGAAATAAATTAAATATACCCCATTAATGTCTTCACATATATAAGCATAATAAGTTATTACTACAACTTTTATATTTAAATTTAATATTCACAAGCATTCTTATCGGGTCACTTTGGTAGCTATCAAACTATCCATTATATGAATATTAAATTATTTTATGGATTTTATAATAATTTCAACAATCACTAATGTTTTCAATAGATTATAAATTAAGAAAGGTTATGGACTCTTTGGAACAACCGATACCAACCTTAATAAACAAACATATTGCCCCTTAATATTAACTTCACCATTGTAACCGAACTCTTTTAAGCAACTAAGTCACAATGGATTAATCATAATGAAATTATTAATTATTCGAACACTCAAAACCATATCCGGAATCTTTAGAGCAACCAAGGCATAGTATTTGAATGTTATCACAAAATTCGGCATTTACAATTTATTAGATTAGACCACTTTGGTGGAATCATAACCTAATCGTGATATAAATACTGAGATGACAACCTTAAGGCATGCCAAAATATAGTATTGCATGTTATCATAAATTTAACATTTACAGTTAATTAGACTAAACCACTTTAGTGGAATTATAATCTAATCGTGATATAAATGCTAAGAAAAAAAAATTAGGGCATGCTTTTAATATTGCTTTACTCGTATTGGGAATAATAACCATATACACATTAATCTAATATTTATAATTTTGAACACCGAATAAAACTTTATGCAAATATTAGTCTCAAGGAGAAATTTAAATCATTCGAGGCAAAGTTGATGTGGGAAAAAAAATTGCTCATTAATGTTCATTTGATAAATCGAAATTATCCCTTTGGTACAATGAACAAGTTTCCTCATCATTGCATCAACAGTTATTGTGTATAACTTTTGCTCCCAGTGAGTCCAAATATAATGATGAATGTTAGACTATTGATGCATTGATGATGCAGCTTGTTCATTATACCAAAGGGATAATTTCGATTATTAAATGAACATTAGTGAGCAATTTTTTTTGCATCAACTTCACCTCGAATGATTTAAATTTCTCCTTAAGACTAATATTTGCGTAAAGTTTTATTCGGTGTTCAAAATTGTAAATATTAGATTAATGTGTATATTCTTATTATGCCCAATATGAGTAAAGCAAGATTAAAAGCAAGCCCTAAAGATTTCTTCTTAGCATTTATATCACGATTAGATTATGATTCCACCAAAGTGGTCTAGTCTAATTAACTGTAAATGTTAAATTTATGATAACATGCAATACTATATTTTCACATGCCTTAAGGTTTTTATCTCAATATTTATATCACGATTAGGTTACGATTCCACCAAAGTGGTCTAATCTAATAAATTGTAAATGCTGAATTTTGTGATAACATTCAAATAATATGTCTTGGTTGCTCTAAAGAGTCTAGATATGATTTTGAGTGTTTGTATGATTAATAATTTCATTATGATTAATCCATTGTGATTTAGTTTCTCCAAAGATTTCGGTTAAAATGGTAAAGTTAATATTAAGGGGCAATATGTTTGTTTATTAAGGTTGGTATCGGTTACTCCAAAGAATCCATAACCTTCCTTAATTTATAATCTGTTGAAAACATTAATGATTGTTGAAGTTATTATACAATCTATAAAATAATTTAATATTCATATAATGAATAGTTTGGTAGCCACCAAAGTGACACAACAAAATGCTTGTGAATATTAAATTTAAAGATAAAAAGTTCTAGTAATAACTCATTATGCTTATATATGTAAAGACATTAATGGGGTATATTTGATTTATTTCGTCAAGCAAGATAATTTTCCTAAAGGAAATTTATTTTGAGTAAATGAAATAACTATTAAGATATTATTCATGTGGTGACAAGTTATCCTAGATAGCATGTTCATCTAAATTGCATAATATGGTACCCAATAAAGTCATATATATAAATATTCAAAGTTATTACGAAAGAATGTCCACATTTATAAAATGTTATTAATGTATGTGTTGTCAACTCATAGCATTAGGGTAGTGAGCTATTTATTTCATTAATTTTATATTACTTTATTTCTTTAAAACTGTATGTTTTACCCCTTTATATTCTTGAGACTGACTTCTTAGAATGAAATAAAGAAGCTACGTTTCACGTAAAATTTTTAAATCGTTATAATTCAGTCTTACTTGAGGATCCCACTATTAATGAATTAGTGTGTGAAACTCTTATAAACCTTAAAGAATTATTAAAAAGATTAAGCATAGAGTTTATGGAAAATCTCATAATGTCAGAGATTAAAACATGCGTACCCATTATGTAATATACATTGTGTGAATGATGATGTGTCATTCGATATGAATGAAATAATCTATTTCATTTTGACAAAACTAAAGTGCTACGTAACATAGTTTAATTCGATATGAGGATCGTTACAGGACAAACCGTCAAACAAGTCATAAACTCTTAGATTCCTTTTCTTATGTTTTTTTGGAATCATTTCAAAAAGAACCCTCAATGGCCTTTCCAAATATTTCTCTTAAGTATACAAAATATTTTTTGTTTATATGAGAATATATTTTCTTAATTATAGTGTTCTTATTAGTGGTTTGTAAAATTATGTTTTTGATAAAACTTTTACAAGAAAAATGATTATGATCCTATATCATAATGTTGAACTTCAAAGTAGCTTTTCGATGTTGTGGCTCTTTTAAATCTAGACTTAGTTTGATGATTTAATATATTAGATTGTCTTTGGGTTGTCAATTATGAATCTTGATACTCATGTTTGAGCTCTTAAGGTTTTATAATTTTAGAATGCTCTATGTGGCCCAAGTGGGAGAATTATAATAGTCCTTGGATAGTGGACCTACATAGAACATGTCGTTATAAAAAAACAAGTTAAAAGCAACAAGTCGATATCGCCATAATATTTAGTCACACACAAATGAATATATATGGTAAAAGTGTATTTTATAAATTCTACTTTACTTACCCTATTTGACACGCTCGTATGATTAGTAGTGTCTAGTACATGCATGAATTTATAATCCACTAAAAGAATTAAAATTTACAATTATTTTTACACCTGAAAGAGGGTACACTAATTACATTCGAAATCGAAATCGAAATCGAAAACATCAAATGTCAAATTCTTTAAAGAATGGTGAAATTAGTGGGAGTATCAAATCACCTAATGTGGTTACAAAAGAAGTCAAGATACTCATGTCATTCCTTTAACTTTCAAAGTAATTCTTCTTTTGGTTAATAGATATGAATAGTTTTAAGAAACTCTTAAATGAGTTTGCTATTTTTATTGATTGTGAGATTTATCATAAGAATGCGAATTTGACAGAGGAGTAAGAAAATATTCGAGTTTGATAATCAATGATATAAAGCTAGACTTATGGTCAAAGTTTTCATTACTAATAGATAAAGGGATGTCCATTTGAGTAAGTGTTACATTTAGTGTGAATACTTATGAGAGTTTAGAAGTTGAGAAATCACTATATAAATTTATGCTAGTTTCCCATTAATGGTATTTTAAGAATACTTTATGTATTTTGATTAAGTATATAGATACACCTTGAAGTCAGTGGGAGTAAATTTATATATTTCTTGAATTTCTCTTAATAATGAATGATAGAATAGAGAAATAAAATAGTTTAAGAGTATGAAGTAATGAGATGCTTAAAATATTACATGCTCACACTATGGTAATTGGTCTCTCTTGATGAAGTAAATTTGTTTTGGCCTAGTGACCAATATTATGAAAGAGTGAGAAATAATTAAATATTGTATGTAGCATGCTTTGGGGCTACAACTTATGGAAAATGGTTGCGGAAAATTTATTTTGGGACTTTAAGTTGTCGACACTATTATTAAGTCGCTGAAATATTATGATAATTCTGCTATACTCTTCGTCATAAAGAACTGATAGGTATTTTAAAAAACCTAGGCACATTAGGATATAATACCTATATATGAACGAATAAGTTCAGAAACAAAAAGTGTCAGTTGAACACATTAATATAAGTGTTAACATATCATATCCATTAATAAATGGGCTATCACCAAAGAACATTCATGAAACATGCTTAAGATAGGAGTCTTCCTTGAAGACAATTAAGTATGAGAGTTAGTGGATTGTTTGGTGCTTATATTTTGGCACTATACTTGATATCGATTAAAGTGTATACTGAAAATTTCGATTTATGCCTTGCAATATAGGTTTACATGCATGTGAATTGAATTGATGTGACATAAATAGTCTTTTATATAAGACATTATTGGACCATTATTGAATAACCCTATTTATAGACCTTGTTGGATGAATTTTTAATGTTGTGGTACTTGAAAGTGATCATGCTCTTGAATTAGTATGTGAGCGCCATGACCCACATTAATAGTTTGTTTGATTAAGGTGTTTATTAAAAGTAATTTAAGGATGACTCAAAGATTATTGCGTGCCTTATGATAGTTATGGGCCAAGTGGGAGAATGTTAGAATTATTTTAAAGAATAATTCTACATAATATGATCCATAATTAGATTAATACTAAGAGTCACTTTGGTTAATGAAAGGGTACTTCAAATACCAAGAGTCAAATAACTCTTGGTTATCTACCTTGATGAACGGTTAAGATTAAGCCACTGTTGGAGATTTGGGTCCTGTCCCTACCTATAAATAAGTGACTGATTTCCATCATTCAGACACATGAAAAGACAACATAATGTAATTATAGGATAAAGGAGAGAAACCCAAAGACTCAAATTGTGTTTATAGTTGGAATACTATTTTTGATATAGAAGAAGATCCAACTGTTGGAACATGCTGAAATTGAAGTATGTTCTTGCCGTATACAATAGGAAGTCTTGGTCCGAAATTCAGTCCGATCGGACATGTCTAAGGTTGACTGCTCCGTTAATATTTCCATTTGTGACGTGATGGAGGTATGTCATTTATCATATCATTTTGTATTCCTCATAATAATTATATGTGATAATCATGTTGATCTAAGATCCTAACATTAAATGTATAATACATAACATTTGTATTATTAAATAACAAATAACATATTGAATTGGATATTCATATGTTAAATTTATATATCCATATAAAATTGTTAATTACATGTTCTTTAATTTATGTTTACGTAACAATTATTCTAAACATAACAAACTTTTTTTGTACTTTTCTAAGCCTATTTTTTTTTATTTCTAACTGTACAAAAATGGCATTGCAAATGCAATCCAACCTCTCTCTTTATTCTCATCCGCGAGAGTCCTTTTTAAATGAGCTGCTCCCTTTGTGTATAAGACATGATTGTTGGGTTACTTTAAGAAGATTGTAATACCCCGTATTTTTATGCTATATTTAATTTGGGGATTTATTAAATTTAATGTGATGATTTATTTAATAAAAATCCGGAAATTAATTATGTTATAATTATTAACGTGACTAGAGTTAGTAATTATGGGAAACTTGTTGAATATTACTAATGAGCATAGTAATATATTATATTGGTTTGAATGTCATAGGTGAATTAAATGACTATTTCGGAAATTTAAGTCGGGACGTGCCCGTGTCACGTCGGGACTAATTGTGTTAATTAAAAAGGGGATATTTTATAAGTTATCCGTATGGTCATTTTGAGTGCGCCAACGCGTCCAAAAGGGTCGAGATAGTAAGAAAAGTGTACCCGGGGGTTTAGTTCGGGCCTCGGGGTGTTTTTAGGCCTAATTAGTGACCCGAGAGGGCATTTTGGTCATTTTACAAAATAGGGTAATTAAACCCACGAATTTCAGCCATCCTTAGCAGCAATTTAAGTCAGCCTTTTAGGGTTAAAACATTCAGAACCCTAGAACGGCCATTAGAGAAGAGAGGAGAGAGCTCTCAAGGTGATTCAAGGCCCAAAACACCACCGATTGCACCGCCGTCACCACCAACGCGTAGATTCCGAGGAGGAGAACGCAACCACACCAATATCAGTAGGAAAACAGACCTCTGAAATCCCAGGCAAGTGTTTAACTTGCGTTTTTTCGTTGGTGCAATAATCATATTAGTGTAGGAATGATTAGGAGTATAATCAATGGAAGAAAACCCCAATTTTTGATAGGGATTTGCATGTAGAAATCGTTATAACCATATTCTGGAAATAATATGTGAAGTAGAGGATTAAACCACGAATTTGTGATGTTATGTTAGAAGGAAATTCTGGAGAAAACTGATTAGAACAAAAGTTAAGAAAACCTTAGGGTTCTTGATTATTAGATGAGATTTTAGGTTGTTTAGCCATGTTTAATGATGTATACACGCATGCTTAACGTTAAAAACATCTGGACATATGTTATTATGTTTGTAGTAGGAGTTTTGGGACGATTAGTGTTGGAAAATAATGATTTGGGTGAAGAATTTTGGTAAAACCCGTAACTGCACTTCTGCAGGATTTCGCAGACCTGCTTGATCGATCGATAGAGCCTAGAGCTTTGATCGATCGAGCCCCAGACCTCGATCGATTGACCCTTCCTGGCAGACTCTTATTTCCCCTTGTTTAATTAATTGAACATGATTTATCGTGTAATAACCTTTGGGCATTCTAAATAAAAGGATTTGGGAGATATTGAGGACCAGTAGGGTATATGGTTAAATGTTAGAACCTTTAATCTTCAACAAGTATGGTAATTATGGGATATTTACTTTAGGTTGATAGATTTATAACTTAAGGGTGAGGTACGTAAGAGAGTTACGTTGGAATCAAATAAAGTCCCTTACTAAATTTCAGATTTGTGAGGATATAAACCATGAGTATTAGGTAATGAGTGAGAAAACCCTTCGAATCAAGGTTAGAGACGAAACCTTATACGTAATCATAATAATGGGAAATTAAGGATAAATGTTGTGCCTATGGGTTACGAGAGGAACCTATATTAATATGATGAAATGGGTATATTTATATGATTGTGTGTACATATATTATATACATGTGAAAAACGTACCCTCGCTACTTGCTATCCCTGAGGTTACCGCGCTGGGACAATCTTATCCTGTGTTGCTTTATGGGGGATATTGATTCGTACCCTAGAAGATAGAGATCCTAGGTACGGGCTATCAGATTGATAGTCGGACGGTCATAAGAGATGTGTGGGTATGTACTGACCTCTTGGACTTGGAATCTATGCTTCGCCTCAACGTTGTTTTGTATATGTATATACAGTTCGAGAGTGATTCCGAACTTGTGTTTCCCTTTGTGTGAGCAATACAGGGATTGGATAGCAGAGTATGCCCGCACCATAGATTAGTTGGGGTGCTGTTATACATATATATTATACGAGTAGTTAATATATATATGAGGTTATAAACTTTAAACTGCCTACTGTGAGTTGATAAGTAGAACATGGTTGTTGACTCAAATTATTAAATACTTGTTTTGTGAAAGTATGAGAAGACACTGGGAAAATTTATAATTTAATGAAGCTAAAACGAGAGGAGTGCTACATAGTGAAAGTAACCTTTGTAAAACATTGTCATCGTTCGGTTTTGAAAACTTATAAGTAAGTTAAGATAAACTAAATTATTTGGGAAGGTTAGTACGATAGGCGTGCACATTAGAAGAGAGGTGAGAATTTCTCAAGAGAGTGTCGAACTAATATGATTTGCATTGGCCTGTATCAATTTTAATACTTGTTTAACGTATTTTAAAATCAAACACAGTTTCGGGCCCTGACCCGTTTCTTTCTCTCTCTCTCTCTCTCTTGTGTATATATATGTATATTTTCAGGTGCCCAGCCACAGGGGCGTCTTGCTTAGGATCCTTTGAGAAGAACGAGCTGCAGCTTAGGTGGGAGTTGCAGGTCACTTGAGTAGACGGCTTCTGTTATTGACTCCACTCCTACTACTCTCATTTATTTGGCACGTGTTGCCCTTTTCATCATTTCATTTATTGTTGGGATTTTTATATTTCAGTTATTCCAGTATTGTTTTACGGGATTTATTCAGGATGGTTTATGATTTTTAGTTCTATTATGTTGACATTCGATTGACGAATGTATGGTTTTATTTTAGTTCATCGTGGTGTGATTCTATATCGTAGAAATGTTGTTTTGTGTATATAAATCTTTTCTTTAATTAAAATTTGGAAGTTTGTATATAAAAATGTTTTTGACACTTAGCTTAATTATTTAGGGTGTTAAATTGGAAATTTTTTTATCGACAGTGATGCTGAGAATGAACCAACTGTTTACCTTGATTTAATTTAATAAAGGAGTGATCGCCCGATATTTAATTAGGCGGGGTGTCACAGGTGGTATCAGAGCATCAGGTTCTAGTGTCCATAGGATCTGTACGGCTTATTTCGCTTTCAGCTTAACGTTATTTCTATAGAGCCTTATTTTTAGGAATGTTGTATTCTTGCTTTTACGTTTAAGTCTTCAGCTATTCGAGATTTTTTGATAACTGTAGACTAATAAACTTGTTCACGTTTCAGATGCCTCCGAGACGTGCTCCGAAAGATAGGCGTGCCCAAGCCGAGCAGCCAGCAGCTCCGGCACCAGGCACAATGAATGCGAATGAAGTAGCCGCTATTGTTGCTCAGGCGGTGAATGCCGCGATAGCGGTGATTCAGCAGGCTCCACCCCAGGTCCAGGCAGTAGCGCCAGTACCAGCACAACTTCCATCTGTATGGGAGAGGGTTCGGGATGCTTTTCAGAAAGCACATCCCCCTGAGTTCTCCGGTAGCTCCAACATTGTCACGGTTAGCCAATGGAAGAAAGACATCCAGCGGCATCTTCGCATGTATGAGTGCACTGAAGTACAAAAGAAGTTAATGGCTTCTTTCAAGCTGGTGGGAGCCGCATTACAGTGGTGGGAGTCCACTACTACTTTGGAGGAGAGGGACACGATCCCTATTCAGTTGTTCTGGGAGCGGTTTGACCGCAAGTATTTTCCACCCGCAGTGCAGACTGAGATGAGGTGGAAATTACTAAATCTGAAGCAGGAGAACCTTACTGTAGCTGAGTATGAGGAGGAGTTCACGAGACTTCTCACTATTGTGCCGGATGAGGCACCCACTGAGGGCAAGAAAATTTTACTGTTCGTCGACGGATTAGCTTGGAGGATCCGTCAGCACCTTATTGGAAATCTATCCCTGAGTACTTTCACTGACGTACTCAATGCAGCGTTACTACATTGCCAAGATCACTGCTTCCATCTTTAGGGAAGCAAGAGAGCAGGAGAGTCCAGCCAGCAGGGCAGGACCGGGGGTAATAGTGCCGGTGGGGCACCAACTCATGGACAGACTCGTCAACACGAGCAGAGTTCCCATCAGAGGGACCCTGCTAAGCGATTCCGTTCAGGTGATTCTAGGCAGGGATTCGGGGGATACAGGCAGGGCCATCAGGGTCAGCCTAATCAACAGGGCCAGCAGGGTCAACACCGACTTCAGGTAAAGCAGCAGGGCCAGCAAGGCCAACAGCGTGCACATCAGGGCCAACAGGGCCAATGGCGTGGAGGTAACGGCCAGCAGGGCCGTGGTCAGCAGGGACAGAGGGGAGGTAATTTCAGAGGCCGGTGTTTTGTGTGCGGCAAGCACGACCATAAGCGTCAGGATTGCCCAGAGGGCGATAGGGCCCCACAGCAGCAGGGAGCCCGTAATGATCCGCAGAGACCACTCTTCCCACCTGCCCTTCCAGCTCCAGCCCAGGTGCCAGCCCTACCAGCCATTCCAGCAGCTCCAGTGCAGCAGGGGCAATTGCAGTATGGACGTGTCTATAACGTCCACCAGGCAGCAGCTCCAAAGGCACCACCCGCGATTGAGGGTATGTTTCCTATCCATGGTACTATGGGTAAAGTTTTGTTTGATACGGGGGCAACGCATTATTTTATAGCTACGCATTTTGCGAAGTCCTTAGGGTTGTTAGCCACAGCAGAGAGCACCGTGACGTGTGTCGACTCACCACTGGGGAGTGGGTCACTTATATTCTTTATATGCCGGGGAGTAGGGGTAGAGATTGGTAGCTTGGTATTGCCTGCATACATGCTAGTCTTAGACATGCACAAGCATGATGTGATCATTGGTATGGATTGGCTCGCATCTTATGGAGCCATGATTGATTGCTTCGGTGGGAGCATTGTTTTTGCCATTCTGGGGCAAGAGATGTTTGTAGTGGCGATGCCTCGCCCAGAGGGAGGTTTGACCGCTCATTTATATTACATTGAGGAGGATACCTCTAAGGAGGTTGTGATTCCTTTGGATTCGATCCCAGTTGTTAGGGAGTATTCCGATGTGTTTCAGGAAATACCAGGCCTACCGCCCAATCGTGAAATAGACTTCGTTATAGATCTATTTCTGGATACGAGACCTATAGCACGCGCACCCTACCGTATGGCTCCGGCAGAGATGCGAGAGCTACGAGATCAGATTGAGCAGCTATTAGGTCAGGGCTTCATTCGTAGGAGTACCTCACCTTGGGGCGCTCCAGTCTTATTTGTAAAGAAGAGAGATGGCTCACTGAGATTGTGCATGGACTACCGGGAGTTGAACAAGGTCACTATACGGAATAAGTATCCGTTGCCTCGAATCGATGATCTATTCGACCAGTTGAGGGGAGCAACTTTCTTTTCGAAGATAGATCTGAGGTCGGGGTACCATCAGTTACGAATTAGAGAGCAGGATGTTTCAAAGACTGCCTTCTTGTCGAGATATGGGTCCTATGAGTTCAGGGTGATGCCGTTCGGACTCACAAATGCCCCAGCCGTTTTCATGGGCTTGATGAACCGAGTATTCAGAGAGTTCTTGGATCAGTTCATCATCGTCTTCATAAATGATATTTTGATATATTCACACTCCGAGGAGGAGCATGCCGAACACTTGAGGCAGGTTCTTCAGACTCTACGAGAGCATCAGTTGTATGCTAAGTACGAGAAGTGTGGATTCTGGTTGCGAGAGGTACAATTCTTGGGCCATGTTGTTTCTGAGCAAGGGATATCAGTTGACCCGAGCAAAGTGTCAGCGGTGAGGGAGTGGGGGAAACCCACGACACCGACGGAAGTGCGTAGTTTCTTGGGGTTAGACGGATACTACAGGAGGTTCATTCGGGGATTCATCAAAATAGCGGGTCCATTGACGAATCTGACTCGCAAGGGGGTACCATATGTCTGAGATGACGCTTGTCAGTTGGCTTTCGACGAGCTGAAGGACAAGATTACTTCGGCACCAGTCCTTGTGTTACCGAAGCCGGGTGTAGAGTACCTGGTTTACACAGATGCGTCCTTACAAGGACTTGGAGGAGTACTTCAGCAGGAGGAGAAGGCTATAGCTTTTTCTTCCCGCAAGCTTAAGCCGCATGAGAAGAATTACCCCACCCACGACTTGGAGTTAGCTGCGGTCGTCTTTGCATTGAGAATTTGGAGGCACTATTTCTTGGGCGAGAAATTCCGTTTGTTCACAGACCATAAGTCACTGCAGTACCTGTTCACTCAGCGAGAGCTGAATATGCGTCAGCGCAGATGGTTAAAGTTTGTGAAAGATTACCAGTTCGATATACAGTATCATCCGGGGAAATCCAACGTAGTTGCTGATGCGTTGATCCGTAGACCGGTTGACGATGTAGCGGACATCTGGAAAGCAAAGTAGAAGGAGTTGGGTCACCAGGACGCAGTAGCACGTTCTTTCATATCCGTGATGTCAGTCACACCCGAGATTGTTACGAGGGTGATACAGGCACAGACCACAGACCCATTTTGTCAGGAGCAGATTGTACGACTTCTAGCCGAGGGTGCTGAGTTCTATTCTATTAGTTCGGATGGAGGGTTGCGATTTAATGGGAGATTAGTGGTTCCAGAAGGAGCGGAGCTACGTCATGAAGTGATGACTCATTCTCATGGGTCCCGATTTGCAGTACATTCGGGAGGCGATAAGATGTACCAGGACATGAGACGACAGTACTGGTGGAGTGTGATGAAGAAGGACATCGCTGAATTTGTGTCCAAGTGTTCTACTTGCCAGCTAGTGAAGGTGGACCACCAGAAACCGTCAGGATTACTTCAGCCGTTGGAAGTACCCGCGTGGAAGTGGGAAAGTATTTCCATGGATTTCATTATCGGGTTGCCTACATCACAGCGGGGCCACGATTCTATCTGGGTGATTGTAGACCGTTTGACCAAGGTGGCTCATTTTCTACCAGTGAGGACAGATTATACCACGGGTCAGTATGCCCAGTTGTTCATTGCTGAGATTGTCAGATTACATGGGGTGCCCCTGAATATTGTATCAGATAGAGACAAGATTTTTGTGTCACGTTTCTGGGAAAGCTTTCAGGAGGCTATGGGTACAGAGTTGAGACTGAGTTCAGCTTACCACCCACAGATAGATGGACAGACAGAGTGTACTAATCAGATGTTGGAAGATATGCTACGCATGTGTGTTCTCGATTTCGGAGGAGGTTGGGAGCCACACCTTCCACTGGTAGAGTTTGCTTATAATAACTCCTATCAGTTTACGATTGGCATGGATCCATTTGAGGCTTTGTACGGCAGGCCTTGTCGTTCTCCAACTTGTTGGCTCGAGGTGGGGGACAACAAGTTATTAGGGCCAGAAAAGATTCAGGAGACCTCCGCGAGGATTGAGATAATCAGGAGTCGTATTCGGGTAGCCCAAGACAGGCAGAAGAGCTACGCCGATGCGAAACGGTTCTTCCGGGAGTTTAATGTGGGAGATCAAGTGTTGTTGCGTGTATCTCCTATGAAAGGAGTGATGAGGTTCGGGAAGAAGGGGAAGTTGGCTCCGAGGTACGTAGGACCATTTCCCATCATCGAGAGAATTGGGCCGGTAGCATACAGGTTGGGATTGCCAGAACATTTACATCGCATCCACGATGTATTCCACATCTCGTCGTTGAGACGATATCTTCGGGATGATATGGCCCATACTCACATTGCGATAGATGAGATTGACTTACAGTCGGATAGCTCTTACGAAGAGAGACCAGTGGCTATTCTAGACTATAGTGAGAGGAGATTGAGGTCGAAAGTAGTTCCACTTGTGCGAGTCCACTGGGAGCATCATAATGTGGAGGAATCCACTTGGGAGCGTGAGGCAGATATGCGCGAGAGATATCCAGAGTTGTTTTTATCAGGTATGCCTTATTTTCCGAATTTCGGGATGAAATTCCGTTATTAGGGGGGAAGTATGTAATACCCCGTATTTTTATGCTATATTTAATTTGGGGATTTATTAAATTTAATGTGATGATTTATTTAATAAAAATCCAGAAATTAATTATGTTATAATTATTAAAGTGACTAGAGTTAGTAATTATGGGAAACTTGTTGAATATTACTAATGAGCATAGTAATATATTATATTGGTTATATTGAATGTCATAGGTGAATTAAATGACTATTTCGGAAATTTAAGTCGGGACGTGCCCGTGTCACGTCGGGACTAATTATGTTAATTAAAAAGGGGATATTTTATAAGTTATCCGTATGGTCGTTTTGAGTGCGCCAACGCGTCCGAAAGGGTCGAGATAGTAAGAAATGTGTACCCGGGGGTTTAGTTCGGGCCTCGGGGTGTTTTTAGGCCTAATTAGTGACCCGGGAGGGCATTTTGGTCATTTTACAAAATAGGGTAATTAAACCCACGAATTTCAGCCATCCTTAGCAGTCATTTAAGTCAGCCTTTTAGGGTTAGAACATTCAGAACCCTAGAATGGCCATTGGAGAAGAGAGGAGAGAGCTCTCAAGGTGATTCAAGGCCCAAAACACCACTGATTGCACCGCCGTCACCACCAACGTGTAGATCGCGAGGAGGAGAACACAACCACACCAATATCAGCAGGAAACCAGACCTCTGAAATCCCAGGCAAGTGTTTAACTTGCGTATTTTCGTTGGTGCAATAATCATATTAGTGTAGGAATGATTAGGAGTATAATCAATGGAAGAAAACCCCAATTTTTGATAGGGATTTGCATGTAGAAATCGTTATAACCATATTCTGGAAATAATATGTGAAGTAGATGATTAAACCACGAATTTGTGATGTTATGTTAGAAGGAAATTCTGGAGAAAACTGATTAGAACAAAAGTTAAGAAAACCTTAGGGTTCTTGATTATTAGATGAGATTTTAGGTTGTTTAGCCATGTTTAATGATGTATACACGCATGCTTAACGTTAAAAACATCTGGACATATGTTATTATGTTTGTAGTAGGAGTTTTGGGACGATTAGTGTTGGAAAATAATGATTTGGGTGAAGAATTTTGGTAAAACCCGTAACTGCACTTCTGCAGGATTTCGCAGACCTGCTTGATCGATCGATCGAGCCTAGAGCTTTGATCGATCGAAGGTTTGATCGATCGAGCCCCAGACCTCGATCGATCGACCCTTCCTGGCAGACTCTTATTTCCCCTTGTTTAATTAATTGAACATGATTTATCGTGTAATAACCTTTGGGCATTCTAAATAAAAGGATTTGGGAGATATTGAGGACCAGTAGGGTATATGGTTAAATGTTAGAACCTTTAATCTTCAACAAGTATGGTAATTATGGGATATTTACTTTAGGTTGATAGATTTATAACTTAAGGGTGAGGTACGTAAGAGAGTTACGTTGGAATCAAATAAAGTCCCTTACTGAATTTCAGATTTGTGAGGATATAAACCATGAGTATTAGGTAATGAGTGAGAAAACCCTTCGAATCAAGGTTAGAGACGAAACCTTATACGTAATCAAAATAATGGAAAATTAAGGATAAATGTTGTGCCTATGGGTTACGAGAGGAACCTATATTAATATGATGAAATGGGTATATTTATATGATTGTGTGTACATATATTATATACATGTGAAAAACGTACCCTCGCTACTTGCTATCCCTGAGGTTACCGCGCTGGGACAATCTTATCATGTGTTGCTTTATGGGGGATATTGATTCGTACCCTAGAAGATAGAGATCCTAGGTACGGGCTATCAGATTGATAGTCGGACGGTCCTAAGAGACGTGTGGGTATGTACTGACCTCTTGGACTTGGAATCTATGCTTCGCCTCAACGTTGTTTTGTATATGTATATACAGTTCGAGAATGATTCCGAACTTGTGTTTTACTTTGTGTGAGCGATACAGGGATTGGATAGCAGAGTATGCCCGCACCATAGATTAGTTGGGGTGCTGTTATACATATATATTATACGAGTAGTTAATATATATATGAGGTTATAAACTTTAAACTGCCTACTGTGAGTTGATAAGTAGAACATGGTTGTTGACTCAAATTATTAAATACTTGTTTTGTGAAAGTATGAGAAGACACTGGGAAACTTTATAATTTAATGAAGCTAAAACGAGAGGAGTGCTACATAGTGAAAGTAACCTTTGTAAAACATTGTCATCGTTCGGTTTTGAAAACTTATGAGTAAGTTAAGATAAACTAAATTATTTGGGAAGGTTAGTACGATAGGCGTGCACATTAGAAGAGAGGTGAGAATTTCTCAAGAGAGTGTCGAACTAATATGATTTGCATTGGCCTGTATCAATTTAAATACTTGCTTAACGTATTTTAAAATCAAACACACTTTCGGGCCCTGACCCGTTTCTTTTTCTCTCTCTCTCTTGTGTATATATATGTATATTTTCAGGTGCCCAGCCACAGGGGCGTCTTGCTTAGGATCCTTTGAGAAGAACGAGCTGCAGCTTAGGTGGGAGTTGCAGGTCACTTGAGTAGACGGCTTCTGTTATTGACTCCACTCCTACTACTCTCATTTATTTGGCACGTGTCGCCCTTTTCATCATTTCATTTATTGTTGGGATTTATATTTCAGTTATTCCAGTATTGTTTTACGGGATTTATTCAGGATGGTTTATGATTTTTAGTTCTATTATGTTGACATTCGATTGACGAATGTATGGTTTTATTTTAGTTCATCGTGGTGTGATTTTATATCGTAGAAATGTTGTTTTGTGTATATAAATCTTTTCTTTAATTAAAATTTGGAAGTTTGTATATAAAAATGTTTTTGACACTTAGCTTAATTATTTAGGGTGTTAAATTGGAAAATTTTTTATCGACAGTGATGCTGAGAATGAACCAACTGTTTACCTTGATTTAATTTAATAAAGGAGTGATCGCCCGGTATTTAATTAGGCGGGGTGTCACAAAGATTTGTTTGGGATTTAAGTTGGGCTAAGTCAATATGTTTTAACGCTAAGGCATGTGGGATATAGAGATGGGATAAGGTATTATTTTTTTGTAATTTTAGTCAAAGGCAGGTGGGAGGATGTCGGGTTGCTAGGGGTGTTCAAAAAATCGATAGGATCGGCGGACCGGATCGAACCGAACTATTTTTATCGGGTTTTTTTTGTCACCAGTCTGGTCCAATTTTTTTTTTACAGACCGGTCTAGTCGGTCCGGTCCTTGATTCGCCACATTAAAGAGCCAGTTTGGACCGACACAGACCAGTTATGCATATTAATATATATTTTTATTATATTTTTACATAAAAATAACTTAAATAAAGATGGTAAGGGGGAAGGGTACGCTTGTCACTTAAAAAAATAGCAATGACCTAATCTCTTACACACACATGCAGTGCGCCGTTTCTTATTCTCTCTTTCTCTTGCCTGCCATTTTTCTCTCTTCTCTCTCTCTCTCTCTCTCTCTCTCTCTACGTCGTTTCTCATTCTCTCTTAAACACACAAGCAGTGATGCTTGTTATCGCTGGTTTAAAGCTAGAAGTTCTCATCTTCGTTAATATAAAGAAGGCAGGGGTAGGGTCTCGCCATTTCTCTCTCTCCATTAGTGTAAAGAATTTCTCATCCTTGGTGGTATAAAGAAGTAGGGGTAGGTTCTCATTGCTGACGGTTTAAATCTTGAGTCATTGTTGGTTTAAAGTTCTTTGTCTGTTTAAATCACATCACTGCTGGTTGTTGGAATCGCTGCTGTTTAAAGCTTCATTTTCATCCGTCGCCGCTGGTTGTTGGCATCCCTATGAGCCCAGGTAAGAAAGATTTAGTGTTAATTTTTATTTCATTCATATTTTTAGAGTTTAATTTATAGGTTAGTATATTTAAATTATAAATAATATGTTCTATATATAATTTTAGCATAATAACTTACTTAAATTTATGTTATATATGTTAAAATTTGGACAAGTTTGGACATTTTATAAATGTGATTTTTATTATTAAAATGATTAATTTAATAAGATTAGGAACGGCGAGTCAGACCGAACCGACCCTATAAAAAATCGGATTAACTAGGGACGGGTAACCGATACAATCAGTCCGGTCTTGGTTCGATTTTTTTAGGACCGGTTTAATCGGTCCGGTCCTTTAAAATCCTAAAAACCGGACTGGGCCGGACTGTGAACACCCCTACGGGTCGCTGTTGGGTTCGGTTTGGTTCAGAATGGCGGTGTAAGGGTCGATTTTGGGGCTGCGACCGAGGCTACTGAGTTCGCCGGAGGTCGGGTATGTTGGCCGGAGGGTAGAGTCAGGTTGATCGTATGGTCTGGAGTTTTGATATGGAAGTGGTCTTAGAAGATTTCGAGTAGGAGGTCATGGAGGTATGGTCGGGTGTGGATGTTACCTATTTTTGGAGGAGTGGTTACCGGATTCGGGTAAGGGGAGGCCGGAGTTATTGAGGTTCCCCCTGCGGTAATGACTTGTCCAAACAGGTGTGAGGGTGGTCTGACCAAGCAGGTAGCAGATTTTTATTGGTTTGTGGACGAAGCTTTGGTGAGGGCCGGAGTTGGTGGTCCGAATACTGGGTGGCTTAGGCAGGTGGTTTAGGGAGATGGTTTATAGTAGGTGGATTTTAGGGGGGTTTTTTAGAGAGGAGAGAGGTTAGAGGTAAGGTGTATGTGAGTGTGTATGGTAAAGTGTGTGTATTTAGATTGTACACAAAAAAAGTAAAATATTTACACCTTTATTTACTAAAATTACAAAATTAAGTTCCCAACCTCAAAATTACTATAAGACTTAATATAATAATAATAATAATAATAACAATAATATTAACCTAATAAAATTAAAAATAAATATAATAATAATAAAACTAAATTAATAAAAAAATTAAAAACTAAAAACTAAAAATAGATAAAATAAGATAAATAAAAATCTAATAAAATGCACACTTATTATATTTACGTAAAAAAATACTCACGATAACTTGCCCTAATATTCACAACTATACGTACACAATTAGAATATAAAACCCTAAAAATTATATACGACTCAAATAAAAATTTAAAAAATATAATAAAATTACAAACTAAACACACTCGAGGCTCGGTTGATGGCCAGGGCTCGGTTTAGTCTTAGGTTTGCTTCGGGATTGGGTTTAGGGCATCGAAACTCATCTAGACAAGGTCAAATAGGACTTCAGACTTCGCGACCTCTTTGATTTTCTTCGTTGAACGCTTTTGACCCCTACCTTGTCTCAATTACGTCGATTTAGCACAATTTGATACCGTGACTGCATATTGACTTGTGAAATAATTAAATATGAACATAAGGCCAATTTTATTAAAAATGAGCGACTAAAATGCATCTATTTAAAGTATAAATTCAACACTTTTGGGTGCTTATCACACCATCCCCAAACAGAACATTGTTAATCCTCTAGCAAAAATATAGAGAAATAAAGATAAGTGATCAAAAGTGTTCCACTTATGCAGGAACTTGCGTTTGCACTTAGCACGTGCATCAAACCGTTAAACCTGTAGGTTGCCCTACAGGACGAGTTTTGTCTCGTGAGGGCTTGTAGTGAATGTCACCAAAAATTTAAAAATTTATTGAAATGAAGTCTCTTATTTGTTGATGAAAAACTCTACAACCCAACCAAAAAGGCATTAAGGATCACCATGTTCAACTATAATAGTAAAGCATAAAATTACTTGATACCAAAAGCGTAATCCTTCCTAAAACTCAACATGTGTTGTGTGAAACAATCTTAAGTATCATTAGAGTAATTCTTAAATCGCCTTTATAAAATCAATGCTTTAACTTTAATTCTCACTAGATATATCTCTTTGAGTCAAACTCTCTGAGAATTGGGTAAGTGTATCTCTCTAGTGTGCTAGGAGGTGAGTAAATGTAAAAAAAATTAAATGTCTCACACACTTATAAGAAATGGCGGATACATGAAAGAACTTTTGATCTCATGAACGAATGCTAACCACTATGTTGAGAATATCGAGTTATTCACCATATGGACTTCTAGTTTACCCGAACACTTGACCAATGTGAAAATGGGGTTTATATAAGGCATACATAAGATGAAGAGGAAGAGTGGAACACAATTTGAATAACCAGTGTCTTCATTTATTAAATATATGATCATGTGCTTTATTTTTCTTCTTTTCTATTTTCTATTTTTTTCTGCTTATTTTTCTATTTTTTTTTTATTTTTCTCCTTTTGCTTTTTTTTTTGTGATGCATTTTTCTTTTCATAACACAAATGAAGACAATTTTTACATTGACAATTTCAAATACTCTTTATCTTAAAAATGGTGGTGATGAAAAATGATACATGGATGGTGTCTGGAATATATAATGATAAGAGAAATATGGAATGGGTGAAGTGAATAGTAATATGATATGGGAAAATGGTAAGTGTATGGTAAAATTGGTTTAGTACTCGGGACAAACTACAAGGCACATATTTCTTACAACTAAAAAATGATGTCATTCTTAGTGATTATGCCAAATTTGAAAAATAATGAGACCATGCAACGACTAAGAGCGGTACCCAAAGAAAGTTGAGTCAACATGTGACTCAAAGATTACGTAAAAACCCTAAAAAAGATGAAAAGCTCAAGTCTCATGAGTTTTAAGTCTTTAATAGTGATCTTTAAGGCCCTATTGAGAATGCAGTTACTCTTCAACTTTTGATCGTTAAACATGATAGGGCAAATTGTCGAGTTTAGGAATTCATAGTGCAAATACGCTTTAAGAGGTATCACTTAATTTTATGGTAAAAAACGTAATTTTAGGATCGAACATGGGTACTCCAAGACATTTAAAAGATGAATGATAGACAATTCATGTCATAAAAAAATTGAGTTAAACTTCACAAAAAAGTTTAAAATGATTTGTTTCTGAAAATTGTTCAAAAGAGGTACGATTTTGATAAATTTTCCACCCCCAAACAAAAGAGAACATTGTCCTCACTGTTTAAAACTATATAGTAAAATAAAAAGCACGAGATAGGAATGAGATTACCATAATGAAGCGCTAGTGAAAATGTACCGCATGTGGAGCAGAGGTGGAACTTGAAGAAAAAATTGGCACAAATATATGTACAAGTCTATAAAGCATATGAAAAATAATTGGGAGATGATAAAATACGACCCCTAAATAGGATAAGACTCATACTCAGAAATGGGATACGACGGGTTGCCTCTAGATAGCGCTAAGTTTAACGTTTAGCCAGACCGATCGGAACTCACCCAAAAATAAGATATAATCTAGGATAGATCGGTGTAGCGAAAATGGAGTGGGTGATGGAAATCGCCTCAAAATAAGACTGAACAACTAGTCTTGTTGGATAAAGGATAGAAGGTCATTGCACTTGTATGGAAAAATTCTTCATGCGATGCAAAGCATCGGTGGACTAAGGGTGGGTGGGGAGGAGGGTACGACAAAGAAAGGCAAGGGTAAGGGTGAAGAGGCACCGATCACATGCCTTATTGAGCGTAAAGGTGAGGGAAATAAGGGCCCTATAAGTCTGGGGATCCAATTGAAGGGTAGGCAAAAATGTTTAGCACTCGGGATGGGGTGGGGTAAAAAGAAAGTACACAACCGTTCTATGAATGGACGATGATAATGGTCACACCTTAACACATCAATGTGTTGGCAGAAATAAAAATCACCACAATAGGCGAGTGACAAGCATGTATGGACAAGCTTGGTGTCACGTATGGTGAGAGTAGCATGAATACTCTTATGGAATGTAGGGTCGATGAAAAACTCAATACTGGGCTCGTGGAGTACTAGGGTAGAGGGAGGGTTTAAGTGAGGATGTAGATATATGGATGGGAACATTTGAGGTACAAGAGCAAGGTCCAAACCTGTAATGACCCGACCCGGATTTATGGGTTACCCACGAGTCAACCCGATCTGAATCGAGCATTATGTGTAAAGTGCAATGAAACAACCTAAATAATATTGCTAGTCTAGTTTAATTTTAATTAACATTTCACTTGTTTAGCACGTGATACCAATTTAAAGATAATCTACGCGTGGGACCCAAAAAGAGCACCTCGAAGTCCAAGTAAACAAAGCTACTAACGAAAAATAAATAAAGTACACTTACCTGTACATCGCCCTCAAATACGAACCCGCACCCAACCTGCCGTAACAAAGTGAGGATGTGAGCCTATGCTCAGTGGGAATATACAAGCAGTATAGAAATGAACGGTAGAAAGAAATACTCACACGCTACAACACATGCCTGCGAAAATATATATGTATCTATATATATATATATATATATATATATATATATATATATATATATACACCTTTGAAAATACATATTCAATACATTAACTGCTTTACTTTTGAAAACCATACTTACCCAGATCAATTTACCTTAATCTTGTAAAATACTTTCTTGTATTATACTTAGTATTTTTCACGCTATTTGACACACTCGGTTCAATGCTTGAAACCATTATATCTGACTTATCCAAATATATTCATTTATCCGAATTACTTTTAACTAATTTATATACACTTTAGTATTTTCATTGAAAATCGACATTTCAACTAACGCATTCACCGTGTTAGAAAATACTCATTTGTCACTTAAAAACCTTTTCAATACTTACTTATGAAATTATGGGTTTAACAACTCGATTGCTTAATCTCCCATTTATCCACTTACTTTATCCCATTTTACCTTATCTTATGGACATTACTAGATTTACGCATTTACTTATCCATTTCACAATTACCGAAACATTTATGTCATTCATGCAAGTTAGATTGTATTAATGCATTCTAGCGCACAACCCATTTCTTGATATGTTCCATATTACCTTTATCTTTTCTCGAAATATTCTAATACCGCATACTTCAATCGGTTCCACACCGTCGGTTATGCACATCATATGCTCTGGCTAGTGGTTTAGGGTTTTCACCCAAGGGTTTCGGGCCCTTATTGCTTTATCCCGGTGTCATCCGAGTTCCTTTCCTGTGTTTTTAACATTTTCACAAAACCCTTTACTTTTACCCGGCCGAAGCCCAAAACCCAGACTTAACCGTCTGTATTTCCATTAATACTCGGAAAATTGTTTCCTTTCTTCTTTAACTCCTTATTCACACACACATACACGTGATTTCTACTAAATTCATTCACGTTTAGGACTTAATTCATTTTCACACACACATTAGTGTAAATACATTCTTTAATATTTTTATTCCTTAAAAATGTTCCACTTTAGGTAAATTATCGATTTACCCCTTATTTGTGAGACTTGTAATTTAGTCTTTTAACAAGTGTATTTTATCAAAATGATTATTTTGTTTCCAACTGAACATTTAAACACTTTAGCCATTTTAAGACTTGTTTAATATCACACTCGTCACTTTAACCTCTTTATAAAATAATACCATTTACATTTTAAGCTCCCAAATTTTCATTTTGCACGATCATAAAAATATTTATTTCTTAAATATTTTGACAACATTAACATCATTCTACACATTTTATTTATTAAAATGTCCATTATTTTTTTTCTAGAAATATCCCAAAACAATAATTCTTGCATTTTATTCCATAAAATGCCCACTTTCAATTTTACTAGAAAAATCTACACAGAAAATATTTTCCTCATTTTTATTTCCACAAAATGTCCATTTTCAGATTTATTGGAAAATATACACAAACAATATATGTTTTTTACATTTTTATCTCCAAAAAATGTCCATTATTTTCTTTTACTAGAAAATATACTAGAATGAATTTTTCTACATTTTTATTCCATAAAAATGTTTATTATTTCTTTTTCACTAGAAATATACCAAAATGACATTTCTTACAATTTTATTCTATAAAAACGTTTATTTCAGTCTACTAAGAAAATGCATTACGATAATATTTTCTTACATTTTCATTTCCATAAAAATGTCCATTTTCTAGTTTACTAGAAAATATACACAAACATTATTTTCTCCTACATTTTGATTACTATAAAAATGTTTACTTATAAGTCTACTAAAGAGATCATCATTTATCTTCATATAGCCTTACTCTTAACATTTAATCATAACAAGACTACAAATATATAGACCAAATGGAGTTCTCAAATATAAAAGTAGAATATCCCATCTCAATGAGGTCCAAAACGGTGGAAGGTATGGAAGAATCAATGAAGATGATAACCCGTCACCTCCTAAGGTGGCCTTAGAGGGGTTGTCTAACACCTACAAATTTGACACCAAGAAACCTCCATTAAAAAACCCTCTTCAGTGCCCCATATAATGGGTTCTTTTAATATAACCCTTCCAACACCCATCGAAATATCCCCTAACAACAACCCTGTTATTTCGTACTCACACCTCAACAGCATCATCATATTTTTAGTAGCTTATGCCTTATCAATGGAGGGGGAAAAATAGGCATTTTTACTTTGATGCGGGTTGACTGTTAGAGCTTCATCTTAACAGTGGGTATTTTATTGTGAGTGTAGTTTTCTACACTGTAAGAAAAGTGGAGGAAACAGATTGGGGATGGGAGAGTTGTCGAGAGTTTTGCAGTGGGGGTCTCAACCTGTATCACTTCTCTCTTAAATATAAAATGAAGTCAACCAAACCCTAACCTTTCCTTCTAGTAAATCTTGTCCGTCAGGCCTTAACGGCTAACGTGGAATAATTGATCTACGGTCCTACTATTAACAACAACGATGGCGTTGACATCAACAGATTTCCTAGGTTAGTGTTTAATTCTTTTACACGCGAAAGATACCAAGAACCCACAAGTCAACAAGGTTACCTCAGCCTGCGTTAGGTCCAGGACTGAATTTGAAATGAAGCCAACGAATACCATGCTGACAGCACAAAAGGACATCAGAATTTGCGAACATCGTTCGAACAATGGAGGTAGTCGCTTGAGCGATGATGAACGTCGTTTGAGCGAGGATATAAAGAGGGATGAGGTTAGTTCCTTCAACGTCAATATGTATAACCCCCTTTTTCTTTTGATACCCTCTATGTATTCCTTTTTTTTTTCTAATTCGAGAAGCCGTGGTCTAAATTGGAGTTGGAGTTTTGGGACTTAATTTTCTTTCTTCATTTAACATATAGCTCAAACAGTTCTAAGTCTTAAACGAAATTCGTGGTTTGTTTACTTTTATAACTATTTGTTCTAAAATACACAAAAACCTTAATTAATTAGTTCTCTTTATAATTACAATTGTTACCTACAAATTTCGGTAAAGTATAATTTAATCAATTTATATTATTTAATCAAGTAGTCAATTAATATTATAATCAATAATTTTATTCCTACTCATATCAAATCCATAAATGTTATTTATTTAATTTATCGGGGCGGGGTATTACAAACTTCCCTCCTTAGGGAATTTTGTACTCGAAATTCTTGGTTCCTCACAATCTATAATCCAGTTACCCATGATCGGTTTCCAATCCTAGGCGTCCTAGACACTAGGGTGTAAAACCAAGGACTTCAATTTCATCAACCATAGTTGCTATTCTAATCATGATATCCTCAAGGCCTTAGTGAAAATCTCAAGCATGGCTAACATGTTTATCTAAACAAAACTCCAGATAATCGATACTCATCAAATATGGCAATGTTGACAACGAATTCATTAATATGGATCAGTTCTATGTTAGGATTCACAATATATGCTTCTACAAACGAATCTGAGTGACTATAACCTCAACATTCTAATCATTCACATCGATGATCATGAGATAATGTATCGTATTAGTCCACCTCATCGATATTTTTCATGAGGCTCTTACGTTAACCTGGAGTCACCCTAGGTATCACAGCACGTACGAGCGATCACATCCTCATCCCTCATAATCCTTAAAAGACTGTTCTATTAAATTATGATATTCAAAATGTTCTCAAGTCACGACCCCGGGACACACGTTCAACTAGTAACTAGCTACACCGGTTAACTAAGGAAACTCGTTAACCTATAACAAACAAGTGACAATTCAAACTACATGCAATAGCGCGAAACCACGCGCACACACAAACCAATGAGGAAAAAGGTGCTTTCGAAAAAAAGCGCACTCATATACCATGACGCATCAGCCATAACTGGCATAGCCCGCATCACTACTGAGCTTACACAGCGCTGCACTCGAATCAAACTGATTAATAATTTTCCATTATCAGCATAAAGGAAGACACAATGAATCAGGCGGCTGCTATGCCAAAAGGAAACAATCGAATTCCAATAATAAATCTTCCCACATGAAGTTCTAACCCACCATGTACATTCGAATTCTATAACTCTTTACTGATATTTATTAGGCACCTTAGCCTTGCCACATACCCTGGCTTGACCTCTTAGCCTCGATGAGTTCAAACCGCGAATCATTCATCTGTGTTGGACAAACGGAATGCAAAAACCAATTTCTTTGGGATATTGAAACGCTAGGTTTCCCTCCTTAGGACTAATGACACATTCCTATCTTTGGTAAGTACGACCAACTAACCAATTGAATTTACATTCCTTCAACACTTATCACTAATCACTGACCCATCATACCTAGGCCTTCACAATTTTAACTCGTGATAACTAACCTCAGTTTTTGAGATCACTGTCATTAAGTGAAATACATAGCTCATCTGATTTTAAATATTCAACTCATAGGCACAGTCTACCTGATTCCAAATCATAACCATTCTAATGGCATCTCACACTTTCAAGCATTGGCCATGCCTAAGGCCTAATGATTTCACTCACTAGAATCATACAAAACCACACAGGTAGCACACTTAGGTGCCATAATCAAGCCCAATACTTCATCCCGAGTACTATCTCTAAAAGTCATAGAGATCACCATCGTGTTCTAAGTCTCCCAGGTGCACCACCTAGTATTGCTTAACCTATTTTTGAAATTATTTGCGAAGGTCATATTATAACACATGCTTATAAATAAAGTCGTAGCACTAACACCAAGGCATCGTCGCAAAATCTTCATGATCTAACGATACTATAGTCATCATTGATCTACCATCACTTATGTAACCATGACTCTCAATGCCTCAGGGTGATAACATCGAATTCAATTATCTCTTTAAACAACTTACACATCCATTACAAGAAACCACAAGTCATACCTTAACCTATGCTACACAGTCTCGAGTTTTATCACTATGAAATGTACACCACTACATAAGCCTCAATGCAATAATAAATCCCTAATGCAATACACGATACCCAACCTCAATTCTCACTATTACTAAGGGACATGTACCACTTCGCATTAATCAATTCTCTAGATAAACCTTAGTATACATTTTAAGGAATTTTCGATACAGTTTCACATGCCTAATAGTGTTACTACCCGAAGGCAAACTCACTAGATTCCATCTTTCGAACTCCTAGGAGCGTTCAACCATTATGTCTAAATTACCTCACTATGTAAACAACATATCATGTGCTAACCTAGTAATTAACACAATTATATATTTTGTGGGATTTGGGACGTCGAACATTACCTAAGAACACTAAGGCCCATGCCTACGAACGTCGCAAGTGATCTTATTCTCAATGTCGCACTACAATTGCCAAACTATATATTAATACTGTCCAGGTTCTGATTGGACACAGGACGTCAGGTATTGCCCAAGAGGAGGCCCACCCTATTAACGTCGCGAGGGGTCCTATTCTAAAACATCATAACCCATTTACTCAACACTAAATCCCCACAATTGTCTAGGTTCACCCCTAGGTTACTGCAATCATCAAATGTTGCTACTACAACTCATCATTGGAACTCACATGACCCCTTTGCCATAGATGGCTAGAAGTCTTAATAACAGCTCATAAGATACATTCATTGACAATTAACCACCAAGGCGCTCACCCATCAGGATAGCATTATATCAACTAAGACTGACTTATCATATAGCATTGATCCATACAAATTCATATGCTCATCAAGTTAACCATTAATCACGGTATTACCCCAAGGATCGAATTTACCTAATCATCTCATTGATGTTGAGCTCTCATACGTGTCACCGCAAGACTACATATAATTTAAAATCACGATTTCTCATTACATAATTATGACATTCTATCAATCAATCCCTACCATTGATTATACATAGTTTAGTTCCACTTTCCCAATGGGCTTCATCTCGTTCTATCAACATCTCCAAAGACTCAATGTCAATAAAGGCTGGGATACAAACACCTCACATTATGAACCACAGTGTCACCACTTATTATTTTGCATGGACACTCGTAAATTATTAACAAACTCAATCAGAAACATGAAAGCGATTTATTACCATTAATTTGATTGTATGCCATTTGGCACTATCTTACTTATTGTGCTAACCTCTTTGACCTTACCGTCGAGGACACAAACTAAACCATCATCAAACTAGCATGATCGGCCCAAACCATACCGACGTCGAAAGATCCACTACCGACCTCACCACGTCACACCCAAAAGGAATCTTGAACCTAGAGCTCCGATACCATTTGTAACGACCTGACCTAAATTTATGGGTTACCCGTGAGTCAACCCGATCCGATTTGAGCGTTATGTGTGAAGTTCAATGAAACAACCTAAATAATATTGCTAGTCCAGTTTTATTTTAATTAACATTTCACTTGTTTAGCATGCGATACCAATTTAAGGATAATCTACGCATGGGACCCACAGGGAGCACCCCGAAGTCCAAGTAAACAGAGCTACTAACGAAAAATAAATTAAGTACACTTACCTGTACAATGCCCTCATATACGAACCCACACCCAACCTGTCGTAACAAAGTGAGGGTGTGAGCCTATACCCAGTGGGAATATACAAGCAGTATAGAAACGAATGGTAGAAAGGAATACTCACACGCTACAACCAAGGTTCTAAAAAATGCGGGGTGTGATCGAGGCGTGGAGGCCAAGACTTAAGTCTTAGAAGCCTAGGCGGGCCTTAGGCGTAAAAAGGCATTTAGCCCTTCTTAATATATTTAAATATTTTTTAACTATAACAAGGCTATTAAAATACTAAATTGTACATATCTTAAAAATATGTCTGAATATATGCAAATTAAAATACTATTTGATTATTTCGGATGAGATAATGGTTCGGTTAGTAAAAAATATCTTTAAAAGGCGATATCGTTTCACTAAAGCATTGTTGTTTTTTAGAAAAAAGTGCTTCTTAAGGGTTTTATCATGAATAAGACGTAAAAAACTTAAGATGGGGCGTTTCTCCCAAGCCTTAAGCCTAGGCGGAGCTTAGGCGGATTTTTTAGAACAGTGGCTACAACACATGCCTGCGAAAATAAATATGTATCTACATATATATACCTTTGAAAATACATATTCAATGCATTAACCGTTTTACTTTCGAAAATCATGCTTACCCAAATTAATTTACCTTAATCTTGTAAAATACTTTCTTGTATTATACTTAGAATTTTTCATGCTATTTGGCACACCTGGTTCAACGCTTGAAACCATTATATGTGACGTATCCAAATACATTCCTTTACCAGAATTACTCCTTTTAACTTATTTATATACACTTTAGTATATTCATTGAAAATCTCCATTTCAACTAACGCATTCACCGTGTTAAAAAAATAATTATTTGTTACTTAAAAACCTTTTCAATACTTACTTATGAAATTATGGGTTTAACAACTCGATTGCTTAATCACCCATTTATCCACTTATTTTATCCCATTTTACCTTATCTTATGGACATTAAAAGATTTACACATTTACTTGTCCATTTTACCATTACCAGAACATTTATTTCATTCATTCAAGTTAGGTTGTATTAATGCATTCTACCATGCAACCCATTTCTTGATATGTTTCATAATATTTGAAACTCATGCATAAGACAAAAATGGGTACAAATTTTTAATGCACATTTTGATGACCTGATGGGGCTCACAATCATAAAGTATAAAGTTTTAATATAGTGGATTTCAAAATTGAATCCAAAAGTGGGTCTTCCTATCTTTATTCTTTTTTAATCCTACTCTTATTTTATTTTAAATTGTACAAAAATGGCATGCAAATGCAGGCCAAGCTCTCTTTAAATGAGTTGTTTATAAGCCACGATTGCTGGGTTACTTTGAGGAGATTTGTTTGGGATTTAAGTTGGGCTAAGTCAAAGGCAGTTGGGATAAGGTCATATTTTTTAGGAATTTTAGCCAAAGGCAGGTGGGAGTATTTCAAATCGCAGCTGGGTCAGGTTTGGTTCAGAATGGAGGTGTAAGCAGGGGCGAATGCAGGTGGAAACGAACTGGGGCGGTCGCCCCAATTCAGATATGAAGAATTTTTTTTAGGGGTGCTATGGGTAAAAATGGAAAGTTAAAGGTAAAGTTAATAAGATATTTAAAAGTTTAGGGTCAAAATCATAAATAGTTTAAAAAATAAACCCTACCTAACCTGCCAACCACTTGTACTAACTTAGCCGACATCTTTTCTCTTTCTCACACATTTCTTTTCTAAGAAAAAATTCTTCTCTCTTTCTCCATAGCCGGTGGATGACATTACAATCAAGGTTTGTTTAGAATAAAGGTATACCTATTTGTGGATTTATGTATTATATATGTATACCTGTTTAGAATAAATGTATACCTGTTTTGTTTAGAATAAATGTATACCTATTGTGGATTTCTGTATTATAATACCTGTTTAGAATAAATGTATACCTGTTTAGAATATTCTTTAGAATAAATGTATCACTGTATTATAATCAAGGAAAACCAAGGTTTGTTTGTGGATTTCACTGTATTATACATGTTTGTTGGTAACATTCATATTTTATTGTTAATTTAGGTTAGAATAAATGTTAAATGTATTTTTAGGTTAGAATAAATGTTAAATGTGTTTTTAGGTATAATATTAAAAATTAACTTATTTTTATTAACTTATTATTATTAATATTAAATATTAACTTATTGTTAATTTTGGTACATACTTATTGGGGGTACAAAATTATTGGAAAAAAATTAAGTCTAAAAATATGTATAAAATTCAAATTAAACGAATTAATCCTAAAAAAATTTGTCGCGGGGGCTCCCTCCCCCGAACCCCCGGCAACACTTGAAATGTCCGCCCCACTTGGACAAATATTTTGGATCCGCCACTGGGTGTAAGGGTCGGTTTTAGGGCTGTTAAGTTCGCCAGAGGGTAGAGGATGTGGAGGTGGATCGTATGGTTTGGAGTTTATATATGGAAGTGAGTTTAGATGATTTCGGGTAGGAGGTCATGAAGGTATCGCCGGGTGTGGATGTCACCTGCTTTTGGGTAAGGGGAGGCTAGAGTTATTGAGGTTCCGTCGGCGGTAATGACTTGGCCGGACATGTGTGAGGGTGGTCTGACCAGGGAGGTTGCCGATTTATATTGATTTGTGAACCAAGCTTTGGTGAGGCCGGAGTTGGTGGTCCGAATATTGGGTGGCTTAGGGCGATGGTTTGTAGTAGGTGGATTTTAGGATTTTTTTTTAGAAACGGGAGAGAGGTTAGAGGTGATGGGGGGGGGGGGGGGGGGTAATAAGGTGTATGTGAGTGTGTATGATAAAATGTGTGTATGTAGATTGTACAAAAAGAAAAATAAAATAAAGTAAAATATTTACAATCTAAAATGAAATCTAAACTAAAAATAAAATTTACTAAAATTAAAAAAATTAAGTTCCCAACCTCTAAATTACTACAAGACTCAATATAATAATAATAATAATAATAATAATAATAATAATAATAACAACAACAACAACAACAACAACAACAACAACAACAACAACAACAACAACAACAACCACCTAATAAAATAAAATAAAATTAAAAACTAAAAACTAAAAACCGATAAAAACTGATAAATAAAAATCTAATAAAACGTACATTAAAAACTAAAAACTAAAAACCGATAAAAACTGATAAATAAAAATCTAATAAAACGTACATTTATTATATTTACATAAAAAAATACTCGATGCACGATAATGGACCCTAATATTCACAACTATAAGTACACAATTAAAATATAAAAACCGTAAAAATTATATATGACTCAAATAAAAATCTAAAAAAATAATAAAATTACAAACTAAACACACTCGAGGCTCGGTTGATGGATATGGCTGAGTTCAGGCTTAGGTCTGCTACTTGGCTAGATTTAGGGCATTGAAACTCATGTGAACAAGTTCAAATAGGACTTCGGACTTTGCGTCCACTTTGATTTCTTCATTGAACGCTTTTGACCTCTACTTTGTCGTAATTACATCGATTTAGCACAATGTGATACTGCGACTATATATTGACTTGCGAAATAATTAAATACGAACATAATGTCAATTTTATAAAAAATGAGCAATTAAAATGCATCTATTTTGGGGTATAAAATCAACACTTTTGGGTGCTTATCACAAAGTGACAGTGACGTGTGAATATATGCAAGTTAAGAGATCATGTGGATATATACAAGTGATAAATATGGAAGTGTGTACTAGTGTGACTGCGCATGGATATCCACAAGGGGTATGGGAAATATGTGAGTAAGCATGAATCTATATACGAGTGAAAAAAATATGAGAGTGTGCGCTAGTGAGACTAAGCATGGATATTTATAAGTAGTGTGAATCATGCACAAGTGAGAGTAAGTGGAGTGAAGTATAATGACTGTATAGAAGGTGAGTAAAGAGTAAAACATGTGATAGAAGAATGACATATACATATAGTGAGAAAATAACATAGTAGAGAGATGTATATAAACATTATGATATGAACATGGCATATATACAACATGTATGTATGAGAGTAAGAAGAAAATACAAGTGGAGGCATATGTACACATGTAGAAAAGTAAAGAGCAAGGAGATTAAAGGAAACATAATCCATGCGAAATATAGTCTAGCTCTTTAAAATTAATCCCCAACAGGGTCGTCATTGAGGTTATCAGGGGATGATTCCTCCAGCGTGGGCCGACCTTAAAATTGGAGAGGAGAGAAAGTGGAAAAATCTCTCTCTCCACGTGTGCAGGGATTCGAGGATAAGGAATCCTCTTTTCATCACTCGCGCGATCTTCACGGGCTGCCATGGATATTAATCGCCCGTCGTCTAAGAGGATAAAAATGCAGAAAATGGAGTCGCCAGCCTATTTTTCCCAACACAGGCAATAAAATATAGCCATCGCGATAGAACGGTATCAAAAGACAAACTGATGTGTATGAAACCAAATGAGTTGGGGGTTCGAGGACTGAGTTACGAAATGGGAAGGTGTTAGGAAACCATTCCTTCCTCTCGGTATCTAATGGGGTATGATAATATTCTTCTTTTCTCCAAATTGCGACTATTGTGTACAATGTGTGCAACATGAATAATGAGATAAATAAATTATCCCACTCGCATCATGGGAAGGAAATAGCGGAATCATTCTAAGGTGTGTACCGAAGAGTAATATAAAAATATAATGTTAGTGTTTGTCACATTACAAATCACTATGAGGAAGTAAATGTATATATTGAGCGGGAACACTAATATATAGGAGTACACATATCCATAATTCTACTAAACTCGAGAAAACATGAAGTGACTAAATGAGAAAAATATGACTCGTGGCTCAGGACACCTATGTAGCTAAAAGGCATCAAATTTCAGGTAGTCCGATAATGCACAAGAGTGAGGATTAACCCATAAATATGAAATTAAAACTTTCTTTAGTTTATTTTTTAGAAAATGTGCACAAGTTATGGAGTATAAGAAATAGAGGAAATTCTAGTTTAAGTCTCGTTTTGGCTTGTTTAAATCTTACGATTTTTTTTTTGTGTAATAATAATAAAAAAGGAGATTAGTTGGAGGCGAGGAAATGAAACGAAGAAAAGATATACAAAAAATGAAAGAAAGACAAATGACTAATACTAATTAAATGAGTTATAAAAGGATGAGAGTAAACCTTCTATAAGACTTTAATTCTGATTTTAGAGTAGTATAGGCTGATTTTTAAGTGGTAGAATGATGGCGAGGTGTAATACACCGTATTTTTATGGCATTTAATTATGGGATTAATTAAATTTAATAGAGATAAATAAATTTAATATTAATCCGGAAATTTGTTTTAAACATTTACTAGCGTGACGAGAGTTAATAATTATCGAAACTTTTTTGATTTGTTGAATATTACTTAATGATTAAAGTAATATCTAGAATTGAATTTATTAAAATTTTCACGAGTGAATAATATGACAATTATGGAAATTAAGTCGGGACGCGCCTGTGTCGTGTCGGGACTAAATTATTATTTTAAAAAGGAAATAAAATATAAGTCGCCCGTATGGTCATTTCGAGTTCGTCAATGTGTCCGAAAGGGTCAAGATAGTCAGAAAAGTGTACTCGGGACGTTTTTAGGCCTAACCTATAACCCGGGAGGGCATTTTGGTAATTTATATTTTTGGGATTTAATTACCTACGAAAATTAGAGGTGTATATCAGGTGTTAGAGGTTTTATTCTAGGGTTAGAACCTGCATATCTCACAGTGGTCATTAGAGGAGGAAGGTGAAGAACTTCCCAAGGCTAGAGCCTCCACAATTGCACCATTTTTTACCACAAAAACCGCCAGAGTATAGATCGGAGGAAGGAGAACACAACAACATCATCAAATCTAAGAAATTTACACTCATATTCCTAGGCAAGTATTTATCTTGCTGATATTGCAGTTGAAATTTCATCCATGTTAGAATAGGAAATTAAATTATAAGTTTTATGGAGATAAATTGTGAATTGGAAGACTAGATCTAACATAATGGAATAAAATCATGCTAGACTGAGGCCCTCATCATATGTAGAACATTTATCATGAATTTGTATGAGGATTAGAGGAAGAATTCTGGAAATATTATATAGTTCTTGAAAGAATATGGAGAAATAGGGTTTGAGATAAGTTCATGTAGCCACCCATTTAATGATGATTTCTTAATGAATTTTCCTAGATTTTACGTTAGAAATTGTTCACACCTACTGCTATAACATTTATGTTGTTTGGTCGGGAGTTTGTGACACTTTAATCAAGGTTTTGATAATTAAAATGAAAGAAACCTGTAGGCTTGAGATGCAGATTTTCTGGGCAAATAACTGTTCGATCGATCCTTTTTGTCGATCGATCGACCCCTCCTAGATTTTGATTTTTATTCCTCTTATCGATTAATCCAACCTTAATCTATGAGAACCTTGGGGCATAACTTAAATACCATAATGGAACATGAGAGGGACCAGTAGGGTCCGGGTAAGACGAGTTCCTATGAGATTAACCATGGGGTTTCGGGAATTTAAATTTAGTGGGAAATCATGTGTATGTTATAGTATGTCTTGTGAGAATTGAGAAAGACTTAGACGAGTAGAGTAGTGAGGATGAACCTTCTGATTTTATGCTTATGTATATGAAAAACTTAGAGAGACGAGAAGTACTTAAGAACATGCGAAAATTGAGAAAATGAAAGAATGATTTAATTATACGTAGGACTCGGGCATTATGTGCCACGTAGAGCTAAAATATTATGGGTAGTGGGCATACCTAGATGAATAATGTAAATGTATATATGAGTGCATGTATATATATTATTTGAATATCTGTGTTTAATCATACCCGTGTTACTTGCTATCACGGAGGTTTTCGCGTCGGGATAGTCTTATTCTGATGTGACCTTTATGGGGGATATTGACTCGTACCCTAGAACATAGTGTCCTTGGTACAGGCTATCTGAGAATGATAGTCAGACAGGCATAAGAGACGTGAGGGTATGTGCTAACCTCTTAATGACGTGGAAATATGATTTGCCTCCAATATTTGTGTTTTGTGTTAATACAGTTCGAGAGTGATTCCGAACTAGTATTTCCCCTTTTGTACGTGAGATACGGGGACTTGATAATAGAGTATGCCAGGACAATAGATTTTATGTGGGGTGCCAATTACTATATATATATACCTAGAAATCTTCAACTGTGTGTGTAGGTAGATAAATATTTAATAAACGTTCCTAATAGTAGTAAATGCCTGAGATTTCATAGTAGTATTGAGATATTCATAATTGACTAAAATGGCCCTTAATAACATGTTATTTTAATAAATCATGGACATACGGTCTCGCCAATCAGAATCTATGGGAGGAGAATTGAGATTGACTTATGAGTCATTTTAGTAGTACGATAGGCGTGCACACTAGATGAGAGGTGATAATTCTCAAGAGAGTGTCAAGTACTAACATGTATGTGATGTCAACTGGTGAGCATTTTTAAATACTTGCTAAACTATTTTTAAAACTATTTTACACTCGGGCTCTGACCCGTTTCCTGTCTTTTTCTATCTCTTGTATATATATGTATATGTATTACAGGTGCCCAGCCACATGGGTGACATGCATAGGTTCCTTGGATTGGACGCGTTGCAGCTTATGTGGGAATTGCAGGCCTTTATTTTAGGCGACCTCTTCATTGATTCAGTTCCTGTTTTAGTTATTCATAGTTAGGGCATGTGTCGCCCGTTTCCCTATTCAGTTTGGTTATATCAGATATCTATGTCTATTTGTATTTTCTGTATTCAGTACTCCTTGGGAGTTATCTATTGTCAGGATGGTTTCATTTATAGTTTAAAACTGGTTTGGCTTATCTGGATGGTTTTAATTCTTGGGTGTTATTTCCATCCTTAGTATTTATGTGATTCTTAAATTGTTGGTTGTTAAGAAGGTTTACATATTTGGATTCAATAAAATGAAAATAAAGTTTAAAATTATTTTGATACTTAGCTTAATTATTTAGGGTGTTTAAATTGGTATATTTTATTTTGAGACAATGATGCTAAGAATGAACCAACTTTTCACCTTGATTTTAATTTAATAAAGGACTGATCGCTCGATATTTAATTAGGTTGGGTGTCACAGGTGGTATTAGAGCATCAGGTTCTAGTGTCCTTTAGGATTTGTGCGGCTTATTATGGTTCTAGAGCCCTATATTTAGGAATGTTAATTTCTATGATGAGATTTCGTTCTCCTGCTATAACGTATGCATATTAGTGAATTCTAATTGCGTTCAGATGTGTGCGTGTGCCGAGCAATGAAGGATGTCAGATGAGGGCCGTTAGGTGGATATCAAGAGGCAGGGCTTAATTGAGGTTGTAGAGCATATTCGAGGATGATGACCGTAGTTAAGGTCACACCTATTATGACACGAGAAGACAGTACTGTAATGATAGCTAGGGCGCAACCTATGATTTCCATGTGCTACTATAGTCGAAAGAAATGCAAGAGTAGACTCACCCAACGTAGTACGATTAAGAAAAAGTTAGACGAAACATTGGAGAGAACTGACAGTGGAAATTCTAGAAATGCAGAAACTGTCTGTGTTAGCCAAAGGAGGTAAAATATCCAAAGGTCTGGACATATGAAGGAATGGGGATAACTGAAAGTGAAAATTTGGAGTAAATTTTTTCTTGGCTTATCAGAACGAAGTTATAATGGTGGGAGTCAGCCACCACTTTTAGAAGAGGAATGTTATGTCTATAGAAGGACCTAGGGTACAGTTTGGCCGCATGCTGCTTCATCGGATGTTCAGGATAAAATGTGAACGTTGTTCTGAACTCATCACAGGAGGACCTGCCATAGGTCCATTTATGATTATGAATCTAAACCGTCAGCTAATCTTGTATCGGCGGATGTAGATACAAATAGAAGAGAGGACTCCAAGTGGGAGATCGACTCGTAATAATAGTTAATAACACTTAAAAAGGGAATTCTGCTGGACGATCGATTCAGAGGTTGACAATGTCGTGCTTTGTCAATGGATATGATAAGGCTTATTTGTGTGGGAAGCTAAAGGAATCGAAGAATTTAGTCAAAAATAAGGCTGGATGCAACGGTGGTAGTGTAGCACCACAAGGGGGTGTAGATATACATCCGGGGACCCATTTAAATGAATCAGATAGTTGAATTCTTATCGAGCGATGGTGAATTCAGTAAGGACTACTGTATCCAGTAGCATGTTCTTTAGGGCCAACAAGGCTAACGGAACAATAAGGCTAGCCATCAGGAATCGAGCCTACCAAGGTCTGAGAGAAGGACAATCCTAATATGGTTAGTATGACAGGTGATAAGTGGATTATGTGTAGAGGTATTTTGTGGAGAGTGAAGTCACATGCGTTAATGTTTTTATGAAGTGAGTAAAGGGACAAGAGTATGATGCCTAGTGATGGACAATGATTAAAGTAGTTTTTGGTTTGGTTTGGACACGCGTATTACGTCCGGGGACCATTTGTGCAGTCAAGACAATTGGCAAGGTGGAAGTATGAGTTTTATCCTCGGAGGACTAGACGTATTTTATGTAACATGATTGAGTCACTATATTTTGTTCATTGCTAGATTATCATGTGAGGCGAGTTTAGTGCGTATAACTATAAACGTCATTATTATGTTAATATTTTCCTTAGTGTAGCAGGATTTTTCCTTAGTGCTATCCGTGGAGGATGAATGGGTGTATTGATAGTGTTATATACTTTATTGAGATTACTCATTTTTGTGAGGTGATATACCAGTATGATATTGTCTTGGTTACAACTTTATCAAAATGGTTAGTATGATAGTAGGCATTTATTGCAAGGCTATCGAAATAGTTGCATTAGTGCAACATGTTTTGTTCTGGAGAGGCCTCACCTGCGAGAGGGTCGGACTCGCACTTATATTATCTATTTTAGATACTTCGGAGGGGATAGTGGGCTCGATATATTTGATCCCGGTGTGTGTAGGGACTGTATTGTTATGATTCAGTATGTATTGGATTTACTGTTGAGTGAAAAGATGTAACTCATTATTATGTTTAGCGCTCATGACTTGGTGATAGGAAGAGCACATTGATATATCTATCTTTTAGAGATGTGGGAGTTAAGAGTTATACCCATATGATTGGGGACGGGATTTCGAGAATCCCGACTGTATGTATTCGAGGTTTATGGAATGTGATTACCACCAATACTGAACGATAGTGAAATTGACGAAATGTTCTTTGTTAAGCGTAATTACAGGAGGAGATGTAACTTTTCTATCAAGAGACGGAATGAAGGGGCACCTGCTATGGACGGAGGGCCTAACGGATTTCAATAATCGACAATGCTAGGTAGTAGTGTATCGGGGGGGTTCCTTATTTGGATTTCACTTTGCGAGACATCCCACGGATGAAACTTAGCGTAAGGTTGGAAATAGGGAGATGTTTGGTCATTATTCCATGAGTTCGGTACCTCGATCGTATTAGGAGAAGGTAATTATATCTATAAGTTGGAGTTGTATTATGATTTAAGTCCAGGGGAGCCGGTGGTGTGGTAAGAAAGCATTGAAAGTTTTGTCTTATCACCACGAGTTGAGGGGTGGAATGATGATAAGGAGGAATTTAAAAATTTTGATTTCTAGGGTGATTGAGAGTACCCAAGTGTTATAATCACGTTGAGAGCACAAAGAAAATGAAGAATTGGGTGGTACGTGTGGAGTGTATATGATGCTTACGCTAGTATGCATGGTTATAGGGTATGTGTGCATCCTAGTTAGCTGATGTTAGAACCGTCCGAGTTGAAGAGATATAGGAATAGACGCGTGGAATATATGTTTGTGAGAATGACATAACAAAGTGGAACTGGTGGAGTGGATTAAGCATGGATTGTATAGAGCACTAGTGATTTATATTATTTCGAGAGATATTGTGGTATTAATTTAAAGAGATTGGGATTGGTGATTTCTCTTATTTTGTGGGAATTTATTTAGATGCTCTATACCTTGTTATATTGTGGATTAGTTTAGTCTTATCGAGTAGCGCTTCATTCGCTCTCCCCGGGTGGGCGGAGTGTCACATATGTACGTGTACGATTAGAGTAGCAAACACGAATTTAGTTGGAAGGCTATGGGAAGCCATTTAAGGGTATTCCTTAAAAAGAATAAAGTTTAACTATTATGAAAAACACTCCGAGCAGAGCTTTACCTAGTCAAGTGTGGAAAGAGACTTGCGCATAGGTTAAATGATGATGTTAATAAGGTATAAAGGTTCAGCAGTGCACATCGTAGAGAAAAATGCATGGGTCTGAACTTTTGGTATACGCTAATGAAAGAAGGGGAGTGTTAGGTGTCACTTATTTGAGTCACTTCAAGTAGAAGTCAACGTTGAGCGGGACATAGTGAGTAGTCTCCGCGTGCACTGCTCATAGATAAAATTCAGCTGGAGAAATAGGTTTAGCTAGAAAACTTTGTATCAAGCCGACGATTCTAATAATGGAAGAGCGCAGTCAAGTCGGTAAAAATTTCCTTAATGGGTTACTAACCTCAAGGTAAGATCCAGGGTTCCTTCGAACGTGTGGAACAGGTAACCCAAGAAGGAACTAATTGATCTTCCTTTGGGGTAATTTACAATATTAGCTAGTGTGCCCCAGTCTTCCTTTGAAATGAAGAATCGAGCCGGTACGATATCGCTCTCCTTGGGATGAGACTTTCGAATCCCACCTCCAATATGGAATTTCAGGAAGCAGCGGGGGATAACACTTCGAGTTGAGCAGGTTGTATCACCCATAATCCGGGGAGTAGGCGAGTGGTGATTAAACATTATTAGAGCAGTGTGAAAAGAATTTTGGATTCATTATGATCGTTTCATTTCCCTAACGGTTATATCTAACAAGTGGAGTATAGCACGGTAATTGGGGGAAGATATTACCTAATGGCAGGGTTCTGTGAATGCAGTCGTACCTGCTTATTGTGAACAAGGTGCATATTAAGGTTTTGGTGTGGAAAAATCTTAACTTGTCTCACTTTTAATGTAAGAGATGGGCGGATAATCAAAATTTTGGATTGGTCGAGTTAGAGTCTGATGACTATGGTGGAATTACCACGACTGTTTTAGGCGAATAAGAGTGGTCAGATGTTCGTATGGTTTCTCTCAGGGTGGGAGTTTTGTGTTTAGATAAATATGAGTAGTTGTCATGTAGTCAGGTGCGGCCTCCTAATGACATTGAAATAATGGAAGTCAATGATGTATAGGCTCATCTTATGCGAATGTTGTCAGATAGGAGTACAATGTGACGTGCCGTTAATGAAAGTGTTAAACAAGCTTGCTGTGAGGCGGGGGCTATAGTGATTGAGTGCCTTACTATGAAGATAGTTTGCGTACTGATAAGGTATCCAGAATTATTTTACCAGGTAGCCCTTATTTTTCGAATTTCGGGACTAAATTTTGTTATTAGGGGGAAGTATGTAATACCTCGTATTTTTATGGCATTTAATTATGGATTAATTAAATTTAATTGAGATAAATAAATTTAATATTAATCTGAAAATTTGTTTTAAACATTTACTAGCGTGACGAGAGTTACTAATTATCGAAAATTTGTTGATTTGTTGAATATTACTTAATGAGTAAAGTAATATGTTGAATTGAATTTATTAAAATTTTCACGAGTGAATAACATGAAAATAATGGAAATTAAGTCGGGACGCTCCCGTGTCGTGTCGGGACTAAATTATTATTATAAAAATGGAACGAATTATAAGTTGCTCGTATGGTCATTTCGAGTTCGTCAATGTGTCCGGAAGGGTCGAGATAGTCCGAAAAGTGTCCCGGGGGTTTAGTTTGGGTCTCGGGACATTTTTAGGCCCAACCGGTAACCCGAGAGGGCATTTTGGTAATTTTTATTTTTGGGATTTAATTGCCTACGAAAATTATAGATGTATATCAGGTGTTAGAGGTTGTATTCTAGGGTTAGAACCTTTATATTTCCTAGAGGTCATTAGAGGAGGAAGGTGAAGAACTTCCCAAGGCTAGAGCCATCATAGTTGCACCATTTTTCACCCCAAATACCGCCAGAGTATAGATCGGAGGAAGGAGAACACAACAACATCATCAAATCTCAGAAATCCAGACTCATATTCCCAAGAAAGTATTTATCTTGCTGATCTAGCAGTTAAAATTCCATCCATGTTAGAATAGGAAATTCAATTATAAGTTTTATGGAGATAAATTGTGAATTAGAAGACTAGATCTAACATAATGGAATAGAATCATGCTAGACTGAGGCCCTCATCATATGTAGAACATTTGTCATGAATTTGAATGAGGATTGGAGGAAGAATTCTGGAAATATTATATAGTTCTTGAAAGAATATGGAAAAATAGGGTTTGAGATGAGTTCATGTAGCCACCCATTTAATGGCGGTTTTGATAATTAAAATGAAAGAAACCCGTAGGCTTGAGATGCAGATTTTCTGGGAAAATAACTGTTCGGTCGATAGATCGACTTGATCGATCGATCGATCCTTTTTGTCGATCGATCGACCCCTCCTAGATTTTAATTTTTATTCCTCCTATCGATTAATCCAACCTTAATCCATGAGAACCTTTGGGCATAACTTAAATACCATAATGGAACATGAGAGGGAACATTAGGGTCCAGGTAAGACGAGTTTCTATGAAATTAACCATGGGGTTTCGAGAATATAAATTAGTGGGAAATCATGTGTACGTTATAATATGTCTTGTGAGAATTGAGAAAGACTTAGACCAGTAGAGTAGTGAGGGTGAACCTACGGATTTTATGCTTATCTATATGAAACACTTCGAGAGACGAGAAGTACTTAAGAACATACGAAAATTGAGAAAATGAAAGAATGATTTAATTATACGTAGGACTCGGGCATTATGTGCCACGTAGAGCTAAAATATTATGGGTAGTGGAGTACCTAGCTGAATAATGTAAATGTATATATATATATATATATATATATATATTATTTGAATATCTGTGTTTAATCATACCCGCGCTACTTGCTATTATGGAGGTTTTCGCGCCGAGACAGTCTTATTCTGATGTGACCTTTATGGGGGATATTGACTCGTACCCTAGAACATAGTGTCCTTGGTACAAGCTATCTGAGAATGATAGTCAAATGGTCATAAGAGACGTGAGGGTATGTGCTGGCCTCTTAGTGACTTGAAACTATGATTCGCCTCCAATATATGTGTTTTGTGTTAATACAGTTCGAGAGTGATTCCGAACTAGTATTTCCCCTTTTGTACGTGAGATACGGGGACTTGATAGCAGAGTATGCTAGCACCATAGATTTTATGTGGGGTGCCAATTAGTATATATATATTTTATGAATGATATATATATATATATATATATATATATATATACATATACCTGGAAATCTTCTACTGTGTGTGTAGATAAATATTTAATAAACGTTCCTAATCGTAGTAAATGCCTGAGACTTCATAGTAGTATTGAGATATTCATAATTCACTAAAATGGCCCTTAATAACACGTTATATTAAAAAATTATGGACATACGGTCTCGCGAATCAGAATCTATGGGAGAAGAATTGAGATTGACTTATGAATCATTTTAGTAATACGATAGGCGTGCACACTAGATGAGAGGTGAGAATTCTCAAGGGAGTGTCGAGTACTAACATGTATGTGATGTCTACTAGTGAGCATTTTTAAATACTTACTAAACTATTTTTAAAACTGTTTTACACTCAGGATCTGACCCGTTTCCTGTCTTTTTCTATCTCTTATATATATATGTATATGTATTACAGGTGCCCAGCCACAGGGGCGACAGGCGTTTGTTCCTTGGATTGGACGCGCTGCAGCTTATGTGGGAGTTGTAGGCCTTTGTTTTACATGACCTCTTCATTGATTCAGCTCTTGTTTTAGTTCTTCATAGTTAGGTCATGTGTCGCCCGTTTCCCTATTCAGTTTGGTTATATCAAATATCTTTGCTTATTTGTATTTTCTATATTCAGTACTCCTTGGGAGTTATCTATTGTCAATATGGTTTCATTTATAGTTTAAAACTGGTTTGACTTATCTGGATGGTTTTAATTCTTGGGTGTTATTGCCATCCTTAGTATTTATGTGATTCTTAAACTGTTGGTTGTTAAGAAGGTTTACATATCTGGATTCCATAAAATGAAAATAAAGTTTAAAATTGTTTTGACACTTAGCTTAATTGTTTAGGGTGTTTAAATTGGTATATTTTATTTTGCGACAGTGATGCTAAGAATGAACCAACTGTTCACCTTGATTTTAATTTAATAAAGGACTGATCGTCCGGTATTTAATTAGGTGGGGTGTCACACGAGGTAAGGGTAAAATAAATTGTGAAATATGGATGAGAATGATGGAAGAAAATAGGAAGAATTTTTGAAAAAATTGAATTTTGGTGCACTGATTTCGAGGAGAATGTTTCTGACTTCAAAAAAAGGACGCTTTGGAATGACGTCATGGTCTCCTTAAATAGTAAAACATTAGGGTATTAAGGGGTTTACGATCATCATAGGCCTTGACCTGCCTATCCATATATGCCTACCTTGCCCGCAAAGAAAAGTACACCTTACCAATAGGCAAGGGGGTCTGGGTGCCAATAGGCAGTCCTAAATGGACTTTTTCAAAAAAAGGGGCATAAATGCAAACCATAAGTCCGAATCGTGCATAGATGGGACCGTTGGAATGTCTATTTAGAGCCCCATAAAAATCCATTGAGACACTCCCGGTTTGAGAGCGACTAAAATCAAACGAGGCTCAGAAGCACCCGATGGTCTCTAAACGGGGGTTCACGGAGTAAATGGGTAAGTAAGCGCGAACCGTGAGGCCGATTCACACACGGTATGGATAGTTGGAAAGTGGATTTAGAGCTCTATGATATTTTAATAGCTTCTATCAGGTCGGAATTTTGAGCGAGGTGAAATAGGGCTTGGGACCTCCCAGTGGCCTCCCGTTCAGGGTTTAGAGTAAAAAGGTGAGTTCGCATGAATCGTGAGGCCGATTAACGCACGGTATGGACCGTTGGAAAGGGTATTAAAATACCTACAATATTCCAATGAACTTTTCTCAGGTTGGAGAGTTGATCGGGGTTAAATGGGTCTTAAAAGAACCCAATGGCCTCTGGATCACGTTTTGGAGTATGACCTAGGGTTTTATGGTGGGAGGAGAAGTGTTGGGGACCTAAGGAGGTATTTAGGGGGTATCAAGATGGGGAATTTACACAATGAAATCAATAAAACTCCTCACACGTCATAGATCAAGTATAAATCATGTTAATTCTATAAAGATTATTTTCAATAGAGTGTGGCAAAAACATCTAAAAACAAGTTTGACAAAAACTTAGGTTAACAACTTTAGAGCCAAAATTTGTATATATAGGCATTTCCAAAACACTAATTAGTCATGCGCACGATGTCGAATTCCATTCGTGTGCACGGTATAGATTTCATTGACCGTGAATAAGCCACATGGAACTGTCTTGTGTTCATTAAAACCTTGCTAACAATTACAAATTGGCATCGTGCCCATGCTTGTTCTCACAAAGCTCAATCTTACAACTTTTCAAGTTGTGTGAATAAACCCTTTTTAAAACTTTTCACATTTAAAAAATAATTTTGAAATTTATTCTAAATAAAAAAATATTTTAAAATTGTGTATGTGTGAAAAACTGGATGTTAAAGTGACAATCGTTAAAAAGGATATCAAATTTCATCGAGTCATAAGCTCTGTAGATATAATGAGTCATTGATGCCAACTGATATTCTAAGATAACAAGCAGGATCAAGTCTCCCACACACACACACACACACACACACACACACACACACACACATACATATATATATATATATGAGAATCAAGTTTTGGGATTGATTAAGAAGACTGAATGTTTTGACATGAAAAGTAGCCAACTTTTATATTAAAAGGATACAATGCATTTTCATTCTCCCGATTTGGCTATTTTGTGACAAAACCCCAAAAACTAAAAATTATCATAATGGTGACTATCTTACAAACCAAAAATAAGCCAACAATGTGTGTATACAATGACACCACTAAATAATTCCACTGACCGATATAAATAATAAAGTTGAGTCTAAATTTGGGTCGAGTCTCAAAACCATCGAGTCAATACCTACAAAACATGAACAACTCCAAAAGATCACGCAAGTTTGACAGTATGATAAGACATTCCCCCTACTTGGGAGTTCTCAATAAACAAATATTAATATGAATCAACATGGGAAATAGGAATAATAGAAGTCCCCCTAAATCATATCAATAACAATGATGTTCCTTTCTCCTCGTTTTTATCACATCCATAAAAATGTCTACCCTTCTATCTTAGTAATTTCTCCCCTTTTTTAACAAGAAATAGTCAAATAATGATAAAAGCAACATAGTTTACATGTACAAGTATATATAACCGAACAATAAATATAGCATGCTAAATATAAAATCACAAGATATCTCAATATAAAAGAGATATAAATTCAAGGTAGTAGAGACATAAGTTAAAACAAGCTAGATAAACATCGAAAGACATGTGAAAACAAATGCTAAACATGTGAAACATAGGACATGACCAATAACATGATATTGATGAACATTTGAGAATGCGGGTTTCAAGGATTGATTTTTATCTTAGGCTAAACACACAAAAAATCAAATTTTAGTAAATTTTTATCTTGAATTAATTGAGTGTATATGCAATGATGAAGTCCAAATTAAATAAGCCAAACCAAACATGGAACACATGTAAAGAAGTAAGGAAAAATCCATTTTGGGAAAAATCTTTATTTTCCAGCACTATACAAGAATAAACATAAACTATATGACTTACAGACTACTTAGCTCATTATGTATAATGTGCAGTTCTTCAAGTCTTATATAGAAACGACACAGTACAGTGCCACCCATATAAAGCAGTCTTCCCTCGGTATCCACCAATCGACCTTCTTCTTCGGTAGTAGAGCCTCGACTCAAAAAATTAGCCAGAGAGAAGAATTCTGTATGATTTTTAAACAAGTAATGTGTTCCTCTTGATTTGGCAGAGTGATGTCAAATTTCCAAGGGGTTTGGATAAAAACGGTAGAGTTTGATCACAAAAGGAAACCTAAAATGTCTTGGAAAAAGTAAAATATGAGTTGTTTCAAACTCTAATCCTGCATCTCTATATATATGGTAGTTTGTTAAAAAAGACAGGCATTAGAGATTTGGATCATATTCAATTAAAAAACAAAACTCGCATGCTCATTCGAATAGTATAACCTTTTTTATTTGAACATGTTTCCAATAAAACTTTGAACGACATTCCAGATCTGACCAAAATGCGTCGCTTCAGATCTCATTTGAACATGGTAAACTCATTTTAATGAGATGTCCAATCTCGTTTGAACGCCTTACAATAAACATTGAATGACATTCCAGAACTGACCAAAAGGCGACATTCCAGATTTTGAGGTGGCCTTATCACCTTTCTTCTCTATGTAATCATTCCCATGTCCGGTCAGGACTAACTTTTCTAGATGAGTTTTGAGGGATTTATAGTTATCCATTTTATGTCTGTTCCCTTGTGATAGGCGCAACAGAGTGATAGGGGGATAAATGGTATCTAATCCTATTGTAATCGTATCGTAGTTTTTGGGAGATTTATCTTAGAGGGAGACGTCTTTCTAAGTAGGTCATTTATTTGATAAAGGGGAGAATTAATTTTGGTAGAGTACTTATTTTAATTGCATTTAATATTTTGATATTCCCTATGCGTTTGATAGTTTGCTTAAGTGTGCAGGAATTCTTCTAAATGGCAACTTTCATCGTTGGTAAATATATTGATCCTTGGGTTGTTTGAGTCAAGCATTGTATTTTTATTTTGGGTGGGACTTTTGTCAGTCTAGTAGAGCTTGATGGACCTTTAGGATTTTTGTTTAGTTTTTGTCCCAGAATAGCCAAAGGGGGAGATTTTCAAGGACACAAATTTCCAATTGAGTCCTTTGTAGTTTTGGTTCAATTTCGAACAAAAACGTTTGAGTCATAGGATAGAGTTATTGCCCATCCTTCAAGCCTATGGCATGCTAAATTTGAAGAATAGCGTCCAAGTTTAAAGCTTCATCAAAATGTCGAGTTTATTGTGCCTTGTTTCTACGTCATCAACATGATTCCATTGCTTCTAAGGTATGAATGCATTTTAATATATATATAAATAGGAGCTTGGAACAATAGTTATATGGGTGTACTTTCTTTTAAACTGTTGTTTATTTTCTGAAATATTTAATTAAAACATTAAAATAAAGTATATAAAGTTTCTGGGCTAAAATCAAATTTTTATACTTTCTGGAAGTTCTTTCGAAATTGTCGTTCGAACGAGTTTGTGTTTCGAACGAGAATGTCGTTCGAACGAGTTTGCCAACGAGTTCCCACATTGGCCATTGGAATGTCGTTCAAAATTTTGTTCATACGAGAACGATGTTCCAACGAGATTTCTAACGAGTTCACAAATTGAAAAAATAAGAGGCCCCCAATTTTGAAATTTCTTTTTACTTCAAATAAACAATTTCCTTTTTAGATGCGAAAGCATGAGATGATGATTTAATTAAACAAATTAACACATTTTAATTTCTTTCCAAATTAAGATTAAACCAAGTGAAATAAGATTAAATCCAAACAAAATTTAATTTCACTTAAACCATCTTAATTCAACCCAAGTCCTAGAAATTTGCCTAAGTTATATTTTTCAATTTTACCAAATTAGGCCAAACCAATTTTAACAAATTAAATTAAATGACTTGAATTAAATTAACATAAACATTACCCAAATTTAATTTAGCACCAAATTAAACAAGTAGTGATTTTAAACCAATTTTATCTTTTTACCTAAGCATGCGTTCTAGGTGAGTTTTGCGAAAGATAAAATAAATAATGAATCACTACGCCACGATGTACGAGGAAAAACCCACAACGGAAAAAAAAGCCTCGGACGACCCTAGCCTCAAATCCACTAAGTACGGTTTTACAAATACAAGACAGTAAGACTTACAACACTCGATTTGACTCCGTCCAAGCCCCGACGCTTCTTCTTATATACACCTCTTCCTAGCGAATAACCACGGAGCTCCACCACGATCTCGGAATCCACCGATCGGACTTTTTCTGGTCACCGTCACCCAAAAAAGAGCCTTTCTCCAAGTGGGTAAGTCAAAGCAAACTTCTTCTTCTTTGTGGGATTTAGAATCAAACCTAAACTTTTCTTTAAACGGTAGAGATAAAAACTGGTGCCAAGCTCCAAGCAAAGTATATATATATGGATGAACTTGAATAAACAAACTTTGGGTGTAAAACAAGTGTTTAAAAGATTTTTCTAGAAAAACAACAACACTTAAACAATGAACTTTTTCCTTTTGGAATTATGCTTTCAAACTCTCTCTTAGAGATGGAATAGTATGAAAAAGTTGGTTTCCGCACTTAATTAATCAGGTAAAAAGTTAGTGGGAAAGTGGGAAAAACTGCTCAAAACTGCCAAATAAACTGTTCCCACCAAAACTCGTTCGAACGACATTTTCGTTTGAACGATCCTTCTAACGAAGTTCCAGTGTGAACTCGTTAGAAATCTCGTTCGAACATCATTCTCGTTCGAACGACATTCCAGTGGCCAATGTGGGAACTCGTGGGCAAACTCATTCGAATGACATTCTCGTTCGAACGACAATTTCGAACGAACTTTCAGAAAGTATAAAAAAATTATTTTAGCCCGGAAACTTTATATACTTTATTTTAAAGTTTTAATTAAATTTTCTGAAAATAAACAACAGTTTAAAACAAAGTACAGCCATATAACTATTGTTTCAAGCTCCTATATATATATATATATATATATATATATATATATATATATATATATGCATTCATACCTTAGGAGCAATGGAATCATGTTGATGACGTAGAAACGAGGCACAATAAACTCGACATTTTGATGAAGCTTTGAACTTGGCCGCTACGTCTTCAACTTTATCATGTCATAGGCTTGAAGGATGGACAATAACTCTATCTTATGACTCAAAGGTTTTTGTCCGGAATTGAGCCAAAACTACAAAGGACTCAATTGAAATTTGTGTCCTTACAAATCTCCCCCTTTAGCTATTCTAGGACAAAAACTAAACAAAAATCCTAAAGGGCCGTCAAGCTCTACTAGACTGACAAAAGTCCCACCCAAAATAAAAATACAATGCTTGACACAAACAACCTAAGGATCAATATCTTTGCCGACGATGAAAGTTGCCATTTAGAAGAATTCCTGCACACTTAAGAAAACTATCAAACGCATAGGGAATATCAAAATACTAAATGCAATTAAAATAATTACTTCTCCTAAATTAATTATCCCCTTTATCAAACAAATGACCTACTTAGAAAGGCGTCTCCCCTTAAGATAAATCTCCCCAAAACTAAGATACGATTACAATAGGATTAGATACCATTTCTCCCCCTATCATTCTCCCCCTTTTTGTTCAGAAATAGACAAAGGATAAAGAATCAAATAATTAACTTATCTCCCCCAATTAAAGCATATACACCTCGTAAACTAAACAAGGGATAAATAGAATGGGATAACAAGCTAAACATGCATTAGTGCATAAAGTGATGAGAACATTAAAGCACATAGGCAACGAAATCATAACTAATCCATACAAATGAATACCAACTATGATGCGAAAACAAATGATAGCAAATTGACAAATAAGATTCTAAGCATATGATATCAAACAAACTACGCAACAAACAAGGTACAAATTATGAATTGAAGCATAAATGGACTAGCTAAACATGGCAAAGACTTAAACAAAATATCATATATATGTATACATAATAGATACAAGCTAAGCAAAAGTACACACATATAGTTATAAACACCAAAATAACACAAAACAAAATAACATAGGATTTTCCACACTCTTATAGCATAATATGTCATATGGAAACAGAGGTGCTGGGGTGTGAACAAGATACCAATGAATTAAAACCCAATCACTTAAACGTGTTCACGTAGTTCGCATTTGATTGCAAAATTTTATCAACTAGAATTTAGCCTTTATGTGATAGAATAAAGTGAACTAATGAACAAACAAACACAATGCATACAAGAATAGCATATTGATCATTCTACAAACCAATAGAGTCATAACATTGGAAGCGCAACTAGGATAAACGGACATTGTGCAAACCGTTGATATACCATCCAAACTCCCTCAATAAGCATATATATTATTCTTTTGAATGAATATATCAATTAAACATAGGCCTTGGAAATTATTTTTCTTTTTAATGCCATATTTTCTTTTAGGCCTTTGGACCACGTATTTCTTTTTGATCCAAACAAATGGTGGCTTACTTTTCTTAAAGGATAATAAATCCCTTCGGAGCCCTTCCCCGTGCACAATTATATATATTAATTTTTTATATCACACAAATCTCATGTGCAACGGATTTTGGCATGCACTAGTCCTCCTAGGTCACAAATATGTAGATGACAAGATTGGTAGGAGAACACCTCATAAAGCTCAAATATAACATGTGACGTTAAGGTTCGAAAAGCTCGTGCATGTGTGTAAAGGCATATAAAAGTGAATCAATTAAGCAAGTCAAACTTAAGCTACTCCATGTAAGCATGATAAAGAAAATTTTAAGGATTAAAATTCTAATCAAAAGTTCTAGTCACATGGAAGCGAAATGAGGATTCAAACACAAACATATGCCACAAAATGTGTGTAAAACCAAAATACACACAAAAAAAATCTTTTTGAGTTTTCAAAATTTTTAACCAAAAAATAAAAATATATACTCAAAAGATAAACAAAAATCATTTGAATTTTTCATTAAGCTTAAATTACCAAGAGATAAAAACCCAAATGATAAACAAAAATCTTTTTGTATTTTTCATTTAATGAAAACAAAAGAAATATAATACAAAAGATAAACAAGTCATGATTTCTAGCATGAGATATGAAATAAAGCAATGAATAGAAAATGACTAAATATGCATACACCTAGCAATTGATATATAACATGAAGAACAAAAATCTAGAGTATGCAAACAAAACTAACACATTCAACCTTTAAATTTAGTAAGGGAGGTTTCATGTGAAAGAAAATGAGAATCAACAAATCTAATATCTAGCGCGTCTAAAAATGATTTTCGAACCCATATAGACGTATATTTAAAATGATGGGATTTGGGAACTAATGAAATGCTAGACATAGACTTCCGAGGACTTCTTTTCAGATCAAAACAAAATGACCTAAGTTGACATGTCCTACCACAATACAAGCATGTGAAAACACGAGGAATGATACCTACGGTGTGACCTTTTCTAAAGTCCTTGGATAAAGTCGACCCTCTAAAAGAAACAATGGTCTTAGCTTTAGCAACGAAAATATTTGAACTAGATGAGATAGAACCATTACAACTACTACTCAAGTCTTGTAAGTCATTTTTCATTTTTAAGATTTGGGACTCAAGTAATAAATTAGACTCCTCAATTTTACGGGACTCCTTCTTTAATTTTCTGTAACTCCTAGAAGGTTATCACGCTCTCCCTCAATGTGATCAAACTTGTCCCTAAGAGTCTTTTCTCGACAATCACTATCTTTCTTGGACTTTTCTAAAATGTTAAAATTGTAATTTATGTCCATGAGCTTTTCACAAAAAATATCTTTTTTAGATAGGGAGATTTGCAAAAACTCAACTTTAGTTTTAAAACAAGAATTTTCATTTTCAAGAAATTTAACTCTTTTTGCAAATCTCAAATTTAATTCTTTTAATTTTTCATTACACTTATTAAGCTCATTAAATTTCTCTCGAATAACAAAGATTTCATTATCATTAGAAATGGACAAATTATCACTAAGGCGTCCCATCAAGAGATACAAAAAAAAATTGAGAGTGAGTAAAAATTTAACCACCTAAAAATACAAGGAGCACAAAAATTATGAAAGCCGAAAAACGGATCTTTGACGCGATAAATTAGCGCTCCGGCTCTGATACCAATTTGAAAAAATGAGAGGCCTCCAATTTTGAATTTTTTTTCCTTTAAATAATTAATTTCCTTTTTAGATGCGAAAGCGTGAGATGATGGTTCAATTAAACAAATTAACACATTTTAATTTCTTTCCAAATTAAGATTAAACCAAGTGAAATAAGATTAAATCCAAACAAAATTTAATTTCACTTAAACCATCTTAATTCAAACCCAAGTCCTAGAAATTTGACTAAGTCATATTTTTTAATTTTACCAAATTAGGCCAAACCAATTTTAACAAATTAAATTAAATGACTTGAATTAAATTAACATAAACATTACACAAATTTAATTTAGCACCAAATTAAACAAACAGTGATTTTAAACCAATTTTATCTTTTTACCTAAGCATGCGTTCTAGGTGAGTTTTGCGAAAGATAAAATAAACAATGAATCACTATGTTGTGATGTATGAGGAAAAACCCACAACGGGAAAAAACCTCGGACGACCCTAGCCTCAAATCCACTAAATACGATTTTACAAATACAAGATAATAAGACTTAAAACACTCGACTTGACTCCGTCTAAGCCCCGATGCTTCTTCTTGTATGCACCTCTTCCTAGCGAATAAACACGGAGCTCCACCGCGGTCTCGAAATCCACCGATCGGACTTTTTCTGATCACCGTCACCCAAACAAGGAGCCTTTCCCCAAGTGGGTAAGTCAACGCAAACTTCTTCTTCTTTGTGGGATTTAGAAGCAAACCCAAACTACTCTTCAAATGGTAGAGATAAAAACCGGTGCCAAACTCCAAGCAAAGTATATATATGGATGAACTTAAATAAACAAACTTTAGGTGTAAAACAAGTGTTTAAAAGATTTTTTTTGAAAAATAACAACACACTTAAACAATGAACTTTTTCCTTTTGGAATTATGCTCTCAAACTCTCTCTTGGAGATGGAATAGTATGAAAAAGTTGAAAAGAAAAAGTTAGTTTTCGCACTTAATTAATCAGGTAAAAAGTTAGTGGGAAAAGAAGTGGGAAAGTGGGAAAAACTACCAAATAAACTGTTCCCACCAAAACTCGTTCGAACGAAGCCTTGTTCAAACTAGCCTTCAAACGAAGTTCCAGTGTGAACTCGTTAGAAATCTCGTTGGAACATCATTCTCGTTCGAATAACACTTCGAACGACATTCCAGTGGCCAATGTGGGAACTCGTTGGCAAACTCGTTCGAACGAGATTCTCGTTCGAACGACAAACTCGTTCGAACGACAATTTCGAACGAACTTCCAGAAAGTATAAAAATTTGATTTTAGCCCAGAAACTTTATATACTTTATTTTAAAGTTTTAATTAAATCATTCTGAAAATAAATAACAGTTTAAAACAAAGTACACCCATATAACTATTGTTCCAAGCTCCTATATATATATATATATATATATATATATATATATATATATATATATTAAAATGCATTCATACCTTAGGAGCAATGGAACCATGTTGATGAAGTAGAAACGAGGCATAATAAACTCGGCATTTTGATGAAGCTTTAAACTTGGCCGCTACGTCTTCAACTTTAGAATGTCATAGGCTTGAAGGATGGATAATAACTCTACCCTATGACTCAAACGTTTTTATCCAAAATTGAGCCAAAACTACAAGGGACTCAATTGGAAATTTGTGTCCTTTCATAGAGCATGCTATTCTTGTTGCTCGGAAGGCCTCCCATCATCTTTGTCCACTTGAGGAATTTTTAATCTTTGATTGTTTTTAGAATCTTGTAAATTAGTTCCTTGAAAATAGTATTAATTTATTAAAAATCTTTAGCTGGGCCCACCTTGTTTCCATTCTTAGGTCTTTTATTTTTGTTTCTTGCTCCCTTCGTGGGTATTCCTTCTTTGTCACTTCCTTTGGTTTCCTTCGCGCGCCCATTATCCCCTAGTTGAGGGTGACCATGTCTTTTACCTTAGCACACTTATCTATGTAAGACATGAGGTTGTCAATGGTATCTGCTTATTTCTTGGTTAAAGAATTATGGAACATGGAGTTATGGGGTAGCTCAATCTTAAATAAGGTCACAACGACCTGCTTCAAGAAATATTTAACTTTGTTATAGGTTTCCTCGTATTGCCTGGCATATTCTCGCATGGTCTCTTGGGTTTTATTCCTTATCGTGAGGAGAGAATCCAGTCTCTTTGGATGAGCGTTGTTTGTGATGAAGAGAACATTAAAGGCTTCGATGAGTGACTTGAAATTATTAACCGATATATGTGGTAATCTTTAAAACCACTTTTGCGTGATGTTCCCCAATATTGAGGGGAATATGTGGCATGTAAGGATGTCATTGTGATTCTGCGAAGTCATGGCCTGCCTGTACTGGAACATGTGATCAATTGTGTGGGTTTTTCCGTACTAAATTTTGAACCCTGGGGTTGTTAACTTCTTCAGGGCCTCTAGCTCCTCGATTTCCCTTAAAAAAGGGGACTGCATATGATTGATGAGGTCCTCCTGTTCACTTATTTTGTGGATCTAACCCCACAATTAGTAGGGTATTGATCCATCTCCCTTTTTACCAGACTGCAGATATCTTGTCTATGATGTCCTTCATCTTAATTCCACCTTATCGGGGAACTTTCATGCTCAAAATGTTCCTAGTCATGATTAGAACTCCTCCGTAGAGCTCTTGTTCCATCATTTTCAGGCTTCTTTGGAGACGCGTGTTTTCCTCCATTTGGAGGCATGTTTCCTCCTCTTGTTAATGGATCCATTATTCATATGCATCAACCATCCATGAGATCCGAGTAGATCTAAGCTACTCTGAGTTGTTTTGTGGGCATTAACGCAAGTGAGGGGCTTTTTAGCTCTTGTTAAGGTGGATCCGAAACCTAACTCTATGCGGCGGTAGTCCACCTTTCTGATTACTAGGAGATGTGCATTGTAGGCATGGGAGATTTTTGTTTGCAAGATTTAACTAATTTAGGGGATAAAACTCATTTCCCACAGATGGCTTTAATTATGAGTGCAATTAATTTTGTAAGGAAAATTTTTCAATCGAGTCAATGTGTATTATTAGCTTAATTTCGGACAAAACGTTTTGAGTCATAGGATAGAGAGTAAAGTATATCCATCCAAGCCTATGACGAGTTTGTTGAAGACATAGCGGTCAGATTTGTAAAACTTCATCATTGTCGAGTTTCTAGTGCCTCGTTTCTACGTCATCAAGTTGAGGATTCCATAGTCTTCAAAAGGTATGAATGCAATATTTTATGGGTGTAATTTTAATTTAAAATGACTTTTACTTTTCAGAAATTATTTTAGAACTTTGGATGAAAGTTGTTGGACTTAAAATTGAAAATCTGGAATTTCTATTTTTTCGTTCGAAATGTCGTTCGAACGAGATTATCGTTCGAATGAGATTGCCAACGAGATTGCCATTTGTTCTCTATTTTTTTGTTCGAAGTTTTGTTCTAACGAACTCGTTCGAACGAGTTTTTCCAACGAGATTTTGGCCTATTTGTCCTTTGAAATCTCGTTCGGACGATGTCATTCGAACGACCTGGGAAAGTCGTTCGAATGACTTTGGCGGGAAAGCTAAATTTCTGGCAGTTTTTGGTAACCACCCACTAACCCACTTTTTGTACCTGCTTTTAACCATTTCGTGTGAAGTATTTCGAACAGAACTTTTCACTTTTCAAGAGATCTTTGGGAGAGAAAATCTTCCGAGAAAAGTTCCACTTTTATGTGTTTAATTTTCATATTGTTAAATACTATCAAAACACATATGTTTTACACCCAATATGTTTTAGTTTAAATCCAAGTATCTTCATATATATAATTATTGCTTGGAGTGTTTGGCATCGGGTTCTACGCTACCATTTGAAGAGTTTGTTTGGGTTTGCTTCTATATCTCATAAAGAAGAAGATTTGTTGTTGTGGTGTTCCCACTCGAAGAAAGGCTTCGCGTGAGGGTAATGGAGACTAAAAGCCTCATCGGTGGATTCCAAGATCGTGGAGGAGTTCATGGTTGTCGACTATGCGGAGGTATTTACAAGAAGACACGTCAAGGCTTGGACGGAATCGAGTCGAGGAAGTACGTCATCTGTCTTGCAATAATAAATCCATACTTAGTGGCCTTAAGGCTAGGGCCGTCCGAGATTTTTTTCATTTGGGTTTTTCTCGTACATCGGCGTGTAGTGTGATTTGTTTATCTTTATCTTGTAAAAATGACTTAGAACTCATGCTTAGGATAATTCAAGATAAAATTAGTTTAATTATCACACTAATATAATTTGGTGCTTAAAATTAGTTTGGGTACAATTTAACTTAATTTAATTCAAGTCAAGATAATTTTAATTTGATAAAATTTGGTTTGGCCTAAATAGTAAAATGAATTAATCTTGTTAGGCAAATTTTAGGACTTGGGTTAAATTTAATTTGTTTAAGTGAATATTTATGTGTAATACCCCGCTTAAAATAATAACGGGTGGCCAACCCTATACTACAATAAATCAGGAATTTCAGATGGTCCAGTCTCAACATCAACTGTCGGTACAATATAATATAGAACTAACTACCCGGTATCATACAAGCGAGATGTTAAAATTAAATAAAATATGCAACAGACAACAAACTAACACTACTAATAAAGGAAAGAAAGATGCATAAAAGAACTATGAGAAATGAAATGCTAGAATAAAACGAAATAAATAACTACAACAGAATATACTACAAAAAGTAGACCCGAATAAGCTGTCCGGTCACTGCCAATACAATAACTTAAATGGAATAAATATAAACATGTATATAAATATTCCCTGGGTACAAACCCGATATACAACATGAATCCTACCTAGAATTTTTTTTTCAAAGGAGGAAGCGACTACATTCTACATCCCGCAATAGTCCGCACCTGTCACGGCTCCCAAGACTCTGGATAGAAGGTCATCCGGCATCCATGCGGTAGGACACCTGTAGTAATATATATATATATATATATATACAGGCTTAATAGAAAGGTAAACGGGTCAAAGCCCGAGTTGTGAAAAATATTTAGCAAGTGTGTTAACCGTGCATAATAAATATCGGTGCACTTATTTCATAATTAAAGTGGAATCGCACTCTCGTGGAACCCCAACTCACCTCTCATCTAAAGGCGCGCACCTATTCGCGACCTCAACTTTTAGTTAGATTACCCCCATTTGTTTAGGACAACCTAACTTATCATATGCCTAGCCTATACCCATGAGACCTACCTTCCTATTTATAACCCAAGAATCCACCCCTTTCTAAGCACAGTTAAGTATTTATTTTCAATCATATGTGCCTTATTAGGCTTAGTGGATTTCGGTTTATAATTTAACCAATTATAAATCTTAATAAGTTACCCAATATGCATTTGGGTGAAACATATAATTTAATTTTTAATTAATAAGCATGCAAAATTATTATTGACAAAACTTCCCTCCAATTTCAACGTTGCGCTGCGTTTCGTGCGTGGGGTGTCTCGTAAAGCGAAATCCAAACAAGGAACCACCCCGTTAGACTACTCCTTGTCAACGTCGATCCTGGAGATCCATTATGCCACACATAAATATCAACAGAACTTCTCTCTAATCTCAACAATGCACTACGTTTCGTGCGTGGGGTGTCTCGCAAAGAGAAATCCAAACAAGGAACGACCCCGTTACACTACTCCTTGACAATGTCGATCATAGAGATCCATAATGTCGTACATACCATAATTGGCAGAATTTTTCTCCAATCTCAACACTGCACTGCGTTTCATGCATGGGGTGTCTCGCAAAGCAAAATCCAAATAAGGAACCACCCCGTTACACTACTCCTTGACAATGTCGATCCTAGAGATCCATAATGCCATACATACCATAATTATACTACTACTACTACAACTAACATCTCCAATAATATCCTTGGGATGATGTAACCGAAATATTCCTTAAATGCGATACATCAACCCCCATAATTTAGTACATCATAATCATCCAAGATGTACTCCACAAAGATTTTATATCCTTTCATCTATATGATATATATAAATATATATATAGGCATTTTATTCTCACTATATATATATATACCAATCATCCATACCCATGACCAAGTGTACATATCATATCTGATGTACAATCACTACACCAAATCTGCCCATTTGTCAAGGTCATTGACCTTGACAAATTCACCTTGTCAAGGTCAATGACCGTGACATTTCGAGGCGAGACAACTTTTTTTGTCACGGTCGTGTCACGGTCATTGACCTTGACAAAAAACTCGCGTTTTGTGTCACGGTCGTGTCAAGGTCAATGACCGTGACACATTTGTCACGGTTATAAACCGTGACAAAGTCGTGACCCTTTTTAAAAAAATTGTCACGGTCATTGGCCGTGACACGCCCGTGTCAATTTTATCACGGACGTGTCACGGTCAATGACCGTGACAATTCTGGGCAGAATTAAAAAAAAAATTGATGGGCAGCATGGCCACTGCCACTGCCCAGCAGTATATTTGTACCTGTTATAGCAACGTTGTACCTGTTCCACACATCATATATCCGAATAAACTAAAGATAATGCAAATATATGTTCAAATAAGAAACTATTTAAAAAGAAACAACATCACCATCATTTTATCTCAAATCTACAAACTATTTGCATGGAAAAGAGATTTTGTACCGCGACTCTCGGGAACACCTCCTTATCCTTCCCTTCTCGTCCTAGCGACATAAGTATAGAGCATATGTGCCCTACCCTTAGGGCCACTCCCTGTCCCCTGAATTAAAATAAAGTAAAATTAGTATCCGCCCCTCAAATATAGATAAATATAAATTGTAATTGAAATCGAAATCGAAATTGACATATAAATATAAATACATTACCTGTAGTGTCACTCAAACAGCTAACTTGAGCTCATATGGCACCTCCTTCCAACTAATGTACCCCGGGCAAACGTGTCAATTATAATTCTCTTCATATCTAAACACTAAGAAATACCATAATCCTATGGAGGTATGCGTTGTAAATTCCTTCCAACCGTTGTGTAGCCAAAAATCAGCAGTTGAAGTTGTCAACTCCACCTTTGAATGGGGTATGGAAAGTGGTGGGGTATGGAAAGTGGAATTGACAACTTCAACCGGTGATGTTTGGCTACATAACGGTTGGGAGGAATTTGCAGAGCATCGCTCCATAGGATTATGGCATTTCTTAGTGTTCGGATAGACGAAGAGATTCAGTCTCCTCTCCACAAATAGGACACCCCAAATAACTATGTACTAATCACCTATTAAAGGTAAGAAGCGTATATTCATGGATTAGTATAAACAAAACTTAGATTTAGTTGGAATATTTATGTATTAATCTCCTCTCCACACACGCACACTACACAAGAGTGAAAATGATAAAGTGCAGATCAAGTAAAAGCATTAAAAATGGATGTTTCGGTACAAATTGAAATAATTATTACAAATTGAAAAATTGTTTCAAATTCGGGTTATCATAAAAAATGGACTGATATTCGGTGGGAGCAGCCAAGTCATCCACACTACTATTTAGACGCCTTGGCGCGTGTTGGACAATTGACCACGGCTCGTTGTTGATATACTCCGAGTAAAACACTTGCTTAACCTTTTGAAATGCACAAACAAACGGCTCATCGCTCACGTGGTCGTTGCTCTTCAACTTGGACAAGTCAACCATGATCAAATTGGTGACAGGATCAACTTTAGAAGCATTTTTATCCTCAACTCTTACCCATTCACAGTAAAATACAACCTCTTTGAAGCTTATATAATCCAATTCAAATATATTTTGGATTACACCATAGTAAGTCATTTCAGCTTCAACGAGGTTTTTATCTTTTGCGCTCGCTCGAAAGAAAGTAAGAGCCTTGTATGAAATTCCCGAGTTCTGTACATTTGTACTTTCCTCGTACACTTTAGCGCAGAAAATGTAACCGTTCAATCGATATTTTTTGTACTCTTGTGCCACGAACAAGGGTCCAGTGGCTAGACGAGCAAGCCTTGATGTCGCATCACCCATCTTTAGGAGCTGAGAAAATAGATAAATTAATTATATTAGTGGTAAAATTTGAGTGTAATGTAACGTTATATAACGACTGTTTTCATTGTAATTACCTCTTGTGTCAACCATAGCCTAAATTCGCTGTCTGATTGTACCACTGTTTTTCGTCTTTTATTGTTCTCACAGGCTTCATATTTACTCCATAGTACAAAATTAATCATGTATAAAATAATCTAAAATAATGTTAAACATTATAATATTCGAAACTTACTTTTTCCATTCTTCGACATCTTCATATGTGTCAAATAGATAACGAGCTACTTGTTCATGTTGCAAATTCGTTAATTTCACTCGTTTTCCCATCACATTACCACCATCATCGAGGAATTCATCAGTGTCATCAACGCTGGTAGAGTCAGTCATATATTCCCGAGTATATATTGATGACTCCACGGTGATGTATTCCTCTGCAATTGATCCTGCAATATATCGCGTATTCTTGACGTAATCTTTAAAAACTTTCATCAATCTTTCAAACGGATACATCCACCGATATCTAACTGGACCACAAAGAAGTGCCTCTTCGCATAGGTGTACCAACAAGTGAACACTTATGTCAAAGAATGCTGGGGGAAAGTACTTCTCCAATACACAAATCGCTTCGTTCACAGCCAATTTTGCGGCCACTATGTGTTCTCGATTCACTACCTTCTCACACAAGAGGGAGAAGGTACTACTAATTTGCATAATAGCCCTACGCAAATCCTTGTGCTTGGAGAAACAGTTCTTAAACAATAGAGGAACCAATTGCATGATCACATGCCAATCATGGGACTTACACTTATGTAAATCATGAGTAGCATAATTCACAATCCTTTGCAAGTTGGACGAAAAAGTAGATGGGCCCTTCAAATTATATATTGTGTCTAGAATCACCTTCCTTTCCTCACTCGTCAAAGTAAACGCACCAGGGGGAATCATTGTCCTTCCCCTACTATCTTCTTTCAACCATAGTTGTGGTTTAAGTTTTAACGTTTTAAGGTCTTTTCGTGCATTTTCTCCATCCTTCGAATGACTCCCCCCAAGGCAAGTACCCAAAATCGCTTTAATCTAGGCCCAACGGGAAAATATTTCAATACTTTTTGAGGCACTTTTGAGCTTGTGCCTTCCTTACTAGTAGATTGGACATATCTAGGTTCATCGCATACCGGACAACGATCGAGATTTTCATACTCCTTTCGGTATAGTATGCAGTCATACACACAAGCATGAATCGATTTATACTTCATTCCCAAACCTTTCAAACTGTTCTTCATAACAGGATAGCTATTTGGAAGTGTATTCACCTTGGGTAATAAGCCCTTCACCCATTTCAGAATTCCCGTCACGCTATTGCCAGACAAACCGTACTGCGTCTTCAAACTGTGCAAACCAACCATGGCATGTAAAGTTGTTTGATCTTTCTCACAGCCAGAGTATAACGGTTGGGTCGCCTTAAATTTTAAACTTTGGTAGTCATCGTCAAGTTTTATCGTGTTATCTTCACGAGCAATTGAATCTTCTACATCATCAGTAACCTCATTCTCCTCAGCTTCATAAACTCTGTACGCATCATCAACTAAATCCTCTAACATATTATGATCTACGTCGTCCCCTTCTTCATCTATTCTACTTGTTGAAGGATGTTGTGAAGGTTGGTCAGGGACAAAAGGAACTTTCAATTCACCGTGAAAACTCCAAAATCGATAACTATCTTGCATACCCGATCTTAACAAATGTAATTCAACTGTTTTCCACTCAAACACCTTACCATTCTTACACCTAGCACACGGACACGGAAACTCTTCATCATTACGACATCTCTTTGCATATTTCATAAATTCGTTAGCACCTCTGCGAAACACATCCCCCATTCTATTAGTCTCACCCATCCACTCTTTGTATTTCGGATATCCCATCACAGCTACCACAACTAAACACCTATTAAAGGTAAACAAAACTTAGATTTATAGTATGTTTTTTTTAATTATCCCATCATTTAATTATCCTATTAAAGGGTATGTGGTCCTATCCCATTCAAGAATGCATTTTTCTGTAATATACTTAACAGCTCATGCACGTTGTTACGATTTGAAAAAAATTCGACAGCATATCCCCTTAGTTCTCCAAGTACACGACGTAGATTGGCAGGTGTGAGTGTTATTTCAATTGGTCAATTAAAATAACAGTCACACTTGTCAATCTAGTATGTACCCAGAGAACATTAAGATACGACTGCAGAACTTCCTCCAAAAGTAACAACTTTAAGCCAATAAGAATATTATACAAAAATTATACAGTCTCAAACTGTCCAAACGGGACAATTCGAGAGATCTCATTACAGGGGTAATGACTCTCGAACGGGTCTAAGGGTTATTGAATGCGTACGCATAAGAACTAGAATGCTAGTATCTATGCGCACTATATTTAATTTCAAGTATGTTTCATATAATGGGTTAATTCAAATACAAAAATAAATTCATGGGATAATTCAAATACAAAAATAAATTCATGGGATAATTCAAATACAAAAATAAATTCATGTATTGACCACATACATACACACACACACACACACTATTTAAGCTGTTCTATAGGTATAAAAACAATTATTATCCAATTATTATCCAACTATTATCAATTATTTATTTTGAATGTAAATAATATTCAAAACCCCACCCACCCCCACCCCCATCCCCACCCCCTCAAATTAATTCAAGACATAAGACCCTAAAGGGAATCCTATCTGCAACAAGATTCTAGTTAGTAAAGAAGACATAACAGAATATGGTGGAATCCACTACACTACAAAACCATTTAATAATATTTAAAAAATTCAAAACCATTTAATAATATTTAAGCACTAAAATTAATTTAATTTAATTTAACCTAGGAATTAATCAGATATTTTTATCCTATGTTTACTAATGCTAATATTATGAAAAATGACACCACCACACACACACACACATCGCACCCCACCCCACCCCCTGCCCCCTCCACCACCCTGCCCCACCCCGCCCCACCCCCTGCCACCCCTTCACCACCCTCTCCCCCACCCTGCCCTACCCCATCCCACCCCCTGCCCCCTCCCCCACCCCCTCCCCCACCCTGCCCCACCCTGCCCGACCCCACCCCTTGCCCCCCTCCACCACCCCCTCCCCCACCCTGCCCCACCCCACCCCGCCCCACCCTGCCCCACCCCCCACACACGCACACACATACACACAGATATATATACACACACACACATAACTATACAGACAAATATATATATAAATGGAAGAGAGAGAGAGAAATTGGACCTGAGAGAGAGAGCAGCGTCGAGAGAAAGAGAGAGAGAGAGGGAGGGAACGGTGGGAGGGAAAAAAGAAGGGGGAAAGGGTTTTTGCTGGAAAAGTTGTCACGATCGTGTCAAGATCATTGACCGTGACACGAATTGTCACGGTCATTGACCGTGACACGACCGTGACAATTCAATTTGTCACGGGCTTGTCACGGTCAATGACCATGACAATGACAATTCGTTGTCACGGTCGTGTCAAGGTCAATGACCGTGACATAAAACGCGTGTTTTTTTGTCACGGTCAATGACCTTGACAAGGCTGGCCGGCTGAAAGGTGACAATTTGCCCATTTTGGTGTAGTGAATGGACATGGACATAATCCACCCGGCTATATGTATCACCGATAAAACTGCATCAATGCTATCATCTTCCCAATGCCCGGCTCACATAGCAACTGGGGACCACCTGGTGGGGATCAACGACACCCACCTCGTGATAACTCACACACACGACGTCCCGGGAAGCGGTCATAGCTCCAACTGACAATGAGACGAAACATACCCACCACGTCTCATCCCAAAAATATATCTATCGTATAATAACACACGGGACGACTATGACCTGGGGAATATCCACACCCTGCTCTATATGCCAAGATGCTCACCCTCTGCACGAAAACTTCCCAATGATAGCATGAGCGGGGTATGCTTAACCACATAAGTATATATATCGTTCACATGCACAATATACATACATCCATATGATCACATCATATGATCAAATATTAAACCATCATATACGGTTTAAATATCCATACCATGTATGTCCACAACATATATATATCCATATATTCATATTTATATATAGATATAAATACATATATTCACACATCATTATATCTATATATATACAAACTAATTTTCGTTCATATGTATAAGATATATAAACTCGGCTATAAGTATACATCCTCAATATACAAGTCGTCACCACAAATTCATTCAATTTACCTCGATATGTGAATACAATCCCTCACTTGAAACATATTCAATCATTCTTTTCTATGATGAATAGTCTCCCAAAATCATATGTATATATTTATACACATATATATCCAACATTAAGGTTATCACCCAAAGTTTAGTGTAGAAAACCATCACTACACATACCATCTATATCCGAGAGCACATTAAAGAATCTAGTAATCATTTTGACTATCGGTATACACATAACTAATAGTCTATAAGCCTCAAGCTCAATCTTACATTCATCAAATAATCCCATTGCTCTCAATCGGTTCAATCACTTTTGTGAATCCCCTAGTCTAAGATCTCTCAGATTTATTTCTTAAATTTTATCATTACTAAGGGTATGCAACTACACTCTTCCATTTGGCCCCAAATCGTATCTTAATAATATCCTATCCTTATAAGGATTTGACATAAAGGTTGGCCTAGAATTTCATAACATACCCTCGCAATTCTCCCTAAGAGTTCGTAGCCTTACATCACATCTATACTTACTTTTAATCTAAAATTAGGATCCTCAATCCCAAAAAAGTTTCCCCACAATCTCTATACACAACTCCAAATACATACATGGATACATTTCTCCCAAATTACCCTAAGGAGTCCCCAAAATCCCAATATGTGAGAAACTCCTTATATGTCTCCAAGAACATATCTCTTACATCATAAGGGAAGGCCCACAATTCAATAAACCCAACCAAAAAGGGTTTGAAATCACTATGGAGAAACTACCTCAAAATGCCCTGTTTCCGAATCGATTCGGCCTAGCGAATCGATTCGGCCTCTAAGGCGAATCGATTCGGGTCCAAAGACCTGGGCTTCTGCCACAGGACTAATCGATTCGTCTTGGGTCCGAATCGATTCGGTCAATGCAGACCTGCCAATCTCCCTAAACCGAATCGATTCGCTTAAGGGGGCGAATCGATTCAGACCTGCAATTTTTGAAAGGTTCTTCTTCTTCAATGGACCCACGAATTTTTAAACCCTAAAAATTCTATTCTAACCCCCAAACCTTCATCAAATCATGATTTTAAGCCCATAAATCAACCCAAAGCTGATCCCAACCATTTCTATTCCAATAAATCCATATTTAAACATTGATTTCAAGATTAAACCCAAAAATCTAGGTTTTGGTATTAATACCCAAATATCCATTTCTTTAACCCACAAATTATGAAATGAAATACACAAATAGCTATTTAGCAAGATTAAACACTTGCCTCAGATTTGTAGAGGTTGGATCGTCCTCGATGTCGCGATTGGGCCGAAAATTTCCAAGCTTTTCTCCCTCTCTCTTTTCCTTTATTCTTCTTTCTCTTCCTTTCTCTTTCTCTTTTTCTCTTTCTCTCTTTCTCTAAATGAGAAGGCTTCATCCGTAAGCCTCTTAAGCCTATAAAACATAAGTCACAGTTTTTAATACACACTTTAAATGACTCGTTTACTCCAATTCGAGTCAATCTGACTTAAAATATTCCGGAGCCGAAATAAAACCCAATGACAATCATTTTGACTATCTCGACCCTCCCGGGATCAATGGTACCCTCGAAATCATCATCCGGAATACTTTAAAACGTCCTCTATTTTTGGACTTCAATCCCCAAATTTTAAAATTCTCCAATTCAATTAAATTTTATTTTCCCAAAATTTAATTTCTCAGTCTCCAAAATCGTGGGGTGTTACATTATGTTGGATTAATTTTATTTCACTTTAGTTGAGTTTAATTTTAATTTGAAAGAAATTAAAATTTGAAGGTTGTGTGTGTTGTGTTGAACCATCCTATTCCGCATTTTAGGAAATTAATATTTAATTGAAAAGGGATTTTTAAAATTTGGGGGCTTTCAAATTGACAAATAATTATCTTAAATAGTTAATGCCGGGAAGAAAGACAATAATCTCATAAGACAAATATTTAGGTGGTTTGGCAATAGCCTACGTCCATGGGGTATTTCACTTTTCTTATTACTCTTTTTTTATTTGATAATATGAATTACATTTTCTATTTTCCCCAGTGTTAGGGTTACATTTATTGAGAGGAAAGAGATGGAGTTGTGTAAGACTTATTTCTTCTGTTGATTAGGTCATTGCTTGATTTATGCTCATCTCCTCCGAGATCCACGCGGGTGTAACGATCTCTACCCATTCGCAGTGGTCGTCCTTTATTTGGACCTGGACTATTTGGGCCGCTCGGTTCATCCCCCACACCTTATAATTATTTTCAACCCAATAGCATATGAAGAAGTACTAGGAGTATGGGTGGTAATATGAACACATAAAAAACATGATCTTGATTATGCCAAAGTGAGTAGTTTGGGTTTTCCTCATATGGTAGCTCAACATTAGAACCAGTTAAAAATTGTGTTCGACAAGGAAAATCATCGTAAATATACCCCAAGAGTCCTTGAGTCTCCAACATGGCCTGGAACTAATATCGCTATGATACAAAGTTGTTTTAATTTGATTAAGACCAAACTCCATTTATCTGGGAGTAGAATGGTTAATGACGTTGATATCATGACTGCAAAGGAAGAGGAGTCTCCAGATGTCATGGTCTTGAATTTGCTATATATAGAAGAATTGTGAGGAAATATGAACTCAATATCAATATCATTGATACAAGATGGAACTAAGGATCACAATAGTGACGTGAGTGGTGTTCAAAGAAAGTATATGATCTTGCATTTTAGAGGAAATATTAACAGAGATAGATAAGAAGTGTGTTTAGTATATAAATAAAGTTGTAGATCTAACCTCAACTTGCCATGTGATGCTATTAAATGGTCTCTCCACTAAATCTATTACAAGGTTACTATAGTTTAGTCCTTACAAAAAAAAAAATTAAACACAAAGTCACACTCAACCATTTTTTTGACATTTAAGGACAAACACAAACCAATTTATCCATTTCTCTCTCTTACTCTTTAAAAAACCTTCCCCCCCGGCCCCAATCTAGTATCGAAGCTCCAGCGAGGGCAGTTGGAGTTTTTTATTTTTATTTTGTGTTGTGGTGGTGGTGGTTGGGGGGGGAGGGGGGGGGGGGGGGGGCTGGACTTTTAAAATAAGAGACTATTGGGTAACTGGGTGTTTGCGGGACCTGGGTGTTTAAAAATTATTATATTGATTTTAGAGTCCAAAAATTGTTTACTGGAGACTAAACTATAGAAATACCTTCTTTAATCAATCTATCCAGACTCCTCTACTTAATTATTCAATCCACATGTCATCCATCATAGGATCCATAATATAATCTTCTCCCTCTCATACGCCTTTTCCTATTTATCTACCCGCCTTTTCATTAATTTTATCACTCCTTGTCTTTACGAAGCATTCCCTCACTTCCCCTCTTTTCATCTCTCCCCAAGTGTTCACACTTCACTCCATCTTTAAATTCCTCTGCCATAACATGAAGAGACTCTACATGTAAAAGTTATTTGTCCAGTTTTCGATCTACTTTTTCCTTTTCTTTCAACAAAATTTAATGCTACAGAACATGAAGAACATAATTAATGGATTCCTAATATTTGAGGTACATGATATATCAATGATTGTATGTATGTGATTTGATTGATTAATTACAAATACATTCTAGCATTCATATTTTCTACCGAACTACATTATTTTTCAGTTTCAGAAGCTATAATATCAACTAGCCTTTGTAATATCACTGTTATAGTTGGTTGTTTTTCATTATCTTGCTGAAAAAAATTCCTCTCGTCAATTTTAGCATGATATTATGTTTGGCCTATGTAGAGGCATTTGGAATGATTTTTAGCCGTAAAGTTTTTGGTTTGTAAACTTTTTTATTCCTCACATTAAGAATTTACCCAATTTACTTGCTATTTTACTATTTTAGAATTGGCATTAACAAAGGGTTTTCTTTGGTAATGTATTAACTTAGATAGAATTTGTTGCAGAAAATACTGATAAAATGCATAAATTCTAATTATGTGTTGTCCTCAGATTTTTGAAAATTGTCATATTTATAAGGTATTATGTTTTTTCTCCCTATTTCTTATTCAATGATTTTGCTATCTCACGTTTAGCATATTCATACACTACTACCCATTCCTACTCCGCAGTGTAGTCCTCCACCCCAAGTACTTCCTGTCGATTAGTGTGCCCCTTCAGGAACACCAAACATAGTCTTTCCCTGCTTTTATTTTATAGATAATTAAGGTAAATGTCATGTTCCTGTTTTCATTGTATTTTTAGTACAAAGATAAAATTTATAAAATTATATAAAGTGTCCTATTTTTATACACTTTGAGCACTATGAAGACCTTTTCCCAAAACTCCCTTTATTTTAACACGTACTCAATTTATGGATCTATTACCCATCCCTTATCATCTTCTGTCATATCAGGGGCCTCTTTAAAACTGTTTAGATTAAGTGATGACTGAAGGTCCAACTTTTAACTATTCGTATTCTTCATTTATATCAAGCTTGTTATTGAAATTCTACGACTCGTCCTTGTTTACAATACATGCAAGACACATCATTTCCTCCTTGTTTACAATACATGCAAGACACATCATTCACCTCTTAGAGTAAAATTTAAAATATGAGTTTATATATGAAATTAATATAAATTATAGGCTATCAAATAAAGTTAGTCCAATTAAAGTGATTAATTTAAGTTTTGGGGCCTTAATAATGTATGATTAAGGAGTGGATTTTAATGTGTACAGACAAGCGTAATTTCTATTTTTATGATGAATTAAAATAGAAATATACGAAATATGAAAATACACGATCGTCTTATAAATAGGGGTCATGGTCCCCAGATCACACTACAACATTCTTCTTATTCCCATTATCAGAGAGAAATTTAGAGAGGAAATAAAAGTGTTGATCTGGAAGAGCGTAAGACCTCAGACTCAGATATTTTAATTTTCTCGTTATGGATTCGGGTACACTTCTGTAAAATCAATATTTATATTTCTTGATAATTTAATATTAATGTTCCTGGTTGTGTAATGATTTTCACAAAACATAAATTAATCCAACATGTGGTATCAGAGCCATTTCATGTTGAATTGTTAAGAATATATTCAGAAGGTATTTATATTAATTTTGGGCTGAAAATAACTTTTTCAAAAAGTTAAATATTTCAGAAAAAATTTGATACAAAAATATTATTCGTTTCATTACGATTCCAACGATATAAAATTCATGAAATTTGGATTAGCGGTTTATTTTATATGATTTTTTGAAGATTGGGAAAAACCTTGGATTTATTGTTCATGGTTGTTCTGTGACAATAAAGAAGACAACACAAAACTACGTCGTTTTGGTAATAAAATGACGTTTTTTTTGTTATTTTTTTATTATTAATTCACATCATATTAATGTTAATTGGATTTGGTTCATTGGTAATGGATGGTTTGTTTGAAATGAAAGGTCAAGAGTAACTCTTTGTATTCCTTTTTTTAAGACATAAAAAATGACGAAAATTCCAGAGGTGGGTGTCTAATGGGTTTCGGACCCATGACCTTCTATATATTGGGACCTTTCATTGAGCAATCGCTTTAGTTATGTTGTTGTTATGCATTAATATGTAGTGTTTATAGAAAATTACTTTCTAACTTGCTTATATATAATACAAATTTAAATTCAAATATTGGTGTATTTATAAATATATATTTCGAGATAAATTAATCTAAACAATATGTCACCAAAGTGACCTCTTTTGTTAAAAAAAATTAATTTTATTTCGAAATATAAACGGATTATGTGCATGTAATTTATGTGAATATTAATTGGCGCAATGGAAGATTAAGTTTTAACAAAATTGCATGTGCCACTTTAATAATAAACGTGTGATAACTATTTAGTTTTACATATGGATAATAAATCGGCCCAAAGGAAGAATTATTATTCAATATGTTCTTATTATCAATGTTTGACTATTACAGCAAGATATCACTTATAAGTTAATATTTTTTTCCCAAGATAAAATATTAATAGAGTGTCCAATATCTTAAAATGGGGTTTTCCCTTTATTTGAATTTATTTTTGATTTAAGACTTATATGAGTTAGTTTTATTTGTTTGTTGTTCTCTGGATTCAGCTATCAGTTCTGCTTCTAACATTACTACCAGTATTAATTCTATTCCTATGCTTAATGGCACAAATTTTAAGTCATGGCAAAAGAACCTTCATATAGTTCTTGGTGTCATGGATCTGGACCTTGTGTTAAGAGTTCTTTCTCTTGCACCTCTTACGGATAAAAGTTCTTATGATGACAAAAAGGACTTTGAAAGGTGAGAGAAGTCAAATCGCATGTGTTTGATGATCATAAAAAAAGTCATTCCAGAAGCATTTAGGGGCACAATATCGGAAATGATAAAGACAGCCAAAGAGTTCCTAAAAGAAATTAAGAATATATTTGCCAAGAATAAAAATACTAAAATAAGTACACTTTTGTCAAGTCTCGTCGCAATGAAATATAAAGGTAATGGAAACATTAGGGAGTACATTATGGAAATGTCTCATCTCGCTTCAAAGTTCAGAGCACTTAAGCTTGATCTCTCTGAGGATTTGCTTGTGCATTTAATTCTAATATATCTTCCCACACAATTTAGTCAATTTAAGGTGAGCTACAACTGCCAAAAGGAGACTTGGTCTCTTAATGAGCTCATCTCACTTTGTGTACAAGAAGAGGAAAGACTGAAGCAAGATAAGACAGAAAGTTATCATTTAGCTAGTACTTCCAAGGATAAGGGGAAGAAAACAAAGAAGGATAAAGAAATTGCAGTGGTTCCATATCCAAAGAAACAACACAAAGAAAAAACTATTGATGGTTGTTTCTTCTGTGGAACTACGGGACATATGAAGAAACAATGTACCAACTATCATGATTTGCGTCTAAACAAAGGTACACTTCTTAATCTAGTTTGTTGTGAGGTTAATTTGACATCGGTACCTAAACACACTTGGTGGATAAATTCTGGTGCAACCACTCACATCAATGTGTATATGCAGGGTTGTCTGAGTTGCCGAAAGTCAAATGATGGTGAAGATACATTTTTGTGGTAGATAAAAAGAAGGTAGAATTTGAAGCAATTGGGATATTTAGGTTATTATTAAAGTCTGGTACTTATTTGTATTTGAATGAGACATTTATCATACCGTCATTTTAACGGAATTTGGTTTCCATTTCTGTATTGGAAAAATTTGGTTATACTTGTTCCTTTGGAAATAATAAATTTAGTCTTCTTCATAATTCAAATTTGGTTCGCACTGATTCTTTATCTTATATAGATAACCTTTATATGCGTGATATTGTTGCTTCATATCATGAAACCTTTCAATTAAGTACTCAAGGTATTAAAGGAAATTAACCAATGACAATTCCGCATCATTATGGCATAAGAGATTAGGTCACATCTCCCAAAGGAGAATTGAAAGTATGACGTTTGGGATCTTGTCCCATTGCCTAAAGGTGCAAAACCCATTGGTTGCAAATGGATATTTAAAACCAAGAGGGATTCAAAAGGTGATGTGGAGAGATATAATGCCCGTCTTGTCACTAAAGTCTTTACATAGAAAAAAGGCATCGATTATAAAGAGACTTTCTCTACGATTTCATTGAAAGACTCTTTTAGGATAATAATGGCACTTGTGGCGTACTTTGACCTTGAGCTTCATCAGATTGATGTTAAGACTACGTTTCTCAATGGTGAAATTGATGAAACAATCTATATGGTGCAACCATAAAACTTTGTATCGGGAGATGCAAAGAAAATGATTTGCAAGTTAAAAAATCCATCTATGGGCTTAAGCAAGCTTCTTGTCAATGGTATTACAAGCTTCATAAAGTTGTCATCTCGTTTGGTTTTGAGATGAATCTGGTTTATGATTGTATATACCACAAGTTCAGTGGGACTAAGCATATTTACTTGGTTTTATATGTTGATGACATCTTGCTTGCCACCAACAATATAGGTATGTTACACGAAACCAAAAGATTTCTTTCAAAGAAATTTGAGATGAAAGATCTTGGTAACGCTTCTTTTGTGTCGGGTATAGAGATACAATGAGATCACTCTTAAAGTACACTTAGTTTATCACAAAAGAGCTATATCGAGAAAGTTCTTAAAAGATTTGTCATGCATGATTATAAACCAGGTGACACCCCTGTAGCTAAAGGAGATTAATTTAGTCTCAGTCAATGTCCTAAGAATGATTTTGAGATTCGGGAGATGCAAAAAAATCCTTATGCCTCAGCAGTAGGAAGTCTTATGTATGCTCAAGTATGTATGCGTCCAAATATTGCGTACATTGTTGGCATGTTGGGCATATACTTAAGTAATCCTGGAAAGGATAATTGAATAACAACCAAGCGAGTCATGAAGTACTTACAGAGAACAAAAGACTACATGCTCACCTATCGGAAGTCAGATCAGTTAGAGATCATCGGATATTATGACTTCGATTTTTCTGGATGCCAAGATAGCATGAAATCTACTTCAAGTTATATCTACTTACTTGTTAAAGGTGTTATATCTTGGAAGAGTATTAAACAGTCTATTATAGCTTCTTCCACCATGGCAGCTGAGTTTGTAGCTTATTATGAGGCGTCCAATCATGGAATATGGTTGTAAAATTTTGTCACGGGGATACGTATTGTGGATGGCATTGCAAGACCGCTTAAGTTATTTTGTGATAATAAATCATCAATACTATGTTCCAATAACAGCAGGAGTTCTACGAAGTCAAAGTTTATTGGCATCAAGTTCCTAGTTGTAAAATAAAGAGTTCAGATTGGACTTATGTCTATAAAGAACATTGGGACAAACTCTATGATTGTGGATCTGCTAACTAAGGGATTACCACCCAAGGTCTTTCATGAGTAGACTGCTCATATGGGTGTAATTTCTTTTCAAGATATGTCGATTTAGCAGGAGTTTGTATTTTATATTCTTTCATAAATAGATTTTATTTAATGGTTATTGAATGGTTATTTACTGCAGTAAACTATTCAGTTTATATTCACTCTGATTTTATATGGTTTGATCTCAGGACCAGTTGGAAATAGGCATGTTAAGATCACATTACATGAAATTTCCAAGATACACATCCACACTTGATCTTTCTCATTAGTTTCATTGATATATGTGGTCATTGATGGGTCTAATTACAAAATATGTAATGACGATCACTTTGATTCTATGTTGGTGCAATTAATGGACAAGATTGTCAAGATGCATAAAGTATTGATCGCAAAAAACTCATGAGCTCATAAAGTATAATTCAAGTTTATAAAGTTATATATATAGCCCAAATGAGAGACTATTAGAGTAAAATTTAATATATGGGCTTATATATGAAATAAATATGAATTATAGGCTATCAAATAAAGTTAGGCCAATTAAAGTGATTAATTTAAGTTTTGGGGCCTTAATAATGTATTATTAGAGTGTGGATTTTAATGTGTAGAGACGAGCGTAATTTCTATTTTTATGATGGATTAGAATAGAAATATATGAAATGTGAAAATACACGATTGTCTTATAAATAGGGGTCATGGTCCCCAGATCACACTATACCATTCTTCTTATTACCATTGTCAGAGAGAAATTTATAGAGGAAATAAAAGTGTTGATTTGGAAGATCATAAGACCTCAGACTCACATATTTTAATTTTCTCGTTATGGATTCAAGTACGCTTTCGCAAAATCAATATTTATATTTCTTGATATTTCAATATGAATGTTCCTATTTGTGTGATGTTTTTCATAAAACATAAATTAATCCAACATCACCACCAATAAGGCAAACTCGAATAGGATTTACAACCATTAACACCACACTCCAATCCCATAGTTGTACATAGAGGTTATTTACAGTTCAAACCAAGATGATTTGGTATTTTTTTTACTTTCTACAAGTGAAACAATATACTCTTTCATAATATTTATAAACTACCCACCTGTCTCTCTTTGTCTCGATCACCCGCATAGATGCATATATTATTTATTTGTTTGAATGTTAATGAATTTATAAAACATACGGGTTTTCTTATATATAAGTCTTATAGGAAGATGATTCTCTAAATAAGTCTTAGTAACTTTTCAATCATCAAATAAGTCATATTCCTTATATGTTGTGACTTTTTTTTCTTCACAATTTTACCCTTTTAAAACCAACAATTTGTAACTTCTTGGGGGAAGTTACACAAACAGTTGAACTTTTTTTTCTTCCTATTTTTAATCTTCAAATGATCATAACTTTTGATTTACAAAACTTTTTTCGTAAAATTACTATTTTTGAAATCTCTTCACCGAGATCTATCAAACAAGATCCATGAAGCCCATAATATTTCATAGAAAAAAAATACATAGACATTAACATTTACTATGTTCACCGGAAAATGAAATCCATATATTTATCAAACAAGATCCACGAAGTCCGTAATATTTCAAAGAAAAAAAATTACAATTGTGCACTTTTGAAAATAGAACTTAGTTAATGGTTGACTGGTCAATAAAACTTAATTAAGAGAAAAACTCTCAAAATAAGACTTACATATAATAATACTTATTAACTCGGTTGTCATACTAGTTGTTAGGATTAAACAATAATACAAACAAATTGTATAAATAAATGGATCAATTAATATATAATCCCCAACATAAATATATATTTTTTAAAAAAGACACCTATTTTTTGTTTTAACCATTTTGTCCCTCAAACATCCATTTAGTCAATATTCTATTATTTTTAGAGGTCCACGCCAGCAACACCCCACCTCACCCTTACCCACCCCTACCCTCAGCCCCACCCCTACCCACCCCACTGATGGACCTCCGGTGGGCCCAGACACCCATTTATCCAATATTATCTTCTTTTTAAAGGTTCGCGCTAGCGGCATCCCACCTCCACCTCCACCTCCACCTCCACCCATCCCACTATCGGAGCTCCGATAGGCTCGGACACCCATTTACCCAATATTCTCTTATTTTTAAAGGTACGTGCTAGCGGCACTCAATCTCCACCCCCACCCACCCCATTGTCGGAGCTCCGAGGAGCCCCATCAGAGCTCTGACAGTGGAGTGCATAGGGGTGGGGTGCCGCTAGCGCAGATATTTAAAAATAAGAGAATATTGAATAAATGGGTGTTTGGGTCCACTAGAGTTCCGACAGTGGGGGTGGGGGTATGTAGGGGTGGGGTGGGGTGCCGCCGGCGCGGACCTAAAAATAAGAGAATATTAGATAAATTGGTGTTTGAGTGACTAAATGGGTTGAACTAAAAATAAGTATCTTTTTTACAAAATATATATTTATATTGGAGATTATACATTAATTGACCTATTTATTTAAACAATTTATTTGTATTATTGTTTAATCCTAACAACTAATGTGACAATCCAGTTAATAAGTATTATTATATGTAAGTCATATTTTGAGAGTTTTTTTCTTAATTAAATCCTATTAACTAGTCAATCATAATTAGGTTCTATTTTTAAAGGTGTACACAGTAAATATCACTGTCCGTGTAATTCTTTTTCTTTAAAATATTATTGGCTCCATGGATATTGTTTGATAAATTTATGAATTTTATAATTCGATGAACACAATAAATTTTACTGTCTGTATAATATTAACACATCAACTATTACTATCTGTGAAAATGTCTTAGATATAAAAATATTTTATTTTTCGGTGCACACAGTAAATGTTACTGTCTGTGTAGTTTTTTTTTCTTTGAAATATTATGGACTTCTCGATCTTATTTGATAGATCTCGGCGAGGAGATTTCAAAAATGGTAATTTTGTGAAAAATAAATTTGTAAATCAAAAGTTATGATCATTTGAAGATTAAAACTAGGAAGAAAAAGAATTCAACCACTTGTGTGACTTCTCCCAAGAAGTTAAGGATTGTTAGTTTTAAAAGGGTAAAATTGTGAAAAAAATTCCCCAAAAGTAGGAATAGGACTTATTTGGTGATTGAAAAGTCACTAGGACTTATTTAGAAAAATCCTCTTCATATAGGACCTCTATATGAAAAAACCAAAACGTAATAGGTGTGAACACGAACTTTTTGATTAGTATCCTGAGTGTTTTTATGTGTTATATTTTACACAGTGGATTGTTTCAGAATGATCACGCGATTAATACTTCATGGTTTTCTTTAAGGTGTAGATGGATAAAGCTTTGATTAATGTAATTGTATAGAATTCCACGTATATGTAGACTCATGTATTTAACTTCTACATTTGAGGATGAAAACTTGAGATAAAATTTCATGAATATTTACATGTAACAAATCATATTCAATTTGATTTGTTTTTAAATATTTCATAGTTTTATTTTGTAGTTGGATTCCATGTCTCCCCATTTTATGTACTCTGTGTGGGGGCACAAAAAGGATGTTGATAATAATGATTCACGACCTATTTTAACACAATTAGTTGAATATCTACAATGCCCATAAATTAGTGGTTGCAATCCTGATTGTTATTAGTTCATTCAACTTCGACCCTTTGTTGATTATAGCATATTATTTTATTTAAATATTGATCTAAAAACTATTCGCATATCGCAGGAGCATATGGGCTAGTATAATGCAAAATATAGTACTTTGAAGTCTCTAATTGTGGCATGTGCTAACATTTGAACCATTCACTTTAGTTATACTCGTCAATCTCTCTCCCTTCATATTTATCTCTCAAATTTTATTATTCTCACTTATATATTTCCATTCATTTATGTATTTTTTCCTCTAACTTTCATTTGTCAAAAACGATTATTTTTCCTCCATTGCTTTTTATTTATGCTATTTTTTAGAATTACTTTTTTGTTCATATTTTTCGTTCCATTCATTTAAACCGTCAAAGCATCGTGCGCAGCTGAATACTGGTAATACTAGTAATCTATATAATATTATAAAACGGAAGATTGAGATCAATTTTCACTCATTTCTAGCCTATCCACGTGGAAGAGTGAGAAACTATCTATTTTATCTCCATCGAGTGAGTGAGACCTTCTATCCTCGCCTGACTCAGATTATATATTCGCTTTACCCAAATTTTTTGCTTACCGACACTCATTTCCACCTAACAATAAAAAGTTCTTTTAATTATGTATGTATATATATATACATCTATCTCTCAAGAGTCTCTATTTCCCACCCACTTGTCTCTTTGTCCCTCTCAATTGCCCTTTCTTCTTCCCCAAAATATTTAATATCCTATTTCAAAGATCTCTATATATTCTACTCATATAAAGAAGATCTTTGAAAAACGAGAAAAAGTAGCTGATCTTCCTTCGTAGGTCATGGTGGGTCTTGAGAAACAAATTCAACAACTTTCATGGATTGCATTAATTGAAAATTTTGGGTCCTCCAAATAATATAATTTGAGGGTTTCAACTTAATGGAGCAACTGTGTTTTAATCATGCTAGAAAATTTAGAGTATACATAAAAAAATTTGTATGGAGTAAAAAATAGACTCCAGTCAATTAGAGTATGTTGTGCTTGGAGTTCAACTTCGCCTAATAATGAACACTTGCTGTTTGGATCAGATTTTTTTTGTTTTGCGTTAGCTCTGTTTAAATTGTATATCTTTATCCTTGCATCTAAAACATATATGATCAATATTATGATGAGAAAAATCACATTATAACCAGATTGTTCAAATATTTTCTAAAGAGTTATTTTTAAATGCAATAATATGTTAGAGTAATGTATTTCAATTATTTGGTTGATTATCAAATGAATATTAGATTCATTTTAATTTTTATGGGGTTTTACTCGATCTTTTCATATGACGATCAAATTGGTATTTTTCTTAGAATTTGCTACATTGATGACCATTATTAAAACAAATTACCCTTTTTTTTTAATAAAATATCACCCAAAATGAAAGTTTAGTTGTGTGATTTTAATTATTAATAAAAAAAATCTTATTTTTTTAGCACCTAATATCATGTTGTAATCAATATACATATTAAGGTATTATTAGTTCTTCCCACAATCAGAAGGAAAACAATATACTTGACTTTATACCTTTCATTTCCTTTATGCCTTCTAAGTCAGCATATATAAATATATAATATATATTTATAGACACGATTATGTTTTCAAGAATCATTCCAAAATAGAAAAATAATAAAAAAAAATCAATGTCTTCACTGAACACACACACACACACACACACACACACATATATATATATATATATATATATATATATATATATATATATATATATATACACTAATTTGTAGTAACTAATCCTATCATTAATGTTTTTTAAGGCAGGCCATGTGGATCTCTTTCACTATATTTTGTCATTATCTCCCTCTTCTTTTTAAATCTCAGTTTAAATAAGATTGAACTACATAAGCCCATATGTTCTTTTACTCTCTCTTTCGTCTCTCAAAGACTCCAAACGTATTACCTTCCTCTACCTTAAATTACTATATTAAAAACCCTTCATCTATTGATATGTCATTTTTCCCTAACATTTTATCTTCTCCTATTACTTCCACGCTTTTCTTCTTCTCCCATCTTATACAATAACCCTTACATTAAATTTTCTCTACACCTTTTTTAGTTGTCATTGGCCCTTACACTTTCCATATGAACTATAAAACATTAGAGTTCCATCGAAACATGCCTTTCTTATAATTGTTTATTCTCTCGCCAGAGATAAATTATTTTGATCATAATTAGCTTGCTATAGAGCAGGGGTTCCGCCTTGGGAAGAGGGCATGAAGTCCCAACAATATTCAAAATAATCATCAATTTTTTCCATAATAATTCAATTATGGGTTTTGAGAAAATTCGTCAAACGCCTTCTTCTCCAATAGGTTATTCGGGCCATTTTGCCATCACTCTATGTATTTTACTGTAGATAAAGTTACGAGGCTATCACACACACACACACACACACACACACACACATATATATATATATATATATATATATATAAGGCTTTATTTTTATGACAAACAATGAATGTTTTGTATGTAAAAATTACTCTCCTACGTGGAACATCAAAAAGTAGATACTTTTCCTCATGTGAGGCCACTCAGTTATCTTGGTCGGCTTCAGACATACCTAGTCGAATGGGATGTCGACCAACTCCTAGAAAATGAAGCGTCATGAATATCAAAGGTTTCTCAGGTGGAATGAATAATAATACTAAATTTTAAGAGTCTAATTTATTATACACATATGTAACCCCCTAAAAATATAAAGGCACTCCACCTCTTGGGTTCTTAGCCAATATAAGTACATGTTCTCCCTTAACTCAAAGGGATGATTCAATCGAGCACAGTCACACCCCATACTGAACTATTGTACCCACCAGAAATAATATCAACAGTGGACGTAGGCTTTTTACAGCTAAACCACTTTAAAAACTTATCTCTAACGTGTTTATCTAGCTTGCTTAAAATTATTTATTTGTGATTATAAAATTGAACCCCTTCCATTTTTAGACATCAACAGATTGGCACCGTTTGTGGGAACAACTGCATGTCATCATTCATTGCCCCTTTTGATTTATTTTGTTCATGCTCTGCAGAATGAACATTGTTCTTGAAAGAAGCCTAGCGACTGCAGGTAGAAACCCAGATCCATCTGTTCCCCCTAGAGTGACAGATTTCCAAGGAATTTTTCTAAACTTGGTTAAGGGACATGAAGCCATGCAAAAGTAAGTTAGGCGATTGGCTCATACATTGTAAGACAATCCACCAATAAACTTTCTCGAAGGGATATGCCACCTCTGCCAGTTAAGAATGAGAGAAGTAGTCACTCCAAGTCCTCTCATGATAGATTATACCTTCCTGGAGCAACATCATCATTTCGATCAACGAATTACTGCGATGATCAATCTTTCTCTAACGAGAGGTCGAGCGTGTTGGAATGGTTTAGTAGGGAATGTACTTTGGATTATTTGGGTCCCCGAGCAACCAGAAGTCATCATGGAGAGCAAGATCATCCTCGTGAGTGTATCTATGAGATCTATGGCTAGCATGAGAGGCTTTGTTCATGCCTAGAAGAATTCTTAGGAAGAGAGTTCAGTGCATATACACAATAAAGCCACAAAATATGCTTCAGCCAAGTCTAAACCAGATGAACATTCCTGGAAGGATCTATGTAACGCCTAGAAGATCGGCTGGGAGAAATGGCCAAAACTAAGAATCATTTGTAAAGAAGTTTTATTAAGGGATCACCTTTTATTCAGGCTATTGTGGACTACCCCACACCTTCTAAATTCAAGCCACAGGTTGTTACTCCTAAGTATAATGGGAAGACTAATCCAGTCTTTCATATTGAACAGTATCAGGCTGCTACTGATTTCTATTCTGTCCCCGACGAAATGAGGTGCAGACCTTTCTTCAATTCCATCACATACCCAGCCCAAATATGGTACAACAATATTTTTAGAGGTAACATTTCCAGTTTCCATTAGTTAGTCGAACTATGTATTGATAATTTTTGTTTTGGGGCTAAGCCGATCAAGATTGTTACTCATCTCTTGAACGTCCATAAAAAACTTGGAGAAACTACTCAGGAGTACATCGCACACTTCAATAATGAGAAACTAGAGGTGGTAGATTATAAAGAGAAAACAAACATTGCAGCACTGATGAGTGCATTACTCACCAAGGATCTTTATTATTCCCTTGCAAAGAATCCTCCTAAAATAGTGACGGAGTTGATGGCTAAGGCTGGGAAGATTATGAATGCCGAGCAGGTCATAGCTGCTAAGGAAAATATGGAGCTAAAAATAGAAAGCCAGAAGAATCTGGTAAAAAAAGATTTGAAAGACAAGAAGGTTTATAGGATAAAGAAATACGATGAATATACTTCTTTTAACAAGGGTGTCCATAACATATTGGAGGAAATCAGGGGCAGTAAAGACCTAAATTGGCCTAGAAAACTAAATCACCCCCTAAGAGGAGAGTAAATCCAAGTATTATGATTTTCACAGAGATCATATGCACGCTACGGACAATTGCATGGCCCTAAATAATGAAGTGTATAATCTTATTTGGCAAGGAAAATTAACTAAATTCATTGATTGAAATGGTAGTCGAGATGCCAGAAGAATATTCGAGTCATACGGTCGAGGAAAGGATGACACGAAAAGAGAACACAATAATAATTACGAGGACAATCTTGACCTTTCGAAGAAACTTGATGAACCTGGAGTAGGAGTAGGGATAATTTCCTTTGGTTGTCACTTCATTGTAGGAGGAGACGCTGGTGGAGGAGATGGACTTGCCTAGAGAAAAGCTTACCTAAATGAAGCTAAATCTTATCCTACTATAAGAAAGATTAACATCTTTGAGAGCATTGATGTTCGGCCTAGGAAAGTCAACAAGGATCAATTAGTGATCATCTTCTCTAAGAATGATTTAAGCGAAGTACTTTATCCTCATGATGATCCATTAGTCATAACTTTTAGGGTTCACCAAGGTAGAGTATCAAGAATTCTGGTTGACAATGGAAGTTCTCCAGACATCATGTTCTACAACTATTTCCATAGCTTAGGGCTACGAGACAGTAAGCTGAAACCTTATCATAGGCCTTTCATAGTGTTTTGAGGAGAAAGGGAGAATCCCTTGGGAACAATTAAGATGGATGTTGTTGATGTAAAAAACTAAATTTGATCTAATTAATCACAGATAAATATGAGTAAAGAAATAAGACAAGATATTTTTAAAGTGGTCTAGCCTTAATAAAATGACCTACATCTACTGTTTTGTATTACGGGGTGTCTTGCCTTGATCTCAATTAAGTTTGCCTAGTTGGCTTACCTTGCCATGAGGGTATTGCAATGTATTTATAGCCTTTGGGGTGTCAATGTTAATATATAATACTCCTTTATCGAATAGGCATATACATCTGTACATAGTAAGGAATGATGGTAATACAAGAAACATTGAACATGTCTTGTCATTTGGTCTTTCCAATAAGTTTCTCGGTATGCTGAGTAGCTTGGTACTCTAAGTATCTCGGTACTTGATCTTGTGCCATCGTGTCTCCATATAATTGGTCCACGTTAGCTGACTAATTTTTTTTATCAAAACAGAAGCCCCAGTGTTTTACAGTTGAAATTGAATGTGAGAGCGTGGAACATTTTACTCAAAAAGTTGCTTGGGCCTATTTTTCATGTCTTGATTAATTACAGACCTTGAACACTTGTAAAAAATTTCAACTTTGCGTAATAGTTTTGAGTGCGAAATGGTAAATTTGTAAATATTTTGAATTCTGATGACCGCTTGGGTATCTATGTCTTTTTACCTTGATTAGCCATCAAGAACGCAATCGTCGTCAGTTGTGATCATTACTTTTCTCGTTTTTCGAGGCGGTATATATAAAGGCGGTAAAATACGATTATCTTCTATCTTTTTTCCATCTTGTTTCTAGAACCCTTGTTTTCTCATTTTTCTTCTTACGAACGTTCTTTTTTGTCATCTACCTTAGTTGATTCCTTAATCTTCTATAAGAATTTCTTCCTTCCTTCTTCTTTCTTTGCTCCAGTCATCATGGTTTACCTTATCGAGTCATTAGATAAGTTTAGAGCCTATTTTAAGATTCCTTTTTGGGTTGATTTGGAGGAACCTACTTGTCCTTCTGACGTATTTTCTTTAGTTAAGGGACATCGGTTTCCCTCTATTTTTGTAACAGAATGTGATTTTTCTTTCCTTCCTTATCCCCTATGTTTGGAATTTTGCCAATATTTCGATATTGTACCTGCAAAAGTAGTTCCAAATACATGGAGGGTAGTTAATGGCATACATAGGCTAATCAAATTCATGGAACTCATCTTGGGATTCTTGAAATTATGTTTTATTATAAATGGGTCACCAGCGACACGACGTTTTATTTAAAAACCAGGTTTGTTAACAGAGCTTAGTGGTCAATCTCCCTAATTCCAATAGGGATTATTTTGAACATGGGGTTGTGATGAAAAATTAGCAACACCCCCCATTAAAAGGAAATTACGTGTACCAAGGCCCCAGATGTCCTCCTTATGGCAATAGGATAGGTTGTTCTTTATTTTTTAAACTAGCTCTATTTTTGTTTGATGAAATGTGTCACTGACTTTTGCTTTTTTCAATTGGAATTTGTAGTTGACAGTAAAAGAAAACCCCCAAAAGAAAGTGATATTAATATAAAGATTTGACGTTTTTCTGGGGTTTTCATCAATCAGTTGATGGGGAGCACGTGAGAGTTGCTTCCTATTTGTTGAAATATCGGAACACCACTTCCTCTTTTATTGTTCATTCTATTGCTCCTCCTTTGGTGATTGATCTTGAGCAGGATCCAGCATCTTCTTCATCTCTTGAAGAATTTTCTTCTGATTTGTCTACCTCCATTGCTTATTTGATGACGAAGAAGAGGAGAATGCCTAATCTCTTTGCCAAGATTGTCCCTGGTACTGATGGGGAAAAAAGATAAAAGGAGATGTCACACCTGAAGGGACTAAGAAAAAGGATGTTATTCCATCTAGGGGTGCAATCACATCTGTTAAGGAGGTCATTAAAAAGCCCCTTATTTTTCAAAAAGAGGCAACACCTTTGATTGAAGAGGCTGCTCCTTTAAAAAGATTGAGAATGGGTCTTGATGAGAAGACCATTGATGTTGCTGCTCAACCTGTTGGGGTTGAAATACCTTCTTTGAGGGCTGGTCCTCCAGCCTTCATTACTCTTGGTTTGGCTAGGAAATTAATTTGGTCTGGAACTCTTCCTGATCACAGAGCTGCTGAGACCTTTACTCCTCGGGGGAAAGTCTCTGATTTGGCAGCCCAACACCTTGCATAAGTAAGTGTCATTATACCTTATCATTTAAGTTTTTTCAATTTTCATATTCTAACATGAGTTTTTCCTTGTCTTGTAGTTTTTGGTGTATTTTAATAATATCTTGGAAAATGATGAAGCTATCAAAGATGCTTCCTCTTCTAGTGAAGTAGAATAATCCTTTGCTGGGTTATCAAAATCTTTAGAAGATTCCCAACAGAAATATGAGGATGAAAAGATTTTTGGGGAGAATAAAATCAAGGCTACTGAAACGGATCAACAAAAAACTGTGGATGCTGCAAAAGAAGCTGATCTAGCTCGGCAAAAAGCTGTGGATACTTCCAAGGAGGCGGGGGAGGAATTGAAGGTCGCCATTACCAGAAAGGAGGAAGATGAGGGTAAGCTTGAGCAGGCTGAACGGCGTAAGAAAGATCTTAAATAGAACGTAAAATATGTTGAAGATCTTCTTAGGGAAAATACTTCCTTGGAGAGGATGAAGAGAAGGTCTGCTGTGAAGAAGTCCTTTAGCTCTGGCTGGGACAAAGGGTGGAACAAAGCTCTAACCACTGGCTATGCTCAAATGGAGTATGCAAGTTTGAAGTTCTTCAGGGATGGATGGGTTGCAACGTTGAAAGAGTTGAATATTGATGAAGACTCTGAATTATTTCAGAAACATGTCCACGGACCTCCTCCTTCTATTGAAGAAGAAGAAGATGAAGATGGATCTGATGAATCTTCTTTCATGATGGTAGAACAAACACCTTCTACCACTATCCATTAATCTTCTGAGCAAGTTCAGTAGATAACTACTTCTTTCGAGCAACGTCAGATGCTTTCTGAGCAACTTCATCGACCAACTCCTTCTTTAAAATCAACCGAGGTTGGGGATAAGGAGAAGGTGTAACGTTACTCGATAACTTTTTTATTTTACCCTATTTTTTCTTTATTTTGTACCTCTGGTTGTACTCTTATCCATTATGATCAATAAAATTGACTTGTTATTTATCTAAATTTCTCCTCTATTGTTCAATATAGCTGTGTTGTTGTTGATCTATTTTTACTTTTCCTTGCTAGTTTATTGCCAAGATGGAACTATTATGAGCTCATGATGTAGAGTTGATGAAGAAATGTACAGATTATTGCAAAGCTTGTCATGCAGACTTCATTGAAGCATAAATAAGTGACATTCTTGGTCCTAATGCCTCTGAATGAGCAATTAAGGCCTATTGATATTTGAATTATTTACTTAATGAAGCTATAGCGAATAACGTAGCGTACTACAAAATGATTGAAGATCTGTAAGGAATAATCGAAGAACTTTAACTTTAACACAAAGAAGCCACTGCTCTTCATCATGAAGGTTATGAGAAGAAGTACCAACAATTGAGTGTTGATCGGGGTTATGATAAATTTATCTCTGCCCATAATAAAAAAGAGAGTGCACTGAGACTTGAAATTGAGGAGTAGAGAAACATTGCCAAACTGTTGGAGGAAGAAAATATTGCTTTAAGAGAAGAACTAAACATCTAAAATCTGCTTCTTCCTCTGGAGCTCTGATCTTGGTTAATGATGAAGGTATTTCCTTTTTGGAGACTGAAAATACTTCATTAAGAGAAGAATTAGAAACTTTGAAAAGAATTTGACCTGCATCCGCTTCACGGGGTAGAACAAGAGCTAGTCGGAGTATCATTGAAGAGACTAGAACTCAATAAGCCTTAGAAAATCAAGTTGCTCAACCTAAGGAAAAAAATCAAGCTCTGGTAGAGATGTTCCGGAAGATTCAAAATCTTACAGAGCAATTATCCAATTAGAGTTCTGCATTACAGAACAAAGAAAATGTGCTGAAAAGACTTCATCAACATGTTGAACAATTAACTTATCAGTTCCATAAGTAGCCCAGAGAGTTCTGGATGGAGGGATATAATGAAGCTTTATATCATCTCGATGCCAGATTGAAACAATCAAACAATGAAGGGTACAAATAGGGGTGGTTGAATGCCTTAACTGTAATGAAAGTTGAACAAGGAATTGAATTGTGGGATTGGTATGACCCTGGTTTACTTGATCTACCAGTACCACCTTTTCAACTATATATTAATTGGATTCCAGTTAACTCCATTCCTCACAATTTGATTTCCAAATGCCTTGGTGATTACAGTCTCTATGAAGAATTTGAGATATCCAGACCTCCTCATTTGCAAGACCGACCAAGTTCAAGCAACACCAGAATGCTACATGACTTGAATTTTATTAATTCTCCTTACGCTTTAGATGACCCTCCAGCTAGAATGGATCATGTATCGAATCTGAAGGAAAGAAACCAATAGAATAAACTATTTATATTTTGTCAGTGATTGTTATTGTAAATGAAGAAAAATCATCTTTTGTAATTTTGTTTCCTTGGAAATAAAATGATTGCCTGATATTTATTCTATCAATCGTTATGAGATCAACAATAGTAGTGTTGTATTTATAACAATAATGGATTAATTTTCATCCATTGAGTGTATATATTTGACTGAACATTTTTCCCTTTTTGATTTGATTGCCTAGACAATGGAACTTTTGACCCATGTATTTGTCTAGTTGTAGTGACTTATCACCCATAAGTGCCTAAGCAATGGAATTATTTTTATCCCGTGTCCCTGCTTAGTTGTAACAATCTTATCTAGATTGCCTTAGTTCCTAGGCTGTGGATATTTTACCCAACTTATTGCTCAGTTTAGATGCCTTCTTGGGTCACCCATAATCAAGCATAACTTTCCTTGCTCGATTGTTTTATCGACATTATTGGTCTTTATGTTGATGCCAACCAACTTTTAGTTGGTGGTTATTGATGCCAACCAACGTTTAGTTGGTGGTTGCTGATGCCGACCAACTTTTAGTTAGTGATTGTACGTTGTCAAATGCTGCATGCTTCGAAGTTTGTTGTTAATTATAGTGTGTAGCACTAGTACTCCGAAAAAAATGAAATGGGAAATCATTGTTTTCATTCATATTAAAACAATTGAATACATGGGCTGTTACATTACTGGTAGTATTTTCGCAGGTGCTTTGCATTCCATGCATTTTTGAATTCTTCCCCGTCAAGAGTTTCTATTCTGTAAGTGCTAGGTCGAACAACTGTTGTGATACGATAAGGCCCATGTCAATTGGCCTCCAACTTATTTTGCTTTTGAATTACCTTCTTGAGCACATAATCGCCTTCCCTTAGATCACATTTCTTGACCGTTTTATTATAGAACATGGCAGTCTATTGTTGATAGGCTGCATTGCGGATTGCTGCATCCTCTTTGACTTCTTTGAGCATGTCCAAATCCAAGCGTCGCATCAAATCACTCACTGGATAATTGAAGTTAAGCACCCTATGAGTAGTTAATCCTAGCTCAACTGGTATCACTACTTCACTCCCAAAAGCCAATATGTAAGGGGATTCCTCAGTTGCTATTCGAGTAGTTATTCGGTAAGCCCATAACACTGAGTGAAACTTGTTGATCTAATTCCCTTTAGCATCACCTAATCTCTTCTTCAACCCATTCAATATAGTTTTGTTTGCCACCTCTGTTTGACCATTACTTTGGGGATGACTTGGAGCATAATGGACTTTTTGAATGTTGGAAACTCATCATTATCAAATTGGGTACTGTGATCAGTGATAAATGCATGGGGCAGACCATAGTGACAAATAATATTCTTCCAAACGAATTGATAGACCCTTTCATAGGCCATATCGGTGAGGGGTTCTTCTTCCACCCACTTTGTGAAGTAATCAACAGCTACCTCCATATATTTGAATCGTCCTCTTGTAGTTGGTAGAGGCCCAACTAAATTAATTCCCCACATAGTGAATGGCTAAGGTGAAGGGATTGGTGTTAGTAGCACCTGATGAGTTCTTCGTATAGTAAAAAATTGCTAACACTTGTAATATTTTTTAGCATAAGTCGTACAATCAGCGCGCATAATTAGCCAGTAGTATCCTTACATATTCATTCTCTATAGTAGAGTTCTTCCGTCTACATGATCCCCGTAAGATCCTTCATGAATTTTTTCTATGAGGTCCTTGACTTCTGCTGGATGTACAGACCTCTGTAAACCAGTTATCAAACCTCTCATGTATAGAACTCCATTATTCAAAACATATCTAGCAGCCTTATACTTAAACCTTTTGGTTGCAAGTAGGTTGGTTGGTAAAATACCTTCTTAAATATAGGCCCTGATGGGATCCATCCAAGATGGTCCCATATCCAAAGCGTTAAAATTCACCATTAGGTCTTCATCAATACTTCTGCTTGCAAGTACTTCAATGGGGATTATTCTTCGTAGCTCGATGCGAGTAGCTGAAGCTAACCGAGCAAGTGCGCCTGCCCTTGCATTCTTCAGTCTAGGTATTCTGACCACCTGAACAACTGCAAAATTGGCTACGATCTCCAAAGCCTTGGTTAAATATCTTGACATGAACTCTCCTTTTGCTCCGTAAAGACTTAGCATCTGATTCACCACTAATTGTAAATCACTGGACACCACAACTTTCTCTGCATTCAATGATTTAGCTAAGTTGAGTCCTATAATCACGAATTCATTATTGCAAGCTCGGAATTGGAAACGCGGAGCATATTTAATATTTATCCCATCCGGACTGTTCAGAATAATTCTATCCCCGCAACCTATCGCATATGAAGAACCATCAACATATAAATTCCATATAGTAATATTATCATCAAACCCTTGTTCTGATAGAATTCCTTAATGGAATATTTTATCCTTCCTTTCTTCATACTTCTTGTTCGACATTGGTACTTTACCGGGAGATTTAGGTTGATAGGTGGCCATCCCTTCTGTCAATTCTTCTACTAGGAGTTGATTGGGGACATTTTCTGTTGATCCTCTAGCATCCTTGCATTGCTCTACATAATCCCCTTGTTGATCGGAGACATCTGGGCAGGTAAACTCAGCAATGAAATTCTCCACTGCCTGTCCTTTGAGAGAGTATCTCAGCTCATAAATAATGTCTTACTCCCCTAACTCCACTACCCAATACATCAGCCTTCCAAACTATTGCGGCTTATGTAAAGCATGTCTGAGTGGAATGTCAATATATACCACTATTATATGGGCTTGAAAATATGGTTTCATTCTCCTGCTCGCTTCGATCAATGCTAATGATAACTTCTCCAGTTTTAGATACCTGATTTCTACTCCCCTGAATGGCTTGCTAGTATAATAAAATGGTTTTTGCACTTCGTATTCTATTGTTATCAAGGCTGAACTGACTGCACTTTCTGAAATAACTAAGTACAAGTATAGTTTTTCTTCCGCCACTCGCCTGGACAATAAAAGAGGTGGCCCCAAGTATCTCTTCAACTCTAAGAACGCATTCTCACATTCATCGTTCCATTTAAAGGTCTTTCTGAGCACCTTGAAGAATGGAAGACATCTATCAGTTGCTCGGGAAACGAATCGATTGAGAGCTGCAATACGCCCCGTAAGGCTCTGCACTTCCTTCTTGGTGGTTGGAGATTGCAACTCCAGCAAGTCTTTTATCTTATCAGGATTTGCTTCAATACCCCTTTGATTCACATTGTATCCGAGGAACATGCCTTCCTTTACGCTAAAAATTCACTTGGTCGGGTTCAAACTCATCTGGTACTTCTTCAGTTGATCAAATGTTTGTCTTAAATTAGCTATATGGTCAGCAACTTTCTTTCTTTTAGTCAACATGTCGTCGACGTATACCTCCATATTTTTGCCAATCTACTCTGTAAACACCTTATTCACTAGCCTCTAATATGTAGTACCTACATTTTTAAGACCAAAAGGCATAACATTATAACAATATATTCCTCGGGGGGTAATGAAAGAGGTACTTTCCCTGTCTTTTGGCTTCATTTTAATTTGATTATATCCCGAATAGGCATCCATGAAGCTCAGCAGTTCATGCCCTGAGGTTGCATCCACTAGCTAATCTATTCTGGGCAGAGGAAAGTGATATTTTGGGCAATCTTTATTCAGATCTGTGAAGTCCACACACATTCTTCATTTATTATTCTTCTTCTTGACCATCACAATATTAGCTAGCCAATCTGGATATTTCACGTCTTCTATAAAAGAAGCTTTTGTAGCTTTTTCACCTCTTCTTGAATAACTTGGTTCTTCTTCGAACTAAAGACTCTTCTCCTTTACTTCACTGGTTTGATCTCCTTGTTGATATTGAGCTCGTGACATAAGAAAGTTGGGTCTATCCCGGGCATATCCTCGTGACTCCACGTAAATACTTATTTTTTATGCATAAAAAATGCCCCTAGCTCTTGCTTCAATACTGTAAGGACACAAATTTCAAATTGAGTCCATATGTAGTTTTGGCTCAATTCCGGACAAAAACATTTATTCATAGGATAGTATTTAATTGTAATATTCTCAAGCCTATGAAGTATGTGTTGAAGACGTAGCGGCAAAGAATTTAAAGCTTCATCAAAATGCCAGTTTGCGTGCCTCGTTTCTACATCATCAACTAAGGTTCCATGCTCCCAAGGTATGAATGTAATTATATTTATATAGGAGCTTGGAACAAAATTTTATTTGGGTGTTAGGTTTATTAAAAAACCATGTTTTACTTTCAGAATAATTTAATTGAAACTTTAAAATAAAGTACATAAGTTTCTGGGCCAAAAATTGAATTTATCAAAAATTTCTGGAAGTCGTTCGAAGTCTCGTTCGAACGAGTTTTTCGTTCAAACCAGGTTTCGTTCGAACGAGTTTTCCAACGAACCTAAACTGGTCAGTCGTTCGATATGTCGTTCGAACGAGTTTGGTCGTTCTAACGAGATATCTAACGAGTTTCTAACGAGCCCAGTCTGGTCGCTCGTTAGAAGTCTCGTTCGAACGAGAGTCAAGTTCGTTCGAACAAGAGTCAAGTTCGTTCGAACGAGATGCCAGGCGGGAACAGTTTTGAGCAGTTTTTGGCAGTTTTTACCCCATTTCCCCACTTGTTTCTTAACTGATTTTTTAAGGTTTTATTAAGGACGGGAATCATTTTTGAAGGTGGATCTTTTTCATACCATACAAACTCCTAGAGAGTGTTTTGATAGAAAATTTGTTTAAGGAAAAAGATCAAGTTTTGAGTGTTATTCTTTAATGAAAAATCCTACACACTCTAGTGTTTACACCCAATAGTTGTTTATCCAAGTTCTATATACATATCTTTACTTGGAGTTTTGGCACCGGTTTTCTCTACCGAATTGAAAAAGAGACGTTTCAAGTTTCCTTCTACATCCCATCACAAAGAAGAAGAAGTTTGTTGCGGTATTACTCACTTGGAGAAATGCTCCAAGCTTGGGTGACGGTGACCATACAAAGTCCTATCGGTGGATTCCGAGATCGCGGTGGAGCTCCGTGGTTGTCCGCTAGGAAGAGGTTTCTACAAGAAGGAGCAACAAGGCTTGAGAGGGTTCGAGTCGAGGATGTAAGTCTTTTGTCTTGTAATTGTAATTCCATATCTAGTGGACTTGTGTCTAGGGCCGTCCGAGGTTTTTTCCCGTCTTGGGTTTTTCCTCGTACATCGCGGCGTAGTGTGATATTGTTTATTTTATCTTGTACAATAATTTAGAATCCATGCTTTAGGTTTAATTCAAGATAAAATTTGGTTTAATTATCACACTCATTTAATTTGGGACTAAATTAAATTTTGGGTAAATTTGGTTTATTCAAGTCATTTGCTAAAATTGGTTTCGCCTAACTTTGTATAATTGAAAATTATGACTTAGGCAAATTCTAGGACTTGGATTAATGAATTGATTTAATCTTGTTCAATTAAACCAAAATTTGTTTTGTTTAATTGTTGTTGAACCATCATCTTTCAACGCTTCTGCATCTACTATTGAGTTTTAAATACAAAGGAAATTACTCTGCGCACTTACAAATTGGTATCAGAGCAAAAAATGATAAATTATTTCGTTAAGATCTTTTAATTTTTTGGCTAAAATGGATTTTTCCCCATTTTCAAAATTTCCTATTTTCGATGGTTCAAACTACGCGTATTGGAAAGCGCGAATGAGATCGGCACTAAAATCTATCAACGAGAGAGTTTGGATGTCTGTTGTTACCGGGTACTCCCCAGCAACTTACTTAGTTGAAAATGAACGTGTTATCAAACCCGCCGATAGATGGACTGAAAATGAGTATAAACTTGCTAATTTTAATTCCCGTGGTTTAAATGCCTTGTTTAGCGCTGTCACACCGGATGAATTCCGACGTATTATGACGTGTGAAACCTCTAAAGAAGCTTGGGACATTTTACAATTAACTCATGAAGGAACTAGTGTCGTTAAAGCTTCAAAACTCCAAAACCTCACCACTCAATTTGAAACTATCAAAATGGATGAATTAGAAACTTTTGATAAATTTTATGCTAGACTTTCTGATATTATTAATTCATCTTTTAACTTGGGAGAGAAAATACCTGACGACCGTGTTGTAAAGAAAATTTTGAGGTCCCTACCCGATAGATTTATTCCAAAGGTGACCGTTTTAAATTCTTTACCCACTTTAGCCTCTACGAAATTAGAAGAGCTTGTAGGTGATTTACAAACCTATGAACTAGATATGTTTCCCTCTAAAACTGAAAAGAAAATCGAAAAGGGCGTTGCTTTAAAAGCCCGAAAAGAGGTCAAACAAGTAGTAGAGAGCGAGAGTGATAGTGACTCGGAAGATATGGCTTTGTTTGCTCGCAAATTTAGAAAATTTCTTAAATTTAACAAAGATAAATTTAAAAATGATTTTAAGAAATTTGATACTTCTAAACATGATAAAAGCGAGAAGATTTCTAAAGCCGAGAGGATCCCTAAACCTAGTAATGACAATTTAGATAGGGACGAGTCTAACAAGTGTTTTGGTTGTGAAGGTTATGGCCATTGAGCTTATGAGTGCCCCACTAAACTAAGGAAAGAGGGTAAACGACCCACTGCATATAATGCAACCCTTAGTGATAGTGATAAGGAAGAAAAGCCCGATTCCCCCACTAAGAAAAAATTTATGGCTTTTATGGCTAGTCATGTGAGTGATTGTGACAACTCATCGATTGATGAAACGATAGAATATGCCACTTCTAAGGTCATTGTACATGATTCTCTTGTTTTTTATGATAGTGAGAGTGAAGAAGAAAGTGAGAGTGAAAATGAAGAAGAGGTTAATGTGAGTGAACTTCAAAATGCTTTTCAAGAACTTTATAAAGAATCTATTAAATTGAAAAGAGCTAATTTGAAGTTAGAAGCTAGTTTAAAAGAAAGTGTCAAGGTCATTGATGAAAATGTTTTAATAGAAGACCTTAGGACAAATGTGAGGACTCTTCAAGAGAAGCTTGATTATGTAGAAGGCGAAAGAGATAGCCTTAGGGGTTTAATGGAATCCTTGAAAAAGGAGCTTCTTGCTTTTGAAGAGCGAAATATTTTACTAGAATCTAACATTGCTGAATTGGAAAATAAATTAAAAGATTCTAGTAATGTCAAATTTGATTTGGAATGTCGTTCAGAAAAACTAGATAAAATGTTAGGAACTGTCCAAATTAAAAATGACACTTGTGGTTTAGGCTTTAATCCTTGTAATGAATTTACTCATAATGCCCAAACCAATGTTTTAGGAGAATCAACTAGGAATACTTTTAAAGATCACTCCTTAAGTAAATCTTTTCGACATGTTCTTACTTGTACACATTGTGGTCGACAAGGTCATCTTAGGAAATTTTGTTTAGATATTAAACGAATTCTTAGAAAATCCCATAGTAAAGTAACCATGGTAGTTAAAACTCCTACACCCCAAGATAGTCATTCTTCATTAATTTGGGTTAGGAAATCCGACTTGGTTGCCTTACAAAATAGGGATTTTGATTCTCATTTACTTTCACATGCTTCCTCCCTTGCTAAATCTAATGGATGAATGTGTTAGTGTTTGCATACTTTAGCGTTTATACTTCATGCTATATTCATATGCTAAATGTATGCTTGTTTAGTCATTTTCTAGTCATTGCCTTATTTCATATCCCATGCTAGAAATCATGACTTGTTTATCTTTTTGTATTATATTTTGTGTTTGAATTAATTGAAAAATATAAAAAGATTTTTGTTTATCATTTGTGTTTTATTTATTTCATTTAAGCTTAATGAAAAATACAAATGATTTTTGTTTGTCCTTTTGAGTAAATATTTATTTTTGATTAAAAATGTTAAAAACTCAAAAAGATTTTATTTTGTGTGTATTTTAGTTTGACACACTTTATGTGGCATATATTTGTGTTTGAATCCCATCGTTTACGCTCCCATGTAGCTAGAACTTTTGGTTTAGATTTTCAATCCTTAAAATGTTCTTTACCATGTTTTATATGGAGTAGTTGGATTTTGTATTGATTAAATGGATTCTATTTTCATATGCCTCTTTTCACACATGCACGAGCTCTTTTGAAATCTTAATGTCACATGTTATATTTGAGCTTTTTGAGGTGTTCTCCTATCAATCTAGTCATCAACATATCTATGACCTAGGAGGACTAGTGCATGCCAAAATCCGTTGCATGTGAGATTTGTGTGAAAAATGAAAACATGATAAATTCATATATGCACGGGGAAGGGCTCTGAAAGGATGAATTAAATCCTTTGCGATAGTAAGCCACCGTTGATTGGATCTAAAAGAAATACGTGATCCAAAGGCCTAAAAACAGAATATTTGGCATTAAATAGAAAGCAATTGCCAAGGCCTGTGTTTGTTTGATATATTCATTCAAAAACAAAAGAATATATATGCTCATTGAGGGAGAATTGGATGGTATATCAACGGTTTGCACAATGTCCGTTTATCCTAGTTGTCTTTAATGTCATGACTCTATTTGGTTTGTAGAATCATCATCATGCTAGGCTTGTATGCATTGTGTATGTTTGTTCATTGAGTTCAATCTTTATATTGTCACATGAGGTTATATTTAACTGTGATGAAGTTTGCATTCAAATGAGAACTCCGTGAACGTTTCTTAAGTGTTTGGGTCTAAATTTAATTGTTGCTAGTACACACCCCTACACTTCCGTTTCCATATGACACATTTTTGTCATACGAGTGTGCAAACTTATTGTATTTTGTGTCATGTGTGTGTTTATATCTATCTATATATGCACGTACTTATTGGTATATATATATATATATATATATATATATATTTGTTTATCTTTGCCTTGTTTTTATTGCCCATATGCTGTCATGTCTTTTCTTTAAGCTTCAACATGCTATTTATTAGTTCTTTATCCTTTGCCTATTCCTGAACAAAAAGGGGGAGAATGATGATAGGGGGAGAAATGGTATCTAAACCTATTATTATTGTATCTTAGTTTGGGGAAGATTTATCTTAGGGGGAGACGTCTTTCTAAGTAAATGTCATTTGTTTGATAAAGGGGAGAATTATTTTAGGGGGATTAATTATTTAATTGCATTTAATATTTTGATATTCCCTATGCATTTGATGAGTTTGCTTAAGTGTGTAGGCATTCTACTAAAGCGGCATCCTTAAAAGGCAAAGAGTTTAATCCTTGGGTTGAGTCAAGTTTGGGCGGGTTATGTTTTGAGTCTAGTGAGCTTGACGGCCCTTTAGGATTTTTGTTTTGGTTTTTGTCCCGGAATAGCCAAAGGGGGAGATTTGTAAGGACACAAATTTCCAATTGAGTCCATATGTAGTTTTGGCTCAATTCCGGACAAAAACATTTATTCATAGGATAGTATTTAATTGTAATATTCTGAAGCCTATGAAGTATGTGTTGAAGACGTAGCGGCAAAGAATTTAAAGCTTCATCAAAATGCCGGTTTGCGTGCCTCGTTTCTACGTCATCAACTAAGGTTCCATGCTCCCAAGGTATGAATGTAATTATATTTATATAGGAGCTTGGAACAAAATTTTATATGGGTGTTAGGTTTAATAAAAAACCATGTTTTACTTTCAGAATAATTTAATTGAAACTTTAAAATAAAGTACATAAAGTTTCTGTGCCAAAAATTGAATTTATCAAAAATTTCTGGAAGTCGTTCGAAGTCTCGTTCGAACGAGTTTTTCGTTCGAACCAGGTTTCGTTCGAACGAGTTTTCCAACGAACCTAAACTGGTCAGTCGTTCGATATGTCGTTCGAAAGAGTTTGGTCGTTCTAACGAGATATCTAACGAGTTTCTAACGAGCCCAGTCTGGTCGCTCGTTAGAAGTCTCGTTCGAACGAGAGTCAAGTTCGTTCGAACGAGATGCCAGGCGGGAACATTATTGAGCAGTTTTTGGCAATTTTCACCCCATTTCCCCACTTGTTTCTTAACTGATTTTTTAAGGTTTTATTAAGGACGGGAATCATTTTTGAAGGTGGATCTTTTTCATACCATACAAACTCCTAGAGAGTGTTTTGATAGAAAATTTGTTTAAGGAAAAAGATCAAGTTTTGAGTGTTATTCTTTAATGAAAAATCCTACACACTCTAGTGTTTACACCCAATAGTTGTTTATCCAAGTTCTATATACATATCTTTACTTGGAGTTTTGGCACCGATTTTCTCTACCGAATTGAAAAAGAGACGTTTCAAGTTTCCTTCTACATCCCATCACAAAGAAGAAGAAGTTTGTTGCGGTATTACTCACTTGGAGAAAGGCTCCAAGCTTGGGTGAGGGTGACCATACAAAGTCCTATCGGTGGATTCCGAGATAGCGGTTGAGCTCCGTTGTTGTCCTCTAGGAAGAGGTTTCTACAAGAAGGAGCAACAAGGCTTCGAGGATGTAAGTCTTTTGTCTTGTAATTGTAATTCCATATCTAGTGGACTTGTGGCTAGGGCCATCCGAGGTTTTTTCCCGTCTTGGGTTTTTCCTCGTACATCGCGGCGTAGTGTGATATTGTTTATTTTATCTTGTACAATAATTTAGAATCCATGCTTTAGGTTTAATTCAAGATAAAATTTGGTTTAATTATCACACTCATTTAATTTGGGACTAAATTAAATTTTGGGTAAATTTGGTTTATTCAAGTCATTTGCTAAAATTGGTTTCGCCTAACTTTGTATAATTGAAAATTATGACTTAGGCAAATTCTAGGACTTGGATTAATGAATTGATTTAATCTTGTTCAATTAAACCAAAATTTGTTTTTTTTAATTGTTGTTGAACCATCATCTTTCAACGCTTCTGCATCTACTATTGAGTTTTAAATACAAAGGAAATTACTCTGCGCACTTACAAATACTGGATCAAGTGAAGCACCAATCTGAGTTATTCTTTTTGGTTACTCATCATCCAGAATAATACTTTATGTTGTCTCCATTATTTATCCTTTAACGAGTTTCGTTTCATCCCTTGGGTCTAAGGTTTCAATCTCAGACTCATCTGATTCATCCACTTGATAAGTGGTTTTTTTCTTCCAAACATCCTCCAATTCCTCTTACTCGACAGATGAGTAGTAGCACTCTCAAGCTACCTTTTGATCTCCCTTTACAATTCCAACCCCAAAGTTAGTCGAGAAATCTAAACACTGATGTATAGTGGATGGAACTGCTTCAAATTTTTTCAGGCCTACTCTTCCCATAATTATATTGTAGGCTGACGAGACATTCTTATCCATCACGAAGAAGCGTACCTTATCTATTCTGCTAGTTGTCTAGGTACCAATCATGTCTAACTTGATCGTTCCAAGTGGGAGAACTTTTTTCTCCAGAAAACCCAATGAGAGGCCTGTGATACGGCTCCAACTGATTAAGTTTTAAGTTCAAACTATCGAATTAAGGGTAAAATATGATGTCTTCCGAGCTACTATTATCCACCAGCACTCTCAAAATAATTACGTCTTTCATTCTCATTTTGATCACCAGAGGATCATCATGAGGATACAAAATGACTTCCAAATCATTTTTTGCAAAAGCCAGTGACCAACGTATATTTGTTGACCTTCCTTGGGCGTTCTTCTTTTTCCAGATTTATGCGTTGTATATAGGAACAAGCTTGAGCCTCATTGAGGTAAGCTTTACTTTCATTTGTATGATCACCCCCTCATGCGTCTCCTCCTGTAATCATGTTACAATCAAATGAACCGAAAGAAATTGAAAATACCTCACGCTCAGGTTGTCTTGGCCTTTTTTGGAGATCGATATACTCTTTAGGATCATCTTCATGGTCTCTTTGATTATCTTCTCTTGGTCAGCAAGTATTCTTAGACCTCTCCCGATCTCTATTGTTGGTCCTCCCATCATTCTAACGATCAACAAACTTGTTCATATTTCCTCGTCTAATGAGAGCTTCTATCTCATTTTGGAGAGCTACACACTGCTTGGTCATATGACCATGATCTTTATGGAACTCACAATACTTGGATTTATCCCTCCTCTCGGGGGTTGTCCTTAGCTTTTCTGGCCAATGCAGTTCCTCGTTGTTTTTTATTTCCTCCGAAACCTGGTTTATATCCACTTTTAAGGGAGTATAATTTGTATACTTCCTTAAGTGATCCAATATTTCTTTGCTTTTCAACTACTTTCTCCCACCATTATTCTTTTGAGATTTCTTCTTCGACTTACCTTCAGCTTTAGCTTCCACCTTTTCCTCAGCATTCTTCTTCGCAGCCATAGCCTTCTCGTCATTTATAATTTTGGTTGCTTTTTCCATCAATTCAGTCATGGATTTGGGGGGATCCTTGGACAAGGTATAATAAAGCTTGTTGGGTAAAAGACCACTCATGAGAGCTGTAATGGTTATCTTATACTCATAATCTATGACCTCTAGTTTCTCGTTGTTGAAATGAGTAATGTAATCCCTGGTACTTTCACCTGTTTTCTGACTAACACTCAACAAATGTGCTACCCTTTTAACGGGATTTGCACCAAAATAGAAATTTCCTATAAATATCTCTACCGCTTGGTGGAAGGTTGCAATTTACCCCCGAGGAAGGGTGTTGTACCATATCTGAGCAGATCCAGTAATGGTCCCTGAGAACACCCTGCACCTCATTTTATCTGGGACTGCATAAATATTCGTTGTTACTTGGTATTGCTCTATGTGGAGAATAGGATCAATTTTTTCATCGTACTTCGGTGTGATCACAAGAGCCTTGAACTTTGCTGGTGTTGGAAAATCCACAATCGCTTGTAAAAATGGAGATCCCTTAATAAAGGTTCTTCAGAGAGGATTCTTGGCCTTGCCCATCTCTCCTAACCTATCTTCTAACCTATGAATAGATCCTTTCCATGCATCACTTCTAGACCCTGATTTATTTGTATCTGACCGGGCAACAGATCATGCAGAATGTTCCTCTTGGGATCTTTCTCTTCGAGCCGCAGGTCTTGGGTTGGGATGTGATTGGGCTGAGCCTTCCTTTAAATTATTTGGTCGTTGAGAATTCCTCGATGCAGACCAAGGAGCAATTCTATTCCTCCTGGGACCCAAATGTTCGAAGGGTGAGGCTCTGCTCAACCTTTCCAAAGCACTTGGTCTTTCTCGCATTAGAGTGATGTTTTCTTGTGAATTCAGAATTCTCATAGGGGAAGTTGCACCAGGGCGATAAGATGGATCACTTGAGTTTATGGAATAATTGACTATAGTATGTCTGGATCGAGACATAGATCGTGGATGTCGTGAAGATGGAGGATGCATGCTTCTTTAAACGCTTCGTTGGCCTGACTGGGCAGATGCTCCATTTTGGATAGTCTGAATAAACTATCGCATAGTTTCCTGCATAGTCGTCTGTCCCCTGGCTAAGCTTGCCAAAATTCCATTGATATCGTTTACATTTGGACGTATGGGAGAGTTAGGAAGATTCCCTCCATTATTTCTATTGCTATATTCTAGGATATCAGCCATTTATGATGAGTTTTTTTGTGAAAAAAGGCTATGTATAGTCGTTCCCACAGACGACGTCAATCTGTTGATGTAAAAAACTAGATTTGATCTAATTAATTAATCACAGATAAATATGAGTAAAGAAATAACACAAGAGATTTTTAAAGTGGTTCAGCCTTAATAAAATGGCCTATGTCCACTGTTTTGTATTATGGGGTGTCTTTCCTTGATCTCATTTATGTTTGTCTGGCAGGCTTACCCTTCCATGAGGGTATTACAATGTATTTATAGCCTTTGGGTTGTCAATGTGAATAGATAATATTCCTTTATCCAATAGGCATATACATCTGTACATAGTAAGGAATGATGGTAATACAAGAAACATTAAATATGTCTAGTCATTTGGTCTTCCCGATAAGTTGCTCGATATGCTGAGTAGCTTGGTACTATAAGTAGCTCGGTACTTGATCTTGTGACATGTTGGATGACGCGTGTCTCCATTAATTGGTCCACATCATCTGACTAATTTTTGTATCAACAGTTATGTTGGTCGGCACTTGTCCCGCGAGCAGAAAGAAAATGATTCATTTCTTCATACTTGACTAAAATGTCCCTTCAGCTTACAAAATAATTCTTGGCAGAGTGGGAATGAAGCAATTAGAGGCAATACCATCTATTGTGCATCAATGCATGAAGTTTCCTACCAATCATGGAGTCGGCGTAATGAATGGCAAACTAGATGGAAGCACATCCCATAATCTATTTGTCTCACCCATCCACTCTTTGTATTTAGGATATCCCATCACAGCTACTACAAACAATCACCTATTATAGATAAGAAGCGTATATTCGTGGATTAGCATAAACAAAAGTGTGAATATTTAGTTCCCATTAGTATAAATAATCACATATTGAATGTGTACCCATAAGAACTAGAAGTTTAGTTTCTATGCGTAAATTTATTAGTACATTCAAATTCAAATTTAATTTTAATTTTAATTTTAATTTAAAATTGAAATTAAAATCCAATTTATAATATTAATTCCTATTTCCTCTATCTCCTCTAAAGGGTGAGTGGTCCTATACCATTCGAGACCTCATATTTCTGTAGTATACTTAACAAATAATGCACATCGTTCCAATTTGAGGAAAATTCGACAGTTGATCCCCATAATTCTCCAAGTACACTACATAGATTCGCAAGCATGAGTGTTATTTCAATTTATAAATTGAAATAACTCTTAACATCACATCATCTAGTATGTACCCAGAGAACATTAAGATATGGCTGCAGAACTTCCCCCCAAAGTAACAAGTTTAAGCCACTAAGAATATTATTAGACATAAACTATGCAGTCCCAAACTGTCCAAACGGGACAATTCGAGAGATCTCGTTACAGGGGTAATGTCTCTTTAACGGTTCTAAGGGTTATTGAATGCGTACGCATAAGAACTAGAATTCAAGTATCTATTCACACTATATATAATTTAAAGCATGTTTCATTTAATTATGTCTTATCACAATTCGAGAGATTTCATTTAATTATGTAATTTAAAGTATGTTTCATTTAATTTAAAGTCCGCACATAGTAATTTTTGCGTTTTCCATTCCAAAACGTTGCAACAAACTGAACACTACATCCACTTTCACCTCCATGATCATTTAAAGATGTGTCAGTGACTGAGCATTCAAGATTCAAGACATTGAAATGATCACGAATTTTTATGGAGGTATACGACACTGTGGTTTTTATTTTCAAGTCAAATTATATTTCAGGATGTTCATTTTTTTAATCGACGCATTTTTTAAAGGCAATTTTGAAAAATATATATATTTTTATTTTTTAATCTCATTGAAATGAGATATAAATATCATTAAACAAAAAGTCATTTTCATTCGAACAGGCTTTAAATGAGCATCTGATTAGTTGTGTTTTGTTTAATAGAACCAAACTCTTTGGAATGTCGTTATTGGGATAAACGAACAAGATTGCCTTGTCATTGAACGAAATCCATCTCACTAGAGCGATACTGGTGTTTTCGTTCGAACGAGATGCAATTTTCATTCGAATGAAACCACCACCTTGAAAATCATATTTTTATATAAAACCCTGTTTTTATAAGTTTTTTCTTAATATTTTCGACGAAAAAAAATTCCTATATCTTTTTGCAAAAGTTTTAATTTTTATGTTTTAGAAAAATACTTTTCTTTTCCAAATCATACACCCCTCATATAATTTGTTGAGTTGATTGAAACCCTAGTTTCCATACACATTACATCAAACTTGTAGAGTTTTACTCTACTACTGATTTGTGGAGCCGAGGCTCTAATGCTGAAGAAGAAAGGATCTCGCATCCTGAGCTGATCGGTGGATACCGAGGGAAAATCGCTTCCTATTGACTGTACTAGACTGTGTCATAGCTATATAAGAATTGAAGACTAGTGCACTACACTTAGTGGAGATCTAAGTAGTCTGTAAGTCATCGAGGTTTGTCGAATTCTATACAATGATGAATTTCTAGATTTTTCCTGAAAGGATTTTTTCTCATTTTCTTCTTCTTCTCTGCTCAGGTTGGCTTGATTGTTTTCTTGGTTTAAAATAACTTAATTTAGACTTTATACTGCATGCACACCTAATTATTAATCAAGATAAAGTTTAGTTAAAAATTTAATTTGTGTGTACATAACCTAATATACGAACTATCCTTACGAACCCTCTTTCTCTCCTACGCTTCAAATAACTTGGTCCCCTACATGACCTAAAATAGGGAGCCCTGCATTCCAAATCAAATAGGTCACCTATGTGACCTAATATTGGAACCCATGTGCTTTAAATAACTAGGTACTCCAAATGACCTTAAATAGGAAGCCCTATGCTTTGAACCTGTCAATACCTTAAGCGAGCTAAAAAAGTGAGCCCCGCCTCCACTCCAAATTGGTCCCTCGCGTAACTTTAAATAGGAAGCCCTATGCTTCAAAACTCTTGGTCCCCCACGTGACCTTAAATTGTAAACCTTGTGCTTCAAACCTCTCGGTCCCCTACGTGACCTTAAATACGAAGACTTATGGTTCAAATAACTTAGTCCCCCACATGATCTTAAATAGGAAGCTCTGTGCTTCAAACCACCCAGTCCCCTATATGACCCTAAATAGGGATCCCAACCCTCCAAACAAACTCAGTCCACTACGTGACCTAAAATAGGAAGCTCTACATGACCTAAAATATGAATCCCTACGATTCAAAACACTCGGTCCCCTATGCGACCTAAAATAGGATGCCCGATGCTTTAATAACTCGGTCCCCTACTCGACCTAAATTAAGTAGCCCTACGCTTCAATCCCCTTGATCCCCTATGCGACCTAAAATAGGAAGCCAGGTGCTTCTAGTAAACTCGGTCCCCTACGAGACCTATAATGGTAATATTGACGCTTTAAATAATCTTGATCCACTACAAGACCTAAAATAAGAAGCCTTGTGCTTAAAACCACTCGTTCACCTTCGTAATATAAAATAGGCAGCCCTACGTTTTGAAACCAAATCGTACCCCTACGTGACTTAAAATAGGGAGCCCTATTCTCCAAAACCAAATTGATCCTCTATGCGACCTAAAATAAGGGGCGCTACGCTCTAAAACAAAATTGGTCCCATATTTGACATTAAATAGGGACTTTTGCCCTCCAAAGCCATATCGGCCCCCCACATGACCTTAAATAGAAATCCATACACTTTAAACAACTTATCACCCTATATGACCTTAAATAGGAAGTCATGTGATTCAAACAAATGGGTCTCGTACATGAACTTAAATAAAGAGCCCTTCTCTTCAAACTAAATATATCCCTTACGCAACCTAAAATAGGGAGCCTTATACCCCTACAGATATCTCTCCCCCTCAGTTTTTGGAATCACCATACATTCATACTTAATCGCCTAAACCTCAGTTATAGATAAATAGTAAGGATAACCAGTCATGAGGTGGTCCCAAATCGTACAAGCCTGTATTAAAACCCCGCATTTCTACGTTTAGTCCCCTTTGCGACTTTAAATTGAAAAAGGTTGTAATGTTTTGAATCTTTACTAAAACTAAATTCTAAAGTCATAATACCATATACCCACATGGATATATCTCCCTTTTAGTATTTGAAATCACCATACATTCACATTTTATTTCCTAACCCTTAGTTCCCACAAACCAGGAAGGATAACTAATGGTGAGGTCGTCCCACATCTAGAAAGACTCCATTGAAATCTCGTGTTCCTACGTTTGGTACCCTTTGCGACCTTAAAAAAGGTTAGAATATTTTTAGTATTTTCTAAAACTAAAGTCTAGTATCAAAATACCTTATACCCCTATGGATCTCTCTCCCCATTGGTGTTTGAATCACCATACGAACTAAAACTTATACCAATTTATACCAATATCAATACCAATTCAAATTCAAATTCTATTTATACCAATTAGAATTCAATTTCAATTTAGAGAAACGGATCCTATAGAATTACAATTTATACAAATTAAAAAGGTTATTGATGTTTAGATCATTTCGTATGCTTCAGTCCATTTCATAAGGAGCTAAGGGGATGGTAAGACTATTTGGGCAAAGTATAAAGTCCACAAACAATATTGATACTATTTTCAGAATCATACACACATATGTGACATTCCATATATTGATTCCCAAATTGAAAACAACACACTAAAATCTCTTACACCAAAATGAAACAAAAAATGATTCTCTCACCTCCCCCAATCACTCCCCCTACCCCCCCCCCCCCACATCACCCCCTGCTCCACCACTGCCACCCCACACACACACACACACACACTTATACCCCCCCCCCATATCCCCACCCCCATTTCCACCCATCACTCCCCCTTGCCACCCATCCCATTACCCCACACACACACACACATACGCACATACACGCAGTTCTATACACAAACACACATAGTTCTATACACACACACACACATATATATATATATATATATATATATATATATATATATATATATATATATATATATATATATATACACACACAAGAGAGAGAGAGAGAGAGAGAGAGAGAGAGAACTCACTTGAAAACGTAGAGAGAGAGAGAGGTGGGAATTGAAAACGGGGGGAAAAAAGAGGCAGTGTCGCTTTTTACTGAGAAAGTTGTCACGAACCCATCAAGATCTTTGACGGTGACAACTTTCTAAATTTTTCAAGATCATTCACCGTGGCAAGACTGGCCGACCCAAAGGTGACAATTTAGTCTTTTTGGTGTAGTGAGGCAATTGAAAGTCTCTCAACCTCCAAAATACATTCAATAGTGTGTTTGAGTTGTTAGATTTTCATATATTTTTTAATGCAGGAATATGGACCTGTTTATAGGAAATTTTTTAAAATCTTCTCCGTGTGAACGGTTGACTTTTGTTGTGTGCACAATTTCAGCCGGTGCTAAAATATATGTGGATGGGTCCAAAATGGACCGTGTGAATAATTTTTAAGTTAAAGTAAAAAAAGACCTCAAATCATAGGAAATAAAATCAGGTCATTTCCCACTTGGACAACAAAATACATTTTAGAGATATTTCACTTGTTCAACATATTAAAAAAATAGTTTAGAAAAATGTGCAAGTTTGTAGCCAAATGTTCAATCATAAAACTATCAAAGGATACGTCTCCAAAGTATATAGAAATGGAAGTATTGTGTTGTAGAGAGGCTTGTATAATCTTTAAGTTCACAACTCCATACAGTCTGAATGAACGCGCTTCACTCTACGATTCAAGCCTATGTATCTCGAATAACTTAACGACTTAATGTTTTGTTACAGAATTTAGACAACTTTTTTTTATGGAAGAGGGACAGAACCCCCACACATATTATTGCAAACATGAGAAAAATCCTCTCATAAGTGTCACTTACAAGCTCATATCAAAATAAAAACCTTTAGGGAGCCAATGACTAACGGAACAAAAGTTCAAAAAATTTAACTTGGGGCTTTATTATAGCCCCATTTCATGAAGAGAAAAAAATTAAGCTAGCTACCTTGAGAGTCTAATGTATTTATAGCCTATCTTATCCAACTTTAAAGCTCCTCTAACTATCCTAGGAAGCTCCTTGAAATCATGATAAATCTTCATCTCTTTTAATTCAACACCTATATTGGTCAAGCAGTCTTCCACCATGTTTGATTCTATATATCAATGATTCAATGTAAACTTGAGTCTATTTAGGTTTGAGGTGATTTATTTAATGATATCTTTATATGTCCAAGGAGGTTTCTAGCAATTTTTAATAATATTAACTACTAATAAAAGATCCAACTCAATTTGAATGAATTTAATATTGTAGCTAATACATAAATGCAACCCCATTTTCAAAGCCAAGATCTCCACAACAGTGTTTGTAGAAGAACCATTTGAATTAGCAAAGATATGAACAAATTGAGAATTTTCATCTCTAAGAATACCCCCATATCCACTAGGGACTGGATTTCCTCTAGAAGCGACACGCACATTAAGCTTAGAGTAGGGGAGTCCATTGGATTCAATTTGATATAAATTGAGATGGAGAAATAACCACGTCAAATACCTTTAAAATGTCAAATCTTTTTGCAGAACTTTCAATCTAATACATTTGCATATATTAGAAATGAGAGAAATAGATTGAGAGATAATGTTGAACTGGATGAATTTTATAGACTCATAAAGGGCTTTGTTTCTTCCTTTCCAAATTTCCCAACAAACTACATTTGGAATGGCTTTTACATATAACAAATACAATACAAATGTTTCCATTTTTAATCGTCCCCTTTTTCTATTATGTGGCAAAACCTCAAAAACCCAGAAACTCTTGATTACTCCTACTAAAACTCATTCCACATTATCCATATAATGAGAGTATTATGAAGTAATGAACATATGAGTCCAAAAGACAATGACACATCAAAGTCGAGTCTGAAATGATGATTCGGAGTCGATTCAACATGTTATGCCTAAAATACATGAAATAACAAAGAGAATCACACAAGTAATATCATTCACAAAGAGTAACTCCCTCTGCTTCTGGAATTGTCTACAAATCAATGAGGTAATGAATGATATAAAACATGTGAAATATAATAAGATCATCTAATATCACTAAACACAACAAGTATAAATGCCCCCATAACATGAGATGACATGGAAAAAACAACATTTCTCCCCTAAATATCCATTAAATAATATTTCTCTCCTATTAATGTGTCTCCTCTGTAAAGAAGAAAACATAGGATCAACTCCCCCTCTCTTAGACTTTTTCTCAGACTTTTTGACACAAAAAAGTCAAAGAGACGTAGAAAGACATAGATAAAGGGTATAACATGGTACTAAAATGATCAACACATTAAATAGACAAGAACTAGCAAAGAAAAAGATAATATATGAAGTACCAACGCTATAAGGGGAAATCTCAAAGATATCAACATAAGTATGAGCAATATACAACTGTATCAATATATGAATCTGAAAATAGAAACTTGTTGATGAAATATATCAATCAATAAGAATGTGAATCAAGATATGTAATATAAACCAATCTAACTATGATGAGATCATATTGTTATCACTTACAATTGAAAAAAAGATGGGAATCCATAGATAACTTATCCAAAACTTGCTATAGAGTGAGATGAGAGAAAAATAAATGAAACAAGATTAATGTGGTTCAGCCCAAGGAGGTTCTTACATCCACAAGTGCAATTCTAGATAGTATTAGTTTTGTAGAATGAGAGTCTTAGTCTCAATCAGGTTGTCTTTATGGGTTATTCCTTGCCTCTTTAAATATGGGCAAGGGAGTATTTATTTGCATAATAATGAAGTTAATTCAGTGGGATATGTCAGGGGTTTTGTCTTTAAAGAATAAACAAATTTCCACTTTAGAAGGTGGTGAGGAAATAACTATAAATTTGGGATGGGCAAGCATGGGTGGAAGAATGTTCGTTTGTTTCTATTGTGTGAGAGATTTAATGACGTCACTCCACAGTTAGACTCCTTGATATTGGACATATAATTTCACATGCATTGTCTAGGATGTCCAGGAGAAGTAGAATGCGTAAGGTTGATCTCAATCATACCTAAGTCGATCTCATTGTCTACTCAAGCAAGCCTCTTTCTGATCGATAATAATCAAGATGTATCATGTTGATCAGTTTAAGGGTCGTAAAATATTTACGGTACAATATAAGAACCTAAGACTTTCCTCACGAATGAGGTGCGGAGTTGATTTTCTTAAGTATTATGTCTTTTAGGTGTATGCTGAGTAAATTAAGTGAGTGCAGTGTTATCATGTGGAAGGTTGTCGGCTTTGGCAGTTTTGGTTATCTCAAATTCTTCTCAACGCATGCCGCACGCCGCGCTAAATGACTTATAAAATTTTCATGTGGGATTGAACTTTTCACATGTCAAATGCTGGGGTTTAGCATTTGGCATAATTATTATGCGTGTTTGGGGCAGTGCGTGTGTTAGTGTGTGTTAGTCTGACTACATCTGTTTACTTTTCTAGGTGTGATGTTACGCGGGTCATAATTGTACCACATAATTATTGCCAAAAGAGTAAAAGTTTCAAAATTAAACCGTATCAAACTCTCCAATCCATTTCACATTCACTCTAGCTTTATAGAGAGAGAAACTCCCTCCGTTGGTAATTCCTTCCTTCTCTAACTATCCTTATTCCACAACGTCAAATTTCCTGATTTCTTACCGGAAAAACTCTTTCAGGCGAGTTTCTTCAGCTCTTTCATGTCATTAAACTGTAATTATGTGATTTTTCTTGTCTTTAACTTTTTTAGGGTTCAAGGGATGTTATTTATCTCTTAGGGATCCAATTCAAGATTTTCTTCCATTTATTCCATTTTGGGTTCAATTTGTTGTTGTTGGCTATGGTGGTTAGTTGGAATTGAACATTGATTTGGAGTTTATTCGTCTTACGTGGAAATCGAGATGGTTGGCCTAGAATTCGTCCATATAGGGCTTTTTTTAGGTGTTATAAAGTTTAGTCTTACTTAAGCTTTTGGTTTTATGATGCTGAATAGACCCTAAGCCCCCGAACCTTGGTATACCCAAAACTCAACATTTTCTTGATGAGCTACGAGCCTTATGTCCAGAGGTGATTAGAATATTTAACTAAATTAGAATCTTCTTGTAAGAACATTTTTGTCCATTGTCAATATGTATGTTGTACGTTGTTACACCGTTGAAGAAACTCAAGATCGCATCTACATCAACGGATCCGAATATCAAAGCGTCTTCAACATCATAACCTCTGCGAGAATGAACTTGGTAAAGTTTTGTTTTTAAGTCCCTTAAAGTTTCATACTTAGTATTGGGAAATTTTTTATGAAATGTTTTTTATAAAATCAAGAAGTCAGTTTTTTCAAGCAAAAAGAGGCTTTTAAAAGATTTTTTATTTTCTGGTAAACCAGACCGGTCCGCCCCTTTTAAAAATGAACCGATCCGCCTTCGGACCGATCCACCTCTATACCGGATCGATCCGCTGTGCATAAAACCAGTATACCCTGGATCACAGGCAAATCGAAGAAGCCCATTTTAAAAACAAACCGATCCGAGGTCGGACCGAACCGCCTCCAAAACGGATCGATCCGCCTGGGATAATTTTGAACGGATCCGTGAGTGTTTTACCCACCAACTCAAAATTCCTATATATATACCTATTTCGGTGGTTTATTTTTTTCAAGTCTTTGAGAAAACGTTTCTAAAAGTTCAAACACAACAAGACTTCGATTTTTTATATGCCAAACATTTTTTTGATTCACACATAAAAATCCCTATTACTTTTGTGAATCCTTTGGAACCCTAGAACACAAGCTTTGCTATTATTCAACCTTTGTGGGGAGATCTTTGCAACCGAAGGCTACGTGTCATTGCTGAGGGAGTCTCTACAAAGTGTTATGGTTGTGTGTCATTGAGGAGAGCTGCGGTTCTTCCTTTGTTGTTTGGGCTACGAGTCCTTGGAGGGTGTTGCATGTATTCTCTTGCTGAGTTCAAGACTGCGTGTCTTTGTGGGTTGGTTGCGCGTTGATCCATTGCAGATTTCTCTATGTAATTGTAAGTTACGATTTATATATTCATAGTGAAATAAAGGTTTTACCCGAAAGGGGTTTTTTCCTGATATCTGTGTCTCAGCATATTTACTGCGTTGCATGCTTTATTTTTGATGGGTTGATTTAGATGCATGTTTAAGGGATGTATTTATTTGATTAAAAGTAAACTCTAATTAAATAAATTTTACTTGGAAACTTGCGAATTAATTTAATCAAGTATCACTTCGCCGTTATTCGGTATTTTCACTTCTTGCCCAAACATTGTTACCGGGGGGGTTCCCAAAACCTCTCTAGGTTGTTTTCCTCCTAAAGATGAGGATGGCCATCCTGGGTACACCCCACTGTAGCTTCCTCTAGTGGATCTTCACCTCTGTCAATAGGCGTGGAGTTTGAGGGTCCAGAATTTCTAGGACCTAAAGTAACTGACCAGGATAATCACCAACTTAGTGTTGGAAATTTTAAAAATACAGTGTTAAATATCTCTGTTATTGATTTGGAAGTATCGACCATTAGATCTATGTCTAAAAGACTTAAGACCTCATTCTCTCCTATTGAGGATCCATCTGGTAAGGAGAGTACCTTTGGGAGTTTCACTGACTCTTATAACTCCTCTAACACCGATGCGAGATGGCATGACTGTGATGTGTTAGAGGTTGAATTAAATGTGCTGAGAGATATATACAACATCCATATTAGCATTTCCACTAGTCTACCTGACTACGATGAGAGAGTTTATGATACTATGAACTCAAATGAGGTTTGCCTCCCTCTATGGGCACTCCAAATTGGACTTCTCCTACCTTTACACCATGTCATTAAGTCTATCTTGAAGGGGTATGGAGTTACTCTTACCCATCTTCCCCCCAGTGCTTATCGAAAAATTCTTGGGTCAATGATGTTCGGGAACGATCGAACTAGCTTTGACCTCACTGGTGACATATTTTGGTTTTTCCATGGCCTAAAGAACAATGCTAAGCCCCAGGGTATAATTACTTTTCCCCTAGAAATTCCATTTAAGGATGGTTAAGATCGTCCACACTAGTAACCATAGTTAGAAGAACCAATTCATGTTTATGAAGGTAGACTTTTAATTCCATGCCCACAAAAAGGATAGGTCCTGTAAGATTCAAAGTGAAAGGTTACGGAAGAACAAAATTGGTAAACTTTTGTTTTCATTTTCTTTCTTATTTCCCTGATTCATATTGTACTGGCATCTTTTATCCATTTTCAAAGAAGAAATCTCACATGATTCCTATTGTGCAATTGAATTTAGTTGAGACTAACTGTGTGCCCAACCCCCCAAGTTGGAAGTTATGTTCTCCATATCCAAGTCCATTAGTGTTGGGTATCATATTCCCCATCATGGTGCTCCCCTATATAAACATTGGTTCCACTGGTAGAAAAGGTCCAATTGAATCTAATCAGGGCATTGAGGTCGATCAGGTTACTCAGGAAGAAGTTGAAGCAGGTACCAATACTTTGTTATTTTTTATTTGTCTTTATCTTATGCACTGCAGTACAACTAAATTTTGACTTTTGTGCATCTTTCACTCCTATAACTTCGGACTTCGGTACTAAACCTTCATACGAGATAGCACCTAGAGATTTTGATTACCATGGAGATTGCTCGATGTAAGAAGGTGGAGGTCGAGTAGAAGAGAAATATGAAGCTTAGGCCAAGTCCAAGAATAATATTAATGCCCAACAGAGGGATAACGCTGAAAATAGGAAGCAAAAAAGATAAATTCTTAGTAGAAGGTTGAGGAGGTCGTTACTCATGTAAAGTCAAAGGTAAAATCTCCCATGTCCTCTATTCATGTTTCTATGGGTGATAATAGGCCTATTAAATCCCCCACAACTCAAGGTGATCCCAAGTTCCTACGGATAACCAAGTTTAGGACATTCTCATCTACCATTGAGAGGATCCAAATTAAAATATGACCCTCTTGTCGTCTAGTCCATGATCAGGGGTCGATCTCTCATTATGCTGAAGTCGAGGATTTTATGTTTGACCCCAATGAGCCCATAACAATTGATAATCTGTAAAAATGATCCAAACTCAATTTTTAAGCATATGTGCAATGCCATGGATCTGCTCGACTACTATGGGCTCAACAAGGACTTTGGGTTCTTAAGGGGTTATGACCCTGATGCCCTATAGCGGTTGACATAACATTGTCTAGGTGTGATAAGTCGGCTAAGATTATAGTTATTTGATTCTATTCTAAATTTTTCTTCTTAATGACTCTTTTTATTTTTCTACTAAAATGCAATGATTGCCACTAGTTTGAGGGAGAAGGTTGTCAACTTCAAAAGTCTTGAAGAGGTCATAAAAGTACAATGACGAGTTTATTGACTCTAACTAGGCACTTAAAATAGCCAACCATAATCAGAACAAGGTGAACTAGGAGCTTGCACAAGCTAACAAAGCCCCAGGAAAGGTTAAGGAGATCGTAGTAGAAAAAAATTAAGTTGTTTGCTAACTATGATGTTAAAATCGCGTCCTTCCTTTTTTATGGTTATGAGGAGCTTAACAAGAGGTTCACGAAACATTACCCTAACATAGAGGATGTAGTCAGCAAGTGGTAAGGTGGTGATGATGAGGTCACAACTTTGGTCATTGAGCAACTGATAGATGTTGATGAGAGTGCCACTGATGATGACCAGGTTAGTGAAGTTGGCTAGACCATTACTGAGGAGACTGCTCTTCCTGATGCTTATGATACCATTATGTCTGATGTCCCTTTCGATGTTGTTCCTTTAGTTGACCTAGAAGATGATCATGTTCCTAGAATTGCACTTGATGCTGGAGATGCTTCCTTGGATTAAATCCTGTAAAACCTTTAATTTTGTGAATCTTTGTGATTATCGTCCTTTTGTTCCGAACATTTATTATTGCACCTATTTATGAATTGAAAATCAATTTATGGTTCTACTTCTTGTTTGTATGCATATGTATATTTTGACTTTTCCAATTATTTTGCTCGATTAAATTCTGAGCCACCCCTTATAGTTAAGTGTTTTTTACGACCATATATTTGACAAGTGAATGTGGCTGGATTTCACCAGCCTTGCAGTTAGTTCTAGCCGTATAGATACACGGTGGGATCTTATCCACCTGCTGTGTTGACTTACTAGTTTTTAGGTTTTGGGATAGGCATTCTAGTAGTTCCAACTTATAATTGCGTGGTTATATCTTGTCAATCCGACCTGTCTTACTAGTTTCCAACTTTAAACCAAGTTGAGTTATCCCGACTTAGGATCTGCCAATGCTCGTGCTAACTTATTAGTCATATGGAGGGATCTTATTGTCCTGACCATATGTCAACATAGGCTACCAGTGTCGACCAAATGTACTAGGATCTATCCTTGGTTTAGTCATTTATGGTCAGATCTTGTTGTTCATAAGACTAAGATGGATTTCTTAGATTTGGTTAAAACTTCTTGATCATAACATTTCCACAGATGAGGTCATATATAAAGTGTTGGATTATCCTACTACTATTTTAGACATACAATCGGGTGGTCAAATCTCGTCGACCAGGCCTACCTTACTAGCTGCTAGCTTTGGACGAACTTGAGTTATCTTGACTTAGGATCTGCTAATGCTCATTCCAGCTTACTATTCGTATGGAAAAATCTTTTCATCTTGACTCTGATTCAGTATTAGTTATTAGTGTCAACCAAATGTATTAGGATTTATCCCTTCGTTAGCCATTTATGGTCGGATCTTGTAGTCCATAAGACTGCATTAGATTTCTCAGATTTGGTTAAAACTTCTTGATCATGATCTATCCACAGACAAGGTCCCACATGAAGTGAGGTTTTGATTGTGCATATTGACCTTAGTTTTGAGGTGTCTTTGACCTAGGCTTCTTGTACATCTCTTATATTGACGAAATAAATGTTGAATAATGCATAAAACTTGAAATGAAAACATACGTAGAGGATGAAGTTTTGATTCACATCGATCACCAAGTTCAATTACAAGAGAACGAAAGACTACTTAAATATCTTTTTTTCATAATCTGCCATATGTGGTCATCGTTATTGGTAATATTTTCATATTTTTGGAATTCCATCGGTTTTTTAACTTCTCACCTTCTATAGTATCAATCATATATGTTCCAGGTCATAGGACATAAGATATCATGTATGGGACATGCCAATTGGGATCTAAGTTGTTCCCTTTTTGAATGACCTTCTTGAACACTTAGTCTTCTTTGTTTAAAATGCTCGATTTTACCTTTTTATTATAAAACCGATCAATCCTTATCTAGTAGGCAACCACCTATAGGGATGCATTTCCCCGACTTCTTCTACAAGGTCCAGATCGAGTCTTCTCATCAAATTGCTCCTTGGTGAACTAAATTTGAGTACTCGATGGGTGGGAAATCAAATCCCAATGGGCACCATTTCTTCGGTGTTAAATGCTAACATGAATGGGGCCTCGCCTGATTTCGTTCTTGGTGTTGTCCTATATTCCCAAAGTACTCTCTGAATCTCATTCACCTAGTTTCTCTTGGCGTCATTTATCTTTTTCTTCATTCCATTTAGCAGAGTTATGTTCATCACATCAGTATGCCTGTTGCACTGTGGATGACCAGGTGCTGAGTGTAGTTTCTGGATCTTTAAACATATACAGTAATCTTTAAATTCTTTATTATGAAATTGAGTACCGTGATCCGAAATGAAGGTATGTGGAATCCCGTAGGGGAAAATAATGTTCTTCCATATAAAGTGAAAAAAATCTCATACGATATATCGACCAGGGGATTTTCTTCTACTCATTTAGTGAAGTAATCCATTGCTATGACTAGATATTTAAAACTTCACCTTGTCTTTGGTAGGGGACCTACCAGATTAATCCCCCATGTAGCAAAGGGATAAGGGGATGTGATTGCTATTAATGAATATCCTTGACTTTTGTGAATCACTGAATACTTTTGGAACTACTCATGCTTCATCACATAACTTGCACAATCTTGTTTCATAGTGGGACAGTAATACCCTTGAGTGGTGACCCGTTTCACAAATGACTATCCTCCTGAATGGGCCCCAAACAATCCATCGTCTATATCTTTTATTGGATTACTGACCTTAGTGGGGTGGACACATTTGAGTAGTGATATAATAAATCCCCTCCTGAATAGAACCCCACTCCTTCAAGAACATACATTGTTGATTTGTAACGTACCATCCTTGATTCCCTTGGATTTACTAAAATGGTGTCGTTATCCAAGTATTAACAGATGGGATCCACCCATAACAGTCCTATATTTAATTCCAAGATATTGATGCATTGTTCTTCCGTTCTTCGTTGTGACATGATTTCTACTAGGATTGTTCTCCTTAGCTTGGTCCTTGTTGCTGATGACAAGTGAGCGAGTGAAACTACTCACTTGTTTTAGTCTTTGTTATTCTAATGTTTGTATAGCCGAGATACTTGATAGAATTGTTTTTACCTTTGCTAAGTTTTTCACAATCAATTCTTCCCTGGACTCATAAATTTTGAGAATTTGATTCACGGCCAGTTTAGAGTCCTTGTGTCTTATTAATTGCTTAGAATTTGATTCACGACTAGTTGAGAGTCCTTATGTCTTGTTAATTGCTTGGAACCTAATGATAATGCCAATATCAATCCTATAATGAGAGCTTCATATTCTACCTCGTTGTTGGAGGCCTTAAAGTTAAGTCTGGGGGCATATTCGATGTCTATATTGACATGCATGTTGATACCAAACATGCTCCATTGACATTAGCACATTACGAACCATCTAAAAATAGTTGCCACATAGGTAGTTCTTTATCGAAATCTTCTTTGATTAGAAACCATTTTTGAACAATTTTTTCATCTGATTTGTTGGAAAAAAAAGTTTTATAATTTCTCAATTTAGGTTTTATTTTATTTATCCTATTACACCCTATTGCACCTTCGTGACTACTTCCACGTATTCTAAGATAAGAAGTTGATGACATTTTAAGGACTGAAGATCATTTATCATAGTAATATTCAAAAGAGTTGTGACTTGGATTGGTAAAGACTCTAAATATCCGGGGATTATTTTTCAAAAAGATTTTGCATTAAAAGTTTTTAAAATATTTAAAAGGATTCTAAAAGTTTTTTTTAAAACATTTGATTGGTCGTTCGAACGAGATCTGATGCTAGAAATTGTACACGTTAGTTGGAAACACATTCGAACGAGAAATGTTACACCGTTTGAATGAGGTACTAAGTCGTTCGAACGAGCGCGCGAGTTTTTATTTTTTAAACAAATCTGATCCTAATATCTAATGCTTATCTCTTTGCAAAAACTTTCCCTATAAATAGATATACGAGATTAGACTTTGCCCCAATCCTCTTTAGAGTTTTTTGGTGGTCAAACTTTATAATATTTTCATCCAATCCCCTTGGATCTTAAAGTTCACTTTACCAAATCAAGTAGAATATATTCCAAGTTAAAAAAACCCTACTGCAAAAGAAAAAAGGAATTAAAGATTCCCCAGGCTAATCGGTGGATACTGAGGCAACAGTTGCTTATAATGGATGGTGATAGATAGTGTCGTATTACAAAAAAAATTTGAAGGCCCTACATGTTATACTTAGCCATGCTAAGTAGTTTGTAAGTCAATTGTGTTTGTAAAGCTCTTTACAATGTTGAATACTAGGTTTTCCTTACCTTTTCACATGCATGGTTTGACAACATGATTAGTTATTAATTTGATTTGGACTTCATCATTACATATATACCTAAATTCTAATTAAGATGAAATTTAGGCAAACTTGAATTTTTGTGTGATTATCATAAGACATAAATAAATCCATAGAAAACCCCATCTTGTTTTTTCATCTGCCTCATGGGATTTTACATTTAGTTAGCTCGATGTTTCTTATATGCTTCCACTCTGATCAACTGATTTTACTGTTGAGATCTCTTTCAGAGAAGTTTTCTCGAATGTTCTTATTACTGAGATCTCTTCTGAAGAAGTCTGATCGGCTGTTCTTGTTGCTTAGCTCTCTTCCAGATAAGTATGCTTGGTTTCACTTATGGCTAAGGTCTCCTTAAAAGAATTTTTCACGATCGTTCTTATAGATGAGCTCTCTTTAAAAGAAGTTTGCTCGTCCCTTTTTATCTTCGTACGTAAATTATGCCATGAAATCTCCTTCATCCTAACCCTAGATTGTTATTCAGGGCTCATACGTGGTATTGCACTCTCCAAGTTCTATGACCCACGACATTAATCTGCACAATTTTTAGGGATTTTAAATGGCTTGTCAAAGAGGAAGGCATGTGTTTACCATGATTGCATGAGCTTGAAAATAAGTTTTCATTCTTAGGGATGCTTCGATTAAAGCTAGCTCAAACTTCTCCAACTTAGAATAATGGATTTTGGATCCTCGGTGTGCCTTACTTATATAGTATATGAGTTTTTGTACTACTTCATCTTTTTGGACCCCTTCTTTTTTTGGACCAATGCCAAACTGACTGTAGATTCTGACACCGCCAAGTATAAGTAATGTTTTTCTCCTATGATTGGACTCGAAAATAAAGGCATTGACCCAAGTGTTTTTTAACTCTAAAAAAGCTTTATTACATTCCTCGATCTATTCAAATGAGTTTCTGACTATTTTGAAGAACGGGAGGCATTTATCGGTAGATCTTGATATGAACTAGTTTAGTGGAGCTACTCATCCTGTTAATCCCTATATGTCTTTCTTGCTTGCAGGAAATTTCATTTTGATCAAATCTTGGATCTTATCTCGGTTGACCTCTATGCCCCTCTGATTCACTATGAAACTGAGGAACTTTCCTTCCCTCACCCCAAAGATGTATTTGGCCTAATTTAGCTTTATTTTATACTTCTCCAATTGATAAAATGTCCTAATAAGGTGATGTGGTCTATTTCCCTTTTAATCTTCATCAGTGTGTCGTCTACATATACTTCCATAATTTCCATGACCTATTTCTCAAAGACGTTGTTCACCAGTTTTTGGTAGGTAAACCAGATATTCTTCAATCCAAATGGCATTACATTGTAGCATTATGTTCCTTGACTGGTGATGAATGAAATTTTCTCCTCATCTTCTGGCTTCATCTTGATTTGGTTATACCCTGAGTAAGCATCCATGAAATTAGGTAACTCATGTCCGGCAGTAGCATTAACTAGATGGTCAATCCTAGGTAGTGGATAGTGATCCTTGGAAGAATATTTATTGAGGTTGGTAAACTCGACACACATGCTACACTCATCATTTTTCTTCTTTACCATGACTACATTCAAGAGCCACTTCGAATATCTGACATCCTTAATGAAGTATGGCTTCACTAATTTGTCAACCTCCTCTTAAATGGCCAAATTCTTCTCAGGACTGAACACTCGATGCTTTTATCTGATGGATTTGGAATCTTTATCAATGTTGAGTTTATGTCACAGGAATGTTGGGTCTATTCGTGGAATATCTTCATGACTCTGGGTGAATACACTTTTTCTTTGTTTTGGGAGGTGTGTTAATTCTTTCTTGAAGGCTAGATCTAGCGATGAACCAATTATGATGTCTTCTCATAGAATTTGTCAACTAGAATCACAGGTTCTATTTACTCAACGATCTCTCATGTGACCAACTTATCTTTGTCTAGAGTATCCTTCTCGATCTAATAAGTTCCTATTAATTTCTTTTGATCCTCTTACTCAGTAGAGGTGAGATAGCATTCTCGAGCATCAACTTGCTTTCCTTTATTACCCCAACTCCATAGTTTGTTAGGAATTTTGGAACTGGTGAATAATATAAGGCACAACCTTTAATTTTTTTAAACTTACTGTACCAAAGATAATGTTGCAAGAAGAATCGTATCATCTCTATTCGACGAGTTGGCCATGTGTTAACCATAAGCTCGAGCACGATTGTTCTTAAGGGGAACACTTTCACCTATGAAAAGCTGATAAAAGTACTGTGATATGCTTCTAATTGGTTATCTCACAACCTCAAATTCTTGAAACAATTGTAGAATAGGAAATTAGCTGAACTACTGTTGTTGACCAGGATCCTTGCTATCGGCTCTTATGTACCATCATTATGATGACCAGAGGATCACGGTTAAATTGTCCAAACATGTCATCTTTAGATAAGCCAATAATTAAAAGATATTTATTTACCTTCTTGGTGCAAGTTTCCAAAGCATCAACAAGGTTGATTTGTCTAACATGAACATATGCCTTCGCCTCACCGAGGTAGGCCTTCCTTTCTTCCGGTTCATCTTCGTCGCCAGTGTCATCCCCTATTATGAAATTAAACCCAAAGGAGACCATATTGGCTTCATGCACGAGTTCCTTGTATTTTTTGGGTAGATTTAGATCGTCCTCCAAATCGCTATCTTTGCCCCTGTTCTTCTTGGGCACCTTTTTGCAAGGAGACTGTGCTCGGTATTTGGGTTTTTACTCATTTTCTTGACCACCTTTATCAATAAATTTCATCAGTTTGCCACGTCTAATGAAATTTTCAATCTCATTCTTTAAAGTAAGCCAATTATTGGCATTTTAGCCATGATCTGTATAGAACTCGTAGTACTTATCATTGTCTCTTTGATTAGGCATGGTCGTTAATTTACCCGAGTTCATTACTTCCCCAGATCTTGATGAGGAAATGGTATCTGCCTATAGTGATTGGGGTATATTCTTCATATCTTTTCAGCCTTATAACTTTTCTTCCTTGAGGCTTCTCCTTCTTACTAAAGTTCTTGTAGGTCTCGAATTTGGCATGACTGGATTCCTTTGCTACCATTGCCTCATCGGCATTCATATTTTTTTCCGCCTTGGCAAGGAGCTCAACCATCATGCTCTAAGGTTTTTTGGTTAATGTCTAATACAGCTTTTCAGGAACCAAACCTCTCATTCTGGCGATGATGGAAAGTTATTTGTCATAATCAATCACCTCAGTATTCTCCATATTGAATCATGTGATGAATTACCTTGTTTCTCCCACTTTCTGGTGGACATTTAGTAGGTGGGAAACTCTTTTCCCAATCCTTGTTCCAATATTATTGACGAAGAGATCAGCTAACTATTGTAATTTTGATATTTGCCCTCACAGCGGGCTATTATACCATACCTGAGTCGATCCAGTAATGGTCCTAGAAAAGGCTTTGTAGAGCATCTCATCATATACTATATATATATATATATAAGGCATCTTCGCATTGTTACACGTGCAACATTGTATCATATTCCACATTATATTTAGGAATTATAACCGGAGGCTTGAAGCTTGTAGGGTTTAGGTAATCCATGTTGCTGTAGTGAACGTATATCCTTGAATTAAGACCCTCTGCGAAGGTTATTTAATTTAATTATTTTTCCCAATCGGTCTTCCAGAAGTTGGATAGATCCTTTCCAGGGTAGATCCTCTTTCTTTTCCTTTTCTATCACAATCTTATTTGATTGGCCTCGGCTTTCGACTGAGCTCTCTTGCAAGGAAGTATGCTCGGACTTCTCCAACCCTCGAAAATTTGTTCATGACCTCGTTGGATGTTTCACCCTTCTTGTCCCAGATCTTCTTAGCTCCTCTTTGTCGTCTCTGTGTTGGTGCGTCTGATAATACGCAAATATTGCGTATTTCATCTCTCGAACCTACGCATTTTAGCCCCCTTGGGTGTCTTAATCTCTATATTTAATCCCGTTAACCAGACAAACTCGGTTTATATTTTAACATGATATATTAGGTATAATTGGGCTTTTGTAGGTATTTAGGTACTAAGAATGGAGCTCGGACGCATTCCACTTAAGTTCCATAAGCAATCGCACGTTCAAGGTCATTTTAGTCATTTCATAGCTTGGGTACCTGGCCTAACGTCTCGCGGAAGTTGTAGCCCTCCTCTTTAGCTTCGCGTGGCCGTGAACGGTGCGTTATTCTGAGTCCGTATGAAGAAGTTACGGCGATTTCAACGAAAGGAAAGACAGGGAAATCAAAAGAGGAGGAGAAGAGGAAGAAAAGAATGCAGTGTTCTGCCCCTTCTTAATCGATTGATCGACCAAAGGGGTCGGTCGATCGATCCTCATCGACAGTGCGATTTTTGTTCTTGATCGATCGATCGACCAAAGGGGTCGATCGATCGATACCCTGTTTTCAGCAGATATTTTGGCTTTTCTTTTCTTTTCTCTTTTCTTTTCTAATTTAATTCTAACATACTATAAAAAAAATTGTTGTAATAGCTTAGATACACGATTTTAGGGTAGAATAGCTTAGGGTTTGGGTGATTTGGTTAGTTCTTCTTCAATTGTTCTTGGATTGACACCCCATTTGGGTTGAATGTTGACTATTCATCATCCTCTCCATTAATATCGTTTGTATTTCTTCATTTATTGCTTTCTAATTAGATTTACATGCTTTCTAATTTAGGTTTATATGCTTTATTTCCTTGCTTTGTAGTATAGTTTTACAGCGTTTATTTATTGCGTTTATTTATCGCATTTTTACGATGCTTTCTAGGTAATTTAAATTAGGTTGTGTTTTAATAGAAGTCACTCGGGTTAACCCGTTGCTTTGCTTGGTGATAGTGTTTACGTTTTTATTTCGGGTGTGTTGTCCTAGTTATTGCGCCTAGGAGTTTTGACGGGGCGTATCATGTATGCCCCTTGCTTTCGACCTTTCGTGCGCAATTTCCGGGATATTTGTTGACACCAAAATTATATTAGGCTTTTATGCGGATTTAGGGGCATGACAACCCTTGGTTCAATTAACTGTCGAAACGAGACGCATTCTAAATAACTCGTCGACCCATGTAACCATTTTATAAAAATTAGGCCGGGTGAGGAATATTCGACGCAACCTATAGTTTTACTCGCTTTCATAATCTAGTTTCATTTCTCTTGCCTAGATAAACATTTCCCTTTATGCATCTTTTACTTTTTAGTTTGTAATCACCTATTTCCCCTTTTATTTCGGAATATTAAATCATATAAATTCTAGCATCTTGTCCCTGTGGATTTTCGATACCCGACTTATCGATGTGCTTGCCCCCCAAGTGTAGTAGTAATTTAGGTTTGTTTGTATAGTCACGACGAGACAGAAAACAACGACTGTGCACTTTACACCCGCACACCCCTCGCGCGCTATCAAAATGGCGTCGTTGCCGGGGATGAGTTTGTTTTAGACTTTATTTGATTTAATATTTCATAGTATTTTCTTTCTATTTGTATTATTTGCTAATATTTTAGAGGACTTCCACATTTGAGCACTTAGAAACGCTCGAATTTTCCCGCGTGCACTTACTTTGTGGAATTCGCCACTTCGAGCCATTTTTGGGGTAAGCATCTCTTATTCCAATTCTTTTGGTAATCATTGTTATAATTCTAAAAATGCTCGTAATCCTATGACTTTCGGTGAATACTTAGAATCCCAAAGTATAACAAATTCAAATATAACTTTGGGCGAGTATAACGAAAGTCAAAACTTAGGTTATTGGAATTTTGATGATGATGATAATGATTTTGGGCCTTTACCTCCTTATAATAAAATTTTTGAAATGAATTGCAATACTTTTCAAAATTCCTATAATAATGAGTTTTCGTTTAAGTCCGATGGAAATTTTCAAAGTTCTCATTTTCATGCATCCGCACCTCGACCCATGACATTCGGTGAGGGCTTGCGTATGTACTAGAATGACAAAATTAAAAATCGTTATCGGGAAGAAAATCGTTTGTGGGAACATGACTTGGATTTACTATTTGAGTCCGACGACGATTTTTACTTCCGAGACTTTTGAGGTCGAAGAATGTTTTAAACCAAATGAGTTACTTGTACCTACTTTGGAATAAGCCATTTTATACTTTGCCCATCTCGTGATAGATATTGAAAGTGAGGATGAAAATGAAGTAATATCTATTTGCAATGAAATGATTTCTTCTTTGGACCCTAAAGAAGAACATTTCATTGAAAATGATATTATTTCATATGAAACTCAAACTTCATGCGATGATGATTCATCTCATGAGTTTGAATTTCTTTCATCCCCATTTTCATTCTCTATTATCACACTGGAACAGGTACCCGATGATTCGGTTTCAAACTTTAATGTTTTAAAACTTTTCACCGATGAGGAGTACTTGTACGAGTCACCTTCCACGATCGTATTCGTGCCTTCGTGTGCGCCGCTTCTCATTCCAATTTCAAAATCATTGGGAGGATATTCGGCATTTTTCGGTCCCCACTTGTTTTTGTCACCCATTCAATCCAAACCCCCCATCGTCCCTCCAAGACATTTAATTGGCGATGGTTCATTTCTTTCGCCTTACACATGCCTTCTGTTGTTCAAATGGAATTCATATTTTTCGGAGGGCATGCTTGTATGTGAGGGTACACCGGTTATCCTCCAAAGTCAAATTATTTTTATGGTGGACCCTCAGCTATTTAGACTTCTAGTGTATAGTTAGTGTGAGGCCTAAATAGTAGGTTGTATATAATTAGCTTTTTATTTCTTTCTTTTTATTTTTTCCTTCCTTTGTAATTTAGTCCAGTGTAATTAGTTAACTTTTTATTATTTGTTTTTGCTATGATCAGTACTAACTTGTTTTGTAGATTCTTTGGACTTGTTCTTATGGGGATCGCTCCACTTTTGGGTAATATCGTTATTTTCCTCTCTTAACTTAGTTCTTAATACACATTGAGGACAATGTCAAGTTTCAAGTTAGGGGGTGTGGGATATTTTATCCATTTCTTTATTTAGTCCATGTTTTTGCTCACATGTTAGTTACTTAGTATGCTTTTCTTAGAAAAATTGAAAATTTTCAAAAACATTTTCTTTCTTTTTTCTCCTTTTTTGGGCTTTTTGCCTTTGTTTCCAATGATAAAATTCAATAAATTGCCCGGTCCAATAGACAACCCAATGATGCATGTTCTCGATTTCAGAAGTTATTAGACTTTAGTCTTGATTATTGATATTATGAATAACTTCATGAATTAAACTTTAATCCCATGAGCACATGCACTTTTATCGTTCTATCGATTTGGTTTAAGATTTTTATAACTCAGTAATCTTTTGTTGCATTGTATATACTTACACCGAGTAAGATTTGTACCTTTCGTCGTTTATGAGTGTATACACTATTCTTTTCTCATTGAAAACGTTGAATTCGTTGGTAATCTCACTATTCTTTCATTTGATCGTTCATTAATTGAGTTCATACTTTAAATGTGTTACTTGATCATGATTTTCATATATTGTTTTGATTCGAGAATTGCGTAAACTTTTGGAAATGATCATAGGCCATCTTTGTTATATCACCCATATTAGCCTTGACCTCACCCTTTTATGTTTACCCTCATTAACCCCTTTGAGCCTAAATATAGCCTTTCATTTCATAACCCCATTCCCATTATCAACTCTAAATTAGAGTTTTAGCCCATACATACACTTTACATACCTTTGTTTGGAATGTTACATGGGATTGAATGGTGTTGTTATGATGTCAGTTGCAATTTAGGCATTTGAGAGTTTGAAAAGTAAAGAAAAGAAAGTAGTGAAAAAATGAAGAAAAATAGAAAGCAAAAAGCAAAAGAAAAAAATGAGAAAAAGAAGAAAAGAAAAGAAAGAGAAAGTTGTAAATGTTGTATATGGTTAAATAAGCTTTGATTACTCTCCAATTGATATATGTAATGCCGTTTTGGATCTTATTTTCCCATTTTGATATTGCCCGCATTCTCCCATTATCCCGAGTTTTCATCCCGAACACTTCGAATCTTTATATGCATTCCTACATTTCATGCCCTAGCCTAGACTTCATTACAACCCTATTAAAGTCCTATGTGATCTTAGGTTGATGTAATTTAAAAGTCATAATAGTTTTGATAATCTCTGAAAATGCATTTCGCCTCTTTTAGTGTGCGGTATCCTTTCATTGAGATTACATTTTTCATTTTATATATAGCGTTCTTCATTTGTGACATGTGTGCGACCTAGTTTCCATTTAAATTTACTCTATATGCCCGCATGTTCCGTTAGTTACCTCCCTGTTTCGAATGAATTCGCTTGATAAGTGTAATGCCCATGAGGATTGAATATATGCTTGCTTTAACGCTTATCCAGTTTATATAAGTTTTTTGCCAAATCACACTTTGCATGTGCTCGCTCCCCTTCCACAATTTAAGGTTTCAATTCTATGAGGTGCATTCTATAATGTTAATGATTTGGAGTTCTGTTTAAATTCATTCATGTTGCTAATAATGCGTATGAAATCCTTTTCGCCATTTTTGGGCTTGTCACATGTTTGTTTGGGCTTATTTTGAGGAAACCATGTGATGCTTGGGGGTATCATCTCTGAAAACCCTCACGAGACTACACTCGTCCACTAGGATGACCTAGGGGTTTAACGACTTATTGCATATGCGAAATGCAATCGAATCGCCTGCGAAAGTGGCCTTATGCTTTTATATCATTCTTTTGTACTATCTCCTACTTTTGGTTTGCTTGTAGTTCTTGTTGCATCCTATTTCATTGCTACGGACTAGCAATGTGTAAGTTAGGGGGCGTGATAATACGCAAATATTGCGTATTTCATCTCTCGAACCTACGCATTTTATCCCCCTCAGGTGCCCTAATCTCTATATTTAAACCCCATAACCAGACAACCTCGGTTTATATTCTTAACATGCTATATGAGTTATAATTGGGCTTTTGTAGGTATTTAGGTACTAAGAATGGATTTCGGACGCATTTCGCTCAAGTTTCGTACGCAATCGCACATTCAAGGGCATTTTAGTCATTTCACAGCTTGGGAACCTGGCCCGACATCTCACGAAAGTTGTATCCCTCCTAGCTAGCTTCGCGTGGCCACGAACGATGCGCGATTCTGAGTCCGTATGAAGAAGTTACGGTGATTTCAGCGGAAGGAAAGACAAGGAAATCAAAAGAGGAGGAGAAGAGGAAGAAAAGAATGCAGTGTTCTGCCCCTTCTTGATCGATCGATCGACCAAAGGGGTTGATCGATCGATCCCCTGTTTTCAGAAAATATTTTGGCTTTTCTTTTCTTTTCTCTTTTCTTTTCTAATTTAATTCTAACTTACTATAAAAAGCATTTTTTGTTGTAATAGCTTAGATACACGATTTTAGGGTAGAATAGCTTAGGGTTTGGGTGATTTGGTTAGTTCTTCTACAATTGTTCTTGGATTGACACCCCATTTGGGTTTAATGTTGACTATTCATCATCCTCTCCATTAATATAGTTTGTATTTCTTTATTTATTGCTTTCTAATTAGATTTACATGCTTTCTAATTTAGGTTTACATGCTTTATTTCCTTGCTTTCTAGTATAGTTTTTACCGCGTTTATTTATTGCGTTTATTTACCGCATTTTTACGATGCTTTCTAGGTAATTTAAATTAGGTTGTGTTTGAATGGAACTCACTCGGGTTAACGCGTTGCTTTGCTTGGCGATAGTTTTTACGGGTTTATTTCGGGTGCGTTGTCCTAGTTATTGCGCCAAGGAGATTTAACAGGGCGTATCATGTATGTCCCGTGCTTACGACCTTTCGTGCGCAATTTTCGGGATATTTGTTGATGCCAAAATTATATTAGGCTTTTATGCGGATTTAGGGGAGTGACAACCCTTGGTTCAATTAACTGTCGAAACGAGAAGCATTCTAAATAACTCGTCGACCCATGTAACCATTTTATACAAACTAGCCGGGGTGAAGGATATTCGACGCAACCTATAGTTTTACTCACTTTTATAATCTAGTTTCATTTCCCTTGCCTAGATAAACATTTCCCTTTATGCATCTTTTACTTTTTAGTTTGTAATCACCTTTTTCCCCTTTTATTTCGGAATATTAAATCATATAAATTCTAGCATCTTGTCCCTATGGATTTTCGATACCCGACTTATCGATGTGCTTGCCCCGCAAGTGTAGTAGTAATTTAGGTTTGTTTGTATAGTCACGGCGAGACAGAAAACAACGACTGTGCACTTTACACCCGCACACCTCTCGCGCGCTATCAAAATGACGTCGTTGTCAGGGATGAGTTTGTTTTAGAATTTATTTGATTTAATATTTCATTTTATTTTCTTTCTATTTGTATTATTTGCTAATATTTTAGAGGACTTCCACATTTGAGCACTTAGAAACGCTCGAATTTTTCCCGCGCGCACTTACTTTGTGGAATTCGCCACTTCGAGCCATTTTTGGGGTAAGCATGTCTTATTCCAATTCTTTCGCTAATCATTGTTATAATTCTCAAAATGCTCGTAGTCCTATGACTTTCGATGAATACTTAGAATCCCAAAGTATAAAAAATTCAAATATGACTTTGGGCGAGTATAACGAAAGTCAAAACTTAGGTTATTGAAATTTTGATGATGATGATAATGATTTTGGGCCTTTACCTCCTTATAATAGGAATTTTGAAACGAATTGCATTTACTTTGTAGTTTGTAATCACCTTTTCCCCTTTTATATCAGAATATTAAATCATATAAATTCTAGCATCTTGTCCCTGTGGATTTTCGATACCCGACTTACCGATGTGCTTGCCCCGCAAGTGTAGTAGTAATTTAGGTTTGTATAGTCGCGATGAGACAGAAAACAACGACTGTGCACTTTACACCCGCACACCTCTCGCGCGCTACCAGTGCCCTCACTACTTAGGCCCAAATGATTAAAGTTAGAGTTTCTATCCAGTCTTTCTAAGACACTTGGACATCTAAGGAGTAGGTTTATTCATTGTCGTATTCCTATGATCTGATGGTAGAGGTTTCCCCTGGGCATTAGGATCTATCTTCCTTACCTGAATTAGAATTTTTGGATCTCCTACATTTGTTTCGTAAGTCCAAATCTAATCGTCTAGGATTTCCAACTACTCCGTAGGGATGATCCCGCCTCCTGTCCTTGTAGGGAGAAGGGGGTGGCATGTCTATCTCCCATTAGGATTTTTTTCCCCATTGGGGTAACTGGGTTTAATTCGAGATTATTTTGCACATTCAGAAGTCTTTGCATAAATTATTTCCCACTTTACCGCATAGCCTCTTAGCCCCTAGCCAGTCTCATTAAGATTCCTTCAGCGGTTCAACTGCTTTCTGGGTTTTCTGCCATGTTCCAAGTTTTTTTAGAAAAATAGAGTATTGTAATACCTAAAAACATAGTATAACAACTGTTTAACGGAAATTTATTGAAAACAAGGTTTTCAAGGCTAAAAAATGTAAATCTGTGGTGAATTTAAGGATAAAAGATAATCAAATAACGGTCGATCGAAAATAATTCTAGCCTAAACAAATATAGGTAAATTGAAATGTAATCTAATGATTTTCTGGAAATGGGTATTATTTAGTTTAAGAGATAAACAATGGTAGGAAATAACGAAAGGCATGTTATGTTCCCGCAGATGGCATCAATATGTTATCGCTTAAAATTGGTATATTGAAATGATCTTAGATAAAATATATAAGCTTAGATGATAATAGATAAAAATATGGAATGATATGAGAGAGAAACAGATAAAACTAGATTTACATGGTTCTTTCCAAGGAGATGCTTACGTCCACAAGTGTAAGGGTAGATAGTATTAGTCTCGCAGAATGGGAGTCTATAGTCTCAATCAGGTTGTCTTTATGGGTTCTTCCCTGCCTCCTTAAATAAGGACATGGGAGTATTTATTTGTGGAATAATATAGTTAATCCACTAGGATATGTCAGGGGTTTTATTTTCATAGAATAAACAAATACCCACTTTACAAGATAGTGGGGAAATAATTATAAAGTTAGCATGGACAAGCATGGGTGGAAGAATTTTCGTTTGTTTCTATTGTATGAGTGATTTGATATGACGTCGCCCCACTGGATGACTCCTTGATAGTTGGCCTATAATTACATGTGCCTTGTCTGGGACACTCGATCGAGCAGAATGCGTAAGGCTAATCTCAATCATACCCGAGTTTCTCTTATTGTCTACTCGAGTAGACATCTTCACGATCGATAATGAGTCAAGATATATCATATTGATCAGTTTAATGGTCGTACAATATTTACGTTACAACATATATAAGGCACGGATATAGGCATTGTAAGCATCAACATATGGATAAAATAACGATAATCCATAAAACCAACTAAAATGTGGCATAACAATCCAAAATCACTCCATAACAGACATAGGAGCAAAGGTACAACAAAATCCATTCAAACACACCAAATAACAAAGTAATGTCAAAGTATATACAATAGTATCAAAGTACCATAGGCAGTATAACAAAGTATTAACTAAACAAAATTGAGATAAGTGTGACACCCCGACTAATTAAATACCAGGTAGCTACTCCTTTATTCAAATTAATTCAAAATGTCAAGTTGGTTCAGTTCGTAGCATCACTGTCGAAAACATTTTTATAATTACTAGCCACCTAATATTTAAAAAGTGAGTTGTCAATTTTAATTAAATCCGATTAACATGCAATAAATAGATTATGAAATACTAACATAACCACCACAACATAGTCACAATAGAATAACCATAAAAAATAATGAAACTGGAGGAATACTCCTCACAACAATCCGAGTAACTAAAATAAACAAATACCAAGTCTGCATCCCTAAATTAATTACAACCCAAAATCTGAAATAACTGAATAGATGAAGCATCCCTAAAAGGAAATAGGGCGACATGCCCAATAGATGAGAGAATCTGATAATATAGAGTCAAGATTAAAAATGGAGGCGTCTACTATCAAGGTCCTGTAACTTCCACAGCAGCTACAGTACGTCACCTGAATGGAACTCCTATGCTTGGTGTCCTTGTGGCTGGGCACCTAAAAGTTTTTACAAAATAGATTTGAAAGCAAACGGGTCAGAGCCCGATTGTGAAAACAGTTTAAAATACAGCAAGTGTTTAATATCATTAAACAGTGAATATAAAGTACATGATAGTGTGTGCACTCACATGAGTTCCTCACCTCGCAACTAATTGTGCACTCCTATCGTACCCGTACCCATTCTAGTTATTCCCATACTTAGCTAGTCTAATATAAAATCTAACATTGCTATACGATTCACTATTTAATTCCGGCATCTTCATTTAAACAGAGTATCTTACATTTCTTCTCGGTTTCCCATATTAGTAATACTACTTACTAGAGGATTTCCATTTTTTTATCATTACGAAAACGTTGCTATTATTTATACTCACATTTATACATGACAATGAATTTCAAATTACAGTATATTATTCTCATCATAAATATACAAAACTAGCACCCCGAGGCTAAGTTGCGGCGCACACATATTCTGCTATCCAATCCCGGTACTTCATGTACATTAGGCCCACGCATTTCGAATCTCTCAGGAATCGTTCTCAAATGACAACAATCACACATAATAGAGGCGAACATAGTTCACATCACATGGGTCACGCACATACCTACGCTCCCATGATCAGCAAACTTAATAACTTCTCAATAAGTCCTTCTCTAACCTATATCCTCGAGGTACCAATCTAAATCCCCTCGTAGGCACACAAAGATTAGATGGCCCTGATCGAACGCCGACCTCCCATGATACCAAGTACGGTAGGTATGTTATACACAGATAACTACATATACTAAGCATTCGCACATCTCATATATCTCAATATATTAATAGAGGCATACTTCTCGTTCCTGTATCATCATTTAATATCATACACTTATAAGTCCCCGGTTTATATACATTAAAGTTGTCAACTCTTCTCACGTCGTATTTAGGCACTCGTTTCCTAATTCATAAGGGTCATTCGATGTACTACAAGGTTTTAAGTTTTTACTCCTCAACGTACTCCAATCTCCCAATCACTAGTCAATAAGGGAAGGTTATTACTGCATTAAATAAGTCTACAGGGACATTTGAAGTGAAATCAGGCCTAAAAGGCAATTCTGTCAACTCGTTAGAAGTCTCATTCGAACGATGTCGTTCGAACGAAAGGCTTCGAACGAACTACCAACTCGTTATAAGGGGTACTATCATCTCGTTACAAGCTCGTTCGAACGAGGTCATTCGAACGACCTGAGCAGGTCTTCTAACGAGATGGCAGTTTGCGCCCAGAAATTTCCCAATTCGTTTTTCTCAATTTTTCTCTTCTCTAAATTCACCCTAAGATCATCCCAATCGCATTTTAATGTTCTTAAACTTCTCTAAATCCTCTTAGGTCGTTTCTTAACATATTTTTGGGGTTAAATCCTCCAAATCAACATGTAATTAACATAAATCCCCAAATATTACCCTAAACCCTATGAACATGAACCCAGAATTTGATTGTGCCCAATTACTCATCATAAATCCATTTTTAAATCATTATATTTAAGTCTTATAATACTAAATTAGTCCATCGTCATTCTACATGTAAATCCTATCCCAAATTTAGAGTTTCTCCAACAATTTTATTAGTTTTCCTCAAAACTTTCAAGACAAAATAGTTTCTACACTAAACATGGAAGAATTATTCAATTCACTTAAAAATATTAAATCACTTGCCTTAGATTTGTTTCTTCTGAATTGGTGTTGGTGAATGAAGGCTGATTTATCCCCTTTCTCTACAAAATTCTCCCAAGGATGGTGATGGTGGTTGGAGGTTTCTTTTGGAACCTCTTCAAACTCTCCCTTTAACTCCCGTAGCCCTCTAACTCACCTAATGCTAATAATGGACTTAGTGGGTTCATTAGTAATATTTTATTTAACCCTAAAATTCGTGGGTTTTAATTCTCATATTTTTAAAATTACCAAAATACCCTTCTAAGTTGCCGGTTTGGCCTAAAAATGCCCCGGGACCCAAACTAAATCCCCGGCTAGTGTTTTCTGACTATTTCGACCCTTCCGGACACGTTGGCGCACCCAAAATTACCATTCAGTTGATAAAAATATAATTCACTTTTTAATTTAAATAATTTCGTTCCTGACGCGACTGACACGCGCGTCCCAACTAAATTTCCAAATTGTCGTATTTCAGTCTCGCGACAACTTTAATATTTTCAATACTCATGTATTTACATATATACTCAGAAATATTAAATTTTAACATCATAATCAAATACCAACTCACATCTCGCTAGTATTTATACCCGGATTAATTTCGAATTAATTCTCATTTAATTTAATTAATCCCTTAAATAAAATCAATAAAATTACGGGGTATTACATACTTCCCCCCAATAACAGAATTTCATCCCGAAATTCGAAACTAAACAGTACCTGGTAAAAATAACTCCGGTCAGCGCTCGCGCATCTCATCCTCACTCTCCCATGTGGACTCCTCGGCATTATGATGCCGCCACTGAACACGTACTAACGGTACTATCTTCGACCTCAGTTTTCGCTCGCTTCGGTCCAAAATAGCAATCGGCCCCTCCTCGTAGGAACTATCGGGCTGAAGATCGATGTCCTCCAAAGCAATGTGAGTATGGGCCAAATCGTCCCTAAGATATTTCCTTAGTGAGGAAATATGGAACACATCATGAATCCTATGCAAGTGCTCCGGCAACCCAAGTCTGTATGCGACTGGCCCAATCTGCTCGATGATAGGAAATGGCCCCACATATCTTGGTGCCAGTTTCCCCTTCTTCCCAAAACGCATGATCCCCTTCATCGGAGATACTCTGAGTAACACCTGGTCCCCCACCTTGAATTCTCGGAAGAACCGCTTGGCATCAGCATAGCTCTTCTGTCGGTCCTGAGCTACCCGAATACGGCTCCGTATCATCTCTATCCTTGTCGAAGTGTCCTGAATCACTTTCGGTCCAAGGAGTTTGTTATCCCCCACCTCTAACCAACATGCTGGGGAACGACAAGGTCTACCATACAACGCCTCAAATGGAGCCATGCTAATGGTGAACTGGTAGGAGTTATTATAAGCAAACTCCACCAGTGGAAGGTACTACTCCCAACCACCTCCAAAATCTAGGATTCACATACGTAATATGTCCTCCAACATCTGATTTGTCTGCTCTGTTTGCCCATCAGTCTGTGGGTGATATGTTGTACTCAGCCGCAACTCTGTACCCATGGCCTTCTGGAAACTCTCCTAAAATCGTGAAATAAATATCTTGTCTCGGTCAGACACGATATTTAGAGGCATTCCGTGAAGTCTCACTATTTCAGCAATGAAAAGTTGGGCATACTGTCCCGTAGTGTAATCTATCCTTACGGGTAGAAAATGAGCAACTTTGATCAACCTGTCCACAATTACCCATATGGAGTCGTGACCCCTCTGTGACGTAGGTAACCCCGTGATAAAGTCCATGGATATGCTCTCCCATATCCACGTCGAAACCTCTAATGGTTGTAGAAGTCCTGCTGGTTTCTAATGGTCCACCTTTACTAGCTGACAAGTGGCACATTTAGAAATGAACATGGCGATATCCCTCTTCATCCCGCTCCACCAGTACTGTCGTCTCATGTCTTGGTACATCTTATACCCACCAGGGTGTACCGCGAACCATGAGCCGTGTGACTCTGCCATTACTTCGTGTCGCAAGTCTTCCCCTTTCGGAACAACCAGTCTTCCATTGAAGCGCAATCCCTCGTCTAAACTAACGGTATAGGACTCGGCTCCCTCTGATAGTAATCGAACTATCTGCTCTTGACAGAACGAGTCATTTGCCTGGGCCTTTATCACTCTCGTAACAATCTGCGGTGTAACAGTCATCACAAACATGGACGATCGGGCCACTACATCCTGGTGTCCCAACTCCTTTCACTTAGCTTTCCACACCTCAGCCACCTCATCTACTGGCCTACGGCTCAACGCATCTGCTACCATATTAGCCTTCCCTGGGTGATACTGGATATCAAACTGATAATCCTTCACAAACTCAAGCCACCGACGTTGATGCATATTCAGCTCCTTCTACGTGAAGAGGTATTGTAGAGACTTGTGGTCTGTGAACAACCGAAATTTCTCCCCCAAGAGATAGTGTCTCCAACTCCGAAGAGCGAATACGACTGCCGCTAACTCCAAGTCGTGTGTGGGGTAATTCCTCTTGTGAGGCGTAAGCTTACGGGAAGCATAAGCTATTGCCTGACTCTCCTGTTGCAGCACACCTCCAATTCCTTGTAAGGACGCATCGGTGTAAACAAGATACTCAACTCTCGGTTTGGGCAATGCTAACGCAGGTGCTGAGGTCAACTTGTCCTTCAGCTCATCGAATTCCAACTGACAGGCATCGCTCCAGATGAATGCCACACCTTTCCGAGTCAGATGTGTCAAAGGACCCGCTATTTTTGAGAAACCCCGAATAAACCTCCTGTAGTATCCTGCTAGGCCCAAGAAACTACGGATCTCAGTCGGTGTCATGGGCTGTCCCCACTCCCTCATCGTTGATACCTTCCCCGGATCAACAGATATCCCCCGGTCTGAAATGATATGCCCCAAAAACTGAACCTCCTTTAGCTAAAATACACATTTCTCATACTTTGCATAAAGCTCGTTCTAACGTAGCGTCTGCAAAATCTACCTCAAATGCTCGGCGTGCTCCTCTTCTGTCTGGGAGTAAACCAAAATGTCATCAATAAAGACGATGATAAACTGGTCTACGAACTCTCTTAACACCCTATTCATTAAGTCCATAAACACGGCTGGAGCATTGGTCAAGCCAAAAGGCATAACCTGAAATTCATAGGAACCATACCTCGTCAAGAAAGCAGTCTTCGAGACGTCCTGTTCCCTGATACACAACTGATGGTATCCCGATCGCAAATCAATCTTTGAGAAAAAGAAATCTCCTCTCAACTAGTCAAATAAGTCATCGATTCGGGGCAACGGATACTTATTCCGTATCGTGACTTTATTCAACTCCCGGTAATCTACACACAATATCAACGATCCATCCCTCTTCTTTACAAACAACACAGGGGCACCCCATGGCGAAGTACTCCTTCGGATAAACCCCTGACCCAACAACTGATCTATCTGATCCCTTAGCTCTCTCATCTCCGCTGGAGCCATACGGTATGGTGCGCGGGTAATGGGCCGAGTGCTCGGCGTCAAATCAATAACAAAATCTATCTCCCTACTAGGGATAATCCAGGTATATCCTGAAATACATCAGCGAACTCTCTAACGACTGGAATCGTATCAAGTGGTATCACCACTTCCTTAGAGGTCTCCTCCTCTATATAGTACAAATGAGTGGACGATCCTCCCTCAGGGCGAGGCATCGCCACTAAAAACATATCCTGCCCGGGAATGGCAAATATAATACTCCTACTGAAACAATCAATCATGGCTCGGTACGCAACTAACCAATCCATATCAACAATCGCATCGTACTCTGTCATCTCTAATACTAACATATCAGTGGGTAAAGTAAATCTCCCTATCTCTATACCCACACCTCTAAAAATAAGGGAAATCACGAACCCCTACTCAACGGTGAATCTACACAAGTAATCGTGCTCTCTGTAGTGTCTAACAACCCAATAGTGCGTGCGAATCTCGTGGAAATGAAACAATGTGTGGCCCCCGTATCAAATAAAATACGCACCATAGTCCCCTGAATAGAGAACATACCCTCAATAGCAGGTGGATCCTGTGGGACTGCGGCATACTGGAGCAGATACACTCTCCCATACTGAAGCTATCCCTGCTGGACTGGGACCGCTGGGATGGGTGGTAATGCTTCCATCTGTGGTGGTGCTGGGAGGGCGACGGGAAACATAGGCCTCTGTGGCTCATGTCGAGCACCCTACTGCTGCTGCGGTGGGGCCCTGCCCCTATCAGGACAATCTTGGCGTTTGTGACCAATCTTGCCACAAATGAAGCACTTCCCCGGGAAGTTTCCCCCTCGCTTTCCATGCTGCCCACGGCCCTGATGGCCATTACCATTCCTACCTTGACTATACTGGCCCTGTTGAAATTGTTGTTGCCGACCATTCTGGCCCTGATGGCCATGTCTGAAACCTCCCTGACCGTTCCTGAAACCCCCAGATCTGAATCTCTTAGGATCCCCCTGTTGGGAACCCTGATCACCCTGCCTGTGTTGACCCTGAGCAGATTGTGCCCCGCTGGCACCATTTCTCCCTGTCCTGCCCTGATGGCTGGACTCTCCTGATCTCTTACTCTCAGACATGTGAAAGCGGTGATCCTGGCAGTGAAGCAGTGATGCGTTAACCACATCAGATTAAGTGGTCAACGAGAGATTTCCCAACAAGTGCTGTCGGATCCTCCAAGTCAATCCGTCCATAAACTTCTGAATCTTCTTCTCCTCAGTCGAAATCTCATCGGGAAAAATGTTCAAGAGATTAGTGAATTCGACCTCGTACTCGGCCACGGTCTTTCCCTCGTGCTTGAGGTTCATTAACTTCCTCCTCATTTCAGTGTGAACAGCTGATGGAAAATATTTGCGGTCGAACCGTACCCAGAACTCCTGTATAGAAAGGGTGTCTCTCTCCTCCGCGGTGGTAATGGACTCCCACCACTGCAACGCTGATCCTATTAGCTTGAAAGTAGCCAGTATCTGCTTCTGAACATCTGTGCACTCGTACATCCTTAAGTTCCTTTGAATGTCCATCCTCCACTGACTGGACACAACTACGTCGGAGCTACCTGCAAACTCCGGAGGGTGTTCTTTCTGAAAATCATCACGAGCGCGTTCCCAAGAAGACGGGAAGGCATGAGCCTGAACTGGCGTGGCTACCGGCGCCTGAGGTGGTGCCTGCTTCACAACTGCGAGGGCGACATTTATCGCTTGGGATACAATAGCTGCACCCTCTGCGGCATTCATGGTGCCCTGGACTGGTGCAGGCTGTGGCTCGGGCTGAGCATCCCTAGGAACACGCTGTGCACGTCGTGGAGGCATCTGAAATGAGAGTAAAGTCCTATAAGTTCACAGTTATTATCTCAAAATAGCTGAAGAGCGAAACATACATAAAAGAATACAACAGTCCTAAAATATAGGGCTCTACATCAAAGAAAGCTCAGCGGAAACATAACAAGCCGTACAGATCCTAAGGACACTAGAACCTAATGCTCAGATACCACCTCTGACACCCCCGACTAATTAAATACCGGGTAGCAACTCCTTTATTCAAATTAATTCAAAATGTCAAGTTGGTTCAGTTCATAGCATCATTGTCGAAAACATTTTTATAATTACTAGCCACCCAATATTTAAAAAGTGAGTTGTCAATTTTAATTAAATTCGATTAACATGCAATAAATAGATTATGAAATACTAACATAACCACCACAACATAGTCACAATAGAATAACCATAAAAAAATAATGAAACTGGAGGAATACTCCTCACAACAATCCGAGTAACTAAAATAAACAAATACAAAGTCCGCATCCCTAAATTAATTACAACCCAAAATCTGAAATAATTGAATAGATAAAGCATCTCTAAAAGGAAATAGGGCGACATGCCCAACAGATGAGAGAATCTGATAATATAGAGTCAAGATCGAAAATGGAGGCGTCTACTATCAAGGTCCTGTAACTTCCACAGCAGCTACAGTACGTCACTGAATGGAACTCCTATGCTTGGTGTCCTTGTGGCTGGACACCTAAAAGGTTTTTACAAAATAGATTTGAAAGCAAACGGGTCAGAGCCCGATTGTGAAAAAAGTTTAAAATACAGCAAGTGTTTAATATCATTAAACAGTGAATATAAAGTACATGATAGTGTGTGCACTCACATGAGTTCCTCACCTCGCAACTAGTTGTGCACTCCTATCGTACCCGTACCCATTCTAGTTATTCCCATACTTAACTAGTCTAATATAAAATCTAACATTGCTATACGATTCACTATTTAATTCCGGCATCTTCATTTAAACAGAGTATCTTACATTTCTTCTCGGTTTCCCACATTAGTAATACTACTTACTAGAGGATTTCCATTTTTTTATCTTTACAAAAACGTTGTTATTATTTATACTCACATTTATACATGACAATGCATTTTAAATTACAGTATATTATTCTCATCATAAATATACAAAACTAGCACCCCGAGGCTAAGCTGCGGTGCACACATATTCTGCTATCCAATCCCGGTACATCACGCACATTAGGACCACGCATTTCGAATCTCTCAGGAATCTTTCTCAAATGACAACAATCACACATAATAGAGGCGAACATAGTTTACATCACATGGGTCACGCACATACCTACGCTCCCATGATCAGCAAACTTATTAACTTCTCAATAAGTCCTTCTCTAACCTATATCCTCGAGGTACCAATCTAAATCCCCTCGTAGGCACACAAAGATTAGATGGCCCTGATCGAACGTCGACCTCCCATGATACCAAGTACGGTAGGTATGTTATACACAAATAACTACATATACTAAGCATTCGCACATCTCATATATCTCAATATATTAATAGAGGCATACTTCTCGTTCTTGTATCATCATTTAATATCATACACTTATAAGTCCCCGGTTTATATACATTAAAGTTGTCAAATCTTCTCACGTCGTATTTAGGCACTCGTTTCCTAATTCATAAGGGTCATTCGATGTACTACAAGGTTCTAAGTTTTTACTCCTCAACGTACTCCAATCTTCCAATCACTAGTCAATAAGGGAAGGTTATTACTGCATTAAATAAGTCTACGGGACATTTGAAGTGAAATCAGGCCTAAAAGGCCATTCTGTCAACTCGTTAGAAGTCTCATTCGAACGATGTCGTTCGAACGAAAGGCTTCGAACGAACTACCAACTCGTTAGAAGGGGTACTGTCATCTCGTTACAAGCTCGTTCGAACGAGGTCATTCGAACGACCTGAGCAGGTCTTCTAACGAGATGGCAGTTTGCGCCCAGAAATTTCCCAATTCATTTTTCTCAATTTTTCTCTTCTCTAAATTCACCCTAAGATCATCCCAATCGCATTTTAATGTTCTTAAACTTCTATAAATCCTCTTAAGCCGTTTCTTAACATATTTTTGGGGTCAAATCCTCCAAATCAACATGTAATTTACATAAATCCCCAAATATTACCCCAAACCCTATGAACATGAACCCAGAAATTTGATTGTGCCCAATTACTCATTATAAATCCGTTTTTAAATCATTATATTTAAGTCTTAGAATACTAAATTAGTCCATCGTCATTCTACATGTAAATCTTATCCCAAATTTAGAGTTTCTCCAACAATTTTATTAGTTTTTCTCAAAACTTTCAAGACAAAATAGTTTCTACACTAAACATGGAAGAATTATTTAATTCACTTAAAAATATTAAATCACTTGCCTTAGATTTGTTTCTTTTGAATTGGTGTTGGTGAATGAAGGCTGATTTATCCCCTTTCTCTACAAAATTCTCCCAAGGATGGTGATGGTGGTTGGAGGTTTCTTTTGGAACCTCTTCAAACTCTCCCTTTAACTCCTGTAGCCCTCTAACTCACCTAATGCTAATAATGGACTTAGTGGGTTCATTAGTAATATTTTATTTAACCCTAAAATTCGTGGGTTTTAATTCTCATATTTTTAAAATTACCAAAATACCCTTCTAAGTTGCCGGTTTGGCCTAAAAATGCCCCGGGACCCAAACTAAATCCCCAGCTAGTGTTTTCTGACTATTTCGACCCTTCCGGACACGTTGGCGCACCCAAAATTACCATTCGGTTGATAAAAATATAATTCACTTTTTAATTTAAATAATTTCGTTCCTGACGCGACTGACACGCGCGTCCCAACTAAATTTCCAAATTGTCGTATTTCAGTCTCGCGACAACTTTAATATATTCAATACTCATGTATTTCCATATATACTCATAAATATTAAATTTTAACATCATAATCAAATACCAACTCACAACTCGCTAGTATTTATACCCGGATTAATTTCCAATTAATTCTCATTTAATTCAATTAATCCCTTAAATAAAATCAATAAAATTACGGGGTATTACAATAAGTATAAAATCTTTAATAGACATCGATCATATCATCATCATCGAAGTCCTAATATACATTACCATTAATACGAGGAACGTACAGAGGAGGAGGAGCAACAAGTTGTGGTGTAAAAACTGGTACATCGGGGGCAAGTCCGATCCTTTGCAAGTAATCAACAATGAAAGCAAAGTTTGTATGTAGACTATCCTATTCTATGCCCACTGCAGCTAGACAACATCCAAAGAAATCCTCTTTTAAGTCTTCTCAACTCTAATGTCTATAAACTGACCATGCATGTAGGCAAACTATTCCTTCAGTAATTCCCTAGTACCTCGATGAGATCATGCCCCTAGTGTAGTTGCTGGATGAGATGCTGATGCAGGAGTTGGTGCTAGTGCATTCGGGTCCATGGGTTAATGAGATGGTTTATGAGTAGTACGGTATGTGGAAAATGATGAGAACATGCTAGAAATGGTGCCAAGAATAGGAGCAACCTCATTCATAAGGATTTTAGAACTGATACAGATAACCAATAATCAACTGACTATAGGTTAAATCCTCCTGAGTCGTATCTGTGCAAGCTCTCCTCATAACCTCTAGGATAAGATTAGGATATTAATTGACTGTACATAAGCACGACAAACATTAAACTACCTATAATATATCGGAAGTCCTAAGAGTGAAGTTTTGGCATAAGGTTATAGCTAACGAATAAGTGAGTTCCAACCCAATGCGTAGGATAACTAATAATAACATATGCAACCCGATCATGAGAAATCCAATACTATTAATATGTGGTGTAACTAGGATTATACACATGGGCCTTAACACCTAGATGATATGCTAAAGCCTCCTCGGTCAAAATCACCTCAATTCCTCGAACAAATGAAGTAAAAATGATAGGGGAATCGGATATGACCATCATATTCACATAAAACTTAAGGAAAAATGTAGAATTGTCTAACGAGTGTGATCGAAGAAAACACGAAACACAAATAGCTATAATCAATGGAAAATAAATTGACAATTATCACATCTACAAAGATTGTCTAAATCGACATCTCTCTTGGTAGGAATAGGATAAGGCATAAAACCCTCATGTAATGCGGAACCATCTCTCATAAAAAGAATCCTAAATGCATTAAAATTAGGATCTGTAATAGGAATGGAATCTCTCGAGGACTGCCTATGACAAGTCATGGGTGGTGGTGATGAAGGTGACTCTTTAGTACACAAGCTTTCACACAGACCTCTTGGGACACGCAGTAATGAAACTCTCTTCCTGGAATGTGTCTATATAAATAGGATAGGAAGACAACAACGAACAAAAATGTAAAATAAACCTTAAGAGAATATGAGATTAGAAAGAGGTATGAACTTAGAATCCTTAAATATACAATCATATTCCTAGAAGTATACATTAATCCTAGATAAACTCAAAGAAATGTAAATCAACAAACAAGAACAACAATTGGGACTTGCCACAGAATATCTAAAGGAATTTATACTATAGACATGCCATCCTAGGACCTCCTAAGCATATACTTAGGTCCCTATCACTCACCCATTCAATACAAACACTACGTCATAGGCCGAGTACCAATCTGGATGCCATCGGGCACTCCCGAGCCCCATTTGACCCCGATCGTCAAAGAGAAAGCTCAATGAATATTCAAAGGCTTTGAATCCCCTTTTCAATGGTTTGCCCCATGCATGAATAGGTCATATAGATTTGATGAACGTTCTGTTCTACTATCGAAATCGATTTGGAGGCCACCGGGGGCTTTAGGTCCAAATTTTGACCCTAATCAACTTCCTCGCTTGAGTGGAAGCTCAATGGATCTTCGAAGAGCTCCAATTTCCAATGGTCTATCCCCTGCACAAATCCTACTTACGGTTCAGACGAACGATCTATTTTACCCCAAAACTTGATCTGGAGGCCATGGCGCTCTCAGGCTCCGTTTGACTCCTGTTTACTCTTCAACTCAAATAAATGAATCTTCGAAGGGCTCTAAATAACCTTTCCAATGGTCCATCATGTACACGAATCATCCTTACGGTATGGATTAACATTCCATTTTACTCCAAAGGGTCACCACGCACTTTCAGGCCTCATTTATCCAAGGTCAATTTTCCAAACCAAACGAGACTAAATGAATCATTGAAGGGCTCTGAATATCCTTTCCAATGGTCTATCCCGTGCATAGAGTTAGGACAAAGGATCCATTTTCCTTCTGGAATTTCCTGTCTAGTGACCAACGTGCGACTCCGGGCCTCATTTAACCTCGGTCAACTCTTGAACCTGAGAGTGAATCAATGGATTCTTGAAGGGATCTAAATACCGTTTCCAATAGTCCGCCCCATGTGCGATTCTGACTTATAATTTGTGTTTTACGACCGTTTTTCTAGAAGAACCTACCTTAGACTGCCGAATGGAAACCCCAGGACCCTGCCTATCATAAGTGTGTCTAGTATTCCATGCCAATAGGTAGGTCAAGGGAAATGATGATCTGCACCCCTTTGGCCCTATAAATAGAGGCCATGACCTCACTTTGAAAAAAACACCTAAATATCCCTCTCAGCAATTCAGAGAGAATTCCCTCGAATTCAAAGTTGTTCTTTACTAAAATGCCTATATCCCACATTCCTTCCTTCATTTTCATACTCTTTTGAGTAAAATTCCACTCACCTCCTTAAACCACCATCACTCCACCTTGAGGTCAACGCATCTATATGGAAGATATACTTCAAGTTATCATAAGGAGGTCCATTTCTTCCTCTTTGTCTTAAATTTCTCTTAATTTTGCATTAGTTACTTCATTTTCTCTTTAGTATCTTATTTCATTACATCACACATCTTATATTCTAAATTTTTATAATTAGTATTCGTACATACTTTATTTTCTTAGAAAAACCCAAAAAAAAGAAAAATAAGGTTCACTCGTAATTTCCAAAAAGGGATTTCTCATCACACTTTCTCACAATAAAACACCTTTTTTCTACACACACACACTTATAATAAAGTCCCCAGTTACACTTATGGGTTAAATCCCATCTCATATCATTTTCGAATTATGTGGACTTTGATGCTCTCGGGCGATGTTGGCGTCTCGGGAAAATCCATCAATTCGAGTCCTCCCATTTATATTTGTTATTTTATTCTCATGTATTCATGATATATACATTTTATATGGTTGTTTGCTTGTGTCTTGTTCGATATATGCAATCGTTCTTCCATAACAATTCGTGAGTCAACAAACACTCACATCATATTTTTTATTAGTATTATATTGGTAACACTCCTAAGGATGACCTCGCTTCGCCTTTAGCCATGACGCGAGTCGAGTGATTCCATACTTCATTTATATTATGAACCTAGGCACACACATCACAGAGTTATAGAGGAGACGATTAACACATGTCCATGAGAGGCCGAAAGGGAGGAATGGGTGCCTAACACCTTCCCATTCTATAACTTAGTCCCCAGACCTTTGAACTACTTGGTTTTGCAAGCATCAGTATTGTCCTTGGTTCCATTCTCTCAAGGTGGAAACATTTATTTTGCTTGCTTTGTGCACAATAGGATGTCAACTCTACCTCCACATCAACGATGACTGAGCGCCCTTATAACGGATGCAATCTCACCCGCACACCAAAAAAGGGAAAAAGGTGTAAGGAAGGAGGGATCCACCTCTGGAGTTCCCAACCCCCCCCCCCCCCCCCCCCCCCAAATTCGGGATGGCCAGAGTGGAGACTCTACTAGGGACTTCTATAAGAGTACTAGAATCTATTTTTGCATGGGAATTATTCTTTTATGCATGTTTGCATATGAACCTATCTGTATGTTCCCTTTTCTCCTCTCTTTAAGTTTTTGTCTGTATCTCTCTCGTGTATATATAACTTTCCACTCACTTGTACACTTCACACACTTGTATATACTCTTCATATACACTTCACACACTTACACAACTTCACTTTACATTCACATTGCTTCACACACCACTTAGAATATTCATGCTTAGGCTTAACTAGCACACAACTATACTCCCTACACTTGTATATATGCTCACATGTCACACACCACTTATTGTTGATCCATGCATAGGTTCACTACCATGCACACTATCTTGTACTCACATGACACATACTCACTCACATATATCCATGCGTAGTATAGTTGTTATGCTAGAAATACTTGTATATGCTCCCCATTCTACCCATTTAGTTTATTTTTCCCTTTACTCATCATGCAAATAAAAAATGAAAAAAAAATACCCTCTTTGCATAATATATTAATTAAGACTCATGCATTTGTGCACACTAAATCACCAAAGAGCATGTCTATTGACCAAAATTCTATCCCATACTGGGGGGTCACTTTGTGATGGGCGCTGGACCTACGGGATGCAGTTAGCCTAAGATATATGACTCTTACCTTCCATTGGCATCATACCTTTGACGTATATAGAATGATCCCCCCCCCCCCCCCGCATTTTCTCCTTGACCGAACTCACGGCGGGAGGTATATAATATGGAACTCGTTCACGCACATAGGGTATATTAAATTTGATCTCACACGTACTGTCCCCACGAGGTATACAATGAGGCAATTCACGTACACTCAGGTATATCAAATTGATTGTCCACGCGTATCAATTAATAATTGCCCTTATAGGCAAGAGGTATATCGTGGAAGTCATGCCAAAGGGGGGAACCCTTCCACTATCCCAACAATTGCATAAATCTCATATAGATGTCAAGCCTAGGAAACTCATATTTAGTTTACTGGTTACCATGCGAAATTCTTCCAAAATTATGGGTCGGCATACCGCTCAAATTTTTGTACGATTTCGTCTTTTTTTCAAAATAGGACCCCCGAGCCTGAAGAAAAGTCCAACCGTGTTTTACATATTTTTTTCAAAACCCCATTTTTACAGGCTCGGATCCTATCCTGCATTTTTCCTGCATTTAGGCAAACCTAATACAAGTGAGAACCTAATAATAACATTAATAATTATTATGCTGAGATTCCTCTCCTTTTTCCCTCCTTTTCCCCAAAATGCCAAAAAATATTTTTTCTCATCCTTCCAAACTACCCAAAATTTTCTCCCTCCCTCTTTCAAAAATAAATTCGAACCATTTCCCCTCTAAGGTCGATCACATACGTAACTTTGGCTTGGATCCCTATTGGCTTCGATCTTCCATCAAACCACCCTAAAGCTCCGCTGATTCTTTTGCTACCTTGTCCGAGTTTGGGATCAACCTTAGTGATCTCGTCATGCAATGCACTAACCAAGTACCGAATATGCAGCCCGATCTGATGACTGTCTTAGCCCAGCTCAGTGCCAAGATTGACAACCTTCAAATTGAGTTCCATGAGATGCAGCATTACCAAGCCTAGATACCCGAAGAACTTGACCAATCCAAGTGCATAAAAGCTTTATTTTTAAAAATATGTTTTATCTCATATTTGAATTGGTATCGCACTCCCATAAGATACCCCTCACCTCTCTTCTAATAGTGTACACCTAAAGTATCCCTCTAAACATCCTAGTTAAGCTACTCTGCCTAACTAATATGTCACCCCCAAACTCTAAAAGTCCTAAGTAAACTGAGTACTAAGGGCTAAACTTATCCCCAGTTTCAACACTATGCCATGTTCGTGCGTGGGGTGTCTCGCGAAGCGAAATCCAAACAAGGAACCCCCCCGATACACTACTACTTGGCAGTGTCGATCGCCGAGATCCATTAGACCCTCAGTACACAACGTATATATTTATATATATATATATATATATATATATATAAACTCTATCATGATCACTTTTATATATGTATCACAATATACTTCTGGATAGAATCTCCCAGAATGAGAATTAATCTTTATTCATTTTATCTCCTTACTCTAATCAGAGATATATATTTTATCTTGTTCTCATACACAAGTTATATACTACACACACAATTATAATAACCATCCCAACGAGCTATAACTCGAGGATGCAGTCTCATAGTGCCAATCCAAAATTCCAGTTTACTCACTATACCTCCGTACCAAGCCAGACTCTCTCATGGTCATGGTAAACAAATACACAACGGTGGAGGCAGTTATGTTCTCCCTGCAAGTGAAATACACACATCGCACTCGAACTCGGAATGAGATGACCTGGGGATATACTCACCCTACTCCTCAAGCCATGGAATTCACCCACATCGCGCAACCTCCCTAGATCGCACTAGGGAAAATATATAATCTGGTTGTTCCAACCCTACACCAAAGGAAATCCCATGGAAATCAGCCTCTAAGATACACATATATCAATCACACGCAGATATATATGTATTCGTATCATATAATATATACTATAGTAACGTCATATATATATATATATATATATATATATATATATATATATATATATACATTTATCACTCCTCAATTGTATACATGGCTATAATTGCCAATCTCATAATGATATTTAAGTATTCCCTTACATAAATATACCTAACACCTTGATCACTGTTAGGTATTTATATACTCTCCAAATATCCCAATTCATAACCATATAATAAGTATACCCTTAACTTATCTAGAGCCTATAACCCCAAATTTCAATCCTAGTCGCCTCATAGGATTTACCCAATACAGATGGCCCCTACTTATTCCAACCACATAAATACACTCATATATGCTTACCCAATAATTTTTCCAAATGTCACTCTCTTACAAAACATTCGATAAGTCCATACCCAGGATTAACCTCTTAAATAACCCAAGGTGAATTCACAATTGCTCAAGCCCTTTAGAACATAACACTCTATAATGCTCTAATTTAAAAAGGCCCTAAACTTTAAACTCAAAGAGGAAAAAAAATAACAATCTCCAAAATCTTGGGCTGAAAACAGAGTGTCGGTCGACCGGTCCTGGACCCCCGATCGATCGCGGTTTGTAATTAAGCCTAACAAACCAACCAGTGGGCCCTTCCTCCTTGACGCGATCAACCGGCCATAGGGGTGCCGTCGACCGGTCATACCAATCCCTCGAAAATCTGTTTTCCAAAATGCCCACAACCAACCCCAAACTCCCTTTTTATGGCCTCAAATCTCCACCCACAACACTATATTCATATAATCAATGATTTCTAACTAATACATCAATAAATTTGGAGGATTAAACCATTTTTCTTAGATTTGGTCCTAAAAACCCATTAAACCCTAGTTTTCTCATTTCCCCCATTTTAATTCATTTCTTCACTCCATTTAAATGGTTTTAACACTAGAAATCATTAAGAGTTTACATTACATCAATATGTAAACTCATACTCGAATTAACCAAATTTATTTTAGGGGTTTTAACCCAAAATTTTATAGTTTACCAACTATAATATGAGATATATACACTAAATGAAATAAAGCAAGTAAACACTTGCCTGGAGGATAAAATCTGACGACCTCGAGTCGAATCCCGGGGAGTTTGGTCGGAATCTCCCTTTTCTCTCTTCCTCTCCCTTTTCTTTTTTTCTTTCCTTTCTCCCACTCTCTCTCTCTCTTATATAGGAAAGAATAAGGGTTTATCCCTTTAAAACCCAAAAATGACTCGTTTACTCAATTGCGAGTCCCTATTAATCCAAAATTTCTCAAAACTCAATTACTACCCCCGGATACTCTATTCTAACTATCTCAGCCATTCTGAGACCAACCGTGCACTCGAAATCTCCATCCGAGGTACTTGACCAAAAATCACTAATTTAACCCAATACATATCAATGTGGGTTTTCAAATTTAAAATAATTTCCTTTGTCGCTTTACCCAACTGCGACATATAATTAAAATACTCCAACTCATTTACTTAATCCCAAAAGTAAATATAAGCCACATCAAAAATCATCTAATCCTTGAAAACTTCCAAAAATTACTATTCATGACAATTTCTTAAATTCCCAAATTGCACTGAATTATTGAATTTAATTTTCCATAAAAGTTCGGGGTATTACAATGAATAAAAGCATTATGTATGCTTTAGCGATTAGTATAGATAATTCAAATGTAAGAATCATCAAGAGGCAAAACAAAATATGTTCAAAATCAACTTTTATTTTTTTATTAAAGATAATACCGATCTTACATGAAATATCAGCGAAGGAAGACAAACCAACCACCCCTCTCCGCTGACCTAACTATTCCTAAACAAACCTGACAAAGCCAAAATATATAAAATTACCACCAAAATCCCAAATACAAAAACATCCCAATAACCATAGCTTCATAAAAGTCACCAAAAGCTTCATAAAACACCGGATGGCCCCTGCTTCATCATCATTACCATCCCCTGGAGGTCCCCGAGTTTTCCACTCCTGATTAGTACTTCATATGCGCTCTATGGACCAGTACACCCTGACAAACTTGGATATAATCACAACACCATCTTCCATGGTATCAAAAGCACGAACCACCTTTGACCAGTCTCTTCCACTAGGACCTTCTCTACCACCTGCTTCCATAGCCATTTTAGGTAGTCCCTAGATACATGACAGGCCCATCCCACAGACTATGATGGATGGATAAACAGCCGACGGTACTGTCATAAAGAGATGAGTATCATCCTCATCGATTTAGTCAAATCCTCCACCGATAAGAAATTTATTATATGAGGGGGAACGACCTGTTCCCACCTGACTTGGCACAAGAGCCGCTAGGGGAAATAGAAGGAAGTCTACTAGTCCCACCAGCTGCACATACCGATAATCTCCAAGATACAAGACAGGCAATAAGTCCCCCATGCACTAACCAGTGAAGACACTACACTTAGTGATCTACAAGCCAGTTTACTCAACTCTCCATAGATGGGTCAAAGCTGAAGAAAGATCAGATAAATAAATTTGGCACAACCACAAAAAGGTTACTCAGGAGGGGCCACCAAACGAAACCTCTTCGCAAGCCACATGAACAGCATTATGGGGCTCCCACTCAGAATGTGAGAATGACCCTCCTTCCAAACATCCAAGTTATTCAGGGTCTCATATAAAACTACTGCCGAAGGGTTATAGCGGTAAGACATCCAGGCCGTTATCACAATAACCTGGGTATCAACAATAAAGTCCCCAATCACTAACAATAGCCTCGTAGTAAGGCCTAAGGTGCAACCCCAGCGAAGTTGACATCCTCAAAATCCCTCAGGCGCATTGAATACATAACTGCCCAGAAGAAAAATGGCCCCTTTGACAATCAATGGTCTAGACACCGAGGGAGTTATGTGAAGCAATTTCGATAAGAAAATTTAGGGAGAATGGGAGAAATCAGGCATAACTGCTGCCACACTGGAGTTGACCCCCCAACATGGCTGAAAACTCCTCATAAATGGGATAGACCTTGTCCAGACCAAAACAAAAAATGTGATCTTTAGGGTACAAAAATTGCACAGCTGCAGCCAACATGTTCCAGTCTATAGCGCAGTTGCAGGTTAAAAGCATCATAGTCAATATTATACAAACACATGCTCTCCAAACCATCAAGATACGAAGCAAATCCTTCATGCATGGGAAGAGTCATTTGAAAAGGAGGAATTTAAAACAAAGAAGAAGAATGTGGGTATTGGTGGAGAAAAAACCATCCCATACACCCCTTTTTATACTTTAAAACTTTGACTAAAGACAAGGGACGTAGAAACTCGAGCAGAACACAACCCCACTTGAGTACTCTGAAGTGCAGGAAAGTGCAATCAAAGCCTATGGATGATCTGACTTGACTCCCATGTTGATCGGCAAGTCAAGGGGTATGCCGATCGGCAACCCCCCTTTTTTGGAAAATTCCATCTTTTCTCTTTCATCAAAATCAATTTCACAAAAATCCTCATTTTGGAAAAACTACCCCGGTTATTGATTCATTTTTCTCTAAAGAAAATCATTTATATTAAAATAACTTCGTACTCAAATATCCTTTTTCCATGAGTTATTTACTTTTACTCCTTTTTCCTAATAATAATCGTTTAGCCTTTCGTTATCATTTCCATACTTATCTCTATCTTTGCATAAAAATAAACAATCTCGGCAGAAAATTAAGAGTGCATATAGAATAAGTCACTAAATCAAGAAAAAGGATAAAAAGAAAACTCTAATTTACTCATATATATTACTTCATTGAGTTACATTTTTGGAGATGATAAAACACAGAAAAAACAACGGCACTCTGCCCGAACTCACAATCTCTCTCTCTCTCTCTCTCTAACCCTCAACCCCCACGGCGAATGCGCTTTCCCCTACGGCGAATGGTGGATCCCCCCCTCCCAGAACCCAAGCCCTAATCATAAGTGGCAGGAATCAAAAAGAATGAATAGGATGATCTCTTAATATATTCCAACATAAAAGACAACCAATCCTTGATATCCCCCAGCCAAGTAGTCGACACCCAAACATACTGCAAGAAGTGACAACAAAAGGAAAATCAATCAGTCAAGAAGCCAAGGAAAGTCAACTGAACAAGAATAAATGGAAAGAGATATACCTCAGGACGAAGGGCATCGTCTATAACCCCCGTCAATCCAGACAGTGACACTTGAGGATGATGCATCATGCTTAGTGACTCCCCGCTGTGCAATAAAAAATTATAGGAAGGGGTAGTAAGATCAATAATCGGAACCTCCTCTTCTGTCGCCGATGTGCTACCACCTAAAATGTGGGTCGATTTAATCCAAACTGTAGCAGGTGGAGGCATGTTCTTCACGTCGTAGATACAGGGAAGCATCAACCAGCTCATTACGAAGTCCAAGTAGTCATAACTTACCGTCGTATCCGTGTAGAGCATGTAAGTCTCCTCAATCCTATCTGCCACTCAGGTGTCATACGACATCTCCCTCACCCTCATCGTGTACATCGAGGGCATCGACGATGGGACCACCACCTTCTCCTCCATCTGACTAACCACCCTATTACCTAGGTACCAGACATACCTGAACTCATATGTGATCAACCGTCTCATATGCGCATGTAGGCCCGTCACCCCCATATCATGTGGAGTCAACCCCAGGGGTAGAAGGTCACCTGCAATCCCAATAGAGAATCAATATCTATTCAGGAATGGAGAAACCAAAGGACTCGGAGATAGAAAGATAACTTGATCACTCGTCAGGGAGTTCAAAGCCCGATGATCGGGTTCCATGGACAAAGACTAACTCAACCTCCGGTTGGATTTCCTCCACCGGAACATCCGACAGAAATCCCCCAAGCTATCATCCTTTAGGTCTATCAACTCTGCATTGTACCCTATCACCTGATAGAACCATGTCTGCAAAAGATAAGAATCAACAAAGAAGAAACCAAAGAAGAATGGAAGGAAATGCATAAAAAGGAAAATCAATTCAAGATTACCTCCAAAAGATATGTGGATCCAAAGAAAAATGAATGGATGCCAAGATCAGGCTCCCCCAATCATACGTACGAACCTCAAAAATCATCTGCAAAAATGGAAAGGACTAGAGATGGACGACATCGCCGCTCGTCACCACCAGAAAACCACACAATGAAAGTAAAATAAACAAACGGGTTGTCTGCCTCACCTGTAGCCCGTCAGCCAAATCCACCCTCCTCTGAAAAAGAGTCTCCCTCAAAGTAGAAATATGGATCGAATCCCCAAAAATGATCTTACCCACATGAACCAACGTCGTCTGCACCTCCTTCGGCGTTATTGTCAACGTACGGTCCACCACTATTTGAAATCCCCCATACTCAAGATCCAACGGATGCTAAATATCTATGGGAGTCACTGTCATCTCCCCAAATCCAAGATGGAAGGTGTGGGTAGTGTCCCACCACCTTTCTCCTAGAGCACACGAAACCACAGTGGAACGTTGTGTCTAATCCAAAGCCTCCGCAAAGCGACCAAAACCCGAATAGGAGACCATCCAGTGTACTGCACTAGGAAGCTTCTCCTAAAACCTCCTTTAACCCCATCATCCCCCGAGCTCGTAGAGCTGAAGGAGCGATGTTAGTCTACAAAAGGAAAAGGGAGAAAAATCTGGCACAAGGCACAAAGGAAAAAGTGAAAAATGAAATGGAATACCAAAATGCACTACACGTGCATGGCCACTAGGGTTTCTCACCCTAAACGAACGATGGTGTGCCATCTCTTGTAGAAGAGTACACTCATCAGCAACTGGATCAAATAGATCAAAGACATTCTCATTGCCTAAGGTAAGAGGCACCCTAGACTGCCACTACAGGCCAGTACAGTCATCAACGACAAACCATGCATTATGATGCACCTCACTTGAACTCGCCATTTAAAGTCTTGAAGAAAGAAGGACTTAAGAACAATTTTAGAGAGAGAAATTAAAGGATTCAAACACTTGAAGGTGTGAAAAATGGTGAGGATTCGCCCTCTTTTTATAGAAGGCTGAGGGGCCTACAATCGATAGCCACCTTGACCATACCGATTGGCAGGTGTCTTTTACCTTTCCTTAGAATACCTAGGAGTCCGTTCCCTTGCCGATTGGTACCCCCTCCAAATTTCATATAGAAAATGCCAAAAAATCCCAAAAATTGCCCAAAAATTTCCCAAAAATTACGAAAACACGTCCCTTATAAACTCTCAGAATCCCCAGCCATATTCATTTTACACCCTTATCTCCACCATAAATCCCCAGTCGAGATCATCCTACAAACACGTCCTCAACATGTTCCACAAGCAGGACCAACGATGCGTCCACATCCGAGTCTATTATTCCCCAGCCTAAACATCCCCCGGTGGAGTTTAAAGACAACATAATCTATAGCCGGATATCTCAAAGATAAACCCTTCCCCAATGAAATCCAAAAGAAACACAATCCCCAGAAGAACTGCAGATGCTTCTTCACCCCCAAGATAATTTAAAATTTCTCAGGAGAGTAACTCCCCGCAATACAACTTTATGTCCTCAAAATTCACCTTGACCCACAAAATTAGTCTCTATAACTTTAGGTCCTCATAAGTAACCTCGGACCGCTAAATTGGTCATTAATATGCCCCAAGTGTGACCTCGGCCCAGAGACACCAACCTCGGCCGAGATCATGGCCGACGTTGGATAAGCCTTGGATATGCGGCATCATCACTCGGCCAGAACAAGGTCGGCCCCGGCCGACACTATCATGAGCCTCTCCAAGGGACATCACAAGGACCAGCAGCATTCTCGTATACCTTGGAATGGCAACCTCGGCCAGACATAGGCCGAGCTCGCAGGAAGCCACCAGCAACCTCATCAAGACATTAGTCGATACTCCAAACACTCCAGCTCAACCTCGGCTCAGGCCGACCTTGTCCATTGACTCGGTTGGTATTACGCCGAGACCTCTATGGAATACTCAGACTGAAAGAGTACCTAGACTTACCAACCTCGGCCTCACCCAGGCCAAGGTCATACATCAGGCGCGATAGCCGAGCATCTGCTGACATTTGGATAAGGGCACGTGGACAGAAATCAGTTATAACAAGATTATTCCCCACACGTGGGGAGAATATTGCATTATCATTCTCTACATGTGACAGTGACAGATGGCTTTCCCATATTGGTGAGGCTATAACACACATGCACATTGCATGCATGGGGGGTATATTACACCCCCCCAGGTACTATATATAGAGGTCATCCTCTACCTTGCAAAGGATCCAGATATACAACCCTAGCTGAAACTCTGTCTAGATACACAATAGAGAGAGAAAGCTTGAGAGATTGTATCCATGGCCATTAGTGTCTTATTACAGTGAGGTTATTCACACACACGGTAGACGTAGGCCAATTTAGGCTGAACCACTTATATCCTGGTGCTCTCTCCTCTTCTCCTCATCTCTTTCTCCTACCTATTACGTAACTAAGATGCCATTGCTGTTCATAGGTTGAGCTTGGAAACACCTTACCCGGTGGTGCTAATTCTAGCATCATCATTTTGGCGCCGTCTGTGGGAAGAGAAAATAAGCTCTCTTCCTCTTCTTCAGCTTAACCTCACCGGAGACTCTGGTGGTGAACCAGGCACCGCCCCTTGCGTGGAGATGCTTCACTATTGAAAGAGGTCCTTTGAAGTACTAAGCTGATTTGCTACTCACGCACTATAGTGTTAACATATGGAACCAGAATTACCACCGCCTCTTCCGCCACCTGGGGATGGAGGGCCTAGTTCCAGGCAGGCGCCCCCCCCCCCCCCCCCCCCAGTCCGAAATGGCGGAGGTAGCTTCAGCCTTGAGATCTTTAGCTGTAACACAACCAGCTATGCAGGAGAAATTTTCACAGCTCAGCCAAACTATGATGAGGCCACCTGGAGTCTCACCGGATATGATCACTCCGGCGGCAGTTCAGTCTCATCCTGACGCCAGGGGACCACCCCAGGCACCAATGAAGGACCAGCCTGCACCCCGGCGGAGAAGGGACGTTGCTGACCCTAGGCGCTTGCGCCTCGGGAGGCAGGGAAACCCTTGACCAGAGGATAGGTATGATGATCTAGAGGCGAAAGAAGCCCCGAAAGACTGTTGGGAGCCGTATGAGGTGTCAAATAACATTGTACGACCTCTTAGGCAAAGTCAAGGTTGTGTCGACCGAAGAGGTGAAGAGGCCCAACAAAGAGGGCCAGCCTTTGAGAGATTGGGCCCGATGAATGACCCAAGACAGAGACTGTCAAGATCAAGGAGTGCAGCAGGCTCTCAGAGAGGGAACAGGCAGGGTCGGCCAGATCAAGGCCGACACTGTAAAAGAAGAGGCAGGGAACAGAGGTCAACAGCCGACGTGTCGCGGCAGGGGAACCCTCGGTCCATCCCATGGAGGTGGCAGGGGATAACCTCGGCCAAGTCGATGGCATAAGACCTTGGAATGACTCTATCCAGCGCCTTGAGGAGAAGATAGGAGACCTCATTAAAAGCAGGGACCCATTACAAAGGGGTTACTCAGAGGGCTCCCCATTTGAGTCTAGGATAGTGGGTTTCCCAACCCCAGCTAAGTTCAAGCCTCCTAAAGTGTCTCCCAAGTATGATGGCAGCACTAACCCTGTACATCATATTGAGATGTACCAGTCGGCAGCAGACATCTACTCGATACCCGATGAGATGAAGTGTAGGGCCTTCTCTGGGACCTTAACGGGGGCAGCGCACAGTTGGTTCACCTCCCTTTCGAAGAACTCAATTGAGAACTTCAAAGGCTTGGTTGAACGATTCATCCACGACTTCTGCTTTGGTGTGAGGCCTCAAAAGAAGACTACCCACTTGCTGTATGTCAAGCAAGCCAAGGATGAGAGCCTAAGAGACTACATAGCGAGATTCAACAAAGAGAAGTTGGAGGTCGAAGATTATGAAGAGAACATAGCCATGACCACCCTTATAGGAGATCTTCAGAAGGGGAAGCTATTGTGGAAACTTGCGAAAGACCCCCCTAGGTCTATGGCGGAGCTCCTGGAAACCGCAGGGAAAGTAATGAATGCAGAAGAGGCAATGGCCGCCAAGTATGAGGATGAGAACCGCGGTGGCAGTGGAAAGTCCCAAAGCAAAAAAGATGGGAAGACGAGATCGGGTGATGACAAGTTCGCTCACTATACACCTCTGACTGTAAGCTGCGAGCACATCCTCAATGAGATTAAGACTGACAGGACTCTGAGATGGCCAGAGAAACTGAAAGCCCCACCACATAAGAGGAACAAAAACCTATGGTGCGAGTTTCACCAGGATCATGGCCATGTCACGGACAGATGCTTCGCCCTGAAGGATGAGATTGAAAAGATGCTAAAAATCTGGAAAGTTGAGGAAGTGTGTGGACGATAAAGCTCCTAAGGGTGGAAGAGATGACCCTAAGAAAAGGAGAAATGATAGATGTCGTGACAATGTCCCCGTCGGAAGAGACGATGATTCAGAAGGTGGTGACGAAGACGATCAGGATCTTTCGTCGAAAGATGACAACACCCCGATGAAGAGGGTCGGTACGATCTCCTTTGGTGTTGACACCATATGTGGAGGATTTGCAGGAGGTGGCTCTGAAGTAGCTGATAGGAAGGCTCACATAGCAGAGGCCAGGTCGGTGACCAAGCTTGAAGTTGTGAATCTAACGTCTTCCGATACAGTGCAGAAAAGGAAGAAAGTAGACATGGACACCCTCGTAGTTGGGTTCTCCAGACTCGACTTTAAGGGTATCTTAGCTCCCCATGATGACCCTCTGGTCATAACAACAAGGGTGCATGGGTGCGAGGTGCAGAGGATCCTCATAGATGGGGGGAGCTCGGCGGACGTGATGTTTTGTCCTTGCTTCAAGAGCCTAGGTCTTAGCAGAGCAAGGATGGTACCCTATCATCACAAATTGATAGGCTTTAGTGGCGAAAAGGTCCACCCCTTGGGCATGTATGAGATGGTCGTACGGATGGGTGATGAGTGGCCTAAGAGGCTGACCAAGAAGATAAATTTTTTTTGTCATGGACGAGAACGTGTTTTCGGCCTATAACCTCATCATAGGAAGGGTGGCCCTTAAAGAGTTTGAAGTTGTGCCGTCGACGGTCCATCAGATGCTAAAATTCCCGACTCCTTATGGGGTAGGGGAAGTGCAAGGTGACCAGACCACAACGCGAGAATGTTACTTCAACTCGGCCGAAGAGAGAGAAACCCATAAGAGGGAAACCACAACTTATAGCATCGATACGCTTGACCAAAGAGATGAAACAAAGTTGAAGAAGGGAGAGGCCGCGGACGAGGTAGAATCTATCATCCTCAATGAGGACGAGCCGAAAAAAACCGTCCAGGTCGGTAAAGCCCTAAAGGCAGAAATCAAGGAAGAGCTGATAAACTTCCTCAGGAGGAGACAGAGTGTCTTCGCATGGAGTCACGCAGACATGCCCGGCATCGACCCTGAAGTTATGAGTCATAGGCTCAACGTGACCAAAGATGCCAGGCCAATCAAATAGAGACGAAGAGTCTATTCCAGGGAAAATTATGACGTCATCCGAGAAGAGGTCAAAAAGTTGGAAGAGGCTGAGTTTATAAGAGAGGTTACATATCTGGAATGGTTGTCGAATGCAGTCATCGTGCCCAAGGACAATGGGAAGTGGAGAATGTGTGTTGATTTCACTGACCTGGACAAATCTTGTCCAAAAGACAGTTATCCCTTACCTCAGATAGATCAGATGGTGGATGCGATCGTGGGACATGAGCTCATGAGCTTCATGGACGCATATTCAGGCTACAACCAGATTTTCATGGATGCGGAAGACTCGGAAAAGACGGCCTTCATTACCGACAAAGGGACGTACTGCTACAAAGTGATGCCCTTCGGCCTGAAAAATGCAGGGGCGACATACCAACGTCTTGTTAATAAGATGTTCGAAGAGAAAATAGGTAAGATTATGGAGGTGTATGCAGACGATATGATAACAAAGAGCTTGAAGTCTAACACTCATGTAACGGATCTCGAGAAGAACTTCGACGTTATGGACTCATACAGAATGAAACTCAACCCCGTAAAATGTGTCTTCGGAGTAGGAGCTGGGAAGTTCCTAGGATTTATCGTCAACCAGAGAGGGATTGAAGCGAACCCTGAAAAAATCAAGGCTTTACTTGACATGAAGACACCGAGGAGTATCAAAGATGTTCAAAGACTTACAGGGAGAGTGGCTGCCCTTAACAGGTTTGTTTCTAGGGCAACAGACAAGTGCCTTCCGTTCTTTAAGGTGATGAGAAAGGCCTTCCAATGGAACGAAGAGTGCGAAAAATCCTTCAACCAACTCAAGTCTTATTTAGGGTCTCCCTTATTGCTGTCTCGGCCTGTAGCAGAGGAGAAATTGTACGTGTATCTGGCGGTCTCTGAGTCAGCTATCAGCGCAGCCATAATACGGGAAGACGCTGGAATCCAAAGGCATGTATATTTCAACAGCAAGGCCCTTCAAGGGGACGAACATAATTACCCTCGCATGGAAAATCTAGCTTACACCTTGATACATGCCTCGAGAAAGATGAAGCCTTACTTCCAGGCCCACTCCATGGTTGTCCTCACTGACTCCCCACTAAGATAGGTCCTGCATAAACCTGAGAAGTCTGGGCGATTGATGACATGGGCCATTTAATTGGGGGAGTACGATCTTACCTACCAACCTAGGACGGCCATAAAGGGGCAAGCCCTCGCATACTTTGTTACTGAGTTTACATGGGAAGAGGCCGAGGCAGAGAATGGCCTAGAGGGTGTTGAAAACCGCGGTGTCTTCCGAAATCCAGAAGAGACGACACCAAACATCTTCCAAGATCAGGAAGAGATCGCATCCAACGGAGCCAGGAAACAAGTTGCGAAAAATGAGGAAGATCGATACCTCTTCAAAAAAGGAGTCATGACGGAAGGGGTCTTCTCATCAGGTACGGATATTTGGAGCCTTTTCGTTGATGGCTCTTCCTGTGATAATGGAAGCGGTGCGGGGTTGATACTCTCGGCTCCAGATGGTGCCAACATTGAATACGCTTTGAGATTCAACTTTCGAGCTTCTAACAATGAGTCCGAGTATGAGGCCATGATAGCAGGTCTCTCATTAGCAAAGACACTTCGCGTAAAGTGACTTCTACTCCACAGCGACTCGCGGTTAGTTATCAATCAAGTATTGGGAATCTATGAGTCCAGAGATGAAAGGATGGCCAAATACCTGAAAAGGGTGAAAGCAATGTTAGAACATTTTGAAGAGGCAAGACTGAAGAGAGTGCCTCGACAAAGTAACAGCCACACAGATGCATTGGCAAGGTTGGCCTCGGCAATGAAGACAGATGTTAGAAGGACCATTCCGATCGAAGTCTTGGGGAAGGAAGACATTGAGCAAGAAGAGGTATATAACCCTTGTCACAATTTGAACTTAGGAGACTCATGGATAGACCCCCTCTTCAAATATATCAGAGAGGGAGAGATGCCTGAATCCAAGCTAGAAAGGCAGAAATTGAGATATAAGGCTGCCAAGTTCTCGGTAGTGGGAGACGTCCTGTACAAGAAATGATTCTTGCTACCTCTCCTCAGATGTGTGCACCCCACAGAAGTCCCCCGGGTCTTACGGGAGGTCCATGAGGGTTCTTGCTCTAGCCACATAGGGGTAAGACCCTTGGCCAAAAGAATCATCACCCAAGGGTACTGGTGGCCAACCCTGTCCAAGGACGCTGCAGCCTACGTGAGGAAATGTGATAAATGCCAGAGGTTCACCGCCATCCCTCATCAGCCTCATTAACCTATGACGTCAATCACTTCTCCATGGCAATTTGCAGTATGGGGGATTGACTTAGTAGGGCCCCTGCCAAGAGCTGCCAACAATTATAAATTCTTGATAGTTGCCATCGACTATTTTTCAAAGTGGGTGGAGGCAGAGCCGATGATAACGATCACAGAGCAGAAGGCCTTCCAATTTATTTGGAGGAATATCATATACAGATATGGCCTCCCAAACACTCTCATCTAGGATAATGGGACCCAGTTCAAGAACTCCTCTTTAGAAAAGTATTGCCTAAGAGTAGGAATAAAGCAATTCTTCTCATCCCCTCGACGACCTCAGGCAAATGGTCAGACCGAGGTCACAAACAGAACTATCCTGGATGGAATCAAGAAGAGGTTAGAAGATGCGAAGGGAAGATGGACTGAAGAGGTCTACGCTGTGTTATGGGCCTACAGAACCACGACAAGGACGCCAACAGGAGAAACCCCGTTCATGTTGGCACATGGCTCAGAGGCCGTCATACCAACGGAAGTAGGGCTCCCAACTCATAGGATTCAGACCTATGACCCTTACAATAATGGGTAAGAGAGGAGGCTAGACCTAGATCTTATCGAAGAAAGAAGAGAGGACGCAGAGGTCCGACAAGCAGCCTACCAACAGAGGGCAGCAAAATTCTACAACCAGAGGGTGAAGTCAAGACCCATTGCAGTGGGAGACCTAGTGCTAAAGAAGACCTTACAGAAAGCAAACAAACTCCACCTAAACTAGCACGGCCCCTACAAAGTGATAGAAGAGGTTGTGCCTGACACTTACAGGCTAGAAAACCTAGAAGGAGAACCTTTCACTAATCCATGGAATGCTGATCACCCAAAGAAATATTACATATGATGTGGCATGAAGTTGTGTAATTGTACCATCTTGTCATGAAGAGGTTATTAATAAAAGATCAGTTCCCATGGTGGTACTTGCTCCATTTTGCACTTGTCCTTAACATCATTAATTTGGTGAGATTAATTATAAGGATAACATCTTAGGTGATGACCTCAGACCCTTACAACATCATTCAGTGGTGACGAGGTCTGAGGTCAGACACCATAATGGGATGACCTCAGACCCTTAACATTATTAATTTGGTGAGATTAACTATGAGGATAACATCTTAGGTGATGACCTCAGACCCTTACAACATCATTCAGTGGTGATAAGGTTTGAGGTCAGACACCATAATGGGATGACCTCAGACCCTTAGCATCATTAATTTGGTGAGATTAATTATGAGGATAACATCTTAGGTGATGACCTCAGACCCTTACAACATCATTCAGTGGTGACGAGGTCTGAGGTCAGACACCATAATGGGATGACCTCAGACCCTTAACATCATTAATTTGGTGAGATTAATTATGAGGATAACATCTTAGGTGATGACCTCAGACCCTTACAACATCATTCAGTGGTGACGAGGTCTGAGATCAGACACCATAATGGGATGACCTCAGACCCTTAACATCATTAATTTGGTGAGATTAATTATGAGGGTAACATCTTAGGTGGCGACCTCAGACCTTCATAACACCATTCAATGGTGACGAGGTCTGAGCTCAGACTACTAATTTGATTTAGACAAACACCGTTGCATAAGCTTGAGCAAAAACATCATGACATACATACAACAAAAGAAGATGGCCCTCTTCAGAGAATAACACAATCAGAGAATAACACATTCAGAGAATACGACATTCAGAGATAAAAAATAAATATATTCAGAGATTACAAAAGGGAAAAGAGCCATGTTCATTTATAAATGATAGACGTGTAGAGGTTACAAAATCAGGGGTTACAATGTTCAGAAATTCTTTAAGGGTCTGAGGGGGGAATGCTGGTATTTTCGGCTTGGTTAGGTTGGACAACATTGGTCACCTCAGCAACGCCTGCCCCTCCAACCTCAGTGTCGTCTATCGTTGCAGTCTCGGCGGGTACGGCAGCCTCCTCCTCAACCTCCTGAAGGTCCTGGGCAAACTGAGGATCAGCAAAGCCAAGGCCTGTGAAGTCTGAGGCTTTCAAAGTACCAGCCTCCCTCTCCCTGACATCAGACCACTTGATAGTGGCTTTGATACCCCTTTCAAGGTATTCAAAGCCAAAGCTCATAAACTCGTCAGAATTTTTATATTCGACTATTATCCCCTCTAAGGCATCATCTAGGGCTGCCTTCACGGCCGAGTTGACCTTTTGCTGTAGATCATCATCCTTGGCCTTCAGGGCAGCAACATGGTCCTTATTAAGCCGAGAGACCTCCTTCTCCATCCCCTTCACCTTCTTGTCTGACTCACCCAACTCAGACTTAAGCCGGTTGATCTCTGCGTTCAAAGAACTCTGGACCTTCTCAGCCTCTTGACCCTTCTGGATGAGGGGTAACTTCCTCAGAGTCCAATTCGAGAGGTGGTGCATCGCTGCCAAGCCCTGCAAATTTTGCGATCAGGAATGAGCAAAAGACAAATCAGAGGTTACACTTAGGAATTAGAAAGAAAAATGAGGTCATACCTGAATGGATCTGTGAATGTCGAACTCAACCAGCAAAGGAGTATCAAGTGACCTGAAGAAGCGCTTGTCGGCCTCGGTCATTGTAGAGCCGAAAGAATCTAAGGCCTGAAGACTATGGTCGACTATGCTATCAGTAATCTTCAACTGCTCTAGACGAGCCGACAGAGCGTCTGCTGAAGAGATGGGGATGGCAGTGTCAGCATTCTTTTTCTCCGGCCTCTGATCCTCAGGAGCATGATAACTGGAGCCCTCTTCTTTGTGGCTTGGGGCTCCGAGGTAGAGGGAGCTGGGGGAGGAGCATTAAGTCCATCTTTCTTCGCGAGTCTCGTCAAGCTGGGTGCAGCTATTTCCCAGAGTTCGCCTCAGATATACTTTGGACGCTCTGTAAAAATCAATAGATCTGAGTTAGAAGATCATATATAAATAAACTCAGAGGTTCAACTTCAAATAAAAAGCACTTACCAAGCTCAGAAAGAGGACTTCCACCCAGACCTGTCTCAGAGAGGTAATGGGGGGTCATCAAGTGTTCGAACCTGACGAACAGACCACGTACCCCCTGATCTTGAAGGGCTTTCACCTTCTGAAGGTTGGATGGGCTCAGACCAGGGTCAGCCCTCGCAGACAATGTGACCTTACCCCACCTAAGGGGCATCCTCGGCTCCAGAATGGATGAGGGAGCACATGGTCCAAATTCCCATGGTCCAGAGGCAAAAAAGTAACGTGGCTTCCAGTTGTGGTTGGAAGTCTGAGTTACCTGAAGCATCTTTTTCTCTGGCTTTCGAGCTATAAAATGATAGTAGCTCGGATGATTTTTGGCAGAAGAGGGAACATAACAACCAACAAAGACCTGAACTGGTAGGTCTGAGTGGTGGACAGCCCTCCATAAGATTATGGCCCCTATTATGACCCTCCAGGCATTAGGGGATAGTTGGGAGGGGGGAAAATTGATATAGACAAGGATAGATTTGATAATTGGATGGATGGGTAGACGAAACCCCAACTTGAACATCTGCTCGTACAAGCAGATTTCGCCGTCTCGGCTGTGAAAAGCCCTCTCTTCCCTCAGAGGTCTTCTTAGCTTTATGGAGGGACTGATGGAATATAGGTATCTGAAGCAGAGGAGGTCTACCTCAGTTACATTACTATCAATCTCGGCCGCCTCAGAGACGTCGACATCACTTTCGACGTCATCATCATCTTGCTCAACGTCGGCCGGAGAAGATGTTGATGGGTTACTGAGGAACCTCTGAGCGAACTCGACACCGGTGATGGACGATAGAGAAATGGCGTCAAGGGGTGGTGGGATGGCCACACTCGTCTCAACGATCTCAACCTATGAGGAAGAGGCTGAGGCTCTTGAGTTGTTATGAGATGAGACCCGGCTGGAGACCTCGGCTTGATCAGGGGCCCGATCAGACCGAATTGAGAAGTCCATGGCCTCCTAAAAGGAATCCACAGACATGGGGTCTGAGGTAGAAGACTCAGACTCAGACATTGGTATAGGGTTGACAGGAACCTCTGCCTGGTTGAAAGACTCTGAAGGATCAGGATATATCACCTTCAGGGGTGGTGGTAAGATGGGTCTAATAGGAAATTCTTGTAACCTACGAGCCTCCTCCTGTTCTCTTTCTATTTTCCAGATTTTTTCTAAAGCCTTCTCTCTAAGGGAGGGGAACTCCTCAAGAAGTTGATATAGAGGTCTGAGCATCAGAGACAGACACTACACTTGGAGAAACTGCCTTAAACTACAAACAAGATTGGATGATAAAACAAAGGAGTCTAAAGATCAAATTACTTAAATCTAACAAGAACAGTTCACCTGCAATTATGGTGGACTCACCGGAAAACCCAAAGACTCACCGAAAAACCCAAAGACTCGTCGAAAAACTCAAATAGAAAGGAAAAAGTAGAGAAAATGGAGGCAAATGAGGGGAAGAAGATACCTGAGGATGAAACGACAAGGAAAAGTGAAGAAAGCCCAAGAGAGCTCCACCAAAAACCTCTGCAGAGAAGTCGCGAAGAAGAATGCTTTGAGAGAGAAAATGGCTGGAGTGCAACTGCGCAGAAGAAAGAATTTGAGTATGGGGGAAAAGGAAAGGTTTAAAACCCTTAAATATGCAGGCGCGACTCCCAAGGCCCATCATTACCTTGGGAGCACCAAAGGCGGATAACAACACACTTCCCAAGCAAGCCATACATCAACACTGGACAAGTGTCAAGCAAATACTGACTCATACTGGAAAGGCCTCGGAGATGTGCGAATCCCATAGTCACCTGCTTTCGCATGTCACTAAGGGTTGGGGGTGATTGATATGCCCCAAGTGTGACCTCGTCCCGGAGACACCAACCTCGACCGAGATCATGGCCGACGTTGGATAAGCCTTAGATATGCGGCATCAGCACTCGGCCAGACCAAGGTCGGCCCAGGCCGACACTACCATGAGCCTATCCAAGGGACATCACAAGGACCAGCAGCATTCTCATATACCTTGGAGAATGACCTCGACATGTTGAGTTGGTCGATACAACTTTTGGTCATCATAATTGATCTCGGACCTAAGAATTGATCGTTGCAACTATAGGTTCTCATAATTGACCTCGACTCAAGAATTGGTCGCTACAATTCTTGGTCCCAAGAATTGACCTCGATCCTTAGAATTGGTCACAACATATTTAGCTCCTCAGAATTGATCTCGATTCTTAGAATTTTTCTTTACAACTTTAGGTCCTCGTGATTGATCTCGACGTTCAAAATTGGTCATTATATGCTTTAAGTCCTAAGAATCGACCTCGACCCTCAAAATCTGTCATCCCACCAACACAACTTTACAAATGACCTCGACCTGTTGCATGGTCACCCCTATTCACTTATAACAAATCTTAACATAACTTTAACCCAATAATCGTTTATCCTCGTCTCCTTAAATCCACATAATCGACGTCGAACCGCTGAGTTGGTCTCCCTAACCTCTGATAACCAATCATAAAACTTCTTGGATCTGTTAAATAAGTCATCCTCGTCTCTTTAGGTCCTCATAATTGACCTTGACCCGCTGAATCTGTCAACCTCATCCTCTAGGTCCTCAACATCGACCTACCAAACCTCTTTCCCAACGTTGATGTGGTGTCTATCATTCAATGGCCTTCACTTATTCTAAGCTTGCCCATAGAGGGGATCTCTGTAGACACCCCATCCTAGGACCCTCAGAATCATCTTCTTAGGTCCCTAGCACTCACCCATTCACTGAAAACCCTATGTCATACGTCGAGTACAAATCTAGAAGCCACTGAGCAGTCCCGGACCCAATTTGACTCCGATAAACTTCTCATAAAAAAGAAAGATCAATTAATCTTCAAAGGGATTTGAATTCCCATTTCAACGATCTTTCCCGTGCGTAAATCGGCCTTACAGTTCGACCGAACGATACGTTTTACTAGTAAAAATCGATCAGAAGGCCACCGAGCACTTTCTGGCCCCGTTTTAACCCCAACTAACTTCCTCACCTTAACAGAAGCTTAATGGATCTTCGAAGATCTCTGATTTCCCTATCCAATGATCCATCTCATGCATAAATTGGACTAATGGTTCAGACGAATGATCCGTTTTACCCCAAAAATTGATCTGAAGGCCATCGGGTGCACTCGGGTTCCGTTTGACTCCTGTCAACTCTTCAACTCAAATGAGACTGATTGAATCTTCAAAGGTCTATGAATGCCCTTTCCAATGGTCTTCCCTATGCACAAATTAATATTATGATACGGACGAACAACCCATTTTACTCTGAAGGGTCAACAAGCGCTTTCGGGCTCCGTTTGACAAAGGTTAAATCTCTGAATCGAACGAGACTGAATGAATCTTCAAATGTCTCTAAATAACCTTTCCAACAGTCCATCCCGTGTGTGATTCTAACTTACATTTCGAATGAATGATCCATTTTCCTTCGAGAATTTCCTATCTAGTGACCAGTAGGCGCCTCAGGGCCTCGTTTAACCTCGATCAACTCTAGAACCTGAGAGTGGCAAAATGGATTCTTGATGGTCTATGAATAATCTTTCCAGTGGTCTACCCTGTGCACAATTTTATCTTACGGTTTGCATTTTATGGCCATTTTTTTAGAAAATTTGCCTCAGATTACCAAATGGCAATTCCAGGACCCTACCTATCGGTAGTGTGTCTAGGGTTCCATGTTGATAGGCAGGTCAAGAACCATTATAATTGTCACCCCCTTGTCCATTTAAATAGAGTCCATGACCTCACTTTGAATAACACACCTGAACATCCCTCTCAATAATTCAGAGAGAATTCCCTCAAATTCAGAGCTATTCTTTCCTAGAAATCCCATATCCCACATTCCTTCCCTTATTTTCATACTCTTTTGCGTAAATTTCATCCCACCTCATCAAACCAACATCACTCCACTTTGAGGTCAACGCATCTATAAGGAAGATCTACTTCAAGTTATCATAAGGAGGTTCATTTCATCCTCTTTGTCTTTAATTTATCTTAATTTTGCATTAGTTACTTCAATTTCACTTCAATATCTTATTTCATTACATCACACATCTTAAATTCTAATTTTTTATTATTAGTATTGGCACATACTTTGCTTTCATAGAAAAATCCAAAAACAAGAAAAATAAGGTTCACTTTTAAATTCCAGAAGGGGATTTCTCATCACACTTTCTCGTACTAAAACACATTTTTTTCACACACACACGTATAATAAATTCCCCAATTGGATTTATGGGTTAAACCCCACCTTATATGATTTTAAACTACGTTGACTTTGATGCCCCCGGGCTACATAGGCATCTTGAGTAAATCCCTCGATTCGAGTCCTCCCACCTACATTTGTTATTTTATTCTCATGTATTCATGATATATATATTTTATATGCTTATTTTCTTGTGTCTTGTTCGATATATGTAATCATTCTTCTATAAAGATTTGTGAATCAACAAACACTCACATCATATTTTTTATTAATATTATTTTGGAAACATTCCTAAGGATAACCTCGCTCCGCCTTTAGCCATGATGCGAGTCGAGTGATTCCATCCTCCATTTATATTATGCACATAAGAACACACATCACGGAGTTCTACAGGAGAATATTAGTAACGCCCATGAGAGACCGAAAGGGAGGGATGGTGCCTAACACCTTCCCATTCCGTAACTTAGTCCCCGAACCTTTGAACTGCTTGGTTTCGCAAGCATCAATATTGTCCATGGTGTCATTCTCTCGGGACGGTAACATTTCTTTTGCATGTTTTGTGCAAAATAGGCTGGCGACTCTATTTCTACATATCGCCCCACATCGACGATGGTCGAGTACCCCTATAAATGATGCAATCCCATCTGCACACCAAAAAAGGGAAAATGGCGGGAAGGAAGGAGGGATCCACATCGGGAGACCCCGACCCCCCACATCCGGGATGGCAACACATACAAATCTAAAAATTGTGGATTAAATGTACAAAACCACCAAATCCACACCTAATCTCACTCAATATGGTAAGGTAATGATAGATAAAACTTCCTAAAGTTTGTGCTAATGGGTGAAACAAGAAACCAAAATACAAGAACCTTAATTTTAGTGCCGACAATCGTGCACACAAGGGCATTGAGCCTTGCGTATGGTGGTGTTTCTTTCCGTGTGCACGGTTTTACCCAAAAACCTTAGTCATGGACAATATATCCAGTAAAAAAAATGTGAAACCAAAAACCCTAACTCTCAAAATTAATATGATATGAAAGAATGCAAATCATGTAAAATCACTCATTTTTACATAAAATCAAAATTTGAGATAAATGCACAAAGAAACAACAACTCACACAGACATATACACATATGAAAACTCTAAAATAAAAATATAGTGATTAGGCAACTCATGACAAATATGATTTGACAACCAAATTTCCTTTAAATATTGATTAAAACATAGATCGAGAAAATATTCAATTTAACATAGAAAGGATCAAAATTCTTATCAAATCATTTCATGAAACTTTGTATTTCAATTAAGGCATGATTTATGACAATTATGGTTTACAACATCAAATGAATACATATAACCAAGTCATATGAAAATTACGATTAAAGCTTTAACTTTTCATTACACCAATATTCGTTCAAGATGTCAAGAAATGATACTTTCTAACCATTTTTCTCCCTCAAACAAATGTCATTTTGAAGTATTTTGAGTGAAAAAATAAGATCGTAATTTTTATTTGAAAAATTATGCCTTTTCTTGTTTTGAATGTGTATTTAAGCTCTTGGCTTATGGATCTTTCCATTATATTGTGTTGATTAACTTTTCACACACATATATGACACTCTATGCAAAATCAGGTGTAATCACTCTAATGGTATCCCTTATTAACATATGTAAAACAATCCCTTTTTAACTCCTTTAAGTATGCATCAAAATCATATGGAAGTGCTCAAGTAGTGGAAAATCAATACCAAAGCTTTTAACAAAATTGAAAATCGTGATTTATCAAATGAATTTGAACCTAACAATTAAATCAATCAAAATGGTTAAAATCCACATTTCAATCATCATTCAAGTTAAGTCTATCCAAAATATCAAACGAATAAAAATACTTAACAAAATAATAACATAAGGAGACAAATTGAATTTTTTTTGGATATTTGATAAAAGAATGACGCATGTATTTACAAACATGTTTAGCAAAGGATGAAGAAGATAAAGCAAGTGAATGAAAATGCCCAAATGCGTGAAATCCTCATTAAAACATGAAAAACTATCCAAAAAAACTTTGAAGTTCACTCCCACGAGATTTGATTACCCAAACATATTAAGAACACCTAGGACGGGACAAACAAGATCCTAGGCATCCTAGCAAACTATCTAAGATAGCGATGGGTGTTCTAAGATAGCAATCAACTATCAACTTGTGTCATCCACTTCGCACTACTACTATGATTCTTATGTCTAGTCCTTGGAATTTGAGTATATGGTCTAGGTCTAGGAATATTTCTTCTAGTCTCACCTATACCTTGCACTATAAAATCAATCATTGTCACCAATACACCAATTTAACCTTTAAGCTCAATAATAGGATCCCTACGGAATACTTGCCACATATGATCAATGAACCTGCAATTTTATTCTCTCAAACACCTACAAGCTTTATTAATATGACCATGTACCTTTAAAAAAGTACAAAAGGCACTTCTCACATTCTTTCTCATCGCTTAATCTTTCAAATTAATTGTTTTAAGTTTCTTTCTTTCGAAGAAAAAATGGAAAGTATGTTTCAATGTTCCACAAAATGATCATCCATTACCATTTTTCTCAAACTTTGATTTAGGCACAATTTCCTCCCTTTTCTTCGATGGAATTTGTTGTGTATCCTTCTTTTTATTGGTAGAAACTCAAAATTTTGATTTTGACTTTTCAACTTTATCATTTGTTGATTCCGAAAACCAGTACCATGTTTGTCGTGTTTGGCTTTAGCAAGATTCAATAAAATACAATCTAAAACGCTAGTTTTATCAAATACATCAAGTTTCAAATCTTTGGCATGTTGCAATTAATGTTTCCATTTTTCAAAGTCCATTTTCAGAATCTCATTTCAAAGTTCTATTTCTTCATTTTCTTTTAAAATGGCCTCATTTGGGATTTTCAAAGAATCACATTAATTTTTCAAATCATCAACCTCCTTTTTGAGTTCCAAATATTATAATTGAACACATTCAATCTTTTTTTATTTTTTTTCATCATGTCCCCCTTGCAAAATTTTCATTATGTTCAAAAGTTTGATGTTTGACTTTTTGAGTTTCAAAGACTCTTGATAGAGTTTATCAAAGGATTCTTGAATGTCATCCATTTCATCATCACTATCATCTTATGATCGAGGGATAGAGGTGTAAAAGAAAGATTTATATTTGCTCATCATTTATTTTACCCACTCTACCATCACGAACATTCTCAAGATTTCAAGTAAAGATGAGATAGTGACAAAATGTAACAATCGAAGATCAATCGTCACTACATTTCTCATAGAAGGTTTATAAGGTAGTTTTTTGTCAAATATTTTCGTTCAGGGATATTTGTAAAGATTTTAAGACTTAAATATTTTTCCAATATGCTTTTAAAAAAAATTTGAAAATTTTGCAAGTTCGTTAGAGCAATATTTGGATGTCTTTCAAATGAGTTACTATACCTCCTTAGAACGCTTCGAACTTCTTTCAAACGAGATCTATTGTCGCATCTTTTGGAAGGATCTAGAATCTCGTCGGATCAATTAATTGATAGTGTTCGAATGAGAAAGGATATTGTTTAAACGATATGTTCATTCGTATTAGCGAGTGCACGAAATTATTTGTATCGATTTCAATGGTAATCTTTCATACCTATCTATTGGATATTATTATCCCTATATATAGATATGTCGGGATGTATCTTAATCTAAGTCTTTTAGACCTCTTTTAATGATCAAACTCTTTTATTTTTCCAATCTAAACCCCTTGCTCGATTTGAGATCACTTTTTCAAACCACGAAGAACACAATTCTTGTTTGTAACCTTGTAGAGTTAATTCTCTAATGCTAAATAAGGAATTCTGATTTCTAAGGCTGATCGGTGGATACCGAGGCAAGAAGAGGTTTATGTGGGGCAATGATGGATCTGCATCGTTTACTGTGGAGAACTTGGATTGAAAACATTATTGTGTCACTTAGGGGAGCTCTAAGTTTTATAAATCTGTGTATGCCTATCTATAATACCTAGTTTTTGAATATAGATTTACTTGAAAGGGATTTTTTCTCATCTCATATCTTTTTTAGTTTGCTCGACTTCATTTAGATTTGGGTATTTTTTACTTAAACCCCACTTTTCTCTTTGCCTTTCTTCCTGCATGATAGAGTTTTCTCAAAATAATGAATAAAAATAAAGGGTTAAGTCAAATAATTTATTATTTAGATTTGGGTATTTTTTACTTAAACCCCACTTTTAATATGCTATTGGGCTTAACTCCTAGTTTGCTAATCTCTTTGACTTAACACCCTCTCTCCCCCCCCCCCCCCCCCCAACAAATGTGGTTATGTCTAATTTTGCATTATAAATAATAAATTATTTGACTTAACCCTTTATTTTTATTCATTATTTTGAGAAAACCCTATCATGCAGGAAGAAAGGCAAAGAGATTAGCAAAGTGGAGGTTAAGTCAAACAACATATTAAAAAGTAGGGGTTGAGTTAAAAAAATCCCTTTAGATTCAAATATCTTGCATATTCACATAATTTAACCAGATAAATTTGGACTAAATATAATTTGATTTTGTGTATGTGATTGTGACCTACTCAACGACTTATACATATTATTAGACCATGTTATCGTGCATTTTCAAATTGGTATCAGAGCTTGTTTATGCAAGTTGTGTGGATGAATCCTGGTGGTTACATGGATAACTCGTACAATAGCCACGTATATTTGGTGGGTATAATTATGCTTATTGAAAATCTCTAATGAGGTCACTACGAAAATCGATTGACGAGCGAGTATGGATTGCTATTAAAAGTTTATGGACTCCACCCACTATGACTAATGATGATGTCATTAGTCTCAAACTAGCCACTACATGGAGTGAGGATAATTTTAGATGGGGTAAATTTAACTCTCAATTATTAAGTGCTATTTTTGGCGCAGTCACTTCTATCGCATCATGATGTGCATCACATCTAAAGAAACTTGAGATATCCTCCTTATCACTCATGAGGGTACCATGTCGTCAAAGCTTCTAAGATTTATAACCTCACCACATAATTTAAGACAATTATTATGCTTGAATTTGAAATGTTTGATGAATTTTATGCTCGTTTGTCTGATATTGTAAATTCATGTTATAATTTGGGTGAGCAAATTCCTGAAATGAGAGTGGTTAAGAAAACTTTGACGTCTCTCCTATCCCTTCTTTGTGATAAGGTTACTGTACTCAATTCTTTGGGAATTTTAGATACTCTTAGGTTAGAATATCTCATAGGTGATCTTAAAACTTACGAATTAGATATGTTCCCCAAAACCAAAAAGAAAAAGGAAGGAATAGCCTTAATAGTTAAAACAAAGAAAGAAAAGATTTTGAACTCCGATTGCTATTAAAAGGTTATGGACTCAACCCACAATAAAATTCTTCCAAATTAGAAAATATAAGTTTTATGAAAGATAAAAAATTCAAAGTGGGAAAAAATTCTTTTAATAACGATTAACAGAGAGCTAGAGGTGAGTACCCTAGGAAATTTAAATTAGAGTGATGTTATAAGTGCGAGGGTAAAGGACATAAAGCACATAATTTTCCCACTAGGCTTAAGAGAAAAGGAAAAGGCAAAGATGCATATAATGCCACCTTAAGTGATAGTGATGTCGAGTCTGTGGATTTCAGAGATGAATCACCACATGAGCCTATTTTTTGTGCATTCATGGCCAGTCATGTTAGTACCTCTAATACGTCCCATGCTAGTGAGGACATTTCTAAACATGATAGACTTGACAATATTTTGAACTTTTCTCAAGAGAGTGAGGGTGATGAAGAGAATTTGAGTGAGGGAGAACGTGGCCTTATACATGCCTACGTCGAACTTTACAAAGAATCTTTAAAAACTACAAAAGAAAAATAAAAATTTGACTCTTAGGGGGTTGTTTTTAGAAAAGGATTTGAAGATTTTGAGAGAGTGCGGCCTCAATGAGTCAACTCGAGAAGTTAAAAGTTTCTTTGTATGAGCAACTTTTTGTTGTTATTAGGGAAAAGACCGATTTTACCAACAATGTGTATAGTCTTACGAGATATGTTTAAGCTTCATTGGAGACTCGTGAAAAAGTCCAATTTACTAACTCATAAAAGATCTCGAACGTGCTCGGGAGGTCAAGGCCACTTTAGAGGACACGTATAAGAATGTTGGAAAGATATTCCTCAGTCCCGCATTAGGATTTAACTAGAGGCAAGAGTAGGTTACGATAGTGCTTCTAGTTCCAATACCAGACCCTAACTGACTCTCGAGTTTGTGACGGATCCTTTTGGGCCTCGACCTAAACCACCAAAGAGATCTTGTCCTAGGCTTTTGAATCAAGGCAGATAAACCAATCTTTGTTTGTTCCTATTGCAAATAAATAGGTCACCTTAGGGAGTTTTATTTTAGGGAAAGTTTCTCACATATGTGTTCCCCCACATGCTCCCACACGCACTCTCACATGCTCCCACATCCATACCCACACATGCTCCCACTCACCGTTATCGAGATTTTGATAACCTTCAAGACTTCTCAATATTTGATGGAAGAATTTTAAAGGACGTCATATTTTTTTAAAAATTCAAAAAAAAATCTTTTCTCTTAGAAAAAGTTTGAAAATTTTCAAAAACATTTTATTTTTGTCTGAAAACTTTCAAAAATATTTTTATATTTTGTTTTACACCATATGTGGATGCGCATTTAAGATGTTCGAATGAGAACTGCTTCCCATCCTTTCATGTGACTTGTTCATGGGGTTATGAGACTTAGCATTATATCTTTTATGTGCTTAATAATGTGTTGTTAGCATCTTATTTTTATTTGATGATTACTTCTTCATGCTAGACACTTTATATGACCTTTATTGTAGACAAGCATGGACCTTTTGAACACTATACTTGCTTTTTATATGTCGAATAAGGTATTCTCATCTCAATCGTACTTAATAACAAACCAAATGTATTAGAAATAAATTACGTTTGTAAGAACCATTGTCCGGATTTCTTTTCTCAAAATATTTAAATAATATTTTAAACAATGGAAATGGGTTATGAAAGAAGGAATCTTCTTTGCGTTAAAGGACACCATTGGCAAGATCTTAAAATATAAATTTGGCACACAAAAATAGAAGTGTTAAGGCCATTTTTTATTTCAATGATGCTTCACTATCATGAGCATTATGATTCCTTCGAAAAAAAATTAGAGTGAATACTAAAACGTGAGATTTTGGGGTGTTGTAAGTTGAAAATCAATGGGTTTGTAAAATGACCTTCCTTTAGAAACCTAAAATATTTTTTGCAATATTGCTTTGAGAAGTATTAAAATTTATGGCATTTTGCATAAGTGGAATCAATTTCACTTCATTCAACTTTTTTACACCTAAGGTTAAAATTAAATTCTTTTTTTATGAGTACCTCTTCGACTTCGTGCACCGTTGCTTCGTATGCCAATTTTGATTATCCCATGATTTAAGTTCACACAATTTCATTCCATTTCCATAATTTGGATAATTTTATGCTACACCATGGTGTTACTATTTATATTTGCACTTATATGTACTTTTTATACTTATGTGTATATTTATATTCTCAAATTTTTGAAAAGTTTTAAAAAACAATATGTTGCTTCTTTGATTCTCATCGCATATGCTTAATTATTTATCTTTGTGCTAATATTTGAAATTTGGATTCTCGTGATGCTAACATTTCACGATTAATTTTTATCCCTTTGTCTATTAATGACAAAAAAAAGTGAGAACATATTAAGGGAGAGTTTTTATGTTTTCTTAAAACTCCGATGATTCACGATATTTCTTTTACTTCATGTCTATAGGTCTTTCAGTCTTGATGATTCATAGACTACACGATGAAGACTTTTAGCTGCAGACAAAGTCACTTGTGTATTTCTTTTCGAGTTCGGGAGGGCATTAGTTGAACTTGTCTTGGCGTTTATTTATTTTCAGCTTGTGTTTTTGTACTTGAATAACTAAAGGGGAAGATTTGTAAGAGAGAGATTTATAATTTCTCATCTTATCCCATGACACCTCACTGCACCATTATAAACATTATCAAGACTTCAAGTAAATATGAGCTAGTGACCAAATGCAACAATCGAAGATCGATTTTTACTATATTTATCAGAGAAGGTTTATGAGGTTATTTTTTTGAAATATTTTTGTTCAGGGGTATTTTTAAATATTTTGAAAAATTAAAATATTTTTTCACAATGTTTTTAAAAGTTTTCTGAAAATTTTGCAAGATCGTTAGAATGATATTTGGATGTCGTTCGAATGAGTCACTATACCTCATAAGAATGCTTCAAACTTTGTTTGAACGAGATCTATTGTCGCGTCTTTTGGAAGGTCCTGGAATCTCGATGGATTAGTCGTTTGATATTGTTCAAACGATAAAGGGTACTTCGTTCGAAAAATATGTTCCTTTATTCGAATGAGTACGATAAAATTTATTTTCTAAGAGATTTCAAATGCAATCTTTCATACCTATCTATTGGAGATTCTTCTCTATATATAGGGATGTGGGGATGCATTTTAATCTAAGCCTTTTAGACTTCTTTTAGTGATAAAACTCTTTTATTTTTTCATCTAAATCCCTTAAATGATTTAAGATCAATTTTCCAAACCACGAAGAACATAATCCTTGTTTATAACCTTGTAGAGTTAATTCTCTACTTTATAATACGAATACTCGTTCGTGAGGTTGATCGGTGGATATGGAGGCAAAAAGAACATGTTGTGGGATGGTGTTGGATTTGCATCATTTATTATAGACAACTTGGATTGAAGGCATTACTGCGTCTCTTAGTGGAGCTCTATGTTTTGTAAGTCTGTGAGTATCTGTCTACTATACCTAGTTGGAAACAGTACAGAATATAGGTTTTGTCCGAAAGAGACTTTCCTCATATCATCTCTTCTTTGGTTCGCTTAGCTTCATTTAGATTCAAATATCTTGCATGTTCACAAAATTTAACCAAGATAAAATTTGGAGTAAATAGAATTTGATTTTTTATGTGACCTACTCTACGACTTATACATATAACCGGACCACTCTGTCGTGCATTTTCAAGATGTGCACGAATCTTTGTTACTACCTGATGAAGTGTCACTAAGTGACCTATCAATAGAAGCTTTCACTTTATTCTTTATCATAACAGTATCTGCAGACATTTCATCTCCACCCAGCCTCTAACTCTCATGTAGCCTAACCATGAATGTTTTCTCACTCCCACTTTCTTCAGTGGCAGTGATCTCCTCACTTTCACGTTTGGGGTCACTCAAGCTAGATTGTATACCTTTTTCCTTCTTGTTTATTTCTTTATTCTTCTTCAATTCCCTCAAATGTGTTATACACACATTGATGTGGTGTCCTACACCTCGACATCGAAACATTAGTCTTCATCCTTCACTATATGTTTCGTCTGATCACTCTTCTTTCCATGAGAAACATGTTTAGTGTACTTGTATGGATTTGACTCAAATTTTCTACCATTTTAAAAATAATTTTTGTTGTTTTTGTATAATTTTCCAAATATTTTCACAAATACATCTATGTTTACCTTAACATTTTCTTTGGGCTTATCCTCACTCTTAAATAACACATTCTCCTTTCACTCAACCATGACATAACAACATTCTCCTCTTAGTCACAAATTTACAATGAACCAACTAATTCATTTAAACTACAAGTGTCCGTTCCTTTCACCTCATTTAGATTAGTAAGGTTAGTGTTGAATCTAGAAGCAAGAATCCTAAGTAACTTTTAACAACATTGTTCTCCGAAATATTATCATCAAGATGAAAATAAGCATTGACAACAACCTTTGATCTCATATAAAAGTCATTAAAAATATCATCTTCATTCATTCTTATTGTCTCGAACTTAGTCGCAATGTGTTCCAACTTAGCTCGCTTAACATTACGTTCCCTCATGTTTTATCTTAAGAATATACCAAGCCTCTTTCGTCAATTCACAATATAGAATACGGTTGTATTCTCGAGTTCTCAGAAATGCAAATAAAGCATTCAAAGCAATGAAATTGTAGTTACAATACACAAACTTTTCATCGGTCCACAATACCCTCGTTTTCTTCACTCTCATTCCATCATCTTTGAGTGTAGACACATCCAACCTTATTATATGCCCATCCAAACTCTCTGATGTTTACATCTCAAATGTGTTCTCGTTATAACCTTTTAAAAAACATAATTAGAACCATCTAAGTATGGTGGACTATTCGTGGCTATTATCACCATAATGACCCACCAATCACAAAATAACACGATTCCTAAGCAACAAGGTTTATCAATAACAAACACAATAAACACACATTGAATACAATATCCACTCTTGGCATGTCAATGAAAAACAAAAGCAACCTCTCTGATACCAACTGAGGATATGCATTTGCTCAACAAGTGTCCATTCTAAACAAACCTATAGGAAAGGTTGAATAGGTCTAATTGCAAGTCATGGCAAATTTTCATCAATTTCAAATTTTCATCCAATTGCTATGTAATTTGATGAAAACCCTACAAAAACAATTCAATTAACTTGTGCATTTTCAAGAGGTCCGCTAACCTTTATTACTATCTGACAAAGAGTCACTAAATTACCTATCAATAGAAGCTTTCACTCGATTCTTTCTCACAATAGCATCTCAGACATTTTATCACCACTCACCTTCTCACTCTCATCTAGCCTAACCATGAATTTTTTTTCTCACTCTCATTTTTTTCAGTGGTAGTGATCTCCTCACTTTCACTTTTCGATTCACTCAAGCTAGCTTTTTAGACTTTTTTTTCTTCTTATTTATTTATTTATTCTTCTCCTATTTCCTCAAATGCGTTAGACAGATATTGATGCAGTGTCCTACACCTCCACATTCATAAAATTGATCTTCATACTTCACCATATGTTTATTTTGATCACTCTTCTCTCCATGAGAAATATGATTAGTATACTCGTATGGCTTTGGCTCAAATTTTCTACCATTTTTGAAATATTTCTTATTATTTTAGTACAATTTCCCAAATATTTTCACAAATAGAGACATGTCTACCTCAACATTTTCTTTGGGCTTATCCTCACTCTTAAATAGCACATTCTACTTTGATTCAACTATAAAAGGTAAGTCATTCTTCTGCTTTGACACAACAACACTAGTCACAAATTCTCAATGAACAAACTAACTCCTCTAAACTACAAGTGTTCTTACCCTTCACCTCATTTAGAATAGTAAGCTTAGTGTCAAATCTCAAAGCAAGAGTCTTAAGAAACTTCATAACATTTTTGTTCTCCGTAATATTATCACAAAGATTAAAAGAAGCATTGACAACATCCAATAATCTCGTTTAAAACGCATTAAAACTCTCATCTTCATTCATTCTCATTGTTTCAAATACTCGCAATTTTTTGTAACTTAACTCACTTAACGTTAAATGTTCCATCATGTGTCACCCTAAGAATATCCCAAGCGTCTTCACCAATTCACAATTTAGAATATGGTTGCATTCTTGAGTACGCACAAATGCGAATAAAGCATTCAAAGTAATAAAATTGTAGTCAAAATCCACAAACTATGTATCAGTCCACAAAACACCCGTCTTCTTCATTTTCACTCCATCCTCTTCGAGTGTAGGATAGATCCAACCTTATTCTATGCTCATCTAAACTCTATAATATTTACATCTCAAATATGTTATCAGCTTAACCTTCTCATGAACATATGTTGGACTATTCATGGAACTATTATCATGATAATGATCCATTAATCACAAAATAACATTATTCCTAAGCAATAAGGTTTATCGGTAGCAAACACAATAAACACACAATGAATACAATATCTACTCTTAGCACGTGAATGAAAAACAAGAGTAACCTTTCTGATACCAATTGAGGATGTGCATTTCTACAATAACTGTTCACTTTAAATAAACCTAGAGGGGATGGTGAATAGGTTTAATTACAGTTCATGGCCAATTCTCATCAATTTCAAATTTTCATCCAATTTTAATTGTCCTATCCCATGTAGTTACTATGTGATGTGATGAAAACCTTGGAAAAACAATTCAATTAATCAAATTAAGTATATCTAGCAAAAATTACTAGAAATAACAACCTAATAGAAATTTTAGTGAATTACTTAAAATCTATGTGAGATCTAAGTGTAGTGTGTGATCAAAGTGGCAAATCAATAATTAACGCATATAAGCAATTCACAAGACATATTTATGAGAAAAATTCCCACCTAGATGTAGAAAATCTCGACGCACTCTAATTTATATTTCAAATAGAAAAGAACATTTATACAAAGTAAGAAGGTTCCTCTAACTCATGTAGTTACCTATGGACTTTGGACTTTCTCCATTAAACATACAATTCCACCTTGAGCAATAAAATTGAATTCAAATGTCCATTCTTCTCCTTGAAATCACACCTTGCTCCAATTTCTCCAATAAATCGAAGCAACTCTAATTTTAGATCTAGGAATGATAGATCTTTAATTTAAATATGGATGTACTTTGAATTGAACAAGGTTATTACGGATCTGAACCAAAACACTCTCAATTCTCTCTCAAAAGAATTGATAATTATAGATCTATGTTTTATCGATTTTGGAGGGAACAATTGAAATGGGAAATAGAGAGGAAAATCAATATCTCTCAACCTCAAAAATACTCTTAGAAGTGTTTTTGAGTTGTGAGGTTTTCAAATATTTTTAAATAGGAGGGAATTGACCTATTTATAGGAAAATTTTGAAAATATCCTACATCGTGCGCACAGCTGACTTTTGTCGTGCGCACGATTTCAGCCAGTGTTGAAATATATATGCAGTTGTGTGCCTGGGTAAAATCATATCATTTCCCACTTGGACAACACAACACATTTAAGAGATATTTCACTTGTTCAACACATTAAAACTTATTCTGAAAAAATGTCCAAGCATTTTCACCAAATGTTGAGTCATAAAACTATAAAAGGATACGTCTTCAAAGTATGTGGGAAGTGAAGTCTTGTGTTGTAGAACGTGAATAATCTTCAAGTCCAAAAGTCCATGTAATCTAAATGAATGCGCCCCACTCTACAATTCAAGCCTATGTAGCTCGAATGATTTAACGACTCAATGTTTTGTCATGGAATTTGGCCAACTTTTATATATCCCTCTTTCCTAAAAAAAAATACAATACAAATGCTTACATTTTCATAATTATTTTAATTAAATATTTCATAATTAATTAATTTTACTTGAGTATTAATATCTGTTTGAGTGAAGGTTAGTGGCGAGGTAGTTACACACACTTTGGGGATGGGTGTAGTTTTCTTTGCCCTTATATTCAGACTTTTGTGCAGAGTTCTGGGCACTCTTTAATTTCATCTCATAATTATATTTCTATCTCCATCAATTACCTTTACAATTCCAATTTCATGGCCAATTTTATGTAATTTTGTATTTCTCAATTGAGTGTTGCAATCGGATGAACTATATTGTTGAGTCCTATGGGTAAATATCTAAGGCTTGAATTCATCACTCATAGTAATGAAGATGATATTTCTATTTTAGGATTGTGTATTAACACGCACCTCGTCATCGAGATAAGTCATTCCAATTTTCTAAATTATTATACTGGGTCAAATTTGAATATGTTGTGGTTGCTGCTGCTAAGCCTAAAAACTTTTGTGATCTAAATTTAAACGTTAAAAATAAAAGTTGTTATATTATTTTATTTTAATTTGCTAAAACTTAATCATACTTTAGAAGAAAGGTCGATAACTCTAATGAATAAGAACCTGAAAAAACTACTTATAATACGCTTTAGTAAAAATTCGGCTTTCTGTGCAAAAACCATATTACGAACTCTATGGATGATGCCTTGTGTGATGTTTACTTTTACTTCCATACTATTAGATAATTATTAATCATATTAAATTAGAAATGTAAAACTAAAGATGCTGGAAAAAAGAGATTTATCGTAAGTATGCTATTGGACTATAAAATGGTCGATGAAAATTTTGTCATATCTCAACTAAAATAACATCAAGTTATAACTCAATAAATTCATTCAGAGGGTATGTGATCTACCCCTTTTGGAATGAATTTAGGAATATCCTAAACCGCAAGCGTAAAGATATGACTATGGAAGATCTAATTATTAAACTAATGATTGAATAATATAATTAATTTAAGGAAAAGAGGATGCCGCAGCTATGGCAGTTAAGGTAAACATTATTGAAAGTAGTCTTGGATCTAAAAAAGTATTTTAAGCATAACAAGAGCCAACATGGTTTTAAATGTAAAGATAAGGCTAGTATCCAGTTTACAAAGCCTAAATGTGATGTCACGAAATTATTGGGAGACTTTATTATGTGTGGTAAACTAGGTCACCGTGCTTAAGACTACCGAAAAAGAAAAATCAATGATAACCCAAAGAAATATAATAAGGATACACAAGCCTCAATTCCTGAAATTGAAATTTTTTGTTGTGGTTTCAAAAGTCAGTCTGGTTAGCAACGTCAAGGACTCGTGTGTGGACATTGGGTCAACCCAACACATCTGTCATAACAAAAGAGTATTTTCTTCCTATGAGGCATGGGGGAATTATGAGAATATCAGTAGTTACGGTTGATGAAAAAGGTAAGGTGAATATGAAATTCATCTATAGAAAAGTCCTAACATTAAATGAGGTACTTCATGTACCTGATGTTAGAAAGAATTTGCTCTCAGGATCAATGCTGAGTAAAAAGGGTTTTTAAATGAAGTTTAAGTATAATTAATAATAATATTCTTATTATACAAAACTACGATAATTATAAAGGAATCAAATTAATGAATCACACTATGAAATTATGAAAAAAAGGTTATTAAACAAAGTTTAAGAAATGAATCAACTATTTCAGACAACCAATTGGGAAGGGCGATCCACCACGAAAGCTTTTCCCATATTAAGAAAAATGTAGAAGTAAAAATAAAAATTTACACATGATCTTTATAGACTTAGAGAAGACATATGATATAGTACCTATGGGTATGATATGGTGGGCTTTAATAAGAAAAAAATAGTTATATTAAAGTTATTGAAGATATGTATGATAATAAAAAACACTAAAGTAAGAACTATTTGTGAAGAAATTAATGATTTTACGATTAAAGTGGTATTACATCAAGGATCGACTCTTAAGTCCTTACTTAGTTGCCATAGTATTGGATGATATTACCAAGGGCATACAAGTAGATCTCCCATGGTGTATGTTATTTGCGGATAATATGTTTTAGTAGACACTTCAAAGGAGGCCTTAGCGATAAGAGTAGATACTTGAAGAAATGCCTTACAGTCTATGGCACTAAAAATCAGTAGACATAAAACTGAATATATGAAGGTGTAAATTTAATAATGAGTAGTATGTTATCATAATGTTAAAGATTTAAGAAAAAATGATAAAACAAACTAATAATTTTCATTATTTAGGTTCAATGATGCAGAGTAATAGAGATATTGATGAAGATGTTACGAGTAGAATATCAACTGGATGGATGAAATGGAGACAAGCGAGTGCGGTGTTATCCGAGAAGAGGAGCTCCCATTAGTGATAAATTACGAGAAAGTAAACTTGGATGGTACAGATATATGTTGCATAAACTATTAAATGCATCTATAACAAGAGGAATACTACTGAAAATAGAGGGTAAAAGACAAAGGGGTCGTCCTAAGCTATCTTGGGAAGAAATTATGAGGAGAGATATTAAGGAAATAAATTTCAATGATAATATTGCTCATAATAGATTGAAATGGAAAAGAATAATCCATGTGACCGACCCCATATGATGGGATTAAGGAAAGTATGATGATGATGATTATGATGATGATGATGATGATGATGATGATGAATAATGTTTTTATTGGGAAGGGTTTTATGTCTAAGGGATTGTTTAAGATAAATGTAATTTTGTTAAGGTAGTTAATTGTTTTATGTATTACTCTGATTCCTTATATATATGGCATAGTATATTTGTGAATGTGAGTGCGCGATACTGATTAAACTGAATTCGCAAATTTTCAAATTAACCTTATTTAATCGGTCTCAATTTTTAATTCAAATTAATTCAGCCTTAAAACAAGCAACTACGTGTGTGTGTGTGTGTGTGTGTGTGTGTGTGTGTGTGTGTGTGTGTGTGTGTGTCAAACCATCACAAAGCTAACTCACAGATTTCAGAAAAAAATCCTTTTAGGCAAAACCTTTTATTTCACTATAATACTTACAATGATTACAATGAAATCCGCAATGATCACTTCTTAGAATAATCACATAGACACACAGTCTATAGTCAGCATTGGAACAACCGCAGCAGTCCACATGAACACGCAGTCCGATTCAGTCCAGGAACACCCATGAACTCCTTAGTGACACGCAGTCACGTCAGCCCAGTACATCCCTCAAGTCGCCCCTAGATCAACAGTAGAGATCGTCTCTACAAGAGAAACTTCACAAAATTGTGTTCTTGAGTTCCAAAACAATTCACATAAAGCAATTGATATTGTTGTGCATTGAAAACAAAGAATTAAAACCTTAAAAGTGAGAAGACAAAGTATTCTGCCAAAGCAATTTCGTGTATAAAAAATTATCAGGTCTTCTGCTAAAAAACGAAGTTGGACAATCCAAATTATAGAAAATTGAGTCGGCAAGTCGCTCAAACGAAAACAGTTATCGCTCAAACGAGACCATCTGTTGCTCGAACAATAAGGGCCCTACTTTTACCTCAAGATTCATATAGGGGCCCTACTTTTACATCGAACAATCCAAATTCAGATAGGGGCCCTACTTTTACCTCCAGGTTTTGGGATAGTTTGTAGTATGCTATGGGTACTACCTTAAAGTTTAGTACAACTTTTCATCCTCAGACAGATGGGCAGTCTAAGAGAATAATACAAATTTTGGAATATATGCTTAGAGCTTGTGTGCTTGATTTTGAAGGAAATTGAGATGAATATTTACCTTTGATAGAAATCACATATAATAAAAGTTTTCAGCCTACTATTGGTATGACTCCATACGAAGCATTGTACTGTAGACGATGTCATACACCAGTATGTTAGGGTGAAGTTGGGGAAAGCAAGATAGAGTGTCCAAAGTTGATTAAAGTCACCACTGAAAAAGTGAAGATTATTCAAGATATAATGAGAACAACTTAAAGCAGACATAAAAGTTATGCGGATAAACGGCGAAAAGATTTGGAATTCCAGAAAGGGGATTATGTGTTTCTTCGGATATCGCCATGGAAAAGAGTTATGTGGTTTGGAAAGAAAGGGAAGTTAAGTCCACGCTACATTGCACCTTATAAAATTCTTGAGAAAGTCGGGAGGGTTGTCTACAAGTTAGCATTGCCACCGGAGTTAGCCCGATTACATGATGCTTTCAATGTTTGTATGTTGAGAAAGTATGTAGCAAATCCTTCACATGTATTGGTGGAGCAACTTATTGAGTTAAAGGAAGACTTGAGCTATGTGGAAGAACCACTTGTTATCGTGGATAGGAAGGAACAAGTATTGAGGTCCAAGATAATTCCACTTGTGAAAATTATGTGGAGAAGGAATTCCATGGAATAAGATACATGGGAAAGCGAGGATAGCATGAGCTGCGTTATCCGTATTTGTTTGACTCGAACAACAAAGGTATGTCAATTTCGGAGACAGAAATTTCCTAACGAGGGGAGAATTGTGGCAATCCGGATATAATTATGATTAATTTTTTTTAATCATGCTTACCTTATGTAATATGGATAACGTGTTACTAATATATATAATGTTAGGTTATTATATTTAGTCCAATCCTACCTTTAAAGTTCATGAATTATCGAGTTGGTTACAAACATAAGATTTTAAAATTTTCGGTAGGAATGTTCATGTTGGAAATTAGTTTTTACCCTTATAATGTAATAATTAACTCAAGGTGAAAACTATATAGTTGTAGATATATGAGCTCGGTTTATAACGCAACAAACGACGTGTTAAACGAATGTTCGAGTAAGAAGTTATACCAAAATTACGAAACAAGAACAAATATGACCATCCTTTAAGTGGTATATTGTCTTATTAGCACACCATGTGTTATGTTTTAATTGGTTGGAAGGGGAGGCTGATTTGACCGAGTTAAATCTCTCAATCTCACCTACTTCTTCAGAAAATTTAACCATTGGTTCAGTTTTGGAGAGTTTTAGCTTGATGAAAGAATATTGTGAAGTTTAGTAAGAAGAATGTGAGATGAAAAATTGAGAAAAACCATAGAAATTTACATAAGAGTCCTCAAGGTAATTCTATCCATAAATCTTCTAATTTTTCTTATATTACTAGTTGACATGATAGAAATCATCACATGTTTACTAAACTTTCATGCCTTGATGTATATGTATGGATAGATACAAGTTTGAAGAAAGTTGAATGTGTAAACCATTTATATTGCATTGTTTAGAACCCTTGTGTATTCAAACTTTCATAAGTTTTTGTATACTTACTGGAATTGAGTAATTCCAATTGGAGATTAAAATAGACTCGTATATGCAAAGCATATTCGAAAATTATAATTAAACTCCTTGTGGTTAGACCTTGGCGATGGTTGTAAGTTGATACATAATTGTTGTCCTTAGATAACCTGAGTTTCGTGTGCCATTTAGTATAGCAAATGAACTCTAAAAATTATGAAACTTTAATTTTGTATTATTCAGTATGTTTGTGGAAGATGGATGGAAAATCATAGAATGTTATGACGTAGAAAAATTATAAAAATTCTTGAAAGTTGATTGTATACTAGAGGAGCTTATATGGCAGATTTACTATGTTACGAAGAAATGGGCATATCTTGCTTTAGAAAACTTGAAATGATGCGTCGTCTTTTGTATTGGAAACCAAATACGATAAAGATCGAGTTGAAATGGTTGATTATGATTTATTCTATGATTTGGATATGTTAAATATCTTGACATGAATGTAGGTAGAACTTCATTAATGATAAATAATCATAAATGGGATCACCTGATGCGTATGAATTGGGTTGCATTTAAGTTATTCTTTGGATTATTAATATTCTTATGATGATATTAATATTGTAAGAATGATAGGAAAGGAAGAATGATCGATTGAACAAGTGTCAGACAAAGGCAAGGGAAAAGCCCATTAAATTGCCAAAGTGAGTGTACTTATGATTGTTTCATACATAAATATGAAAATGATATGATGGATATGAATATAGCTCTAAAAACGGATTTGTTTGAATAATCTGGTATTCAGAATTTGTTTGGATATTCAAATATCCAAGATTGTTTGGGTCTCATGATCCAAGATTATTTGGGCTTTATGATCTAGGATTGGAACTGGACAAAGATCCGATGATTTGTTAGAACTTCTGTTCCAGGATTTGTTATTGCCATAACGGGCAGGATTGTTTGGATTTTATATCCACGGATTTGATATATATCTATTATTTCATTGCAGAGAGAAGTGCATCATTAAACTTATAGCTTAATGCTTATATATTAACATTTTCAGGTTTGTACGCTGGGATACTATATGATCGGTAATTTTGAGAGTTGCACCATTAGAAAGAGCAGAGGTTTAGATATGGGAATTTTGTCATTGTCACACTGAGGATTTTTCTACACCCATACATTGTATATATTGAGTTATAGTGGTTTAACTTGATAACTGTAATAGTTAATCATAATATCGTATGTTCGCTTAATTATGACTCCGATGTTCATTATATTATGGTTATGGTACAAAGAACAGGAATATGTTAATTATGTCCATTATGCATGAAAATATTGATAAATGAATTATATTTCAAATGGGTTGAAGATTATGATTTAATTATTGTAAAACAAATGATTAGAATGGATCTGGGTTTGGGGCGTATCACAAAATGTCACAGCCACATTATATTGAATGTGTTAAAGAAATTTATTCAATGTGACTGTACTCCTGTTAGAATTCCTCATGGTCCAAATAGTAGATTAAAGAAAAATAAATATGAAGATGTTTCACAACTTGAATATTCCAGTATAATTTGTAAACTAGTATATATCATGAACTGAACTAAATCTGATATTGCATATGTAGTAGGAAGATTGAGTAGATATACATATAATCATATTATTGATCACTAGGGTGCACTTGTTATGGTATTGAGAAATACCTTAGATTATTATGTGTTGTTTATCTTACCCTACTGTGATTGGAGGTTATAGTAATGCTAACGAGAAACTTGGCTCAGAGATATCAAAATATACCGGTGGATATGTTTTCACTTTGGTAAGGGCTTCTGTTCCGTAGAAATCCTCAAAATATACATGCATTGTAAGATCAACAATGGAGTTTGAATTCACAGCTTTAGATATAGTGTGGGAGGAAATCGACTTGTTTTTTACAGACATACTTATGTGGCCTAAACTTGTACCTGCGATTCTTATTCATTGTGATTATCAAGAGGTTATAGCAAATTCAAGCAACAACACTTATAATGGGAAGTCAAGGCATATTCTCCATAGGCATAATAGAGTGAGACAACTCATTTCAAATGTGATTATAACCATTGACTTTGTGAAGTCACAACATAACTTATTCCACATAAAAATATTTTGGGCAACTGACATTTGATTCCTAAGACGAAGAATATAAATATTACACAAAAAAAAAGTTATTGCAAATATAAAGTTGAGCACATTTATAAGTATTATGCCAAATATATAAAGACCAAGATTCATATATATATACAACAATGATTTTTTTATATATGCAATTGTAATACTAATGAGTGGTCGGTGGTGATGGGAGGTCTTTGGACAAAATGGGTGGGGGTGGGAGAATCAACAGTTGGCGCTTTTTTTTGGGGGGGGGGGGGGGGGGGGGGGGTGAAAATGAAGTTTTTTTTATATTTTTGGGTGTAGCCATTTCCACACCCTTAACTAGGGCTGTAAAATGAACCAAGCTACTCGAGCTCGGATCGTGTTCGTTCGGAAAAAAGCTCGTTCGAGACTAGCTCATAAAATAAATGAGCCAAGCTTGAACAAAAATTTAAGCTCGTTATCTTATTGAGCTCGGCTCGTATTCGGCTCGATCATCGATATCCATATTAAACTAGTGTAAAATAACCAAGTTACTCAAGCTCGGCCCGTATTCACTTGCTTAGAAGCTCGTTCGAGTTTGGATCGTAGGATAAATGAACCGAGCTTGAACATACTTTTAAGCTCGTTTACATTTACAAACCAAGCTTGAGCAGTCTTAAGCTCCGCTCGGCTCACCTAATTCTCACCCCTACCCTTAACTTCTTCCCCCACACCCTTTTTCATATATCTAAATTACAATGACAAAAATACCCTCTCCCCTTCCTTTAAAATATAATATAATTTTAAAATATAGCATCATTTTAGGTACAATAAAATTAAACTTTACGATTAAAATATCATTTTATTATTATTGTTGTTATTTTGATTTTTGAATTTAACACATTACCATTTTTTTAATAGATTATAGTACATTTTATGAATTTATTAAACTTTGCAACATTTTTTGTTGCTAAATGCGAAACTTTCTCCACGAAAAGTGATATTTGGTGATATTTAAATAGTTTTTAACCCAAAAAAAACTTATAATTAAAAAAAACATTATTTTAACAAAATCTATTTTTAGCAAAAAAAAAAATAGCTATTTGAAAATAAAACTAGTTTTAACAAAATAAAAATAGTTTTAAAGAAAAAAAAATAACAAAATAAAAAAAGTTGATAACAAAAAAAAAAGAGGCTTCTTAAAAAAGACAATTTATAACAAAACAACCGTGATTAAGAAAATAAAAACAATTTATAACAAAGAAACAATGTCTTTTAAAAAATTTAATTTTAAAAGAATAAAAAAGCTTTTTAAAAAATCATTTTTTAGAAAAATAAAAACTCTTTAGCGAACAAAACAGTTTTTAACAAAAAAATCAGTTTCTTTGTTATAAACTGTTCTTATTTTTTTTATAAACTGTTTTGTTTTGTTAAAAATTGTTTAAAAATACGCTCGTTGTTATAAACTGATTTATTTTGTTAGAAAAGTTTTTTCGTTGATTTTTTTTTTTATTTTGTTAAAAATAAAAAAATAAAAAAAAATTATTTTTTTTCATTATAAGCTTTTTTGGGGGTTAAAAACTGTTTAAATATCACCAAATATCACTTTTCGTGGAGAAAGTTTCATATTTAGCAATGTTTCACATTTAGCGATTAAAAATATAGCAAAGTCTAATAAATTCATAACAACGTACTATAGTCTAATTAAAAAATAGTAATGTGCAAAAGTCAAAAATCAAAATAATAATAATAATAATAATAATAATAATAATAATAATAATAATAATAATAATAAAATCATATTTTACCTTAAATTGCAATTTTTATCTGACCTAAAATGATATTATGTTTTAAAATCATATTATATTTTAAAAGAAGAGGAGAGGGTATTTTGTCATTGTAATTTACATATATGAAAAGGGAGTGGGGGAGGAAGTTAAGGGTGTGGAAATTACCACACCCTTATTTTAACTTTAAATGCATTTAATTTTTATTTTTTAAAATATTTTTTGGTATTATTTTAATTCAAAATGCCACGTGTCAGGTAGAAAAGGCAATTTTTCTAACAATTTTGGGCAGAATCTAATTTTTCAATTAAAATGTATCTAAGTCTAAAATCAAGAATTAGTAATGTATAATATTGAAGTAAAAAAAAATTATCACATGCGCACGCGCGCGCGCACAAAGGGAGAGAGATATTAAATGATAAAAATTCATTCAAAATGAAAACATTTTTTTTAGTTATATCCCTAGCTAGAGGATATAACTGGCTAGTTCGGAGCGTATAAACTACACGAAAGTCCTAAAGTAAATAAAAGTGGCCCCCCAAACGAAAATAATGAACCTTCAAATTTTTATTTGAACAAATTTGTATTCATCAATTTTTAGAGTAGTTAACGTTTCATTTATTATTTTTTCGAGTGGAAGAAGGAAGAGGAAAACTTCTGATAGAAAGTTAAAGAAAATTTGCTCTTATTATCTTTCTTAAATGACACTGATGTAAAATGGTCAAGAAAGCAGCAATAATAGTTAAAAAGAGTCTCCATAACACAGGCTCAAACAGAACACCCAGACAAAAACACAAACAAAACTTTATGTACTCAAAATTCAGCAATCATCATCCAGCATTCAAAGTCCTAATTGCTAAAAGGAAAGGTGCTGTGGCTCATTTCCAGTCGAGAGTTGTAACTACTGCTTAGTGGAGTGGCAAGGATACAAGTAGTAAGAAACCTTTGTGTCATAGAATATCCATTTTGTGTAAATTACCTAGCATCCAATATATGAGAGCTTCAATTCACAGCAAAACGAAATTAAGTACTTTAAGGATTGATAATTTACCTCCTAATTTTGCACCCAGAGTTTCCTACACGGAGGCTCCAATTGGATAACCCGAGATTCTACACTAGTAGAATTTTGCCTCCACCCAACCAACCATTCTATACATACTCGTCGTCACTATCATCCTCATATTCAGAAGCTGATTCGTCACTTCTAGGTTCCATTAGAGTATCCATGTCAAATGATGAGTCCATTTCCATCTCCTCCACGTCAATAGTGTCATAATTCATCCGCTCCTCAAATTTCTCATCGGAGCAGTTAAGAAGCCATGCGAGCGAACACTCCAACCCCTTCTTCGCAACCATCTTATGCCTCGGTTTTATAGTGGATTCCAAACCATAAGTAAAGAAAGCCGGGAATGTAACCAACTCATCCAAGTCCCTCCCCATGTTTCCTTCAAAGTAGTCGAAACTCATTTTCATGATATCAAGATTCAAAGCAAGCAATTGGGGACATCCAACAACCATCTTCCTCACTTGTTCTGACAAGAACCCACAATCCTTTAGGAAACCCACATGCTTCACTATAGGTGTAGTACTCAAGCTTACAATTTGTGGCATTTTCTCAACAATTTTCCCAAAATCTTCAGATTCCACATCAACAACAGAATTTAAAAAGCTTCTTTGACTAAGAAGCCTTCGCTTCAGGTCGAACCCTAAAATTTCGGGATACTGTGCAATCACAGAAGCAAGCGATGTTCGCCTAACTTCGAATTTTAAAAGGGCTTCCACATTTGGTTTGACCTTTTCTTCTAGTCCAAATCCTAGAATGTGGGGCCGCTTCTCAATCAATCTAGCCACAGCCAATCTCGGAATCCCCAAGTTTTCAAGATATTCCACAAAGGGTTTAATCACCCGGCCTACTCGCATCCCCAATATGTCGGGGTATCTAGTTAAAACCCCACCAATTTCTCTTCTCGCCACCCCAATTCCAACCAAAAAAGCCACTGATGTGCTCATGGTTCCCTCGAGCTTAAATCCCAATACTTCAGGATAATTCTCAAGTACCCTAGGTATATTAGTGGGCTTAATGTCCATCCCTTGAAGATATTTGACAACCGGGGCAAGATCCACGACAACACTTGCATGGAGAACTTGCGGGTATCGTCGCAAAAATTCAGTAAAAGTGGATTTTCTAACACCCAATTTACCAAGGTAATCAAGAACCGGGATCATGTTTTTCTTGACACTGCAGCCGAGGACAAGAGGGTAGTTGTTGATGTCTTCAACTGTAAGCCCTAATTTGTGAAGGAAATCCACCCTTTCCTTCATAACATCGACTGTCACAGGAAGCTCCAGCCCCTCTAGCTCATCGGGTACAATACCGATCCCTCTCAAGAAATCATAAACAAGGGCACGATTTGCTATCCTCTCATTCTTCATTTCTAATAAACTGGGACGACCATATAAGGAAGATGAAGATGAAGATGAAGATGAAGATGAAGATGAACCTCTTTGTTTCCGACCTGTATCTGTGTTTGATCGAGTTGAATCTACACAAGTAGATGCAAACTGTAATTTTCTCAACAGTCCAATTCTCTTCCCATGATTACTAGAACTCCACAGATTTGAGACACGAGTTATCTCATAATGTACAAGGAAAAAACTGGGCTTTGTAATACCAGTATAGCTCATGAGCTTCATGTTTAACAAATTGAAACAATCTGCATACCAAACAACGCATAATCAGCATTCGATTTGTAAATTAGCACACGGCAGTAAAACTAGTACAATGGATAAGAAACTATATACAACAAATTTAAAATACAAAACAAATAATCTTTTATTTTGGGGGAAAACTCAGAATATATTTAGAGGAACAACCATGAAAGCAAAATCCTGTGGAAGAAGAAACCCTATCTACAATCCAACACGAAATGAAAACTGCAGTAGTAGTACCTAAATTAAATTTAGAAGAATATTATTGATAGGCGTTAGTCCAATAATTTTGAGGAATGCCCAGCGGCGGTACAAATGCAATCCTGGCTTTTCCTTCTTTTTTCTCTGGAGCTAAGATGAGAAATGGTGGCTAAAACACGAGAGAGAGAGAGAGAGAGAGAGTGATAAATTGTTTTTCATTTTCTTCATTGGGAAATTTTAAAAACTTTTCTCGTTCGTTCATAAAACTTTTTTTCTAAATTCAAAACAAATTAAAGAAAAGAAAAAAATTCTCAAAAATTATATCTTCTTTTTCTTAAAAAATTATTGTCTTCTCAACTCTCAAATAACTTGAAATAAAGTTATTTTTCCTTCTCTCTTAAATTCCTTTCTCTTTTAATCTTTTCTCTTTTCTCTTATTAACTTTCTTCTTTTTTCTTTACTCTCCTAATAAAAAAATTCTTTTATTTTCTCTCCAAAACTCGCAAACACGCAAACAGGACCTTTGTCCTTAAAATAATAGTGTCCATTTGGTTGGCCTCTTTTACCGTAGCAAATGAGTTTTACACACAAGTTTGTCAAAATCTGCAGTGCTAGTTAAGCCTTTTTTTAACATGACAAACTTTGCCAAAAAAGGTCACGTGATCGAATTTTGCTAAAAATTGGTGGGATTCTCTAAGAGGGTAGTGAGACTGGGGTCTATGAAGAACTGAAAATGGTGAGTCGTGACCTGCTCCAATGAACGCTGCCTTTAAGGTTCTCAAGCATTTCTAGAAAAGTCTCTCGTAAAATGGAACTCAAACATCACAATAATAGTAACTTTACCCAAGAGAAACTCCTGAGAGTGATGGTTATCAAGTGAAGTGAAGAAACAAAGCACTTAACACTTAGAGAGAAAGAGCAGGGAAAGAACACTTAGTGGTCTGGAGTGATTTTGACAGAGTAACGGTATGACTTGAGTTATGATTCTTGTTTTGACCTTGCCCAGGGGTCCTATTTATACCTGGGCACTAGGGCTGAGTTGGCACTTTTAGGGGGCCAAAACTGAAGAGGTTGGTGAGGGACAGGGTCTGCAATGTATCTTTTGTCCCTACCTGTGTGCAGCCGCTTGTCTACCCAGACAGGTGCCACCGGGTGCAAATCAAAGTCAAAACGGCAACGACGCCATTTTGATAGAGTCGGAGTACCGAGCGTCCATGTAATACGCTAGTCGTTGTTATCGGATTCCAACCTCAATACAAAAAAAACTAAACTTGTAACTACACTCTTAAGGAGTCTAGTGGTGAGTCTGGGTATCGAATCTACAGGGAGTTAGGACGTGTGACCGTGACGATAAAGGTATGGTAGTTTAATCCTAAAGTTGATGTTAAAAGAAAAGAAAAAGATGATAGATTTTTGGATTTTATCTATGAATTAACTAAATTCAATTTAATTAACTTACGCATGCAAAATTAACTAACTAAGAATGAACTAATATGAATGAAGGTAAAACTTTATGACTAAATTGCAATGAAATTAAATTTTAAATTAACTATGCCAACATGAATAGTTACGCAAATGGAAAGACGCTTGTTATGAATATAAGAGAAATTAGGTTGGAATACAATCCCCCAATCCTTAGTAATTACTTAGCAGAATACTAAAATTATAAATTAGAAGCTTGAATGAATCCAGTCTTTATAGATCATAAGCATTACATATATGAGGTTCAATCCCGCATCATATGAAATCAAAAGGAAATATAAAGCGGTGTTAAACAATTTTACGCACATTATATTCTTAAACATCTCAAGTACCTAGGGCAAGAGAGATTAAAATACCTATAATGAATGTAAAATTATCTTGCACGACTCTTTCAAAATTTTAATTTAAATTCTATTTTCTACATATGTAATTTACATTGGGATGGGTTCATGCATCCCAACCCTAAAAAAACTTAGCTAGGCATGATTTTATTAAACGAAATAAAATTCTAAATGTGCAAGAAATCATATGTCTATTATGCATTAAAAAGAAACTTAAATTGAGAAACAAAATTAAACTACAAGAGCAATTTAAACTTACAATATGGAATAAATGGAAAGTAAAAATTAGCAATACTTGAATAGAATAAGGAAATCTAAACTTGAAACTTGAATCTTGAATAGCTCTTGTTCAACTTACAAAACTAGGGTTTCTAAATCCTAAGAAAATATAAAATTATATGCCAAAAAGGACCTATCTCTCTTCTTTTATTCATTACTTCACATGCCTCTCCACGTTTTACAACTAATAAAAAGGAATTATACAAGAAATTTCAAGAGTTGAAGCTCTTCAGCTTTCAGAATTAATTTTAACTTTGACTTACCATATCTTTTTATCCAGAACTCCGATTTGACTGTCGTTTCTTCGTGTGTTCTTGTAATTTAGAGATATTCAATTTTCTAGTTTTTCCCACATCCAGAATATGTCTGTAAAATTACGAAAATGCCCTTGAACTCCCCATTTCTTACTTTCTTTCACTGTTTGCATTCTCTTTCGCACTAATCTGCATGAAATGCCTGTTAAACACATAAGAGATACACAAAATATGAAATACTTGTCAAAAAGGGTTAGTAGCATAAATATAAGACAAATCCAAGCTATTTACAATGCACTGGATCATAAAAATACCGAAATTAAGGGGATAAATGTGAAGAATTTATGCATAATCAAATTCCCCTAACTTAGAACTTTGCGCCTCCCAAGCAATGTAAGAGAAATAAGTTGACTTTTGAAATTCCTTTTATTAAAATAAAATTCCATTTTCGCAGGCAAGCGATTGCATTGAGCATATGCAAAAGCCTTTAAACCCCTAGGTTACCCTAGTAGGACGAGTTTTGTCTCGTGAGGGTTTGTAGTGAATACACCCACAAAATTCTTTATTGACTCAAATAAATACCAAAATATTTAAAAATTGTACAATTTAAACTTTTCGAAAAATAATCACCATAAATTCATATTCAAATGTCTCAAACCATAGTGTGTGTGTGTGTGTGTGTGTGTGTGTGTGTGCGCAAAGCCAGAAATTAAACCTCAAATTTTTACCGATTGAGAATTACGTTACTTTTCGAAATTCGTTTTGATTCAAATTCTTAAGGATGCACTCACAAACGAATCACTCGGATTGCGGTTGTTTTCTCTCCGTATGCATGATATAAAGAGTAAATATAATGGACACAAATTCACGTATACAAAATTGAAAAGAAGGAAATATATAGTGAAAATATCTCATCATCGGAATACGTTTATTAGGAAACGGGAAACATCATCTCTTTTTCACGCCATGTAATCTCTTTTATTATATTTTCTTGTCTTAGATCTCCATGCAGTAATTAATTTCACCATTCGGACTCGGTTAGGACTTTTCGGGTTAAAAAGTGTAAAGGGTAAAAATGGAAATGGACGGAATGTTCGAAATTGGAAAATGTCCTTATGACGTCCATTAGTGCTTTTTTGGGCATTTGCTCATTTTTCTCTTTCTTTTTCTATTTTCATTTTTTTTATTTAATTTTTTTGCTATTTTTCTTTTCTTGCCCTTTTTTTTATTACACACTTTGGACTTACTTGAAGAATTTCCATTTTTTTCACAATTCTGGGCAATTGGATTTTTCGGGTTATCAACGAAAAGGAAATATTTTATTAGGCTCAAAGTGGGTTGCAAAGGGATAATTTTTTCACAACTTTATTATGGCTAATATTTTTGGGTAAAACAAAAGAGAACCTAATTCATTGTCCAAATTGCTAATCACATTACCATATGAATCTCGAGATTAATTAAGTTTAGAGATATATTTATCACGAATTTCGAGACAACAGTTCACACATTTCTCATAAACCGATCAAAACAAAGGATTGAGATCATCAACGACTTATTAAAACGCACCATAAACTCGGATTGATTTAACAACTCATAAAAAATTGAAAGGCTCGAAATCTCACTGGGTTTGATCAATCTCCACACTTATTCGTTAAGTCGTCAATTTTCTTATAATTTCCATCTTCGGTCAATTTTGACTTAGTGCATTTTGATCGTTAACAATTTGAGACTTTAAATAGAATAAAGGTAACATTTTTAAAAAAATTAAATTTAAATTTTTATTAATTTTGAACAAAAATATTTTTGCCTTTTTTTTTCAAAATAGAAACCACAAATGTGTCTAAAGTGCGTGCTTTATAGGCTCAAGTGTGAGCCTGTCGCGTTAGTAATAATCCAATAAGTCGGGATCGTATCCACGGGGAGTAGGACTTACAAATCTTAATGACGAAGGAGTAATGAATTTTAACCTTAACTTGATTCTTAAAAAGAAAAGAAAAGATGAATATTTGTGATTTTTGAAACTCTTTTATGACTAAATTGCAATGAAATTAAATTCTAAATTAACTATGCTAACATGAATAGTTACACAAATGGAAAGATGATTGTTATGAATATAAGAGAAATTAGGTTGGAATACAATCTCCCAATCCTTAGTAATTACTTAGCAGAATACTAAAATTATAAATTAGAAGTTTGAATGAATCCAGTCTTTATAGATCCTAAGCATCACATATATGAGGTTCAATCCCGCATCATATGAAATCAAATGGAAATATAAAGCGGTGCTAAACAATTTTACGCACATTATATTCTTAAACATCCCAAGTACCTAGGGCAAGAGAGATTAAAAGACCTATAATGATTGTAGAATTATTTTGCACGACTCTTTCAAAATTTTAATTTAAATTCCATTTTCTACATATGTAATTTACATTGGGATGGGTTCATGCATCCCAACCCTAAAAAAACTTAGCTAGACATGATTTTATTAAATGAAAATAAAATTCTAAATGTGCAAGAAATCATAGGTCTATTATGCATTGAAAAGAAGCTTGAATTGAGAAACAAAAATTAAACTACAAGAGAAATTTAAACTTACAATATGAAAGAAATGGAAAGTAGAAATTAACAATACTTGAATAGAAGAAGGAAATCTGAACTTGAAACTTGAATCTTGAATAGCTCTTGTTCAACTTACAAACTAGAGTTTCTAAATCCTAAGAAAATATGAAATTATATATACCAAAAAGAACTCTCTTTCTCTCTCTCTTCCTCTATTCATTACTCTACCTTTTTATAATACCCAAATATGACTTTTCCAATGCCTATCTATGTTTTACAACTAATAAAAAAGGAATTATACAAGAAATTTAAAGAGTTGAAACTCTTCAGCTTCCAGAATTAATTTCAACTTTGACTTTCTTTCTCCAACTTTGACTTGCCATATCTTTTGATCCAGAGCTCTGATTTGACTGTCGTTTCTTCCTACACTCTTGTGATTTGATTATATTCATTTTTCATTTAGGCTTCAAATTCGAACTCTAGGTGTAAAGTTACGCTTTTTCCCTTTGACTTGTTTTCCTTTGTTCTCTTCCTTTCTTACGGTTTTTTTCTCTTTTTTCTTTGCACTAAATATCTGTAAAAATAGTAATAAATACACGAAACTCGGGGTACTTGTTAAAAGAAGTTATTAACAATGATATGGGATAAAAATAAATTAATTATGTTGTTCGAGGTACTAAAATTACCAACTTAGTAGAATAAATTTAGAAGAATTTATGCTTAGCCAAATCCACCTAACTTAGAACTTTTCCCGTTCCAAGCAATGTAAGAGAAATGAGTTGACTTTTGAAATTCCTTTTATTAAAATAAAATTCCACTTTCACAGGCAAGCAATTGCATTGAGCATATGCAATAAGCCTTTAAACCCCTAGGTTACCTTAATAGGACGAGTTTTGTCTCATGAGGGTTTGCAGTGAGTACACCTACAAAATTCTTTGTTGACTCAAATAAATATCAAAATACATAAAAATTATACAGTTTAAACTTTTCGAAAAATAATCACCATAAATTCATATTCAAATGTCTCAAACCATAGTGTGTGTGTGCAAAGCCAGAAATCAAACCTCAATTTTCCACCGATTGAGCATTACGTTACTTTTAAAAAATTCAGTTTGATTCAAATTCTTACGTATGCACTCATAAAGGAATCACTCGGATTGTGGTTGTTTTCTCTCGGTATGCATGATATAAAGAGTATATATAACGAACATAAATTCACGCATACAAAATTGAAAAGAAGAAAATATATGGTGAAAAGATCTCATCATCGGAATACAGTTATTAGGAAACGGGAAACATCATCTCTTAATCACACCATTTTAATCTCTTTTATTATCTTTTCATGTCTTAGCTCTCCATGCAGTAATTAATTTCGCCATTTGGACTCGGTTAGGACTTTTTGGGTTAAAAAGTGTAAAGGGTAAAAATGTGAATGGACGGAATATTCGGAATTAGAAAATGTCCTTATGACGTCCATTAGTGTTTTTTCGGGCATATGCTCATTTTTTTCTTTTTTTTTTCTATTTTATTTTATTTCTTTTTTTTTCTTGTTATTTTTCTTTTCTTGCCCCTTTTTTTATTATACACTTTGGACTTACTTGATGAATTTCCAATTTTTCACCATTCCGGGCTATTTGAATTTTTGGGTTATCAAACGAAAGCGAAAATTTTTATTAGGCTCAAAGTGGGTTACAAAGGGATAATTGTTTCACAACTTTATTATGGTTAATAAAGAGGGCATACTTCATTGTCCAAATTTCTAATCACATTACCATATGCATCTCGAGATTAGTTAAGTTTAAAGATATATTTAGCACGAATTTCGAGACAATATTTCACACATTTCCCATAACCGATCAAAACAAAGGATTGAGATCATCAACGACTTATTAAAATGCTGAAAAGAACTTTGAGTTAATCATAAACTCGGATTGATTTAAAAACTCGTAAAAAATTAAAAGACTCGAAATCTCACCGGGTTTTATCAATCTCCACACTCATTCGTTAAGTCGTCAATTTTCTTTCAATTTTCATCTAGTACATTTTGATTGTTAACAATTTGAGACTTTTAATAGAATAAAGGTGATATTTTTGAAAATTTTAAATTCCAATTTTTATTCATTTTGAACAAAAATATTTTTGGTTTTTCAAAAAATTTCAAATTTTTTTTTTTGCATTTTGAAGATTTGTGAAGTTTTAGAAAGACGCACTTATCACCCCCTAACTCAGACTTTTGCATTGTCCTCAATCAAAAGGACTAAAATCTAAAGAAGAAAAAGAATAAGTGCGACAAATAAAACAAGCAAATTATCAAAATGCACCAATAAACTATATGACACTCATACATGGCTCAAAAATACAACAAAAATCACCCCATACGCGTCGAGGGTGCGACGCCCTCTCATTTCTCTCCATAAATCACCCAACTCCTTGCACGGGATCCATTTCTCTCCTAGTCTCTCCCCTCTTCCTGTCATACACCAATAACCGGAATAAGTTTGGCCCTTTCCCATAAATAAAGGAAAGACTGGGAGACTCATCGTGAATAATCGGATTAGGATCCTCGTGATACGCACTACATGGGTTGGGCTCTAAGTCAGACGAGACTTGAGTCTTATCTTCAATTACATCTGAGGACTCAAGTTGCATGGGTGGATGGTTATTACGAAGAAACTCATCAATTTTATCTTTTCACTCGCTCTCTCCTAAACGACTCCATGAGTCCAATAGATATTGGACTTCGTTGTTAAGGCTCTCATCCACCTGACCGAATTCTCTCTCAAATTCCGCTAGGCTCAACTCCTCTAGATCTCTTTCTGGATTTGTTTCCACATCCTTCCTTCCTCGCTCTATCTCAAAATTATTAGATGGTGTGGGTGGGTAGCAATTGAGGAGAAAAGTATTTACTGTGTCTCGACATTCGCTCTCTTCTAAGCACTCATACAAACCTCTCCCGATGCCCTTTAAATTGTCGCTCCCTCACACTCAAGGGCTCACACACACTCTTAATTTTAGTTACTACGCCTACCTCCCCTACCCTTCGCTCCATGTTGCAACCGTCGCTCTCACTTGATGTAACAAGGCATACCCCTATCGGCTCTCGCGTGTGGGTCCTCCCATGCTCGTGTGCTGCCTTTAAACGATCCGTCTCTCGCGGTTCTCCTTCATCACACTCATTCTTGATATTATTAAAAATATTTGTCTCGAGGTTCATATTCCCAAATGTTAATTTCATTCGCCCACTCCGAGTATTGATGAGTGCATTAGCCGTAGCTAAGAATGGGCGATCAAGGATAATGGGAACATGATTTCTCGGGAGAATGGAGGGCTCCTTGTCCCAAATAATAAAATCTACCGGGAAGTAGAAAGTATCTATTTCTACAATCACATCTATAACGATTCCCCGAGGCTTCTTCACAGAACGATCCGCGAGCTGGAGAGTCATATTTGTGGGCTTAAGGGCTCCCAAATCTAGTTTCTTATAGATGAAATAGGGTAGAATGTTAACACTCGCCGCTAAATCTATTTGCGCCCTTTCGATTTGGTTCTTCCCTATGATGCACGAGATGGTGGGTGCACCCGTATATTTATACTTGAACGGAAGATCACTTGATAAAATCGAACTAACATTCTAGGCCAAAAATACGTTCTTATTTACCTTTAGGTTGCGCTTCACTATGAGTAAGTCCTTAATAAACTTAGCGTATGCGGGAATTTTTTGTATCGTCTCGAGAAAAGGTAAATTAATCTTTACTTGCTTGAGGACGTCAAAAACATCATCCCCAAGAAGTCTCTTGGGAGTGCGGGACCAACCGTTGAGGGTATAGGGTAGCGGTGGGGGGTTTCACCATGACCTTGGGTTTGCCAGTGTTATCTTTTTTATCACTCTCAATTAAAGGAGCATCTTCAGCCTCTTTCGTGTCAGGCAAAACCTCTTTATTTTTAGGTACGTATTGTGGGAGAGGTGACAAGTCAACTACTCTCCCACTACGTATAGTGGTAATTGCACTATATTACTCAGGATGGTCATGGGATGTGGAGATAACTCTAGTTTGACCTTGGAGAGGTCTTTGGCCCTGAGCAGGAAACTTTCCCATCTCCTGGATACTCAACGATGATTGCATCTTTGAAATAGTCGCATTTATGTCGTTGATCATGCGCTCATGTCTAGTAGTGGTTGCATTATGGGCAGTGATGAATTGGTTTATCATATCTTTGAGATTCCTCCGTGGTGGAGTGATATATGGCCCTGGAGGTGGTGGTTCTTGCACATGTCCCTGCTTGTGTGGTGCTTGTTGAAAGTGTGATGGTGGGGGAGGAGCAACATATGAATTAGGATTCATCGCAGAATTTTGTTGCCCATAGCTAAAACCATGATGATTCCTCCAAGATGGATTGTATGCGTTCCCTTGATGATTGTTAAAATTTCCTCGAAACCTTCCTATAGCTTCCACTTGCTCAGTGTATATTGCCTTGTAGGCGGGTATAGCAGGACATCCTTTTGTGGAATGACCCGCTGCATAAATAGCACACAACTTCTCTTGGATAGGTCACGTAGCGTCTCTCAATCGAACCAGAAGTATGTCTTTCAAATTCTTTTCCAACTGGTTAAGTAGACGATCTAACAAAATGTCCTTATCCAGTTGATAAATACCGGATGCAGCAGACGAGTTGGACACTTGTCGATGTCTATTTTAGCTGTTGGGGTCGGAAACGTCCCATGCCTGAGTGGTCTCGGCTACATACATCAAATGAGCCTCAACATTGCTCGAGTCGAGCTCCCCAAATGGTCTTTCACACATTATTTGTACAAGTTGTTTAGACGATACAGTAAGCCCTTGATGAAAGAATGAAATGAGATGGTGTTTTTCAAACCCATGGTGTGGGCAAGCGCTAACTAACTCTTGAAAATGATCCCAACGTTTATCAAAGGCTTCATTCTCATTTTGGCGGAAAGCTTGGATTTGGGCCTTGACAGAGTTGGTTTTATGCTGTGGAAAGAATTTAGAGAGAAATTTAGTCTGCATATCTCTCTATGACAGAACAGAGTTTGCGGGTAAAGACCATAGCCAGGTCTTAGCTTTATCCTTTAAGGAATAAGTAAAAAGCTTTAAACAGATAACATCTTACGGACATGCTTGATCGCCAAATGTTTCACACGCTTCTTTGAATTCCCTAAGATGGAGATATGACTTTTCAGAATCCATTCCATGGAACAAAGGAAGAATTTGGATAATCCCATTACGAAAGTGGAATTGTCCTGCATTGTACGAAAGTTGAATGCATCCAGGAGTGACAGTCCGCTCAGGAAATAAAAGATCTGTTATGGGGAGATAGAGTAATCCCCCCTCCCAAGTGCCTATACTAACTTCCACATGCATGTTCCTATCAAATGATTCTAAATTTCCACTCAGTGTTTGAGTCAAAGTGTGACTCATGAGTGAATTATGAGATGAAGAAGGCGGAACGTAGAAGTGTGGAACATTAGGGGTTTGGGAATTATCAGAGTTGTCTTTAACAATAGGGTTTTCGTGAACTTGGGTTGGAGATGACAGAGGAGTTTGCATGTACAGTTTATGGGAGATAAGAAAGAATAAAAGTTTTTTTTAATCAAATTGGGTTTAAATTTTACTCTTGAAATGTAACCATAATCCCCGGCAACGACGCCAAAAACTTGACACGACCACAAATGTGTCTAAAGTGCGTGTTTTATAGGCTCAAGTGCAACCATGTCGCGTTAGTAATAATTCGATAAGTTGGGATCGTATCCACAGGGAGTATGACTTACAAATCTTAATGACTAAGGAGTAATGAATTTTAACCTTAACTTGATTCTTAAAAAAGAAAAGAAAAGACGAATATTTGTGATTTTTGAAACTCTTTTATGATTAAATTGCAATGAAATTAAATTCTAGATTAACTATGCTAATAGGAATAGTTACACAAATGGAAAGATGCTTGTTATGAATATAAGAGAAATTAGGTTGCAATACAATCCCCCAATCCTTAGTAATTACTTAGCAGAATACTAAAATTATAAATTAAAAGTTTGAATGAATCCAGTCTTTATAGATCCTAAGCATTACATATATGAGATTAAATCCCGCATCATATGAAATCAAAGGGAAATATAAAGCAGTACTATATAATTTTACGCACATTATATTCTTAAACATCCCAATTACTTAGGGCAAGAGAGATTAAAAGACCTATAATGATTGTAGAATTATTTTGCACGACCCTTGCAAAATTTTAATTTAAATTCTATTTTCTACATATGTAATTTACATTGGGATGGGTTCATGCATCCCAACCCCAAAAAAACTTAGCTAGACATGATTTTATTAAATGAAAATAAAATTCTAAATATGCAAGAAATCATAGGTCTATTATGCATTGAAAAGAAACTTGAATTGAGAAACAAAAATAAAACTACAAGAGCAGTTTAAATTTACAATATGAAAGAAATGGAAAGTAGAAATTAGCAATACTTGAATAGAGGAAGGAAATCTGAACTTGAATCTTAAATAGCTCTTGTTCAACTTATAAATTAGAGTCTCTAAATCCTAAGAAAATATGAAATTATATTCCAAAAGGAACTCTCTCTCTTCATCTCTTCATTACTCTAGGGCTTGACTTTTTATAATACCCAAATATGACTTTTCCAATGCCTCTCCACGTTGTACAACTAATAAAAAGGAATTATACAAGAAATTTCAAGAGTTGAAACTCTTCAGCTTCCAGAATTAATTTCAACTTTGACTTTCTTTCTCTAACTTTGACTTGCAATATCTTTTGATCCAAAGCTCCGATTTGAGTGTCATTTCTTCATACACTCTTGTGATTTGATTATCTTCATTTTTCATTAGGCTTCAAATCCGAACTTCGGGTGTAGAGTTATACTTTTTCCTTTTGACTTGTCTTCCTTTGTTCTCTTCCTTTCTTCCAGTTTCTTTCTCACTTTTCTTTGCACTAAATATCTGTAAAAACAGTAAGAAATACACGAAACTCGAGGTACTTATTAAAAGAAGTCATTAGCAATGATATGGGATAAAAACAAATCAACTTCGTTGTTCGAGGTACTAAAACTACCAATTTAGGAGGATAAATTCAGAAGAATTTATGCCTAGTTAGTATCTTTTGTCCCTACCTGTGTGCGACCGCTTGTCTACCCTGACAGGTGCCACCTGGTGCAAATCAAAGTCAAAAAGCATATGTGTCTGCGCTTGAAGATAAAATATCTAATTTGGTTCATATCATTTTAAAACGGTAACTTGAGGTACAAACTTTGTAAACTAGAGGAGGGGCATCTAGGACCGCCTCCTCTAAAGTCTTTGTATACTTAAGGGGGGAGGTCTCTGTAATACCCCGTAATATTATTGATTTTTATTTAAGGGATTAATTGAATTAAATGAAAATTAATTGGAAATTAATCCGAATATAAATACTAGCGATATGTGAGTTAGTATTTGATTATGATATTAAAATTGAAAATTTCATGAGTATTGAAAATATTTAAATTGTCACGAGGCAGAAATGCGACAATTTGGGAAACTTAGTTGGGACGCGCGTGTCAGTCGAGTCAGGAACGAAATTATTTAAATTAAAAAGTGAATTATATTTTTATCAACCGAATGGTCATTTTGAGTGCGCCAACGTGTCCGGAAGGGTCGAAATAGTCAGAAAACATTATCGGGGGTTTAGTTTGGGTCCCGGGGCATCTTTAGGCCAAACTGGCAACCTAGAAGGGTATTTTGGTAATTTTAAAAATAAGGGAATTAAAACCCACGAAAATTAGAGTTTATTTTTATATTTATATTTTTAAAGGGGCCACTAAGGCCATTACACGCCAAAAACATTAGAATTGCGCTACGGGAGTTAGAGAGGAGTTACCATAGGGTTCCAAACCAAAAAACTCACCACCATCAAATTGGAAAGGATTTGTGATCGAAAAAAGGAGAGAATCAGCCTTGAATCATCGACAACACATCTGAAGAACAAATCTGAGGCAAGTGATTTGATATTTTTACGTGCATTGAATATTTCTTCCATGTTTAGTGTAGGAACTGTTGTGTCTTGAAAGTTTTGAGGAAAACTAAAGAAATTATTGTAAGAAAACTCTGAAGTTGGGTTAGGAATTGTATGTAGAATGGTTATGGACGAATTTGGTATTCGAAGACTTAACTTTGATGATTTAAAAACGGATTTATGATGAGTAATTTGGCATAATAAAATTTTGGGTTCATGTTCATAGGGTTTGGGGTAAAATTTGGGGATTAATGATAATTACATGTTGTTTAGGATGAGTTGACCCCAAAAATATGTTAAGAAACGACCTAAGAGGATTTAGAGAAGTTTAAGAACATTAAAATTCTATTTGGATGATCTTAGGATGAGTTTAGAGAAGAGAAAAATTGAGAAAAACGAACTTGGAATTTTCTGGGCGTATTCTGCCATCTCGTTAGAAGACCTGCCCAGGTCGTTCAAATGACCTCATTCGAACGAGACTTATAACGAGATGATAGTACCCCTTCTAACGAGTTGGTAGTTCGTTCGAAGCCATTCGTTCGAACGACCTCGTTCGAACGACCTCGTTCGAACGAGATTTCTAACGAGTTGGCAGAATGCCTTTTTAGGCCTCATTTTATTTAAAACTTCCAGAAGACTTATATAATTGAGTGTAATCCTTCCCTTGTTGATTTATGGATATAGTTGTGAGATTGGAAGTACGTCGAGGAATTAAAACTTAGAGTTTTGTAGTAAACTTGATGATGTTTATGGGTTAGGATATAAATATCTAAAACTTCGACGTGAGGAGAGTTGATAACTTTAATACATATAAATCGGGGACTTGTAAAAGTGTAACATTAAATGACAGTATAAGAATGAGAAATATACCTCTATTAATATTATGGGATACCGAAGATGTGCGAATGCTTGGTATATGTAGTTGTTTGTGTATAACATACCTACCATACTTGCTATCACGGGAGGTCGGCGTTCGATCAGGGCCATCTAATCTTTGTGTGCCTACGGGGGGATTTAGATTGGTACCTCGAGGACATAGGTCAGAGAAGGACTTATTGAGAAGTTAATAAGTCTGCTGATCATGGGAGCGTAGGTATGTACGTGACCCATGTGATGTGAACTATGTTAGCCTCCATTTTGTGTGATTGTTGTTTATTGAAAACGGTTCCTGAGGGATTCGGAATACGTGGTCCTTATGTACGTGATGTACTGGGATTGGATAGCAGAGTATGTGTGCACCGCAGCTTAGACTCGGGGTGCCAGTATTGTATATTTATGATGAGAATAATATAATGCTAATTAAAATGAATTGTCATGAATAAATGTAAGTGTGAAAAATAGTAATATTTTAGTAGAGTTAAAAATGGAAATCGCTCGTGACTAGCATTACTAATATTGGGAACTAAGAAGAAAAGTAAAACTCTCTATTTAAATTAAGGTGTCGGATAATAAATTGTGAATCGTATAGTAATGTTAGATTGTGTATTGGACTAGTTAGATATGAGAATATCTTGAACGGGTACGGGTACGATAGGATTGCACAATTAGTTGAGAGGTGAGGAACTCATGTGAGTGCACGCACTATCATGTACTTTATATTCACTGTTTAATTATATTAAACCACTTGCTGTATTTTAAACTATTTTCACAATTGGGCTCTGACCCGTTTGCTTTCAAATCTATTTTTGTAAAAATCTTTTTAGGTGCCCAGCCACAAGGACACCATGTATAGGAGTTCTATTCCCGCGACGTGCTGTAGCTGCTGTGGAAGTTACAGGACTTCGATAGTAGACGCCTCCACTTTATATCTTGACTCTACTTCAGATTCAGTCATCTGTAGGGCATGTCGCCCCTTTTCCTTTCAGAGACATCTTATTTACTCAGTCTTTATTTCATATTTTGGGTTGTAATTAAATTAAGGATTCAGGCTTGTATTTGTTCATTTCAGTATTTGGATTGTTGTGAGGTGTTTTCCTCCAGATTTAGTTTATTTCATCGTTATTTATTTGCGACTGTGATGTGGTTGTGGTATCTGTAATTCATAATTTAAATAGATGTCATGTTAATCGGATTTAATTAAAATTGACAACTCGCTTTTTAAATATTAGGTGTCTAGTAATTATAAAAATGTTTTCTACAGTGATGCTATGAACTGAACCAACTTGGCATTTTGTATTAATTTGAATAAAGGAGTAGCTACCCGGTATTTAATTAGTCGGGTGTCACAGGTGGTAACAGAGCATCAGGTTCTAATGTCCTTAGGATCTGTACGGCTTGTTATGTTTTCGCTGAGCTTTCTTTGATGTAAAGCCCTATATTTTAGGATTGTTGTATTCTTTTGTATATATTTCGCTCTTCAGCTATTTTAAGATAATAACTGCGAACTTATAAGACCTTACTCTCGTTTCAGATGCCTCCACGACGTGCACAGCGAGTTCCTAGGGATGCTCAGCTCGAGCCACAACCTGCACCAGTTCAGGGCACCATGAATGCCGTAGAGGTTGCTGCTATTGTAGCCCAAGCGGTAAATGCCGCCCTCGCAGTTGTGCAGCAGGCACCACCCCAAGCACTGGCAGTAGCGCCAGTTCAGGCTCATCCATTCTCGTATGCTTAGGAACGTGTTCGTGATGCTTTTCAGAAAGCACACCCTCCGGAGTTTGCAGGTAGCTCCGATGTTGTTGTGTCCCGCCAGTGGAAGAAGGAGATTCAAAGATATTTGAGGATGTATGAGTGCACGAAGGTACAAAAACAGATACTGGCTACTTTTAAGCTAGTAGGATCAGCGTTGCAGTGGTGGGAGTCCATTACCACCCCGGAGGAGAGAGATGCCCTTTCTATACAGGAGTTCTGGGTGCGGTTTGACCGCAAGTATTTTCCATCAGCCGTTCCCACTGAAATGAGGAGGAAGTTAATGAACCTCAAGCAGGAGGGGAGGACTGTGGCCAAGTATGAGGCCGAATTCACTAATCTCTTGAACATCGTTCCTGATGAGATTCCAACCGAGGAGAAGAAGATTCAGAAGTTCATGGATGGGTTGACTTGGAGGATCCTTCAACACTTATTGGGAAATCTCTCATTGGCTACTTATTCTGATGTGGTTAACGCAGCACTGCTTCACTGCCAGGACCACCGCTTTCACATATCAGAGAGTAAGCGATCAGGAGAGTCCAGCCATCAGGACAGGACAGGGAGAAACGGTGCCAGTGGGGAACAATCTGCTCAAGGTCAGCATAGGCAGGGAGATCAGGGTTCCCAGTAAGGGGATTTTAAGAGGTTCAGATCTGGGGGTTTCAGGAATGGTCAGGGAGGTTTTTGTCAGGGTCAGCACGGCCCACAGGGACAGCACAGCCAACAGGGCCAACAACAGCAGTTTCATCAGGGCCAGAACGGCCAGGGGAGGAATGACAACGGCCACCAGGGCCGTGGGCATCAGGGTCAGAGAGGGGGGAACTTTCAGGGGAAATGCTTCATTTGTGGCAAGATTGGCTACAAGCGCAAGGAGTGTCCTAATAGGGGTCGGGCCCCACAATAGCAGCAGCAGGGTGCTCGACATGAGCCCCAGAGACCTATGTTTCCCGCCGCCCTCCCAGCAACACCACAGATGCCAGCTTTGCCACCCATCCCAGCAGTCCAAGTCCAGTAAGGACAGCTTCAGTACGGGCGAGTTTATCAACTCCAGCATGCAGCAGTTCTATAGGATCCACCTGTTATTGAGGGTATGTTCTCTATTCAGGGGACTATGGGGCGTATTTTATTTGATACGGGGGACACACATTGTTTCATTGTCACGAGATTTGCACGTACTTTGGGGTTGTTAGACACTGCAGAGAGCACGGTTACTTGCGTAGATTCACCGTTGAGTAGGGGTTCCGTGATTTCCTTTATTTGTAGAGGTGTGGGCATAGAGATAGGTAGATTTACTCTACCCACCGATATGCTAGTATTAGAGATGACTGAGTACGATGCGATTGTTGGTATGGATTGGCTAGTTGCGTACCGAGCCATAATTGATTGTTTCAGTAGGAGTATTATTTTTGCCATTCCCGAGCAGGAGATGTTTTTAGTGGCGATGCCTCGCCCTTAGGGAGGATCGTCCACTCACTTGTACTATATAGTGTAATACCCCACATTTTTTATTATTTAAATAATTATGGGATTATTCATTACAACGGGATTAATTAAATTTAAATGTGAAGAATTAAATTGTTAATTAATCTGGATCCAATAAAAATAAATATTAAGTAGTGTGCTACGGGTTAATACTTATTAGTCTAATATTACTATGCGATATGTAATATGGAACTATATACTTTGATAAATTGTCGAGAGATAATAATACGACAATTTAGTGAATTAAGTTAGACGCGCGTGTGAGTCGTGTCGGGATTAAATTGGTGGAATAAATATATAAGTTATTTTTAGTAACTCGTATAATGATTTCGAGTGTACCATTAAGTCCGTAAGGGTCGAGATAGTCGAAATAGTATACTCGGGTGTTTAGTTTGGGTCCCGGGACAATTTTAGGCCTAACCGGCACCCCAAAAAGGGCATTATGGTAAATTGAATTTTTAGGCCTAATTAATGGACGAAAATTAGGACTTAATTTATCAGCCAAAACATTTGCATTAGGGTTAGAAAGCTGGAGAAAGCAAGAACGGCCATAGGAAGTGTGAGGGAAAACTTTTGCCAAGAGAAGAGGGCTAAATCGACATCACCGTGCATAACCACCACCACCACCGTGTAGATCGGGACGAGGGGAACACACCCATACCAACATCATCCAGAAATCAGACTACTCATTCAAGGCAAGTGTTTATAACTTGCTGTATTTCGGTATTAATTTGATTCATGTTAGTATAGGATGATTAGGATTATGTTATAAGTTATAAAAATGGTGAAATTGAGGAAATTGGATGTGGAAATAAATTATGTGATTTATTAGATTGAAACCCTTAATGTATGTAGACTGGAAATCACGTTTTAAGAAATTTTTCTGCAGAACAAATCTGAAAATTATGGCTTCTTGAACTTGTATTGGAAGAACTAGGGTTTGATAAAATTTAAATTGGGGATTTCACGTTTTATGAATGATTTGTAATGAATTGATGATTTTAGGATGTTAGAATTCATATGTTATTGATGGGGTCCGAGGTTTAACTGTTTATTTAGAGTCCGGGGTGTTGAAGGAGAAGATTTGAGGTTAAAAATAGTGGAAAACGTTGAAAAACCAAGGTAGGGGACGAACAGCGAATTCTCGCTCGAAGTCGTTCGAGCGAGATTGCTATCGCGCGCGAAGTCGTTCAAATGACTTGCCACCTCGTTCGAGCGATAGAGTGGAATTTTGAAATTTTCTTTTAGGACCCAGTTTTGAGTTTATTAGTTCAGAAATGAGAGAAATATTTTCCAAATAATAAACTTACGTAAGGCAGGATTTCAGAAGAAGTATGGGGGACTAAATACTTTAATAAACTCGGTACATAGAGAACACACCGTAGAGATTACGAGAGGGATAATAATCCAAATAACTAGTGAGGAATGTTAAAATCAATATGCGTTAGAGAAGCATATATGTAGGTGAGGGGAAATACCTATATATTATAATAGGATGTGTGTATACCTATTATGTATTGTTATTATTAAAGACACTAATGGGTGATAACCCGGGGGTGTGAAAATATTATTATTATTATTAGTGTACTAATGGGTGATAACCCGGGGGTACAAAAGCATATTGTAAGTGTACTAATGGGTGATTACCCAGGGGTAAAAGATTATTTAAATAAGTGTACTAAAGGGTGATAATCCGGGGGTACAGTATGTGGACTAGGTGCACTAATGGGATATATCCCAGGGGTGTAGTATCATGTTACATATATATATATATATATATATATATATATATATATATATATATATATATATATATATATATATAGGGAAAGATATGACTATATGTATATATGTATGAGAATTGTAAATTAATCTAGTGGGAATATTAATGAATGTGGGCATGGAAATTTGTTAAGAAAATTCTAATCGTATACTTGAATTATTATGAAAATGGGAAATGTATTAATTAGCTTTTCGTCATAGGCTAACTGGTTAATGTATTGTATGGGCGATACTGGCGTACTAATAGTGGGGGTAAATACTATTAGGATGGATTCAGACTAGTTATATTGGGAGGTATAGCTAAAGAGAAAATTTAGATGCGTGTTAGGCGTGCACAATAGAAGAGGGGCGAGAATCTCAAGAAAGAGTTCGAACTAACATGTACTTGATGCTTGCTTTACTACAAATTTTAAATATTTGCTTAAACAAATATTTTTACACATCGGGCTCTGACCCGTTTCTTGCATCTTCTCTCTCTCTTGCTATATATATGTATTATATCAGGTGCTCAGCCGCAGGGACATCAGACTTAGAGATTCGGATTGCGTGGTATGATGTAGCTGTTGTGGGAGCTACAGGACTTTGTTTAGACGCTTTGACTATTTCATTCCTATTCATTATGACATTTCTTTAGGGCATGTGTCTCCCCTTCCTTAGACAGTTTCAGAGATTATGTTTACTCTATTTCTCGTTTACTTTCATTTGGATTGTTGGCTACTGTTGTTTTGGTTTAGAGTTTTGAATTGGGATGTTTATCCAGTCTTATTTATTTCAGCATGTGATTCTGATGCAGTATTTGTATTAATTAATTGTGCGTGGATGTTTCATATTAAATTACTTGGTTTGGTAATTAAATGGTCTTTAAAAAAAATGTTTTGACACTTAGCTTAATTATATTAGGTGATTAAATAAGTTATTACGTTTTCGACAGTGATGCTAAGAATGAACCAACCGAGCATTCTGTTTTAAATTTTATAAAGGACTGATCACCCGATATTTAATTGGGCGGGGTGTCACAGGTGGTATCAGAGCATCAAGTTCTAGTGTCCATTAGGATCTGTACGGCTTACTATGTTTTCAACTTTGCGTCCTTTGATATATAACCCTATTTTTAGGACTGTTGTGATCTTATATTTTGCGGTTACGTCTTCAGCTATTTGAGATTTTGAAATAACTATGGACTAATAATATTCTTTCTCTTCTTAGATGCCTCCTCAACGTGCACCAAGAGACCGACAGGCCCAGCCAGAACAACCGACCATACAGGCTCAGGGGACGATGAACGCAATAGAAGTTTCCGCGATCGTTGCACAAGCGGTAAATGCAGCCTTAGCGGTCGTGCAGCAAGCCCCACCTCAGGTTCAGGCAGTGGCACCAGTTCCAGTGCATCCATTTCCCACTGCATGGGAGAGAGTTAGAGAGTCCTTTAAGAGGGAAAAGTTCTTGGGCGGTTCAGATGTGGTTACCGCGAGTCAGTGGAAAAAGGACATACAACAGCATCTTCGCATGTATGAGTGCACAGAGGTTCAAAGGCAGGTTTTGACTACCTTCAAGCTGAGAGGGGCAGCCCTACAGTGGTGGGAGTCCACTACTACTACCGAGGAGCGAGATGTGATGACTATAAATGATTTCTGGGTGCGGTTTGATCGCAAGTATTTTCCTTTCGCCGTCAAGACTGAGATGAGACGGAGACTTTTAGAACTCACCCAGGAAGGGAAGACCGTTGCAGAATATGAGTAAGAGTTTACACAATTGACAAATATGGTACCGGAGGAGGTGTCTACTGAGGAGAAGCGCATTCGGATGTTCATGGATGGCTTGACTTGGAAGATACGACAGCATTTATTGGGTAACCTTTCACTACAGTCATATACCGACGTTCTGAATGCAGCCTTATTGCATTGTTAGGAAAATCGCTTTCATGCTAAGGGAAGAAAGTGAGGGGGAGATCCCAACCAGTTGGGAAAGACAGGAGGAGGTAATTCTAGTGGAGTACCAGTTGAGCAGAGTCAGAGGCAGGGTTCCCAACAGGGGGAGTCTGCTAAGAGGTTTCGTGCTGGAGGGTTCAGGCATGGTCATGGGGGTTGGAGACAGGGCCACCAGGGCCAACCACAGGTCCAGCCACAAAATCAATAGCAGGTTCAACAGCAGGGAGGACAACAGGGCCAGCAGGGCCAAGGTAGAGGTGGTAACGGACAACCGGGCCAAGGCTACCAGGGGCAGAGAGGAGGAAACTTCATTGGGAAATGTTATACTTGTGGCAAGACTCGACATAAGAAACAAGAGTGCCCGGATAGGGACAGAGATCCTCAACAGTAGGGTGCTCACCAGGAGCCCCAGAGACCCATTTTTATCGCCGCCCTACCAGCGCCGGCTCTAGTTCCAGCTTTACTCGCAGTTCCGATGCAGCAGGGACAGTTGCAATATGGACATTTCTATAACGTCCACCAGGCCACAGTTCCGCAGTCACCGCCAACAGTGGAGGGTAAGTTTTCTATCCATAGCACTTTGGGCCGCATCTTATTTGACATGGGGGAATCACACACTTTTATAGCCACTAGCTTTGCAAAGGCCGCAGGGTTATTAAGCACGACAGAGAGTACAGTGACTTGTGTAGACTCACCACTGGGTAATGGGTCATTGATTTTCTTTATATGTCGGGGAGTAGGCATAGATATTGGTAGTTTAATCTTACCGGCTGATATGCTAGTATTAGATATGTTCAAGTACGATGCCATTATTTGTATGGATTGGTTAGTCGAGTATAGGGCCATGATTGATTGCTTTAGTAGGAGTATTGTGTTCGCCATTCCGGGCCAGGAGATGTTCTTAGTGGCGATGCCTCGCTCGGAAGGAGGGTCGTCCACCCACTTATTTTATATAGAGGATGAGACCTCTGCAGTCGTAGTACCACTCGATTCAATTCCGGTCATCTGCGAGTTTGCTGATGTGTTTCAGGATACACCGGGGTTTCTTCCGAGTAGGGAGATCGAGTTTGTGATAGACTTAGCACCAGGCACTCGTCCGATAGCACGTGCACCTTACCGTATGGCTCTGGCAGAGATGAGGGAGTTACGGGATCAGATAGAACAGTTATTGGAACAGGGCTTCATCCGTAGGAGTACCTCGCCTTAGGGTGCCCCAGTTTATTTTGTAAAGAAAAGGGATGGGTACCTACGGCTTTGCATTGATTATCGGGAGCTTAACAAAATCACGATACGAAATAAGTATCCGTTGCCTCGGATCGATGACTTGTTTGATCAGCTGAGAGGAGAGGCCCACTTCTCGAAGATAGATTTGAGATCCGGGTACCATCAGTTACGCATCAGGGAGCAGGACGTGGCCAAGACTGCTTTTCTGACGAGGTATGGATCGTACGAATTCAGGGTTATGACATTTGGGCTAACCAATGCCCCAGCAGTATTCATGGACTTAATGAACAAAGAATTCAGAGAGTTCCTAGATCAGTTCGTTATTGTCCTCATGTAATACCCCGTATTTTTGGCTATATTTATTTTTGGGATTTATTAATTAAATGTGAATTAATTGGGAATTAATCCGGATAAAATACTAGCGAGTTGTGAGTTGGTATTTGACTATATTGAGTATATATGATGTTATATGAATATTGAATTATGAAATTTATCGTGAGATTGATATACGACAATTTGGTCATTTTATTGGGACGCGTGTAACAGTCGCGTCAGGATATAAATATTTTGATTATAAAAGTGAATTTAAATTCTTTAAACCGTATGATCGTTTTGAGTGCGCCAACGCGTCCGGAAGGGTCGAGATAGTCATAAAACACTAGCCGCGGGTGTAGTTTGGGTCCCGGGGTATTTTTAGGCCATACCGGCAATATAAATGGTATTTTGCTAATTTCGTATTTTTAGGAATTAAAAGTGACGAAAATTGGGAGTTTTAATCTGATATGGATTTGACCCAGTAAGCCACTAACCAACCCTTAATGACCCAATAAGCTACGGAGGTTTTCAAATTAGGTTTCCAACTTTCCCAAAGAAAAATCCTAGCCACCTTTGGAGAAGAAAGCTTGTAGAGAGGAAATTCTGCAGAGAGAGAGAGATAGCTTCAGCAAATCAACATCAAAATCAGAAATAAACTCAAGGCAAGTGGTTTAATATCATTTAAATTCAGAGAATGCTCTTTCCATGTATAGGAATTTAATAAAATTGATTTATTCTTGGTGTAATATGAAAACCCATGTATTTTGGAACTTAGAACTTGAAATCTTGAGGAGAATTGCATGTAGAATGATAGGTAGATGATTATACTGAGGATATTAGTGATTGGGTGAAATTAAAACGGATTTTTTATTGGGTTAATTCATGAATTAAAATTTTAGGGTTTGTGTTCTTGAATAATTGGGCGAAAGTGATGAGACTTGATGATTTAATGATGATTGGGATGAATTAACTCAGTAAAATACGTTAGTTTATAACCTTGTTATGTTTAGGAGTGTTTAGAGACCTTTAAACATTGTTGGGACGAAGTTTAGAGGAGATTTGAGGAGTAAAAAAATTGATGAAAAACGTAACTAAGAAATTCTGGGCTTGAAACTGGTCGGTCGTTAGAAGGCCTCCCCAGGTCGTTCGAACGAGCTCATTCGAACGAGCTTCTAACGAGTTGACCAGTCGCTTCTAACGAGGGGAGACTTCGTTCGATACCTTCGTTCGAACGAACTGTATTTCGTTCGATACATTCGTTCGAACGAGATGTCGTTAGAAGGTACAGTTCGTTCGAACGAACTGGAATCTCGTTCGAACAGCCTCGTTCGAACGAGACTTCTAACGAGATGGAAGTTTAGGCCTTTTTGGCCTGTTTTGATTTTGGGAGTCCCGTAAACTTGTTCGAGGGTAGAGATAACATTCCTTTGATGATGTATTGATAGATTTGGGACTTTTGGGTTATTATGAGGAGTAAATTATATACGAGTGATTTAAATCAATGAACCGTTTGGGTTGAGACGTGAGTGTCTACTACGACGTGAGAATAAATTATGGCGTGTACGATTATAAACCGGAATCGTATAAAGTGTGTAAATTATATATTGGTACTAGAATGAGAATAGTACTACAATTAAACTACGAGATTACTAAGACGTGTGTTTACTTAGTATTGGTATATGAATTGTGTGTATGACATACCTACCATACTTGCTATCACGGGAGGTTTGCGTTCGCTTAGGGCCCTCTAATCCTTGTGTTGCCCGGATTTAGACTGGTTACCTTGATGAACATAGGTCATATAAAGACTTATTGGGATATTAATAAGTCCGCTGATCGTGGGAGCGTAGGTATGTGCGTGACCCATGTGATGTGACTGTGTTCGCATCCATTATTTGTGATGTTGTTATTTGTGAACTATTCCTAAGAGATTCGGAATATGTAATCCTTATGTACGTGATGTACCGGGATGGATAGCAGAGTATGTGTGCACCGCAGCTTAGTTCTCGGGGTGCTTGTATTGTATATTTATGATGTGAATAATATACACTTAATTAATGGGAACCTTCATGTTAATGTTGTGAATATAATTATGGTATTGTTTCGAGAAAAACATAACGAGTTAGCTGATAGTGAAATATATTGCATATTGAGCATCTGAGTTACGTTAAACCCCTATTTAATTACGAGCGTTATAATGTTAATAGAACCGAGTAATAAGGGTAGGACCTATGACAGTCTAGCTAGATATGATGTCACTTAGCTAGTGGTTTGTGTCGTTGTAGATGGGTACTTGCGTTAGGAGTGCACAGTTAGACGAGAGGTGAGAATATCATGTGAGTGCACGTCCTAACATGTACTTTTCATTTAATGTTTTAAATATTTTTAAAGCACTTGCCGGTTTTTAAAATATCTCCACATTCGGGCTCTGACCCGTTTGCTTTCAAATCTATTTTTCTTGTAAAACCATTTTAGGTGCCCAGCCACAAGGACACCATGCATAGGATACTCATTCAGGTGACGAGTTGTAGCTGTTTGTGGAAGCTACAGGGAATTGCTTTTAGACGCTTCTACCATTTGGATTCTTGATTTAGTATTTATCAGTTGTAGGGCATGTTGCCCATTTCTATTAGAGACATCTTTCCATTTCAGTTTTTCAGACTTTGTCATGTATTGGTTCTGTATCCAGTTTAGTTATTTCAGTTTGTGGTATTGTAGTGAGGAGTTTTCCTCCAGACTTTATTTACATTATGTGATGGTTATTCTATTTACTTCGTTATGGTGAATGGTGTTATTATTCTTCATTACACTTGTTGCATGACTTTAATTAAAATTTGATAACTTACTTTTTAAATACTAGGTGGTTAGTAATCATTAAAATGTTTTCGACAGTGATGCTATTAACTGGACCAACTTGGCATTTTGAATTAATTTAATAAAGGAGTAGCTACCCGGTATTTAATTAGTCGGGGTGTCACAGGTGGTATCAGAGCATCAGGTTCTAGTGTCCTTTAGGATCTGATGGCTTATTATGTTTCCGCTAAGTTTCTTTGATATAGAGCCCTATATTTTAGGACTGTTGTACTCTTTATGTGTATGCTTCGTTCTTCAGCTATTTTAAGTTTATAAACTGTGAACTTATAAACTTGATCCTTATTTCAGATGCCTCCACGACGTGCACGATGAGTTACCAGGGATGTAACGCCCGAACCCCAGCCCGCTCCAGTTCAGGGCATGATGAACGCCGCTGAGGTTGCAGCTATAGTAGCCTAAGCGATAAATGCCACAATTGCCGTTGTTCAGCAGGCACCACCTCAGGCGCCGGTTGCCGCGCCAGTACAGGCAAATGCATTCCCGTCTGCTTGGGAGCGTGTACGTGACGCTTTTCAGAAAGCGCATCCGCCGGAGTTTACAGGTAGCTCAGATGTGGTAGTCTCGAGCCAGTGGAGGAAAGATATGCAGAGGCACTTGAGGATGTATGAGTGCACGGATGTTCAGAAGCAGGTGCTAGCTAGTTGGATCTGCACTGCAGTGGTGGGGGTCTATTACCACCATGGAGGAGAGGGATACTCTCACTATTCAGGACTTTTGGGTGCGGTTTGACCGCAAGTACTTTCCGTACGCAGTTCATACGGAAATGAGGAGGAAATTGATGAATCTGAAGCAGGAGGGTAAGACTGTGGCCGAGTATGAGGCCGAGTTCACAATTCTGTTGAATATCGTTCCGGATGAGATACCAACAGAGAAGAAAAAGATTGAGAAATTCACCAAAACCCTCAAACCAACAACAATTAAAGAAGAACTCTCCAAAACCCTCAAACCTTAAGCTAACCTAAGCTAAAATCGTGTATATCTGTTATTACAACAAAAAATGATTTATATAGTAAGTTAGAATTAAATTAGAAAAGAAAAGAGAAAATAAAATAAAAGCCAAAATATCTGTTGAAAACAGGGGATCGATCAATCGACCTCTTTGGTCGATCGATCGATTAAAGGAAAGATATCAACTGTCGATGAGGATCGATCGATCGACCAAAGGGGTCAATCGATCGATCAATTAGGGCAGAGCCAAGCAGCACACTGCATTCTTTTTTTCCTCTTCTCCTCCTCTTTTGATTTCCTTGTTTTTCCTTCCGCTGAAATCGCCGTAACTTCATCATACGAACTCGGAATCGTGCACCGTTCGCGGCCACGCGAAGATCGAGAGGAGGGATATAAATTTTTTGAAATGTAGGGCTAGGTGCCTAAGTCATGAAAAGACTAAAATTCCCTTGAACGTTCGATTGCATAAGGAAATCGAGCGGAATGCGTCCGAACTTCACACTTAGCATCCAAATACCTATAAAAGCTCAATTAACCCCTACAAAACATGTTAACGTAGAAATTCAAGTTTTTCTGGTTAACGAGCATAAATATAGGGAATAAGATACCCGAGGGGGCTAAAATGCGTAGGTTCGAGGGATGAAATACGCAATATTTGCGTATCATCACCTACTCCACTATGAAAACAGATGAATATCTCACTATAAAATTTGGCTAAAGGCCATTAATGGAGGTTACAAGTTTTCTCTTTCTACAAGTATAATTCAACAATATAATGGTTGGGTTTTATAATTTGGATCCTTTTTTAGGATGATAAAGTAGTCTTTTATACGGTTAGGCATGCGCGGTATCACCCCCAAGCATGCACCTTGTGTGCACGAGATAAGTGAGCAAAAGAGAGAATGCCATATGTCCTATGCATATGTATGTTATGCTGAACGAATATTCTACCCACGTGGGGGCTGATATTCTATAACGGTTTTGTCCACATCTCCTATAATGTCCGGGTCACATGTTCCACGCAAGTTATTGATGTCGACTTTGTGACTTATCGGCTAGTCGATATTGATGAGGTGGCCTACCTAGTAGACGAGGCTTAGATTGACACATGTTCCTCAACTACTATGATTGGTCTCGGCCTGAAGACGTCGTACGAGGTCGACATATAGTAGGACAGAGAGTTAGAAACACCATATTATGAGCATAGTTATAGTCTTCATGAACGGTCATAAATGTTCTCTCGATTGCGTCTCAGAGGTCGAGACTATTTGACCATGGCCACTGTGACGTGAGGCCGTATGAGGACAAGTCTGAATTGCACTGAGGGCGATCATAATGTCGGGCTCAGTCTCATCCAGATGAGGTCATACTTATGTATATCAGGTGGAGTGACTTTATAAGTCATCCAATCATACCCTTATACACTCTAAAAAAGAGTTAATGAAGGTATAATTATAATCAACTCACATGACTGCCCCACGTGTGTGTAATGGAGGTTGTACATATTCCCATGTGTGGCCCATATGCACGCTTGGTGATTAAAACTAATAACATCAATTTATTATGGATGGCTAGTTAGCCGACCAAGAGTATATTGAGACGACCAATGAGATAATGTGTCAATCACGTCTAGTGAGTGAGTTAAGGTTCTTCTGATGACATGTGTCACAATATCGTCTGTCCACGCCACATTCCACATTCCACATTTATGATACAAGAATGAGTTTTATTTATTTTTTTACTTTTGTGTAAGAGTATGAGAGAAGAGAGAAGGAAAGAAGCTAAGAAAAAAAAAGAGAGAAAGAGAGGGTTTAGGGTTTTTAGAAAGCAAAGAAAGTGAGATTTTAGGGTTTTAGTATTGGGAAGTGAGTTGGGTGGGTTTAATTAGTGAGTTGAGTGAGTTATTTGGGTGTATTTTGATTGAGCCTATAAAATAAATCGAATCATTTAAATTACTTTATAGAAAATGTAAATGAGTTTGTATACACCCCATCCTAGGACCCTTCTAAGCACCTCCTTAAGTCCCTAGAACTCACTCGTTCATCGCAAGTCCTAGGTCATACTTTGAGTACCGATCTAGACGCCACTGGATGTTCCCGAACCCCGTTTGAGTTCGGCCAACTTTTTCGCCTGAGGAAAATCTTCATGAATCTTCAAAGGGCTCTGAATCACCTTTCCAATGGTCCCCCCGTGTGCGAATCGGCCTTATGATTTGAACGAATGGTCCATTTTACTATCAAAAACTGATCTGGAGGCCACCAGGCACTCCTGGGCCCCATTTCGACTCTAGTCAACTTCTCTCCTGAGAAAAAGCTCAATTAATCTTCGAAGCAATCTGAATTCCCTTTTCCAAAGTTTCATCCCATGATGCGAATAGGCCTTACGGTTCGGACGAGCGATCAATTTTATCCAAAAAATTGATCTGGAGGCCACCAGACGCTCCCAGGCTCCGTTTGACTCATGTCAACTCGTTAACTCTAACAAAGATGAATGAATCTTCAAAGTTCTTTGAATACCCTTTTCAACGGACTGCCCCGCGTGCGAACCATCCTTACAATACGGACGAATGACCTGTTTTACTTCGAAGGGTCACGAGGCACTTCTGGGCCTCGTTGACCTAGTCACCTTTCCAAATCGAATGAAGATGAATGAATCTTCGAAGAGCACTAATACCCTTTCAAACGGTCCGTGCACGAATCTGCCCTATGCTTCGAATGAATGATCCATTTTCCTCGAGGAATTTCCTGTCTCCTGGTCAACTGGCACTTTCGGGCCTTGTTTGACTTCAGTCAACTCCCGAACCCGGGAGTGGGTCAATGGATTCTTAAAGGGCTCTGAATATCTCTTTTAACAGTCTGCCCCATGCGTAATTTTGACTTAGGATTCGCATTTTATGGTCATTTTCTGAAAATCTGCCTCCCACCCTACCTATCGGCAGTGTGCCTAAGGTTCTATGTTGATAGGAAAGCTTAGGACTACGTCGATCAACACCTCCCTTGGCCCTATAAATAGAGGCCATGACCTCACTTTGAAAAGGACCTCTGCACACCCCTCTAAGCAATTCAGAGAGAATCCCCTCGAATTGAGTGTTGTTCTTTCCTTAAAATCTCATTTCTCACATTCCCTCCATCATTTACATACTCTTTATAGTAAATTCCCATCCACCTCCTCAAACCACCACCACCTCATCTTGAGATCTGCGCATCTACAATCAATATCTACTTCAAGTCATCACAAGAAGATCTAATTATTCCCCTTTGTCTTTAAATTCTCTTATTTTTGCGTTAGTTACTTCGTTTTCACTTTAGTACTTTACTTCATTACATCACACATTTTAATTTCAAACTTTTTATTATTAGTATTCTCATGTACTTTATTTTCATAGAAAAACCCAAAATAAGAAAAACAGGGTTCACTTATAAATTCCAAACGGGGATTTTATCATCACACTTTCTCACACTAAAATACCTCTTTCTACACACAAGCATCTAATGAAGTCCTCGATTGGATTTATGGATTAAACCCCACCTCATATTGTCTTCGAACTATGTGGACTTTGATGCCCTCATGGGCTACATAGTCTTAGATAAATTCCTAGACTAGAGTCCTCCCACATACATTCCTAGTCTTTATATATATATATATATATATATATATATATATATTATACTTGCTTGCTTGTGTCTTGTCCAATATACGCAATCGTTCTTCTATAACGATTTGTGAATCGACAAACACTTACATTATATTTTTAATTATTATCTTAGAAACATTCCTAAGGATGATGTCGCTTTGCCTTTAATTATATTTTCAATCGACAAACACTTACATTATATTTTTAATTATTATCTTGGGAACACTCCTAAGGATGATCTCGATCCGCTTTTATCCATGACGCGAGTCAAGCCATCCTATCCTCCATTTATATTATGCACACGAGAAAACACATCACAGAGTTTTAGATGAGAATATTAACACATGTCCATAAGAGATCGAACGGGTGGGATGACTGACTAACATCTTCCCATTCCCTAACTTAGTCCCGGAACTCTTGAACTACTTGGTTTCGCAAGCATCAGTATTGTCCTTGATGTCGTTCTCTTGAGGCGGCAACATTTCTTTTGCCTGTTGTGCAAAATAAGCTGACGACTTTATATCTACATATCACCCCACATCGATGACAGTCGAGCGCGCCGATAAAGGAAGCAATACTGCACGCACATCGAGAATAGGTGAAGGAACGAGGGATCCACCTTGGGAGATGCATTTCCGAGGGTCTCCTCGAAGAGACCCTCAGAATGGCCACAAAGTCTATTTTAATTTATTTTGGAATTTGCTATAAGTGGATCAAGCTTTATTTATTTTGGGGTCATTTTAAGTGGTAAACTTATTTTTTTTTAAATTAATTTCCTTTTTTGATACCCAATTCTTTATTTATACCTACATTTTTTTAATTTGGGGCGAGCGCCTAGCTCGCCTATAGGCAGAACCGATCATGCTCTTATATATATACAGAAAGTCTCCTATAATGATTCCTTATGGTGCAGATCCTGGTACATACCATTTTTTAAAATAGTAAAAAATAATTTTTTTGATGAAACTTCATGGATATAATCTCCACGGTTAGAAGATCATCTCCAATTTTTTTCATCAAAAAATTCAATAAAAAACCGTTGAAATGAGGTGAGATGTAAAAAAAATGGTATAAATATATACATTTTCGAGCGTTGAAAGTTTGGATCGGCGCCATCCACTTGATTGATTGAATTTTTTGATGAAACTTCATGGATATGATCTTCTCACCGTCGAGATCATATCCATGAAGTTTCATAAAAAAATTCAATTAAAAAGTGGCTGAGATAATCGTCGAAATTTTAACAGTCGAAAATACATATTTATACCATTTTTTTACATATCACCTCATCTCAACGTTTTTTTATTGAATTTTTTATGGAAAAAATTGGAGATGATCTTCTCACAGTGGAGATCATATCCATGAAGTTTCATCAAAATTTTTATTTTTTTACTATTTACAAGAATGGTATGTAACAGAGTCTGCACCATAAGTAGTTATGACAGGAGGGGACCTATATATATATATATAGGGGCAAATTCATGTGCACACTAAGTTTGCACACGTCTTGACGAATGCCTTTTTTTTTAAATATTAAAAAAAAATTACTTGATTTTTTTATGTGATATTTAAACATTTCAACGGACTCATATAAAAAAAATTAGCTCAAAAAAAAAGTTTTTTTTGCTATTTTAAAAAAATCGGTCAAACTTCGTAGCTTTTAAGTACTTTAAAATCTACGAAAATTTGACCGAAAATTTTAAAATAACAAAAACAAAATTTTTGAGTTGATTTTTTTATATGGATTCGTTGAAATGTTTAAATATCACACAAAAAATCAACTCAAAAATATATTTTTTAATATTTTAAAAAATAGATGTACAAACTTGATGTGCAAACTTAGTGAGTACAGGTAGGGGTGTTCACGGGTCGGTCGGTTCGGTTTTGACCGGATTTTTTGGGCCGAACCGACCATGTCGGTTTTTGGAAGAGGAGAACCGAAAATGCTGAAAAACCGAACCGAACCGAACCGATTCGGGTCGGTTTTTGACAGGGCCGGTTCGGTTTGCCCGTCGGTTTTTGACAGGGCCGGTTTTATACAGGGCCGGTTCGGTTTTTTCCTTTATTTTAATAAAAAATATATTTTTTTAATACCTAATATAAATATAAAATTAAAAATATAATATAATATGTCAACACTAATATAAATATAATATAAAATATAAAATTAAAAAGTATAAAAATTAATTTGGTTCGGTTCGGTTCAAAATCGGTTTTTTTATGCCAAAATCGAAAACCGAACCGACCCTGTCGGTTTTATACCTGATTAAACCGAACCGAACCGACCCTCAAAAAAACCCGGCCCGAAAATTTTCGGTTCGACTCGGTTTTGTCGGTTTGGTCGGTTTTTTTGCACACCCCTAAGTACAGGAGTCTGTTTGTATATATATATATATTGACACACACCCTCCAAAAAATCAACCCAAAATAATCTACTTTATTATTTTATTAAAACTGTGAGTTTTAAGCACCTTAAAAATTAATATATATCGACTGTTCTTTTAAAAATATAAAAAATATGTTGAGTTGATTTTTTTAGATATTCATAGAGTGTTTATATACCTTGTAGAAAAAAATCATTCAAAATTGTGTTTTTACTATTTTAAAATCTATTACTTGTAGGATTTTATTCCTAATCATATGAATTTTCAATTCAATACTAAGTGTTGTTCCAAATTTCCTTAATAGAACTAGTTTTTAATCCCGCGCGATGCGCGGGTGCTTTGCATTTATTGTTAAAAAATACAATGCGGATATACTTACAAAAACATAGAAAAAATCTACAATGTTAAAAAGACCTATTTTATATTTTTATGATATATGTCGTTAATGCAGAAAAATTATAAAAGGATAACGAATATATGTATTTAATTTATAGAATATATGATCCCAACTAAATACTTGCATGTAAAATTGAAATGCAGAAAGGGAAACATTTAATGATGAAGTAAGTAAAATTAAAAAAACAAAAAGAATAGAACATACACACACACACACACTATATATATATATTAAAAAACTGTTTTATAAGTAAAAATTATTTTTTTAAACAATACTATTTTTACAAAAATATAAATATATTATCATTTTTTTTAATAACACTATGGTGTTAAAACTTTTTTATAATTTTTTTTGCAAAACTTGATTTTATAAAGATAAGTATAAATATTTTATTATAAAAATTGTATTTTTATAAAGTAATTTTCTAAAAATATAGTTTTTAACTTCATTTCTTCATGCAAATTGTGCTTTACAAGACTGTTTTATAAATATAAATATAAATTTAATTTTTTTTATAATCTAATGTTATTGTTCAGAATTTATAAATTGTATTAGTAAAATTTACATTTTTTATTTAAAAAACATTTTTTAGTTATATAAAAAAACCAGTGTTCTAAAAAACTCCCCTAGGCGGCGCCAAGGCGCGCCTAGGCGCGAGGCTTTTTAGATACTCCAAGTTTTGGCCCTAGGCGTGGATCAAAGCGTGGTCAATGATGGTCAACATTTTTTGGGGCAAGGCGTGAAAAAACGTGCGTTTTTTCGGGGTAAGACGTGAAAAAACGCGAGTTTTTTAGAAGTAAGGGGTGAAAAGATGATTTTTTTTTTGTATTTTAAAAAAATAATATTTTAATTTATAAATATTTAGACATATTTTTAAGGTAAGTACCAATTTAGTATTTTAAATAGCCCTGTCATAGTAAAAAAATATTAAAATATATTAAAAAATGCCTAAACGCCTTTTTACGTCAAGGCCCGCCTAGGCTTCTAAGGCTTAAGGCTTGACCTCCACGCCTTAGTCACGCCCCGCGTTTTTTAGAACCTTGAAAAAAACTATTTGTTATATAAATATTAGTATTTACTAATTAAAGAAAAAGACATTTCACATAAAATACTTTCATATGTATAAAAAAAGTTTATATTATATGAAACATTTTTTCTTCAATGAATAAATTCTAATATTTATATAATAAAAAGTTTTTTTTTATGTATAACTCAAAAAAAATGTTCTTTATAAAAAAAAATCGATACTTTTGTAAAACAGTCTATAAAATTTTCATGTTAACATTACTTTATAAAAATAATTTTTCCTTAAAGAATATAGTATTTAAATTTTAAGAACATTCTCTTAAAACACAATATATGTAAAGACACAAAATTAAAAATTCCACTTTTTAGAAATTTACTTTATAAAAAATAATTTTTAATAGAAAAAAAGAGTTAAAACTATAAGGTTGGACTTTAATCTTAAAATCATTCTAACCCCTATTTTTAAATCATTGAATCTAAGTTAGAATATCTAACGATCGAAATGTCAATATATATATATATATAAAGAGAGGGAGATAAATTATTGGGTGCATATAATCTTCGTGACTTTGAGGATCATCTACGTACTATTTCTTGGAGATCTTAGTTATTAAAGAGATAAGAGTGAACTTGGCACAGAGATAATAAGAGAATAAGAGAGAAAAAATAATTCGGTGAAAGAGAGATAATAGGAGAATAAGAGACAAAAAAATTATTAGGGAGAAAGAAGAAATAAACTTACATTAGAGAAAACCATCTTTTACACGTTGGTTAAGATATATATGGGGAGATATACGTTGATTAAGATATATATGGTGAGAGAGGAGAATGAGAACATCATGTATCATGTATGTATTTAATAATGACCATTGGAAGGATTGGGAAATGAAGAGATGTATTTAATAATGACCATTGTAAGGATTGAGAAATGAAGAGATTTGAGGATTTTAAGAGAAGATATTATAAATGAAGAAAAATTAATTATTGCCATGTGTCTAATACCTATGCAAAGACTAAGATGTGCAATTAATGGCGTTGCCACATGTCAATTCTTTATAAAGAGACATCAAAATTATAGTGATGATGTGCCACGTGGATAGGCTAATTGCAAAGCATAATAAAACATCAAAATTATAGTGATGATGTGCCACGTGAATAGGCTAATTGCAAAGCATAATAAATGCCTTGTTTTACATTTTATAGTATTAAGAGATAGGTTGTGTTTTAGCCATATTAGTTCTTCACCTGTTTCACAAAAAATTGACGTGTCAGATGAGTATCATTACTCCCGATACAATACATATGACATAATTCAAATTCGGAAGTTCTCAATGTACCGTAATTAACTCAAGCTAATCCTCAATCTCTCCCAATATTCAACGTTCCTAATGAAATGGCGACTTTTCAATATTACCATGTTTAATTTCTGGTTATGAATAAATTCTTCACTAATTCTTCTTCACTATTTGCCCATCTTTCACAACACTTGCATCTTTCGCTCTCCTCTCTCCAGCAGGTCTTTCTCTTTCTTTGTATAACTGCGTATACTTAGGTGTGTATGTGTGCATGCTTATGGGTTGTTAAAACATAAACAATATAGTATTTGGTGCTCTCTCTTATACTTGATATGGCATATCAACGATGTTCTCGAGACTAAAGAAATCCAAATATGTGTATAGTTTCAAATGACCTTGATTCATTGATTTCATTCCTATACGATCCATTTTTATAACATTCTCGCCTTATTAGCAATGTCATTACAGATTGAAAACCAAGACTAATTTGTTATATATTTGTGTGTAACCTATCAAGACATTTTCAATGGACTATCGCGCCTTCAATTCGGTATAAATCTATCCCTTCACTGTTTTATATATGCATGTCTCAATATATTGTCAATCTTTCTGTTACTCATTTTAATGTGTTGGTGGATTGTATTATTGCAGACTTGTGTTTTGAAAGTAAACATCAATTGTTGTGAAACATGTCCTACTAAAATCAAGAAAGCCTTGCTGAAAATCAATGGTACTCACTTATTTCCGCCTTTTTTGAATTTGATTTGCTATTGAGTAAAAGTAAAACGAATATTTCATACTATTATAGTTGAGGCAAAGCACACAAAACTCCCCTAAACGAGGCCTGTTTTACAAGAAACCCCATAAACAATATTAAGTGCATAAGATGAATTGCGCAATTTAATTGGCAGTCCCTTATGTGTCCTAAAAATCATTATTTTCTGTTTTAAAAAGAAATGCATAATTTTTGGATTTAAATACAGTGAAAATTGTTCATGGTTATTGTTCACTTTGCCCAATAAATTGAATAAAAAACATATTATTTGACTTTTTTTTCTTGCTCTTGATTTATACATATGACATTTGTGCTAGGTGTGTACTCAGTTGGCGTGGATCCAGAAGAGAGTTCGGTATCAATTAAAGGCAAAGTAGACCCTGTGGAACTCATTAAGAAATTTTCAAAATGGGGTAAAAAAGCAGAGCTTTTGTTCTATGAGAAAAATCCCATGAATGACTACCAAGACCATGTTGAAGATCAATTCATGAGCATGAACATTGGAGCAAACAGAAAAAATACTCACCACAAGAAAATTATTCTAGACTGTTGTTGCCATTATGACGAGGCTGAAAACTATGTAGCCCCACCATGGGAGCTACATTGTAAAATCAGCACCATTACACCTAGTGGTCACCCCGTACCCCTTAGGAAAAATGGGGTCGTGGTTTGGCCCCATTATTCAAATCATGGATATCCTCATGCACATTATCCAGAATCGTCACGGCCCCTTTATCCAAATCACGGGTATCCTCATCAACATTATCCGGAATGGTCGCAATATCAGCATTACCATCCAAGTACGGCACCGCATGCATATGGTTATCAAGAGGGGATGTACATGCAAGGGTTTGACAACTGCAATGACTACTTCAGTGATGAAAGCATAAGGGGTTGCAGTGTAATGTGAGCTGAAATTGAACTCATAATTGATGCACAGGATATTTTGATACATTATGCTGATTTGTGGTTTTCTTTTCTTTGACTTCAAGGTTTTGAGGTGAATTTGATGGGGTGCTATGGTTGTAGTTTTGATTATAAAACATTAGAGTTGATGTTGATGCATCATAACAATCTGTATATGGGTTTTCCTTAGTTAAGTTTTATGTAGTTGGATTCATGAGCGGACCTAAATGAGAGAGTGGCAAGAGATTTTGATACTTTATGTGAAGTTTTGTTTTCCTTTTATACGACTTAAGGTTTTGAGTTGAATTTGATGGGGTACTATGATTATTATTTTGATTATTAAACATTGGATATTGAGGATGTCGGTGCATTATAATATATGGGTTTCCTTAGTCGAGTTTTATGTAGTTATATTGGGATGTCCATTCCATATGAATGTGAATTTAATCCTACTATTATTGGGGAGAATTTTTGGAGGGTGGGGCAAAAAAAATAATTCTTTATTGGAACAAACTTAATCATCAAAATATATGATATTTAATACATGTCTTCATTATAAACAAAGATATTTTGAACAAACGATCTCATTCTAACAAAATTAACAAACTCCAAAATTGCAATTTATAATTGCCTCTACGAGATCTTATGTATTCATAATGACATCATTGTTAATATTATCAAAGACGTCGTTTTCAACGTATGTGACCACGCAATCATTCATCCACTCATCCCCTATTCAATTTTGAAGATCCGTTTTCACAATGTTCATATCTGAAAATGCCCTCTAAACTGTAGCGGTGTAGCAACGGGTAAAATTACTCAGCGACAAACTACCTAAGGACCAAGGGGGGCCATGCCCCCCCCCCCCCCCCCCCCCCCTCCCCCAAGCTTTTAAAATTTGTGTTATTCCCTTAAAATTTTCAAGGTTTATTAGATTTACAAAACTTATTTCCTTGTCCGTCTACTTATTCTCCTAGACTAACTTTTTGCTCCATAATTTTAATTCACTAGTTAACTATTGGTCCACCAATTTATTTAATCTTTTTTCTTTCTTTTGTCACTTTTTATTACTTGGTTTATTGTTTTCTTTTTGAGAGAACTACCTACACCCAAAAAATATTACCGAATTAGAAACACCAATTTTTTTAATTGAAATTGTTACTTATTTTAATTTCTTAACATCAAGGAATAAACAATAATTATCGAAAAAAGAACAACACCCCCCTTTTCATAATAACCAAAATATAATATAAATGTCTAAGATAACAAATCAATATATTAAGTGATACTAATATTTATTCAAATTATAAATTTAATTTTTGACACTAAAATTTATGGGTATCAAGCTGGACACGACCCAAATAAAAACAACGTCATGTTAATAAAATATTGGTTTGTTTGTCACAAAACTTACCTATATGTTAATGAATATTGCTAAAAAAATTCTTCATGTAAATTTTTTCCCTTTAAGATGAAATCTTGGTTTTGCCACTGAGATTTGTGAAACCTGTGAAAACTTTATAAGCGTATAAACTAAGTTGTACACAATATATTTTTCCATCTCAACCATCTTCTTTGAAAGAGTGAGATTCCCTTCCAATTATGAGAAGTCATCTTTACATTTAGAATTCAAAGAGACTAACCAACTTTTGGCAATTGAAATAAATGAATGAGCCACTTGTTGGATGAGTTTTCTGATTCGTCACACCACGAAAAGATAACCCTTGAGGTACAAGAAACCGAATGACATCAAGAGTTACGTTTAAATTAATTCGATAGCCAATCCTATCTTGCTTTGAATGTTGTGCAGTTAGTGTCTCGATGTGTCGATTTTGATTCATTAAATCTCGACATTTTCTAATCGTTTTATTGTGATTACTTGTGGGCTTCCAAACATGATCTTGAATCCTTTTGCTTTTTTTCCAATTGTTAAAACAATCACTCACAAAAGCGTCATATTTACCTAATTTTGAACAAAATAGATTATATTACAAACTAAACACAACATCTTATTTTATGCTTTGCTCCAACCAAATCCCGTACTTACACTACACAAAAAATGTTAATCTGATACGCTTGAACAAGAAGAATCTGGCATGATTTAAAATCGTGCCAGAATCTGACACGATTTTAAACCTGGACAGAATTTGATACAACTTTAAACCATGACAAAACCATGTTAACTTTGAAAAGATTAAGTAAGTCATCAGACTTTTCATTTCGAGCCATCTGCACTTTCACCCCGCTCGCTCTCCTGCTCACTCTGTGCCAATCTCGACTCTCTCTACCAAGACTGGATATTTCGTAACACAACCAGCCCTTACCTCTTCCTTTATATTTTTACAACACAAGTGATGGAGAATTAGAGCCATGTCTATCTCTCAGTTATTGCTGAATCAAAATAAAATCCTCATTCCGGTATTACTCAATCTCTCTCTTTCATCCTCCTCTATATAAAAATTGTATACTCTCCTTCTTCTTATAGTTTTCATATTTTTAACATTTCTGGGGTTCATTTAATGGATTTTGATGTTGTATGTTTAAGTGGTTGTTCAGTAATTCTTGAATTGGATGATTTATGGGTGCTTTTATGATCGATGGGGTGGAGGGTAAATGGATATCTTTTAGGGTTTGTGCTTGTGCTAATTTAGGGTGTGGATGGTCTTTTGTTTTGCAGGTTTTGTTTTGTTGTTGAAGAAAATGGGTCAAGTGAGTTTGTGATGTTTTCCCATTAAATTTCATTACATATAATTTGTGTAACACTATTTGGTTTTGATTTATGAATCATTACCAATTAGTTTAGCAATATGTTGGTGTTTTTACTTTGTTATTTTTCATTTATGTTTATGAAATAATCCTAGTGTTTAGGCTGACTCACACAGGTGAACCACAATCGGACTAGCCTCTTTCATAACGTAATCACTGGTAATTGGTAAGGTAGTAGTAATCTTACCCATGACTTATTATTCAATAATGTTTATTTTTCCTGGAATCATTTATTTTATGCCAAATTATGTTTGATGTTGTTTTAATGTTGAGAAAAAAAAGTAGGTTTTCAGATCGTAAAATCCTTTGGAAGTTAATTATAATAGTTTGTGTTGATTAGGATTAATTCTTATATTTTCTCGAGATTCTGTTTTATGCATGCTATTTATAGTTTTCCTTTAAAACAAGAAGAGAATTGGAAGCAAGACATGATTTTTTATTGGCATATTGTAGGCACCACATTAGTTTTTATTAGCACTCCTTGCGCCGTTGCCGCAACACGATCTATTATGTACACATCACATTGGATGTTGGTATAACAAATACACCAGAATAGTTATAAACATGGCACTGACACGGGTTATATCTAGAGGGTGTTTTGAGAATATACCTTTCTTCGTGTGAACTTGATATTTGCTACTTTTGTGATTCAAACTTAGAACGCAATTGCTAGTTACTTTTTTTTTGTATATGACTATTGAGGCCATATGATAGTATGAGGCTTTTTTTGTATACGACTGTTGAAACCATATTTGTGATTTCAATCTATATGCTTCTAATTTGTATCTTTGAATTTATTTGTATGTGTTGTAGAAACAAAGTTGATCTACTTTGGAACAAGGACTGGTACCTCTCGTCACCAGAACTCAAGATGCAAAGGTGATACTCTCATCTTTGACTCATCACTCTTATTTTTTTTAGAATTGCATGCCAAAGATTAATATTGAAACTATATTTTTCTTTTAAGTGCTTGAAGTTGAATTCTTAATTACCTCTTAGTGTGGCACCTATAAGGTTTAGATACAGAAAGGAGTTTTTGTAAATCTTAAACTAGATTGGTATCTTCATTTAAAAAAAAGAATAGTTACCAAATTGTTTATCATGCCTTGTATTTTTTTTTACTTAGGAACCTCAAATTTTGAAAAATTCTAGTGTTTTGGCTATTTACGCATATCTAGAAAGAACAATGTTCCTCCTCATTGCCATTTTTAATGAGGACACTCTAACATTTCTTTAATTTTCCGAGATTTGTTTATTTTTCTAATTTCTTATGTTCTCCTTTTTTAAATAAAAAAGTGAGGTCCCAATGAAATTAATTCTTTTCATTGTGAAATTTACAAAGTAAGGAAGTTGTCAATAATGACAGGTCGCAAGGTTGAGTTAGTGAACTATTTGTATTCCTATAATGTTTTATAATTAATGGGAAAAAAGGGGGTTGATCGTCACCATCAATAAATCATGCCTGCTCAGTTTTGGATGCGGCTTTCAATTTGTCCAACTGTTTCCTGAGATAGGCCTGCCTTAGTTTTTATCGACGAATGTTAGCTTGCTCTTGTCTGCACAATTTAAGCTCGAACACTTTGTCCCAGGCTTTATTTACTTCTTCATGAACTTCCTTTATGAAGCGCTTATGCTCATTATTGTCTAATGTACCATCTGCCTGGCCTAGCCCCATAGGTTTTGTGCTAGACTGCATAGAAGCAATATTTTCACCATCTTCATATTCTGATGGTTTTGTGGCCCATGACGCTGCTGCGATTCATCCTAAATGTAATCCTTACGAAAAAAAATCAACACAATATTTTTCCTTATCTTCCTCATCAGAAAGCTCTCCCCTGATAGCTTATCATATAATTCAACCTTCTTCTCTAGTGCTGCATAGTTGGTTCATCCATCCTTGGAAGATTGCATCTCAAGCTTGTCCTTATGTTCGCGAGCATCGACACTGTAGTTTTTGAAGTTAAAAGGATTACATGAGGTGATCTTTTTCTTGGCACGGTGGATCTCCAGGTGGTAATTAGATTTTTAAGTTTAGATTCTTCTTGGTATTTATAGAGTTGGTCTTTGAGTTCGAGGATTGAAGAGGGTCCCACACTGGTGATGGCTCGGTGTTTCTTGGGCATGACTGATGATTTTGTTAGCCATTCTAGTGATTTCACCACTACCTTTTTTTCCTTACAAAATCGGTTGGGTGTGTTATGCTGCGAAGCTAGGTTGCGGCAAAGGGGGGCCATGGCCCCCACCAACATTTTGAAGAAAAACAGTCCATATATATATGATATATATTATGTCCCCCTTTATATGACAGCCCATAAATTATATCTCTGATAAAATAACTCATGAAATCTGATAAAACAATCCATAAATTATGATTAAAAAGCAAGCCCAAAAAGAGGATAGCCCAAAACTTTCCCAAGCAATATGACAGCCCAAAACTTTCCCAAGCCCATATATTTAACCTAACCTTTAAAGTTTTAACCTAACCTTTATGCAATACCATTCAGCATAACACAAAATAAAGCTGCCGAAATAGAGAATTTTTACTCTTTGAAAGAGGTATCTCTATCTCCCAACTATCTTTACTCTTTATTAGTAAATTTTATTCATGTTATGTTATAATGTTAATTAATTTTATTCCGAAATAATGATATAATGTTAATTAGTTTTATTCCGAAATAATGTTATAATGTTAATTAATTTTAGTTAGTTAATTAATTCTGAAATAATGTTAGTTAATTTTATTCATTGTAATTGTTAATTTTTATATGATATTGTAGTGTTCAATTAATATATGATAATTAACTTTTTTTAGGAAAAATGGCAAATTCCAATTGTTTTATTTTTTTGCTGTAGAAATAGGGAAAATCAAAGACTCTTGATTCATTTTTCAAGAGAAAATATGCTGAAAGTGAAAATGTCGGCGAGTCTCCGGTTTCCCCCGAGTATAATGTTCAAAAAAATGTGTTTTATATGTGGTGCAACTATTATATTTTGATGGTGAATATATAAGACATTGTTGGAAAAAATGCTTATGGTTAATATATTTTTAGTGCTAAAATATTACATAAAAGTGTAAATAACCCTAAAAAAAATCACCTCGGCGCCTCCCGTCCCTGAACCTGGTAGATTGTGGCCCCCTGCAAAATAAATTCCTGGCTTCGCCCCTGGTTATGCAGATTCCTTCATTTATTCTTTTATTTCTCGGACACGATGGAATTCGAATGGCATCTCCAACCTTATTTCTTATGTTCTCCAATTGTTGGATATATTGATGAATGGCTTCCCTGACCTGGTTGTGGTAAATGGGAGAATTGAATTCAAGAATGTTTTGCGAGGATTTTTATGTTTTTTAGCAAAATAGTAAAGGAATCATAGGAAAAAGTACTGGAAGACTAAATGCATTATTTAGCCCCTCTCCAACCTAAAAAATGAAAAAGAGGAAAGACAGTAAGTACGCAATCAACAAATAAGAAGGGGACATTAGGGTATATTATGCTTCGTCATACACCTTATCTCAATTTCTTTTCGCCTCATCATTTACCTTATTCTCTCGTGTAATATCGGCCTCTACGATCTTGATATTACATAGATCTTGATAAATACTGGGAGTTTTTTGTAAATTAACACTTGTTTGAGTTAAATATATGTTAAAAGCTTCCACAATTTAGTCTAGATAAGAATAAATTTAAAAAAAGTGTCAAAGAGAGAAAGAACAAACCATGTACATTGTGTTTTTTATTTTGATTTGTTGATTGGTAAATAATTATTAAAAATATTTTTGTTGGGTAACTTGTTCTTAATTTTGTAAAGATAAACTATGAAAATATTATATTATATGTGATTTGTTTCTTAACTCCCCCAACTTCCTGAAATAGTAACAAAAGTAGCTTGACTTCACTTGTCTTTGTTTTAGTGAAGTTATCAGTCTGCCTGAAGCTTTCTTATTTTTGTGGTTAACATTAGTGGGATCTTTTTATATTTGGAATTATAAAATCTAACCTCAATACAAGATTGGGAAAAATACAAGTTGGCAATCAATCTTGTTTATTAGAAAGTGGATTTTGAATCTCTTTAAACACTATATTCATTGTGGACTGACGGTTACTGTTTTATTAATTGATTTTTAGGATATATGTTGGAAATACAAGAGTATAATATTGATGCAATTATAATATATAGAGTTTAATTCTATTTCACTAGAGTTCATCTCAACCTTATTAATAGTATCTTGTTTGGTAATTTATTGCCATGTTAATAAAGGTTACGCGGTCGTCTGTATCCACGCACCCCAGCATCAAGAAGACTCCCCTCTCGGTCACTAATGTAACTTTTTGACGTAAGACACTAATCTAAGTATATGTACCTATACATGTACGAATTAGAAAGTTCTTTACAGAATTGAATAACTATTAATTCATTTTAGGACATATAACAGCAATAGTGGTTATCACTGAATAATATTAGGATAGCCACATATTAGCAATATTACTTTATGTGTTACTTGTTCCATACATAGGAAGGTAGTCACAACTCTTACTAAAGAGAGAAGATGGGCATGGTTGAACAAATGTTACGTAATGTTTGATAAAACTAATAATAAATAAAAATATAAACATTAAATGATTTTCACAAAAAAAATAAACTAATCTGATAATAAAATAATACATCAGTTTAAGTCAGATAGACAACTTTTTGTATGTCGGCAAGGTGGAAAGCCTATCTAATCAAAACCTTCAATTAAACACAAAAATATAATAAAACTAGAGTGTAGAGGTAAGTATGGAAATCCATCCAAATCAAAGGAGTGAAACGAGAGGAAAACTCATGTAATTCAATTTTTATTTAATTTCTTTTTGGACATTTCACTTTTTCTATTTTTTTTTTTGCTTTTTCAATATTAAAACAATTTTTTTTGTGATGTGAATTAAACTAAAATGAGAACTATTAAATAAACTAGAAGAAAAATGTAAAAAAATGCTAAAAAGTGTGATGAAAAATGATGAATAAAATCTAACACAAAAACAAGAGCTAAAGTGAGGAAATAAATGTGAGAACAATCAAAGAATGAGACTATACCACAAATTTTAGCTATTCTAATTAATTAATTTAGTCATTTGAAATCTCCCAAGTTAGTATTAAAATCCGGGTATGGTTGCCAATGGGTTGGGGTTGATGGATGGTTGGGTGTGAGATGGAGGGAGTGGCTCGGGTTTAACTCGGGGCCGATTCTGGGTTGAGTTGGACTCGACTTGGTTTGAAACCGGGCTGTTGGGTTCTCAAACCGGGACGGGTTTGGACAGGGTATGGAGCAGAGGGATCCAACGATGGGGGTAAGGCAGGAAGTCAGGTTTGGTGATTGATTCGGGGCTTTGAGGATTTGGTTGTTTGGATGGAGATGGTGAGCTTGGTTTTAATGATTAATGGAGGGAGGCGAGAGAGTGAGCATGTTAGTGGGGAAGATGATGGATGGTTTTTTTTTTAGCATGTGAGGGTGTAGGGAATTAGAGTATGGGTGAGTGTTTTGTTTAGGATAATGTGTGTGTGAGTGTGTGTGTCTATGTGTGTGTGTTTGTACCTACAAAAATAAAACAACCTAACTAACTAAAAATAAAACTAACAAACTAAAAAATTAATATCAACTAAAAATAAAATCCTAATCTGTATAAAAAAACTAAAATAATAAAATAAAAGAAATAAAAGCTAAAAATCTAATAAAAATAAAAACGAAAGTCCTAAAAATATAAAATCTAATAAAATTACAAAATAACTTCCTAAAAACTAATCCAAATAAAATAAAATAAAATAAAGATTAAAAACTAAAAACTAATAAAAATCAAAATAAAATTACACTAATTAAAAAGAAATATAAAAATAGCAAATAAATTCTGAAAATATATACAAAATTCTAAATAAATAAAAAATAAATCCTAAAAATTAAAACGACTCAAAATAAAAAATTTAAAAATTAATAAAAGTACAAACCAGACACACATCGGACTCGGGGTAGGTTTAGGCCAGGTTACGGGAGAGGTGATTTAGCCATTTCTTGCTGCAATTGACTCGAAATAGAGCTTTTGGAATCGCAACTGCAATCAAGCCTCTACAATATATAATTACACGCATAAGATCCAATTTTGTCGAGAATTAGCAATTAAAATACATCTATTAGGGGTATAAAATGTACACTTTTAGGTACTTATCACACCACCCCAAACAGAACATTGCTAGTCCTCGAACAAAATATAGAGAGAAAGAAAGATAAGAAATCAAAAGTGTACCACTTTCGCGGGCACTTGCGATTGCACTTAGCGCGTGCAATAAGCTTTTAAACCTATAGGTTGCCCTACAAGACGAGTTTTGTCTCGTGAGGGTTTGCAGGGAATATACCCACAAAATTCTTTATTTTCAAACGACAGTCTATCTCTTATTAGACGTAGAATAATCGCACAATCCATTACGACATAAATGTTTTGAGGAATAAAATCTAGAAGTGTAGAACAAGGTTTATCTAATTAAATACTTAAGGCACATCCTTCCTAAAACTCACCATGTGTGGTGTGAATCAGTCAAAATGGGTCGAGTATCATAAGAGTAATTCTTATATTGCCTTTTCGAAATCAACGCTTCAACTTCAAAATCTCACTGGATATAGCTCTCTCAAATGAACTTTCGAGATTTGGGTTAGTGCATCGCTCTTGTGTGTGAGGAGGCGAGTAAATATAAGCAAGTTCAAACATCTGACACACATATAAGACATAACGGACTTTTAGAAAGAAAAGTGATCTCATTAAAGAATGCTAATCACTATAGTGAGAACGTCGAGTTATTCACCATGTTGACTTTCAAATATGAATGTTTATGGGTGAGAGGGAAATGAAATGGGAAGGATAACACGAGATTAGGTAGGGTGGTGATGGGTGTATGAGTGTTCTACACTTTAGGCACAAATGTCTTTATTTAACGAGGACTAATTACGAACTCTCTTTTTCTTTTCTTTTCTTTTCTTTTCTTTTCTCTCTTTTCTTTTTCTTTTCTATTTTTTCGAATTTTCTTTTCTTTTTTTCTTTTTTTTTTCCCATCTTTTTTTCTCCTCTTTTATACTCTCAACATAGAAGACATTTTATATTTGGGAAAAATGCTCTTTTTCTCAAAATGATGGATGATATATGAATGGAGATGATAAATGGATGGTGTGGGGAATATGGAAGAATATGGGAAGGTAATGGGTGAAAATCTAGTGATCGGGAAAAATTTCAAGACACATGTTTCTTATAGCTCGAAAGTTATGTCGTTCTAAGTGATCAAGCCAAAATTTTTGTGAAGAATAATGAGATCATACAACTATTTAAAGTGCGGACCCAAAAGAAGTTGAATCAACTTGTGACTCAGAGATTGCGAAAAACACTCTAAAAGGGTGAAAGATACAAATCTCACAAGCTAAAGTCTCCACTAATGATCCTTAAGGTTCTCTTGAGAATCATAATACTCTTCAACTCTAAACCGCAGTGACGTGATAAGGGCATAAATTTTATCGAGTCTAGAAATTCATGGTGCAAAATGCCTGGGGACGTATTACATAAGCTTTAGAAAAAATAAATCCTCTAGCTTGATTCCTAGACTTAAAAGATGGATGATAGAAAATTCACGTCAATGAGTTAGATGAAAGAAACTGCACGAAAATTATAAAAATTAGGTTTTGAATTTTTTTTCAAAAGAGTTACAATTTTGATAAAATTCCCTACCCCCCCCCCCCCCCCCCCCAAAAAAAAAAAGAACATCGTCCTCAATGTTAAATAAAATGATTTTTAAAATTGAGAGCAGAAGGTAGGAAAGAGATTACCATAATCAACCGCTAATGAAGTGGATAAATGAACCCAAGATGAAACCTGAATAAAGGATAAGAGAAAAAAATGTGTACACGTCTATAAACATGGAAAACATAGAGTGATGTGAAACACCACCCCCAAACAGGATAAGACTCGTACTCAAAAATAGCGGGCTGCCTCCTGGTAGCGCTAAGTTTAACGTCTTCTTCCAGACCGAGCCATTCTCACCCTAAAGATAAGATCTATGAAAGTGCGGGGTGGCAAAAAATTGAGGTGATGAGAATCACTCCTAAACAAGACTGAAGCGCCAACCTTGTTGGATTAATGATAAAATGGTCAATGCACTTGGATGGCAATGGGTGGGTATTAGGGTAAGGGTGAAGAGACATCGGTCTCGGGCCTTATTAAGCCGAAAGGTGAGGGAAACAAGGGCCCTATAAGAATGGTGCTCTAGTTGGTGAGGAAGGCAAAAAGGCTTGAAAAGTGGAATAGGATGGGGCTTATAGAAAGCACACAATCGTTCTATAAATGGACGATCATAATGATTACGCCGTGACACGCTAGGGAGCTGTCGATGGGAAAAATCAACACCACAAGAGAGTGTAGGGCATAAAGTAACAAGCTCGAAGTCACGAAAGTGGAGAGTATCACCACATATACTCTCATGGAATGTGGATGATGGTTTCAGGTGAGGATCTAAAAATGTAGATGAAAACATGAAAGGTGTAAAATCAAGATCCAAATTAGGAGGTGGTGTGGAAGGGACAATGGGTGGGTCGGGTGGGATAAAAGGTGGATCGGGTGGGACAAATGGTGGAGGAAGATGATCCAACTAAAGAGTAGGAGACACACACTCCTCATGAGGCATGTAGTGGTCCACAAGGGCACTCGTAGGATGAGGAAATGAATACTCACAAGGGAGTGTGGTTTCTAAAAATGGAGCGGTCAACTTCTGTAGAAGAGTATCACTAATAATTGTGGAGGATGGTTCAAACGAGGCACCAAGATAAGAGATAGAGGAATCACTAGAAATATCGGGCTCAAATGGAGCCATGCATAGTGGGACAGGGTCCATATCCGGAGAGGTAGAAATCATCTCGGATTCAATCTCAAGAAACTGATGAGCACTCGTAGCCGGAGCTAACCTATGATAAAGTAGTTTCTCGAGAACACACATGGTGGGCTCAATAGGTGTAGATTCAGGCATTTTTTTGGATTCGCTGGTTGGGAAAATGGGAATGTGAACCTCAATGGTGGGTTCATTTGGACAAAGTCGGGTTTGATCAGTCTCACAATCTTCAGATAAGTCAACACAATTGTCAAATTGAAGCCCTAACCACAGAATGATCTCAACATTAAGATTTTTGAGAGGATAGGGTTGGTCACACTCAAAATCAGGGGCACAAGATGACTCATCATCACTTCACGTGGGGGAAACAACGGGTTGACTTGGGGTGAAATCCGACTCTCTCTTACACTCAATTTCATTTAATCTTTTTTCAAGTCGTTGGAGGGCTTCATTTTGAATTTGAGTGGCTTGCTCTTGCTCGACGATGAACTTTTGCAAGAGGCTTTCGCGAGCGAAGGTGGATGATGGTGGTGGATTGATGGGTAGTGTCAGTGGTTGAGGTGGAAACAACACGCTATGGACACTAGGATGCGAAGAATACTCATATGAAGTGTGTGGAGCGGGGTCAAATGTGTCATACACGGGATAAGAATCTCCGTGAGAGATAAAAGGCTGATAATGATGGGATGCGTAGTGAGGGAACTGATCGGGAGGAGGTTCACTTTATTTCCATGATGACTGTTGGAGCGTGTAAGGATCCGCAACATAGGGTTGGGATTTGTATTGCGTGGGAGGGTGATCAGGCCTCCACGAATAGCTAGGTTACTCACACTACTCAGTATTGGATATACCATGAGAATAGGCTGAGGTGGGTTCCGAAACAATGTCATATGGATACACATGTTCCATGGTGGGATCATATGGATAAGAAAAGTATGGACACTCATGGGATAAGTGATCGATGTGAAAATAATATGAACATGACGAAGCATGTGATGCATTGATACTCGTCATCAAAGGCGATGGAATGTGAGATGCGTGCGTGGGCGACACATGAGTATCAACGTCGTGTGTTTGAGAGTTAAAGCCACGAAGTAAGGTGTGGAGGTTCGACTCGGGCTCAACGTCAAACATATTTTGAGAAAATGGGAAATTGCCAAAGTAATCCCGTAAAGGACGTTCTCCGGCCATGATGAGAGAAATATATATATATATTAAATATTTTTCAAAAAGAAAGAAAATATTTTTGGACTTTTAAAAATGAAAGAGAAATTTTTTTTTTGGATTTTTGTAAAAATAAAGGAAGAAAATGTTTTTGGATTTTTTTGTGGAAGAAAAGAGCGGGAAAAATATTTGGACTCTTTGAAGTGGGATGAACTCACTAAAATCATCTACCGAAAGAGTGAATTGAACACACACAAGTCAATGATAAATCCTAACTAGCACATAGCTAATTTTTATCTTTGAAAATTAGTGAAAGGGTTAGTCAAATTTTAATAAAGTTTGCGGGCGATAAAAATCATGGAAATTATCTTAGTGATCGACTTTGTAAAAATGTGTTCCTACGGGGCTAGATAGTTGATTGATTTTAAGCTTAATGATAGCTAGGGTAGCACACAATTGGTAAGCGAGTGAGTCGGGTGATGAAATCCCTTCTTGTGAATGACCAGGTATAGGTCTTAATTGATTAATCCATCACACGCATTCAAAAATAAATGCGAGAATAAAAATCAAGTAAGAGCACGTAGTCACACACAAAAATTGACTCGCTGACAGGAGAGGCACGAGGGTTTTAGAAATGTACCTCCCACGATTTTTACACCGTGGGGTGATGAACGATTTGGGTCGACCAGGGGGAGATCTCGCCTATCTCAGTCAGCCCTAGGAGTCCGACCTACCCAAGATAGAGAGGCTTTTAAATTCTCACCTTTGGACGCCATCTCTCAACCTTGTTCGGTTTTTCTATCACGCTTTTCTTCGCAATTAATTATTACAAATTTAAATGAAAAATAAATGGTGTCTTCAAGCATTGCAATACAAGCCAAATAATAAAGTCCTAATACAAGCCTTCTAAAAAAATGAACAATGGTACGAAAAATAAAAAGTGCAATACAAATGAATCACAAAATGAGAAATCATCTCAAGTGCTTCAAGCTCCAAAGATTGGCAACGACGCCATTTGATTAGTTTAACTTTTTGGTGTAGTCATCGTTATGGAAAGCCTATCTAATAAAAACCTTTAATTACCTACAAAAATATAATAAAACTAGAGTGTAGAGGTAAGTAAGGGAATCAATCCAAATTAAATGAGTGAAACGAGAGGAAAAATCATGTAATTCAATTTTTATTTAGTTTCCTTTTATACTTTTCACTTTTTCTAAATTTTTTTTAGCTTTTATAATATTAAAATAATTTTTTTTACGATGTGAATTAAACTAAAATGAGAACTATTAAATAAAGTAGAAGGAAAATGTAAAAAAAATGCTAAAAGAGGAAAATGATGAATAAAATCTAACACAAAAATAAGAGCTAAAGTGAGAAAATAAATGTGAGAACAACCAAGGAATGAGATTATACCAAAAATTTTAGTTATTCTAATTAATTAATTTACTCATTTGAAATCTCCCAAGTTAGTATTTGTAAGGACATAATTTTATAAATGTCCAGGTAGTATCTAGGAATTTTCTGTTTTCCTATATCACAGTTTGTATGTCTGATACCGCTACATTCGGCACGTCTCTACACGATCTCATATGACGGCCTCAATCCAATTTCTAGGAATCAAGCATTCAACGTCTCCATCATGTGTCCCACTTCTGCCTCAACGACTTCACGTTCCACGATTTTAGGCACTTTATGCAAGTGGTACGCAAGAGAAGTCAAAACAGTGAAAAAAGGCACGATATGAAAATTCAAGGGTATTTTGTTAATTTTTACAGCCACCATCCGGAGGACTGGTCAACTTGAAAGTTTAAGAGATCGACGCCATGAAGATACTGGAAGAAACGACACCTCAATCCGAGCTACGGTGAAGAAGTTATGGCCCTTTGAAAATGGAGAAGAAAAATAATAATGGAGTGACGCAAATCTCTTTTTAGTCTTCATCATTTTAAGGTTTTAGACTTCATCATTTTAAGTCTTTTTAGACTTCATCATTTTAAGGCTTTATGCCTCTTTAAATGCACACTTGCACTCCCATTTATCAAGTGCGCATGATAAACCTTCAAAAGATTATTCTTACTCATTTTGGAGTATTTTTTGGAGAAGCCGGTCCATTCTTCATTGCTTCCCATCTGGAGTTCTTGCGAGAGATTCCAGCCGACGACATCGGAACCGACACCTACGGGTATTTCGTATGTCACACTTATTTTCATTATAATCCGTGTAACTGTTCTTTACAAATTATTGTGATAATAATATGGTTTTACCCTGCGGGGATTTTTCCTGATATTTTGTGTCACATGCTTTATTTTATTTGATAAATCATCTAGATGCATGTTTTAGGATTTAATTGAAAAACTGTGTTTAATTAAATAATTTATTTATTTGAACGTACGTACACTCTTCAAATTGGTATCAGAGCCAATCACACAATATACCGTGTAATTTTTCACAATTTTTTTCTAAGATCTCAATTTTCTGAAAAAGAGCGTGTTCAATGGAGAAATTATATAATAAAATGCCAGTTTTTGACGAGACAAACTATGCTTACTGGAAAGCCCGCATGAAATATTCTTTAAAAAGCCATTGATGAACGCGTTTGGATTTTGGTTGAAAAGGGTGGACACCTCCCTCCGTCACTGCTAATAACGTGACTAATTTAAAATCTATGACTGAATGGACTGAAGACGAATTTAAATGGTCATCTTTTAATTCTAAGGATTTAAGTGTTATTTCTGAATCCATCACACCTAACGAGTTCCGACGGATTATGACGTGCTCCACGTCAAAAGAGGCATGGGATGTTTTGAAAATTACCCATGAAGGAACTAAAGCTGTGAAAGAGTCTAAACTGCAAAATTTAACAACTCAATTTGAAACTATCACCATACCTGAGACTGAATGTTTTGATGAATTTTATGCTAGGTTATCTGATATTGTTAACATTAGTTTTAATCTTGGTGAACACATTCCTAATGCTAGAGTTGTTAAAAAGATTCTTATATCACTTCCTAAGCGTTTTATCCCTAAAGTCACTGTGCTAAATTCTATTGGTAATTTAAACACGATTAAATTGGAGGAACTTGTAGGAGACTTACAAACTTATGAAATTAATATGTTTCCTAAATCCTTCAAACCGAAAGATAAGGGTATTGCACTTAATGCCCAGGCTAGAAAAAGTGAGGGGTCGGCAAGAAAGAGAGTTGAGTCATCAGAAAAAGGGAGATAGAAACATCAGATTCTGAGAGTGATTTTGATTTAGATGATTTGGCCATATTCGCTAAAAAATTCAAGAAAATTCTCAAATTCAAGAAAAATAAGAAAAATGAAAAAGGTTTTAAATACCCTCCTAAAGATGGTGAGAGATGCTATGAGTGCGACGGTAAGGGTCATAGAGCTTTTGAGTGTGCTACTAGGCTGAACAGACTTGCAAAAGAAAAGGGCAAAGTTGTCTTTAATGCTACCCTTAGTGACGACAGTGAGGTCGAGTCGGTGGATTCTGGAGACGAGTCACCGAATGAATGCAACTTCACCGCATTAATGGATAGTCATACTTATAGTGATCCTCACGACGTTTAGGATTCTACTTCACAGGGACTCCTCGACAGTGAGAACGATGTGAGTGAAGGGGAGGATGATGCAAGTGAGAGCGAGTGTAATCTTCAATGCGCCTACATTGAGTTATATAACGAGTCATTTAAAACCAAAAAGCGTAACAAAGCGCTAGTTCTTAGGATCACCGCTATAAAGGAAGATTTAAAAGAAGCGAGAGAGAGAGAGTCCTCCACCTACACTACCTTGAGAGAAAGAGAGTCTGCCTGTGTTGAGAAAGAAAGTTTGTTTAGAGAGAGAGAGAGACTATTTGGAGAGAGATAGTGGTTTTGAGAAAGAGATAGGGGACTTGACTAATTAAGTGGCTAGTCTTACGAGTGAGCTCCATTCCTCCACGGAGACTCGAAAGAAACTTGAAGCCCTTATTTCCCAGCTTACTCATGATCTTGAGAGAGCACGGGAATTCAAGGTTCAAATCGAGGACAGATTTGGAAAGATGGGAAAGATGCTCATTGGACCCGCTTTAGGTTTTGGTGATAGGCAGGGAATAGGTTATGATGGTGGCACCACGTCCCAAATTTCACCTGGACCAGTTCCTGAGTTTACTATGACTCCATATGGCCATCGTCAAAAACCATGAAGGAGAGTTCGACCTAGAAAAAACCAAGGTCCTGCTAAGAATGTGTTCTTTTATACGTACTGCAAAAGAAAAGGCCACCTTAGGGAGTTTTGCTATAGTTTGGGTCGGACACAACATACTAATGCTCCACCACATCGTTCGGATGATTTTATCAGTCTAAGAGAGAGTGTTGAGATTTTAGCCGCCTCCTCACAGAGTTTAATGGAGGAATTTCGACTGATGTCTTTGTCATCAGTAAATGCTTCCTGCATCCTGGCTAAAACCAACAACAACAAGGGTAAACAAAAGGTTACCACATCTTGGGTACCTAAGAAAGACGAAAAGGCCCTTGTTGTTCATGTCGCTCTCAGAGCGCATAATACCTCACAGTGGTATTTTGATAGTGGGTGCTCCAGACATATGACAGGTGATGTCTCATTTTTTACCTATCTAGAAGATTATAAGGAAGGTAGAGTCACCTTTGGATACGAGAGCAAATCTAGCATTGTAAGACGAGGTACAGTAGTGTTACCAGTATTTCTAAGCTAGAGAATGTTTTGTACGTAAAAGGTTTGAAGGAAAACCTTCTCTGCATTAGCCAGCTTGCGACGCTGACTTTGTTATAAAGTTTGATCGGGATGTGTGTAATGTCAATGATCAAGCTGGTAAACTTATAGTGCAAGGGGTGAGGACAGAAGATAATTGCTATGGGACTGTGCCCACATCCTCACTTGTCTGCAACAGCGCCAGGATCACTCCTATGGATCTGTGGCGTCAACATCTAGGTCACGTGAACGTAAAAGATTTGACATGTTTAGCTAAAAAGGACTTAGTACGTGACTTACCATCTCTTGGAAAGCCAACTTCCACGGTTTGTGGACCCTGTTAGTTGGGAAAACAAATCCATGCCCCCACAGGAAGTTGCATTCCATTACCACCTCCCGTGTGCTTGAGTTAATTCACATGGATCTTATGGGTCCTACTCGTACTGAGAGTCTGGGTGGTAAGAGGTATATCCTCGTGATGGTAGATGATTTCTCCAGATATTCAATTGTAGGTTTTTTGAGAGAGAAATCCGATGCTGTAGAGTTTTTAACGACCAAGTACCGTGTCCTGCAAAATCAACACGGAGTCACTATTAACAGGATACGTAGTGATAATGACACGGAATTTAAAGAAGCAAAGGTTGATCTTTACTGTGACAGTCTTGGTATCAAACACGAGTTTTCTGCTATGAAGACTCCTTAGAAAAATGGGATTGTTGAGAGAAAGAATAAAACGATTCAAGAAATGGCTAGATCCATGCTTCTAGGTCGTAAGGTTGCTAGGAGATTTTGGGCAGAGGCAGTGTCTACTGCATGCCATACGATGAATAGGGTCTACCTACGTCCACACACACTTAAGACGCCTTATAAATTATGGACTTGCAAGAAACCCAATCTTGCTTATTTCCGTGTCTTTGGGAGTAAATGCTACATCCTACGGGATAGAGAGCAATTAGAAAAGTTTGACTCCTAGAGCGACGAGGAAATATTGTTAGGATATTCATCAAATTGTAGAGCATATCGAGTTTTTAACCTGAAAAGCTCCAAGATTATGGAGTCAATAAACGTCACCGTGCAAGATGACGAACCTTCGGCGTTTATTGATCCTGGCCTTCAATGTGAGGATGAGGACTTTTCTGATAGAGATTTACTTGTTCCTCACCCACACTCTGTGGACCCTACTCCTGTGTTAGGGGACATACCTGATTGGGTTCACAAGAGTCATAATCCTTTTGCCATTGTTGGCGATCCCACTTTTGGGGTCAAGACTCATGCTCAGCTAGAGAACGTTGTTAGTCATTTTTACTACACGTCCACAGTCGAGCCCAAGAATCACAAAGAAGCACTCAAGGATGAACACTGGATATCTTCCATATAGGATGAGTTGCTTCAGTTTAAAAAGAATAATATTTAGGAACTTGTCCTCCGACCTAGTGAGACTAATGTGATAGGTACCAGGTGGATTTTTAAGAATAAAATGGATGAAAATGGTACCATAATCAGAAATAAATCTAGGTTGGTCGCTCAAGGCTACACACAGATTGAGGGTGTAGACTTTGGGGAGACATTTGCTCCTATTGCGAGGCTTGAGTCCGTCCGCTTACTACTCGCCGTCACATGTCATCTACGCATCAAGTTATATCAGATGGATGTTAAGAGTGCCTTTCTAAATAGCATTCTATAGGAAGAGGTTTATGTGGTTCAACCAAAAGGGTTTGAAGACCCTCAGCACCCGGAGCACGCCTACTATCTGAGGAAAGCCTTGTATGGTTTGAAGCAAGGACCCCGTGCTTGGTACGAGAGGCTTACTTCCTATATCTTAGCCCGTGGCTTCAAGAGACGGGGAGTTGATATGATATTGTTCATCAGGAGAGATGACGGTGCTATTTTGGTTACCCAGGTGTATGTGAACGACATTGTCTTTGGATCCACATGCTCCCAGCATGCTCACCACTTTGAGGAGGAGATGAAAAGTGAGTTTAAGATGAGCATGGTAGGTGAGCTTACATTCTTCCTTGGTCTACAGGTTCGTCAACTAGAGGATGGGATGTTCATCTCCCAATCCAAGTATGCTAGATACCTAGTGAAGAAATTTAGTTTAGACTCCGCTAAGTATGCTCGTACACCTATGAGTACTTCTATCAAGCTTAGTAAGGACACTTCAGGTAAGGACGTAGAGCAAACCTTGTATCAGAGTATGATAGGTAGTCTTCTCTACTTGACTGCCAGTCATCCCGACATAGCCTTTAGTGTTGGAGTCTGTGCGTGATATCAGGCGTCCCTGAAAGAGTCACACTTACTCGCTCTAAAATGTATTATCAAATACGTGAGTGGGACTCTCTCATATGGTATTTGGTATTCCTTTGATACCGATGACCATTTGTCTGCCTATTCAGATGTCGATTGGGCCGGGGATGTAGATGGATGTAAGAGCACTTCTAGTGGGTGTTTCTATTTTGGTTCTGCTCTTGTCTCCTGGTTGAGCAAGAAGCAAAACTCCATCTCTTTGTCCACTGTGGAGGCTGAGTACATCGTCGCCGGGAGTTGTTGAACGCAACTCTTGTGGATGAAACAGATGCTGGAGGATTATGGGATTTCATAGGACACCATGATCATTTCCTGTGATAACATCAGCGCGATACACATATCCCGCAATCCAGTCCAGCATTTGCGCACAAAGCACATCAGGATACGCGAACACTTTACACGACAGCTTGTTGAGGAAAAAGTTGTATCCCTGAGTTACGTACCCACCGACCGCCAGTTAGCCGATATTTTCATAAAAACTTTAGATGCACTTAGATTCGGGTGTCTTAGGAAGGCTTTAGGGATTTGCACAGTTGACTGAAGGGTTGGTCCGTGTCTAGGATAGGATGCTTTGTCACGTTCATATAAGATGATTCATATTGCTAGATTGTATCATGTGTATTATTATTATTTTTTTTATATATATTTTTAAAAAAATAGAAAAGAACAAAAATATTTTCTTTTTATAAAATTAAAAAAAAAACAAAAGGATTTTCTTTTTATAAAATTTTTAGAAAAGATCAAAAAGATTTTCTTTTTATAATATTTTTAGAAAAGAAAAAAAAGATTTTCTTTTTATAAAAAGTTTAGAAAAGAACAAAAAGATTTTTGTATTTTATGGATGAGCGTTTAAGATAGCCAAGTCACAATTTCATTCCATTTATTCATATGACTATTTGATAGTGTTTCGAGACAATATATCTTGTCATCTTTGTGCTTTATAATGTTTGGAGTCATTAAGATGTAATTAAGTGTTACTTCCTACATGTTTGACTCATGATTTCCTTTATTGCACACATGCACAGATTTGTTTGATTATTGTACTTGTCTTATCACATGTTGGTTGGGTGTTTTCATTTCAATCATGTCCTTAAAATGAACCAAGCGTGATAAAACTTGATAAGAAAGGTGTGTATGTAAAAATTGTTCAGTGAGATTGTGTGGTATTTTAAAAACGGGGAGGGGCTATGAAAGGTAATTATCTATCCTTTGCGCTAAAGCCACCATTAAAACGGACTTAAAAAATTGAGGAGTTTTATTATCTGGGGTCCAAAGAGGTTAAAAGAGCCCCAAAAATTTAAAGGCAATAAAAAGCAATACATGCCAAATATGGGCCATTAGGTTTCACCATAAAATCTCCAAAGTTTGAGAATTTAGTTTAACACCTCTAAAAATATATATCTGAGGGAGTTTGGTTGGAAAATTTAAACGGGTTTGCACGTCCTCGAAAATCTTGAAAAAGTGTTAAATAGTTTTAGACGTTATTGGTGTGGAAATCACTTGAACTTTGATTTGTTGATTTGATTAAGATGATGTCATCCAAATTCAATAATTTCTACACCTAAGGATACTTTTGATGCTCATTTGTTAGGAGTACACATATGCATCGTGCACATATGATTGATTGAGTTTATTTACTTATCGAATGTGTTCACACCCCTACATTTACGCTATCATCGACTTGGTTGTTTTTGTGTTCTTTCATAGTGTGATTCTTTGTTGTATATTTTGTGTAAAAAATTTAAAAAATTCAAAAAATAGAAGATTCTTTGATTCTTTGTTGTATATTTTGTGTAAAAATTTTGAAAAATTCAAAAAAATAGAAGATTCGAGTAAAAATTTGAAAAAATTCAAAAATAGAATATTTTTTTGTGACATTTTTCATGTTTATGCTTCTCATATCTGTCTATTTGGGGACATCATAAAAAGGGGGTGAATGAATTATGGGGGATAAATTCTTGTTGATTTATCTATGATTTGCTTAAGCTTAATTGATCTTTGATTTTTGCATATCTTTATAAATCAAACTGTTGCGTGTCACGGGTATTTGCTTTATCTCATGTGTGTAGGTACAAAGTTGATATCTATTGGATTGCACACCATGATGAGAAAAGCTTTGGGAGTTTTTGATGATTTGAAGATGCTGAAGTTTGATTAAAGACATGTCATTTAGTATTCTCAGTTTGAGGGTTTAATGGGGATATTATCTTATATGTCATTTGTTTTGGGGAGATTACATAATTCGTATTTTTATGTATGTACCGGTATAGACATAGGAGAAGATTTGTAAGGACATAATTTTATAAATGTCCGGGTAGTATCTAGGAATTTTCTGTTTTCCTAGATCATAATTTGTATGTCTGATACCGCTACATTCGGCACGTCTTTACATGATCTCATATGACGGCCTCAATCCGAATTTCGGGAATCAAGCATTCAACATCTCCATCATGTGTCCCCCTTCTGCCTCAACAACTTCACGTTCCATGATTTTAGGCACTTTATGCAAGTGGTACGCAAGAGAAGTCAAAACAGTGAAAGAAGGCACGATATGAAAGTTCAAGGGCATTTTGATAATTTTTATAGCCACCATCCGGAGGACTGGTCAACTGGAAAGTTGAAGAGCTCGACGCCACGAAGATATCCAAAGAAACAACACCTCAATTCGAGCTACGGTGAAGAAGTTATGGAGCTTTGAAAATGGAGAAGAAAAATAATAATGGAGTGACGCAAATCTCTTTTTAGTCTTCATCATTTTAAGGTTTTAGACTTCATCATTTTAAGTCTTTTTAGACTTCATCATTTTAAGGCTTTAAACTTCATAATTTTAAGGCTTTATGCCTCTTTAAATGCACACTTGCACTCCCATTTATCAAGTGCACATGATAAACCTTCAAAAGATTATTCTTACACATTTTGGAGTATTTTGTGGAGAAGCCGGTCCATTATTCATTGCTGCCCATCTGGAGTTCTTGTGAGAGATTCCAGCCGATGACATTGGAACCGACACCTACGGGTATTTCGTATGTCACACTTATTTTCATTATAATCCGTGTAACTGTTCTTTACAAATTATAGTGATAATAATATGGTTTTTTCCTCAGGGGATTTTTCCTGATATTTTTTGTCACATGCTTTTTTTTTTTATTTGATAGATCATCTAGATGCATGTTTTAGGATTTAATTGAAAAATTGTGTTTAATTAAATAATTTCTTTATTTGAACATACGTGCACTCTTCAGTATTGAAGTTACAAGTCAACTTTCATCACAAATGTAATTTTAATACCAACCTTCTATAAAATTAAGTTCAACCCCCCTCCCCCAACTCTAGAAATTAGATTTATACTCCTTTTAATAAACCACCCGCTACGATCGATTCATCAAAATTTATATAAATCATAGAAAATAAATTTTAGAGTAGAAATTCAAGGAATAATACCACACTTAAGAAAACCCTATCTCTAGTTCGATTCTAAAATGGGTATTATATCTCGAATTTCAATTTTCTCTCGAAAATCATTTACCCTCTCTCGAGGCGTAAATTGTAAGTGAAGGATCAAAATTAACATTCAAAGGGAATTTCAAATAATCAAACTAATTAATTAAAATAACATAAATAAGGGTCCATCCCTCCCCTTGAACGAGTTTTTTTAGCCTAACACAATGTGGATCATGATAATCAAATAAACAAGGCAATAAAATAAAACAGGATAAGAGAACAATCAAACCAAATATAATTGAGTGGAATTGAGCTCCATCCTTGAATTACAAGCATCCAACCTTCAATTGAGTGATCCAACAAATTAATACATAAAAATACTTACTCAACTTGAATCTCACACAATTATTTCACTCAATTTAAATCTAAAGAAATAAAATAAATTAAATTCCTAAACTAAAAAAATAAATTATTTGTACCTTTGTCTCCAAGCTAAATCTATAATTCTCTTCCTCCTCTTTTATGGATCTTCTTCTTCCTTTTATTATGTGCAAGTGGCTAGGGGTATAAATGGGAGAATTGAGATGTGCATAGGGTTTACGAGGTGCGAGAGGGGGAATAAGGGTATTTTGGTAATGATGAGTGGGTGCATGTGGAATTTGGTGAGGAAGAAATCAGATTTGATATAAGGGGCAAGTTGGGAGTATTTAAGAAAATGGGGATTAAGAGGTATTTTTGGAAAGTGGTTCAAGGTGGTTTATTGGTTTATTTTTGGCTTGGGTTCATTTTGCCCTTGTACCTTTTGTGCAAGCACGATTTTTGCATTTGGAGAAATGGGTAAGTGGGTATATTGGGTTGGAGGATTGAACCCAGGCAGGCGGTCGGGTTTAAGTTGAAATCAGGGTATGGTTGCAAATTGGGTTGGGGTTGATGGATGGTCGGGTGTGAGATGGAGGGAGTGGCTCGTGTTTAACTCAGGGTCGGTTCTGGGTTAAGTTGGATTCGTCTTGGTTCGAAACCGGGCTGTTGGGTTCTCAAACCGGGACGGGTTCGGACAGGGTATAGAGTAAAGGGATCCGACGAAGGGGGTAAGGCAGGAAGTCGGGTCTGGTGATTGATTCGGGGCTTTAAGGATTTGGTTGTTTGGATGGAGATGGTGAGCTTGATTTTAATGGTTAAAGGAGGGAGGTGAGAGAGTGAGAGTGTTAGTGGGGAAGATGATGGGTGGGGTTTTGTAGCGTGTGAGGGTGCAGGGAATTAGAGTATGGGTGAGTGTTTTGTTTTGGATAATGTGTGTGTGTGTTTGTACCTACAAAAATAAAACAACCTAACTAACTAAAAATAAAACTAACAAACTATAAAGTTAATATCAACTAAAAATAAAATCCTAATCTATATAAAAAAACTAAAATAATAAAATAAAAGAAATAAAAACTAAAAATCTAATAAAAATAAAAACGAAAGTCCTAAAAAATGTAAAATCTAATAAATTAAAAAATAACTTCCTAAAAACTAATCCTAATAAAATAAAGATTAAAAACTAAAAACTAATAAAAATCAAAATAAAATTACACTAATTAAAAAGAAATATAAAAATAGCAAATAAATTTTAAAAATATATACAAAATTCTAAATAAATAAAAAATAAATCCTAAAAATTAAAACGACTCAAAATAAAAACTCTAAAAATTATTAAGAGTACAAACCAGACACACACCGGGCTCCGGGTAGGTTTAAGGCAGGTTACAAGGTAAGTTAAGGTTACATGAGAGGTGATTCAGCCCTTTTTTGCTGCGAATTGACTTGAAATAGAGCTTTTGGAACGGTAACTGCAATCAAGCCTATACAATATACAATTACGTGCATAAGACCTAATTTTGTCGAGAATTAGCAATTAAAATACGTCTATTCAGAGTATAAAATGTACAGTTTTGGGTGCTTATCATAAGTCAACTTTAATCTTCCTTTAATTTATTCATGGATAGGTTTTCTACGTATGGAAGCATATATTTAAAATAACACGCAATACTTTAAATGAGGATCTATTCACAGGCTATAAAGGCAAAAAAATATTAGAAGTATTATGTAATCCGAACTTAGCTCTCTCTACTTTCACCCCATTGGCCACTCTACAATTTCTTGGCGTCTTTATATCAATATCAGTTTTAGCACAATAAAAATTGCAGAGTAACATAAGATGCAGTAAAAAGCAACATAGCATGCAGTAAAGAGATGAAATTAAAGAGCAAGATAGGATGCAGTAAAGAGATGAAATAACAGAGCAAGCAACAATGGCAGATTCAAAATGAACACTTAACTCAGTGATGGGAAACTCAACTTGCACAGTTCTTTAATCATCATACCTAAAAATCTAGTAATATACCAACACATCCACTCATAATCACTGAAGAGTCTAAACTGGTTCCTCTTTCAGTTTGTGCATCAACACATACACTAATTCCAACACATACACTAATTCCTTCTTCAAAATCTAGTAATATACTAACACATAACACTAATTCCTTTTTCATTTTGTGCATCAAGAAAAGTCTAAACATTTTCACTCATATTCCTTAATCACTGAAAACTGAGACACTAATCAATTATCCCCCCCCCCCCACCACCAAAGTACAAAAATTATGAATGTATTTTCTTTGTCATAGAACCATGGTAAGAATGTAAAAGCCCATACTTCGAAGATATTTATACCCTAAAATATTTAGGGCATTGCTCCATTTATGGCCCCATTCCTCATTTATAGCCCTATTCCTCCAGGTTGTGCCACTATGAAAGGGCCTAGTGAGTATTTCGGTATTAAGAATAGGGAGGAAAATTAAAGCCTTCACAGTTATCTCATAATTGACAGTCAACCAAATTAAATGATATGGGAAAATAGGAAAGATAATACCACATTATAGTAAAATTGAAGTGAAACGAAAAGATATTTTATGCTGATAAAGGAGAGAATAGTGAGATGGGGGACATCAAGTTATCCTAACAATGAATTTACTTCTACTAATACTTTACTTGTATAATCGTTAATAAAAACTCTCCCAAATTGCAATTAACTTGCACAATTTATTTTCGAGCAGAAAATTGCACAATCTCTATTGAACACATGCATATTAATCAACTCTTAACAGTAAATAATACCAAATGACTCTTAAGATTTATTTCCAACTTAATGGAATTTGGGACCTACTGATAGATATGGTTAACTGCAAATACCTTGCTACGTTAAGTATACTCATGAGAGGCAAGGATAAATAATTCGAAAGAGGAAATATTGGAATTGTTAACTCAGAATTGGGTGTCAACAATGGCTCAAGCCAATGAAGCCCCCACATCCTAGCAACATCAAGAGGAAGCCACCTAAAAGAGTGGTACAAATTTCTATGAAGAAATAACTTGCAGAGGTAATATAGGGAAATGTAAAAGAAAATTATTATTATCTATTACCTGTTACAGTTTAATGTCATCCGACTGGCGCCTCTTGCAAGAAGGATCAACAGAAAAAAAATGATCATGTCTAACTTATACATATCATGTATTTTCTCCTCTAAAGAAATATTACAAAAGAATATATACTTTCCTAACAAATGTTTCAAATTTCCCCCACAAGTTGCATAGTGTAGAGGAGTGCTTCATGCTCTTATAAAGTGATGCAAAATGAGTAGTAATAAATCAAATTATTAAGTCTCAAACTAAATACCTATCAAATCTATTGATGTTCCTTAACGAAATGTGACAGATGATATATTGGCATGGAGATCAAGAAAGAGCTATACATAATCAAAATAAGCATTTAATACAGCCATGCGAAGAGCGCTAATACCACCGTTAGCTGCCTTATTTACAAACTTTGAGAGTACACTACAACGGAATAACATATATATATATATATTGGAGATCTTTTCCACAAAATTTAAAGAAATGATAAAAAAAGCCCCAAATAAATGTATGAATGCAGATAAGGAAAAAATAGAATGATTTATGATAAGCACCTAAAAGTGTACATTTTATATCCCGAATAGGTGCATTTTAGTTGCTAATTCTTGGCAATTTGGGTCTTATGCGCATTAATATTTATTTTGTAGCACAATTGTGTCTTACGGATGAAAAAGCGATAAATCAAGTCAAATATGCAATTCACGGAACTAATTCCCCTGTCCCGTAACCAAAACCGAGCCTAAACGTAGCCCAAACCTTCACCTGAGCCCGTGTGTGTTTAGTTTGTAGTTTTTAGATTTTTGTTAGATTTTTATTTGAGTCGTTTTTATTTTTAGGATTTATTTTCGATTTATTTAGAATTTTCTAGATTTTATTTTCTATTTCTTTTTAATTAGTGAGATTTTATTTTGATTTTGATTAGTTTTTAGTTGTTATTAGGATTAGTTTTTTTAGGAATTCTTTTATTTTTATTATATTTTACATTTTTTTTAGGATTTTAGTTTTAGTTTTAATAGATTTTTATTTTTATTGCTTTTTAGTTTCATTTTTAATTGAGTCTTTATTTTATTAGGATTTTATTTTTATTTATTTTTAATTTTATTAGTTTTATTTTTTTTAGTTTTAGTTTAATTTTTAGAGTCCAAATTAAACACACACATAATTAACCCAACACACTCACACCCACCTATCCTACACACACCTATACACCTAAAACTAACTCCTCACCCTCACTCTTATTCCCTACACCTCACACACACCCAATAGCCCCCTCCACCATCTTCAACCTCCCACTTTCTCTCTTCTCTCTCCTCCACCATTTCTAACACAAACCATGAATTAACCAAACACCACCATTAATTCCTCTCTCTCTCTCTCTCTCTCTCTCTCATAACCCAAACTCGCCACCACTATCAGGTGGTGGCTAAACCCGAAATTTCCCTTTTACCAAGCCAAACCCGGACTCACCTCCAAACCTCTCACTGTCAAAATCTGAAACCGAACCCGAAAATCGAACTTGATCCGGAGCTTTAACCCGAGCTCCTGTAACCCCCTTCCTCCACCAACCCATACCAAACCCGGTCCCAATCCCCTGAACCCTGCCGGCGAAACCACTCCAATTCCTGACCCAAAACCCGGACTCACCTCCAAACCCCTCACTGTCAAAACCAGGCGTCGAAACTATTCCAACCCGAGACCGACCCTAACTTCATCCAGCTCCAAACCTCACCTCCCTTCTACCCGAACGGCGGCACCATCCCACTGCTATAAACCCGAGTCCAACCCGATTTAGGCCGCCAAACTTAAACCCGTGTCAAGACCCATTTCTCCTATTTGAAACCAAACACGATTTTATCACCTGCCAAACCAAAGACCAAATAAACCCATTAAACCCATATGTTATAAAACCACTTGAAACCTCATTTCCCAAAAAATACCCCTAACACTTCTCCCACATGTTCTCATCCATTTAAGTCCAAAATACTCTTATTCACTCACCCATGCTCTTCTCACCATTTTTCTGCATACTAAAACATAAACTCTCCAATTTACCCCTAGCCTCCATGTGCACCTTAGAAGTTGAAGACTTGGGGCCATTTTCAAAGTATCTCAAATTTAGGTTTTAAAACTCTTGTGTGATAAATTTCTCTACACTCCTCTATAGAGAGTATTTACATTTTTAGCAAATATATCAATATAGAGGTGTGTGGTGAAATTTATCTCGAGGATAAATTCAACTCCACCTCTCTATAATGAATATTTGCATTTTTAGCAATTATTTCAAAATAGATTGATGTAGTTGAATTCATCCCTTATGGGAGGTAAATTCTAATTCATTCCTTTATGTTGAGAATTTGCATTTTGAGCAATTATCTCAATATAAAGTATTGATCTAGAATTTATTTCTTTGGATGAGTTCTAATGTACAATTTTATAATGTTAAGATTTGCATTTTTAGCAAATCTCTTTTATTATTTAATTTTCCATTATAAATGCATCAATTATCCTCTTTTATTTTTATTTTTATTTTTATTTTGTAGTTTTTAGTTTAGATTTAATAAATACATTAGTGAGTGATTGTGATTGAGAGAATTTTGATGTATAATTGAAGAGTTGCTTCAAATTCAAGTACAAATGGGTTTGATCTATTCCTCTCTTATTACTTTTATTTTAATCATCTCATGCTTTCATTTGTTTATCTTATATTTTTGATTGATGATTATTGAGGGCTAATCTCCCATTCATGGGATGAAATTTTGAAGCCCTCATGAGTCCAATTTAGTTAGTTTAGTTTTTAGCACAATTTTGTTTACCTCATTTTTTTTATTAGCTTTTACATCTTAGTTAGTACTTTAAAAATTTGTATATAGTTAGTTAATTAATAATCCCTTAAAAAATCCATAAAAAATATAAAAAGCAAAAATAGAAAAATAGAATAAAATGCAAATAAATTTACACATATGGCTTCGCTTATTTTATGTTTCACCCTTAGATTTGGATTAACTCCCTTACTTGCCCTCTACACTAGTTTTGTTATATTTTTGTAGGTTCAAGGGAATTTTGATAGAAAAAGAAATTGCACAACAACGACAAATACATTAGAGACGTAATTTTTTTATCTATCAAATGGCGTCGTTGGCATTCTTGGGAGCGTGAAGCACTTGGAGAAGATTTCATCTTGTAGCTCATTTATTTTTCGCACTTTATTATCTTTTTAGTACCATTTTTCTTTATTTTCGAAGGCTTGTATTAGGATTTTTATTCTTGGCTTGTATTGCGGTGCATTGAGACTCCATTTATTTTTTATTCTTTATTTTAAATTTGTTATAAATAGAAGATAAGCGTGATAGGGAAATCAGACAAGATAGAGAGTGGGCGTCCAAAGGCGAGGAAACGAAGCCTCTCTACCTTGGGTCGGTAGGACTCCCGGGACCGACTGAGATAGGCGTGATCTCCCCCCGATCGACTCAAATTTTTTAGAACCCCACGGCGTAAACACCGTGGGAGGTACATATCTTGAAGCCTCGCGCCTCTCCTGTTAGCGAGTCACTTCTTGTGTGTGATTACGTGCTTTTGTGTGATTTTATTCTTGTATTTATTTTCGAATGGTGTGATAAATTAAATTACTAAGACCTACACCCGGTCATTCACGAGAAGAGATTTCATCACTCTACTCACTCGCTTACTACTTGTGTGATACCCTAGCCACCATTAAATTTAAAATCAATCAACTAGGTATCCCAATAGGAGAACAATTTTGCAAAGGCGATCACAAAGATATTTTCGTAATTTTTTATCATCCGCGAACTTAATTAAAATTTGACTACCCCCTTTCACTAAATTTTGAAGATAAAAATTGGCTATGTGATAGTTAGGAATACTCCTTAACTTGTGTGTGTGTCCAATTAATTTTTCGGTAGTCGGTTTCAGTTAGTTCGTCCATTCAAAAAGTCCACCTATTTTTCCCGATCTTTTCTTCCAAAAAAAAATCCAAAAATATTTTCTCTCACATTTTTAGAAAAATTCAAAAATATTTTCTTGCCTTTTGAAAAAATTTAAAAATCAACAATATATATTTTTCTCGTCATGGCCGGAGAACGTCCTTTACGAGATTACTTTGGCCATTTCTCATTTTTTCAAAGCTTGTTTGAAGTTGAGTCTGAGTCGAACCTCTATACCTTACTTCGTGGCTTTAACTCTCATCCACACACCGTTGATACTCACGCGTTATCCACGCACGCATCTCAGATTTCATCGCCTCCGATGACGAGTGTCAACGTGTCTCATACTTTATTGTGCACCCATTGTTATTATGCCGATCACATGTCCCATGAGTGCCCTTGCATTCCATATCCATCCGAACCCACCGTGGAACATGTGTATCCATATGACACTGTTTCGGAACCCACCTCATCCCATTGTCATCATATACCCAATCCCGAGTGTTGTGAGTACCTGAGTTATTCGTGGAGGCCTGATCACCCTCCCACGCAATACGAATCCCAACCCGATGTTGTGGATCCTCACACATTTCCACAGTTGTCATGAAAACCTTGTGCACCCATTCTCGATCAGTCCCATGACTATGCACCCAATGATTATCAGCCATTTGTCCATCACGAAGGCGATCCTTTCGTGTATGATGCATTTGACCCCGTTCCACACACTTCCTTTGAGTATTCTCCATATAGTCATGATAATAGCGAGTTGTGTCCACCTCAACCACCACTACCACCACCATCCACATCCGCTCTCGAAAGCCTCTTGCAAAAGTTCATACTCGAGCAAGAGCAAGTCACTCAAATTCAAAATGAAGCCCTCCAACGGCTTGAACAAAGATTAAATGAAATTGAGTTTGAGCAAGAGTTGGACTTCACCCTAAGTCAACCCATTGTTTCCCCCACGTGGAGTGATGAGGCCTCGTCTTGTGCCACTGACTTTGAGTGTGACCAATCCTATTCTCTCGAGATTCTCAAAGTTGAGACCATTCCTTGGTCCGGGCCTTAATTTGACACTTGTGTTGATTTATCCATCGATAGTGAGCCTGATTAAATCCCACCATGTCCACATGAACCCCACTTTGAGGTTCCCATTCCCTCTCCCGTTATATCCAAAAATACGCCCGAGATTTTACCTTATGCCCCAATTGCATATGTCTCTGACATGCCCATATCTTTTAGGTTAGCTCCGGCTCCGAGTGATCACCATTTTCTCGAGATTGAATCTGATATGGTTTCTACCTCTCCGGATATGGATCCTGTTCCACCATGCATGGCTCCTGTTGAGCCCAATATTTTTAATGATTCCTCAATATCTGATCTTGGTTTCTCGCCTTACCCACCCACCACATTCACCGATGCTACTCTTATGGAGAAGTTGATCACTCCATTTTTAGAAACCACACTCCCTTGTGAGTATTCCTTTACTCTTCCCAATGAGTGTGTGTCTCCCATGCTTGAGTTGGATCATCTTCCTCCACCATTTATCCCACCCGACCCACCCATTATCCCTTGTACCCCACCACCTGGTTTGGATCTTGATTTTACACATTTCAAGTTTTCATCTATATTTTTAGACCCTCACCTAAAACCATCCCCCACCCATGAGAGTATTTATGGTGCTACTCTCCACTTTCGTGACATCGAGCTTGTTACCCTATGCCCACCACTCTCTCATGGTGTTGATTTTCCCATAGACAACTCCTTGGCGTGTCACAGCGTGACCATTATTATCGTCCATTCATCGAATGGTCGTGTGATTTCTACGAGCCTCACCCCATTCCACTTTCTACACCATTTCGCCTTCCTCACCAATTAGAGCCTCATGCTTACAAGGCCCTCGTTGCCCTCACCTTTCGGCTCAATAAGGCCCGTGATCGATGCTTAATCACCCATGCCTTTTTCACCATTACCTTAATACCCACCCATCCATGGTCCACCGATGCTTTGCATCGTGTGATGCACTTTGTCATACAAGTGCATTGACCCTTTCAACCTTTATCCGACAGGACTGATGCTTCAGTCTTGCTTGGGGAAGATTCTCATCACCCATTTTTTTCTTCCACCCCGCACTTTCATAGATCTTATCTTTAGGGCGAGATCCCTTCGATCTGGCTAAAGATATTAAATTTAGTGCTACCGGGAGGCAACCCATTATTTCTTGTACCAGTCTCGTCCTGTTTGGGGGTGGTGTTTCACATCACCCTATACTTTCACTATTTATAGACTTGTACTCACAGTTTTATCTTATTATTTCTTTAGGTTTCATCTTTGCTATATTTGTCCACTTTATTAGCGATTGATTATGGCACTATTTTTCCTTCCTTCTGCTCTCAATTTTAAAAATCATTTTACTTAACATCGAGGACGATGTTCCTTTTTGTTTGGAGGTGGGAAATTTTATCAAAATCATGCCTCTTTTGAAATTTTTTAATTTTTAAACCCTAATTTTTAAAATTTTCGTGCAGTTTATTTCATCTCACTCATTTGACGTGAATTTTCTATCATCCATCTTTTAAGTCTAGGAATCAAGCTAGAGGATTTATTTTTTCTAAATAGCTTATGTAATACGTAACAAGGCATTTTGCACCATGAGTTTCTAGGCTTAACAAAATTTGCGCACTTATCACGTCATTACGATTAGAGTTGAGGAGTATTACAATTCTGAAGAGAACCTTAAGGATCACTAGTGGAGACTTTAGATTGTGAGATTTGTGCCTTTCATCCTTTTTAGAGTGTTTTACGCAATCTCTGAGTCACAAGTTGATTCAACTTCCTTGGGGTCCGCACTTAAATCGTTGTATGATCTCATTATTCTTCACTAAATTTTTGGCTTGAACACTGAGAACGACATCACTTTCGAGTTGTAAGAAATACGTGTCTTGAAGTTTGTCCCAATCACCGACCTTCACCCACACACTAACCAAATTTCATTCATCATCATCCATACACCTTCCAATTTCCATATCATCACCATATATCATACCACTCATTTCCATATCAATTCCATTTTCTACCCACCATGTTGAAAAGGGAAGAGTGTTGAAAGTAAAAAGAGAAGATCCGTCAAAGAGAGTGTTTGCATTTTTAGTGAATATCTCTCCCAAAGTCGATTCAGATGGAGAAAAATTAAATACAAGTCTATGTTGGGATTATTTGTATTTTTAGCAGATTTATCTCATACATTGATGCGTATTTGGAAAAGAAGAAAAAAAATTAAAAAAAAGAAAAAAAAGAAAGTAAAAAATGAGAAGATATGTCATAAAGAGTGTTTGCATTTTTAGTGAATATCTATCCCAAAGCCGATTCATATGGAGAAAAATTAAATACAAATCTATGTTGGGGTTATTTGTATTTTTAGCAAATTTAACTCATACATTGATGAGCATTTGGAAAAGAAGAAAAAGAGAAAGTCACAGACAAGAAATAAAGACATTTGTTCGTCAAAGTGTAATAAACTATTCTCACACATCCATCATCCATCCATCCATCCTATCCTACCTCATATCATCATATCCTTCCCATCTTATTTCCCACTCACCCATTATCATCCATTATCCCCTAGGTGTTCGAGCAAATAAAAGTCAACGTGGTGAATAACTCAACGTTATCACTATAGTAATTAACATTCTTTCATGAGATCATTTTTCTTTCTAAATGTTCGTTATTTGTTATGTGTGTGTGAGACGTTTGAACTTGCTTATATTTACTTACCTCCTTACACATAAGAGAGATACACTTACCCAAATCTCGAGAGTTCATTTGAGAGAGATATATCTAGTGAGATTTGAAGTTGAAGCGTTGATTCTGAAAAAGGCAATCTAGGAATTACTCTTGTAATATTTGACCCGTTTTGACTGATTCACACCACCCACGTTGAGTTCTATTAAGGATGTGCCTTAAGTATTTACTTAGCTAACCTTTTTATTCACTTCTAGCTTGTATTCCATAAAATATTTATCTCATGATGGATTGTGCAATTATTCTATGTCTAATAAGAGTTGATTGCCATTTTTAAATAAAGAATTTTGTGGGTATATTCCCTGCAAACCCTCACGAGACACAACTCGTCCTGTAGGGCAACCTATATGTTTAAAGGTTTGTTACACATGCTAAGTGCAATCGCAAGTGCCCGGAAAAGTGGTACACTTTGGGTAACTTGTCTTTCTCTTTCTATCTATCTTATTGCTCGAGAAGCAGCAACGCTCTGTTTGGGGTTGGTGTGATAAGCACCCAAAAGTGTACATTTTATACCCCGAATAGACGTATTTTAGTTGTTAATTCTTGGTAATTTGGGTCTTATGCGCATTAATGTTTATTTTGTAGGACAATTGTGTCTTGCGGATGTAAAGGTGATAAATCAAATCAGATATGCAATTCATGAAGCTAATTCCCCTATCTCGTAACCTTAACCGAGCCTAAACGTAGCCCAAACCTTCACCCGATCCCGTGTGTGTTTAGTTTGTGCTTTTTAGATTTTTAGTTAAGTCGTTTTTATTTTTTAGATTTATTTTAGATTTATTTAGAATTTTCTAGGTTTTATTTTATAAATTTCTATTTCTTTTTAATTAGTGTGATTTTATTTTGATTTTGATTTTGATTTGTTTTTAGTTGTTATTAGGATTAGTTTTTTTTGGAATTCTTTTATTTTTATTTTTATTATATTTGACATTTTTTTTAGGATTTTAGTTTTAGTTTTAATGGATTTTTATTTTTATTTTTATTTTCATTTATTTTTATTTTCATTTTTAATTGAGTCTTTATTTTATTAGGATTTTATTTTTATTGATTTTTAGTTTAATAGTTTTATTTTTAGAGTCCAAATTAAACACACACAAAAATAACCCAACACACTTACACCCACATATCCTACACGCACCTATACACCTAAAACTAACTCCTCACCCTCACTCTTATTCCCTACACCTCATTCACACCCAATAACCCCCTCCACCATCTTCAACCTCCCACTTTCTCTCTTCTCTCTTCTCTCTCCTCCACCATTTCTAACACAAACCATGAATCAACCAAACACCACCATTAATTCCTCTCTCTCTCTCATAGCCCAAACTCGCCACCACCATTTCTAACACAAACCAGGAATCAACCAAACACCACCATCACCTCCCTTCTACCCGAACGGTGACACCATCCCACTACTATAAACCCGAGTCCAACCCAATTTCGGCCACCAACCTCAAACCCGTGTCAAGACCTATTTCTCCTCTTCGAAACTAAACACGATTTTATCACCTGCCAAACCAAAGCAAACCAAAGACCAAATAAACCTATTAAACCCACATGTTATAAAACCACTTAAACCTCATTTGCCTAAAAATACCCCCAACACTTCTCCCACATGTTCCCATCCATTTAAGTCCAAAATACCCTTATTCCCTCACCCATGTTCCTCTCACCATTTCCATGCACACTAAAACATAAACTCTCCAATTTACCCCTAGCCTCCATGTGCACCATACAAATTGAAGACTTGGGACCATTTTTAAAGGATCTCAAATTTAGTTTTGAAATTCTTGTGTGATAAATTTCTCTACACTCTTCTATATATAGTATTTGCATTTTTAGCAAATATATCAATATAGAGGTGTGTAGTGAGATTTATCTCTAGGATAAATTCAACCCCACCCCTCTATAATGAATTTTTGCATTTTTAGCAATTATTTCAAAATAGATTAATGTAGTTGAGTTCATCCCTTATGGGAGGTAAATTCTAATTTATTCCTTTATGTTGAGATTTTGTATTTTGAGCAATTATCTCAATATAAAGTAATGATCTAGAATTTATTTCTTTTGATGAGTTCTAATGTACAATTTTATAATGTTAAGATTTGCATTTTTAGCAAATCTCTTTTATTATTTAATTTTCCATTATAAATTCACCCATTATCCTTTTTTATTTTTATTTTGTAGTTTTTAGTTTAGATTCAATAAATACATTAGTGAGTGATTGTGATTGAGAGAATTTTGATGTATAATTGAAGAGTTGCTCCAAATTCAAGTACAAATGGGTTTAATCTATTCCTCTCTTATTACTTTTATTTTAATCATCTCATGCTTTCATTTGTTCATCTTATATTTTTGGATGATGATTATTGAGGGCTAATATCCCATTCACGGGATGAAATTTTGAAGCCCTCGTAAGTCCAATTTAGTTAGTTTACTTTTTAGCACAATTTTTTTTACCTCATTTTTTTATTAGCTTTTACATCTTAGTTAGTACTTTAAAAATTTGTATATAGTTAGTTAATTAATACTCCCTTGAAAAATTAATAAAAAATATAAAAAAGCAAAAATAGAAAAATAGAATAAAATGCAAATGAATTTACACATATGGCTTCGCTTATTTTGTGTTTCATCCTTAGATTTGGATTGACTCCCTTACTTACCCTCTACACTGGTTTTGTTATATTTTTGTAGGTTCAAGAGAATTTTGATAGAAAAAGAAATTGCACAACAACGAAAAATACATTAGAGATGTAATTTTTTTTATCTATCAATTTATGTGGTTCGGTCGTGAGGTCGGCCTACGTCCACGGGGGCAAATGTTTTTGATGTTTTTATTAAAGAGGGGAAATGGTAAGAGTTGGAGTGCTAGTGTTGCTAACTAAGAGTCATGGCTATTACGTGCAAGTTACAAATCATCCCTACACTGGCCCGATCAACCTTACTTATATATTTAGAATCCTGCATTCGTTAGTTGGTCTAAGCTTATCATTATCTTCCTTAATTTCGTTGGATTGGATATTATCCCCTGAGGTGGACCGAATGTCGAAGATTTTGGTCGCCACATGTTCGGACACGTGACAAATTACTTATGTTCCTTCATTTATCCCCAATGTGAGGGAGATCAGTTTAATCACACTGATCAACCTCACCTTGACTTGTTAGATTAATATTCGGCTATTTCGGACTGATCGGCCTGACGTTCGGACTTCTTTTCTCGCCACATGTCCCGTTAATTTTCGTACTTTGTTTGATCCATATTCATTTTAGAGGAGCGCAAAGCAATCATTGCTTTCGAAAATGGCTCATGTGTTGCTTCGTTTGCTGCAACCAACGTCATCATCATAAGTAATGATGACACATGGGCGTGTGACGTGTTTCTCAAGAGTTAGAGATGACTGATGATTAAACGTCTCTTTCGAAAGAGTATAAGGGTTTTCTACCTTATACTTTGCCACTTTCACCAATTTGTTTTGGGGTAACTTTTATTTTGTCTTCTCTCTTGCTTCTATTATTCATCTTCTTCATTTTTTTGTACTTTCCTCACTTTCCCACCATGTCTAGGCAATTTAGAAAATATAAGGTTACCTTTGTTGACAACTTTCATGATATCTGTAATCAATATGGGATTCCTGATAATGTTGCTTTGAGGGTTTCCCTTAAGGAGGAGGATATTTTTTATCTTCCTCATGGGGAAGTAGACTTTTTAACGGTGGCAATACCTGAAGGGTGGGTCCATTTTCCTCTCCACCATTAGTGGTGAGAGTACTCTGTTACTATGGAATATTTCCTACTTAAGAAAATGCTATCTTCAACCTTATTATAATGGATACAGGGGCCATCAACCAAATTTGTGTCACAACCCTTGGTCTTAAGGAGATCAGGTATTGTTACGACCCGAGGTCTGACTTTACCACTTCCAAGCTAGGGATAAAGTCCTAAACTTGGTCACCTACTTGCCCAGATCCCAAAAGGACGCGGACAAAAATGTCATTATGGTATAAGGAACAATTTATAGTGAGGAATATAACGCTCTTGAGGTGACTGCTACAAGAGTCGCGTCTGGTAGGTCGCCCACCAGTAATTTGCTCTAGCTTTATTTTATCATTCTTTGTTCGTTCATTTTTAATCGATTTGGATAGTTACATATCGATTTATGAATTCCAAGCCTTCGTATTACCATGTGAACCTTAGAGACTTGGAGAAATTTTGAAAATAGTCGACCCTAGAAGGAATTCATCCTCTTTGGAGAGCAGCCCACGTTATTCCAAATTACCCTCTCACATACCAATCCCTTTCTAACTTCACCCTTATCCCAGCCAGCATTCCAATTTTTAGGTTGCTAAACCGCTCGCCCGTGAAGACCCAGCCCTTATCACTCCCCACATGATTTCTACCGACTCCAGTCAGGAGGAAGAGGAAAAGGAGGAAGAGGAAGCAAAAGAGGAAGAGGAAGGAGAAGTAGAAGAGATTGAGGAGGAGGAAGAGGAAGAAGAAGAAAAAGAAGAAGAGAAGGAGGAGGACTTGGTATAGTTTTTAGATGATCTTGATCCTTTTTTTCTTACGAGGCCAACATATTAGGTTGACCCTGGGAAGAGGTTAAGGCCAAAAATGATTTTTTCCTTTGGCAGTTTTAGCTTTCGCCCTGTTCCCAACCCTCCCGATGATATGAGCAGCCGAAGTAGGAGGTCGATCGACCTTACAGCTACCAAGGACAATTTAAAGAAGCAATCGATCGCCAATCAGAAAGGTGGTTGATCTTCCTCTGGTGACGATGAGAGGAAAAATAGTTGGTTACTCTGGGGAATAAAAATTCTCACCAACTGAAACGAAAGAGATTTAAGGCCGAACAGACCCAAAAGAAAAAGATCGATAAAATTCCAGTCAATGGTGGCTCTAACACACCCCCACCATCGAGTTATCCGGTGGTGATTACTGAGGTCGACCAAATGCCTCGCTCAAGGACCCCTCATTTCACTATGAATCGGAATCACCCATGTGAGCCTTCCTTCTTTAAAGGGAAGGATCCTGTGATGGCCACCGATTCGAACCACGGGGACTTGGAGGTGGTCTTATTCGTCTCTGAGGCTGCCATGCTTCTGTCTGACATGAGGGAACTTAAAATTTTTACTTTGGAGAGGCTCCATAAGATGGGCCTTCGCCAAATTATGTTGGTAATTGAATTGCTTATATTTATTTTTGTATTTTTCTTTTTATTTCCTAAGTTATTAATGCCATGTTTAGTTTATGCAGAGCATGAAAATTCAATAGGAGCTCAACAACTGATCTTCATCTTACTAAAAGTCACTTGAGGCTTCTGAGAAGGAGAATGTCACCCTCTAGGGCAGTTGAAGACTCAAGGCCAACAAGTGGATGACCTAACTAGGAAGCTGAAGAACTAGGTTGATGTCCACAATAAGGTAGCTGAGGAGTCCGAATGGGTCCAGACTGAGTTTAGTTAAGTTGACCGCCAATTGTCTAAACTCATGGTCTTCTACTAACGTATCCTAGAAGGAGAAAAATAGGGAGGCCAACCTGGATAGTGCCTTTGATGAGGGCTAAGACGCGGATATCCAGGAGATGGATGCGTAGCTGGACTATCATGAGTCTATCGCCTTTAATAAAGGCTGGGTAGCTCGACTTAAGAGGGGTGATGTTGACGAGGGCGACCCCACTTATTCTAATCACCCTCCTCTGGCTAACCCCTTGACAATTCATGTTGAGTCATCGCCCCCCTTACACCAATCTTCCAGCTCCTATTGATCCTTTAGAGGAAGCCATCACTGAGCAGGCTCGCCAAACCTAGTTTTTTTTTCTTTTTCATTTTTTTCACTTGTACTTTTGCTGACTGATTCGTCCCGAATCATAGCACTAATTACCCTCAAACTTAGGCATTTTAATGTCTATAATTATGCTCGTTAATTAAACAACATCCTTTTTATATGCTAACATGTTATTTGAGGTATAATCGAGCTTTTATAGGTATTAAAGTGCTTAGTATGAAGTTTGGGCGCATTTCGATAAAGTTCCGTCATGATTCGCACGTTCAGGGGCAATTTCATAATTTCACACTTCGGGATTTTTGCCAGAAGTATTCACGAAAGTTGTAGCCCTCGGGCCAAGCTTTGCGTGGCCACGAATGGTGCTCGAATAGGAGTACGAACGAAGTAAACACGAACCTTTAATCGGAAATGAACTATAAGAAAATTAACAATTCAAATAATTCCCTTTGTATGCCTTTTTTCTTTTACTAACATTTTATATAATTCCACCCATGTCCTCTCTTTCATTCTTTGCAACAAACACAAATGGCGATATGGGTTTTGTCCCAAGATTGCGCTCGGGTCTTTGATTCTTCCAAATTGGAGCCTTTCATCAGAAATTGGAGCATGAATTATAATCAATAATGCATATGGGCCGTTAATCTTCGGTCAATTTCTCGAAATGGGTCTTTCGCCATTAATGGTGGAGTTGTTTTTTTTTGGCCATTTCCATGGTTTTGGCTACACACGATTTTGATAACAACCGCTATAGTGGAGTTGGTTTAGTTGGGCATGGGTGCTTGAATATTGGGTCTCGTTTGAAGTTAGCTTCATTTTATGCGGCCTCAAATGGGTTTTGGATCGACATGGCAACGAGTAAGGGATGCTGCTGGTGGAGATTTGGGAATTGCAAGGTTTTATTTTTGGGAGTTGGGTCTCAGCTTGATACAATGTGTAGTTGCGATGTGAGAAACTCTGGCGCCGCCGGTCGACCGCCCCACCACCGCTGGTCGATTGGGTTTTGATGTTTTGCCTTGGTTATTGACAGTGTGCCTCGTTCCTCTTCACATGGTCGACGGGCATGTCCGCGATCGACCGGTACCCTGTTCCAATCCGAGATTTTGGCTTGATGTTTCCCATTTCTATTTTTCTATTTTCTTTTCCTTTTTTCTTTTGTTGGGTTAATAAAGAACTTATCCCCTTTTATTTTCTTTTTTCGATTTTTTATTCCTTTTTCCCACTTGCTATAAAAGACACCCTTGTTTATTAATTTTATCGATCTTCGTTTTAATTAGTTTAGGACCTAAAGTTTGGAACTTTTGGGGGATTTTTGTTGGGGACTATCCCTCTCCTCATTTTGCTTTGGGTATTTTCCCATTAATGTAAGTTTCCTTTTATTTAAGCTTTGTATTTACTTTATCTATGCTTATTTATTATTTAATGCCCAAATAAATTAATAGTATTTGTTTATTTCTTATTTTATTTACTTTTTAGTTATTTAATTAACTTAATCATGTCTAGTGAGTAGTTTATAAGGTTAGGGTCGTGTGTCCGCCATTGATGGACATCGAGCTCCGAAAATTAGTTTTTTTTGTAAAATCACATTCAATTGAAACTCCGCGTATCAAAATGGGTTTATTATTCGTTTAACTTTCTCTGTTACGCAACTTTAGTATTTATAGAGATAATCCGATTTTAAGATGCGTGTGACCATTTTTTATTAATTGTTTAATCTCGCATCGTTGGATAAAATACCTTCATGTGTGATGTTTGTGATTAACTAAAAATGCTCGGTTAAATATTTTCGGACCGAAATACTATTTTCGCGTGTTTAGCCCATGGCAGGTACGTGATCCAGACCCTCATTTTATTTAATACCGTTTAGACTTAACTTCTTATTTTTCTCCTTTTCTTTATTTACAACCAATCACCTTTTACACTTTTATTCTTGAAATAATAAATCAATTAAAATCTATACGACATTACCTATGGATTCTCGATACCCGACTTACCACTATACTTGTATCGCAAGTGCAGTCGTAACTTAGGTTTTTTTATTAACGCGGTGAAACGAATTCAGCGATTAACATTTTGACACAATGCTACTTTTCATGCTTAATCACTGACCCTAAGTGGTCTTTATTGAATGGAAAGGTATTTATCATTCCCTTGTTTATATATTGTTCTCTTGTCTCTCTTTCAGTAACTCAAAACTATGTTAGTTGACTAACCTTAAGGCAATTTTTTGACTGACTTAATTGGCCGAGCCCCATTCAAACATCTCAATTTAAGTTTGAATAGTTTTTCCCCAGTGAGACGGTTGGTCAATTTTCCTTATTTTAACTAATTAAGTGATCAGCAGGGTTGTCCCTCTTGTCAGTTTGGGGGGTTGAGACCTTTCTTGGGGTTGAACTAATTTAGATTACCATTTATAAGGACGAGTTTGGAACCGATCTTTCTTAGGTCATACTTGTAGAACTCAACCTTTTGCCCTCTTTTAGGTTGATCTGAGCTAGATCATATCATCCATGAAAATGGGTTCAAACCGACCTTTCTCAAGTCGTACCACTTGCAGAAGGGTTTTTTTCTTCTTCCAGGTCGATCTGATTAAAACATACCATTCCTGATAATGGGTTTGAACTTACCTTTCTCAGGTTGTACCACTTGAAGAAGTGGGTTTTTACCTCTTTTAGGTCGATCAAATTTAGATTATACAATTCATGAGAATGGGTTTGGAATGTCCTTTCTCAGGTCATACCACTTGGAGAAGTGGGTTTTTCCCTCCTCTAAGCTGATCTAATTTAGGTCATACCGTTCATGAGAATGGGTTTGGACCAACCATTCTCAGGTTGTACCACTTTCAGAAGTGGATTATTGCCTCTTCTAGGACGATCTGATTCAGATGATACCATTCATGAGAATGGGTTTGGACCGACCTTTCTCAGGTCATACCACTTGCAAAAGTGTTTTTGATTATTTTTGGTGATATAAGTCATGCAAGGTGTCATAAATAATCCATGGTCAATATAAAGTAATCGTTTTATTATGTGTAGAATGAAAGAAAATATAATAAAAATTCAACTTAATGATAAAATTTCCTAAGTTTCGTGACATTCCATGACCATGGGATCGCTCTTACATCTAATTCCTCTAAGTGATATGAACCCCACCTTATTTTGAGACTATGCGATAGGTCCCTAGCCAGTTTGGTGCTAAATTTTCGTCTGATGGTTTCTTTATAACGGCCAATAACTTTTGGAGAACCACGTCACCAGCTTGAAACTTCTTAACTTTGACTTTCTTATCATGTTTCTTTTTCCACTTCTTGCTGGTATGCGGCCAAGTGTATCAGGTCTTGCTCTCTTCTTTCTTCGGCTAAATCTAACTCATGGGCTACCCATTCGTTATTTCGACCATCTTTGAAGATTTCTGATTTAAGGGTTAGTAGGTCAATTTCTAGGGGTATTACTACTTCCATTCGTAGATAAGGTCATATGGTGTTTCTTTTGTCGGGTTCCTTAGAGTTTTTCTCTATGCCCACAGTACAAAAGGTAATTCATCTATCCATCATCCTTTCGCATTTTCCAGTCATCGCTTTATGCATGATAAGAGGGTTCCGTTGGTGATCTTTTCTTGCCCGTTTCATTAGGAAGAAATCAGCGATGCATAATAAACCTTGACTCCCTATTTGACGTAGAAATCCCTGAAGTGATCATTGTTGATCTGAGTATCGTGATCAGTTACTAGCACCTTTGGGATGCCAAACCTTGTGATGAGGTTTCTCCAGACAAACTTCCTGGCATTTGGTTCTCTGATGCGGGTGAGCAACTCGACCTTGTCCCACTTGGTGAAGTAGTCAGTCCCCGTTATCAAGTATTTTTTATTTTTAGTGCAACTAGGAGTGAAACTACGATATGCATGCCCCATTGGGCAAAAGGCCAAGGTCTTGTAAGGGAGGTGAGGTCTTCGACGGGCTTCTTAATCATTGGCAAAAACATTTGGCACTTTGGGCACTTTCTAGCGAATTGCGCTGAGTCCATGTACGACCACCAATATCCTTGGGAAATGGCTCTATAAGAAATCAATCTTCCACCCGTATGTGTTCCGAAGCTTCCTTCGTGCATCTCTTTTAAAATTCCTTTTACTTGATCAGGATGAACACACTTCAATATAGGTCCTGTGAATGAACTTCGGTAAAATTTCCCATATGAGCTGAGGCAGAATTTAGCCGCTCTGACTTTCAGCTTGTGGGCTTCTTTATCGTACGGGGGTAGTTCATCGATCTCTAGGAAAAAGATGATGGGATACATCCATGATGGAGGTAGTTGCACTTGTAGGACATTGGGGTCGCCCATTACTTATTCAATTCTTGGTCGATCTATATATTCCACTTCAATCATCCTCTTCAGGTCGACTTTAATGGTTGAGGCTTCGCGCGGGTGTTTTTATTCTGGAGGAACTATTCCACTAAGGCTGATTCATATTGTTAAAGTAGATATTTAGCTTTGTTTCTATATGCTAGCATCCTGGGATCACTTACCTCATATTCCCTATTGAATTGATTTACGATTAACCTAGAATCATAAAATACCATAATGTGTTGAGATCCCGTGTTGATCGCCCATTGTGAACCATTAACCATAGCTTCGTACTCAATTTCATTGTTTGACCCTTTGAAACCTAGTCTGATGGCTTACTTATTTAGGCCAACTTTTGGGGTAAGAAATTTTATTCCCACCCTGGTGCCTTTCTCATTAGATGACCCATCCACAAAGAGTTTCCCGCACTAGTTGTTCATGGAGAGTTGTAATGCTTCCAAGGTGGATGGTGGTTGATTAGCCTTAGGAGATGCTGAGAATTCTACCACAAAGTCTACTAAAACTTGGTCTTTGATTGTTGTTCTAGGCTCATATCTGATGTCAAGTTGGGCGAGCTCAAGGGACCATTTGGTCATTCTATTTGAGAGGTCGGCTTTTCTGAGAGCTTTTTTCAGTGGGTAGGTTGTCAAGACAACAACGGTATGGGAATGAAAATAATGCCTCAATTTCCTCACGGTGATTACTCGTGCCAGCACCATGCTTCCTATAGGCATGTACCTAGTTTTCTCTTCAATAAGAGTGTGTCTCAAGTAGTAAATTGACTTTTGCTCTTCATATGTTGGTAGACTAGTGTTGCGCTGATCCCATGATTCAAAACAGCTAGGTAGAGGTATCTATCCTCACCTTCATTGGGAGTTGACAACAAAGGAAAGGATCCCAATTACTGTCGAATTCCTTCTAAGGCTTGATCGTGTTCCTCCATCTAGACTGTAGGGTTTGTCTTCATCAAGGCTTGAAAAAATAGACGACATTTATCTAACAACCTTGAAATGAACCGATTGAGAGTTGTTAATATTCCGGTGATCACCTAGATATCTCTGATAGTGGTGGGTCTCATAACATACTCAAGGGATTTAATTTGATTTAGGTTCTCCTAAATCCCCCTCTGAGTAACTAAGTATCCTAGGAATTTACCAAAACTTACACCGAACACACATTTGGAAGCGTTGAGCTTCATTTTGTACTCTCTTAGAATGTTGGAGGTTTTCATGAGGCCTTTTAAGTGATTGGATGAATATTTTCTCTTAACCAATATGTCATCTATATAAACCTCAATGGTGGCAACGATCAGTTTTCTAAACATATTGGTTACTGTCCTGTGATACGTTGCCCATGTGTTCTTTTATCTGCATTGATTTTCATCATCTATGTTCTGAAATGAATTAATCTGGGTCACTGCCTTCGATTTTGATGTATTGATATATTCTTTGAGATACTCCACTTGGATGAGTTCCTCCAGATGCTTCTTATACATCGTACAGTCTTTAATGAGGTGTCTGTGGTCCTGGTAATAGTTACACCTAAGGCTAGTGTCCCTGGCATTTGGGTCGTCGGCCATCTTGGGTGGTCGCTTGAAAAAGGGCTTCTCATTGATCAAGCGGAGAAGCCTCAAGATAGTCTCTTTAAAAGGCTGTATCTATTGCTTTGTAGCTTCTTTCACTCGTCGGAGGTTTGGGGAAAATTTTGGAGGTTTCGTTCTTAGTTGCCCTTGTAGCGGATGATGACTGGTTCCCACCTTTAGGGGGCCTTCTTCGGGTCATTCCCTTTTTTGATCGGGCAAGGGGGCACACTGGTGAGTTCATCCTCTACCTTGGCGTATTTATCAATACGCGACATGAGATCGTCTATTAAAGATATTGCCTTCTTGGTCAAGGACTGCTAAAGGTCATTTGATTGCTCCAGATCGAACTTGAATGAGGCAATTTCCTACTTCTCATGGCAATCATCGATTTAGTTATATTATTCTGAGTGTACTTCCTGAGAGTCTCCCCTTTCTTTTTCATCTTAAGGTAGATTAACGAGTCCACTTCTTTGATCACTCTGCTGCTTTTAATGAACCGAGTTGTGAAGTGTTTGACAAGCTCTATGAAGGTGGAGATCGATCTAGGAATGAGTTTTTCAAACCACTTTAAACCTATTTCTCCCGAAGTCTATGGAAACACCATGAACATTAGGGCATCGCAATGGCTCCAGAGGGACGTGGTTTTGCTATAATGCCTGCTATGGTGATTCGGGTTCGTATTTCATTCATACATCATGACTTTTGGCATAGTGAATATTTTCAGAGGTACAAAAGATATAGATGCTCAGTGAACGGTAAGGATTTTTCATACCCCAGTGCTTTCCTAGCCTAATCTTTGGGAATCCTGGAAAGGTTTGGATTCATTTTTCTCTCCAGTTCCCTGCGGATGAGTCCCATTAACTTATCGGTCTTCATTTGATTCGGTTGTTTCTTTGAGAGAGCTGGTCTACTACTATGGGTTGACTTCGATGGGCTTGGTTGATAATGCCTGTAATTGATGGAGTTTCGTCCGGGAGAATTTTTATATTGATGACGATGAATCAAACGTGGAATCCTCAAATGATAAGCCCTGATGGGTTGATCTATGGGGGAATGAGGTCCCCTCTTTTGATGCTTGTGAGTATGGGAATCTGAGGTATCACCCACATAATTTTAGGAGGGATAACACATCTCACTTCATTGAGGGGACCGAATTTGTGAGTCTGAGGTGTCAAATTATGATTGTTGGGTAAGCTGTTGTCTTAGACGAATGATTTATTGTTCACGATTGCTGAGTTTTTATTCATTGATGCTGGCCAAATGAGAGACAACTTTTCCTTCAGCCCAGCTAACCGACAACATTCGATGCTGTCGAATGGGTCCAGATCGTCCAAGCGAACGTCCTCTAGAATTGGATGTCTACTGGAGAGGAGGCATTCACTCATGAGTTTGTTCCCTCCTCATGATGTGAATTTCAGACTGTACCCGACTCCTAACTTGGGTGGGTTGCTACTGTTCTGCACTCATATTGATGTTGTGACCTTTTCTTGACTTTAGGGGGGTAGTGGGAGCATCGTTTCCCACAGACGATGCCAAATTGCAGCTGATCTTTTAGATAATATCTAAAGAAAAGGAAAAACACAACCAAATAAATGTATAAATGCAAAGAAGGAAAAAAGAGAATGATTGACGTGGTTCGGCCGTGAGCTTAGCATACGTTTATGTGGGCAAAGGTGTGTGATCTTTTTATTAAAGATGGGGAATGGTAACATTCGTAGTGTTTGTATTGCTAGATGAGAGTTAGAGCTATTACATTCAAGTTAAAAATCATTCTTACTCTCATCTATAGAGTAAGATGGTAACAGTCAACCTTATTTATATACTTAGAGTCCTGAGCTCATAAGTTGTTTTAAGCTTATGATTATCTCCCTTGATTTCGTTAGATTTGTTCTTATCCCCTGGAGTGGACCGAATGTTCAAAGATCTTGGTCGCCATGTGTTTGGCCATGTGACAAATTACTTATGTTACTTCAATATATATATATATATATATATATATATATATATAGAGGCAGGCTCCTGTGTACACTAAGTTTGCACATTACCTTTTAAAAGTAGGCAAACTTAGTGCTGGCGCACACCAATTTTTTTATGTGATATTTAAACATTTCAAGGAACCCATATAAAAAAAATCAGCTCAAAAAAACTTTTTTTGCTATTTTTAAAAAATCGGTCAAACTTTCGCAGTTTTTAAAGGGCTTAAAAACTGCGAAAGTTTGACCGATATTTTAAAAATAGCAAAAAAAGTTTTTTTGAGCTGATTTTTTTTATATGGGTTCCTTGAAATGTTTAAATATCACACAAAAAAATCAACTCAAAAATATTTTTTTTACTACTTTTAAAAGGTAATGTGCAAACTTAGTGTGCACAGGAGCCTGCCTATATATATATATATATATATATATATATTGCATCATCTAAAATCCCTCATATCATTACCACATCGTATTTGAGAAATCCGTACATCAAATATTTCTCTGTTAAAATCCTAGCCCAAAATAGTTGGAGAAGGATAATCATATTGCACCATCATCATCGACATCAATTTTTCACAGTGGGCTCTCTTGTGTTGTTTATAAAGCATTTAAGTATAAATATAGCATAGAATAGATCTCTAAACTTATAAAGGGAATGATCACATTGTCAATATAAGAGAAAACAAACCGTTGTTTTTGTTTGTTTTTTTATATTGGAAGAGTCACCTATATGCCCATTCCCTTGAGAATATATTGATTCAAAAGGATAACTAGGAACAAAATCAGCCACAACAAGCCTTATGCATCTGACTTGCTCACTCACTGTCGCAAAATGGAGAGATGTACCCCCACTAAGACAGTCTGCTCTGGTAACCTAACTTTATAAGAAAATTATCGATCATCAATTCTCGAGAACGTTGCCTAAGAACAAGAACACAAAAATATTGTAAAGATCACTAAATCAAGTAATATATAATGTGAGATAGACATTAAAGGCAAAATCACATTGCATCTAAAGAGAAAAAGAGTCTGAACGACTTCCTAGTGGCCATATCGACACGTTTGCATTAATGCCTTCTTCAAATACAATTTCACAAAAAAATCAATCAAAGTAAAAAGAGATCTATCAATTCAGTGATCACTCTATAAGAACATAATTCCACCAAAAACTCCAAATCAATTTTGTATCCGTAAATTACATTCAATTGCATAAATATTAATAATAAGATCTTGTACATGACCACAATAATTCCTAGAATTGACATCAACTCCATTATCAAGCAATAATGCAACAATATACATTAACCAAACATATAAATCAACTAATAATATAGTATATGCTAAAATATAACATTTCACCAATATATATATATATATATATATATATATAACTCGTTGCAGCCTTTAGAGGAGACAAAGAGAAGAGGAGAGCTGAGACCGCCAAAGGTTGAGTATTTGGCGAGGTAAGGGTTACAATCAAGTAACACTTTGGCTTCCACAAAATATCCATCTTTTGTTGTTGAAACTAATATGTCTTCTGAAGCTGAGAAACCGAAGGATTTGTGTCGGGAAAATCAAATAAACAAACGAAGAGATAGAATAAAAACTTAAAAATCTAAAATTACAAGCCTAAAAACCTAAAACCTTAATTGTAATGCCCGACCCGGATTTATGGTTTACCTGTGAGTCAAGATGGTCCGATCCGAGCGTTAGGTGTGAAGTGCAATGAAACAACCTATAAAATGTCGCTAGTTCAGTTTTATTTTAGTTTATGTTTCACTTATCTATAATGCGATTCTAGTTTCAAGATAAACTTTGTAAGAGACCCATGGGGAGCACACTAAAGTCCAAGTAAACAGAGCTACTAACGTAAAAATAAATAAAGTACTTACCTATATAACTCCCTCAAAATACGAAAGCACTCCCAACCTGCCGTAACAAGCGAGGGGGTGAGCCTATGCCTAGTGGGAATATATAAAAGCAGTATAAAAACGAACCGCATAAAGGATACTCACACACTATAGCTATATGCATGCGAAAATATATATGTATATGTATATGTATATGTGTGTGTCTATATATATATATACACACACACACACACACACACACACACACATTTGAAAATACATGTTTCAATGCATTAACCGTTTTACTTTCGAAAACTTTATTTGTCCAGATTAATTTACCTTAATCTTATAGAGATTTCCTCTATTTACCCTTGACATTTACTCACTTTATTTAACACACCCGATTCCACACTTGAAATTGTTACCTTTGACTTATCCGAACACATTCCTTTACCGGAATAACCCTTTTTATTTATTTAAATACACTTTAGTATTTTCATTGAAACTCACCATTCCAACACACGTGAATCACGTGTAAGAAAATACTTATTTAAACTTTGAAAATACTTTTACAACACATTCGAGTGTTAATTATGGGGTTAACCGCTTAGGTTGCTTAATCACCCAGTTACTCAATTCTTATACCCATTTCCCCTATTTTATGGACATTCATCAATTATACCTTTACTTGTCCATTTCAACCTTTATCGGGACATTTATTTATTCATTAAAGTTAAGTTGTATTAACACGTTTTACCACACAACCCAGTTCTTAACATGTTCCAAATTTCCTTTTATCTTTTCTCGAAATCTTCCCCCCCATCCTTCCACAGGGTCCACACCGCCGGCTATGCATACCATATGCTATGGCCAGTGTTTTAGGGATTTTCATCCAAGGGATCTGGGTCCTTCTTGATTTTATCCCGATGTCATCCGAGTTTCTTTTTATGTGTTTTAACATTTTACAGATGTCTACATTGTTCCACTTTTTCTTTTTACCCCGCTGAAGCCAAAACCCTCGACTTTACCACCCAACTTGTGTTACACTTTAAAATTTTACCATATCATGTCCTTTACACTTTAACCTTAATTTTATTCCAAAAATCACATTCGTTTAGGACCACTTTGTGTAACACCTATTCCAATATTTTTGTTCTATAAAAATATTTCACTTTAAGTAAAATTACCATTTTACCCATTTGTTTTGAAAATCACCTTTTACTCCATTTTCACAAATGTTAATTTTTCCAAAGACACTATTAAGTTATTCATACCAACTTATTAAGTGTTTTGACACTTTAACACATTTTTACACTTGGATTAATATTCTTCTTAATTGGAAATATTTTTACACCTTCAATCCCTTTTAATTTCATAAGTGTTAATCATTTACAACATAAATAATTACATATACTAACATTTTCATGTTTTTCCATTAACACTAAATGAATAATTTTATCAACATTTTCCAAAATCACACATTACTTTACTTTTTCATTCAAGAAATCTACTTACATCCAAGACTACTTTTACAAGAAAATGCCATTTTTTTTAATAAAATACATGTAGTCTTATAATCTCATGTTCGTCACATTCTTTAGTCCCAATTTCACATTCTTCGAGGACTAAATTTTCAACTCTTCTTATTTCACGTTTAAATCCAATAAAAACATTCTCTAAACTTGTTTGTACATTTAATGCCAAAATACTACAAATTTATATGCATGAGAAGACGGATTTTAAATCCAAAAATCATACTACATGGTTTAAACATACATTTCATCTTGAAAATCATCATACTTGAAAAATACATTTTTAAGTCACAAAAGACATTTCTTTAACCTCAACAAATGTCTTTATTTTTTCAAAAAACCTCCATTTTTCAAGAACTTAAAATATTATTATTTCACCAATTTCCAATAAAATCACATCCTTTACAAACATCTTATTTCATAAAAATATTTTTCATCAATATTTCTAGAAAATACACCATTTTCATGAAACATCAACTTTTACCATTTCAAAACCTTCAAATATTTATTCATCTTTTTATTTTAAACAAAATAACATTTTCCCAATATTTTTATTCCGTAAAAATGTTTATTATCTTCTACACATTAATTACATTATTTAACTAAATACATTAACCTCTATAGTCTAATTACAAGACTACAAATGAAAAATAACATCTTACACTAAGAGTAAGGTTTTTCCGCCTCTAATGGTTCTAATGGTGATAGACATGTTGATTTACGAGGAGAAACCCCCACCTCCAAAGGTGGCCTCAAGGGGTTACAAACTGCAGCCTCTAAAAGCTCCAAAATATTCTTCTTCCAAGTTTCTAAGAAAGACCCACTTCAACTCCATGAAAAGACAACTTCATCTTCTAAAAAAATCCCCCTAATATAACTCCCAAAATTCGTAGCTCTTCTTTGTGAATGGTGGAAATGAGTATAAAGTGTTCAAATGTGGTGGAATACACTAAAAAATTGGTAGGTGGTGGTGGTTTGATGGTGGGTGGAGGTGGAAGACCACCCACCTCTCTCACTCTCTTCCATTTTCTCCCAACAAAATAACCCAAATACACCAAAACATACCCTTATAAAATATTTCCTAAGCCTAAATTCCCGTTGTGCCAAATTTGTCCTGATCTGGGCTCGAGAGCACACAAAATCAAGGGTTGAAATCGTGAGCGCACAAGGGAAATCAGATCTAAAAACTCGACTTAGGCCCAAGGTCGTCGGAGCTGCGAGAGAGAGACCTTCGTGTGATGGGTTGTCTTGGGATGGAGTTTTGAGAAGGATGAGGTTGGAGAGAGAGATAATGGGGGCAATTGTGGTTATTGAGGGGGGTGGAAATGAAGTTTAGGAATAAGAGGTAACGTGTATAGTTTATGGCAAATGAAAAAAACACCATCCCTTAAAAGTTTGAAGGACCACTTTTTAGGAACACGAATATTACTGTCCTATATAATACCCTTCTTTATGTGTTATTTAGGAAGGATGAGCTTAACCGCTCCATTAATGTCAGTAAATAGGACGAATTTAATAGCCGTTCCAAATAATAATTTTTAGGTTCGGTTTTAAACGTCCGTCCCAATATATGAATTCCAATTAGCTATTTTTTGTAGTATTTAGACATAAGTGTATCGAAAGGATTCCTTATTTGGATTTCATTTATGAGACATCCAAGCATGAAGTCTAGTCCGATTAGGAGTTAGAAATAATAGGGGTAGTATATAAGATTATATATGGTGATCATTTTGTTCTATAATGGTTAAATTATTAATTTCATGAGAAAATAAATTTGGTAATGAAATATTATTAATAAATGAAAATGATGTTAAACTGTGAATACGATAAAGGAAAATCAGTTGAATATTTGTCATAAGTATGGGACTTGTGGTTATTTGTTTAATTGATATGATTCCAAAAAGAGAAATATGTGTAGTAATACAAGGATTATTACGATGTTATATATGGTAAGGATAACTAAGAGTAGTAAAGCCTAAAAGTGAATAACATAAAATTACGGCTTAAAGGTACGTACCTTTGTTAAAGTCGTAAACCCAATACTGATGGAATTCCTAAATAAATAAAGTGAAAATGGATATTGATGACTTATAATGTATTAATACCAGTTTGTCTGATGAGATGGAACAATCTATTCACTTATGTATGAAGTGGTTCAATGAGCCATAATTATTTATTCTTGTATATTATTGTGTTCCATGTCTCCGTAGAAAGTCATGGTTATTTATCATTATGGAGGTAAGCGAGGGAGATACTGGTTATATATTACGTAAACGGGTGAGGGAGACATCGGTTACTTATATTATGGAAGCAGGCGAGGGAGATGCTAGATATTTATATTATGAAGGCGGGCAAGGGAGATGGCGATTTAGTTTTGTCCACACTAACTAAAAATTGGTGGACTTTTCACTAGTGACCTCAGTAGTTGGTGAGGGCTAGTTGCGATTGATTCTATCCGCACCAGCTAAAAAATGACATATGTACATGCTAATAATATCGTATTTAGTGGGGTTAGTCACGAGTTATTAGGTATACTAGTGTTCCCATTAGTTGGAAATGGATTTGGCAATGGACGGGGGTCCAGGGGTTTGATAAGGTTTCGACTTAACATGGCCTGATAAAATTTGGAGAGGGGAGCATGAAGCTCAGTGTATTCCTTTTGGACTGGGACAGGGTGTCTTTTTGGTGCCCATGAGGTGGTTGGTTCAGAGATGTTGTTGATGGTTGAGACTGCAGCATTGACAGATTTCTCATATTTTCTCGGAGTGAATTGTCCGGACACTTTCTTTCACTCAACTTCTATTTTAGCAAGGCCTTCCTAGATTTTTACTCCTAATTCTCTGAGAGCTCTAAAGTGGGGATAGTATTGTCCTCCCATTGTTTCTCGTACATGGGGTAAGAAGTTCTTCTTCACTATGTTGACTTGTTCTTCCTCGGATGGTCGATTGGTCATGGTGGATGATTTTTCCCTCCATCGAGCTATGAAGTTACTGACTGATTCTCCAGAGTTCCGTTCGAGCAGTTCTATATCACGATAGGTGACCTCAAGCTCTTCGTTGTATTTGTACTATGACATGAATTTTTGAGCTACACCCTCCCAGCTACGGATTCTAGATTCCTCGAGAGACAAAAACCATCGGAGGGCGCTATCCTTCAAAGTTTGCTGAAATAATTGGGCCATCACTACTTCAGAAGCCCCTAAGAGAGTCATAGAACGGTGATAACTGTGAAGTTGAATACTCAGGGGTCCACTTCCTCCGAATTTCTCAATATTTGGCATCTTAAACTTCACGAGTAATCTCGCCTTAGGATAAGGAGGCATGTGGGTGAAGTCCATGTAATTTCCAAAGATTTTGACTTGGACGAATTTCTTAGTTAGCATCTTGAGATCTTATTTGACCCTGTTCAGCACTTCCTCTTTTGGATCAATGATCATAGGCAAGTTAGCCCTAGGCTGGTCAAGGTTTAGCATGGGAAGCTGGGCAGACGATGTCCCATTAGCAAGAGGGGCACGTGGAGCGTGCTGATACTCTTCGAGAACCCAGATAGCCTCGGGTGGACCCATGAACGAGGGAATAGGGCCTCGGGCTCTTGAGGAACAGGAACCTGGTTTCGTTGCATCTCTTAGACCTCAGTCTGAAGTTTGTCAATCTTGAACACGAGCTGAGCTAAGACTGCCATCAGATCTGACTGCACAACTAGTACTTGATATGTGTTCTTTATGGAAAGCGGATGGATTCCGGACTCAGAATAAGTAGCTGGGGAACAGACGAAACTCCAGGGTGATTTGACAGAAGATCGAAGCCAATAAGGAGCCAAGCCAAGGGCATGCAATCGACCTGAGAAGGCATAAAATAGGATTTATTTTTGAAAAAAGAAGAATGAAAATATTTTTGATATTTTTTTTCTTTTTTGAGATTGAAAGATAAAATATTTTTGGATTTTTGATAAAGGAAGGAGGAATGTTTTTGGATTTTTGATAAAGAAGGGAGAAATATTTTTGGGAGATGGGTCTCAGCATGATTGTTATAATTATTATGTTCTCACTTTTATTATATTCTCCTAAATGCAAAATGAAATTTCGAACAGGACTCGAGCCTGAAAAAGTTGGGTTTGTAACATATGCAAAGCTATGGTTGGACTTGTGACCAGGCTCACGGGCAGGGTCCTGTTTTAAAAATGTGCAAAAATATCGGCAGCAGGCTGACTCGGAATTTCGGCAGAGTTTCTTGTCAAAACCGACAGTTTAACATATGTGTCCTAGGCATGACACCTATATGTGGGTATGCAGTTGGTTGGGTGAATTGGAAAGGGTTCCCCCCCTTTGGCGTGACTTCCACAATATATGTCTTGCTTTTGAGGGAAATCGGTACGTGTGGACAAGCCATTTGATATACCTGAGTGTACGTGAATTGCCTCATTATATACCTCGTGGGGATGTTACATGTGAGAGCGAACTCAATATACTCGACGTACGTGAGCGAGTTCCCTGCGATATACCTCCCGTCATGACTTCGGTCAAGCGGTACGATACGGGGAACCGTTCGAAATACATCGAAGGTACTTAGCCAATGGAAGGTGAGAGTCATATTGCTTAGGCTAACTGCACCCTGCTGGACCAACTCCCATCACGAAGTGACCCTCCAGTTACATGACAAAATTTGGTAAATAACAGTACTCTTTGGTGATGTCGTGTGAATCATGCATGATTCTCTTATTAGTATCTTATTATGAGAGTGTCTTTCTTGATCATGCCAAACAGGGAGCAAAGTCCAAGTACCAAGGGTATACCAAGTATAGATGGGTGATGCGTACAACATGTGGATATATGTGATCCAAGGTGCACATGGTGTGAAATGTACATGGAGAATCTTCTACAAGTGTGTGAAGAGAAACATAAGCATGAGGTACACATGAAAAGGGGAACATGCAAAGTAAGGGAGCCTATAAGAAAATAAAACACCCATGTAAATAGAGTCTAGCCCTCATATAAAAACGTAACTAGCGGAGTCACCACTGTGTCCATCCCTCTCCGTGGTGAGAGGATCTTGGTCCCACGCACCTCTCTCGGGAGTGCTTCGACCGTCGTCGGCGATGTGTGAGGTGAAAAATGTAGAGGGATGGAGTCACCAGTCTATTTTACTCAAAATAGACTAACGAAGGTGGATCCATCCCGAAGGACAGTATCAAATACATACTGATACATACGAAACCAAAAATGATTCGAGTAGGGTTCGGAGGCTAAGTTACGGAATGGGAAGGTGTTAGGCACCCATTCCGCTCTTGCGGTCTCTCATGGATTTATTATTATTTTCCTTTATTTCCCCGTGGTATGTGTGCATGTGTATATGTAGTGGAGATAGGAATCATCGACTTGTATCATGGAAGAGATAAAGCGAGTCATCCATAGGAATATTCCTAAAAAATAATATTAGAAAATAGGATTTATGCGATTATCCTAGCGTTGATCTTTATAATGGAACGATAATGCATATGGAATAATACGCCACTAAGAAAAAATACATGTATATGTAAATAGATAGAATCTAAGAGAATTAAGTTAAAGAATTTAGAAAAATAAAAAAAGGGGAAAGAATAGGACTCGAGTCTCGGATTTTACCCCGAGATGCCTACGTAGCCTATATAGGAATCGAAGTCCACGTAGTTCGTATGCAGAACGAGGGGTGGGATTTATACCATAAATCAAATCGGGGACTTCTCTTATATGTGTGTGTGTGTAAAAAAGTATTTTAGTTATGAGAAAAGTGTGAGAAAAGTGTGAGAATTCTCGTTGGGAATTTATGAGCAAACCCTCTTTTTTTGTGTGTGTTTTATTTATATGAAAATAAGAGATGTGCAATAATACTAAATAAAAACTATATTAGGATATGTGAGGTAGAGAGAATAAAAGTGCTAAGTAATAAAATAAGTTAATGCGAATTTAGGAGAATTTGAAGAGAGAGTTGACAAAGTTGGACCTTCTTGAAGATCTTGAGCTTGATTTTGAATGTTAGAGAGAAGACCTTGCACTTGGGTGATGATGGAGAGTAGTTAATTCACTAAGTTTGATGAAAAAGATGATGAAAAGTGAAGGTTGGAAAAGGATTTGGGTGTGGAAATCACGCTGACTTCGAGACAGGTTTTCTGAGTTCGCTGAGAGTGATGGATTTCAGATCTTGGGTGCTTTAAAATGAGGTCAGGGCCTACTTTTTATAGACCCAGGCATTGATGATCGGTATAGGTCCGGTCCTGCCAATCAGCAGGTGTTTTTAGGCACACTATCGATAGTAAGGATTTGGAACGTGTCATTTGACAGTCTCTTTCAGGTTCCTTCCAACAATTGGTCGTAAAATGCAAACTGTTGATCCGAATCGCACATGGGGTGAATCAATGAAAAGATATTTCAGATACCTTTCAAAGTCCTTGGGACTTCTCCCAGGTCCGGGAGTTAACTTCGGGTTAAATGTGGCTCGGAAGCGCTCGTCGATCCTTTGGTCCGGGGATTGTCGGATGCAAATGGATCGTTCTTCCGCATCGTAAGTCAAAATCGTGCACGGGCCAGACCGTTGAAAAGGTTATTAGATGTACTTAGATATTCCAAAGAGTTTGACCCAGTTTGGGGAGTTGACTTTGGTCAACTGGGGCCTGGGAGAGTTCGGTGACCTTTCGAAGTAAAATAGATCGCTCGTCTGTACCGTAAGTTAGAATCGTGCATGGGGAGGACCATTGGAAAGGGGGTTTTGCGCCCTTTGAAGATTCATTCAGTGTCGGTCGAGCTGAAGAGTTAACTTTGGTCAGACGGAGCTCGGGAGCATCCGATGACCCCCTGATCAAATTTCAGGGGAAAATGAGTCATTCGTCTGCACCGTTAGAAAGGGGTTTCAATACCTTTCAAGGATTAATCAGCCTTGATCGAGCTTAAGAGTTTGACTTTTGGTCAAATGGAGTCTGGGAGTTCTTGATGGCCTCTAGGTCAGTACCCGGGGTATAACTTAGATTTGTAGTGATTCAGGGGGTGCTAGAATGGGGTGCCTAGAGAGCCCCTCGACGGGTGAGTTTGGAAAAAATATTAGGCATAGAATAGACACCGCATGATGCCTTTGAAAGAGGATGACCAGAGGGTCGAGGCCGATTTTGAGGATCTATGGATGAGGATGATCGATTCAGAGGGTCGAGGCTAATTCAGAGGACCTAAGGGGGGCATACTGCGATGGTCAAAAGGAAGTGACGATAAAATATTTTGGTCAATTTTGAGGACCTAAAGCAGTGCCGGGGGTGACCGATTCTGCGGATCAAAGCCAATTCTGAGGGCTTAAATTGTGATGACCAATTCTGCGGGTCGAAGCCAATTCTGAGGGCTTGATTTGAGATGATAAATTCTGCGGGTCGAAGCCAATTCTAAGGGCTTAGGTTATGATGACCAATTTTGCGGGTCAAAGCCAATTCTGAGGGCTTAAATCGTGATGACCAATTCTGTGGGTCGAAGCTAATTAAGAGGGATTAAATTGAGAAACCCAATTCTGAGGGCTTAAATTGAGATGACCAATTCTATGGGTTAAATACAATTCTGAGGGCTTAAATTTTGATGGCCAATTCCGAGGGCTTAAATTGTGATGATCAATTTGGCGAATCGAAGCCAATTCTGAGGGCTTAAGTTGATATGAACAATTCTGTGGGTCGAACCCAATTCTGAGGTCTTAAGTTGCGATGACCAATTCTGCGGGTCGAATCCAATTCTGAGGGCTTAAATTGCGATGACCAATCCTGAGAGTCGAAGACAATTCTGAGGGCTTAAGTTGTGATGACCAATTCTGTGGGTCGAAGCCAATTCTGAGGGCTTAAGTTGAGATGACCAATTCTGCGGGTCGAAGCCAATTCTGAGGGCTTAAGTTGAGATAACCAATTCTACGGGCCGAAGACAATTCTGAGGGCTTAAGTTGAGACGTTCTTGGGGAACTCTGCCTGGGAAATTATCTCGTGATTTTGATTTGAGTTGGGGAGATAATTGCTAGGGAAATTTTTGTGTCTTCCGAAAACTTTGTAGGGGAATAGCCAATTGGATGCTATAAATCCCCCTGGGGAAGTGATTAGGTGGTCCAGGGTTTGGACATTTTGCTCAGGGAAATTTGAGACTTTTGGTGAATAGGAGATAACCTGAGGTTTAGGATACTTTAGGGGTCCTCTGGGGACATTGGCGGGGGGAGATTCTCTTGGATTTTGAGAGTTTTTCTAGGGAAATAGGGGTTTCGCTTGAGGGAGTGTGAAATTTTCTGGGTGAAAATGTTCTAAATCCTCCCCGAGATTTTTAGGAATTTTCTAAGGAATTTTCAGGTTTTTTGGGATTTTCTGAGAGTTTCTGTATGAAAATTTAAGGGGGTGGCCAGTCGACATGGTGTGGAGGTTGCCATTCGGTAGTGGCATGGACTTTTGGACTGCCTTAAGAAGGTGGAAGGTCAGTGTCGATCGGTAGGTGGGGGTGCAGTGCCGATCGGCATGACTATTGGCTTCCTATAAAAGGGGGAGGGTTCCCCTCATTTTTCACAGCTTCTTGCCTTCTCTTTCTCTGTGATTTTCTTCTGCGAGTCGTTCTAACATTCCGCAACCTAAAAGATGGCGCTTTTGTGAGCATTGCGACACACAGGGAGTGGTTAGCTATTGATGACTGGGAGAACGTGGAGTGGAGGGCCAGGGCGCCTCTTGCTTTGGGGAGTGAGAATTCTTTTGATGTGTTTGAGCCGGTTGCGGATGAGCGGACTTTACTGCGGGAGCCATCACGTCATCGCTCTCCAGGGTGGTGAACCCTGGTGGTTATGTAAGTACAAAATGACTTTCGGCATTCTTTTCTGATGATTTCCTTTTTTTTCTTGGATTTTGACAAGGCTTTTTCTTTGGCAATCTAATGTTTCTTTGTATACTATGCATGCTCGTGGGACGACGGGGATTAAGGATGTCTGGGAGCACCTTCCACCTGTAGTGCATTGGGTAGTATCATCAACAAGCTTTGGGAGGCTGGCGCCTGTGCTGGATGAGACACCTCGTTCGGTGTCGGTCTTTTGCGCTTTGGGGGAGAGATGGTGGGACACTACCCACACCTTCCATTTTAGCTTTGGGCAGATGACTCTGACTCCCATAGATGTACAACAGTTACTTGGGCTAGATTGTGATGGAGAGCAGATCGAGGTGGATCGCTTTTTTCGAGTGAGGCCGGAGGCTGTGCGGGCGGTGCTAGGTGATGTGGGGAGGATAATATCTGGGGAATCCATTTGTTTGTCGCTGCTGAGGGATGTTTTACTAAGTAGGGTAATTGATGTGGAGGACGGAATGCCGGTGAGGCAGATGGCCCGATTATTTATGTTGTTGGTGTTGGAGGGATTTCTAGTGGAATCGAGCGGCGACAATGTTCACTTATGGTTTTTTCCATACTTGAGGATGTTTTTGAACATCTCTCTCTATGATTGGGGGAGCCTAACTTTGGCGACCCTTTATTTTTCTCTGGATGCATTTAGCCGGTGCTTGCAGCAGATTTTTATTGGAGCCACATATCTTCTTGAGGTATTTTTTGGTTTGCGCACTTTCCTTTCATGCATTCACATTTTCCTTATACGTCTCTTTTTTATCACGGATTCTGGTCTTTGGCAGGCGTGGTTTAATGAGGTGATTGGGTGTAATATCTATCTAGCTGATTGCTTTGAAGGACGAGACTGTTGGGGACTTTTGTCATTTGTACCGGTAGTGAAAGGCCAATCGACAGTCGAGGAAGTCTCTTTTACTGCAGGAGGTGCGTCAGGTCTTGGATGGCCTGACCAGTGATAGGGTAAGAATTTTTCCTTCTTCAGTCTTGGTCTTTGTGTGCTCTGATTCCATACTGACTTATATCTACTGAGGATTTTTTAGGTGACCTTTTACCCTTGGGGATTTCTGTTCAGGACATGGGGTCGACTGGGGCGAATGCGCGGATGAGGAATTTGCTGGAGCATGAGTTTGGCCACTCCTGGTATCTCGGGGAGAAGGTGGTTCGACAGATCACTGAGGAGGAGGTGGCCGTCCCACCTGCGAGGCCCCCTATGTCTATGAGGCGAGAGCAGATGCTGCCAGAGGATGCGAGGATCGCGACGATGATTGGCTAGTCCTATCTGTTGTATACCGACACAGTTGTGTAGTACGATTATATGGATTTCGTGACGAGTTGGTTGATGGCGCCCAACATATGTGATGCGCTGCCCTTCCCTCAGGCGGGTTCGAGTCGACTAGCGGGGTCCTCCCACAGTGGTGGTGATCCGTTGACATCTGCAGAGATGGCGACTTCGGAGGTTCCCTTTATGCGGTTGCATACCCCTTTATATAACATTCGGCGGGCTGATGGAGGGATGGTGCCTATGTTGCATCGTCCTCATGTGATGGACCCGGAGGAGTTGGACTTGACAGAGGAGGTCCTTCGTCCTGTGGTAAACCTTTCTGGTCTTTTATTCTTTTTTTTTTCTGGTTTCTTTTGATCTTCTTTGCATGATACTGATTCTGCCTTTTCTTGCAGTAAGTCCGGGTGTCCACCACTTGTCTAAGGGACATTAGGGACTGGATATCTTTGGCGACTGCCCATATTCGATACGCGATTCCTGTTCCTTCTTGCTTGGTGCTATCTGCCTCATCTGGGGAGGAGTGTGGTTCGGGAAGCGATGGTGCATCATCTCACCGCATGGGAAAGAGAGCGCGTCGCAGGGATGGAAGCTCTTAGAGAGAGGGGGAGGGTAGGTCAGAGAGAGAGAGAGAACATGGGTTCGGGCTGAGTCCCGTTGTTTTTCTGCTTTTCTTTATTTCCTGCAAAATTGATGTAACAAAAGAATATCTATGCAATGCAATGGAGTTTTTTATTATCTTCTGTTACTAATGAATGAATGAATGTAAATGCGCTTTTTACTTTGCTGCTGAGACCGTAAAAAGAAATATTTTTGGAATTTTGAAGGAAAGAAATTATATAAAGATGGAAGGGGATTTTGAAATTCTGTTGAGAATATCAATTTATTTTTATTGAGTTTTCTGATTTTTTTTTATTTTGGCAAAAAAGAAAAAAGGTAAGTTTCCAAAAATAGGGGATGCCGATCAACAAGCCCCTTGTTTTGCCTATCGACAGGTCAGTCCAGTCTAATCAATCAAGGCTTTGATTGGTACTCTCTTCAGCCTTTGTTACCTTATGGGGCAGGATTCCCTCCTATTTTTTAGGGGTTGTGTCTTTTGTGAGGGTTTTCAAGTATAAAAAGGGGTAAGGGTGGAGTGTTTTAATCACACCTTCACATTCTAACTTTCTTATTTTGTGAGATGTATCTCCCTGGTAGTGTTGATTTTGCCAACTACCTCGAGACTTTGGAGGCGATGTGCTCCTACAAAATCAAATACGATGCTTTCAACATGTGTCGAGTCTTTGTATGGCGTAACCGGACCATAGAGTGGAACATGCTAATGGCGGCGGTAAAATTTTGGTACCCCGAAGACCATATATTCTGCTTTGTCTTAGAAGAAGTCTGTCCGACTTATGAGGAATTTTTTTCCATGTTGGAGTAAATCCTAGTGTGGCGGCTGCTATGCTTGGGTTTTCCTGGTTTCCCCGGGATTTATTGGCTGGACTTCTCCGCGTCTCGCCCTTGGTGGGTAGATCTTTGGTTACTGGAGGAATGATTTCCTTTCCGGCGGTGATGCTAGGTATGCCGGAACCACTCTTCTGGGCTTGGTTTCAAAATTACTAGTGGTGACTGGGGAACTGCTGGTGGACCCACAACTTACAGCCATTACTTCATGGATGTCATACCGTCACAATCCTGCAGTGGTGATATTGGAAGAGACTTTGAATGGTCTGGATGCCTGGCGAGAAGGTCGTTATAACTTTTTAAGGGGTATTCCCATGATGGTGTTCATGTGATTGTCAGAAAGATTTTGCCTAGTGACTCCTCCGGAATATTCTTTATCGGTTGTGCCCAACTTCTTTTCGCGCTCTTTCATCAATGTTGGTCTGGATCGAGAGGTGGGAGAACTGGTTTTTGAAGCATGGGGCTCTAAATCTGCACTAGTCAGTGCCTTGGTGGGGACAATTGCTTCCTATTCTGGAGCTGGGGGAATACCCATACGTTCGGTTGGTTGGTCTCAAACAGACCTCTTTCTATTTCCCTTAGCGGCTTCTGTGCCAATTTGGTTAGGGCCACCTCAGACACTAGACTTCTTTCCAGTAGAAGAACTGACAGAGCCTCTGCGCTTACGGCTTAGCCCTTTGTGGGAGAGTCGGCGTCCGTCGACCCATCCTTCTCAATCTGTTGGGAGAGTCTTCCACATCCTCGGGGACTATATAAAGTGGTTGTGGAGAAGAGTAGTTAGCAAGATGTTGGTAGTGGAGACTGGACAAAGGTGGCTTGTCTTATCTGATACCATGGAGGGAGGTGTTGTGGTTTTATCGAGGCTGGTTCGAGCTTATTGGTTTATGGAGCGTCTGCAGCGTTCTACTCAGGAAGGGGAAGCTCGGGGACATAAGAGGTAGATGATGATGATGGAGCGGGCTCCTCTAGTAGCCGTGGATAAGATTCTTTGAGAGTTTTTTTGTAATGGGGAATAAATTTGAGAATTTATTTGGCTTTTTAGGAAGGTAGGAGGGTAAGGAATTATCTGTTCCTTTTCTTATGTAATTGCACTGTAATTTCTCATTAGTGAAATAAATAAGTTTTTGATCATTCAGCTATGCCTTTTGATGAATTTTGTATTTTTGAATTATTTATACCGATCGCTAAGGCATGCATAATCCTTTTATTCAAGTATATGTTAGAATGAACTGTCGTTCTCGGAGATAAGAAAAGAATAATTTTTTTTGTGAAAAAGAAAGGGTTGTGCTCATATAAGCTGTTTGAGATGCCTATGTACCTCTGGGATGTTTGAAAAGTTTTAATTTTTTTGGAAATGGTTTTTGTAGAGGATCAGGCCCACGTAGTTCTGGGTAGAGGAAAATTAAGATTTTTTTTAGAATAGAAGAGAGATGAGAAGAGTCATAGCGTGCCGGGATTTCTGACTAGGGGTAAAACTTCTTTGACGGTCCAGGTTGACTGGGCATTCCATTTCCTCCCCGTCGAGGTTTGTAAGCGCAACGACGCTGCTGGATAATATATTCTTCACAATGTATGGGCCGCTCCAATTGGGCTTGAATTTTTCTCCGGGGTCCCAAATGGTCTCTACTATTCTTTGAGGGCTAAGTCCCCCTCTCGGACACCGCGATCCTTGACTCTCTTATTGAATGATCACGTTATAAGGCGATGGTACCCTTATATGTGATACAACGCTTTCAGTCTCCTTTCGTCCAAGAGTGACAGCTCATTGAGACGACTTTGATGCCAATCCTCCTCATTGACTTGGCTTTCGAGCATGACGCGAAGTGAAGGGATTTCTATCTCAACGGGTAGGATTGCTTCCATGCCATAGACCAGAGAGTAAGGGGTATCCCCAGTAGAAGTTCGAATCAAGGTTCGATAGCCCCAGAGGGCGTAAGGGATTCTGTTGGCCCAATCTCGACAACTTTCGATCATCTTACTGATAATGGCTTTGAGATTCTTGTTGGCTGCTTTGATCGCACCATTGGTCTGAGGTCGGTAGGTAGAAGATTATGTCTCTGAATCCCATACTCATTGACCACTTTTATGACTTATGCCTCAAAGTGCAACCCGTTATCTGACACTAGTTAGTGCGAGACCCCATACCGGCAGATGATGTTCTTCCTGATGAATTTGGCCACTTTCTTAACGTTCAGAATTGCGTATGACTCTGCTTCAACCCATTTGGTGAAGTAATCAATGGCAACTAGGATGAATTCATGCCTGTTGGAAGCCTTGGGTGTAACATTCCCTGTGATGTCGATGCCCCAGGTGGAGAACGGCCAGGGAGAAATCATTTTGTATAATTCTTGCAGAGGCAGGTGTTGAAGGTTAGAAAATTGTTGGCATTTGAGGCATCTTCGGACATAGGTGGTGCAATCCTAGACCATGGTGGTCCATTAGTAGCCTTGTCAGATGATCTTCTTGGCAAGCATGTGACCGTTCGTGTGGGGTTCGCATTCCCCACTGTGGATCTTTTGCATTATTTCTTCAATGTCAGCCACTGCGATGCAGTGTAGATGGGTTCCATCGAAGTTTCTTTTAAACAGTGCTTTATGACAGATGTACTGGGCGGCCAATCTTCGGAGGGTTGCTCGGTCTTTCTTGTTGTAACCTTCGGGATACCAACCATGCTTGAAGAGGTTCCAGATATCATAGTACCAACAATTAGCTGGCTCAAGATCTTCTTTGGTGATGAGCTCAATGTGGTAGTAGTGGGTTGTTTTATCTTGCTTTTGGACTAGGAAAGGGGCCATTAATATTCCTTCGGGCATGTCGACCATGGAGGCCAAGGTCGCAAGGGGATCGTCTAGGTTATTCTTTAATCGAGGTAAGTAGTGGAAGGTGATATCTTGGAATTGGGAGGCTAGTTTTTCTAAGTGGGCATGGAAGGGTTGGAGTTTCTCGTCCTTGACTTTCCATTTTCTGAGCACTTGATCGATGATGAGTAAGAAATCCCCGTAGGCATCTGGGCTTTGTATACCTTTCTTGAGAGAAACTTTGATGCCTATCGTACATGCCTCGTATTCATTCATGTTGTTAGTGCAGGGGAAATCTAATTTGATAGCGATGGGAGTGTGGGAGTTATCTGGGGCGATCAGAAGTATCCCAATGTCATATCCCTTTTTGTTAGCAGCGCCATCGAAGAACATTTTCCATCGTAGGTTGTCTTGAGCAGCGCAGAGGATGTTTTCATATGGGAATTCAGAGATCCAAACATCAGCTTCTTCCATGGGGTAGTCAGCGAGGTAGTCAGAGATGGCTCTTCCTTTCATCGCTTTCTGCGTGACGTACACGATATCAAACTCGACCAGGATCATCAACCATCGGGCCATTCAGCTGGATACAGAGGGTTTCTCAAGCAGGTACTTGAGGGAGTCCATCCAGGATACAAGTTTGATGGGGAAGGCGAGCATGTAGTGTCACAACTTTTGGGTAACCCAAATAAGTGCGACACATACCTTTTCCAAAGCAGTGTAGTTGACTTCATACCCAACCAATTTTTTATTGGCATAATAGATGGCTCTTTCTTTGCGTTATTCTTCAAGGTATTGGGCCAGCAAAACCCCAGATGTAGTGTCGATTATGGTTAGGTATAGGATAAAAGCGAGACCAGGCTGTGGTGGCATGAGTATCAGAGGTTGGGTCAGATATTATTTGATTCGGTCAAAAGTTTCTTTACATGCCTTGTTCTAAACCTAGGTTGAATCCTTTTGGAGGAGTTTGAAAATAGGTTCGTAGATGGAAGTTAGCTGGCTGATGAACTAGCTGATGTATTGTAATTTCCCATGGAAATTACGGACTTCTTTCTCCGTTCGGGGAGGTGGAATCTCAAGTATGGCTTTCAGCTTGACAGGATCTGCTTATATCCCCTCTTACTGACCATGAATCCTAAGAGTTTTCCCCTTGTAATGCCCAAGACACATTTTTTTGGATTGAGTCTCATCTGATGCCGTCGCAACCGTTCGAAGAACTTTCGGAGAGCGGGAACATGGCCTTCTCTAGTTTTGGATTTGATAATCATATCATCCACATAGACCTCGACTCTTTTTGAATCAGATCGTGCAGGATGGTTGTGGCATCCCTCTGGTAGGTAGCCCCAACATTCTTGAGACCAAATAGCATAACAGTGTAGCAAAAGGTTTCCCATGGTGTGATGAACGTGGTTTTTTCTGGGTGATCTGGGTGCATTTTGATTGGTTGTATCCGACAAACCCGTCGACGAATGACTTGAGAGCATGACTGGTTGTGTTGTCCATGATCATATTGATATTGGGTAACGGATAATCATCCTTTGGAGAGGCTGTGTTCAAGTCTCGGTAGTATACACACATCCGAACTTTCCCTCCTGATTTTGGCACAGGCACTATGTTGGCTAGCCATGTGGGATATGCGATCACCCGAATGAAGCCCACATTCAAATGTTTGACCACTTCTTCTTTGACTTTGAGTGACCATTCGGTGCGGAGCTTTCTCAATTTTTATTTGACCGACTTGTAGTCTGGGAGAGTGGGGATCTCATGTTGAGTTATTTCAGTATCAATGCCAAGCATATCGTCATAGGACCATGCGAAGACATCTACGAATTCCTTCAGCAATTCTTTGAGTTGTGCGCACTCATGCTCATCAAGGGTAGCCCCTATCCTAATCTCACGCAATTGGCTACTAGAATCGAGGTTAACAACAACAGTTTCTTCTTCATTAACTTGAACGTGGTTATGTTGTTTGTTATTAACCTTATTTAGATTAGTTAAGAATTATTCATATTAAAAATCATCATCATCAAAAGTTTGATTAGAGTCTAAACAATTAATATAAGGCACTACAAGATACTTAAAATCTTCATTTATTTCATTGATAGGAAAAACAGCATTGAGAACCTCATCAAATGAGGCCTCGATTACATTACAGCAGGGATGGACAATATAAGAAGAGATGGGGTAAACATTGGGGTTAGGTGGGATTTCAACAGGTAGAACTGGCACAGCATGCCAGTTGAGGAGAGGTATATCAGCAGCTTTAATCAGGTGGGATGGATCCAGTGATGTAGTGCTTGAATGGACCATGTAGAGTGTCTGCCCCAGTGTTTGTAAATTAAACAAATCCACAAAGTCACTTCCCTTAGAATCTTCGGTATCTTTGATGAGCAGTTGTACATGGTGTTGGGAACTTTCGGCCCATAGGTAGCTGTCTTGGAAAGATCTCCGTTCCTGGCTTCATCTTTTTGTCTGTATGGTCATACCATGGTTCCAAAAAGCCGCAAAAGGGGAAGTATTCTCCCTCTTTAATGAATTGTCCATTCAAGGAGTCACCTGGGGTAGTTTGGATGCAGTTTAGTCCTCTCTTTGGTTGAGATCGGCGAATCATTCTGATCTCTTATTCTGATGGTTGATACCCCAAACCAAAGGGTGGGAAATCTTTTTTCAGTTTAATGGGCTCAAATATCCCTTGTTGTCTTTGTCCTATCCCCAATCTGGGCATGAAGTGAATGTTTTTGAACATCTGAATCACATTGACATTGTCATGAGGGTCGTATTCTGGACAAACCCTTTCTTTGAAACCATCCCCTGTCGGGAGTAGAAGTGGCTCAACTCAGAATCCTGATATGAGCATATCATTTGACTCGTGCTGTATCTCTAGGATTGGATTGCTGGTACTTGCACCCTCAGTATTGTCGTCATCGCCCAAAATGGTGATGACTCATCTGTCGGTGAAGAACTTCAATTTTTGATGGAGTGAGGAAGACACACCCTTGATACTGTGGAGCCAAGGTTGTCCGAGCAACAGGTTGAAATAAGCCAGGATGTCAATAACTTAGAATTCAATGACAGGTTTATAGTGTCAGCCCCTATTACAAGTTTTACGGATCCCATCACCTCCCGATGGGTATTATCGTAGGCACGTAGAGCAATGAAGGTTGGACCGAGGTCACTTTCCTTCAATCCTAAGCATTTGAAAGTTCTTAATGGGCAGACATTCAAGGCGGATCCATTATCGATAAGAGAGAGTGGTATGATCTTTCCCATAACTTCGACGGAGGTATTGAGTGCATGATTGTGGTTTGGCCCAATTTTGGGGATTTCTTCTTCGAAAAAGGATAGCATCAGGTAGAGGTCAAGGATCTGACTAAATTTACCGCTTCTTCTGATGTGGTAAAATGAAGAACTGTGGGTCCGGTGATCAACTTGATCAAAGCATTTCTGTGCAGTTGGAAAGACATGAAAAGCACCCATAGAGTGATGTTAGCTTAAGTTTTCTTCAGTTGATAGAGGATCTTGCTTTCCTTAAGGCTCATATCTAGCATAGGAAGGTTTTTGACGCCCTTCCCTTTGTCATTGGCTGGTGGTAAGCTTGGGATCTGGTAATGCCTCCCTGATCTTGTCATGTGATTTACTGAAGAAGGGAAGAACATGAACCCTATTTCCTCGACAATCTCGAGTTGTTCTGCCACCTTGTTTATTTCTCTGAGGAGTTCTTTAAATGATATCATCCCACACATATCGGCTACCGGGACAGTTTTATTGGAAGCTTGCTCTTCATTTGATTCTTCAAATTCTTCCCCCCATTCGGTGGAAATTTTTTCTATTTTTCCATGTGAAGTTAATGCATTCCACAACTTTAATGGCTTCTTCGTACAAGTCCTCCCATTTTACGGGAAGATGTAAGGGTGAATGGACTAGGCTCCCTTATAGCTTCAGAGTATCAAGTAACTCAGTCATAATATAAATATTATTGGTTTGCCTGAATAATTTAGCCATGATTTGGACAACGTCATCTAAGCTGACTTCATCGGTTGGTACCAGCCAACTGTCTGACTCTTAGGCCTATTTTCGTGCTTCTAAGAACAGCGTACTGAACCTCTGGCAATCAATGATCATCTGCGAGGGCAATTTCAGCCCGAACTCTAGGAGTTGGTTTAATACTTCTAATAATTCCATACTTCTATTTTCAGAAAAGGTACGGACAGTAATGCATACTTTGGTAAGGAGTGACAATGCTTGATCAGCGAGGCTAGCAGGGTGTAAGAGGAAATATGGGCAAGTTTGGAGAGGTTTGGGAGAGTATATAGGTGTGATTTGAGTTGAGGGGTCAAATTCTGGGTTCTCTTCTAGGAAGATGGAATTGGCATGATTTGGGAGTGGGTTATGAGTAGTGTTTGGCTTGGGATTAGATGGTGGGGCAATGGTACCACGATCAATTAGACCCTGGATTATGTTTCAAATGTGAGAGCATTGGTCGGTGGTATGGCCAACAGTTTTGTGAAAGCCGCAATGGGAATCTGCCTTGTAGTTTTTTGGAAGTGGATTTGGCAATGGGCGGGGGTCCAGATGTTTGATAAGGTTTCGTCTTAACAGGACTTGATAAACTTTGGAGAGGGGAGCATGGAGCTCAGTGTATTTCTTTCGAAATAGGACATGGAGGATTTCTAATGCCCACGAGGTGGATAGTTGAGAGATATTGTTAATGGTTGAGACTGCAGCATTGACAGGTTTACCATATTTTCTCAGAGTGAATTGTTCGGATACTTTCTTTGGTTCAACTTGTGTTTTAGCAAGGCCTTAATCTATTTTTACTCCTGCTTCTCTGAGAACTCGGAAGTGGGGATAGTATTGTGCTCCCACTGTTGCTCGGACATGGGGTAAGAAGTTCTTCTTCACTATGTTGACTTATTCTTCCTCGGATGGCCGATTGGTCATGGTGGCTGCTTTTTCCCTCCATCCGGCTATAAAGTTACTGACTGATTCCACAGAGTTATGTTTGTGCAGTTCTAAATCACGACAAGTGACCTCAAGCTCTTCGATGCATTTGTACTACGACATGAATTCTCAGGCTACATCCTCCCATCTACGGATTCTAGATTTCTCGAGAGATAAAAACCATCGGAGGGCACTACCCTTCAAAGTTTGCTGAAATAATTGGGCCATCACTTCTTCAGAAGCCCCTAGGAAAGTCATAGAACGGTGATAACTGCAAAGATGAACACTCAGGGGTCCACTTCCTCCGAATTTCTCGATAGTTGGCATCTTAAACTTCTCGGGTAACCTCACCTTAGGATAAAGAGACATGTGGGTGTAGTCCATGTAATTTTTAGAGATTTTAACTTGGTCCAACTTCTTAGTTAGCATCTTGAGATCTTCTTTGACCTTGTTCAGCTTTTTCTTTTTTGGATCAATGATCATAGGCACCCCAGGTTGGGCAAGGTTTGGCATGAAAAGCTGGGCAGGCAGCGACCCATTAGCAGGAGGGCCACGTGGAGCGTGCTGATACTCGTCAGGAACCCAGATAGGCTCAGATGGACCCATAGTGAGAGGGAATTAGGCCTCGGGCTCTTGAGGAACAAAAACTTGGTTTCGTTGCATCTCTCGAACCTCAGTATAGAGGTTGTCAATCTTAGACACGAGCTGAGCTAAGACTGCCATTTGATCTGGCTGCACAACTAGTACTTGATCTTTATTCTCAATATAAAGAAGATGGATCCAGACTCAAAAGAAGTAGTAGGGTAATGGATGGAACTCCGGGGTGATTTTACTGAAGATCGAAGCCAATAAGGAGCCAGGTCAAAGGCATGCAATCAACCTGAGAAGGCAGAAAATGGGATTTATTTTTGGAAAAAGAAGAATGGAAATATTTATAACATTTTTTTCTTTTTTGAGATTAAAAGACAAAATATTTTTGGATTTTTGATAAAGGATGGAAAGATGTTTTTGGATTTTTGATAAAGAAGGGAGAAATATTTTTGGGAGACGGATCTCAACATGATTGTTATAATTATTATGTTTTCACTTGTATTAAAATTCTCCTAAGTGCAAAATAAAATGCCGAACGGGACTTGAGCCTAGAAAAGTTAGGTTTGTAACATATGCAAAGCTATGGTTGGACTTGCGACCAGGCTCACGGGTATGGTCCTATTTTAAAAATGCGGGAAAATTTGGGCGACAGGCTGACTTCGAATTTTGGCAAAGTTTCGGGTCAAAATCAGTAGTCCAACATGTGTGTCCTAGGCTTGACACCTATATGTGGGTATGCAGTTGGTTGGGTGAATTGGAAAGGGTTCCCCCCTTTGGCGTGACTTCCACGATATACGTCTTTCTTTTGAGGGCAATAGGTACGTGTGGACAAGCCATTTGATATACCCGAGTATACATGAATTGCCTCACTATATACTTCGTGGGGACAATACGTGCGAGAGCGAATTAAATATACTCGGCGTACGTGAACGAGTTCCCTATGATATACCTCCCGTCAAGACTTCGGTCAAGCAATACAATGCGGGGAAACCGTTCGATATACGTCGAAGGTACTTGGCCAATGGAAGGTGAAATTCATATCACTTAGGCTAACTGCGCCCTGCTGGACCAGCGCCCATCACGAAGTGACCCTCAAGTTACTGGACAAAATTTGGTAAATAACAATTCTCATTGGTGATGTCGTGTGAATCATGCAATGATTCTCTTATTAGTATCTTATAATGAGAGTGTCTTTCTTAATCATGCCAAACAGGGAGCAAAGTCCAAGTACCAAGGGTATACCAAGTATGGATGGGTGATGTGTGCAACATGTGGATATATGTGATCCTAGGTGCACGTGGTGCGAAGTGTACATGGAGAATTTTCTACAAGTGTGTGAAGAGAAGCATAAGCATGAGGTACACATGAAAAGGGGAACATGCAAAGTAGGGGTGCATATAAGAAAATAAAACACCCATGTAAATAGAAACTATCCCTCATATAAAAATGTCCCCAGTGGAGTCGCCACTGTGGCCATCCCTGATCCTCGTGGAGAGAGAGAGAAGAGGGTCATTTCCTTGGTGAGAGGATCTTGGTCCCGCGCATCCCTCTTGGTAGCGCTTCGGTCGTCGTCGACGATGTATGAGGTGAAAAATGTAGAGAGATGGAGTCGCCAGTCTATTTTACTCAAAATAGACAAAAAAAGGTGGAGCCATCCCTAAGGACAACATCAAAGACATACTGATACATACGAAACCAAAAATTATTCGAGTAGGGTTCGAAGGCTAAGTTACGGAATGGGAAGGTGTTAGGCACCCATTCCGCCCTTGCGATCTCTCGTGGATTTGTTGTTATTTTCCTTTATTTTCCCGTGGTATGTGTGCATGTGTATATGTATTGGAGATAGTAATCATCGACTTGTATCATGTAAGAGATAAAGCGAGTCATCCATAGGAATATTCCTAAAAAATAATATTAGAAAATAGGATTTATGCGATTATCCTAACATTGATCGTTATAATGGAACGATAATGCATATGGAATAATACGCCACTAAGAACAAATATTTGTATATGTAAATATATAGAATCTAAGATAATTATTTTAAAGAATTTAGAAAAAAAAAATGGGATAGAATAGGACTCGAGTCTCGGGTTTTACCCCGAGACGCCTACGTAGCCTATAGAAGCATCAAAGTTCACGTAGTTCGTATGCAGAGCGAGGGGTGAGATTTATCCCATAAATGCAACCGGGGACTTCTCTTATGTGTGTGTGTGTGTGTGTGTAAAAAAGTGTTTTTGTTGTGGAAAAAGTGTGAGAAAAGTGTGAGAATTCTAGTTTGGAATTTATGAGCAAACCCTCTTTTTTCTTTTTTTTTTGGGTTTTATTTTTATGAAAATAAGAGATGTGCAATAATACTAAATTAAAAATATATTACGATACGTGAGCTGGAGAGAATAAAAGTGCTAAGTAATAAAATAAGTTAATGCGAATTTAGGAGAATTTGAAGAGAGAGTTGAGAAAGTTGGACCTTCTTAAAGATCTTGAGCTTGATCTTGAATGTTAGAGAGAAGAACTTGCACTTGGGTGATGATAGAGAGTAGTTAATTCACCAAGTTTGATGAAAAAGATGATGAAAAGCGAAAGTTGGAAAAGGATTTGGATGTGGAAATCATGCTGACGTCGAGAGAGGTTTTCTGAGTTCGCTGAGAGTGATGGATTTCAGATCTTGGGTACTTTGAAATGAGGTCAGGGCCTCATTTTTATAGCCCAGGGCATTGATGATTAGCATAGGTTTGGTCCTACCAATCGGCAGATGTTTTTAGGCACACAATCGATAGGCAGGATTTGGAACCTGCCGTTTGGCAGTCTCTTTCAGGTTCCTTCGAAAAAATGGTTGTAAAATGCAAACCGTTGATCCTAATCATGCATATGGTGAACCCCCAGAAAGGTATTTTAGAGACCTTTGTAAGTCCTTTGGACTACTCCTGGGTTCGGGAGTTGACTTCGGGTCAAATGTGGCTTAGAAGACCTCGTCGGTCCTTTGGACGAGGGATTATCGAACGCAAATGGATCGTTCATCCGCATGGTAAGTTAGAATTGTGCACGGGGTGGATCGTTGGAAAGGTTATGATATGTACTTCGACATTACAAAGAGTTTAACCCTGTTTGGGGAGTTGACTTTGGTCAACCGGGCCAGGGAGCGTTCAGTGACCTTTTGGAGTAAAACGGATCAATCGTCTGTGCCGTAAGTCAGAATCGGGCACGGGGTGGACTGTTGGAAAGGGGTTTCAGCGCCCTTTAAAGATTCATTCAGTCTTGGTCGAGCTGAAGAGTTGACTTTGGTCAGACGGAGCTTGGGAGCGTCCGGTGACCTCCTAATCAACTTTCGGGGGAAAATGGGTCGTTCGTCCGCACCGTAAGTCAGAATCGCTTACGGGGCAATCCATTGGAAAGGGGTTTCACTGACCTTCGAGGATTCATTCGGTCTCGATCGAGCTGAAGAGTTTGAATTTTGATCAAACGGAGCCTGAGAGTGCTTAGTGGCCTCTAGGTCAGTACCCGGGGTATGACTTAGGTTTGTAGTGATGCAGGGGGTGCTAGAATGGGGTGTCTACAGGGACTCGTTTATTATTTATTGTTTCTTATTCATAAAAATAATTTTCCTTCTCTGTAGTTATATACTCTATGTCTAACTAAAAAATATTATTGTGATATTTAATTAATCTAATAATTATGACTGCGTTCATGTAACCCTATTTGGGATTACGTAGTTGGTATACTTGCGGGGGTTCTGACATGCTTTCGTTGGATAATATTTCAGGTTTCAATTAGAGTTGAATTGCATATGTGGAGCAATATTGGATTTGAGATGCATGAACATTATTTAGCAGTTTTAGCACATTTGAGACATAAGGATCATTTAATTATACTCTTTAGTTTATCTTTTAGTCATAGTACATGACACACAGGTTTATTGTTTAGTTGCATTATATTATTTGGAGATAGAAAATTGGATATATTTGGAGTATTTCAATATATGAAAATAATTATTTGATCATATTCAATGGTATGTGGTTATTTATAGTGTCATTTATTCATCTATTATTCTTATTAAGAAATTTTAAAATTGTCTCATATTTCTGTCACGTACTAAGAATGATATTTTAATTTGTTCAACTTCTAAGTATTTATTAGTTAAGCATCATCAACATAATTAATATTATTTGGGGGTGCAACGGATTTAAATGTTTACTTTTTGTAAGCCAACCCATCCTTACCTAATTGAGTCAGAATTCGAAATAATCAAATTGATTTTAAGGCCAATTATATTGATTCAGTACATATCCAATTTCGTAACAACCTCAAAAGAGTTCAAATTTGATTACCCTCTTTTAGGAGGGTTAACATGACCCTCTAATGTGATTAGTTAAAACATTGATAACTCATCAAAAATCATAGGGTCCTTTATTGAGTCATTCATATTTTAACCAATAACATTGTAGGCTCATGTTAACCCTCATTTGGATAGGGTCAACAAATTTTTACTCACAAGAGAAGTTCATCATTAAATAATAATCACCCACTAACTATTTGTAAAGATGTCATACGAGATATCTACAGTTATTAAATTTATTTGTTTTTCTCCTACAAACACAATAAGTATTTACTATTTACGTAACTAATATATTAAATTATTATCGATGAAATTGTGTTCTCTTATGACCATAATATATATTTAACTAGCATACAACCCATGCGATGCACGAGTGGTTTTTAGTTGGAAAATCTCATAATCATGTCATTTTTTTATTATATTGATTGATTAAACATAAATTATTTTGGGTTAAATTGCTCACATTTCACAAATAAACAAAGTGGGAAAATAAATAAGAACTTAGTGAAAAAATAATTACTAATCGAAACATGAGAACAATTGTAATCATATTAATCTAGATGTGTATGTGCACATGCGTGCGTGCACGCGTGCGTGAGAGAAAGAGAGTGAATGTGTGCAAGAATTTTTTTATAAAGAACATTAAGATCCTCCATGATATTAGACTCAACCAACCTAATTTTCAATTAAAATGTAAAAAAAAAGCATGTTTCATTGGGAATAAAAAATTTGAATCCGCAAGTACTCAAAATAGAAATAAATGAAGTAGATGATACGGTTATTGATAATTATTGATCATTAGATAAACATACATATAGGAACTTTCATCAAAAGTTAAGAACAAACAAAAAATCTCACTGCTCCACATTATTTTCTTTGTGGTAAATCCTCTTTCATGTGAGCAATGGTTATGCACTAACATTTAACAATTCTTCCAACATTCAACACGAAAAACTCTTATAGTTTTTCTAATTACAAATGAACATATCATTCACTAAACCAATGTGAGAAAAATATATTTGTTTCCACATGTCTTACTTTTCATAACCAATAATAATAATCCGGATAATGAGGATATTTTCATGAATAATAAAAATTTATACAATCAAAATGACTTCCCTATTCAAAAATTAATAACTCAAATAGTTGATCCAAAATAAATTAATAGAAAATAGAAAGTATTTCTTTAAAAAACATTAAATTTGTATTATCACTACCCATAACTCCTACCCATTCCCTACCCTTTTTATGACATCTTGTGATAATAAAAGTGTAACAAAACCCTCCAAAAAGTGTAATTAAAAATGTAGTTTGGATTAAGAATAGCCTAATCCTTACATTATTAGACCACACATCATACTTAGAAAATCCACACACCAACATAACGAATTAAACCATGGTCATAATCATACTTGAAAATTTTCCTCAAATATATGAAAATTATACAAGTATAGAGAAAATGATCATCTCTCTCTCTCTCTCTCTCTCTCTCTCTCTCTCTCTCTGAGAGAGAGAGAGAGAGAGAGAGAGAGAGAAAGAACGTACCATAGTCAGGAAACCAAATTCACTGAGATAAATTCGCCATTTTCTTCAAATGGAATTAAACACTATCATATGAAAATATATAAAACCAAATATAATTTGATAGCTGACAAAATCAACTTTCTCGTTCTTCTAAAAGACGTTATTTAGATGTATAAATAGATAAGGTACTATATAACATTATTTACATGTATAAAAAAATTGGAACTATTAAAAATCCAAACCGGAGTAAAGCTCCAATCATCACCAAACTTATCCCTATGGAAAATAGAAAGGATAAAGAGATGTGATTTAAGGAGAAATGAAGAATAAGATTCACCCAATTCCTCCTACTAATTAAGAATATGCTTTGTGAAACAAAGATCACTCAAAAAAATATCTACACATAATAGAAACATGATCCCTAGATAAATGAGAGGTTTCCTCATTAACTAAGAAAGAGTATATGATAGCTTTTATCTTTTTTTGGTATAATATGAAACGTTTTCTCATTTACAGGAGGTATGCAGTAATTTAGGAGAGAGAGAGCATAAAAATGAATAAATAATAGGGGAAGCTAAAGGGATATTGTTACTATAAAATACTTTACTAGGACAGACTTTATTACTGTCGCTTTTTCACATGAAATGGATATTATTAGTATATCTTATTGATAAGATGAATTTTCTAACCAAAAGTTATAACCCTTTAAAAATTCTAAAGAGAATTATCAATTGGTTTTAAATATTTATGTGATGGGTCATGTGCCGATCATAACCTCCAACTCAATTTGTTACCAAGGGATATACATTTTCTCTTAAGAAGACAATAAGTGGTCAGTGATAGGCTTCAAGCATGTTGTCCATTAATCTCAGACTTTTGAAGCAATCATAAAATAAGACGTCAGCTGAGTTGTCATTGTTGACGAAAATTCTCGCCTCATTATTTTCATCCACCATCATTGAAATGACTAATGGATCATTACTGGTTATAATACTCCAGACAAGTCATCTTTGGGGAAGCCGACCACGAGGATATCTTTTTTTACTTTCCTAGGATGGGTATCCGCTGTGCCAGTTAAGTTAATTTGTTTTATGTGAGTGTAGACCTTTGACTCATTGAGATAGGGTTTCCTCTCCGTGGATTTGTCGCCACCTCCATTATCCTCCCCTATGATGAAGTTACATCTAAAAGAGATCGTTCCTTTTGTTCCTTCTATTTTCTCAGGCTCTCAATTTTTCCATCGTTGTTATGTCCATGATGTTTATGGAACTCACAGTATTTTCTCATGTCCCTTTTATTGGCTCGGGCTCTCAATTTGTCAGGCCATTTTATGTCTTTCCTTCCACATATTTTCTCTAGGATATGATGAACACTGACGGTTAAAGGAGTATACTCTTAGAATCTCTTTGATTTGTTAGATTTTTTGTTTTTCTACTCTTTCTTATTTGAGATTTTATTGGTGTTGGCTTTAGAGATACTAATTTCTTTAGCAGTCATAGATTCTTCGTTGTTCATAATCTTCCCAACACTGGATAATAACTCAGTCGGTGTCTTGGTTGGATCCTCAATCAATTTCTAATACAATTTTACTGATAGTTTACCACTCATTAAGGTTACAATGACAGTCTTCTCATCACAGTAGATCACATCTAGCTTCTCGCTATTAAAACAGGTAATGAATTCTCGATTTATCTCGTCAACTTTCTGCCAAAAATTTAACAGATGAACCACCCTCTTGCCGGGCTTAGTTCCAAAGTAGAAATTATTGACAAAGAGATCAACCAATTATTAAAAGCTCAAAATCCATCCTCGTTGTAGGCTATTGTACCAAATCTGCGTGGATCTTGTGATTTTACTAAAGAATGCCCGACAACACATCTCGTATAGGGTAGAATAAATATCGGTTGTAGCTTGATATTATTCTACATGAAACATCAAGTTAGTTTTGCCATTATACTTAGGGATTATTACCATTGGCTTGAATTTTGAAAGAGTTGGATAGCCCTCAATTGATGAGGTGAAGGGTGATACTTTTAAAAATCCTCTATGAAAAAGACAAATTTATTTGGATATCTCCCTCCAACCGATCTTCCAGGCACTGAATCGATCCATTCTAGGGCTGGTCATCCTGCTCGACCAAAGGTGCAATAAATTTGGCAGGTCGGCTATGACTTTCTGTTGAACTCTCTTTCTTGGAAGTCTATTCGGATCGTACAAATCCTATAGTGGCTAACCTTCTTGATTATTCCCCTTGATGTTTAGGCCATATGATCTCTCTGTGATATTTCCCCCTCAGTGCTCGTGGACTCAGATGATCAAATGCAAAACCTCTATTCAACCTTTACAGCATGCTCAACCTTTTATCGAAGAAGGTTTTCCCATCATTAAAGCCTGTGGTTTTGAGGGACGAGGAATCCTTTGGACATTATGACCTGTCATTTTGTGATACAAAAAATACCTGGATCAGTTCCCTTTTTCTTGTGAACTCCAATTCAGCCTCCTTGGGTTCTTTAAGACCTGTTATCTACCTTAATAAGGGGCAGGAGTTGGCATTTATATTCTTATGCCTGGATGAGCATCCCTAGTCGGGATGGTGGGTTCTCCTTCGGGTCGATCTTTCTCGATCTAGAGTGTTGGTATCAGTTCCTTCACACTTTCTTACATCATATTTTGGCCTCTGTCCAAGCTCATCAGAATCCCTTGGATATCCCCATTCCAACAGGTGTTGAGGGAGGAATTATTTCATTCTCACGACTTCTTTATGGAGAAAATCCCATTTCCATATTTGATAGGTACATATGGTATATAAAAATACATGGATCAGATTTGTCAATAAAAAATGGTAGAAAATAATGAATGGCTTAATGAAGTTTCCCACAAACGGCGTTCGTCTAAAATTGTTCGTCTTAGCTTATATATACCAAAAATGAACCATAACAAATAAGGAAATCAACAGACTAAATTAAAGAAAAAGATGAGAAATTGGGAATGAGACAGGTAATTAACGTGGTTCGACAAGTATGATGCCTACGTCTACAAATGTTGTGCATGGGTTTATTATTCAATCATTAACAAAGATGGGTACAAACTCTCAAAGTCATCTCTATATATATATCCCTCTTTTTCCCTGTCTCTTCCTTAAGTGGGAGTGTGGGTTATTTATAGGGGAGAAAGAGTGGGTGAAGTGCTTTCATAAGTCATGCAGGCACACCCTTTTACATTCTAAAGGGAGTTAAAGAAGGTTTAATTACAATCAACTTAAAGGACTACCACATGTGTGTGTAATGGAGGTTAAACATATTCTCATGTGTGACCCACATGCGTACTTGATGATTCAAACTAATAACATCAATTTATTATTGTCAACTGCTTAGCCGACCAAGAGTAATGTTGAGTCGACTAAGGAGATGATGTATCGATCACGTCCAATAAGTTAGTTGATATTCTTCTGATGGCAGGTGTCACAATATCATTGATCCACGTCACATTCCACATTTATGATACAACAATAAGTTTTAAAGTTTTCTTTTTTTTGCTTTTATGTGAGAGTATGCGAGAAGATAGAAGGAAAGAAACTAAGAAGAAAAGGAAGAGAGAAATGAAGGGTGGGTTTAATTAGTGTGTTAGGTGAGTTTAATTAGTGAGTTGGGTGAGGTATTCTGAAGTATTTTGATTAAGCTTAGAAAATAAACCAAATCCTTTAAATTACTTTATTCCATGTGTAAATGAGTCAGTTTTAATTTATTTTAGGGCCATTTATTTTGGAATTTGCTATAAGTGGATCAAGTTTATTTATTTTGGGGTCCTTGTAAGTGGGAAACTTTAATTTTTTTTACAAATAATTTCTTGTTTATGCCCAATTGTTTTCTATACCTATATTTTTTTTTAATTTGGGCCCCTGATTAATAGGGTGCCCTAGGCGACCGACTAGCTCCCCTATAGGCAGAGCCGTCCCTGCATATATATATATATATATATAAAGAGAGAGAGAGAGAGAGAGAGAGAGAGAGAGAGCTAGGCTCATGTGCACTAAGTTTGCACATCATTTTTTCAAAATAGTAAAAAAAATATTTTTGATTTGATTTTTTTGTGTGATATTTAAACATTTCAACGGACCCATGTAAAAAAAATCAGCTACAAAAACATTTTTGCTATTTTTAAAAATTGGTAAAACTTTCGCTGCTTTTAAGCACTTTAAAAGTTGCGAAAGTTTGATTGATTTTTTAAAAATAGCAAAAAAAGTTTTTTTGAGCTGTTTTTTTACATGGGCCCGTTGAAATGTTTAAATATCACATAAAAAAAATCAACTCAAAAATATTTTTTTAATGCTTTAAAAAAATTGGTGTGTGCCAGCACTGTGCAAACTTAGTGTGCACATGAGCCTGCCTGCCTCTCTCTCTCTCTCTCTATATATATATATATATATATATATATATGTGTGTGTGTGTGTGTGTGTGTGTGTGTGTGTTTGTGTGTGTGTGTGCGTGTGTGTGTATGTGTGTGTGTGTGTCTGTGTATGTGTGTATATATGTATATGTATATTGTTGATGTTTAGAAATGGACTCAATCCAGATTTATAATCACAAATAAAATATAGTAAAGCCAACCATACACACACAAGAGAAGAGATTTAGAGTGGTTCAGTTGTGAAATAGCTTATGTCCAATGTTGGTTGTATCTAGTATGTTACAATTCGCTCAGTATGGTGTTCATCTGAGTGATTTAACTTGGCTCCTGAGCTAAGGGAGCAGTTCGTATTTATCATGGTGGCAAACCCTAGAGATGGAGAACCTTTATATTATAGGCATTTATATCTATAAACAATAAATGAGACTCTTGGAATTCAGTGTTGGTTGGCATCCCATCCGAGAAAATATTGGTATTCCTTTTGGTTGACCTTCTGGAGTTGGTCGGCATTCTAAACGACTAAGTGTTTCTGCAGCCGATCAACGTGGCTGGCCGACCACGTAGGAGGATAGGTGTACATTCATCATTGGTCCACGTGGAAATGTAATTTTTGCATACACAAAAGACCCTAGTGCTCCATGCTTGATGCTTGATTGAAAGTATGGAGTATTTTGCCCAGGAAGTTACTCAGCGTACTACTTTGAGTGTTTAGTCGGCAGTCGATGTCACATAGTTGTAAAAATTTCCACTGTCATTGTTTAATTATGGCATTTTTATAAGTAATTCAAACTTTTTGAATTCCAAAGGATACGATAGTCTTTTGACGCTTCAGGAGGTGTGCAACTGGAGATAGCTATACGATTCATTCAGTTAATCATTTCATTCCCATTTATCAAGGCAACCTATAAATAGGTACAAAGCTTCCCTTCTTTCTTTTTACCTCAAGCCTTCTGAACGTAGCACTTTCTTTGTCTTCAAGCTTTTTTTTGTGCGATCGTTTGTTGCCATTTTCTCTTTAATTTTTGCAATCGTCTTTAATCCCCTGTAAGCCTTCTTTTCCCTTTTCCCTTTTCTCTATTTTATCATCTTTTTCTCTATTTCCATCATTGTTCACATAAGAGATGAGAGTTCGTTATATGAGTTTAGAGAGAAAAGGAAAATCCTGGCTTGGGTAGACTTAGAAATAACCGTGGGTCCCATAGATGTTTATTCTCTTCCAGAGGGTCACTGGATCCCCACTCTATTCATACCTGAGTGTCGCATCACCTTTCCACTAAACTCCATTTTTCTTTAGTTTTGCCAGTATTTTGATGTAGTTCCCACCAGAGTAGCACCCAATACCTGAAGGGTTATAAACGATGTGTATAAGTTGAATAGACTTTATGGAACCCATATTGGGGTCTCCAAATTGATGTTCTATTACAAATGGGGTACTGTTGGAGAAAATACATATTATTTGAAGACTAGGCAAACTAATAGGGCTTTAGTAGTAAATCTACCATATTCCAATAAGGATTATTAGGAATATGGAGTAGTTGTTATGAACTAGCAACACGCTCCCTTTTCTGCTAGAGAATCTTATACTAGTCCCTGATGTTCATAATTAGAACGTGGCATAGGTTGTAACTTTATTAATTATTTTTCCACTTTTATTACTCATTTTTTATGTTTTTTGACTAACTTTATTATTTCTTTTTTTATGCAGAGGAAAGTAAGAAGAGGTGCCCTAAGGAAGGAAAAATCAATATTAACGATCTTAAGTTCCCCTGGGGATTAAATCAGAAGATTGGAGAGGAACAACCCCGATCAATTTCTTTGTTGTTGGAGTACAAAATTTCTATCACATCTTTTATTACCCGACTAACATTAGTGTTGCCCCAAATTGTAATTAAGTTGGAAGAAGACCCTATACCTACTTCCTCAGCCATTGAATCTGCTAGTGCTGAATTCACCCAGGGAGGAATTTCTTCCTCATTTGAGTCCTTTGACATTTTTAAGATTCCACTTTCTCCCTCCACAGACATGACCAAGAGGAAGATTCCCAACTTGATGGGTGGACCTTTATCTCCTACCCCCAAGAAAGTCGTTGATTCTGGTATGAAGCCAATTGAAAAGAAGTCTCAGGCTAGATATAAGAGGCTTATTGGTGACAATGAGACTCAAACTGTTTAGCCTCAATTGAAGAGGATAAGGAGTGGTTTTCCTGATCCTCAAAAGCAGGTCTATAAAAGAACAGTCGACTAGAAGACGTTAGCTGGTAAGAAGATTGCCGACCAATAAGAGTTGGTAAGAAAAATTTAGGCTAACTTTGACATTGGGTCAGCCTCTGTTGTTGTTAACCCTAGACTAGCCAGGGGTTTGATTAAGTATGGGACACTTCCTACTGATAGAGTTGCGTCAACCCCCATGTCTAGGTCCAAACTGATTGATAGAGATTGCCATAACTTGGCACTGGTAATTTTCTCATTTTTTCTGATCTTTTCTCTAAGTTAATGAACTTTTTCTAATATCTGATATTTTGCTCTTTTTGCAGTTTTTGGTTGATTTCAACCAAATGATGGAGAAGGACAACCAAGTGAGGTTCTCTCCTAGTGAAGTTGAAGAAAACTTCGAAGGTTTAAAATAATGTTTGGAGGCTTCTCGATAAACTTTGAAGACAAAGCATAAATCCTGGGAAGAGGATTTAAAGAAAACCAATGATCGAGCCATTGAGGTTGAAGGACAAATATATGCTTTCGAGGAAAGAACTAAATATGCCGATAAGAATCTGAGTGATGGTGATGGTAGGTTTAAGGCTGCCGAGGAAAAGCTTTCAGACACTACAGCTCGGACACAAGTTGCTGAAGATAAGGTGACTTCCTTGAAGGCCAAAGGCAAAGATTTCCTTGATAAAGGTTGGGAGAAGTCGATTTTACTGCCTCTACTCAGATTGAGTATGTTAAAAAATTATCCTTTCAGGAAGGGTAGACTAAGTCCTTAATGTTGGTCGGCACAAAAGAAAATTCTAAACTCTTTCGAAGGCATGACCCTAGTACTCCTCCTAATCTGAATGAGGAGTTTAATGATGAGAAAGGGTCTGGAGAATCTTTTGTGATGCCTCTTGAGTCTTCACTGGTGCCCAATGGTAGTACTGACCAACCTGCTGCCAGTCAGGACCAGTCTAAGGACAAGGAAAAGGTCTAGCTCCTTTTTAACATATTGGTTGATATACCAAATGGGATGATTTTTTAATTACCGTCCCTTTTGATAAATCACAAAAGAGACTGTAATTAAAAATCGTCCCATTTGGTATATCAAAAGGGACATTAATTAAAAACTGACCCTTAAAGTGTATGGAAATTTTTAGCACTTTCTTTACCCTGGCTAATATAAGGGACGGATTTCTAAAACCGTCCCATTTGGTATAACAAATGGGACGGATTTTTAAAACTGTCCGACTTAGTTAGCAAAGGGATAAATTTTTAAAACCGTCCCTTTGATATACCTTGAATTGTTAGATTTTTTCCAAACAAATATAAGGGACGGATTTCAAAAACCTTCCCTTTTGGTATGCCATAAGGGACGGATATTAAAATCGTCCCTTTTGGTATAACAAATGAGACTGATGTTCCGACCCTTTTGGTCTCTAAGTGTATTTTCCCTCTATTTTTTTCACACATTTTTCCTTCCCTCATTTTCAATCAGACCCGATCTCCCTCTCTCACTATGCCCTCCTCCCTCACCTCTCTCTCTCTCTCTCTCTCTCTCTCTCTCTCTCTCTCTCTCTCATGGTCTCTCTATCTCTCGAAGACAGGTCTCTCTCTCTCTATCAGCTCGCTATCTATCCCCCCCCCCATCCCACCCCTAAGCCTCCCACCCTGCCCCAACCCAGCCCTAGATTCCCTAGCCCCTCGCCCCCTGTCATACTCTCCCATCCACCCCAACCCACCCCTGAGCAGCCCACCTTGCCCTAACCCAACCCTAGACTCCCTAGCCTCTCCGCCCCTGTCACATACTCTCCCCAGTAATTTTTTTTTCTCCATTAATTAATGTTGATTCCATTAATGTATGTATATATATGCATATTATATATGTTTTTACATTTTATTGTTGTGTTATATTGGGTAAATAATTATTGTTATGATTATTGTAGGGTAAGTTCAGTATTTCAAGATATGTTTTTTAGGTTATTAATAATGTAATAATCAACCTTTTTTTTTTAATTTGATTTTTTCAAATAGAGAGTTTGTGTTTATTACTTTATGAATTGAACTGTTCAGGGCATGACTCCTTCTAAGTTCAGAAAGTTTTATGAATTAAACTTTTCAAACTGATATTTTTTGTTTATTGTTTTATTCTGGTTAAATCCTTATGACAAGGGGGAATGCGGGGCCTGACTCTTAAGTTCTGAAAGTTTTTCAAATTGATTTTTTTACAAGTCTTCCAAGCTGACGCCCCAATATGTCAATGATTTGGCAGATGCACTAATTATTATTTGGAGTCTTATTCTCAAAGGGGAGCATAAGGCTTCCGTGTTATGCATTTTACGAATAAAAGTATCAAGGCATATGTAAGGAATTCTTGTACAGATATTCATTGAACTCGAAACTCTTCGCTTTTTGTAGTCATGATATGTTTAACCATACATCATGGAACTTTGATCTACCTCTATTTACGTAATGTTTCAGTCATTCACATGCCATGTTTATAATATCGGTGGAGTGGAAGATAACCACAATAGTGCAGAACAATTATCGTGATGACATCTTGAGTGCAAAACTTCATTTAGTTGATCATGTTGGTTCTGAACTAGCAAAAAGAACTGGTGTTGATGGGATGCGTTTCCATGAAGGTAGTACAAACATAATAATTTTGAAAAGTGTTGAAACACTTTTGTTTAAACCGACACAATTTCATGTCTTTTTTATGTTCATTGTTGATACCAAAATTAGTATGCTGATGTGGATGAATAATAAGAAGACACGTGTCAATCTACGTGGCACAATAGCAACGAGGAAGTTCATTCCCCCGACCAAGTCAAACTCACTCCGAGCAACAAGTATACTCCGAGGAACTCCAGCTCTCCGAGGAACTCCAACTCTCCTAGGAACTCCAACGCTCCGAGGAACTCTTGAACGACGAGAAACTAAGGCGGTTCGAGCTGCATCTCGACCGCAGCATTGATTTCCAGATAATCAACAGTTCAACTATTCATTGAATGCTTATCATCTTGACGCACACGTTTGAAGACTATTAAATGAATTACCCTTTCATATGTGTATCATTTAATGTAACACCCTTTCATGTACAGCCTAAGGGCTATAAATACCTTGTATCACCCTCATTCAAAGGGACCGGAATTTCTTGATAGAACTTTTAATCGAGAATTCCCAAACACTCAACAATAACATAACAGTGGATGTAGTCCATTCATACAAGGCTGAACCACTTTAAAATATTTGTCTCATTTATTTATCTGTGATTAAATTATTAGAGTGATCTAGTTTTTTACATCAACAGATTGGCGCCGTCTGTGGGAACGATTGTTATTTTCGTTTTTCACCAAAAATCATTCATCATCAATGGCAGATAATCCGGAATCCAGCAATCGAAACACTGAAAATGCTGGAAATCCTCCAAATCCCTCTGCACCTCCAGATCTGGCTGGGATTATGAAGAATCTGGCTCAAGGACAAACCTACATGCAAGATACAATGCGACAACTCATACAGACCCTTCATGGCGGTGCACCTGCGCGTTCAGGACAGCGAAGTGGTCAGAGGCAAACCTATTTACTTTCTTCACGATCCAGGCGTACTGAGTCATATCGTAATGAGGAATCTGATGATTTCTCTTATCAACCTGGGCGAACTTCGTCAATAAGGGCTACAGATACTGATCAACGTATCACTCTCTCTCCAGAAAGACCCAGTGCCTTGGAAAGACTGAGTAGGGTGTCTCCTTTCAGTCGATTAGGCCCTAGGAGGAATAGGAGTCCACCTAAGACCATGTCGAGGAGTTTTCGACAACCATCAGATCTAAGAGAAGGATCAGCGCAATCACGACCAGTTGCTCGTCAAGATAGATCTCAAGAGGCCACATCAGAACAATCAATTGCTCGAACTAATAAGCCCGAGGAAGGAAACGATGCGTGGAAGGGTTCCATTCAGCGCTTGGAGGATAGATTGGGAGAAATGGCTAAGGCGAAGAATCCCTTACAATGAACTTTTGTTCAAGGGACACCTTTTGTCCAGGCCATTGTGGGTTTTCCTACCCCATCAAAGTTTAAAGCACCAGTGGTGACCCCCAAATATGATGGAAAGACAGATCCTGTTCTACACATAGAGTAATATCAAGCTGCTGCCGACATCTATGCTGTCCCCGACGAGATGAGATGCAGAGCATTCTCAGGAACTCTTACTGGATCTGCCCAGATATGGTACAACAATCTTCCTCGGGGTAAGATTTCAACTTTATTTCAATTGGCCGAGTTGTTCATTGGCAATTTCTGTTTTGGAGCAAAGCCAGTAAAAAGAGTAGCACACTTGTTAAGTGTTAGACAAAAATCTGGTGAGAGTACAAGAGATTACATAACTCATTTCAATAACGAGAAGCTGAAAGTCATATATTATGAAGAAAAGACAGCAATCACCGCCTTGATGAGTGGGTTGTTGCCTAACAAGTTGTATTACACTTTGGCCAAAGATACACCTACAACTATGTCAGAGTTGATGGCGAAAGCGGCCAAAATCATTAACGCCGAGGAGGCTATGGCTGCAAAGAAGAATATGGATAAAGAAACCAAGGTGGAAGACGACAAATCCAAGAAAAAAGAGCATAAGGGGAATGGCGGTGATAAACATTCCAAGAATAATAAATCGTCATGGGAAGTCTTGAAGAAATTCGATAATTATACTCCTTTGAAAATGGGTATTAATCATGTCTTGGAAGAAATCAAGAATAACGAGGAAGTAAAGTGGCCAAAAAAACTGAGGTCAGACCCTGACCTGAGGAACAGGGATAAATACTGCGAGTTCCATAAGGATCACGACCATATGACCAAAAATTGCATAGCTCTTCAGAACGAGATTGAAACACTCATCCGAAGAGGGAAGCTAACTAAGTATGTTGATCGCGGAGGCGAAAGAAGGAATAATGACCGAACTAGAGAAAGGTCTAGATCTCCTCGTCGAGCAGAGGAGAAAAAGAAAAGGGATCATGAAGATGATACAGAGGATGATCCCGATCTTCCCAAGAAACCAAGACAGCCAGAACGAGAGGTATTTTCAATACGCTTTGGGTCATTTGATTGTAATGTCATTACAGGAGGAGATGCAGGAGGAGGAGACCTTACTGCAGAAAGAAAAGCTTACCTCGGTGAGGCTCAGGCTTGCTCATACATTCAACGGATAAATTTGGCTGAAGAGGATCGCCCGAGGAAGGTAAACAAAGAGAAGCTGGTCATCCGTTTTCAAAAAACGATCTTGCAGGTGTTCTTTACCCTCACGACGACCCTTTGGTGATCAAAATGAGAATGAAAGAAGTAGTGATTTCAAGGGTGCTGGTAGATAATGGTAGTTCGGCCGACATCATATACTATTCATGCTTTGACAGTTTAAATTTGAAATTATCTCAATTAGAACCTTATCACAGACCTCTATTGGGTTTTGCTGGCGAGAAATTTTTTACACTTGGGACGATCAAGTTGGATATATTCATTGGAACTTGGCCTGCTTGTCGAACAGAAATAATACGCTTCTTTGTGATGGATAAGAATGTGCAGTCAGCTTACAACATCATCATGGGAAGAGTTGGCTTGAAGAAGTTCGAAGCAGTTCCATCTACAGTACATCAATGTTTAAAATTCCCTACAAATTTCGGAGTGGGAGTTGTGAAAGGTGATCAGAAAGTAGCTCGGGAATGTTATTATTCGTCTGCCGAGCAAGAGGAGCTTGAAGAGTCAAGGAAAAAGACTACCACCTACCAGGTGGAGGAAGGTACAAAAATTAAAACACTTGATCCCAGAGATGAATCCCAACTTGTAAAAGGACAGGTGGTAGAATCTACAGAAAATGTTATTCTGGACGATGAGCACCCTGAACGAGTAACCCAGATAGGTTCATCGTTGGATGTTTCAATAAAACAGGAGTTGATAACTTTTTTGAGAAACAGAAAGAAAACTTTTGCATGGAGTCATGAAGACATGCCAGGAATAGATCCAAACTTCTTATGCCATGAACTCAATGCGAATAAGGACATCAAGCCTGTAAAGGAGAGAAGAAGAGTGTTTAGTCCCGAGAAGAATCAAGCCATACAAGAGGAGGTCGAGAAGCTACAGAAAGCCCAATTCATTGAAGATGTGAAATATCCAGACTGGTTAGCAAATGTGGTGATGGTAAAGAAGAAAAACAATAAATGGAGAATGTGTGTTGATTTCACTGATCTCAATAAAGCCTGCCCAAAGGATCACTTTACATTGCCCAGAATTGACCAACTAGTGGATGCTACCTCGGGACACGAGCTGCTCAGCTTTATGGATGCTTACTCTGGTTACAACCAGATCAAAATGAAACCTGAAGACAGGGAAAGCACTTCTTTTATTACCCCTAGGGGAACTTATTGTTATAATGTTATGCCTTTTGGTTTGAAAAATGCAGGAGCGACATATCAGCGGCTGATGAACAAGGTTTTTGCCGAACAAATCAGTTGCAATATGGAAGTCTATGTCGACGATATGCTGACAAAGAGCAAAAAAGATGCTGATCATCTAGTTGACTTAGGTCAGACCTTTGATCAACTGGATAAATACCAAATGAAGCTCAACCCGACGAAGTGCACCTTTGGAGTACGAGAAGGAATGTTCCTCGGGTACATCTTCAATCAGCGAGGCATTGAGGCAAATCCAGCAAAGATCAAAGCTCTTTTAGGGTTGCGATCTCCAACGACGAAGAAAGAGGTGCAGAGTCTTACAGGACGAGTTGCATCGCTCAACAGATTTGTATCCCGAGCAACTGATAGATGCCTCCCATTCTTCAAAACACTTCGAAAAACTTTCGAGTGGAATGATGAATATGAAAAAGCCTTTCAAGACTTGAAGAAATATTTGGGAGCACCTCCACTGTTGTCCAGACCAGTAATGGGAGAAAAGTTATACTTGTACCTGGAAGTATCAGAGAATGCAGTCAGCTCGGCATTGATCAGATTGGAGAACGGAGTCCAGAAGCCAATTTATTATACAAGTAAAGCTTTCCGAGGTGCAGAGATCAGGTACCCAAAGCTAGAAAAATTAGCATTGGCATTAATTGAAGCAAGTAAAAGAATGAGGCCTTATTTCCAGGCCCATACCATCGTCGTGTATACCGACATGCCATTGAGACAAGCCCTTCATAAGCCAGAAAAATCAGGGAGACTGATGTATTGGGCCATAGAGCTCGGTGAATATGATATTGTGTATGAACCCAGATCATCATTAAAAGGGCAGGCTGTAGCAGACTTTATAGCAGAATTTACATATCCTCATACCCCCGAGGAACAAAAGTTGCTCGCTGACCAACCTGTGGATGTTACAGGATCAACAGACATAAGTCCAGATCAACTCCAGTTGGTAAAAGGGCTTGTGGATGTAGAAAGATCATCAAATTCAAACCCAGACCAACTCCGGTTGGTAAAAGGGCGAGAAGAGATGGTCGACGAAGAGCGAAAAATACCAGGGGAGGATGAAAGGAAACAGCAGATATTTCACCGAGGAACTCTGTCAGACAAGAAATTTGAAGACGAATTACCTATATGGAGGTTATACGTAGATGGCTCATCTTGCACTGCAGGATGTGGCGCGGGAATAGTTCTGAGCACTCCAGACGAGATCGACGTGGAATACGCCCTCCGATTCCAATTCAAAGCTTCCAATAATGAGGCTGAGTATGAAGCCTTGATAGCAGGTCTTAATTTAGCAAAGCTTATGGAAGCGCAACAAATGATGGTATTCAGTGATTCTCAATTAATTGTGAATCAGATGATGGGAACATATGCAGTTAAAGGAGAATTAATGGTTAAGTATCATGCAAAGGCGATGGAGTTATTGGCAGAATTTGATGCCATTCAGTTGATCAGAATACCAAGAGTGGAGAATGCACAAGCAGACGCATTGGCCCGACTAGCATCAGCTACTCGTATCGAGATGCGAAGAACGATACCAATTGAAGTATTAGAAGCTCGGAGCATAGATGAAGACCTGACGATGAATGTTATTACCCTTGATTTAGGACCATCTTGGATGGATCCCATCAGGGCATATATTAAGGAGGGAGAATTGCCGGAGGATAAGATCGCTGCCAAGAAATTGAAGTTTAAAGCTGCTCGGTATGTACTAACTAATGGTGTTTTGTATAGACGAGGAATTATGGCAGGTTTGCAAAGATGTGTGCATCCCTCCGAGGTGAAGGAATTGATTGAAGAGATCCATGAAGGGTCCTATGGAGCCCATGTAGCAGGTCGGACACTTTTGCAAAGGGTGATGACACAAGGATACTACTGGCCAACGATGAGGGCTGATTGTATAGCCTATGCTAAGAGATGTGATAAATGATAATATTTTTCCTCTATCCGACGAACTCCACAAGCATTGTTGACACCCATAACTTCCCCTTGGCCTTTCGCCATGTGGGGAATGGATTTGGTTGGACCACTGCCAACGACCCGAGGAAGATTCAGGTACCTCGTCGTCGCAGTGGATTATTTTACTAAGTGGGTAGAAGCTGAGCCTTTGATTGATATGACATACGAGAAGGTGTACCAATTCGTTAGGAAGAACATCATCTGCCGATATGGTCTCCCTCATGCCTTCATCACAGACCATGGAACACAATTTGATAACGAGGAGTTTGCCGCCTATTGTCATCAGTCAAACATTTTGAAGGTTCATTCAGCACCAGGCCATCCTCAAAGCAATGGGCAGACTGAAGTGACGAACAGAACAATACTAAATGGTTTGAAGAAGAGGCTAAGTGAGGCTAAAGCTAATTGGATTAATGAGCTACAGTCAGTGTTGTGGGCTTACCGAACAACTCCCCGAGCAGCAACTGGAGAATCACCATATATGCTGGCATTTTGAAGTGAGGCTGTAATACCTGCCGAGTTGGGTCTTCCAACACACAAAGTGCTGAATTTCAATTCCCCAGTCAGCGACTTGATGAGGAAATTAGATTTGGACATGCTCGAGGAAGTTAGAGAAGAGGCAGCCATTAGGAATGCTGCTTATCAACAGCGAACAACCCTGTTCTACAACAAGAGGGTGAAAAAATGCGACTTAAAAGAAGGAGATTACGTGCTAAAGAAGGTCATTCAGAAGCACAATAAGTTGGAAGCAAACTGGCATGGACCTTACCGAGTTACTGCAGTTGTCCGACCAGGAACTTACCGAATAGCAACTCTAGAAGGAGAGGAATTTAAGAATGCATGGAATGCTGAACACCTACGCAAGTATTATCAGTGATGTAAAATGTAAAGCAGTTCCATCAATATGAATAAAACGATGATATTTCACAATCTTATCTCCTTTTATTGAAAGTTTTTTGGGGAATACTAGTGTGTTTAACACTACGCTGCTCGGCACACAACGCTGCTCGGCAGTAAAAAGAAGATGATAGTTCAGACCCACGACCAACTCCGGTTGGTAAAAGGGCGAGAAAAAACTATACTCCTTTGGTTAGGAGGCGTACACTAGTGTGACCAACTAAGGTTGGTAAAAGAGCTATTGGACATGATAGTTCAAACCCACGACCAACTCCGGTTGGTAAAAGGGCGAGAACAAACCATACTCCTTTGGTTAGGAGGCGTACACTAGTGTGACCAACTAAGGTTGGTAAAAGAGCTAGTGGACATGATAGTTCAAACCCACGACCAACTCCGATTGGTAAAAGGGCGAGAACAAACTATACTCCTTTAGTTAGGAGGCGTACACTAGTGTGACCAACTAAGGTTGGTAAAAGAGCTAGTGGACATGATAGTTCAGACCCACGACCAACTCCGGTTGGTAAAAGGGCGAGAACAAAAGATGATCGACGAAAGACCAATCTCGGTTGGATAGGAAACAAGATATGCTCTCAAATGCCAACTTATGTTGGTCGAGAAGTAAGATATTATCTCAAATGCCAACTTATGTTGGTCGGGAAGTAAGTTTATTACATAAAAGTTCCTCGAAGAACAAATATTCCAAACTGAACCAAGTATAGTTGGTCGGGGATAAAAACCCACTAACTGTAGTTGGTCGACGAGGAAAAATCTTTGACCTTGGTTGGTCGGGCACATTTTATGAAAAAGACAAAATTTACCAAGTATAGCTGGTCAGGGATAAAAACCCATTAACTATAATTGGTCGACGAGCTCAACTTAACAACCTTGGTTGGTTGTAAGAAATTTTAACATTTTTATACTCATTACTTTATTGTTAAGTGATCGAGAAACATTACTAATACTTGTAATTTTTTATTACTAAGTTGGTTGAGGAACCACACAATATTGTTATGCAAGCACAAATATAAAGTGTTTGACAAGCACAAGACAATAGCAATACAGATTTGCAAACAGAAAATGAAATTCTTTCATTAAAATTCAAAATGAATTACAAGTTACATATGTGTACTAACTATTACATTGAGATCCCTACTCTATTGGTTTCTTTCCCTTTGCCTTTGAAATAGGTTCCTCGCCAGCAGGCGGATCATTTAAAATCTGAGGAGAGTTAATGAAGTTCAAGTCCTTCAGCATCCTAACGTTCATCACAGAAGGTGTGTCCAGTAGATGCTCGGGACGAGATACCTAGATTTGAGAATGAAGATTGTAGTCACCGAGGTATTTTGCAATTAAGCTCCGAGGAATGGCACGAGCTGGGATCCATTCCATGTCCAATTTATAAGGTGGCACAGGCAAGTCTAGTAGCCCAGGAGTATGATAATCCCATAAATAATGGCCCTGCTCTAGTTTTAATACACCCAGGGCGTTCAACCATCCCTATTTATAACCTTCATTATTGGCATTTTCAAGACGAGCATCCAAGTGATAAAGGGCCTCATTGTAGCCTGCCATCCAGAACTCACGAGGTTGTTTGTGGAATTGGAAATTTATTCTCTCTAACTGATCATGAAGGTTCCTGGCAAAAACATCCTTATTCTTCAGAGCAGACTTGGTCGAAGCAAGTTGATCCTCCAGAGTTTGGATTTTCTTAGACATTTCAGACAAAGCCCGATCTTTTGCATTCAATTAAAACGCTTGAGTTTCCAACGTTGATCGAGTACGAGCTTCTTCAACATTACGACCAAGAGCTCTTAATCCTCCCCGAGCAGGTCGGGAACTTGGTTCCTCGACAACATTCTGAGCAGCTCGTCCTCGTCCACAAGAACTCCTTCCTCGCCCCCGAGTAGCAGAAGAAGTACCAGATCTTCTCAAGGTATCCAACTCTTTCCCTAATTTGGCATTCTCAACCTCTAGAAAGGAAAATCCCTCATCAGTCACTGGGATTACAGCTGTTGAAGAAGATGCTACAGACTTATACTGTGCCAGCTCTTTCTGCAAATTGTTATTTTCTTGCTCTAGCAGCTCGACAATCTGTCTACAAGCTTCAACTTCACCCCTTAGGGTTTTCTCCCTGACATTGTACCCGACAATGATCTTTTTGTGGCCTGTCTCGACAGAAAGCTGTTGATACCTCTTTTCATACCCCTCGTGCAAAAGGGCAGTTGATTCCTTGTACTGAGTCTGAAGATCTTCTAAAGTATATTGAAGCTCCTCGATCATGTCATAGTAAGCCACGTTATTGGCCACAGCTCGATCAAGTAAGTTCTTCAGGTATTGATAAGCTTCTACTGCCTGCTCTAAAGCATCATGACCGAGGATGTCAGCAACTTCTGATACAATCAATTCTGTGTGACCAGCCTTATAATATTCTTGGCATTGCTGCATCAACTTTGTATCATTGGCACATAATAATTCCATTCTAGCCACAAACTAGTAAAGAAGAGAAGGAAAAAGTTAATAAAAGAAGAAGACAGAACATCAACAACGCGGAGGAACAAAAAAGGTAATTTTATTACATCATCAAAAGGAGTACAGCGTTCAGAATACAAAGTACAAGTAAAAGGAAAAATAAAAAAAAATACCGAACAACTTCACACCTTTTCCTTGTCTCCCAAGACTTTCTCGGGAGGCTGGGACGAGGAGCTTGGTTGCTCGGTGGGAACAATAATCTGGTCGGCTGGAGTTGGGATTTGTTCAGGAGGAGCAGGCAAAGAAGAAATCTCCTCAGTAGATGTCTGGTTGGGTTGTGTAGCAATGACTTGATCACCTACTATCAGTGAAGACTCCTCGGATGCAGCTTCATCCTCTTCTTCATCTTCAATATCTGGAGGAGGACCAGGAAGATGTTGTTGAAATAGTTCAGAGTCCTCGCTCACCTTCAATTCTTGCAAGGCAGCAAACCAACCATCTCGGAAGTATTTCAAACTCCCATACTGCACCTGAGCCATCATTACAGCTACCCCCTATCCCATCCTTTGTCCCAATCGGTTCGAAAGGATTTTTTAACAGCCACTTTTCTCTTCATTTTCTCCGAGGAGAGATTCTCGGATAGAAGATCCTCGGTGGCTTTCAATTTGGCCTCCACCTCCTCTTTCTGGCGATTTACTTCTCACAGAAGGGACAGCTCTTCCTCGGCTGATTTCAACTTATTCTCAAGCTCCCCAAAACTTGTGAGCTTCTCGGTGTATTTTTTATTCTCTCTCTCCAAGTCCTTCACCTTCTTTCCCAACTGCACTTTCTCTGCCTCAGACGCAGTCAACTTCTTCTCCCATTCACCCTTATCCTCGTCGTATTTTTGACGGGATTTCTTCAGAGATTGGGCCAAACCCACAAAGGCATCCTCCACTCTAGACGAGGAGCTAGAAGCCTTGAGTGCTTCATCTTTCTTCACTATGGTGTTAAAGTAACTCACCAGCTGAAAAAGAAGGTAATGATAAGTCAATGCCGAGATACATGAATTGATGGAAAGAAAGAAAAATTTAAGATAAGAGAAACTTACTGAAGCAATGTGACGAGTAGATAGGGATGTCAGCATATCCCTAGACATGTTCTTTTCTATCCCTTGGACTTCAGGAATATCCAAGTCTTTACCAAGCTCATCGCAAAACTTGGGGGAATAATGGTTGGAACACGAGCTCCACTAGATTGGAGCTGGGGAATGGTTTCAGTTAAAGTGACCGAGGAGGATTTCTTCAATCTCCTCAGTGGCACTTCAGCAATTTCAACCAAAGAACTTTTAGTTGGGACTACTTCCACAGGTGAATTTTTCTTGCTCGGAGCCACTGGGGGCTTCTCGGCAGCCTTCTGAGGAGCAACAGAAGAGGCACCATCTACTTTCTTTGTCCCCTTTGGGACTTCAACCTTATTTCTCTTTCCATCTCCAGCAGAGGAAGACTCCTCGAAGATAGCAGGAACTCTTCTCTTGCCCATCTTCTGACTTAAAGGAATGTGAGATTCTGGTGAAGATTCCTCAGAAGCTGGCAATGGGTCACTAATGCTGACCAGAGGACGAGCAGTAAAAGATGATGTGTAGCTCCTGTACTACAGCAGATATAAAGCAGACCTGATGTGCTCATCTGCAACTCTTCGATGCAAATTCCAGATATGTTTCAAATGTTTAATATTTACTTCTGATTCTTTTGGAGTTTTTCTCTTACTGTCAACTGCAAACAAATACATAGTGAAATATCAGTCATACAGTTTGTCAAACATAATGAAATCATAATTTCAAAAACAAAATAAGATGAAAATAACCTATCCCATTGCCATATGGGGGACATCTGGGACCTTCATATACTTCATCTCCAACCAAAGGGGTATGTTGCCAATTTTTGATAACTACCCGTGTTCAAAATAATCCCTGTTTGCATCAGGGAGGTTGACTACTAAGGCCCTATTCAAAAACCTAGTTTTTAAATAAAAAACATTGTCTAAAATAGCCCATCTATAACAATACATAATCTCAGGAATTCCTATACGAGTTCCATGAGTTTGATTTAACCTATACACCCCATTAACTATTCTCCATGTGTTGGGGGCTATTGGGAAACGGCGAAAGAAATGATTACAAAAAAGAAACTATTACGCTACCGGCGGCTAAAAGGACAAAAAGGGCACGAAGATCGAAGTGCTTATAAAAATGCAAAAAGGCGGATTCTGCGAATTTGGAAGGAAATTCAAATACGAAGAAAAGGCTCCTAAAACCCAAGAAGGTCATTTAATATTGCCATATACCGAGAAAGAATGTTCCATACTCCTCAAAGTTCGAAATATGAAACATTGGGGGCTTCTGTTGATACCAAAATTAGTATGCTGATGTGGACGAATAATAAGAAGACACGTGTCAATCTACGTGGCACAATAGCAACGAGGAAGTTCATTCCCTCGACCAAGTCAGACTCACTCCGAGCAACAAGTATACTCCGAGGAACTCCAGCTCTCCGAGGAACTCCAACTCTCCGAGGAACTCCAACGCTCCGAGGAACTTCAACGCTCCGAGGAACTCTTGAACGACGAGCAACTAAGGCGGTTCGAGCTGCATCTCGACCGCAGCATTGATTTCCAGATAATCAACAGTTCAACTATTCATTGAATGCTTATCATCTTGACGCACACGTTTGAAGACCATTAAATGAATTACCCTTTCATATGTGTATCATTTAATGTAACACCCTTTCATGTACAGCCTAAGGGCTATAAATACCTTGTATCACCCTCATTCAAAGGGACCGGAATTTCTTGATAGAACTTGTAATCGAGAATTCCCAAACACTCAGCAATAACATAACAGTGGATGTAGGCCATTCATACAAGGCTGAACCACTTTAAAATATTTTGTCTCATTTATTTATCTGTGATTAAATTATTAGAGTGATCTAGTTTTTTACATCAACATTCATAATGGCATCCTGTTGCATATGCAATTAGCAATATTATATAGATTTCAGTATTGATGGTTCATTATCTAAGTTATTTTATTTTTTGTTTGCATAGCCTATGAGTTCATATCAGTGATACAATTGGCTCAAATCATTGATGGGATTCGTTTACTCAATTGTGTAAGTGATTGTTGGGTCTATTCATAATTTATCATTCAGAGGTTTAGTTTATCATTTACAATCATGTAGATCAATTTTCCTTAATATATTTTTTTGGAGAAATTTGGTCATGCTTTTCATTTTAGTGTAGTTTCTGTGTGAGGCACTCAAGTCCCATTGGAAAGGTTATGCCCCCCATGAGAGAGCGATTTATCTTATTTTTGTGATTTTATAATTATCCATTACTTTACCCCTTTAGGTGATAGTTTTTATATTAAGTACTTAGAGTTATTGTTTATCTAGGATTATCTATTAGTCCTATGATAATAATCTTACAACACAATTTATACAAGGTGTTTATGGAGGCATTAAATATATGTGTGAGATCTAATGTTCTTTAATTCTTTACGGTATTGTGTGTACTTATTTTCTCAATTCTCTTGGCTGCAGTAATCAGAATTTCCAATATTCAGTCAAGGAACTGAAGGAAAAATCAAAAGAGCTGAAATAAGATTCTCTAGTGGGATCCAAATGTTGCTTTAAGACATTGAATACTAGTAAATAATGAACGGAAACATTTTTCTATTATTTTCTATAATACCTCGAAATGTTATCTAACTTGCCATTTAGACTTAATAAACAAAAATGCTTTTTTTATTGATAGGCAGCTATTGCTTTCATCTTCAATGGACAAGATAGTTAGGCTAGGGGAAATGGAAACACCATTGTTTAAAATTGTTTATGCACAATGATTATGGTAAGTAGACATGCACATATTGTTGTTTTTTTCAATGCAAGACTATTAAACCTTCATTTACTATAACTTGTATATGGTTTGGTAGTACCCTATATACAGTTTAATTCGGTAGATGATGATTACTTCATCAGTGGCTCACTAGATGCAAAGGTTCGAATTCGGAACATACACGATCAGAAAGTTTTTACCTGGACTGATCATCATGATTTGATTTTTGTTGCTTGATATACACATGATGGCCAGGTAGATATTGGAAATTCAAGTAATTGGGAAGAAGTTAATAATTTACCAGTTAAATTTAATTTTTACTATTCCACCATGTTTAAATGTTTAAAAGTCTTATTCAATTGATATTTTGATTAATCATAATAACAACTGAAATGTGTCAACCAAAAGAAAGTTGTTGTGGCCACTACCTATATCGGCTTAGCTCACACTTAGAGACGAAACCACTACCTGGCTCTCCAAAGGCTCTCATTTTGGCACGATGAATTCTCAGGAGATGTAGATACCAATTTATATATGATGTTCCGAAAATTATCTCACTTGAGTACCCCATTTCCTAGGGTGAACATGGGAGAAGCAATATATTAAAATAAATGAACATATAAACAAGGATAAAAATGAATTTATAACAGCAATATGACTTTCAATCTAGTAACCAGAAATGGTTATATTGACATGTACAAGGGCCTGCTTTAGTCAATCTGTGAAACAAAGTAAGGTGAAGTGCGAAATAGAAAAATCCACTATGTTCTTTTGTTGATTGATGCCATTTTCTATTAGTTTTCTGAACATGATACAACATGGTAATATGTTGTTTTGATGATAAACGGGACCTATTGGAGTAAAAATATTTTCTTGCTTGTTAATATCAAAATAGTGAGGAGGGACAATATTACCTGATCCAACCTAAAGCGTGAAAAGGTAAAAAAATATAAAACGGTCTTGTAAGAGGCACGAACACCTCGACGGGACCAATGTAACTCTTACGAACAGACCATGTAGTCAATGGATTCTTGGTTTGAATATACGACGAGAAGTTTCAAAAATTTAGAATTAGGCTTTAAAACATTCCGTTAAAGGGTGAAAACATAAAACAGCCACAAAACGGTCTCGTAAGAGGTACGAACACCTCGACCGGGACAAATGTAACAAGTATGAATCAACCGCTTAGTCACCGGACTACCCATTGGAGTATACGATAAGAATTTGTAAAAAGTTAGATTTAGGATTAAAAACATGTCGTCAAAGGGTGAAAACGTAAAATACCCACAAAACAATCCCGTTAAAGGCACGAGCACCTCGCACGGGACCAATATAACTCGCAGGAACTGACCACAGTCACGGGACTTCGGGTTTGAGTATACAATGAGAATTTATAAATAGTTAGACTAAAGATTAAAAACATGCCATCAAAAGGTTAAAACATAAAACAACCAAAAAACGGTCTCGTAAGAGGTGCGAACATGTCGAACGGGACCAATGTAACTCGTAGGAACCGATCGCGTAATCACGGGACTCTCGGTTTGAGTATACAACGAGAATTTGCAAAAAAATTGGACTTAGGATTTAAAATATTTCGTCAAAGGGTGAAAATGTAAAACAACAACAAAAGATATACGAGCACCTCATACGGGACTAATGCAACTCGTACGAACTGAGTACATAGTCACCGAAGTCTTGATTTGAGTTTACGACAAGAATTTACAAACAGTTAGACCTAAGCTTTAAAACATGTCGTTAAAGGGTGAAAGTAAAAAATAACCAGAAAATGGTCCTGTAAAAGGCACGAGCACCTCGCATGGAACCAATGTAAGTCGTACGAACTGACTGCGTAGTCACGGGACTCCCTATTTGAGTATATGACAATTTGCAAACGGTTATACTTAGGCATAAAAATATGTTGTCAAAGGATAAAAATGTAAAACAACCCCAAAACAGGCTCGTAACAGGCACGAGAACCTCATACGAAACCAATGTAACACGTAGGTACCGATCTCGTAGTCACGAGACTCCTGGTTTGAGTAAACGAGGAGAATTTGCAAAACATATTTTTTGGCTCAACCACAACATGTCTTACGAGACCATTTTTTGCAAAACATTTAAAAATGATCTCGAGAATTTGCAAAACATATTTTTTGCAAACAGTTCGAGATATTTTTTGGCTCAACCCCAGAAAATAGTCTCGAACTGTTTTTTGGGAAAACTCTTTTCTTTAAATCAAACAGATTAACCACAAGATGTGTTTAATAAAAAATGTACGAGATATGTTCAAGATTATATAACAAGTTTTGAAAACCAAAATTAAAATGTTTAAAAAAAAGATAAATCAGCACACCACAAGAATGAGATGAGGAGATGTAGAAAAATTAAGTACACACGGATTTTAACGTGGTAAAACCTCACCCAACTGAGGAAACATCCACGGTGACTTCTAAGTCACAAACCAAAAATCCACTAAAACAAAATATACAAGTTACAAACTATTTAACACACATGCATACAAAATAAACCTATACAAGTTTAGAATATGTACCCACTGGTTTGATTCTAAATTTTCTGCAGTTCTAATGTTGATGTGGCTTTCTCAGCTTGCTAACTTTTCAACACTTTGTTCCAGCTTTATGTTGACTCTTGACATTTCAAGATCTTACAACCAATACTTATTGTGTTGTAGTTTGACAAGTGTTTGTGACAGTAAACTAGCACATGCATTCACACATACATACAAGTCCTATCAAATTAAAGAACAGATCTAAATGATAAGGTTTTCAGTTTCTCTCTTCTTTAGAAATAAAAGACTTTCTTGATCTTTAAAATTAACCCAGAATCCAAGGTTACCTTGCTCGGAAGACTGTCAAGGTCTTAAAAAATTTCAGAGGGTTTTGAAAATGTTTTTGAAATTGTAAACCACCAATTGTGATTCCAACTAGATCAAAAGTCTTGTTTCTTAAGAACTAGAAACAGAAAAAAAATTGTTGATTCAATAGTTGTGAAAAACATTTACAGAAAAAAATAATCAACAAATACGATTTCTCAAGATGAGAAACTAAATAATGCAGATCTAAGTGTAATATGACATAAAATAGTAAGATCTACTGTTTCTATGAAAAAGAAATAGAGATCAAACCAAAACGTCTAAGTTGGTTACAAGACCCGAAACACAGAGGATTCAAAACACAAACTAGCTTCAAACTATCTCCAAAACCACTCTCAAACACTCAGGTTTTGTTTTGGGTAAACTGTTTTTGGAAAGGGAATTTAGGGTTTGAAACAAGGTTAGGGTTTGTTTGGACGAGTTAGGATTTCTTCCTCTCTTAGGTTTCTCTCTTTTTTTTCTCTCTCTCTTCTCTTTTCTCTCAGTTAGACGAACTGGCAAAAGTCTCCAAATGCTGAGGCTAAGCCTCCTTATATAGTGAGCAAGGAAGGTTCAAGAATAACAGCTCAAATCAATGGCTGAGATTTAGTCTTGGCCATTTGACTTCCATCCAACGGTTTAACATCAGCGGTGCATTAAACGTAAGCTGATTGGACTAAAGGGGTTTCACAGGGATTGAGATATAACGCATGCAGATCGTCGATTGAATTGATCCAAGGGTTGAGATAGTGTACAGGTTATGAGTCTATCAACAAACACAAATCAGGTCGTTGTGACGATGAAAGGTGTAAGACTCAGATGACCCAGAAAATGCGTGTTTTGAAAATAATTACAAACACACCATGAAATCTCAAGCGCATTTGGATCCTACTCAACCCAACATTCATCCAATAAAAGATATATACAGAATTTACATAATGGCCCCAAATGTTTTAAAACCCACTTTTAATTTCTTAAAAATTATTTAAAAAATCTCAAAATTATTAAAAACTTATTTAATAGGGAATTAACTCACACAAGTAAATGATGCAAGATATAATATGTATGAAATCCTAGTGTGTGTGTGGGGATGAGAATATACCTTTAATAACAATCAAGAGAGGTATCATGAGAAGAATATGAGGTTCTTTGGAATCTAGAGGATTGGACTCAATTTTGTCACAATTTCCAAACTAGATGAGCACTTATACAATGTAGACTCAAGTGAGTCAAGAGTATAAGGTGCTTTAACGGGTACCTCGCACGAGACTAATGTAACTCATGCGAATCGACTTCATAATCATCGAGCTCCCGATTTGAGTATATGATAAGAGTTAGCAAACAGTTAGACTTAGGCTTTAAAACATGTCGTCAATGGATGAAAATGTAAAACAGGCAGAAAACGGTCCCATAAGAGGCACGATCACCTCGTACGGGACTAATGTAACTCGTACGAACCAATCGCATAGTCTCTGACTCCCCATTTGAGTATACGAGGAGAATTTTCAAATGGTTAGACTTAGGCTTAAAAACACGTCGTCAAAGGGTGAAAACATAAAATAGTCACAAAACGTTCCTGTAAGAGGCAAGAGAACCTCAGACGAGACTAATGTAACTCGTACGAACTGACTGTGTAGTCATCGAACTTTTGGTTTGAGTATACAATGAGAATCCGTAAAAATTTAGACTTAGGCTTTAAAACATGTCGTCGAAGGGTGAAAACGTCAAACAGACACCAAACGGTTCGATAAGAGGCATGAGCACCTCACACGGGAGCAATGTAACTCGTACTAACTGATCGTGTAGTCACCGGACTCCCCATTTGAGCATACGATGAAAATTTGAAAACAATTTGACTTATGCTTAAAAACATGTCGTTAAAGGGTGAAAACATAAAATAGCCACAAAACGGCCCCGAAAGAGGAATGAGCACCTCGCATGGGACCAACGTAAATGAGCACCTCATACGGGACCAATGTAACTCGTACGAACTGACCGCATAGTCACCAAACTCCCAATTTGGGTATACGACAAGAATTCGCAAAAGGTTAGACTTAGGCTTTAAAACATGCCGTCAAAGGGTGAAAGCATAAAATATCTATAAAATGGTTCCGTAAGAGGAACGACCACCTCGCACGGGACCAATGTAACTCGTACGAACCGATTGCGTTATCATCGAACTTCACGTTTGACTATACGATGAGAATTTTGCAAACGGCTAAACTAAGACTTAAAAGCATGTTATCAAAGGGTGAAAACATAAAATAACCCCAAAATGGTCTCGTAAGAGGCACAAGTACCTCACATGAGAGCAATGTAACTCGTAGGTACCAATCGCATAGTCCCGGGACTCTCGATTTGAGAATACGAGGAGAATTTGCAAAAATTTTAACTTAGGCTTAAAAATATGCCGTCAAAAGGTGAAAATATAAAACAGCTCCAAAACAGTATCATAACAGCATGAGCACCTCACATGGGACCAATGTAACTCATACGAATGGACCGCATAGTCACCAAACTCCTCGTTTAAGTATAAGAAAAGAATTTGCAAAAATTTAGACTTGGGCTTTAAAACATGCCGTCAAAAGGTGAAAACATAAAGTATCCACAAAAGGTCCCATAAGAGGCATGCTCACATTAAACAAGATGAATGCAACTCAAAGGAACCGATCGCGTAGTCAACGGACTCCCCGTTTGAGTATACGACGAGAATTTGAAAACGGTTAGACTTGGGCTTTAAAACATGCCGTTAAAGGGTGAAAATCTAAAACAAACACAAAACGGTCTCGTAAGAGGCACGGACACCTCGATGGGACCAATGTAACTCATACGAACCGACTGCATAGTCACCGTACTGCTCGTTTGAGTATACGAAGAGAATTTACTAATAATTAGACTTAGGCTTAAACGTGCCATCAGAGGGTGAAAACATAAAACAGCCACAAAATAGTCCCGTAAGATGCACGAGCATCTCGCACGGGACCAATGTAACTCGAAGGAACCGACCGCGTAGTCAACATACTCCCAGTTTGAGTATACGACGAGAATTTGCAAAAAATTATACTTAGGCTTGAAAACATGCCGTCAAAGGGTGAAAATGTAAAACAACTATAAAACTGTCCCATAAGAGGCATGAGCACGTCGTACGGGTCAATGTAAATCGTATGAATTGATCGCATAGTCAACGGACTCCCCGTTTGAATATACAACGAGAATTTGCAAACATTAGTCTAGTACGGGCACGTCGCACGAGACTATGTAACGCTTATGAACTGATCGCATAGTCACTATACTCCCCATTTGAGTATACGATGAGAATTTGCCAATGATTAGATTTAGTCTTAAAACATGCCGTCAAAGGGTAAAAACGTTAAACATCCACAAAATCGTCCCGTAAAATGCACGAGTACCTCGTACGGGACCAATATAACTCGTAGAAACTGAACATATAGTCACGGGACTCCTAATTTGAGTATACAACGAGAAATTGTAAATAGTTAGACTTGGCTTAAAAACATCACATCAAAGGGTGAAAAAGTAAAACATTCATAAAACGATCCCGTAAGAGGCACGAGCACCTCACACGAGACCAATGTAACTCGTACGAATCGACTGTGTAATCATCAGACTCCCGATTTGAGTATATGACGAGAATTTACAAAAATTTAGACTTAGGTTTAAAGATTATTTGATTACTGGTATCATTTTTATTTTTTCTCTCAGATTATTTTTGCAAGTTAACATTTCAGCTTTATATTTTTTTCACGTGGAACACATGAACGAATCAATGGATTGAGCCAGATAGAATATTTATTTATTGTTGTTGTTGATATGCGAGATTGTTTTCAATTTTTTTTAGGCAGTACGGGCTTTTATGTTGATTAAACAGGTTGGTTTTCATGCATAAACAAACGAGACTCTCCCGATTTTTTTTAAAAAAATTGTAAAGAATTGTTGATATGCAAGATTGTTGTTTTCAATATTTTTGTGTTGATTAAACATGATGGTTTTCTTGTATAAACAAAGGAGACTGTCGAATTTTTTAAAAAAATTATAAAGATTTGTTGATATGCGAGATTGTTATTTTTTTTAATTGTAAAAATTTTATACGATTAAATAATATATTTGGATATTTTATTTTACTATAATATTATTTTCATAAAATAATTATTTATTGATTGCAGGTTGTGCACAAGAAGTTGAAGAGACATGTTTTTAAGCCTATCTACTGTATGTGACACTGAGAGAAGTTTTTGTAGCATGACAACTATATTTATCATCTTAATTTGGGGATGACTTTTCTTTTGACAATTGTATTTCTTATTAATTAGTATAATTTTGCACTCATTTAAATATTTTGACTTGAATGTAGTTTATTGAAAAAAAATTATTATTGGATACGTGTTTCAATTAATGCAGTTGATATATTGCATTTATGATTGAATAATTTAACTTATAATGCAAATTAGACGTCATTCATTATTGCATCATAAAGCATATAATAATATAATTGTTTATGAAATTTTTTTATTAATTGAGAATACCTTTAGGGCCGGTTATAATCCTTCCCTAATGCCTATTTTGTATTAATTGAGAATACCTTTTGGGACGGTTATGCCTAGGGGTGTGCAAAATCCAAACCAAACCGATTAAATCGACCGATCCAATCTAATCCAATCCAATCCAACTACAAAACCGACCTCAATTGGATTGGATTGGATTTTAATTTTCAAAAACCGATTTAATTGGATCGGTTTCGGTTCTTGGATGCAAAACCGATTAGAAAACCGAACCGATCCAATTAAAATAATTGTGGTTATAAAAAATACCCATTCCCAATACCCACCCGATTTAATACCCATTATATATATTGCTTTTAAAAAAAAACTACATACCCATTCCCAATATACCTACCTACGGCGGCTGGTTGATCCATTTCCTTCCCTTTCACTTTCTTTTCCTCTCATTTCGTCTCAATACGGCACTCATGGCGACGACACGCTAATCCGATTTCTCCCACGCTGATCCGATCTTCTCATCTCCCCCTTACGGCGGTAATTTCTCTCTCTCTCTCTCTCTCTCTCTCTCTCTCTCTCTCTCTATATATATATATATATATATATATATATATATATATATATATATATATATATATATATATATATATATATATATATATATATGGATAATACATACATACAGAAATTACCACCGATCTGTATGTATAACTTATAAGGGGAGAACTGTTAATGAATTAATGCTTATTCTGTTTTTCCATTACTTAATTTCTGTATGTATGGATAACAGATCTGTTAATGAATTTTTATATATGGATAACAATTAATGAATTTTTAACAGTTATTGAATTGTTAACCATTAACTTAGTGAGTTAATAGTTTGAGTGAACAATTAATGGTTTGATTTTTAACATTTGTAGGGATTTTCATTGTTTACTGCAGCCATATTTTTAAATTAAAGAGTAATCACGGCTCAATCTTCAGGCGCATCGTGTCAGGTAAATTTGAATGTAAATGGTTTGATTCATTTTTATTTATATTTTCAGACTATATTATGATTAATTATATGTGTTTTTAATTAGTTCTTTTTACTTTTAGATGGATGATGATCCTAGCAAGGAAATGAATGGAATACCTTCAAATGATCATCCGCCTGATCTCAATGCTTCAAATAGTGATCAAGTGGATCAACAAGATGCATCTCAACAACCTAGTTCAACACCGAGTCAACAAGAAGAAACTGTTAAAGGTAAAAGAAAACCTACTCGGCCCCCCTCAATCGCGTGGGATCATTTTACAAAATCACTCGATGGATTCCATGCAACTTGTAATTATTGTGCCAAACAATATGCTTGTGATAGTAAAAAGAATGGAACATCTAATTTGTTGAGCCATTTAACTCATGCATGCCCCACTTATCCTAATAGGGAACCAAAAAAACAAAAGACCTTGGCCTTCCAACCAAAAAAAAATGGAGAGGGGGGTGGATCAACTCTTGTGGCTACATCTTATAGTGTTGATCGATGTAGGGATGCAATTGCTAGAATGTTTATTATAGATGAATTGTCTTTTAAATTTATTGAGAATGAAGGGTTTAGAAATGTACTTAATGTATTTGAGCCTAGATTTTCAATCCCGTGTCGCACCACCATAGCAAGAGATTGCTTGAAAATTTACGTAAATGAGAGGGATATGTTGAGGAATTATTTCAAGAAATCGGGGCAGCGAGTTTGTCTTACCACGGACACGTGGACATCTTTGCAAAATCTTAATTACATGTGTTTGACAGCTCACTATATAGATAGCAATTGGAACTATAACAAAAAAATTCTAAATTTTTGCTTAGTGCCAAATCACAAAGGTGAAACAATTGGCCAACATTTGGAGAAGTGTCTATTGGGGTGGGACATTGAGAAGGTTTTTACGATAACAGTTGATAATGCTAGTTCCAATGATGTAGCTGTTGCGTACTTGTCTGAAAAAGTTAACAATTGGGGTGGGGCAATTTTGGGGGGTGAGTTTATGCACATGAGGTGTTGTGCACATATTTTGAATCTAGTTGTCACCGATGGTTTGAAGGAATATCATGTCTCTATTAATAGAATTCGTAATGTGGTGAGATATGTTAGGGCTTCCCCATCGAGTTTAGATAAGTTTAAGGCTTGTTGTGAAAGGGAAAGGATATCATCGAAAAAACTTGTTTGCTTAGACGTTCCCACAAGATGGAATTCGACTTATTTGATGTTAGAGGCGGCTGAAAAATTTTAAAAAGCATTTAAACGGTTAGAGGTAGATGATTCACAATACCGTCATGAGTTTTGCTTATCTAGTGAGAGAGGTGCTCCAGATTTTGAAGATTGGGAACATGCCCGCTCATTCATTAAATTTTTGAAAACGTTTTATGATGCAACACTTAAGTTTTCTGGATCATCGTATTCTACTTCTAATTCTTTCTTAAGACAATTGAGTTTGATTCGCACTCAAATAAGGTCATGGGCTAATAGTAGAGATCCTTTTTTGAAGAAAATGGGTGAGAATATGGGCAGAAAATATGACAAATATTGGGGTTCTTTGTCAGTGATTAACCCGATGTTGTTTATTGCTGCCTTACTAGATCCACGGCATAAGGAAAGATATTTGGTTTATTGTTTGAGTGCCTTGTTTGGGGAAGATAAGGTTAGTGAGTTAACAAGTAAGGTGAGAAAGAGTTTGGACGACTTGTACGATCAGTACATATTGCTTTACTCTAGTAAACCCGTACAAAATCGAAATTCACAACAAATAGCCAATGAGATTGAGGTTGATAGTGCCGAAGTTGATGTTGATGCATTATTTAATGCGGGTTTTATGAGGTTGTTAAAAGAGACAAATGAGAAAGAATGCAAAACAGAGGTGGACCGATACTTAATGGAGTCATGCGAGGACCCCACTGATTTGGAGTTTGATATATTGGTTTGGTGGAAGACTAACTCACCCAAGTATAAGATTTTATCTTTAATTGCACGAGATGTTTTAGCTATTCCCGTCTCTACGGTAGCTTCTGAATCTGCATTTAGTACCGGTGGTAGAATTCTTGATCCATTTCGGAGTTCTTTGTCTCCAAAGACCGTGGAGGCCCTCATTTGCACACAAAATTGGATACGTACAAAGCCTCAAATTGATCTTCGTGCATCAATGGATGAAATTGAGGACGTTGAATCAGGTAATAATTTAATTAATGATTATTCTGTTTGTTTAAGGTCAATTTATCTTAATTATTTTGTTTGATGACAAGTCATTGTTTAATTTGTTGTAGAGATTTTGGGTTCGTCCACCTCGACAATTACGGGAGTCGGCTTTTAGTACTAATTGGAATCAGGTAATATTTTTATTTTTTAAAGTTTCTATTTTCCATTACTATTCAATTACTAATGCCAATTTTTTGTTTGAATGCTTTATAGGAGTAGAGGCAGCCTACTAATATTTGGGTACAAGCTTGGATCTTGGAAGTTTTGGGAAGATTATGTGAAGGCTTTTTTCTGCAGATTTTGGGAAGTTGAATGTCATGTGTTTCTTTTGTAGTAATTTAAACTTTTGGCCTACTATAATATTTGGGCTAACAAGCAAGTTTTGGTTGGATTATGTGAAGGCTTGTATGAAGTGTCTATTGTAATTTGTACTAATTTAAATGCTGTAATGGGAAGATTATGTGAGAAGGTTAATTTGTATTTGGTTCTTTTCTTTGGTTTAATGTATTTGTATTAAATTCTGGTTTATTATTTATTATCTGGTTTAAAAAAATAAAGTTTATTATTTATTAAATTCTGGTTTATTATTTATTAACTGGAATTACAATTTATCAATTATGAAATGGATTGGATTGGATCCAATTGGCTCAGTTAATTGGATTGGATTGGATCAAAATCCAATCCAACTACGAAAAAATGGGACCCAAATCAGATAATCGAAACCGATTAAAAAAACCCGATCCAATCCAATTACAATTGGATTGGATTGGATTGGATTGGATTATAACTCAATATCGGTTTGGATTGGATTGCAAAATATAAAAACCGATTTTAATTGGATTGGATTCGGTTTGATCCAAATAGGCCGGTTTCGAACCGATCCACACCCCTAGTTATGCCGTCCTAATTGGGTTATCAATTGGGATGGTTCCAAACTGTCATAATTGGGCCTATCAGAATCTGAGTAGTATTAGGGACGGATAAACCGTCCCTAATACTACTTGCGAGAGCGGGAATTTTTTTTCGGGAATACCTTTTGGGATTGAAAAATCCATCCCCAATGCCATATGTAGAGCGTTCATGAATTAACATTTAGGATGGTAAAATCCGTCCCTAAAGAATTTGCGACGCCTAAAATAAGGGACGGATTTTTTTCCTTGCAAAATCCGTCATATAAACTCTTTTGGGACGAATTTTGTGCTTTTGGGGATGGATTTTTTCCGTCCCTAATAGCCATTTTTCTTATAGTGACTTTACATATTTGTTTAAGATGGAAATATATCCGCCAATTTCTTTAATGAATGTTGTTAAATTTGTCAAAATATGGGTAAGTTTTTCTTAAAGATTGGCAATGAATTTAAATTAACTAATAGAAATTTTTCTTACTTATAATTATAGTTTTTGTTTATCTTTACTGTGTATTCAAAATCCTATATTGGGAGAGCTTTGAATTGAGTTTTTATTTTGGAATTCAGGGCTTTACAAATATTTTTTTCAATAGAAGTTAGAGAAAAAGGGTTTTAAATTGTTATAGTCTTTATGAAGCTAAAGTTTCATGAATGTAAGACATTTTGCAATGGTAAATATTTTTCTCAAATAATTCTCTTATGGAATGGGTTTGTTATTGGACTTTTGAGATTTTACTCATGAGTAAACCCCTCGTAAGTTCTTTTTCTCATTTACTCACAAGAATGAATTTTATATTTTACTTAAATACGTTTTATGTATATGTATATTTGTGTTATTTTTTGACTATATATGATTAGTTTAATAAAACTTTAGTATTCCCATTTTTTTATTACTAGTGCAATTTGGCCCTCAAATTTTTGTCTTCATACCATTATCTAGCGAATGTTATATATCCCTTAACATTTGAAGGAATTCATCCCGTTAATTGATGGTACTATGTTCTTTGTCAAGACAAATATATTTCATTACATTAAATTATGATCAATTTTAAGGATTTTTCTTAAATTAACTATATATGCCATCTGGTCGAAATTTCATTAACGAGAGTGAGAGAGTAGCTACAGCGGAAATATTGCGACTTCTCAAATAAAAACCAATTTTAATTAATCCCAAATTTTAGTTAAACCTTAAGACATGCATCTAGATGATTTATCAAATAAAATATAGCATGCATGATAAAAACAAACAATTTCAGGAAAAATCCCCCAAAGGGGCAAAACCTTTTATTTTCATTATAATATTGTAACATACAATTTCGGATTATAATGAAAATACAGTGACTAAGAATTACCCTCAGGTATCGGATTCTGTAGTTAGCGGCTGGAAATATCCCTTTCCAGGAGGGCAGCAATGAATCCACACGCAACGAACCCACATGAACCTCAGTCCAATCAACAAAGGAAGAACCGCAGCACTCCTCAATGATACGCAGCCATGAAACTTTGTAGAGACTCCCTTAGCAATGACACGCAGCCCTCGGTTGCAAAGATCTCTCCACAAAGGTTTGAACAAACACAAGGTTGTGTTCTTGGGTTACCAAAAAGATTCACAAAGGTTTGGCAATTGTGTGAATCAAAACATGAGTCTTGGGACTCAAAAATATGAAGACTAGAGTAATTTGGACTCTCAAAAACGTCTTCTAAAGTCTTGCAAAACAACTCCCCCGAAGTTGGTATTTATAGGAAAAAATATGAAGAGTCCCATTTTTTTAAAACTCTAAAATTCTATCCAGCGTACAAAAAAAACAGCATTCTTTAAGGAATTTTATCTATCTTCAAAAGGTCATAACTCCTTCACCGTAGCTCGGATTGAGGTACCGTTTTTTCCAATATCTTCGTTGCGGCGAGCTCTTCAACTTTCTAGTTGACCAGACCTCCGAACTATGGATGTAAAATTACGAAAATGCCCTTGAACTCTCCTATAGTGCCTTTTTTCACTGTTTTGACTTCCCTTGCGTACCACTTGCATTAAGTCCCTAAAATCTTGGACCGTGAAGTCGTTGAGGCAGATGTGGGACATATTAATGGAGATGTTGAATGCTTGATTCCCGGAATTCGGATAGAGGCCGTCATGTGAGATCGTGAGGTGACGTGCCAAATGTAGCGGCGTACGACATACACAAATGTAACATGTTGGACATGAGAAAAAATGTCCTTACAAATATCCCCCTATGTCTATGCCGGTACATACATAAAAAATCTGAATTATCAAATATGAAATTGCCTATACAAATCTACCCTTCCATGAACCCAAAACTGGAAAAAGTACAAATGAATAGTCTCCATCGTTCGTTCTTCAAATCTTCAGGAATCTCAAATCTTTTCTCATCAGGGTGTGCAATTCAGAGATCATCAATGTAGTACCTACACACATGAGATAAAGAAAAAAATACCAAGTGACGTATTGAGTTTGAAATGAGATAAACATAGATACCAATATATGATAAGCATACGTCAAATCTCAAAACTCCCCCAAAATGATAATTATTTCTCTCCCTTTTTATGATGTCCCCAAATAGACAAATAAGAAGAATGAATCAAACAAGCAAACTCGGGGTGTCACGGTATACAAAAAATACACAAACTATTTTTGATTTTTTTTAATTTTTTATACAAAAAATAGATACCATTTTAAGAAAAAATGTAAAACATGATACAAAAATCACACCATGGATTTAAACTCAAACAACCAAGTCATGGAAACGGAATGAATGGGTGTGAACACATTCGATAGGTAAATCAACTCAATCAATCATATGTGCACGATGCATATGTGTACCCCTAACGAATGAATATCAAAAGTATCCTTAGGTGTAAACAAATTTCTTGAATTTAGATGACATCGTCTTATGCAAATCAACAAATCAGAGTCAAAGTGATTTCCACACCAATAACGTCCAAAACTATGTAGCGCATTTTCAAGCATTTCAAGGACGTGCAAACCCATTTTAAATTCTCCAACCAAACTCCCTCATATATATATATATTCTTTTAGAGGTAATCTAAATTCTCAAACTTTGGAGAATTGGTTCAAAAACCTAAATGGCCCATAATTGGCATGAAATTTTTTTTTTTTTTTATATTGCCTTTAATTTTTTTTTTTCGAGCTCTTTTAACCTCTTTGGACCTCGAATAATAAAATTCCTCAATTTTTTAGGTCCTTTTTAACGGTGACTTTTGCGCAAAGAATAGATGATTACCTTTCGCAGCCCCTCCCCGTTTTTAAATAAAGCACACAAACTCACAAAACGATTCTTATATGCACAATTTCCTTATCAAAACATTATCGCGCTTGGTTCGTTTTAAGGACAGGATTGAAGTGAAAACACCCAACCAACATGTGATAAGACAAGAACAATAATCAAACAAATCCGTGCATGTGTGCAATAAAGGAAATATGAGTCAAACATGTAGGAAGTAACACTTAATTACATCTTAATGACTCCAAACATTATAAAGCACATGGATGAATTGACATATTGTCTCAAAACACTATCAAATAGTCACATGAAAATAATGGAATGATGTTGTGACTCGGTCATCCTAAGTGTTCATCCATAAAAGGTGCAAACAAAATACAAAAATCTTTTTGGATTTTCTCAAAATTTTAACAAACTAATTTTTTTTTGTATTTTTCAAAAAATTTCAAAAAAAATATATACAAAAGGTACAAGTCATCACACTAGTAAAAATACATCATGAAACCACAACTAGTGTATGACAAACATGCAATCACAATCAACCAAAAGATTTCACATGGGGTGAATTACGTGCAAGCAAACGGGAATCGTGGACAAATAAACCATAAGCCTCTAAATCCGATTTTCTAACCCAAATTGATGTGTAACGAAGTGTGGGGGTTTTGGGAATTGAATTTATTCTTTCATTAACCTTCTTAGGTCCATTTAAAAGCTTATAACAAAAGTGCCTAAGATGACCTTGCCTACCACAATGTGTGCAAGAGTAAATCGGGCTATTTGTGCTCCCTAAAGGTGGCCCTCTCCTCAAATTTATCGGTTGCTCTCTCCGAATTTGCCTAGGTGGGTCTCTCCTAATGATCCTAGGAGGTTCTCTCACGATGTTCCTATGGGGCGCCTTTTTAACAAACTTAGGTGCCTCGTTCATAAAAATCCTAGGAGGCTCTCTCACACGTGTGGGAATGGGTGCAACATATTCTTCAAGACCAATCCCACCCCTATCCGTTTTGATCTCGACTGTGCCTAAAATCTTATCAAGTTTTTCAGGCCTAGACTCCAAATCAAATTTCACTTTACTTGAATCTTTCAATTTCACCTCAAGTTCACCTATCCTAGATTCAAGTACTAGTTTAGAATCCTCAAACTCTAAAAGATCCTTTTTCATAGTCTCCATCAACCCTCTAAGACTATCTCTCTCACCCTCGACGTACTCAAGCTTCTCTTTCAAAATTTTCTCATGTGCCCTAAGTTCTTTAATTAAAAAATCATTATTTTTTATGGCACACTCTTTCAATTGAGCATTCAATTTCAAATTTTCTTTCTTTGTTTTCAAAGTTTCAGCATAAAGTTCATTGTAAGCAGTTTGCAAGTCATGCTCATCTACACTTTCCTCCTCACTTTCATCCACACTCCCATCACTTTCACTATCATCACTAATCACACGGATGGGAAACTCTCGCCTAGAAGCATAAAAAACTTCTTCTTTCGAATCACAATCACTAAGGGTAGAAACATGTGAAATCGATTTAATTAATTTCTTCTTTAAATTTGTGGTACACTCATGTAACGTGTGACCAACACCCTCACAACAAGGACACCTCTCAGATTCGTTTTCAACAGAAGATTTAAAACAAGAGTTTGTGTGAATTTTCCAAATTTTTTCAAAAATTTGACATCGAAGATCATCAAAACCATCAAAATCCATTTTTGTGCAAAATCAGAATCAAAACACAATAACTTAGTGCAACAGGCTCTGATACCAATTTGACGACGTGAGAAGTCAAATTGTACCAAAAAAAATAAATCCTCGAAAAATCAGGATCACACGATAAATTAGCGTAACCCGCTCTGATACCAATTTGAGAGAGTAGCTACAGCGGAAATATTGCGACTTCTCAAATAAAAACCAATTTTAATTAATCCCAAATTTTAGTTAAACCTTAAGACATGCATCTAGATGATTTATCAAATAAAATATAGCATGCATGATAAAAACAAACAATTTCAGGAAAAATCCCCCAAAGGGGCAAAACCTTTTATTTTCATTATAATATTGTAACATACAATTTCGGATTATAATGAAAATACAGTGACTAAGAATTACCCTCAGGTATAAGATTCTGTAGTCAGCGGATGGAAATATCCCTTTCCAGGAGGGCAGCAATGAATCCACACGCAGCGAACCCACATGAACCTTAGTCCAATCAACAAAGGAAGAACCGCAGCACTCCTCAATGACACGCAATCATAAAACTTTGTAGAGACTCCCTTAGCAATGACACGCAGCCCTCGGTTGCAAAGATCTCTCCACAAAGGTTTGAACAAACACAAGGTTGTGTTCTTGGGTTACCAAAAAGATTCACAAAGGTTTGGCAATTGTGTGAATCAAAACATGAGTCTTGGGACTCAAAAATATGAAGACTAGAGTAATTTGGACTCTCAAAAACGTCTTCTAAAGTCTTGCAAAACAACTCCCCCGAAGTTGGTATTTATAGGAAAAAATATGAAGAGTCCCATTTTTTTAAAACTCTAAAATTCTATCCAGCGTACAAAAAAAACAGCATTCTTTAAGGAATTTTATCTATCTTCAAAAGGTCATAACTCCTTCACCGTAGCTCGGATTGAGGTACCGTTTTTTCCAATATCTTCGTTGCGGCGAGCTCTTCAACTTTCTAGTTGACCAGACCTCCGAACTATGGATGTAAAATTACGAAAATGCCCTTGAACTCTCCTATAGTGCCTTTTTTCACTGTTTTGACTTCCCTTGCGTACCACTTGCATTAAGTCCCTAAAATCTTGGACCGTGAAGTCGTTGAGGCAGATGTGGGACATATTAATGGAGATGTTGAATGCTTGATTCCCGAAATTCGGATAGAGGCCGTCATGTGAGATCGTGAGGTGACGTGCCAAATGTAGCGGCGTACGACATACACAAATGTAACATGTTGGACATGAGAAAAAATGTCCTTACAGAGAGGTGCAATAACTTGGTGGGTTTGAAAACTTTAGAAGTATTAGATTTGGGCTACCAAACAACTCAACATTTTTGGTGTTATCAATCAACTCATTTAGTGACATGTCTCTTCAATTGTATTTGACTCTTCGTCTCACTACCAGGTTGTCTCTTCCTCTCTCTTCAATCAACATTTTCACTTTTAAAATTATGTTTATAGGGATATTGTAATCATTTGGCCCGTATTATCTCATGACACTCCACTGACTCTCCATTGAACCAAACATATGTAATAGCGATAATAGAGGCAGTGATGAAGAAAAATGCTTGAATGGAAACCCGTTGGGGTTTCATATCATACGATAAACCAGACAGTATACCAAGCGCTCATGGGAAATAAAGTTCGATTACTGCCCAAAAATTTGGACCATGAATTGTATTGATAAACCATCTCTAAATGTGTAATTATCCACTAATTTTTTAATATGAAAATGATCCACTGATTTAGTCAGTACAGTTCATAGTTTAGAAGTTTTATGTTATCTCTCCTCCATAACTGTATGAAATTGAATCATTCAATTTATAAATGCAATAAACAATGGTCTTTAGTTAAAAGAAGGTTTGTTGATCTTTCTAATCATATTAGAAAAGGTTTCGTCGGCATAATTTATTTATGAAGATCTACTTAACCTAAGAAAATTTAATTATGTAAACATCTTAAAAGAAATTCCAAATACAATAGTTATGGTGAAGATACCATTCTAAAAAATGTTGAATAATTTTGGATTTATAACTTTAGTAATTAATATGAATATCATGCTAATTTTTTTATCGATGTTATATAGGCTTTAAATAACTCTTAAATGAAATACATGAACATGTACTACAAATGGACAAGAATCTAGATGACATAAAGTAAACAACTTAACGTGAAAAATGACTATCATAATGCTATCCCGCGCATCGTGCGAGTTTGCACATAGTGAGTCTTATAATCATTAAGTTTTAATTAATATAATGTATATATTATTCTTTTGCTTCACATATAATCATAAATGATGTCCTCGAGAATAAATTATATCCAACAAGCGAGATCATCCTTTGTATCTCAAAGTAAAAACATATTCACTACAAAATAGTTACCCCTAATTATGTTTTCTTTCCTATTTTACTTTAATTTTTTATGCGGTATTCTTTAAATAAACTTGAAATTTTGATGTGGGAATCATTAAAATGGGGTCTTTTATTAAAACCTAATATTTCTTTATCTCCCCCCCCCCCCCCCCTACACCCACCCACCCATCCACCCACTACAAACAAAAAAAAAGAATAAATTTTGCAAACTGAAGTTAATGGCAGAGGAAATAATGAATGATTAGTGTTTTTTTCTCTTTAGTTTTGGTTTAAACCTAATAAATTTATATTGCTCATTTAGGTTTCCTCATTTTTTAAGGCCCGTTTGGTTGTCCCGAAATTGTAAATTGGTCTATTTATAAACTATTCTATTTACAAATTGACATATTAATTGTGTTTGGTTTCATTAATGAAACGTATCATTAATTGACCCATTTTAGCTTCGATGTAAAATTTGAAATTGGAACATTTCACAAAAAATGTAAAATGCATCCATTTGAAAAAAGGAGTCACAGAAAATTCACTCAGTTGCTCTTCTTCCTCTCCCTCTCCCTCTCCCTCTCTCCCACCTCCCTCTCTCTCAATTCATTTTAAACTTTTTTCTGATTGAACCTTACATTAGTTCCAGATTCCCAAACATCACATAAAATTGGATTTAAACTCATTTTAAATCCACTTGTTTACAATTCACTCATTTATAATGAACTAATTTACATATATTCAAACAATTTGCACAATTAAATTTGTCTTACGTTTTTTAGTATAAACCAAAATGTTGGTGGAATGCCTGCTCCAAGAAAAAGCAATGATATCGAAGCCGGTGTTATAAGGTTTATTTGTCGAGCCGGGTAAAGAATTCCAATACCAGAGTATGCATTGTGTTTGTGCAAATAAATTTATTCTTCATTTTATGTACAATTTAACTCTATAAATCACGGGTCAGAAAATGTTTATATAAATGGCCCAATGACATGTCTTAATTTGGGTTCGTGGACATACACAAAATGTGTTTATTTATTGCGTTTTGCCTCAGCTACATAACATTAATTATTTCATAACAATAATGATATGTACACTAAAAATATCCTTCAAAACATTCCTAAAATGCATCAAGGGTTCGTTTGGTTGCGATGTTTTGCTATGACAAATGCCAAAAAGTTAGCAAATATGAAAATTTACCCACTTTCTGGCTGTTTGATAGCACAATTTTTCGTGACATTATTTGCCAGTGTACAACACCCTTTATGCATAAGGTGTTGGCAAACTTTTCTTACATATTTGTATGAGAAATATTTGTCAACAAATTTGCTAACTTCTTACATGTTTTAATGTTTTAAAAATTGTTTTAAATACTTGAAAAACTATTTCGAATATTTAAAAAACTATTTTCTAATGTTTTACAAAATGTTTTAAATATTATGACTATTGTAAAGAGAATGTTTTACAAATTATTTTAAAAACCGTACTATAAAAATATTGTAAAAACTATATTAAACGTTTTTGAAAAGTATTTTGAATATATTGTAAAAACTATTTTAAAGTTTTTAAAAATAATTTAAACCCCGTTTTAAATATTTAGAAAATTTGTTTTCAATATTTAGAAAACTGTTTTGTAATGTTTTAAATAAAAAAAATGTTAAGAAAATGTTTTTCAAAGTTTTTTAACAATCGTTTTATACAAATATTGTAAAATTGTTTTGAATTTATTATAAAATGTCTTTTAAACTGTTTTAAAAATAGTTTTAAGAAAATGTTATATAAAAATCTATTTTTAAAATGTGTTATTAAAATGTATTACCTAAAACATTTATTTTACCTCATTTGATTGTTTGATAGCCTAATGTGAGAAAAACAACATTTGTCTAGATAAATTTTTTCATGAAAATTTTTACCATGACAAAGTTTTCCATGGAAATATTTGGCATGGCATGAACCAAACGAACCCTAAGTGTTAGAAAATAGGGGTAGGACCCATGTAAAGTAAAGCCACTTAATGCATTTGGCACGTAACATTATCTTTTCATAAATATGAACATTTCATGTGACAATATTTAGATGTTGTTAGAGTTGTAGTAGGTAGTTCAAGATTTAATTCTTATCACATATTCCCCTCAATTTGAATTTTCAAAGTATTAATTTTAATTTATGATTAATTACACTTTGACCCCTAAAATTTTACCTTTATTTTCACTTCACCGCCCATTCTTTCATTTTCTACAATAAATACCCTAAACTTTCTAGAACGGGTTAAATTATCCCCAAATCCTAACGATGTTTTGTTTTAGGCAAAAAATGGTCATATGTGTGGCACATGAGGATATTTTTGCACAAAAATATCCTCACATGTCATTCTCATGATCGATTTTCATCCTGAACATGCCATTGTATGGGGTAATTGATCATTTTGAAAAAGTTCAAGGAGTTTAGTGTAGAAAATAAAAGTATGGGTGGTGAAGCGAATATAGAGAAAAACTTCAAGGGGTCAAAATATAATTAGACCTTTAAGTTAAGATGGGGTAGGTTACATGGGATGTGATAGTCTTTTTGTATCACTAAAACCTTTATAATGTAAAATTTATTCCTTGAAGGTGCAAAAAGAAAAAATGAGTGGGAATATAAACATCTTTAAAATAATATAAGAGAATAATCTACGGCAGAATTAGTAATTTAATTTGGGAAATACATTATGACATTATGCAAATATTATGGATTATGAAACGACTTAGTTTGTAACTCTCCCACCTGGATTTGGGCTACCGTTCAGTCAATCCAAAGATGAGTCAAGGTTTTAAGGAGGAGGAGGAAAGTCCAATTTTATTATTTAAACAAATCATTTAATTTGTACCATTTTATAAGGAACGGAACGTAATTAAATAGATTTTAATTTAAGAAATAGGTTGTAGCTTTAAGTAATTAAGTTAATTAGTAATATTTATTTAGAAAAATTTGGCTAAATCCAACAATGCTAATAATAAGGTAAATAAGCTATAAAAATCTTGTATTATTACAACAAATGGCCCAAGGCCCGAATAAAAGACTGTTTAAAGTGCCATAAATTCAAATATCCCGAAACACAATTTTTGTAAATGCCATAGTAGAGCTCTAACGACAATTCATGCCTTCTGGGGCCTTACCAGAATCCTTGCCAACATTTTACCGGAAGTACCTTGGGGTAGGGGTTTTAACATAAAATGTAGGGGGTAAGCGAACGCTCAGCAAGGTGGAAAATACTAAGCTATACGTTTTTATTAGAAAATACTATACATATAAAGTTTATTTTAGCAATTTCAAAAATGTCATTAGTTAACGAGTATAAATGCAACTACCATGCAACGCAACCAAGCGATGTTCTCATACCCACACTTATCCACTTTACACCAACTTTTCACATAATTAGAGTCCATTTAATCGTCTTTATCCACTAGTCTCCATCATACTATTTCCATTAGGTTGTCTCTCTTGCATTTTCTTAGCACGGCCTTATTTATTTATATTTTCATCATTCCATTATCAATATTATCTTTTTCTCGAAATTTAACAAATAATCGCGTACCTTCATGGGCTTAACATTTACGGTCACACTACTATATGCTCTGGCCTGTAATTTTAGGTCTTTCACACCAAGCTCCTGACCCTTCTTAATTTTTTCGCAGTTGCATCTGAACTCATATTAATGTGTTTTAATATTCTATCAAATCTTCACATTTTTCCACCGTTCTTATCATTCTAACTATTCATATTTATGTTTCACACTGTGTTCATGCCACATCACTCATTTCATCCCTTTTTCACAAAATGAGTAGTCCAATCACTAAGACCATCTAGTTTGCCAAAATTACCCCTTTGCCTTCATTTTGCCAATACTTTGTGAAAAACACATTTTCATCATTATGATATACAAAAATCCTCACTTTATGTCCAAAAATCATACTTCATCATTTTACTTCATGAAAATCACAATTCTTCATATTTCTTTAACAAGAAATACATTTAATATTTTGGAGACCATCTCACCAAAATGTCCATTTAACCTATATACTCATATGTCGTATTCAACTTCATTATTCCTCATTTTATCAACATTTTACAACATATTTAGGGGATGAATTTACCAACTATCATATTTCATCTTTAAACTCATTTTAATCTTCATTTATCATATTTATGCGCCATCTACTAACATAATACAAGATTATATACATGTGAGGATGGATTTCAACCTAAAAATCTAATAATATGAGTTCTTAACATGATATTAACATGAAATCTTTATGTCCATATTCATCATATCTGAAGATTAAAATGATAGTTATTCCTCAAAAATCCATTCAAGTTTAGTTTCCTTTAGAACTTGCATTTTTCATAGGGAAAACTTAAAAAAAACATATTAGAAAATAATTTTATAAGATTATCTACATTTTAGCATGCATCCTAGCATGTACCTTAGGTTTTAATCTTAAAAACATAGTGAGAAAACCCTACCTTGAGTTTGAAGAGGAGAAATTAAGAAATGATGACTTGAAAGCTCCTAAGACTCCAAGAAATCCTCAAGAAAGCTCCTAGAACCTCCAAAATCTCTAAGAAATACACATACTCCTTTTGAAAGCTTCAAGAACAATTCTTCAACCCATTTTTTTCCCTAGACAAAGCCTGAAATGTGTCTTACAAGCTTGAAAATAGGCTAAATAAGCCTTGGAAAGCAGGTATAAGCCTTGGAAATGGTTAGAATATTGTTGGAAATGGAGGGAGACATGGAAATAGAGGGAAAGAGAACTTGAAAATCTGATGGATAGGTATTGGAATGACCCCCAATACTCTCATCTCTCTTATTTATACCCCAAAACCACCTAGGCTTTTACTTATTGGTCTAAAAAAAACTTAACCACGTTTGATCTTCTCCACTGGGATCTTGACAAATCAAATGATCTAACAATTCTCATCGCGAAAACACATTTAGATCTATAAAAAATTGACTTTTTCAACCTCGTTCAAACGATATTAAACCTCATTCGAACGATAATACTATCTCGTTTACATGGGGTTCCAACGATGATCTAACGAGACTGGTCAAAAGTGGAAAGAATGTCATTTGATGGTCGTTTGAAGCACTATTCGAACGAGATTTGAATCTCGTTTGTAAAACTTAGCAATTTGTCCTATATAGAGAACACCTAGGGTTTGCTTTCCGTGCTTTAGCTATATAGGACTTCATCTAGTTGGACGTGAATTTTGACAAAATATTTTTGTAATTTAGTATTGTGTGTCCCCCTATCGACACCAAGCTCTCCTTGTTCATCTACATCAAATGAGATCTCGATTCAGTCCTCCCTGTCAGAAAAGGTAATTTTCAGTTTCTATGGCTCAAAGGGAATTTTTTATTTTGATAGTAGAGGTAGTAAGGTTGATAAATCTGAATTGGCTTGTCACAATTGTGGGAAACTTAGTCACTTTATTGCTGAGTGTTGGTCAAAGACACAGTCCAAGCATTCTAAACAACACAAGGCACACAAAACTAAAACTTGGGATGACTCTTCTGATTCTGAATCAGAAGACAACCAAGGAAATTCTGAACCAAATTGCCTTGCTTTTTTAGGAGAAGTTTATGACTGTTGTGGAGACGTGTACTTAGCAGGAATGACTGATTCCGAAGATGATTCTCATTCTGATTTTAATTCTGATTCTGATTCTGATGAAGTGCTTGATTTAATTGATGCTGCTAAATCTTTGTTAGCTAGTCAACCTTCTATGCTTGAAATAACTTCTCCGTTTGATGCTAATTTTTAGAGAGAGAGAGAGAGATTAAACCATATTATATTTTTGTGCCATCTTCAAATGTTGATTTCTGTCAAAACAAAAATTAAGATTAGACATCTCTCATTCTAAATCTTCACTTATGATTTTTCAAGAGTATATAATTTTAGTAAGTGAGTTCTCTCATATGTGTGTATCATTTATAGAGTGCACAGTGTGTGCAGATTGGTGTGAAATAGAATCACATGGATTACAAAAACTATACACACAACCATAGATAAAAACATATCTGAGGGCTCACAAAGAAACACAAAAGTATGTGGTAAAATCATGACACGTGTAATCCAAGCTGTTACACACTAACTGAATAAGAAATAAAACGTAATTTCAATTTTATAAAACACAGTCATTTAAAAATATTGTAAAAGCCAGTTGTAAATTACCGTTGAAAAAATAAACACACGTCGTCGTTTAAGTTAAAAAGTTAAAAACTAATTTTAGATTTTGAAAAACAAACCGTGGGCTAAAAATTCACTTAAACCGACGACGTCATTTTTAACAAAACAAAGGTGGTCAAGTCATCCACAAAAATGGGGGAACACGCATGCAGCTATTAATGGAAAATTATGACAGCTGACCGGGCAAAAAAAGTGTGTTCATGTGAGGACACAATCGTTGTGTGTTTCGCCGCCGCGATACAAAAAACCTAAGCTACTACCACACTTGACAAGCAAGCACAGCGGTAAGTCGGGTATCGTAAGAAATCCACAGGGAGTGATTAAATTTTAGATGTTAATTGTTTTAAAACTTCAGGAATAAAAATGGTGTAAAAGAAATAAGAAAAGGTGATGGGTGGTTATGGTGACAAAAGAAAAGAGAAGTTAACGCTAAATTAAAGGAAAGCGAGGATCGGGATCGCATACACACATTCACGGGCTAAACAACTACTAATTAGAATTTCGGTTCGAAAACATTTAATCAATCATTTTCAATTAAGCATAAACATCACGCAATAAGGAATTTAAGCCAAAGTTGCGAGATTAAACATTTAACGGAAAATGGTCACACGCGGATTAAATTCGGATAATCGCTATAAACACTAACGTTGCGTGACAAAGAAAGTTAAACGCATAATAATTCGACTTTTATACGCGAGGTTTCAATTAAATGCAATTTTACACGAAACCCTAACTTTCGAGGTCCAAACCCGTAAATGGCGTAAATGAAATCCCGACCCTATTTATCTAAGGGTACATAATGAATTAAACTAAATTAAACTAATTAAACTAAGAAAGCAAGAATTAAAGCATGTAAACCTAATTAACAAAGCATGAAAATTATCTATAAAGCAAGAATTAATGGAAAACAAGCTATATTAATGGTAGAGGAGATGAATAGTCAACTTACAAACCAATTAGATTGTCAATCCAAAGAGAAATGAAGAAGAACCATCCAAAACCCTAACTATTATAACCTAAAATCGTGTATGTACTGATATATGTTCTTATTACAACAAAATTGGCTTATATAGTAAGTTGGAATAAAAATAAAGAAGAAAGAAAATAAAGGAAAATATCTGCAGAAAACAGAGCATCGATCGATCGACCCCTTTGGTCGATCGATCGACCTAGGCAAAAATTCGGCAAATCAGAATGGTCGATCGATCGACTAAATGGGTCGATCGATCGATCAAGCAGGGCAGAATGCAGCAGCCTACTGCATTCCTCTTTTCTTCTTCTCCTTCTCCTCTTTTGCTTCCTTGTTTTTCCTCCGCTGAAATCGCCGTAACTTCTTCGTTATGAATCGGAATCGCGCACCGTTCATGGCCACGCGAAGATAGAGAGGAGGGCTACAACTTTCGTGAGATGTCAGGCCAGGTACCTATAATACCCCGTATTTTTATGCTATATTAATTTGGGGGTTTTGTTAAATTTAATGTGAATGATTATTTAATAAATATCCAAAAATTTAATTATGTTATAATTATTAACGTGACGAGAGTTAGTAATTATGGGAAACTTGTTGAATATTACTATTATACTATATTGGTTATATTGAATGTCATAAGTGAATTAAATGACTATTTCGGAAATTTAAGTAAGGACGTGCCCGTGTCACGTCGGGACTTATTTTGTTATATAAAAGTGAATATTTTATAAGTTGTTCGTATGGTCATTTTGAGTGCGCCAACGCGTCCGGAATGGTCGAGATAGTCAGAAAAGTGTACCCGGGGGTTTATGTTAGAAGGAAAGTCTGGAGAAAACTGATTAGAACAAAAGTTAAGAAAACATTAGGGTTCTTGATGTTTAAATGAGATTTTGGGTTGTTTAACCATGCTGAACGATGGATATACGCATGCTTAACGTTAAAAACATCTGGAAATAGGTTATTATGTTTGTAGTAGGAGTTTTGGGACGATTAGTGTTGGGAAACATTGATTTGGGTGAAGAATTTTGGTAAAACCCGTAACTGCACTTCTGCAGGATTTCGCAGACCTGCTTGATCGATCGATCGAGCCTAGAGCTTCGATCGATCGAAGGTTCGATCGATCGAGCCCCAGACCTCGATCGATCGACCCTTCCTGGCAGACTCTTATTTCCCCTTGTTGAATTAATTGAACATGATTCATCGTGAAATAATTTTGGGCTTTATGAATAAAATGTTTTAGGATATAGGAGAGACCAGTAGGACATATGATTAAGTGTTGAGAACCTTATTATGAGACGATAATTGTATCTTAAGGACAATTATTTGAAGAACGAGGAAGCTACGTAATTCAAGTGAGAGATTACGTCAAATACTTACGATAATGAATAGACGTTTACCTACTGATTTTGCTACTTGGATGGATAGAATCCACGAGTGTCACGTAACTAGTGAGAAAACCCTTCGAGTTAAGGTTAGAGACGAAACCGTGTACGTAATCATAATAATGGGAAATTAAGGATAAATGTTGTGACTATGGGTAACGGGAGGAACCTACATTAATATGATGAATGGGTATATTTATATGAGTGTGTGTACATATATTATATACATGTGAAAAACGTACCCACGCTACTTGCTATCTCTAAGATTTCCGCGCTGGGATGATCTTATCCTGTGTTACTTTATGGGGGATATTGATTCGTACCCTAGAAGTTAAAGATCCTAGGTACGGGCTATCAGATTGATAGTCGGACGGTCTTAAGAGACGTGTGGGTATGTACTGACCTCTTGGACTTGGAATCTATGCTTCGCCTCAACGTTGTTTTGTATATGTTAATACAGTTCGAGAGTGATTCCGAACTTGTATTTCCCTCTGTGTGAGCGATACGGGGATTGGATAGCTGAGTATGCCCGCACCATAGTTTAGTTGGGGTGCTGTTATATATATATATTATACGAGTAGTTAATATATATATGAGGTTATAAACTTTAAAGTGTCTACTGTGATTTGATAAGTAGAACATGGTTGTTGACTCAAATTATTAAATACTTGTTTTGAGAAAGTATAAAATTTCACGGGAACTTTATTATTTTTTTTGAAGTTAAAAATAGAGAATTTTGGGCTACTGTTGGAACATCTTTTAAAGTGGATATCGTGTATTATAAATCTTGCGAGTAACTTAAGTTAAGTTAAAGCTGTTAGAAAGACTACTATGTTAGATGCTAAAACAAACCGTTGGGAAGTTTAGTACGATAGGTGTGCACATTAGAAGAGAGGTGAGTATTTCTCAAGAGAGAGACGCACTAATATGATTTGCATTGGCCTGTATCAATTTAAATACTTGCTTAACGTATTTTAAAATCAAACACACTTTCGAGCTCTGACCCGTTTCTTTTCCTCTCTCTCTCTCTCTCTTGTATATATATATGTATATCTTCAGGTGCCCAGCCACAGGGGCGTCTTGCTTAGGATCCCTTGAGAAGAACGAGCTGCAGCTTAGGTGGGAGTTGCAGGTCACTTGAGTAGACGGCTTCTGTTATTGACTCCACTCCTATTATTCTCCTTTATTGGGCACGTGTCGCCCTTTTTATCATTTCATTTGTTGCTAGGATTTTGTATTTCATTTATTTCCAGTATTGTTCTATGGGATTTATTCAGGATGGATTTGTGGTTTTAGTTCCATTTGTTGACATTCGATTGACGAATGTATTATGTTATTTGGTTTATTGTGGTGTGATTCTTTATTGTAGAAATGTCGTTTTAATTAAAATAAATCTTTTTCTTTAATTAAAATTTGGAAATTTTGTATGGAAAAAAAAATGTTTTGACACTTAGCTTAATTATATAGGATGTTAAATTGGAAAAATTATTTTTATCGACAGTGATGCTGAGAATGAACCAACTGTTTACCTTGATTTAATTTAATAAAGGAGTGATCGCCCGGTATTTAATTAGGCGGGGTGTCACAGGTGGTATCAGAGCATCAGGTTCTAGAGTCCTTTAGGATCTGTGCGACCTATTATGTTTCAGCGTTGCTTTCTTTGATATAGAGCCCTACTACTAGGAATGTTGTGTCTATCTCTATACTTTGGAGTTTCGTACTCCTGCGATTTGGTTATTTGAATGATGAACTCATCCAAATTTACTTAAATTTTCAGATGGATCGTCAAGAAGAACTAGCTAAGACGATTAAGGGAGTCATCGAGCAAGATCGACTCACACCTCAGGTATCCCCAGGGAGAGTATCAACCGCCGAGTTAGCAGGTATCGTGGCACAAGCAGTTACCACTGCAGTTCTACAATACCAAGAACGCAGCCTACAACTTAAAGGAGGCAAAAAACCTAGAGAGGTTAACCTAGTGCATGTGACTGACGTTGGGAACTGTGTGAAGGCACCGAATCTGCGACAACAAAACAATCAAGATAGAGTCAGTACCAGTAGCAACGAGATTTATGTACTGAGACAAAAGTGTCAGGGACAACGAAGCCAGGTTCAGAATGAAATCACCAAGAGGTGTTTCGGTTGTGGAATGGAGGACCCCAAACGTAAATCTTGTCTGAATCAGACTGGGGATAAACTACAACCTGACCGGCAAAGAATTTTGAAACTCTGCTATAAATGTGTACAACCAGATCACAAGTGGATGGATTGTCCTCGCCCTGACATAGTTTTTCCGCAGATTTCCCCTCAAGGCCAGCAAGACCAGGGAAAAAGAGAGGCTAGTCAATACCGTAAGGAAGGAAAGCAGTTTCGGGGGAGGTGTTTCCAATGTGGCAGGAATGACCATAGGCGTCAAAATTGTCCAGAGAAGAATAGGGCCCCACAACAGGAATGTGCTGACAATGTACCTCAGAAGCCAACTCCGCCACCTTTTCCAACAGCCTCAGTTCAGCAGAGAAAGCTACAGGGCAAATGTGTCTATAATTTCCCACAGGCAGCAACCCCGCAGGCGCCACCCGCGGTTGAGGGTATGTTTTTCTATCCATGTTACCATGAGTCGAGATTTGTTTGTTACGAATGCAACGCACTATTTTATAAGCTAATTTTTATGCGAAAGCCTTAGGGTTGTTAGCCACAGCAGTGAGCTCAGTGACGTGTGTAGACTCACCATCTTGGGAGTGGGTCTTTTATTTTCTTTATATGTCCGTGAGTGGGGGTAGAGATTGGTAGCTAAGTATTACCTGTATATATGTTAGTCTTAGACATACATTAGCTTAATGTTATATTCAGTATGGATTGGCTCGCCGCTTATAGAGCCATGATTATCTACTTCGGTGGAGCATTATTTTTGCCATTTCGGGGCAAGAGATGTTTGTAGTGGCGATGCCTCGCCCAGAGGGAGGTTCAACCGCTCATTGGTATTACATAGAGGAGGATACCTCTAAGGAGGTTGTGATTCCCTTAGATTCGATCCCTGTTGTCAGGGAGTATTCCGATGTGTTTTCGGAGATACCTGGCCTACCGCCCAGTCGTGAGATAGACTTTGTTATAGATTTATTGCCAGATACGAGACCTATAGCACGCGCACCGTACCGTATGGCTCCGGCAGAGATGCGAGAGCTACGAGATCAGATTGAGGAGCTGTTAGGTCAGGGCTTCATTCGCAGAAGTACCTCACCTTGGGGCGCTCCAGTTTTGTTTGTGAAGAAAAAGAAATGGTTCACTAAGATTGTGTGTGGACTACCGGGAATTGAACAAGGTCACGATACGGAATAAGTATCCGTTGCCTCGAATCGATGATCGGTTCGACCAGTTGAGGGGAGCGAATTTCTTTTCGAAGATAGATCTGAGGTCGGGGTACCATCAGCTACGTATTAGGGAGCAGGAGGTTTCAAAGACTGCATTCTTGACGAGATATGGGTCTTACGAGTTCAGAGTGATGCCGTTTGGCCTCACTAATGCCCCAGCCGTATTCATGGACTTAATGAATCGAGTGTTCAGAGAGTTCTTGGATCAGTTTGTCATTGTCTTCATAAATGACATCCTGATATATTCCCATTCCGAGGAGGAGCATGCCGAGTACTTGAGGCAGGTTCTTCAGACTCTGCGAGAGCATCAGTTGTATGCTAAGTACGAGAAGTGTGGATTCTGGTTGCGAGAGGTACAGTTCTTGGGCCATGTTGTTTCTGAGCAAGGGATAGCGGTTGACCCGAGTAAGGTATCAGCAGTGAGGGAGTGGGGACAGCCCACGACACCGACAGAGGTACGTAGTTTCTTGGGGTTAGCCGGATACTACAGGAGATTTATTCGGGGATTCTCCAAGATAGCGGGTCAGTTGACGAATTTGACTCGCAAAGGGGTACCGTATGTTTGGGATGATGCTTGTCAATTAGCTTTCGACGAACTGAAAGACAAGCTTACTTCAGCACCAGTCCTTGCCTTACCGAAACCGGGTGTGGAGTACCTGGTTTACACTTATGCGTCTTTACGGGGACTTGGAGGAGTACTCCAGCAGGAGGAGAAGGCTATAGCTTTTGCTTCCCGAAAGCTTAAGCCGCATGAGGAGAATTACCCCACCCACGATCTGGAGTTAGCAGCGGTTGTATTTGCATTGAGGATATGGAGACACTATCTATTGGGCGAGAAATTCTGTTTGTTCACAGACCATGAATCACTGCAGTACCTGTTCACTCAGCGAGAGCTGAATACGCGTCAGCGCAAGTGGTTAGAGTTTGTGAAAGATTACCAGTTCGATACAGTATCATCCGGGGAAGGCCAACATAGTTGCTGATGCGTTGAGCCGTAGACCGGTAGAAGATGTAGCGGACGTCTGGAAAGCAAAGTGGAAAGATCTGGGTCACCAAGACGCCGTAGCACGTTCTTTCATATCCGTGATGTCAGTCACACCCGAGATTGTTACGAGGGTGATACAGGCACAGACCACAGACCCGTTTTGCCAGGAGCAGATTGTGCTACTTTTAGCCGAGGGTGCCGAGTCCTATTCTGTTAGTTCCGATGGAGGTTTGCGGTTTAATGGGAGATTAGTGGTTCCAGAAGGAGCAGAGTTACGTCATGAAGTGATGACTCATTCTCATGGGTCCCAATTTGCAGTGCATCCGGGAGGCGATAAGATGTACCAGGATATGAGGCGACAATACTGGTGGAGCGGGATGAAGAAGGACATTGCTGAGTTTGTGGCCAAGTGTTCTACCTGCCGGCTGGTGAAGGTAGACCACCAGAAACCGTCAGGATTGCTCCAACCATTGGAAGTACCCGCGTGGAAGTGGGAGAGTATTTCCATGGACTTCATTACAGGGTTGCCTACATCACAGAGGGGCCACGATTCTATCTGGGTGATTATAGACCGTTTGACCAAGGTGGATCATTTTCTGCCGGTGCGGACAGATTATACCACGGGTCAGTATGCTCAGTTGTTCATCGGGGAGATTGTAAGATTACACGGGGTGCCCCTGAATATTGTGTCCGATAGATACAAGATTTTCGTGTCGCGTTTTTGGGAAAGCTTTCAGGAGGCTATGGGTACTGAGTTGAGGTTAAGTTCAGCTTATCACCCACAGACAGATGGGCAGACAGAGCGTACTAATCAGATGTTAGAGGATATGCTACGCATGTGTGTTCTTGATTTTGGAGGAGGTTGGGAGCCACACCTTCCACTGGTGGAGTTTGCTTATAATAACTCTTATCAGTTCACGATTGGTATGGCTCCATTTGAGGCTTTGTATGGCAGGCCTTGTCGTTCCCCAACTTGTTGGCTTGAGGTGGGGGATGACAAGTTGCTATGACCAGAGGTGATTCAGGAGACCTCTGCGAGGATTGAGATGATCAGGGGTCGCATTCGAGTAGCCCAGGACAGACAGAAGAGCTATGCCGATGCGAAACGGTTCTTCAGGGAGTTTAATGTGGGGGACCAAGTGTTACTGCGTGTGTCTCCAATGAAAGGAGTGATGAGGTTCGGGAAGAAGGGAAAGTTGGCTCCGAGGTACGTGGGACCATTTCCCATCATAGAGAGGATTGGGCCAGTTGCATACAAATTGGGACTGCCGGAACATTTACATCGCATTCACGATGTATTTCACATCTCGTCGTTGAGACGATACCTTCGAGATGATATGGCCCATACTCACATCGCGATAGAGGAGATCGACTTACAGCCTAATAGCTCTTACGAGGAGAGACCAGTGGCTATTCTAGACTATAGTGAGAGGAGATTGAGGTCGAAAATAGTTCCACTTGTGCGAGTTCAATGGGAGCATCATAATGTGGAGGAATCCACTTGGGAGCGTGAGGCAGATATGCGCGAGAGATATCCAGATTTGTTCTTATCCGGTATGCCTTATTTTCCGAATTTCGGGACGAAATTCCGTTATTAGGAGGGAAGTATGTAATACCCCGTATTTTTATGCTATATTAATTTGGGGGTTTTGTTAAATTTAATGTGAATGATTATTTAATAAATATCCGGAAATTTAATTATGTTATAATTATTAACGTGACGAGAGTTAGTAATTATGGGAAACTTGTTGAATATTAATATTATACTATATTGGTTATATTGAATGTCATAAGTGAATTAAATGACTATTTCGGAAATTTAAGTAAGGACGTGCCCGTGTCACGTCGGGACTTATTTTGTTATATAAAAGTGAATATTTTATAAGTTGTCCGTATGGTCATTTTGAGTGCGCCAACGTGTCCGGAATGGTCGAGATAGTCAGAAAAGTGTACCCGGGGGTTTAGTTTGAGTCTCGGGGTGTTTTTAGGCCTAATTAGTGACCCGGGAGGGCATTTTGGTCATTTTACAAAATAGGGTAATTAAACCCACGAATTTCAGCCATCCTTAGCAGCCATTTAAGTCAGCCTTTTAGGGTTAGAACATTCAGAACACTAGAACGACCATTGGAGTAGAGAGGAGAGAGCTCTCAAGGTGATTCAAGGCCAAAACACCACCAATCGCACCACCGCCACCACCAACGCGTAGATCGCGAGGAGGAGAACGCAACCACACCAATATCAGCAGGAAACCAGACCTCTGAAATCCCAGGCAAGTGTTTAACTTGCGTATTTTCGTTGGTGCAATATTCATATTAGCGTAGGAATGATTAGGAGTGTAAACAATGGAAGAAAACCCCAAATTTTGATAGGAATTTGCATGTAGAAAACATTATAACCATATTCTGGAAATAGTATGTGAAGTAGATGATTAACCCACGAATTTTGATGTTATGTTAGAAGGAAAGTCTGGAGAAAACTGATTAGAACAAAAGTTAAGAAAACATTAGGGTTCTTGATGTTTAAATGAGATTTTGGGTTGTTTAACCATGCTTAACGATGGATATACGCATGCTTAACGTTAAAAACATCTGGAAATAGGTTATTATGTTTGTAGTAGGAGTTTTGGGACGATTAGTGTTGGGAAACATTGATTTGGGTGAAGAATTTTGGTAAAACCCGTAATTGCACTTCTGCAGGATTTCGCAGACCTGCTTGATCGATCGATCGAGCCTAGAGCTTCGATCGATTGACCCTTCCTGGCAGACTCTTATTTCCCCTTGTTGAATTAATTGAACATGATTCATCGTGAAATAATTTTGGGCTTTATGAATAAAATGTTTTAGGATATAGGAGAGACCAGTAGGACATATGATTAAGTGTTGAGAACCTTATTATGAGACGATAATTGTATCTTAAGGACAATTATTTGAAGAACGAGGAAGCTACGTAATTCAAGTGAGAGATTACGTCAAATACTTACGATAATGAATAGACGTTTACCTACTGATTTTGCTACTTGGATGGATAGAATCCACGAGTGTCACGTAACTAGTGAGAAAACCCTTCGAGTTAAGGTTAGAGACGAAACCGTGTACGTAATCATAATAATGGGAAATTAAGGATAAATGTTGTGACTATGGGTAACGGGAGGAACCTACATTAATATGATGAATGGGTATATTTATATGATTGTGTGTACATATATTATATACATGTGAAAAACGTACCCGTGCTACTTGCTATCTCTGAGGTTTCCGCGCTGGGACGATCTTATCCTGTGTTACTTTATGGGGGATATTGATTCATACCCAAGAAGTTAAAGATCCTAGGTACGGACTATCAGATTGATAGTCGGACGGTCCTAAGAGACGTGTGGGTATGTACTGATCTCTTGGACTTGGAATCTATGCTTCGCCTCAACGTTGTTTTGTATATGTTAATACAGTTCGAGAGTGATTCCGAACTTGTATTTCCCTCTGTGTGAGCGATACGGGGATTGGATAGCAGAGTATGCCCGCACCATAGTTTAGTTGGGGTGCTGTTATATATATATATATATATATATATATATATATATATATATATATATATATATATTATACGAGTAGTTAATATATATATGAGGTTATAAACTTTAAAGTGTCTACTGTGATTTGATAAGTAGAACATGGTTGTTGACTCAAACTATTAAATACTTGTTTTGAGAAAGTATAAAATGTCACGGGAACTTTATTATTTTTTTTGAAGTTAAAAATAGAGAATTTTGGGCTACTGTTGGAACATATTTTAAAGTGGATATCGTGTATTATAAATCTTGCGAGTAACTTAAGTTAAGTTAAAGCTGTTAGAAAGACTAGTATGTTAGATGCTAAAACAAACCGTTGGGAAGTTTAGTACGATAGGAGAGACGCACTAATATGATTTGCATTGGCCTGTATCAATTTAAATACTTGCTTAACGTATTTTAAAATCAAACACACTTTCGGGCTCTGACCCGTTTCTTTTCCTCTCTCTCTCTCTCTCTTGTATATATATATGTATATCTTCAGGTGCCCAGCCACAGGGGCGTCTTGCTTAGGATCCCTTGAGAAGAACGAGCTGCAGCTTAGGTGGGAGTTGCAGGTCACTTGAGTAGACGGCTTCTGTTATTGACTCCACTCCTATTATTCTCCTTTATTGGGCACGTGTTGCCCTTTTTATCATTTCATTTGTTGCTAGGATTTTGTATTTCATTTATTTCCAGTATTGTTGTATGGGATTTATTCAGGATGGATTTGTGGTTTTAGTTCCATTTGTTGACATTCGATTGACGAATGTATTATGTTATTTGGTTTATTGTGGTGTGATTCTTTATTGTAGAAATGTCGTTTTAATTAAAATAAATCTTTTTCTTTAATTAAAATTTGGAAAGTTTTGTATGGAAAAAAAAAATGTTTTGACACTTAGCTTAATTATATAGGGTGTTAAATTGGAAAAATTATTTTTATCGACAGTGATGCTGAGAATGAACCAACTGTTTACCTTGATTTAATTTAATAAAGGAGTGATCGCCCGGTATTTAATTAGGCGGGGTGTCACAGTACCCAAGCTGTGAAAAGACTAAAATGCCCTTGCGCGTGCAATTGTGTACGGAACTTCACCGGAATGCATCCGAACTTCATACTAAGCATCCAAATACCTACAAAAGCTCAATTAACCCCTGCAAAACATGTTAACATAGAAATCCGAGGCTGTCTAGTTAACGAGCATAAATATAGGGATTAAGATACCCGAGGGGGCTAATAACGCGTAGGTTAACAGGTGAAATACGCAATATTTGCGTCGTATCACACCCCCTAACTTACACATTGCTAGTACCTAGCAATGAAATAGGAAAAAAACAAGAACTACAAGAAAACCAAAAGCAAGAGACAAGTACAAAATGGGATGAAAAATCAATAAAAAGATAAGGCCACTTTCGCGGGCGAACGATTGCATTTAGCATATGCAATAAGCCGTAAAACCCCTAGGTTACCCTAGTGGACGAGTGTCGTCTCGTGAGGGTTTTCAGGGATGAAACCCACAAACATCATATAGTTTCCTCAAAATATGCCCAACCCAACATGCGACAAACTCAACAACAACGAAAAAGATTTCAAACATGTTATTAGCACATTGAACGAATTCAAACAAAAGTCCGTTGTTATTAACAGGTTGAAAGCACCTCATAGAATTGAAACTTTAAAAGTGGGAGGGGGGAGAGCAAATGCGAAATATGATTTGGCAAAAAACTTATATAAATCGGATACTAATCAAAGCAAACATACATTCAATCCTCACGGGCATTACGCTCAACAAATGAAATCACTCTGAATGGGAGGTAATACACGGGATATGCGGGCATAAAGAGTAAATGTAAATGGAAACTAGGCCGCACACATGTCACAAACGAAGAACGCTATATATAAAATGAAAAACTGTAATCTCAATAAAAGGATACCGCACACTAAAAGAGGCGAAATGCATTTTCACAGATTATCACAACTATTATGACTTTTAAATTAAATGCACCCTAAGATCACATAGGACTTGAATAGGGTTGTAATGTAGGTTTGGGGTTAAGGTACGAAATGAAAGGTATATGTACGGATTCAAAGTGTTCGGAGATGAAAACTTGGAATAATGGGAAGGATGAGGGCAATATCAAAATTGGAAAACAAGTTCCAAAACAAGCATTAAATGTAGCATCTGGAGAGTAATCAAAGCTTATTGAACTATACACAACATATACGACTTTCTCTTTCTTTTCTTTTCTTCTTTTTCTCATTTTCTCTTTTGTTTTCTTTTTGCTTTTTGCTTTCTCTTTTTCTTCACTTTTTCACTTCTTTCTTTTCTTTACTTATCAAACTCTCATATGCCTAAATTGCAACCGACATCATAACAACAACATTCAATCCCAAGTAACATTCCAAACAAAGGTATGGAAGGTGTATGTATGGCTTAAAACTCCAATTTGGAGTTGTTTATGGGAATTTGGGTTATGAAAAGAAAGGTTATATTTAGGATCAAAGGGGTTGACTAGGGAAATCATATATGGGTGAGGTCAAGGTCAATATGGGTGATATAACAAAGATGGCCTATGATCATTTCACAAAGTTTACGCAATTCTCAAGTCAAAACAATATATGAAAATCATGATCAAGTAACACATTTCAAGCATGAACTCAATTAATGAACGGTCAAATGAAAGAATAGAGAGATTACCGACGAATTCAACGTTTTCAAAGAGAAAAGAATAGTGTATAACACTCACAAACGACGAAAGGTACAAAGCTTACTCGGTGTAAGTATATACAATGCAACAAAATATTATCGAGTTATAAAAATCTTAAACCAAATCAATAGAACAAGGGAAGTGCATATGTTCATGGGATAAAGTTTAATTCATGAAGTTATTCACAATATCAATGATTTGAGGACTAAAGTCCAATAACTTCTAAAATCGAGAACATGCATCATTGAGTTGTCTATTGGGTCGAGCAATTATTAAAATTTATCACTGGAAACAAGGCAAAATGCCCAACAAAGGAGAAAAAAGAAAGAAAATATTTGTGAACATTTTCAAATTTTTCACAAAAAGTCATACTTAGTAACTAAATGTGAGCAAATCCATGGACTACACATGAAATGGATAGAATATCCTACACCCCCTAACTTAAATGTTGCATTGTCCTCAATGCGCATTAAGAACACAACATAAACAGAGGAAAAGAATGATATTACCCAAAATTGGAGCGATCTCCATAAGCGCGAGTCCAAAGGAATCTACAAAACAAGTTAGTACCGAGCATAGCAAAAACAAATAACAAAAAGTTAACTAATTACACTAGACTAAATTAAAAGGAAAGAAAAATAGGAAAGAAAGAAAATTAAAAAGCTAACTATTTACAACCTACTATTTAGGCTTCACACTAACTATACACTAGAAGTCTAAATAGTCGAGGGTCCACCCAAAAAGGTATTTGACTTTGAAAGATCAACGGTGGACCCTCCAAAGCGAACATGCCTCCCGAAAGATATGAATTCCGTTTGAACAACGGAAGGCATGTGGGTGGTGAAAAAAGTGAACCATCGCCAATTTGAAATTTTGGGCGGACGATGGGGGATTTGGATACTACGGGGGAAAGGTACACTTGAGGTCCAAGAAAAATTGACTCATCTCCCAAAGATTTTACAAATGGAATGGGAGATGGTGCACACATCGGGATAACATCCATCGAAAACAAATCCGGCAAGGAGTCCTCATCGGCAAAAAGTGTAGAAGTTTTAAAAGTTTCTACCGACTCATAGGAATCAACCGGTAATTCTAATGGTTCAATGACGGAAAATGTATATGGTAATGAAATAAATTCAATATCCGTCAACATATCATCGGAAGGAGATTGAATTTCGGGGGAGAGAGATGCACACTCGATGATAAATTCTTCGAAAAATTTAGGTGAAACACAAGTTTCCACCTCCTCGTTGTTTTGTGCATAAGAATTCATCTCATCGCAAAGTGCACCAAGTCTCATTCCAACATCATTTAGGCTTTCCAAACCTTGGGAGTAAAGAAGCAAAGTTTCTTCCAAAGAAGGCTTCCTCGGCTCAAGAGCCTCGGACTCCTCATTTGGTTGAAACTCGTCTTCGAAAGTAATGAAATGAAAATCGTCATTGGATTCGAATAATGAATCCAACTCAAGCTCCCAATAACGATTTTCATTCCGATAAATGTTTTCAAGTCTTTCATTTTCAAGAAAATCTTGAAAATGGAAAACTTGAAAACTATCCCCAAAGTATGAATCATTAGAATAACCGTAATAACTATAATAGTAGGACATGATTACCTCGTTGTTTGTAGATGGAGAATCCGAGCAAGAAAGTGAGCAACCGCGAATCAAAGTTTCTTAGCGCTCAAGTATGCTATCCTGCAAAAAAGGTTAAAACAAAGAATACAAATACAAAAGGAAAAATACTACGAAATAATAAAACAATTACAATCTAAAACACACTCCCCGGCAATGGAGCCATTTTGTGACCGGGCGGAAAAAGTGTGTTCGTGTGAGGACACAATCGTTGTGTGTTTCGCCGCCGCGATACAAAAAACCTAAGCTACTACCACACTTGACAAGCAAGCACAGCGGTAAGTCGGGTATCGTAAGAAATCCACAGGGAGTGATTAAATTTTAGATGTTAATTGTTTTAAAACTTCAGGAATAAAAATGGTGTAAAAGAAATAAGAAAAGATGATGGGTGGTTATGGTGACAAAAGAAAAGAGAAGTTAACGCTAAATTAAAGGAAAGCGAGGATCGGGATCGCATACACACATTCATGGGCTAAACAACTACTAATTAGAATTTCGGTTCGAAAACATTTAATCAATCATTTTCAATTAAGCATAAACATCACGCAATAAGGAATTTAAGACAAAGTTGCGAGATTAAACATTTAACGGAAAATGATCACATGCGGATTAAATTCGAATAATCGGTATAAACACTAACGTTGCGTGACAAAGAAAGTTAAACGCATAATAATCTGACTTTAATACGCGAGGTTTCAATTAAATGCAATTTTACACGAAACCCTAAGTTTCGAGGTCCAAACCCGTAAATGGCGTAAATGAAATCCCGACCCTATTTATCTAAGGGTACATAATGAATTAAACTAAATTAAACTAATTAAACTAAGAAAGCAAGAATTAAAGCATGTAAACCTAATTAACAAAGCATGAAAATTATCTAAAAAGCAAGAATTAATGGAAAACAAGCTATATTAATGGTAGAGGAGATGAATAGTCAACTTACAAACCAATTAGATTGTCAATCCAAAGAGAAATGAAGAAGAACCATCCAAAACCCTCAAAACCCTAACTATTCTAACCTAAAATTGTGTATGTATTGATATATGTTCTTATTACAACAAAATTGGCTTATATAGTAAGTTGGAATAAAAATAAAGAAGAAAGAAAAGAAAGAAAAATATCTGCAGAAAACAGAGCATCGATCGATCGACCCCTTTGGTCGATCGATCGACCTAGGCAAAAATTCGGTAAATCAGAATGGTCGATCGATCGACCAAATGGGTCGATCGATCGATCAAGGAGGGCAGAATGCAGTAGCCTACTGCATTCCTCTTTTCTTCTTCTCCTTCTCCTCTTTTGCTTCCTTGTTTTTCCTCTGCTGAAATCACCGTAACTTCTTCGTTATTAATCGGAATCGCGCACCGTTCGCGGCCACACGAAGCTAGCGAGGAGGGCTACAACTTCCGTGAGATGTCGGGCCAGGTACCCAAGCTGTGAAAAGACTAAAATGCCCTGCGCATGCAATTGTGTACGGAACTTCACCGGAATGCATCCGAACTTCATACTAAGCATCCAAATACCTACAAAAGCTCATTTAACCCCTGCAAAACATGTTAACATAGAAATCCGAGGTTGTCTGGTTAACGAGCATAAATATAGGGATTAAGATACCCGAGGGGGCTAATAATGCGTAGGTTAACGGGTGAAATACGCAATATTTGCGTCGTATCAACAACTATCATAGCTGGTACAAAACAAACCGAGATCAGTTTTTAAAATAACCCAAGGGCTTGTCAAAACGGCGTCAACTTTTAAAGCTAAAAACTATACACTAACAATTAATGGCCAAAATCATATATATATTAAAGATTATGCAAGACCCTGACCTCCATGTATTACACGACAACGCCAACTGTTAAAGCAAGGGTCAAATCGCAACCGACAAACGATTTCACCAACAGGTAAAAGAACAAAAACAGTGAGCTGTTTTAACATATAAACATACACGCATGCATACCAACATATAATCATAACACATATATTATATAGCATACATATATATAACGTATATAAACATACAAGCCAGCTAGAGGACAAGACGCATAAGGCTAGATAGAGGAGATGGCCAACAGCTAAGGAAAAAGCCACATGCCAACTAATTAACATATAATATGTAAAATCTTATGAATGGGACAAGCCTTAAAAAAATTCCAACACCAAAGGCTAAGGGGGTCAAGTCGTGGCCAGTTTTGACCGCTAAGGCCAAAGACCTGCTAAGGCAAGGCATACAAGCATACATCTTACCATGAATATTATATACATATTAACATACAACTATTTTAATAACAAAAAAAAACTGTATGCATGTATGTATAATATATATATATATATATATATATATATATATAACCGGATATGCTAATCAGTTAAAGTGACAAAAGAAAAGGGGATCCACGCATATATATAATATATATATAATACAAGAATATATACGCATATAACAGATATATTAAAAGCATGCACAAACGTTTTTTTTTCTCATACTAAACAAAAAAAATCCCTTTTTAACTTCAAAAAATTATTTCTGTAAATTTTAAAAAAAAAATATTTAGCGACAAAACATTATTTCCAAAAATATTTTTCTTATAAAAATTTCAAATTAAAATTTTGAACTCAAAAAAAAATTATTATGACGAAACCAAATATTATCATAAGATATGATAAACAAAATGTAGATGCAACGTGGTGTCGTGTCCTACGTGACAAAAATTCCTATGAGCCATAGAAACTGAAAATTACCTTTTCTGACAAGGCAGACTGAATTGAGATCTCATTTGATGTTGATGAACAAGGAGAGCTTGGCGTCGATAGGGGGGACACACAATCCTAAATTACAAAAATATTTTGTCAAAATTCATGTCCAACTAGATGAATTCCTATATAGCTAAAGCACGGAAAGCAAACCCTAGGTGTGCTCTATATAGGGACCTTCAAACTCCCCCATTGGACTAATTTTGACAAAACCCTTGAGTACATCAAATGATATACTAAGGTAAAAGAATTCCTAATATGTCCTATATAAAAGAATATCTAACTACCCATCCTAAAAAAGAAAAGACACAACTCATGACGACCGACGAAAATACCTGCAAAACATAAATACATTTTCTACCGAGAAATCAAGTTAGTAGCATTTGCTCTATCAAAATATTAAAAGGACAGAATTAAATGAGCAGGAAATTATAAGACAGGATATGTATGAAGAATATCAACAACACAAGACTAGAATATGTACTCAACTCTCCCCCATTTTGACTAAATTAGACAATGGTAAGAAGAAAGAAAAAGTAAGTGTTCATAATCTGCAAAATAAGCGTCTCCTACATTAAACATGGCTTTAAGAGATACGGTTATTAGCGGATACCTTTATCCTAAAACCTCGGAGATCTAGTAATCAAGATGCAGAATAAACACAAGCAAAACATTCAAGTACAATCTTTCCAATCAAATGTTGAAGTTACTTCTAAACAAGAGTCATCATAAGGCATAGACAACATATTAACAAGCTAAAAATCACAAGCAATAGAAGGAACTACGTTAATTTTTTTATGAGTTTTTGGAGCATTAAACTAGTACGAATATTCATTGGCGTTACAATACTTGGAAACTCCATTTTGTTTAAACTCACTGTAACACCCCGCATTTTTCACGCATTAAATATTTAATTAATTCGGGAATTAAAAAATTACTTGTGAGTCGTAATTTAATTGAATTAATTAGGGGAATTTTATTTAAATATTAATCGAGGAGTAAATGGTTAATATTTACAGAAAGTTATTTACTAGTGAATAGTAATTATTTATTTAAGTCATTTCGAGTATTAATGACAGGGTATGCACTTATCTCAACCGGGAGTCAGTATAGACTAAAGGGGTGAGGGGATAAATATTTTATAAATTAATTCGGATGCCAATTCTGAGTGTACGGTTGAGTCCGGATGGGCCGAGATAGTCAAAAAAGTGTACCCGGGGGTAATAAACGGGTCACGGGGAGTTTTAGACATAGCCGGGCCCACACGGGGGCATTTGGGTCACTTGGACTTGCCCCATTAGGCAAAAAACGGGATTAGGTAAATTAAGGAATTGGCAGGAATGATAAAATAGCTGATAGGGTTTTAGAAAAGGCTAAGTGTATTAAGAAACCTAATAGCAGTTAAGGGCAGCTTTGGGATCACTAGAGAGCTAACAAGGATCGTCTTTAACCTTGGAAATTCATCTCCGAATCAGACACTACGAAACCTAAGGCAAGTGGATAACTTGCAATAGTATTGAATCCGTTTTTTTGAAATTCATATTCATGTGATGTGTTTGAGAAAAATTTATTTTGGGTGTTAATGGCATAAACATGAGGTTTTGAAAAATAAGGATCTGATTTACGAATTTGAATGAGGATTCTTGTAGAAATCTGATATTATAAATTGATACATATCTGGTAGGATGATATCTGGATAATTAGAAACGAATTTGGTGAAGGGATTTGGGATGTAAATGTGTAAGGAATCAAAGATGGATATTTACCCAAATTCAGAAATTGTAGTTAATGGACGAATTAATGATGTTGGTGGACATTCTGGAGGTCCCTAATAAGGTTTCTAACATGTATTAATGCTAAGAGGGCTTGAGGTTACTGGTAGAAGGAATTAGGTTTTGACAATTTTCGTCCATGGCTGGTTCTGTCTTCGCGAAGAAGACGAAGACCTGCTCGATCGATCAATCGAAGGTCTAGGGTCGATCGATCGAAGGTCGGCAGATTTTGGCAATTTTGCCCAGTTATGTATATAAAAGAGAATTTATATAATAAATCTTTATGTAATTAATTATGGGAAAATAAATACATGAGTTTAAACCTAATTAATCATGAGTAAAGTTAATTAGGATTTGAGGGATTTTTGGGTGTCACGTAATGATTAAAAATTCGGGAGTCGGGAATTTAGACTCGGGTGAGGTTATTTCGGACTACGAGAGTAAGTCCAATTTTATGGTGAGGGCGACACCAAAGGTGACTTAATTAATTAATGTGCGAATTAATTAATAATTAGAGTGGGCCATAAACTCTTAATAAATTAAATGGGCTTATGTTACGGGTTTTGTACATGGTGTAGCCGGGAGGTTTTATATATATGTATACGGAGTGTGGTAGTATATATATATATATATATATAGTGTGTGTGCATTAATAATCAGTTATTGAATATTATTATTATGTACTCTAGTGCTATAGGGGGAGGTTGCGTGCAGTGGATGATACCCCTAGCTTGAGGAGTAGGGCGAGTATAATCCCAGGTCATAGCGTCCGTTGTATGGGTGAGGGGTATCTCACTTTCAGGGAAGGAATATGACTGCCTCCAAATTCGTATGTTAAACTAAGTTAGTGAGAGAATCTAACTTGGATAACTAGGTTACGTGAATACACCTAGTGGGATAGCACTTGGAAAAATTTATATTTTGTGAGTATTCTTACTCGGTCGAAAGTTTGTATTAAATGTTATTTCAGTATGTTTGTGAATACTGTAATATGATTAAATATATAATTAGTTAAATAATTATATAGGGATAATTAATACATAGTGAAAAATGTATTATGTGCATAACAGGTGTGAATGTTATATGAAATTAAAAGGAGTAATGATTCGATTAAGTTGACGTTTATAATAACTTAAAAATCATGGATTAAGGCACACTCGGTTAGAGTAGGTAAAATTCAAGGGTTACAATAAGCATTGGGTCAAGAGCGTAGGACTTAGTAAATTAAATGGAAGCGTTAGTAGTGCACATTAGAGGAGGGGTGAGGAAGTCCTCAAGAGAGTGCGGCACTAACTCAAATATGAAGAGCATGCATATTTATTTATTACTGCAAGTTAATCATTTGTTAAATGTTTTCAAATGTTTTTGGGTACTAACCCTTGCTATAAATTTTTTTAAAACCTTTTAGGTGTCCAACCACAAGGGCGCCAAGCTTGACTCTATTCCAGGTATCCTTGCTGCAGCACATGTGGATGTTGCGGGGTTTTGATAAACGCCTCCTTCTTTCATTCCTGTAGAGACTTTATAGTAGTTATCTGAGCTTGTCGCTCACAGTTCATTTATCAGTAGTAGACTTGTTGTGATGTTTTCTGATATTTACTTGTATTGGATATTTGGACCGATGGTTTATTCGGTTAGGTGTTTTAATTGTGGATGGTTATTTTAATTAACTGTGATTGTGTATTATTGTATGTTCCGCACGAGTTTTATTTAATTAATTGAAAGATAAAAATTGGCACCAGTCTACTTTTCTCACTTAGGTGGTTAGTAATTAAAAAGACGACAGTGATGCTAAGAATGGACCAACTGAGAAACCTTTTCTAACTTGATTTCGGACTGATCACCCGGGATTAATTAGGCGGGGTGTCACAGATGGTATCAGAGCATCAGGTTCTAGTGTCCTTAGGATCTGTGCGGCTTTCTACGTTTCAGTGTAGCACTCGTTTGATATAGAGCCCTATTATTAGGACTGTTGATTCATTTTCCACTTGTGAAAAATCGTATTTCTGGTGTGTATATTTTTAAATAAATTGTGTACTTATACAATTCAATCTATTTCAGATGCCACCGAGGAGACTGAGAGCGGAGAGGGCTGAGGCTAAGGATGAAATCAGGGAGGCTCATCAGGAGCCGCAGGTACCACTACCACCACCACCACCCGAGTTGATTTCCACTACTCAGGTGGCAGTGATAGTGGCCCAGGCGGTCGAAACAGCAATAAGAGCTATGGCAACTCACTTTCCACAGCCCCAGGCACCGCCTCCAGTGGCACCAGCAGTTCAGGCTCTAGTGGGGCCACCGTCTTGGCAGAGAGTTAGGGAGACCTTTCAGAAGGGTCACCCACCTGAGTTCCGGGGTAGTACAGATGTGATAGAGGCTTGTGACTGGAAGAAGAACATTCAGCGCCATCTGCGCATGCTAGAGTGTACCGAGGTACAGAAGCAGATGCTTGCTACCTTTCGTCTATCAGGGGCAGCCTTACAGTGGTGGGAGTCAGTTACCACCGCCGAGGAGCGAGACTTGATGCCGATAGCAGAGTTTTGGGTGAGGTTCGACCGCAAATACTTTCCACCAGCAATAGAGACTAAGATGAGGAAGAAATTCAGTGATTTAGTTCAGGGTGACCGATCAGTGGCAGACTACGAGGAAGAGTTCACCCGTTTGGCAAACTTTGTGCCAAATGAGGTGAGCGATGAGGAGCGGAAGAAATCGAGGTTTATGGATGGTTTAGCCTGGAGAATCAGGCAACACTTGATTGGGAATCCGGCGTTAGTAATGTATACAGACGTCGTTAATGCCGCACTTGTACACTGCCAGGACCATAGCTTCCATGCGAAGGGGAGCAAGCGAACAGGGGAGCCGAGCCAACAGGGCAAGGCTGATACTAGTAGTGACACAAGTGGTAATCAGCAACAGGCGGGTAGTCAGTAAGGGAATCAGGCTAAGAAGTTTAAGCCTGGTGGTTTTCGACAGGGAGGACAGGGGTTCAGGCAGGGGCAGCCGGGCACGAACCAACAACAGCAGGTTCCTCAGGGCCATCAGGGCCAAGGGAACAATGGGGGAGGCCAGCAGGGCCAGGGCCATCCACGTCAGGGCCAACGACAGGGGGATGGTCAGAGACGCTGTTTTGTGTGTGGCCAGCCAGGATATTTCTAGAGGGAATGCCTATAGAGGGGCAGAGGTCAACCTCAGGAGGCCCAACGGGGGCAATTACCACCAGCAGCACCATCCCCACCTGCCCCACCTCAGCAGGGGCAGATGCACTACGGACGTGTGTATAATGTCCGGGATGTTCCTAATCCCCCGGCGCAGCAAGCACCGCCAGCAGTTGAGGGTATGTTTCTCATTCATGGTTCTGAGGGTAGTATTCTCTTTGAGACGGGAGCATCACATTCATTCATTAAATTAAATTTTGCTAAACGGGCCGGAGTACTAGAGACCGCGGGAGGTCTTAGGATGTGTGTAGAGTCGTCAGTTGGCAGCGGGGCTACGATCCACTCGATTTGTCGGGGTGTAGACATTTTGATCGGGAGACCTAGTTTAGCAGCAGACTTACTAGTGTTAGATATGGAGGGGTACGATGTCATCTTGGGTATGGATTGGTTGGCAGGTTATCGGGCGACGGTGGATTGCTACGAAAGGACTATCGTGTTCTCCATTCCAGGGCAGGAGATGTTCTTAATAGCAATGCCACTACCCGAGGGAGGGTCACGCACACACTTATATTACATTGAGGAGGAAACCTCACAAGAGGTGGCTATTCCGTTGGATTCAATCCCAGTGGTGAGGGACTTTGAAGATGTGTTTTAGGAGATACCAGGGTTTCCACCTAGCAGGGAAATCGAATTTGTGATCGATTTAGAACCGGGGATGAGGCCAATTGCTCGGGCCCCATACCGTATGGCCCCTTCAGAGATGCGTGAGCTGAGGGAGCAAATTCAGCAGCTTCTAGGTCAGGGTTTCATACGATGGAGTATATCGCCGTGGGGTGCACCGATGTTATTTGTGAAAAAGCGAGATGGCTCACTACGGCTATGCGTGGACTATAGAGAGCTGAATAAGGCCACGATACGGAATAAATATCCGTTGCCTAGGATTGACAACTTATTTGACCAGTTGAGAGGGGCGTCTTATTTCTCTAAGGTCGACTTAAGGTCAGGATATCATCAACTACGTATCCGAGAGGAAGATGTTCCGAAGACCGCTTTCCTGTCGCGGTATGGATCTTACGAGTTCAGGGTGATGCCATTCGGACTCACCAATGCACCAGCAGTGTTCATGGACCTCATAAACAGAGTATTCAGGGAGGTTTCTCAATCAGTTCGTTATCATGTTCATTGATGACATTCTGATCTACTTGCGTACCGAGGAGGAGCACGCAGAGCACCTACATATAGTGTTACAGACATTACGGGATCACCAACTCTATGCCAAATTCGGTAAGTGTGGATTTTAGCTACGGGAGGTTCAGTTCCTTGGCCACTTGGTGTCAGACCAGGGTATTGCGGTGGATCCAAGTAAAGTATCGGCGGTGAGGGAGTGGGGACAGCCCACGACACCGATAGAAGTGCGGAGTTTTCTAGGGTTGGCTGGTTATTACAGACGGTTCATCAAAGGATTCTCGAAGATTGCGGGCCCTTTGACAAATCTTACCCAGAAAGGGGTACCTTTCACTTGGAATGATCACTGTCAATTAGCCTTAGATGAGTTAAAGGACAAGTTGACATCTACACCCGTGCTTGCATTGCCGAAAGGAGGATTAAAGTATCGGGTTTACACTGACGCATCCTTATAGGGACTCGGGGGTGTGCTTCAGCAGGAGGAAAGGGCTATAGCTTATGCGTCCAGGAAGCTAAAGCCCCACGAGCGGAATTACCCCACTCACGACCTGGAGTTAGCAGCAGTCATTTTTGCTTTGAGGATATGGAGACATTATCTCCTGGGGGAGCAGTTCACGCTATTCACGGATCACAAATCACTTCAGTGTCTCTTCACTCAAAAGGATCTGAATATGAGACAGAGGAGATGGCTAGAATTCGTGAAAGACTATCAGTTTGATATTCAGTATCATCCTGGTAAGGTTAATGTGGTGGCAGATGCATTGAGTCGGAGACCGACTGGGGAAATATCAGAAGTCTGGAAAGCGAAGTGGAGAGAACTTCGATACGAGGATGATGTAGCCAAGGATTGCATGTCAGCATTATCCATCACACCCGAGATCATTATGCGGGTTGTGAGGGCTCAGGCAGAGGATCAGACCTGTCGGGATAGGGTGAGCCAGTTGCTAGCTGAGGGAGCAGAGGGCTACTCGATCAGCTCGGAGGGAGGCTTACGCCATAATGGGAGGTTGATTGTGCCAGAGGATGCGGAATTGAGGCACGATGTTATGACGGAGTCTCATGGGTCGAGATTCGCGGTACATTTCGATCGGGATAAGATATATCAAGATATGAGAAGGCAGTATTGGTGGGCAGGAATGAAATGGGACATAGCAGAATTTGTTTCGAAATGTGCCACGTGTCAGCTTGTGAAAGTTGACCATCAGAGACCATCAGGGATGCTACAGCCACTTGAAATTCCGGTGTGGAAGTGGGAGAGCGTCTCTATGGACTTCATTACAGGGTTACCGACATCACAGATTGGTCACGATTCCATATGGGTTATTGTGGATCGGTTGACCAAAGTGGCCCACTTCCTACCGATTCATACAGACTTTGAGACGATGCGTTATGCACAACTATTCATAGCGGAGATTGTTAAACTGCACGGGGTACCGATTAATATTGTGTCGAATAGGGACAAGATCTTTGTGGCCCATTTCTGGCAGAGTTTTCAGGAGGCCATGGGCACGGAGTTACGTTTGAGTACAGCCTATCACCCACAGACTGAAGGGCAGACCGAGAGAGTCAATCAGATGTTGGAAGATATGCTCAGAATGTGTATACTAGACTTTGGGGGAGGTTGGGAGAAATATCTTCCTCTGGTAGAGTTTGCGTATAATAACTCTTACCAATTCACGATCGGCATGGCACCATTCGAGGCATTATACGGGAGACCTTGTCGTTCACCCGCTTGTTGTTTAGAGGTGGGGGACAACAAACTGTTAGGGCCAGAGATTGTCCAGGAGACATCTTCCAAGATAGAGCTGATCCGAGGGAGGATTCAGATAGCTCAGGATAGGCAGAAAATTTACGCTGATGCTTCACGGAGACACGTGGAGTTAGAGGTTAGGGATCAGGTATTGGTCAGGGTGTACCCCATGAAAGGGGTGATGAGGTTCGGCAAGAAGGGTAAGTTAGCGCCGAGGTACGTGGGACTTTTCCCTATTATCGAGAGGGTGGGTCCTGTAGACTACAGGCTGGGATTACTGGAGCATCTTCAGCGGATACACGACGTGTTCCATGTAGCATCGCTGAAGAAATATCGCAGGAGTGAGAGGTCCTTCTGGCACATTCCACTAGAAGAAATTGATTTACAGCCAGACATCTCATATGAGGAGAGGCCAGTGGCTATCCTAGACCATAGCGAGCGAAAATTACGATCCAAGATTGTTCCACTAGTTAGAGTACAGTGGGGTCATCACAACATCGACGAGTCTACCTGGGAGCGGGAGGAGGATATGCGGGAGCATTATCCAAAGCTTTTCATCACAGGTATGACCTAATTTCGGGGACGAAATCACTTTGTAAGGGGGGGAGTATGTAACACCCCACATTTTTCATGCATTAAATATTTAATTAATTCGGGAATGGAAAAATTACTTGTGAGTCGTAATTTAATTGAATTAATTAGGGAAATTTTATTTAAATATTAATCGAGGAGTAAATGGTTAATATTTACGGATAGTTATTTACTAAGTGAATAGTAATTATTTATTCAAGTCATTTCGAGTATTAATGACAGGGTATGCACTTATCTCAACCGGGAGTCGGTATAGACTAAAGGGGTGAGGGGATAAATATTTTATAAATTAATTTGGATGCCAATTTTGAGTGTACGGTTGAGTCCGAATGGGCCGAGATAGTCGAAAAAGTGTACCCGGGGGTAGTAAACGGGTCACGGGGAGTTTTTAGACATAGCCGGGCCCACACGGGGGAATTTGGGTCACTTGGACTTGCCCCATTAGGCAAAAAACGGGATTAGGTAAATTAAGGAATTGGGAGGAATGATAAAACGGCTGATAGGGTTTTAGAAAAGGCTAAATGTATTAAGAAACCTAATAGCAGTTAAGGGCAGCTTTGGGATCACTAGAGAGCCAACAAGGATCGTCTTCAACCTTGGAAATTCATCTCTGAATCAGACACTACGAAACCTAAGGCAAGTGGATAACTTGCAATAGTATTCAATCTGTTTTTTTGAAATTCATATTCATGTGATGTGTTTGAGAAAAATTCGTTTTGGGTGTTCATGGCATAAACATGAGGTTTTGAAAAATAATGATCTGATTTACGAATTTGAATGAGGATTCTTGTAGAAATCTGATATTATAAATTGATACATATTTGGTAGGATGATATCTGGATAATTAGAAACGAATTTGGTGAAGGGATTTGGGATGTAAATGTGTAAGGAATCAAAGATGGATATTTCCCCAAATTCAGAAATTGTAGTTAATGGACGAATTAATGATGTTGGTGGACATTCTGGAGGTCCCTAATAAGGTTTCTAACATGTATTAATTGTAAGAGGGCTTGAGGTTACTGGTAGAAGGAATTAGGGTTTGATAATTTTCGTCCATGGCTGGTTCTGTCTTCGCGAAGAAGACGAACACCTGCTCGATCGATCGATCGAAGGTCTAGGGTCGATCGATCGAAGGTCGGCAGATTTTGGCAATTTTGCCCAGTTATGTATATAAAAGAGAATTTATATAATAAATCTTTATGTAATTAATTATGGGGAAATAAATACATGAGTTTAAACCTGATTAATCATGAGTAAAGTTAATTAGGATTTGAGGGATTTTTGGGTGTCACGTAATGATTAAAAATTCGGGAGTCGGGAATTTAGACTCGGGTGAGGTTATTTCGGACTACGAGAGTAAGTACAATTTTATGGTGAGGGCGACACCAAAGGTGACTTAATTAATTAATGTGCAAATTAATTAATCATTAGAGTGGGCCATAAACTCTTAATAAATTAAATGGGCTTATGTTACGGGTTTTGTACATGGTGTAGCTGGGACGTTTTATATATATGTATACGGAGTGTGGTAGTATATATATATATATAGTGTGTGTGCATTAATAATCAGTGATTGAATATTATTAGTATGTACTCTAGTGCTATAGGGGGAGGTTGCGCGCAGTGGATGAATCCCCTAGCTTGAGGAGTAGGGCGAGTATAATCCCAGGTCATAGCGTCCGTTGTATGGGTGAGGGGTATCTCACTTTCAGGGAAGGAATATGACCGCCTCCAAATTCGTATGTTAAACTAAGTTAGTGAGTGAATCTAACTTGGATAACTAGGTTACGTGAATACACCTAGTGGGATAGCACTTGGGAAAATTTATATTTTGTGAGTATTCTTACTCGGTCGAAAGTTTGTATTAAATGTTATTTCAGCATGTTTGTGAATACTGTAATATGATTAAATATATAATTAGTTAAATAATTATATAGGGATAATTAATACATAGTGAAAAATGTATTATGTGCATAACAGGTGTGAATTTTATATGAAATTAAAAGGAGTAATGATTCAATTAAGTTGACGTTTATAATAACTTAAAAATCATGGATTAAGGCACACTCGGTTAGAGTAGGTAAAATTCAAGGGTTACAATAAGCATTGGGTCAGGAGCGTAGGACCTAGTAAATTAAATGGAAGCGTTAGTAGTGCACATTAGAGGAGGGGTGAGGAAGTCCTCAAGAGAGTGCGGCACTAACTGAAATATGAAGAGCATGCATATTTATTTATTACTGCAAGTTAATCATTTGTTAAATGTTTTCAAATGTTTTTGGGTACTAACCCTTGCTATAAAAAAATTTAAAACCTTTTAGGTGTCCAACAACAAGGGCGCCAAGCTTGACTCTATTCCAGGTATCCTTGCTGCAGCACATGTGGATGTTGCGGGGTTTTGATAAACGCCTCCTTCTTTCATTCGTGTAGAGACTCTATAGTAGTTATCTGAGCTTGTCGCTCACAGTTCATTTATCAGTAGTAGACTTGTTGTGATGTTTTCTGATATTTACTTGTATTGGATATTTGGACCGATGGTTTATTCGGTTAGGTGTTTTAATTGTGGATGGTTATTTTAATTAACTGTGATTGTATATTATTGTATGTTCCGCACGAGTTTTATTTAATTAATTGAAAGATAAAAATTGGCACCAGTCTACTTTTCTCACTTAGGTGGTTAGTAATTAAAAAGACGACAGTGATGCTAAGAATGGACCAACTGAGAAAACTTTTCTAACTTGATTTAGGACTGATCACCCGGGATTAATTAGGCAGGGTGTCACACTCACTTCCCCCATCATTGAATAAATCTAAGGGTTCGGCGGTGTTTAAGTCCTTGACCTTATCGTGAGGAGACTTAATGATTTTCTCACTCTCGCAAGCTTCACATACATTAGTTGTGCATTTCTTCGACTTTAAAAAATCCATTTGAGGTCTCAACTCACAAGTCCTAATCCAAATAGGCAAAGTCTTCATAGGGTTTTCTGCCTTTTGAAATTTAGGATAAGACTTATTTTTAGAAAATATTTTCTTGTTAACTTGAGGCCTAGACTTATTGAAGAAATGATTCAAAATATTATTAGTGCGTTGCCTATGAAAATTTGTAAATCGCTTCACATTTGGGTTATGACTTTTAAAATGAGTACATTTCTTACGATTACCGAGGCATTCCCAGTTTTGGTGACCAAAAACATCACACCTAGTACAAAATTTACTGGAAGTAGGTAGGTCAGATTGGTAGTGTTTTTCCTCTGCATGCTTGACGGAGTCATAACGAATAAATGGTTTAGGAGGTCTATAGAGTCTCTTGGCAGGAGGGCAATATTTTGATGTAAATGGTCCTATAAAGTTCTCTATGAAATTTTCAACGTCAGTTTCTATGGGTCATAGGAATTTTTGTCACGTAGGACACGACACCACGTTGCATCTGCATTTTGTTTATCATATCTTATGATAATGTTTGGTTTCGTCACAATAAATTTTTTTTGAGTTCAAAATTTTAATTTGAAATTTTTATAAGAAATATATTTTTGAAAATAATGTTTTGTCACTAAATATTTTTTTTTAATTTACAGAAATAATTTTTTGAAGTTAAAAAGGAATGTTTTTTTTGTTTAGTATGAGAAAAAAAAACGTTTGTGTGTGCTTTTAATATATCTGTTATATGCATATGTATTCGTGTATTATATATATTATATATATGCGTGGATCCCCTTTTCTTTTGTCACTTTAACTGATTGGCATATCCGGTTATATATATATATACATACATGCGTACAGTTTTTTTTTGTTATTAAAATAGTTGTATGTTAATATGTATATAATATTCATGGTAAGATGTATGCTTGTATGCCTTGCCTTAGCAGGTCTTTGGCCTTAGCGGTCAAAACTGGCCACGACTTGACCCCCTTAGCCTTTGGTGTTGGCATTTTTTAAAGGCTTGTCCCATTCATAAGATTTTACATATTATATGTTAATTAGTTGGCATGTGCCTTTTTCCTTAGCTGTTGGCCTACTCCTCTATCTAACTTTATGCGTCTTGTCCTCTAGTTGGCTTGTATGTTTATATTATCTATATAATAAGTTACAAAACTTATGTATGTCATAAGATCAAAAGATGATGTCATCTAAATGATTTTTTTTGCAATACCTCTATTACCCCTCAAATCTTTGGTTCCCCCCTATTTTGACACACTCTAATTTATTTCCCCCTCTCTTAAAAATTCAAAATTGAGGGTAAATTAGTAAACTTAGCTAAAGTAGACTCTCTCTCATACTCTCTAACCACACAAAAGACACCCAACACACAATACTCTCTCACACTCTATCGAGGGTTGCAATAATCTCACTTCCGATCCAGCCACTTCCATTCTTTCAGATCTGGTATAACACTACATATCCCTCTTTTTTTTTTGAAAGCTAGAGCTACTAACATATATGAAATCTCCTTTTTTGTTCAAATCGTATTTTTTTTTTTGCAGATCTGATTTTTATCTATTCGATCTGTTCAAAGAGTATTTTTTTGCTGAATCATGAGCGTTCCGATCGTGATCTACTCGCACACCCCAGCACGCCCATTTAAAACTATGGTTTGGGTTTTAAACTCTCTTTCTAAGCGTATGTCAATTTGGGGGTTTGCATCATTGTTATTTTATGGCAAATAATTTTGGAGTATTTCATTTTTTTAGATGTGGGTTTTCTTTATTAATGATACTGGAGGCAAATCATTACCCTTTCATCACTTGAGCCCACGAAAAATCTGTTGGCTTAAACATTGTTAGTGTGAACAAAAAGAATCTTAAAATATGGGATCATCTATAATTTTCATACAGACTTATGCGTGTAGGTCAACATCATTTATTCTCTTTGTGAAAGAAAAATTATGGGAAAGTTTTAACTTAAAAATGATACATTTCTGGAATTGTTTATGAAGTAACACTGAAAAGCATCATTTTTAGCTTTTCTCTCAATCTCAAACTCTGTCCCACTCTGTTTTTTGTAGTTTTAATTAGCTTTTTATGGAGTTTCAACTGTAAAATTTTCATTTTGTATTGTTATTTCCATTTGTTTATTTAACTTTGCTAACATTTTTCATCTGTTTTACAGGAACACACTATATTGAGGTTTGTTTGGAGCATTTTTTTTATAGGTACACATTATTTGTTTGCTAAAATGCCTGATAGAATATATTTTTTTTTCCACATTTTTAGCTTTTTTTTAGATTAGATTAGATATGGTATTTATAGATAAAGATGGACTTCCTCTGATGAGTAAAAGCAGAATATTTTTTACCCACTAATAAGTTGAAGTTCCTCTGAATTTGATCAATTTCTTTGGTACAATTTCGATAATCATGGTGCTGCTAGAGAGATGTTTGGATCCTCTTCATCATAATTGAACTCAACATTTTCATCTCTGAACCATTCACCGTGTCTTTTAGTTTGAAACACAATATATTACTGAATTTTTAAGATTGAGTAATTATAATGTCTTTTAGTTTGGAACTATTGTATGGTTTGAATACTGGAGTAGTGCGAGGATGGTTTAAAAATATTTTATCATTTAAACCTTTACTTAAATTTAATAGATTATGTTCTTTTAGGACTTAAAATAGTATTGATCATGGATATAGGAGAACAAACATTTCGTTTCCATTTTTAGTCACTATTTTCAAATTAAAAGGATACGTGGCATGCTGTGATTGGTCGACATTTTATGAATATGGGTCCGCGCCAACGGCTTTATTCAAAAATAGGGACTAAAACTATAAATAAAATGTTTGTTGTCCTATTTCCAAAATACGTATTACAATATGTCCTAAATTTACAAAGCCCCTAAATTTAATATTGTTTATAAGTGTCTTTTTAGCCGATTTTGTTGGAGATTATTGGGGTTGATCTCGCCATGTGTTTATTGCTCTTTCAAAGGGTTGTGAAATTCAAATTTCAAGCTCTAGATTTTGGCAAAAAGGTTGTCTAATCTATAATTATGGTTTGACTCAAGAGTGCTACCTTTGTTGTTTAATAAATAATAAATAATTTATTTGTATTTTTCTCTATTTATGGTCTACTCTTTCCAATATTTGTTATATTTATTTCTTCCTTTGTTATGTTACATGTTAGTTTATTGCCTTTTTACCTTTTTTTTTCTTACCCTTTATAATCACCCTTGGTGGTGTTTGTAATTTCATTTGTTAAAAACTAGATCTTTTCAACTAACACATTCCAACTCCATTAAGTTAGAGTCCGATTATGTGATTATTTTTTTAAAGTGCAAATGTTATTTTTTTAAAGTTTTTTTTTTATTTTTTATAATGAAGTTAAGTTTCTATATAATTTTCATTATGTTTTTAAGTATCGAACATTACTTTATTGGGCAGATCCTTTAATTAATTGTTGTTATTGTTTTTTTTTAGTTTTACATTGCGATTGGGGACATGGAAATTAGCTATTGGGTATTGGGGACATGGACATGTTGCATTATGATCTTGCATTTACAGTTTAAGGGTGGATTAGATCAATGATACATATGCAATACTTACTCGCTTATTTCATTTTGCGATTCATGGTAGTCTCATAGGGCTATATAGGGTGTACGATATATAGTTAGATTGTCTTAGCTTGACTTTACCTGTTTTATAAGGTATATTTGCAGTTTATGCAACTGTTGAATTGGGAATCTAAATTGATATAATTATTTAGTTGAATTGGGTTTATTTGATAGATTGAATATCAGAATTATATGTTTGGTATCCGCACTTCGGATTTGCAATCCCATCACGCCCGTTGGGTATATCTCTCTTTAAAGTTTTCTATCCACCCTAGCTTTACTAAGATTAATATTTTGATTTGTTTAATATTTTCAAATGATTGCAGGTGTGCAGGGAATGTTGTAGGCGGGAAATATCGTATATGAATTTTTGTGTGTCGTTGGTTATTTGGCATTTATCAATGAACTAAAGTACCCAATATGGTATACTAGGTACTCGGGTTATTCGCATTCATCCATTCATCCCCTTCTCCTACATCCGATATACATAATTTTCCCACATATTCCTTAATTTAAAAATCCTCTGCCATACTAAAGATCCCTTACATTTGGTTATTTATTAGTATTGTAGCAGGTATAGCAAGTTTGTAGAGTATATTTAAACATCCCAATTATCCCAATTATCCCAAACATCCCCATTGTAACATGTATAGCAGGTTTCTAGCAGGTACAGCTGGTTAGCATTGTTGACTAAAGATCCCAATTACCCCTTACATAATTTAAACATCTTCTTCATTTCTGAAGCATTCTTCTTCATCTGTTAGCATTGTAGCAGGTATAACAGTTTTGTAGAAATTTTGTAGAGTAGATTTAGTCCAAATAATCTAATCAGAACCCCTTCCAATCAAAGCTATGTTAATGATATCTCTGACTAAGCTTTGGGGAGTCCCACTTCCTGCTACACCTGTGTATCTTCTTTGACCCAATACTCTATAAAAAAATCGGAATCTTATTTCTAATTTTGGGAATCTCATTTCTAACCACTGATGACATGAATTTTATTATGAGTTGTGTGTAAAAATTTGCAGAGGGAATTCATAAATGTTACTGATTATTTTCTTCACTTCTCTTGATAGGGAAGGAATGTTAAAACACAGATTTGAATGCAAGTCGAATAAAACTCTTTCCGAGTTAAGAAGGTATTCTTTTGTTTTTATATCTATATCTATATCTTCAACCATATTTGTGAAACACCTGCCCATATGATTTTTGTTGACGGCCAATACTATATCATAACATTTATCTGTTATGTTTCTTAGATTTGCAGGTCAATAGTATACACTATTGAGAAGGAACGTTAAATGATGACATTATTTTGATTGTTGATTTTGAAGACAGGGAAGAGGAGGATTTGATGCCTCCTCCCCCTAAGGTTTCGACTCATATAAGGAATCACCACGGGGATTCAACTATAAAGGAGCTCAGGTATGCTCAAACTATGAATTTCATTCTTAGGGACGATTGTTGATGATGGAATGATTGACCCCAGTTTTGTAATGTCAGTTGACATGGAACGGGTAAAAAAGAGCATGAGTTTGTTTCAATGGAAAGATGTAGGAGAAGCATGAGTTGATGACATTACTGTAATTGCATCTCTATCTTTATATATATTTTCATTGTTTTGCAGATGATTCTATATATTCACCCCCACCTTTTCCTTCTAAACGAAAGAAAATATCCAACTACTGTAAATTTTCTTTATCTTAATGTATTGATTCCATTAAGATATGAAGGTGCCCTGTTTTGATTCCATTAAGATATCCAATTGTTGTATTGTTTTTTGTCTGAATATGATGGGTTGGTCTTTATTGATGTGCCCGCACTTATTTTTTTTCATTCCTAGAAGGTATGTGTGGATACTACAATTTACTCACCCACTTTTGCATACAACAGCAGTTTAGGTATATATATATATTTTTTTTGATTTCTCTTTCCCTTGAATATACGTTTTAAGTATTTTTTTGGTGTCTGTGTGTGGTGAGGGGGGGGGGGGGCAATGATAACATCCAATCATTTCGTCTATGAAACTATTTATGCAACCACATATGTGATAGGGCATACTGTTGTTTCCCCTTCACTGGTAAGTTTTGCCTCTTTTTGCGAATTATCATTGTTGATATGGCATTCACTTTCATATTGAATTATTAACTTTCCTTTAACATAGCAGGAATTCCAACCCATTTCGTGGCCGTCGTTGCTCAAATACGCCGACTTGATCGACAACGAGCCAAAAAGTTACAACTTGACCAGGGAAGTAATATTATACCACCTTCTACTTTCAGTCCCTTAAAACCATCTAACCAGTCACGAGCGATCACTGCACGGTGATAAACGACCTCCTTTAATTCCCTCCGGTGATAAACGACCTATTATAGTTGATATGAAAAATCTATGGTGATAATAATCCATATTCTAATACGCCTCCTTATTTGCGATCGTAACACGGACAAGCCACAGTGCCATTTATTCTGAAAACCGACCAGTGTTCATTGTATAACTAACAGGAACAAGCCACAGCGCCATTTATCAGCTGTTAACTGCCACAAGAGTATTCCGTTTATTATATTTGAACTATAATATTTTAGTTTTTTCAGGCTACACATCTTGAAAAAGAGAGTGAATCAAGACACCTACCATGATGTAGTATACTCATGTTTATACAAGATTTATACTATTTTTTGTACTGTAATTTTCATTTTAATGCTAATAATAAAACCATTTGAAGTCTTGGCCAGTATATTAGTTCTTTAATGGTTGGGATGTGAATTTGATTTATGGATTGAATTTGAATAGTGGAGGTATAGTTATTTTACATCATTGTTTGGTTCTTTAATTCTACATTTGGTAATTTACTCCCATTGGATACTATGCTAATTAGATATGGCTACCTACTATGGTGATTATATGCATCTTACATTTAGTGTTTATTTGTATTTAGGAACGTGATAATATATGGGAGACGATTTTAAGGATATATTACATGTGGAACTTAGCCATAGAGTAAAGATGAATACATTAAATTTTTGGTGGGGATCGAAATTCTTACCGTTTTGCAATTATGTATTTTGGAAATTTTAGTCGTGCCTTCACATTAAATTATTCAAGATTCAATACTTTGGCTAAGTTTGCGCATCACATGTTATTTTATTTATTTATTGACGTGTTTATGTTTTTTCATGAATTGATTTAATTGATTATTCATGTATTAGTAATGTAAGTATTTTTTTATTTCTTAAACACAGTGGATATTACTATAAACAAAGAAAACTTTGGCTAAATTTATTTATTTATGGATACATTGGTTGATATTTATATGAGGTCCAACATATAAAACATTTATACATTTGTGTTGTAAAAAATTATTTTACTTAAATTTACCCGATTCTACACTTTGAAAATGTACACTTCTAACATATAAAACATTTATTATTTATATTATACACGACTTTATGCTTTTCAAAACTATCAGCGTGCCTTCAGGCACGGGCATACCCTAGTATATATATATGTATACTATGTAATATATGTGTTATGTTTATATGTTGGTATGTATGCGTGTATGTTTATATGTTAAAACAACTCACGGTTTTGGTTCTTTTATCTGTTGGCGAAATCGTTTATCAGTTGCGATTTGACCCTTGCTTTAACAGTTGGTGTTGGCGTGTAATACATGCAGGTCAGGGTCTTGCATAATCTTTAATATATATATTCTTTTAGCCATTAACTGTTAGAGCAACCCTTATGGGTAGTCGAAATTTAGATTCAATTAGGGCAAAAACAGCTTACGAAATTGAATGAATTTGCTATGGCCAAAATGTGATAGGGCAAAAATACAATAGGCAGTCGAAACCCGGGTTAAACGGCGTCGTTTTGAGAGGAACTGTAGAACCCTTGTTCCGCTTAAGGTTCTTTAAATATTATTTTTCCACCCCCAAATAATTTGACATATTACGTTTTCCCCCCATATTTATTACCTCATCTACCCAACCTACTTCCAACCACAAAATTAAATTCAACTACTCTATTTAAATCATCCGACGGTAAATATTTTTTATCACTGAAAAAAAAATATCTAGCTAATATTTGAACTATTTGGGGAAATATGAAAATTTTGGGGGTCAAAAACGGAAATAGGGGAAATATGATAAAGCTTGCGCGGAACATGATGTTTTTTTTCTCCTTCCTTGCGCGGAACAAGATGTTCCGTTTTGGGTGTGGGTTCCACAAAAAACTAACTAGTGCAATTGTATCTTTATTATTTTTTGCCCTACCAATATTTATATATACACTTTTGCCTTACCCATAACATCCATATATACCGCATATATATCGGTTTAGCATACCCATAAGGGTGCTCTTAGAGCATGTACAATGGTGGGAGTAAAATACAACAGAATTTGTTAGTTTACAAACTCACATGTCTACACTGGTGGGAAGAAGGTAACAAATTCCGTTCCTCAATTTGCAGTGGTTCTCCAAATATACAAATTGCTTATTGAATTTGCAAAGGGTTCCTACGAACTACTGAAGTTCGTAGGAATTCTTACGAACAATTAAAGTCCGTAAGAAGTATAAATAATCATTCTTATCATATAATTGGGTTCCATGGAACAAAAGAAGTCCGTATAACTTCCTACGAACTAATGTTGTTCGTAGGAAATATAAAATATATTTCCTACGAACAACATTAGTTCATAGGAAATGAACTTACAGATTCTTAGTTATCACCAGTGCAGAAGTAGACTCTGAAAAAAGGTAAAAAGCCTTTTCCATTTTGTATACTTACCTTTCATCCATTTACACCACTCCGGTTGCTCTTAGTGTACAGTTTTTAGCTTTAAAAGCTGACGCCGTTTTGACAAGCCCCTGGTGTTGATACCAAAATTAATATGCTGATGTGGACGAATAGTATGAAGACACGTGTCAATCTACGTGGCACAATAACAGCGAGGAAGATCATTTACTGAATAACCATGGTTGGTACCGAGCAACGAGAATACACCGAGGAGCTCTATCATGCCGAGGAACTCCATCCGAGGAACTCCATCATCCCGAGATACTCTAAGCACTCCGAGGAACTCTTGATCAACGAGCAACTAAGGCGGTCCGAACTGCACCTCGGTCGTGTCATCAATTATCAGACGGACAATTGTTCAACTATTCATTAGATTCTTGACGCACACGCTGCATTAAATGTATTACCCATTCATATGTATATCATTTAATGTATTGGACCTTTCATGTACAGCCTTGAGGCTATAAATACCTTGTATCAATCCCATTCAAAGGGATCGGAATTTCTTGAGAGAACTTGTAATCAAGAATTCCACAAACACTCAGCAATAACATAACAGTGGACGTAGGCTTTATTCCTAGCCGAACCACTTTAAAAATCTTTGTCTTATTTATTTATCTGTGATTGAATAATTAGAGCGATCTAGTTTTTTACATCAACAGATTGGCGCCGTCTGTGGGAAACGACTGTTGTTATCGTTTTTCATAAAAATCATTTATCACCAATGGCAGATAATCCGGAATCCAGTAATCGAAATGCTGGAAATACTGGAAATCTTCCAAATCCATCTGCATCTCCAGATCTGGCCGGAATTATGATGAATCTGGCTCAGGGACAAACCGCCATGCAAGAATCTATGAGGCAACTCCTTCAAACTCTTCAAGGCGGTGTACCTACTCATTCAGGGCAAAGGACTGATCATGGGCAATCACGATCCAGACGTATTGGGTCATATCGCAATGGGGAATCCAATGATTCTTCTTATCAACCTGGGCGAACTTCATCAATACGGGCTACGGATACAGATCAACATATCTCTCTTTCTCCGGAGAGAACTAGCGCTTTAGAAAGATTAAGCAGGGTGTCTCCTTTCAGTCGGTTAGGACCAAGAAGGAACATGAGTCCACCTAGGGCTCCATCAGGAAGTTTTCGACCACCACCAGGTTTGAGAGAAGGATCTGCACAATCACGACCAATTACTCGTCGAGATAAATCTCAGGAAGCTACGTCAGAGCAATCAGTTGCTCGGACTAAGCGGCCCGAGGAAGGGAATGAAGCATGGAAAGGTTCCATTCAACGATTGGAGGATAGACTGGGAGAAATGGCTAAGGCGAGGAACCCCTTACAGAGAACTTTTGTTCAAGGGACACCTTTTGTGCAAGCCATTGTGGATTTCCCTACACCGTCGAAATTCAAAGCACCTGTAGTGACCCCCAAGTACGATGGAAAGACAGATCCCGTACTTCATATAGAACAGTACCAAGCTGCTGCAGATATCTATGCTGTCCCCGACGAGATGAGGTGTAGAGCATTCTCGGGAACTCTTACCGGATCTGCACAGATATGGTATAATAATCTTCCTCGGGGTAAGATTTCAACTTTTGTTCAGTTAGCCGAGCTGTTTATTGGTAATTTTTGTTTTGGAGCAAAACCAGTAAAGTGAGTAGCGCACTTACTAAGTGTTAGACAAAAATCAGGAGAAAGTACTAGAGATTACATAACTCGTTTCAATAACGAGAAGTTGGAAGTCATAGATTATGAAGAAAAGACAGCAATCACTGCTTTGATGAGTGGTTTGCTGCCTAACAAGCTATACTATACTCTGGCCAAAGATCCGCCTAAAAATATGTCGGAATTGATGGCAAAGGCGGCCAAAATCATGAATGCCGAGGAGGCTATGACTGCGAAGAAGAATATGGATAAAGAAGTTAAAGTGGAGGTCGACAACTCTAAGAAGAAAGATCAGAAAGGTAATGGTGGTGACAAACATTCCAGGAATAACAGGATAAAGTTGGAAGCCCTAAAGAAGTATGATAATTATACTCCATTGAAAATGGGTATTAATCATGTTTTAGAAGAGATCAGGAATAACGAGGAAATCAAATGGCCAGAGAAACTGAAGACAGATCCAGACATGAGGAATAAGACCAAATATTGCGAGTTTCACAAAGATCATGGCCATATGACCAAAAATTGTATAGCCCTTCAGAACGAGATTGAAACACTCATTCGAAGAGGAAAATTATCAAAGTATGTAGATCGCAGAGGTGAGAGGACAAATGAGGACAGAATTAGAAAGAGATCTAGATCTCCTCGTCGTGCAGAGGAGAAAAATAGGAGGGACCATGAAGAGGATCCAGATGATGACCCCGATCTTCCCAAGAAGCCAAGAAAACCTGAACGAGAGGTATTTTCCATACGTTTTGGATCATTTCATTGTAACGTTATTACAGGGGGAGATGCAGGAGGAGGAGACCTTACTGCAGAAAGAAAAGCTTATCTCGGAGAGGCTCAAGCTTGCTCATATATTCAGCGAATAAACCTGGCCGAGGATGATCGTCCGAGGAAGGTAAACAAAGATAAGCTAGTAATTGGTTTTTCAAAAAACGACCTGGCAGGTGTTCTTTACCCTCATGATGATCCTTTGGTGATCAAAATGAGAATGAAGGACGTGATCATTTCAAGGGTGTTGGTAGACAATGGTAGTTCGGCAGACATCATGTACTATTCATGCTTTGATAGACTGAATTTGAAATTATCTCAATTGGAACCTTATCACAGACCCCTTCTGGGTTTTGCTGGCGAGAAAGTTTTTCCACTGGGGGCGATCAAGTTGGATATATTCATTGGAACCTGGCCTGTTTGTCGAACAGAAAGAATACGATTCTTTGTGATGGATAAGAATGTGCAATCGGCCTACAACATCATCATGGGAAGAGTTGGATTGAAGAAGTTCGAAGCCGTTCCTTCAACAGTACATCAATGTTTGAAATTCCCAACAAATTTTGGAGTTGGAGTGGTGAAAGGTGATCAAAAAGTAGCTCGGGAATGCTATTATTCGTCGGCCGAGCAAGAAGAACTAGAAGGATCGATGAAAAAGACTACTACTTATCAAGTGGATGAATGTACAGAAATTGAAACTCTTGATCCTAGAGATGAGTCCCAACTTGTGAAAGGGCAAGTGGTAGAATCTACAGAAAATGTTATTCTAGACGACGAACATCCTGAACGAATAACCCAGATAGGTTCATCGTTGGATATGTCAATAAAATAGGAGTTGATAACTTTCTTGAAGAATAGGAAAAATACTTTTGCTTGGAGTCATGAAGACATGCCAGGAATAGATCCAAACTTCTTATGTCATGAACTCAATGTGAATAAGGAGATTAAACCTGTAAAGCAGAGAAGAAGGGTGTTTAGTCCCGAGAAGAACCAGGCCATACAGGAGGAAGTCGAGAAACTCCAGAAAGCCCAATTCATTGAAGATGTAAAATATCCAGATTGGTTGGCAAATGTGGTGATGGTAAAGAAGAAAAACAACAAATGGAGAATGTGTGTCGATTTCACCGATCTCAATAAGGCATGCCCCAAGGATCATTTTCCATTGCCCAGAATTGATCAACTGGTGGATGCTACCTCGGGACACGAGCTACTCAGCTTCATGGATGCTTACTCTGGCTACAACCAGATCAAAATGAAACCTGAAGACAGGGAAAGTACTTCTTTTATTACCCCTAGGGGAACTTATTGTTATAATGTTATGCCTTTTGGTTTAAAAAATGCAGGTGCAACATATCAGCGGTTGATGAACAAGGTTTTTACCGAACAAATCAGCCGCAACATGGAGGTCTATGTCGATGACATGCTCACTAAAAGCAAGAAAGCTGCTGATCATTTGGTTGACTTGAGTCAAACTTTTGATCAATTGGATAAATACCAAATGAAGCTTAACCCGACGAAGTGCACCTTTGGAGTACGAGAAGGAATGTTCCTCGGATACATCGTCAATCAGCGAGGTATTGAGGCAAATCCAGATAAGATCAAAGCTCTTCTAGGGCTGCGATCTCCGACGACGAAGAAAGAAGTGCAGAGTCTTACCGGACGAGTTGCAGCGCTCAACGGATTTGTATCTCGAGCAACTGATAAATGCATACCATTCTTCAAAACACTTCGAAAAACCTTTGAATGGAATGAGGAATGTGAAAAAGCTTTTCAAGACTTGAAGAAATATTTGGGAGCACCCCCACTGTTGTCCAGACCAATAACAGGAGAAAAATTGTATTTGTATTTGGCAGTATCAGAGAACGCAGTCAGTTCAGCGTTGATCAGATTGGAGAATGGAGTCCAGAAGCCAATTTATTACACAAGTAAGGCTTTCCGAGGTGCAGAAATCAGGTACCCAAAGCTAGAAAAATTGGCATTGGCACTAATTGAAGCAAGTAGAAGAATGAGGCCATATTTCCAAGCCCATACCATCATCGTTTATACTGATATGCCATTGAGACAAGCCCTCCATAAGCCAGAAAAATCAGGGAGACTGATGTACTGGGCAGTAGAACTTGATGAATATGATATTGTGTATGAGCCCAGATCATCATTCAAGGGGCAAGCTGTAGCAGATTTTATAGCAGAGTTCACGTACCCTGATACCCCCGAGGAGCAAAAGGTGCCTGCTGATCTACCTGTGGACGATACAGGATCAACAGAAACATTTGCTGACCTACCTGTGGATGATACAGGATCAGCAGAAATAGGTCCAAACCAGCCAAGGTTGGTAAAAGGACTTGTGGATGTAGAGAAATCATTATATTCAAACTCAGACCAACCACGATTGGTAAAAGGGTACGAGCAGATGACTGACGAGGAGCGAAAGATACCGGGGGATGATGGAAGAAAACAGCAGATATTTTATCGAGGAACTCTGACAGATAAGAAATTTGAAGACGAAATACCTACATGGAGATTATATGTAGACGGATCATCCTGCACAGCTGGTTGTGGAGCAGGAATTGTTTTGATCACTCCAGACGAGATTGACATGGAATATGCTTTGCGATTCCAATTCAAAGCCTCTAACAATGAAGCGGAGTATGAGGCCATGATAGCAGGTCTTAATCTAGCAAAGACTATGGAAGCACAACAATTGATGGTATTCAGTGATTCTCAATTAATTGTGTATCAGATGATGGGAATGTATGCGGTTAAAGGAGATTTAATGATCAAATATCATGCAAAGGTGATGAAATTGTTGACAGAATTTAAGGCCATTCAATTGGTGAGAATACCGAGGATGGAGAATGTACAAGCAGACGCACTGGCCCGACTAGCATCAGCTACTCGTACCGAGATGCGAAGAACCATACCGATTGAAGTATTAGAAGGTCGGAGCATAGATGAAGATCTGACAACGAATGTGATTACCCTTGATTTAGGACCATCTTGGATGGATCCAATCAGGAAATATGTTGAAGAGGGTGAATTGCCGGAGGACAAACTCGCTGCCAAGAAACTGAAGTATAAAGCTGCTCGGTATGTATTAACTAATGGTATTTTGTATAGACGAGGAATTATGGCAGGTTTGCAGAGATGTGTACATCCCACCGAGGTGAAAGAATTGATTGAAGAAATCCATGAAGGATCTTGTGGAGCTCATGTAGCAGGTCGAACACTTTTACAAAGAGTGATGACACAGGGATATTACTGGCCGACAATGAGGGCTGATTGTATAGCCTATGCCAAGAAATGTGACAAGTGCCAACGTTTTTCCTCCATCCGACGAACGCCACAAGCATTGCTAACACCAATAACTTCCCCTTGGCCATTTGCCATGTGGGGAATTGATTTGGTTGGACCACTGCCGACCACCCGAGGAAGATTCAAGTATCTCGTAGTTGCAGTGGACTATTTTACTAAGTGGGTGGAAGCTGAGCCTCTTATCAATATGACGTACGAGAAGGTATACCAGTTTGTATGGAAGAATATCATTTGTCGATATGGTCTCCCTCATGCTTTCATCACAGATCATGGAACACAATTTGATAATGAAGAATTTGCTGCCTATTTTCATCAGTCGAACGTTTTGAAGTTTCATTCAGCACCAGGCCATCCCCAAAGCAATGGACAGACTGAAGTGACGAACAGAACATTACTAAATGGGTTGAAAAAGAGGCTAAATGAAGCTAAAGCAAATTGGATTAACGAGCTCCAATCAGTATTATGGGCCTACCGAACAACTCCCCGAGCAGCAACTGGAGAATCACCATATATGCTAGCATTTGGAAGTGAGGCTGTGATACCGGCCGAGTTGGGTCTCCCAACACATAGAGTGCTGAATTTCAACTCTTCGATCAGTGACTTGATGAGAAGAATGGATTTGGATATGCTCGAAGAAGTAAGAGAAGAGGCAGCCATTAGGAATGCTGCTTATCAACAACGAACAGCTCTATTCTACAACAAAAGGGTGAAGAAATGCGATTTGAAGGAGGGTGATTATGTGCTGAAGAAAGTCATTCAGAAACAGAATAAACTGGAAGCAAACTGGCATGGACCTTACCGAGTTACAGAGGTTGTTCGACCTGGAACCTACAGAATAGCAACTCTAGAAGGAGAAGAATTTCAGAATGCATGGAATGCTGAACACCTGCGAAAGTATTATCAGTAATGTAAAATGTAAAGTATTTCCTTCATTATGAATAAAGCGAGGATGGTTCACCATTTTCTTTCTGTTGAAAGTTTTTCGGGGAATATTAGTGTTGAACACTACACTGCTTGATAACAAGAAGAAGACTGCTCTACGGAGCCATGCTCTACGGAGCCATGCTCTACGGAGTCAAGCTCTACGGAGCGCTCTACGGAGCAAAAGTGCTATAAGTAGCCAACCTCCTTTGGTTAGGAGGATAAGCTCTACGGAGCGCTCTACGGAGCAAAAGTGCTATAAGTAGCCAACCTCCTTTGGTTAGGAGGATAAGCTCTACGGAGCGCTCTACGGAGCAAAAGTGCTATAAGTAGCCAACCTCCTTTGGTTAGGAGGACATGCTCCAAGGAGCCAAAAAGTTCGAAAGAACCCTACTACTCCTTTGATTAGGAGGTGTAGACCAGCATGATCAACTACGGTTGGTAAGACTTTATATACTCTCGCATTACAGCTTATGTTGGTCGGGAGGTAACATTATTACAAAAAGTTCTTTAAAGAACAAAATATTCCAAACTGTACCAAGTATGGTTGGTCGGGGATAAAAACCCACTAACTGTAGTTGGTCGACGAGGATAAAAGTATTGACCTTAGTTGGTCGGACACATGTTTATATTTGAAAATTGAACCAAGTATGGCTGGTCGGGGATAGAAACCCATCAACTGTGGTTGGTCGACAAACATTACTTATCCACCTTGGTTGGTTGGAAACAATTTTGAACAATTTATGCTTATTATAAATTCTAATTTGGTTGATGAACCATATAATTTGCAAACAGAAAAATAGCTATTGGCAAAACAGAAAATGAAATTCTTTCATTAAGATAAAAATGTATTACATGTTACATGTATGTGCTAACTATTACATTAAAGATTCCTACTCTATTGGTTTCTTTCCTTTATCCTTTGAGACAGGTTCCTCGCCAGCAGGAGGATCCTCTAAACAAAGAGGAGAATTAATAAAGTTCATGTCCTTCAGCATTCTGACATTCATTATTGTAGGAGTGTCCAACAGGTGCTCAGGACGAGATACTTCAACTTGAGAATGAAGGTTATAATCACCAAGATATTTAGAGATCAAACTCCGAGGAATGGAACGAGCAGGAATCCATGCCATATCCAATTTATAGGGAGGAACAGGCAAGTCTAGCAATCCAGGAGCATGATAATCCCATAAATAATGACCTCGTTCCAATTTTAATACACCCAGGGCGTTCAACCATCCCTGCTTATAACCTTCGTTGTTAGCATTTTCAATGCGAGCATCCAAATGATAAAGAGCTTCATTATAGCCTGCATTCCAGAACTCCCGAGGCTGTTTATGGAATTGGAAAGTTAATCTATCTACTTGCTCGAGAAAGTTCTTGATAAGAGCATCTTTATTATTCAGAACAGACTTCATCGCGGCCAATTGATCCTCTAAAGATAAGTTTTTCTTAGACAAATCAGACAGAGCACGATCCTTAACATTCAGTTGGAATGTTTGAGTTTCCAGAGTAGATTGGGTACGAGATTCTTCAACACTGCGGCTAAGAACTCTTGACCGGCTCCGAGAAGCAACTGGAGAATTTTGCTCCTCGATGATTCTTCCTCGTCCCCGAGAACTCCTTCCTCGTCCCCGAGCAGTCACAGGAATAATAGACTTTTTCAAGTCATCCAACTCTTGCCTTAGTTTGGCGTTTTCAACCTCTAGAAACGAAAAACCTTCATCAGTAACTGGTACTAATGCAGTGGAAGAGGAGGCAACGGATTCATATTGAGCCAATCTTTTCTGCAGACTATTATTTTCTTGTTCCAGGATCTCGGCAATTTGTCGGCAGGCTTCAACTTCACCTTTTAGGGTCCTTTCCCTAATGTCATATGCAGCAATGATCTTTTTATGACCTGTATCAGAGGAAAGTTGTTGATATCTATTTTCATATTCCTCGTGTAATGAAGCCATCGATTCATTGTGCTGGCCTTGGAGATCCTCTAAGGAACAATGCAGCTCTTCAATCAAGTCATAATAAGCGACATTGTTAGCTACAGCTCGGTCGAGTAAATTTTTCAAGTACCGATAAGCCTCAGTCGCCTGTTCTGAAGCATCATGACCAAGAATGTCAGCAATTTCAGAAGAACTAAGGTCTGTATGACCAGCCCTATAGTATTGGTGACATTGCTGCATCAGCTCGGTATCATGAGAAGAGATTAGTTCCATTCTAGCAACAAACTAAAGACAAGAAAAAGACAACAATCAACAAAGAATCATCAATAACGGCGATGAGTAAAGAAGTATTTTATTAGATCATAAAAGGATTACAGTGTTCGATTACAAATGATGAAAGATAAGAATGATACCGAACAACTTCACACCTTTTCCTTGTCTCCCAAGACTTTCTCGGGAGGCTGGGACGAGGAGCTCGGTTGATCGGTGATAACAACAGCTTGATCGGCAGAAATTTTCTCGGCAGGAAGAGGCATAGAAGAAATATCCTCAATGACAGAGGGTTGAGAAGCAGAAATTGGGACATCCACAGCCATGGAAGATTCATCTGAAGCAGGTTCATCTTCTTCTTCTTCTTCCACAATTGGTGGAGGAGGACCAGGGAGATGCCGTTGGAATAGCTCAGAATTGTCTTGGATTTTTAGCTCTTGTAGAGCAGCTACCCAACCGTCATGGAAGTATTTCAACTCCCCATATTTGACTTGAGATGTCATAGCTGCAATCCCTTTATCCCATCCTTTCTCCCAACCAGCACTGAAATGTTTCCTAACTGCAACTTTTCTTTTCAACTTCTCCGAGGAGAGTTTGACATCCAATTGTTCTTTCTGGATTTTGATGTCTCGCAGGATAGACAGTTCTTCTTCTGCCTTCTTCAGTTGGTCATCGCACCTTTGCTGATTGACCTCTAAGCTTTTCACCTTCTCCTCCAAATTCTTGGAGGTTTCAGCCATCTTCATCTTATCAGCCTCAGCTGCAGCCAATTTTTTCTCCCATGCAGCTTTCTCCTCAACGTACTGCTGGCGAGATTCTTTCACAGATTGGGCTAAACCCAAGAGGGCATCGTCAACATCGGACGAGGAACTAGAAGCTTTAATAGCTTGATCTTTCTTCACGATGGTATTGAAACAGTTCACCAGCTGAAAGATAAGAAAAACAATAGAGTCAACACAAATATAAGAGTTCAGGAAAAAGAAAAGAAAGACCAAAGGTATGAGAAATTTACTGAAGAAAGATGGCGAGCAGCTAGGGATGTCAGTGTATCCTTAGGAATCTTTTCATCAACCCCGAGAACCTCAGGTATAACTGAGCTCGTTGAAGAACTCGGAAGAAGGATTTTTGAAACACTACTACCACCAGCGGGTAGAGAAGATGCAGTTCCAGCAAGATTAACCGAAGATGATTTCCTCAATCTCTTCAAAGGAGGGTCAGCAGCATCAACCAAGGAAGAAGTCTTGGTCGGAGATATTGTAATTACATCAGCTTTCTTGCTCGGGGCCACTGGGGGCTTCTCGGCAACTTTGGAGGAACTAACATCTACTTTTTTAGTCCCCTCTGGGACATCAATTTTGCCTTTCTTTGCTCCAACAGCAGAAGAAATTTCACCAAATAGAGCAGGAGGAGCTCTTTTCTTGCCCATTCTCTGAGATAGGGGAATATGAGAATCAGAAGATGAACTTTCTGGTGTTGAGGCTGGTTCAACAGGGCGAGCAGTATAAGAGGTTGTGTAGCTCTTATACTGCAGCAAATATGATGCAGATCTAATATGCTCGTCTGCAATCGTCTTATGCAAATTCCAGATAAGTTTTAAATGCTTGATATTCACTTCCGACTCTTTTGGAGTTTTTCTTTTACTATCAACTGCAAATAAATACATAAATCTCAGTCATACATTTTGTCAAACATGATGAAAACGCAATTTCATAAGTAAAATAAAATGAAAAATAAACCTATCCCATTGCCGTATGGGGGGCATCTGGGACCGTTGTATACTTCATTCCCAGATAAAGGCGCGTGTTGCCAATTTTTTATGACCAACCCATGCTCAAAATAATCTCTATTTGAATCAGGGAGGTTAACTACAAGGGCTCTATTTAAAAACCTAGTTTTTAAATAATAAACATTATCTAAAGTGGCCCATTTATAGCAGTACATGATTTCTGGGATCCCTATACGAGTCCCATGAGTTAGATTTAACTTGTGCACCCCGTTAATTATTCTCCATGAATTGGGGGCTATTTTTGCAGGAACAAGATCAAAATATTGACAAAACTCAAGACATAATGGGTTTGGGGGAAAAGAAAAACCACATTCAGCAATGAAAAGACTGGGGAACCAATGTCCCTCAGCCAATCGAAAGTAATCTAAAGGCTCAGAAAGAACCTCTAGAATTACCCAAGAAGGAATGGAAAAGTCAGAACGAAATTTCTCAGCAGATTCAACAATATAAACCATATTGAATAAAAAAGATGCAGAAGAAAGGAAGAAGATCTTACAGAAAGAAAGGAGATATGTTGACAACGAACGGAAACAATGATGAACACACAAGAAAGAGGAAGAGAATAGAAAACTTGAATGCAGAAAAATGGAAAGTGTAGACGACGGTATGGTTACCAAAGGAGTTTAAATACTTTGCATTGGGAAGCGGCGAAAGAAATGATTACTAAAAAGAAACTACTGAACTTCCGGCGGCTAAAAAGACAAAAGTTGCACGAAGATCGAAGCGCTTGTAAAAAAGGCGGAAACTGCGAAATGAGAAGGAAATTTGAATACAATGCTCCTAAAACCCAGGAAGGTCATTTAATATTACCATATACCGAGAAAGAATGTCCCATACTCCTCAAAGTTCGAAATATGAAACATTGGGGGCTTCTGTTGATACCAAAATTAATATGCTGATGTGGACGAATAGTATGAAGACACGTGTCAATCTACGTGGCACAATAACAGCGAGGAAGATCATTTACTGAACAACCATGGTTGGTACCGAGCAACGAGAATACACCGAGGAGCTCTATCATGCCGAGGAACTCCATCCGAGGAACTCCATCATCCCGAGATACTCTAAGCACTCCGAGGAACTCTTGATCAACGAGCAACTAAGGCGGTCCGAACTGCACCTCGGCCGTGTCATCAATTATCAGACGGACAATTGTTCAACTATTCATTAGATTCTTGACGCACACGCTGCATTAAATGTATTACCCATTCATATGTATATCATTTAATGTATTGGACCTTTCATGTACAGCCTTGAGGCTATAAATACCTTGTATCAATCCCATTCAAAGGGATCGGAATTTCTTGAGAGAACTTGTAATCAAGAATTCCACAAACACTCAGCAATAACATAACAGTGGACGTAGGCTTTATTCCTAGCCGAACCACTTTAAAAATCTTTGTCTTATTTATTTATCTGTGATTGAATAATTAGAGCGATCTAGTTTTTTACATCAACACCTGGGTTATTTTAAAAACTGATCTCGGTTTGTTTTGTACCAGCTATGATAGTTGTCATAATTTTCCATCAATAGCTGCATGCGTGTTCCCCCCTTTTTGTGGATGACTTGACCGCCTTTGTTTTGTTAAAAACGACGTCGTCGGTTTAAGTGAATTTTCAGCCCACGGTTTGTTTTTCAAAATCTAAAATTGGTTTTTAACTTTTTACCTAAAACGACGACGTGTGTTTATTTTTTCAATGGTATTTTTTTCTATGGAGTACAGCTGGCTTTTACAATCTTTTAAAACGATTGTGTTTTATAAAACTGAAGTTACGTTTTGTTTCTTGTTCAGTTAGTGTGTAACAGGTTGCATTACACGTGTCATGATTTTTCCACATACTTTTGTGTTTCTTTGTGAGCCCTCAAATCTGTTTTTATCTACGGTTGTGTGTATAGTTTTTGTAATCCATGTGATTCTATTTTACACCAATCTGCACACACTTGTGCACTCTATAAATAATACCCTTTGTGTATCATTTTTGCAGGGATAATAAAATAATTTTTGTAGGTAAACTCTGTCAAAATTCTTAGAGAGAGAGAGATTAAACCAGATTATATTTTTGTGTCATCTTCAAGTGTTTATTTTTGTCAAAACAAAAATGAAGATTGGACATCTCTCATTCTAAATCTGCACTTATGATTTTTCAAGAGTATATAATTCTTTTAAGTGAGTTCTCTCATCTGTGTGTATTATTTAGATCAGTCTTTAGATCTAATATTTGTACACAACACACACTATTCACGAAATTAATTTTGGTGTGAATATTCTGTTTGTATCTTGTTTGTGAGATCTTGAATGTTTATAAACATTTTGTTTTAAAACAGATTTTTCAGAAAATATTTGGTAATATTTAGATTCATATTTTTGGTGGTTTAGAAAGTTAAACCTAAGATTTTTGAGATCTGATTTGTAAAGATTTAAAATCTTGACTGAATATTATTTTCTTGAGTACGAAAGACTATTTTGATTTATTCTGAAATATTTGTGAAAATAGTCTTGATAAGATTTTAGATTAAAATCTGATTTAATCTAATATTTGTTTTCTGAAAAATAAGATTGTGAATATTTGACTGTCTGATTTTATTGAATATATTTGAAGTCATTATTCTGTGAACATGATTTCTTGATTGTGTAAGTGATTTTAAGGATCTGTTTTCATCTCATACCACTTAGATATATTCACTCACGTTTTATTCACGTAGACACATTTATTTGTGTAAATATTTGAACAAGTCTAGTGTTCAAGATTTAAAAAGAAAAGAAAGCTTTTCAAAACTGTATTAAAAGTCAAGAAGACTTCATTTGAGTTGACATAAGACTTGCGAAGATATATAGGAGATATAATCTGTTGCACAGCATTTGGTGTGTATCATTTAAGTGTGGGCGTGTCATATAGGATAGTACACCACACGCTCAACATACTTCACTAGAAAATAACACAATAGGCACTGAGCTAATCGTGATCTAGAAGAGCAAAAGGGAGAAGCTGCGAAGTGTAGAACACAATAACAAGCAAGGAAAGACTTAAAGAGAGAGCAAAATAAGAAACCAGGGAGGAGTCTTAGTCGTGTGGGGTAATCGCTACATCTATCTTCTTTAGTTGTCAAGTTTGTTGATTGTAACTCGTTCCTGTTGGTTTTATTATTTTAGTGGAAGTAGATTAGGTAACTCCTAGAGGAGTTTGTCGTTTTTCCCGAGGAAGGGTTTTTGCGATGTAAAATAAATACCTTGTGCTTTACTTTAAAATTTGCAATATCTCACCTCAGACGAAAACATAGGTTAATACTAGAAACGTATTTAATTAATTGAATTATATATTATCTGTTTTGACACCTAGTTAACTCAAGATAATTAATAGGACTATTAATTGACTTGACAAACTAAAATCTATTTTAGCTAAGTTAGAAATTCAAGAAAAGTTTGAATTGGCCCCCTCTTGAATATCATAGGTAACTTGTAGGTAATTGGAGTTTATTTTGGCAAATTGTTTTCTTCCGCATATATAGTCTTTTGCGCATCGTGGGTTCTTACAAGTGGTATCAGAGCTAGACTTTAAAAAGATCATTTTCCAAAACTTTTGTCAAACTCGTTGTACCTTGTTTTCAATGGATGATTCAAGTCAATTACTTAGGCTTGGAAATTTTTGTAGACCTCATATTTTCGATGGCTCAAATTTTTCATACTGGAAAATCAGAATGGTTGCATTTATTCAAGGGACTTTAGGAGATGATGTTTGGGACTTAATTGAAAATGGTTATAGGCACCCCACTACTCCTATAGTTGAAGGTAGCACTATCTTTAGAAAGCTTAAAACTACCCAATTAAGTGATGATCAGAAAAAGATAAGAAATTTCAATAATAAGGGCAGAAATGCGATTTTCATGAGTGTGAGTGAAAATGAATTGAAATGTATATGTCATTGCAATACTAGTAAGGGTGCTTGTGATACTTTAGTTATTACACACGAGGGTGACGATAGGGTAAAGCAATGTAAAACACAAATGTTGGTTCAACAATACAATATGCTAGTTATGAACGATAATGAACCATTTGATGATTTTTATATGCGTTTGACTGATATCATTACCCAATTGCATGCGAATGGTATTGAATATTCTGATAAATATGTGTGTGCTAAAATTCTTAGATCTCTTGCACCTAAATTTGATCATAAACATTATATCATTGAAGAAATTAATGATCCTTATCTCACACCTGAATTGCTTAGCTCTAAATTGAGAACTATGGAACTTGAATCAGCCTTTAGGAAGACTCTAACATCTTATGCTAAGAATGAGTTGACCAATATTTTTAAAGTTGCTTTTCAAACTTCCTATACTAATAAATATAAGCATAAGGTAGTTAAACAACAATCTTCATCTGATGATGATTCTGATGTGGAATCGGATGATCTTGATAAGATTGACAATCAACTTGTTGTTATGTCCTCTCAATTTAAGAAACTTTGGAGCAAATGCTATTGCTAAGAGATATACGCAAGTGAATAATCAATCTAGTCGGTTCAATCAACACCATAATAGAACATCAAATGGATACTTACATGTCCCAGAACTTTTTTTTTTATGAAAAAATTAGCCATTCAATCCCATTTTAATTATACAAAGGCCACAAAAACTGTTCAAAATCGACAACCCTCTATTATATTACGTCCATAGCCAATAGGCATGCAAGTTACAAGGGAGGGATGTACAATCTTGGGCATGGGCTTCACATTCTCCCTTCCTTAGGATATTTCATCCCCAAAATCAACACAACTAAGTTAGGCAAAGAGTTATGGGTGCTTCTCATGCATCTCTGACTCACTTTCCCAAGTCGTACCATCTACACCTTAGAACTCCCAAAGGACCTTCACTAACGGGATGACCTTGTTGCGCAAGACTCTGTCCTCACAGTCCAAGATCGATATAGGTCATATAGGAAATGTAAATTATTCTTCTAACTCGATGTGGTTCCAATTGATGATATGCCAAGGATTCGAGACATACTTCTTCAGCATAGATATGTGGAACACACAATGAACGTTGGATATCTAAAGAAGTAACTTACAGCGATACAATACTTCTTCGATCTATTATAGGATCTCAAAAGAACCAATATACCGAGGGGAAAACTTCCCCTTCTGGACGAACCATTAGCTGATGATTTTTGCCCTAATCTTTAACAACGCATGGTTACACACCGCAAACTTTAAAGGTATCCGCAGATTATCTACATAATTCTTTTGTCGACTCTGAGCCGTCATGAGTCCCTATCGAATCACCTGAACTCTATCAATCATCTCCCTGATCATGTTTGAGTTTATGGTATGCTTCTCACCCACTTCTGCCTAACAGATTAGAGAAAGGCATGGCCTCTCATAAAGAGCTTCATAGCGAGTCATACTAATGTTATCTTGATAACTGTTGTTCTAAAAAAAATTTATTAAATGAAGATTCTCCGACCAACTACACTATAAATAAAGTTCATAAGCCCTCAACATATCTTCCAAAATATAGATGGTCCATTCTGACTGCCCATCTGTCTTGGGATAGTAAGCTATACTCATTTTCAAATAGATACCATATTCCTGTTAAATCTTCCTCTAGAATTGAGACACAAATTGAGGATCCCAATCCAAGACGATTGAGATCAAGTTGGTATGAGGACAAATTATCTCTTGTATATAAAACCTTACTAACTAAGTCATGTTGTTCATGACCCTAATTGGTAAAAGGTGCGCAGGCTTCATAAGACGATCTACTATAAACCAAACCGCATCGTGACCACACTCAAATTGTGGTAAGGATATAATAAAGTCTATCATAATATGCACCCACTTTCACTCTGCAACCAGTAGTTATTGTAATTGCCCTGTCGACTTCATGTGCTCGCATGCACCTGCTGGCAAATATAACACTTAGCCAAATACATCGCCACATCCTTCTTCATACCAAACCACCAAAAGTCTCTAAATAGGTCCTTATACATCTTAGTGGCACTGAGATGCATGCTAAAGTGTGAGTGATGGACCAGAACAATCAACATTCCCTTATGTCGTATGCCCCATCATTGTCCATAGTAAGAGTGTCGAATATGTCACCACTTTGGATTCAATGACGGTAATGTGAAAACCCGAGATCGTAAGACTGAGCTTCCAACACCTTCTGCTAAATGAGTGATCTAGATACCACTCCCGAAAGATATGCCTTGTTGTGACCCTTCTAGACATGCAACTTGAAATGTTGTAACTCGTTGAACGTCTTCTCCTAGTAACACTTCATTGCTTCTAAAGTGAGCCCAGACTTTCGACTAAGAGCATCTGCCACCACATTATCCTTACCGGGATAATACTCCAAGGAAAAGTCATAGCCTTCCATTAACTTAATACATATACTCTAAATAATATTTAGATCGTGATGAGAGAAAATGTATCGCATGCTCTTATTATCCATATATACCTCAAACCATTCACCGTACAGATTGTATCTCTAGATCTTTAGTGCAAACACCACCACGACTAACTTCAAGTCATAGGTGGGGTAGGTCCTTTGATGAACCTTTAACTGACGGGATGCATAAGAGACCACCTGACCATTCTACATCAACACTGCATTAAGTCCTGATCCAACAACATCACAGTATATGGTATAACCCTTGTCTCATTCTGGGAGGATAAGAACGGGCGCTGAAGCCAACCTAACCTTTAACTCTTAAAAATATGACTTGCAATCCTCTGACCACTCAAAATGAACATCCTTTCGCGTCAATAGAGAGAGAGGCGATGCAAGCCTCAAAATATCTTGCATTAATCTCATGTAGTAGCCAATCGAACCTAGAAAACTACAAACCTTCATAACTATCTTCGGTCTATCCCAACTAATAACGGCCTCAACCTTGGATGGATCAACATAAATGCCCTCACTGGAAACTACGTGTCCAAGGAACTTGACCTCATTTATCTAAAACTTGTACTTGCTAAATTTGTCTAACAACTTATTCTCCCTAAGAACTTGCAGCGTCATGCGAAGGTGCTCCTCATGGTCCACATCTGACTCCGAGTAGACTGTAATATCATCCACTAAGGTCACCATAAATCACTCTATATACGAATAATAGATTCACTTTATCATATCCATGAATGATGTCCGGGCTTTCGTCTAATTGAAAGGCATTACTAAGAACTCATAATGCATATACTACATTCAGAACGTTGTTTTAGGAATATCTTCCTCTCTAACACGTAGCTGATGGTATCCAGACTGGTGGTCAATCTTTGAAAACCTTTTCGACCCATGTAATTAGTTGAATAAATCATCGATATGGGGCATAGGGTATATATTCTTCACAGTCACCATGTTTAATTACCTATAATCGATACAAATTCGTAGGGAGTTATCCTTCTTCTTGAAAAAAAGGACTGGATCTTCTTAAGGGAATATACTGGGATGAATGAAACCCTTGTCAATAAACTCTTATAACTGAACCCTTAACTCCTATAATTCTGCGGGAGCCATCCTATTAGGTGGTATGGAGATAGGTGAGATGCCTTTATTCACCTCTATAGTTAAGTCCACCTCCTGGTGTGGGGGTAAACCAAGAAGATGATTGAGGAACACATCAGGAAACTCCTGTAGCACTGGGTAATCCAACAACATCCGATCAGTCTCATCCTGAACCACCATACCATTTAACTAACCAAAATACCCATTCTCCTCTCGTACGGTTAAAAACTTGTATAGATAACCCACATCCTGCTCGCTACTAAAACGATGGCGAGATACGTTTGGGAAAGACACAGAGACATCATGACAATGGAAACCGAGGATCACCACTAACCCATACATATCCATGAGAATAAGGCCATACTTTAGAACATAATCTTCAGCCATAACTACGCAATTACGATAGCCCATATCGAGAACTACCCCGTTGCCGATCGGAAGTCCTACGAAGATAGGAGGGTAAAATTGATCTGCCTCTAAATCCAAGTTGAATCATAAAAAATCGAGATAAATGAATGTGCTGTGAATGAATTGAATAATGTATTTACCCAAGTGCTAAACAGTATAAGCATACCTTTCATAATCGATGGATCACCAGAAAGAGTTACAAACTGGGATATGCCATAAATGCGTTCGGGGTTGAACCTACTATTCTGGCCACTAGGCACCTAGTCTTGCCCATTAGTGCTCTGACCCTGGCTGGGAAATGACCCATCCATAATGTACCATGTTGGATGATGATACTCAAAGCGAAGATGCTGCTGCTTGGTGGGGCTCGTGTAATAAGAACCCCTATCGAGTACATAATTTATAGTTTGTTGACTGCCCTAGTAGTTCCTAAAAGATCTTTGCGGGCAGTCCCTTTTAAAATGTTTAAGGAACCTACACGCAAAACACGTCCTTTAAGTAGGGGCTATAGGGTTCTAATTACTGGTACACTGGGAAGAAGATGAACCAACACACATAGCGGCCTTAAGCTTTGCAAAGAAACCTCAAGAACTTCTCCAAAACCTTTTACGGACACTGCCCCAAGAACCGATGGTCTCTCTCTTCTTTTCATGGGTGGCCTTGTTGTCCTCTACCTTAAACTCAAGCGTGATGGCCTTGTTCACTATTATTCTAAAGTTTAGCAGAGCTAAACTAACCATAACTCGTTAGATGCTAAGGTTAAAGCCCTTAACAAACAGCCTCATTTTCTCAATCCCATCCTTCTAAATCGCGTTCACATACTTGGACAGACTCTTAAACTTTACTTGGTAATCATTGATGAACATATTTCCTTAGATCAAATGAAGTCACTCATCCTTCTTGGCATTTTGAATGCCTAAGCGAAGTATTGGTCCAAAAATGCAACCCTAAAACCTTCCTAATCTACGATCTCCATCATGCTGACTGAGCAGGCGTTCCACCAACGCTGAGCTTGCTCAGTGAGTTGAAAGGTCGCTATCTTGACCTTGTGCCATGCTGGAACGTCAAGAATATCCATAACCTTGGTGACCTCATCCAGCCACTCTTCTGTGGCATCAGAGCAACTTCCCCCTTGAAGGTCGATGAATTCAACCACCTGAAGTCCTTTAAGATAGAGGCTGGAGTGGTTCTTTCAACCATCCCACTGTAGTTGTCTATTTACTGCTGACAGAAGGAGTCGACAAGCTTATGCATGGCCTGATCCATGCGGCTGAGCCCATTGTTCCCAAATCCACTAGCATCACTGTGACGTGTAGTCATCTACAAAATCAAGAAGAGTTCAAAACAACAATGGTAACGAAAAAGAAAGTGAAAACAATAACAGAATGCACAAGAAAGCGTACTAAGAAAGCATAAAACACTCTGTCACACACGAGGATCCTAATGCTCAGATACCATTTATAATTCCTAGACCCGTATTTGGTCTACCGTTGGGTCAATCCAAACTCGAGTCTAGGTGTTAAGGGGGGAGGGGGAAGTCCAATTTTATTATCTAAGAAAATCCTTTAATTTGCACAATTTTATAAAAAACGGGATGTAATTAACATGTTTTAATTTAATAAATAGGTTTTCACTTTAAGTAATTAAGTTAATTAGTAAACTTACTCGAGAAAATTTCGCAAAATCAAACAATGCTAATAATACGGGAAATAAACCATAAAACTCCTATATTATTACAACAAATGGTCCAAGCTCCGAATAAAAGATTGTTTAAAGTGGCATGAATTCAAATGTCTCGAAACACAATTTTTGAAAATGTGATGGTAGCGCTCTAAAAATTATTCATGCCCCTGGGGCCTTACCAACGTCCTTGCTAGCATCCCTACCAGAGGTACCTGGGGGTGGGAGATTTAACATAAAAAGAATGGTGTGAGCAAACGCTCAGCGAGGTGGGAAATACTAAGCTATACATTTTTATAAGAAAATACTATACATATAACATTTATTTTAGCAATTCCGAAAACATTATCATTTAACGAGTATAAATGCAACTACCATGAAATGCAACTGAGCAATTTACTCATACCCACACTTGTCCATTTTACACCAACTTTTCACATAAATTGAGACCATTTAATCATTTATATCCACTAGTCTCCATTTTATTTTTTCCAATAAATTGTCGTTCTTACATTTTCTAAGCACAAGCTTATTTATTTCCATTTCTATCATTATGTTATCAACATTATCTTTTTCTCAAAATTTATCAAATAACCACATATTTTAACGGGCTCCACACATTGGCTACGCTACCATATGCTCTAGCCAGTGATTTTGGATCTTTCACCCTAGGGCTCTGGGCCCTTCTTAATTCTTTCTTGATTGCATCTGAACCCCTATTAATGTGTTTTAACATTTTATCAAATGTCCAGATTATTCCATCGTTCTTATCATTCTTATAGTTCGCATTTCCGTTTCACGCCATTTTCTTGCCACATCATTCATTTCATTAGTTTTTTACAAAATCGACTAATAAGGTCAAATGAGAAAGTCCAACCACCAGGACCCTTTACTTTGTTAAAATTACACTTTGCTAATACTTTGTGAAAAGCAAATTTTCATCATTATGACATTAAAAATCCTCATTTTATGTCCCAAAACCATACTTTTCTTTATATTTCTTTAACAAAAAATAAATATAATATTTTGGAGACCATTTTACCCTTATACTCATGTGTCATCTTGAACTTCATTATTCCTCATTTTATCAATATTAACCCATGGTAATCGTCTTTTGATGCTTTAATCGAAGCCCATAAGGAGTGAAAGAGAGAAGAATTAGTAAGTAGTGATCACTAAGATCAAATAACAAAACTTCACTCAAAGCTGGGGAAGTAATGAAGGGTAAATAGCGTAATAAGGGCGTCGTTAGCAGGCTAGATAGATATTGAATGAAGAAAGTGATGAAGTTAAGGTAGCTCAAATCCTAGCATAGATAAAAACTATAGGGGGTGAATTTACTAACTCTCATATTTCATCTTGAAGCTCATTTTAATCTTCATTTATCCTGTTTATGTGTCCTCTGATAACATAATACAAGATTGTACACATGTGAGGATGGATTTCAACCTAGAAATATAATAATATGAGTTTTAAACATGATATTAACATGAAGTCATATTTTATGTCCATATTCATCATATCTCAAGATTAAAATGATACTTGTTCCTCAAAACTCCAATCAAGTTTAGTTTTCTTTAACACTTTCATTTTTATAGGGAAATCTATAAATAAACATACTAGAAAATAACTTTGCAATATTATCTACATTCTAGCATGCATCCTAGCATGTATCTTAGGTTTACTCACAAAAATATAGTGAAAAAAAACCTACCTTGAGTTTAAAGAGGAAATCTAAGAAATGATGACTTGAAAGCTCCTAAAACTCCAAGAAATCCTCAAGAAAGCTCCTAGAACCTCCAAAAGCTTTAAGAAATAAAGAAACTCCTCTTGAAAGCTCCAAGAATAATTCTTCAACCCAACGTCAACCTGGGATAAGGCTTGAAATGGGTCTCACAAGCTTGAAAATGTACAAAATAAGCCTTGGAATGGAGGTATAATCCTTGGAAACAGTTGGAACTGGAATGAGTGACTTGTAAATAGTGAGAGAGAGCTTGAAAATCCAATTAAGAGGTATTGGAATGACCCACACGACTTCATTTTACTCGACACGAACATAACATGACATGATGTCGTATGTTTTTGCCTAACACGAACATGACCCGTTAAGAACACAGTGCGATACGATACGAATAGTACGATAAATAAATTTCGTGTCAATTAACACGATCCTACATGATAACCCGCTTATATTTTATATATAAATGACATTTTTTCGTTTTAAATTGCAAGAAATATATTTATTTTAAAGGGATGATTGATGAGTTCATTATTTTGTATAAATTATGCTCAAATTTAGATCTTGTTAGGCCCATTGTATCTTAAATAATGAGCTTTTAGAGTCATTTTCATAAAATAAAAGAAAAATACAACTTTAAATAAAATTCGAGTTAAAATGAAATTATAGTAACTCTGAGAGGTGAAATCATAATTTTTAAAATTTTATGAGCCTAAAAATAATTTTTAAATGTTAATATAGGCAAAATAAAGTTTCCTCTGAAATTTTCTTACATTCCGAATTAAAACGAGCAACTTATGAATTTCAGGGGCCAAAATGCCAAAAGGGGTAATTATGTAATTTTTTAAATATTTACGATCCAAAATTTGAATTAATTATTTTTATTTTACATTTTACAGGTATCCTACAAATTTGGATCACAAAGGAATTGTAAGAACATTATTTTTATTGTCCGTTATCCATTGAGTATGTCGTATACCGTCACAACCGTCGAAGAAATATTCAAGATCGTTTAAACATCGAGACGGATTCGAGTATCAAAGTTCTTCAATATTCAAGCCTCCGCGAGATAAATTTAGTAAAGATTGTGTTTTAATTCTTTAGCATTTCACTTAGAGTGTTGGGATTTTTTTATTAAATAATTTGTAAGTGTGGGAGCGGACTTTTAAATTTTTTGTCAAAATATATTTTTCTAAGTGTTGAGGCGGATTTTTGTAATAAAAAGGAAAAGATGTATTTTTATTAGGTTGTTCGAGTGACCAGTATAGTCGTTCAAGCGATAGTGTGTTGTCGCGTGAAGTCGTGAGATCTCGTTCAAGCGACAACTTATCTCATTCGAGCGATTCTCCATTCCGTTCGAGCGAGCTGTCGCCTTAGATTTTCTATAAATTGGTTTGTCCAACTTCGTTTTTTATAAGAAGACCTGCATTTTTTAACAGATACGAAATTGTATTGGCAGAATACTTTGTCTTCTCAATTTTAGGGTCTTAATCCCTTTTGTTTTCAATTCACAAGATCCAAATTGTTTATGTGAATTGTTTTGGAACCCAAGAACACACTTTGGTAAAGTTTCTCTTATAGAGAAAATCTCTACTGCTGATTTAGGTGCCACTTGAGGGAGGTACTGAGCTGATTAACTGCACGTCAATAGGGAGTGCTTGTGGGTATTCCTGAACTGAGTGAACTACAGTTCGTGTGGAGTTGCTGCGGAATTCCATTGCTGCGGAATTCCATTGCTGATTTAGGTTGCGGCCTATGTGAGTTTTCTGAAGTTAATCCATTACAGATTTCATTGTAAGTATTATAGTGAAATAAAGGTTTTATCCGAAAGGTTTTTTTTCCTGAAATCTATGTGTCACCAATTATTTTTGTTGGTTTGATTTATCCACACGTAGTAGCATGTTTTAGGGCTGAATACAATTGGATTAATAATTGGCACCGATTAAATAGGTATTTAATTGGAAACTTGCGAATTCGATTTTAAACCAGTATCACGTCGAGGCATTTATCTCTACAAATTGGTATCAGAGGAAATTTACCGAGTATTCCTTTTTTCGCAAAATTTGTGTGATATTCATTTTTTTTAAATAAGTTTTGTGAAAAATCGCATTTTTTATGAAGAACTTATATAATCTGATGCCACCCTCTGATGACACGAGTCAGAGTTTTGATGATTTAAATCATTTGAACTTGACGTTTGCAAAAAGAATTAAAGTTTTGGAAAAAGAAAATTTTCGTTTTAAATCTGCAATGGATCTTTTGCAAACAGTTTAAAATCAAAGAGATTTTTATCATGAGAAATTTGTTTCTTTGGACCATGAATTTAATGCTTTAAAATTTTCCAAAAAGGAGAGTGATAATAGAATCCTAGTTTTAGTAAAAGAATTGGGCGAATTTAAAAATTCTAGGATTTGTATTTGTGCCAAAGTGGATAAAAATATTTTACTCGATGAGTTTGTGGCACGTGAGGAAACTCTTAGGGATAAGTGTGTGTATTTTAAGAACGAACGTGATAGCCTTCTAGGAGTAATTGAAAATTTATAGAAGGAGTCCCTAAAATTGGAAGAGTCTGATTCTTTGTTTAAGTAAAAAATTTTGGACTTAAAAAATGATTTGGCAGACTCGAGTAGTGTTGGTAGCAATGGTAGTGGCTAGCCGTGTTCTCATGTTTCCAGTGTTAAAAACAAGACCATTATTTGTTTTAGAAGGTCAATAAATCCTAAGGACATTAGAAAATGTCAGCCCATAGGTGTCGTTCCACCCATTTACATGTGTTCATATTGTGGTAGGAAAGGTCACTGAAAATGTGAAAGCCCCCAATTTTTAAAATCTTACCAATAAAAAGTAATTTCAATTTCCTTTTATAAGATGTACGGAAGCGAGATGGTTCAACTTAAACAAATTTTAATTTATCTCAAATTAAAATTAAATAACGTGAAATTAAATTAAACACACACTTATGTTAATTTCACTTAAACACAATTATTCACTTCAAGTCCTAGAAATTTGCCTAACAATATTAATGAATCATTTTAGCAATCTTACGCCAAATCGAGTTTTATCAATTTAAATTAAATGACTTGAACTAAAATTATTTTAACGTTACCCAAAATTAATTAGCACCAAATTAAACAATTAGTGATATAAACCAAATTTTATCTTGAATTACCTAAGCATGCATCTAAGGTGAATTATGCGAAAGATAAAATTAACAATAAATCACTACGCCGCGATGTACGAGGAAAAGCCCACAACGGGAAAAACCTCGGACGGCCCTAGCCTTAAGTCCACTAAGTATGGTTTTACAATTACAAGACAGATGCCTTACTTCCTAGACTCGACCCCTTTCAAGCCTTGATGCGTCTTCTTGTAAACACCTTCGCCTAGTCGACAACCCCGAAACTCCACCGGAACCTTGGTCTTCACTAATGAGACTTTAGGAACACCATTAACCACACATGGTGCCTTTCACCATGTGAGAATGCCGCATCAAAACAAAGATACTTCTTCTTTGAGGGATGTAGTAGAAGTAAACCCAAACTTCTTTTCTTCAAGATGTAGAGATAAACCGGTGTCAAACACTCCAAGTAAGATATTTATATGGAAGCTTGGACTAAACAAACTATGGGTGTAAAACATAAGAGTTTTAAAGATTTTTCTTTGAAAAATTATCACTCAAACATGAACTTTTTCTTCTTTAAATTTTTGCTCTCAAACTCACTGTTGGAGGTTTTAGGATATGAAAAAGTTAAGTGGAAAAAGTTGACTCCCTCACAAATTAAGTCTTCCCAACAAGTTAGTGGGAATAGAAGTGGGAAACATGGAAAAACTGTCAAAAATTGCCAAATAAACTATTCCCGCCAAATTTCATTCGAACAAGATTTTTGTTCGAACGAAGTCTCGTTAGAACGATACTTCTAACAAAGTTCCAGTGGCAGGTCGTTGGCAAACTCGTTCGAACGAAATTCTCGTTCGAACGATAATTTCGAACGAACTTCCAGAATGTTTGAATTTCGATTTTTAGCCCAAAAACTTTACTTTAAAGTTTTAATGAAACTTTCTAAAAATAAACAATAGTTTAAAATAAACTTACACCCATATAAATTGTTCCTAGCTCCTATATATATATATATATATATATATATATATATATATATATATATTATATATATGTATTCATACCTTAGGAGCAATGGAACCATGTTGATGACGTAGAAACGAGGCACATTAAACACGTCATTTGATGAAGCTTTAATATCTTGGCCGCTACATCTTCAACAAACACGTCATAGGCTTGAATGGATAATCATGAACACTATCCTATGACTCAAACGTTTTTATCCGGAATTGAGTCAAAACTACATTAAGACTCAATCGGAGAATTGTGTCCTTACAAATCTCCCCCTTTGGCTATTTCGGGAAAAAACTAAACAAAACTCCTAAAGGGCCGTCAAGCTCACTAGACTAAAAAACAATCCCACCCAATACTTGACACAAGACCCAAGGATCAAAATTCGCTTAGAATAATTCCTACACATTTAAGCAAACTATCAAACGCATAGGGAATATCAAGATATTAAATGCAATTAACATAAATACTCCCCCTAAATTAATTCTCCCCTTTATCAAACAAAAGACCTACTTAGAAAGGCGTCTCCCCCTAAGATAAATCTCCCTAAACTAAGATACGATTATAATCCTAAGATAAATCTCCCTAAACTAAGATACGATTATAATAGGATTAGATACCATTTCTCCCCCTATCATTCTCCCCCTTTTTGTTCAGGAATAGACAAAGGTGACAAGAACTAATAAACACGATGATGCATAAGGTGATAAGAACGTGATAGCATATGGGCAACAAATGCATAACTAATCCATACAAGTTTTAATGAATACCAACTTTGATGCGAAAACAAATGATACCAATTTGACAAATAAGATTCTAAGCATGTGATATCAAATAATGGACGCAACAAGATAGATACCAATTATGAATTAAAGCATAGATGGACTAGAAAGAAAGGCGAAAACTAAAGAAATATCATATATATACATATGCCAGAATATACCAAAAATGCACACGCACATATATATAGATAGAAACACACAAATGACACTAAATAAGATAAGCTTTTCATACTCGTGTGGAAAAAATGTGTCATATGGAAATGGAAGTGTTGGGGTGTGAACTAGTAACAATTAAATTTAGACCCAAACACTTAAAATATGTTCACGGAGTTCTCAATTGATTGCAAACTTCATCACATTTGAATATATCCTCATGTGACAATATAAATTGAACTTAATGAATAAACATACACAATGCATACAAGCTTATAGTTTGGATGATCCTACAAACCAATAGAGTCATGACATTTAAAGTACAACTAGGATAAACGGACATTGTGCAAGATGTTGATATACTATCCACACATCCTCAAAATATGTAAATTAATTATTTTGAATAAATATATCAATTAAACATAGGCCTTGGCAATGATTTTTCTTTTTAATGCCATATTTTGTTTTAGGCCTTTGGACCACGTATTTCTTTTAGGTCGAAGCAAACGATGGCTTACTATTCACAAAGGATAATAAATCCTTTCGGAGCCCTTCCCCGTGCACATTCATAAATATCATTTTTTATATCTCACACAAATCTCACGTGCAACGGATTTTGACTTGCACTAGTCCTCCTAGGTCACAAATATGTAGATGACAAGATTGGTAGGAGAACACTTCACAAAGATCAAATATAGCATGTGATGATTAAATTTCAAAAGAGCTCGTGCATATGTGAATTGAGGCATATAAAAATAGAATCCATTATATCAACACAAAATCCACCTACTTCATGTAAGCATGGTAAAGAAAATAATAAGGATTGACAATCTAAACCAAAAATTCTATCCACATGGGAGCGAAAAAGATGGGATTCAAACACAAGTATATGCCACATAGAGTGTGTCAAACTAAAATACACACAAAAAATCTTTTTGTGTTTTTGAAAATTTTTAACCAAAAATAAAAATATGTACTCAAAAGACAAACCAAAAATCATTTGTATTTTTCATTAATCTAAAATTACCAAAAAAAACACAAATGATAAACAAAAATCTTTTTGTATTTTTTCATTTAATGCAAACTAAAATGAAGGAAGTATAATACAAAAGATACACAAAAATCATTATTCTAGCATGTGATTAAGCATAGAGCATAGACTAGACAATGATTAAACAAGCATACATTTAGCATGATAATATAGCATGAAGTACAAAACCTAAAGTATGCAAACAAAACTAACACATTCAACTTTTAGATTTTGCAAGGGAGGAAGCATGTGAAAGTAAATGAGAATAAAAAATCCTATCTTGTAAAGCTACCAAGTCGGATCTCCTAACCCAAACTAATGAAGAATTACGATCTCGGGGTGTAGGAATCTTGGCTACCTCGGTTTCCTTACTATGGGATTTTCTAGGACCTCGTTTAAGATCGAAACAAAATTTCCTAAGATGACCTTTTCAACCACTATGAGCACAAATAAAAACACGTACAATTTTGGTACCTAAGGATTGATCTTTAAAGGCTTTCCTAGGCGATTCTCCTAAAATATGGGTTTTAGCTTTATGAGTTGACTCATTACAAGTATCGAAGCCTAAACCACAAGTGTCAATTTTGATTTGGATCGTGCCTAAGATTTTATCTAGCTTTTCGGACCTACACTCCAAATCAAATTTGACTATACTAGAGTCTTTTAGTTGTTCTTCTAATTCTAAAATTCTAAACTCTAACAAAACATTTCACTCTTCAAATGCAAGAAGCTCCTTTTTCAAGGATTCCATTAAACCTTTAAGGATATCTCTCTCGCCTTCTATATATACAAGCTTCTCTAGAAGAGTTCTCTCTCGTGTCCTAAGGTCTCCCACTAATACACTCTCGTCAATGACCTTGACATACTCTCTTAAACAAGCTTCTAACTTCAAAATAGCTCTTTTCAATTTAATTGATTCTTCATATAATTCTTGAAAAGAAATTTGAAGTTCACTCACATCAACCTCTTCATTTTCACTCTCTCTCTCTTTCACAACCATAAAAAACAAAGGAATCATAAACATTGACCTTGGAAGTGTCATGTGTTTGAATATCTTTACGGGAAGATTCATTATCGGCGCTCACATGACTAGCCATAAAAGCCACAAAGTTGGGCTTAGTGGGGGAATCGTGTCCCTCTTCCTTAACACTATCACTAAGGGTTGCATTATAAGAAATTGGTTCCTTACCCTCTCTCCTTAGTTTAGTGGGGCACTCTTTTGCCCTATGGTCTTACCCTTCACAACCAAAATACCTATTTGACTCGTCCTTATTTAAATTTTCTTTAAGAGTTTTAGGGATCTTTTCGGCATTGTAATGCTTAGAAATTTCAAATTTCTTAAAATCATTTTTAAATTTATCTTTGTTAAATTTAAATTTTTTTTGAAATTTCCTAGCAAACAAGGCCATATCTTCCGAGTCACTATCACTTTCACACTCTACTACTTGTTTTTCCTCTTTTCGGGCTTTTAAAGCAACGCCCTTTTCTATTTTCTTTTCAGTTTTAGAGGGAAACATGTCGAGTTCATAGGTTTCTAAATCACCTGCGAACTCTTCTAATTTCGTAGAGGCTAAAATTGGTAAAGAATTTAAAACGGTCACTTTTGGAATAAATCTATCGGGTAGGGACCTTAAAATTTTCTTTACTACTTTGTTGTCGAGTATTTTCTCTCTCAAATTAAAAGATGAATCAACAATATCTGAAAGTCTAGCATAAAATTCATCAAAGGTTTCTTTTTCGTTCATTTTAATGGTTTCAAACTGAGTGGTGAGGTTTTGGAGTTTTGAAGCTTTAACGACACTAGTTCCTTCATGAGTGAGTTGTAAAATATCCCAAGCTTCTTTAGCGGTTTCACACGTCGTAATGCGTCGAAATTCATCCGGTGTGACCGCGCTAAACAAGGCATTTAAACCTCGAGAATTAAAATTAGAAAGTTTAAATTCATTCTCACTCCATCTATCGGCGGATTTGGGAACACGCTCATTATCTACCAAATGTGTAGGTGGGGACCACCCGTTAACGATAGATAACCAAACTCTCCCGTCGATAAATTTTAGTGTCGATTTCATTCGCGCTTTCTAATACGCGTAGTTAGAACCATCGAAAATAGGAAATTTTGAAAATAGGGAAAATTCCATTTTAGCCAAAAATATTTAAAGGATCTTTAACGAAGTAATTTATCGTTTTGGCTCTGATACCAATTTGAAAATGTGAAAGCCCCCAATTTTTAAAATTTTACCAATAAAAAGTAATTTCAATTTCCTTTTATAAGATGTGCGGAAGCGAGATAGTTAAACTTAAACAAATTTTAATTTATCTCAAATTAAAATTAAATAACGTGAAATTAAATTAAACACGCACTTATGTTAATTTCACTTAAACACAATCAATTCACTTCAAGTCCTAGAAATTTGCCTAACAATATTAATGAATCATTTTAGCAATCTTAGGCCAAATCGAGTTTTATCAATTTAAATTAAATGACTTGAACTAAAATTAATTTAACGTTACCCAAAATTAATTAGCACCAAATTAAACAATTAGTGATATAAACTAAATTTTACCTTGAATTACCTAAGCATGCATCTAAGGTGAATTATGCGAAAGATAAAATTAACAATTATTCACTACGCCGCGATGTACGAGGAAAAACCCACAACGGGAAAAACCTCGGACGGCCCTAGCCTTAAGTCCACTAAGTATGGTTTTACAATTACAAGACAGATGACTTACTTCCTCGACTCGACCCCTTTCAAGCCTTGACACGTCTTCTTGTAAACACCTTCGCCTAGTCGACAACCCCGGAACTCCACCAAAACCTTGGTCTTCACCAATGAGACTTTAGGAACACCGTCAACCACACATGGTGCCTTTCACCATGTGAGAATGCCGCAGCAAAATAAAGATACTTCTTCTTTGAGTGATGTAGAAGTAAACCCAAACTTCTCTTCTTCAAGGTGTAGAGATAAATCGGTGCCAAACACTCCAAGCAAGATATTTATATGGAAGCTTGGACTAAACAAACTATGGGTGTAAAATAGAAGTGTTTTAAAGATTTTTCTTTGAAAAATTATCACTCAAACATGAACTTTTTCTTCTTTAAATTTTTTCTCTCAAACTCACTCTTGGAGGTTGTAGGATATGAAAAAGTCAAGTGGAAAAAGTTGATTCCCGCACAAATTAAGTCTGCCCAAAAAGTTAGTGGGAAAAAAAGTCGAAAACATGGAAAAACTGTCAAAAATTACCAAATAAACTATTCCCGCCAAATCTCGTTTGAACGAGATTTTCGTTCGAATGAAGTTCCAGTGGTAGGTTATTGGCAAACTCGTTCGAACGGAATTCTCGTTCGAACGACAAACTCATTGGAACGATAATTTCGAATGAACTTTCAGAATGTTTGAATTTTGATTTTTATCCTGGAAACTTTACTTTAAAGTTTTGACGAAACTTTATGAAAATAAACAACAGTTTAAAATAAACTTACACCCATATAAATTGTTCCAAGCTCCTATATATATATATATATATATTAAAATGCATTCATACCTTAGGAGCAATGGAACCATGTTGATGATGCAGAAACGAGGAACATTAAACACGACTTTTGATGAAGCTTTAATATCTTAGCCGCTACGTCTTCAACAAACACGTCATAGGCTTGAATGGATAACCATGAACACTATCCTATGACTCAAACATTTTTGTCCGGAATTGAGCCAAAACTACATTAAGATTTAATCAAAGAATTGTGTCCTTACAGTCACCTTAGGCATTTTTATTTTGATCTTCAAAAAATTCCTAGGAAGTTTAAGTCTAGTGTTTATGTGGTTTTAAAAAAAAACCATGCTTCGTTGCACACCTATTTGGGTTAGGAAATCACTTTTAGAGGCACTAGATGTTAGACTAGTTGATTCTCGGTCGCTTACATATGATTCTTCTCTTGACATATCATATATATGATTGTGTTTGCTTGTTTGTCATACACTAGTTGTGTTTCATGGTATATTCTTTCTAGTGTTCTAACTTGTGTACTTTTTGTATTAAATTATTGTTTTTTAAAAAAATTGAAAAATACAAAAAAAATATTTTGATAAATTTTTTGACAAAGACAAGAAGAGTTTTGTATTTTGTTTTGCATCATTTTTTAATGGACATTTAAGATGACCGAGACACAACATTATTCCATATCCATATGACTATTTGATAGTGATTTGAGATAATATGTCATGTCATCCATGTGCTTTACAATGTTTGGTGTCAGTGAGATGTTATTAGTTGATACTACCTACATGTTTGACTAATTATTTCCTTTGATGCACACGTGTACGGATTTGTTTTATTATTGTGCTTGTTTGTCACATGTTTGTCGAGTGTTTTCATCCAAATCTTGTCCCTAAAATGAACCAAGTGCAATAATACGAGAGTAATAAAAGTAGTCCATGTAAGATCCATTGCCTGTGAGGAATTTGTTTAGAATAAAAAATGATGAGTGTGCACGAAAAAGGGCTGGGAGTGAATAACAATCACGTCGTGAAAGCCACCGTTTGAAAAGAGCCTGCACAAAAAAATTAAGGCAATAAAAAGTTAAAATATGCCAAAATTTGGGTCAATAGATTTTCTCTAAGTTGAGAATTTAGAACCTAATTAGAATAATAAAAATGTTATTATTTATGAGGGAGTTTTGGATGGATATGTATCAATGGGTTTACACGTCCATTAAAAAGTTCTTGAAACGATATTAAATAGATTTGGATGTTATTGGTGTGAAAACCACTTAAGCTTTGATTTATTGATTTGATTTTGTCGATATCATCTAAATTCAACAATTTTTCACCTATGGATTTTTTTATGTTCATTCGATAGGAGTACACTTATGCATCATGCACATATGCTTGATTGAGTTTTATTACCTACTGAATTTTTTTACACCCATTCTTACCGTTTTCACGATTTGGTCATTTCAGTGTAAATTCGTGGTGTGTGATTTTTGTTGTAAAATTATTTTTACATTTTTGTATGAAAAATTGAAAAATCAAAAATAGTTTGTGGAAGCTTTTGAGTTACTCCTTTGCATGAGCGTGGTTTGATCCATACTTGGTATGCATATTTATCGTGACAAATCCATGTTTGTTTTTATTTTTATTTTTGTTTATTCATTTCCTTCTATTTCAAACAAGTAAAAAGGGGGAGAATGAATTATGGGGGAGTTTTTGCATTATGGGAGAGAGTTGATTATTATTGATTGATATATTCTTATATCATTTCAAACTCGATGCGTCACGAAGGTTATTGCTTTTTTCTCATGTGTGTTGGTACAAGATTGAAGATCATAGTTTGCACACCCTAATGAGAAAAGCTTGAATATTTGATGTTGAGATTTTGAATAAAAGTTTGAGTCCTACATCTTTAGTACCTTTTCAGTTTCGGGTTAATGGCAGGGTATTAGATTTTTATAGGCATTTGATTTGATAATTCGAATGTTTTTAATTTGTACCGGCATAGACATAGGGGGATATTTGTAAGGACATTATTTTTATTGTTCGTTATAAATTGAATATGTCATATACCGATACAACCGTCGAAGAAATATTCAAGATCATCCAAACATCGAGAGGGATCCGAATATCAAAGTTCTTCAACGTTCAAGCCTTCGCGAGATAAATTTGGTAAAGGTTGTGTTTCAATACCTTAGCATTTCACTTAGAGTATTGGGATATGTTTTATCAAATATATTTCGAAGTGTTAGAGCGGACTTTTTAAGTTTTCCATCAAAAAATATTTTTCAAAGTGATGAGGCGGATTTTTGAAATAAAAAGGAAAAGTTGTATTTTTATTAGGTCGTTCGAGCGACCAGCACAGTCGTTCAAGCGACAGTATTCCGTCGTGCAAAGTCGCTAGATCTCGTTCAAGCGACAACTTATCTCGTTCAAGCGATGCTCCATTCCGTTCGAGCGAGCTGCTGCCTTAGATTTTCTATAAATTGGTTTATCCAACTTTGTTTTTGATAAGAAGACCTCCATTTTTTAATAGATACGAAACTGCTTTGGCATAATACGTTGTCTTCTCAATTTTAGGGTCTTAATCCCTTTTGTTTTCAATTCACAAGATCCCAATTGTTTATGTGAATTATTTTGGAACCCAATACCATGCTTTGGTAAAGTTTCTCTTGTAGAGAAAATCTCTACTACTGATCTAGGTGCCACTTGAGGGAGGTACTGAGCTGACTGACTGCGCATCAATAGGGAGTGCTCGTGGGTATTCCTGGGCTGAGTGAACTGCGGTTTGTGTGGAGTTACTACGGAATTCCATTGCTGATTTAAGTTGCAGCCTATGTGGGTTTTGTGAGGTTAATCTATTGTAGATTTCATTGTAAGTATTAAAGTGAAATAAAGGTATTACTCGAAAGGAATTTTTTTCCTAAAATCTGTGTGTCAACAATTATTTATATTGGATTAATTTATCCACACGTAGTTGCATGTTTTAGGGTTAAATAAAGTTGGATTAAAAATTCACACTAATTAAATAAGTATTTAATTGGAAACTTGTGAATTCGATTTTAAATCAGTATCACACCAGCCATTTATCTCTATAAGAGTCGATATATAAAAAATTTCAAGATAAATCGCAACACAACACGATACAGTTGACACAGTTGTACTAAATGCTTTTTATAAAATCGCCCTAGTGTCTGTTGAGGCCATACCATAACGTTTCGAAAAGGTCTTGACAAGTCTCACAACTTTGAAGTTCGGAGGAAAATGACATTTTGAAGTTTTGGGGGTTAAAAATGCGATTAAAGTTGGTGATGTGAATAGTGACATGAATAGTGCCAATATTGGGGATAATTATTTTTTTTTAAAAGACTTCTCAAGTATATCCAACTCTTCGCAAGACTTCATAAGATAATTACCAACTCAAATACAACCAATCAAAGAGAATTTCACTCCAACTCAAAAATCTCACCTTTTAGCCTATAAATAACACCCTTGGGCTCATTATTTGGAAAAAAAATTAGAGAGCATGAGAGATACTTTTTGGTTCTTTTATTTTAAGAGTATATTTTTATTGAAGATCAAGAATTATTTTGTGGGAGAAGTTTTGTCAAGATCAATTGTAAGACTCGATTATTTTTGCAAGTTTGTTTCATTAATGAGAATGAGTATTCATTCTAACATTTATATTTTGTCTTCAATTATGCTAGCTTAATTTCTTTTCTAGGACTAGGTGAAGTTTATTACGTTTGATTAATATTGCGTGTATTTTAAATGTCTTTATTTTCTGACATGTTCTAAAAGTTTTAGAAATTCAGGAAAAAATCCAAAAAGATTTTCAATATAATTAGGTTTTTAAATGATTTCTTAATATAAAATTAATTCGTGGATCTCTCAACTTATGATTTTTTTTATTCACTAGTCGAATAATATGATCGAAAATGGATATTGAGGCAAAAGTTAATATATTTAACGAATAAATGAGGAGATTTTAGTCCGATGAGATTTTTGTGTCATTCATCATTTTCGAGAGATTTAAATCAATCCGAGTTAAAGTAACTCAAAATTTCCTTCAGTGATAAAGTCTTTGATGATCTCAATTTTTTTGTTTTGTTTGGTTACTAAAAACAAAAGGTCAAAATGTGAATCTTAAGCATTAGACGTCTTAGTAAGTCTTCTTGAGTCACAATTCAACTTAATGAAACTTGATAAATTATATTAGGCCATCATTTGAAAGCCCAAAATTAAGCCTAACTCCACCCTTTTTACATTATTCAGTTGCAAGCCCATTTGAGACAGAAAGAAAATATGATTTTTTTGTTGAAATTCCATTATCCTACCTGTTGTATATAAAAATTACTCTTTTACGTGGACCAATGATAAATGTACATTTGTCCTCCTACGTGACCAACCAGGCCCCTTGATGAGCATCAAAGATACTTAGTCGACTGGAAGGCTGACCAATTTCAAAACACCAACCAGTAGGAAGATCAAAAGTTACTCGGATGAGATACCAACCACATTAAAATCTAATAGCTTCATTTATTGTACACATGTGTAAATTCCTGGCAATATAAAGGTTTTCCATCTCTAGGGTTTTACACCATTATAAAAACGAAATACTCCGTCAGCTGAAGACAATTTGAATCATGCATATGCACACCAGGCTAAGCTATTGTAACCCTACAAAATAATACCAACAGTGGATGTAGGGTATTTTAAAGTTGAACCACTTTAAAAATCTCTTCTCTTGTGTATGTGTGATTTAATTAACCTATTATATTTTATCTGTGATTATAAATCTAGATTAAGCCCATTTTTAGACGTCAATAGATTTGCTTTGTCTGTGGAAAACGACTGCTAGTCATAGTTATCTACCTTATATATTTCATTCTTTGGTTTAAAAAATGAATACTTCCCCTGATAGCAGCTTAGCGGCTGCAAGCAATAATCAATAAATATTTGATCCCCTCGTGAGACAGACCTCTAAAGGATCCTATTCAATTTGGCTAAAGGACGGGAGGCTATGCAAGAATTCGTCAGATAGTTGGCTCGCACGATACAAGACAAGTCATCCAATTCTATAAGAGATACGCCAACCCTAATAGCCAGAAATGAAAGGAGTTCTCATTCTCGTTCTTCTCATGATCAATCGTATCGTCCCGACGCAACTTCTTCATTTCAATCAACATATTACTATGACGTTAGATATTTTTCCAAAGAAAGGCCAAGTGTATTGGAAAGGCTAAGTAGGGAGTCTGCTTTTGTTAGTCTAAGTCCTCGAGTAACTAGAGGACATCGTAAGGAGAAGGTGAGTCATCGTGAACACATAGAAGGGTCCATAAGTTTTATGGTCAATATGAGGGGCTTTGTGCATGCCGAGAAGACCTCTCAGGTGGAGAGTTTTGCACATATGCACAGCAAATCCACAAAAGCTACTTTGGACAAATCTAAGCTAGAAGAACATTCCTAGAAAGGATTCACGCAGAGGTTAGAAGATCGACAGGTGAAATGGCCAAAAACAAGAATCCATTACAAAGAAGTTTTGTTAAAGGCTCACCTTTCGTCCAGGCTATTGTGAACTACCCCACACCCTCCAAGATCAAGCCACCAATGGTCATTCCTAAATACGATGGGAAAACTAATCCAGTCTTGTACATAGGACAATATCAAGTTGTTGCTGACATCTACTCAATGCTCGACGAAATAAGGTGTGGAGCTTTCTCCAGTTCTATCACACGACCAACCCAAATCTGGTATGATAAATTCCAAGGGGTAAAATCTCTAGTTTTCATCACTTAGATTAATTATTCATAGATAACTTTTGCTTTGGGGCTAAGTCAATCAAGAGTGTCACTCATCTCTAAACCGTGTGACAAAAGCCGGGAGAAAGTACCCGAGAGTACATTACACGTTTTAATAATGAGAAACTAGAGATAGTGGACTATGAGGAGAAGACTGTCATTGTAGCACTTATAAGTGAGTTGCTCGCTAAAGATCTTAATAATGCTTTAGTGAAGAATCCACCCAAAACCATGACAGAATTAATAGCTAAGGACGGAAAGATAATGAATGTCGAGGAGGCTACGACAACTAAGGCAGATTCTGAAACCAAGGGTGAAAGTCATAAAAATAATTCTAATTAATTCAAGTAGGATCAAAAGGACAAAAGGTTTGATCAGATGAAGAAGTATGATGAATATACCCCCTCAATAAAGGTGTTCACCATATCCTGGAGGAAATCAAGGGGAACCGAGAATTGAATTGGCCTGGAAAGTTAAAGACACCCCAATAAGAGGGGTAACTCCAAGTATTGCGAATTTCACAGGGACCATAGGCACAACATTGACAGTTTCATTGCACTAAAGAATGAGATTGAAAATCTTATTCAGTATGGAAAACTGAGTAAGTTTGTTGATCGGAATGGCAATAAAAATGATCGAATGAGGTCAGAATCTTTAGCCCGAGCAAAGGAAGATAACAAAAGAGTAAGAAATAATGATTTTGAAGAAGATCCAGACTTATCGAAGAAGCTTGATGAACCAAAGGTGGAGGTAGGTATGATATCCTTTGGTCACCACTTCATCGCAGGAGGAGATGTTGGAGGATAAGATGAGATTACAGAAAGGAAAGCTTACTTAAATGAAGCCAAGGCCTACCCAACTATCAAACAAAATGATATGGCCGAATCCAGTGATAGTCGGTTAAGAAAAGTCAATAAAGACAGTCTAGTGATCGGATTCTCTAAAACGATCTGAGTGGGGTGCTTTATCATCATAATGATCAGTTAGTTATCACATGCAGAGTTCTTCACGACAGAATTGCAAGGATACTAGTTGATAATGGGAGTTCCACTAGTGTAATGTTCTAAGAATGTTTCAGTAACCTAAGGCTAAGTGACAGTAAACTGAAGCCATACCATTCACCTCTTATAGGATTTATAGGTGAGAAAATATACCCCTTAGGGACGATCAACTTGGAAGTTTCAGTCGTCACCTGGATGGCAAGCAGGAGGGAAAGAATCTGTTTCTTTGTGTTAGATAAAAATGTCTCGTCATCCTACAATATCATCCTTGGAAGAGTGGTAATAAATCATATAGAGGTTATGCCATCTACGGTGCATCAATGCATGAAATTTTTAAAATAAATATGGAGTCAGTATAGTAAATAAAATCATAAAGAAGTTGGGTAATGCTATTTACTTCAGCCAACCAAATAGAAATACAAATAAAGATCATAACCACTTTCCATATTGATAATCTGGATCCTCGAGAAGAGGAGGAGATGGTAAAGGGGAGAGTTATGGAAGAAACATAAGTTATTGTGCTGGACAACGAGAATCCAAAAAAAACTAACCAGATTGATGCAAGATTATCTCCCTCTCTTAAACAAGAATTACTTACATTCCTTAGAGAAAAAAAATGTGTTCGTTTCTAGCCATAAAGATATGCCAGGGATTGATCTTGGTTTCATTTGTCATGAGCTTAATATCTACCCAGATTCTAAGCCGATTAAGAAAAAGTGAAGAGTTTTCAGCCCCGAGAAGAATATAATAATTCAGAAGGAAGTGGAGAAACTACAGTGAGCACGGTTTATTAAAGATGTCAAGTACCCCAGATGGTTGGCCAATATAGTAATGTCCAAGAAGAAGAATGACAAATGGCACATGTGTTTAGACTTCACAGATCTCAATACGGCATGCCCAAAAGATACTTTCATTTACCAAGGATTGATTAATTGGTCGATGCAATAGCAGGCCATGAATTGCTCAGTGTCAGATTGAGATGAAACATGAATACAAGGAAAGCACTTCCTTTATTACCAGTAAGGAACTTATTATTACAATGTCAGGCCCTTTGGGTTGAAAAATGGTGGAGCAACCTATTAGAGACTAGTTAACAAGGTTTTTGAAGACCACATTAACAAATCCATGGAAGTGTATATATATGATATGCTCACTAATTGTAAATTTACTGTCGATCACATTACGGACTTGGTCAAACCTTTGATCAACTGGAAAAACATCAGATGATGCTTAACCCAACCAAATGTATCTTCAGAGTACATGAAGGACTATTCTTAGGGTATATATTCAATCAAAGGGGAATAGCAGCAAACCCCACCAAAATTAAAGCCCTGCTAGAAATACAGTCCCCCACCAACAAGAAAGATGTTCAAAAGCTGACAGGAAGGGTAGCAGCATTGAACCATTTTATTTCCCGAGCAATTGATAAATTCTTTCCCATCTTTAAGATGCTTAATAAGGCCTTTGAGCGGAATGACGAATACGAGAAAGCCTTCCTAAATTTGAAGAAGTACTTGGGTTTTCCCCCTCTCCTCTCTCGACCAGATTGGGGAGAAAAACTATATCTATAGTTGGTTATTTCAGAGTCATCTATAAGCACAGCTTTGATCGGACTCGATGGAGGAGTTCAAAGGCCAGTATATTATACTAGTAAGGCATTACTAGGAGAGAAAATAAGATAGCCACATCTCGAGAAGTTATATTTAGCTCTCATTGAAAATTCCAGGAGAATGAGTCCATATTTTAAAGCTCACACCATTGTCGTCTACACGTATTTGCCTCTGCAAAAAGCATTGAATAAACCTGAAAAGTCTGGAATATTAATGCCTTGGGAATTTGAATTAGGAGAGTATGAAATTGTTTATGAACCCAAAACTGCACTATAAGGCCAAGCAGTGCAGACTTCAAAGTCAAATTCACATATGCAGAGGTGAAACATAATCCAAGTTTACCTGCCAAGAAAACTTCTTCGGAAGAGTGCTTAGCTCAAAATAAAATAGAGATTATGGTCGATCAACCAGAATCGTCAGTTGTGTAAGAAAGAATTAAACAAATAAATTTGATGTTCAAATATGGAGTGATATCAGAGGCATATTTCTCTAATGACACTCCATTCGGGAAATTATTTGTAGATGGGTTCTCAAGTGCTATTGAATGTGGAGCAGGCGTTATCATCAACACTCTAGATAACTTAGATGTGTAATATTATGTGAGGTTTCAATTCAAGGCTTACAATAATGAGGCTGAATATAAAGCATTAATATTAGGATTGGAACTGGCTTTATCACTAGACGTTGACCAAGTGTTGGTACAAAGTGGTTCTTATCTGATTGTCAATCAAATGAAATAAATCTATGGCACAAAAAGGGAAACAATGATGATATATCATAAAAAATCTATGGAGTTTGTTTCTTTATTTACTTTAGTCAAGGTGGTGAGAATTCTTAGGATAGAGAATGCCCAAGTAGACGCTCTTGCTCGGCTTACTTCAGAAACTCAATCAGAACCCAGACGAACAATCGCAGTGAAAATTCTTGCCCATAGAAGAATTGATGCAATGGAAATCAGCTTTATCTTTGTGGAATTAGGTCCCTACTGGATGGACCCAATTAGAGAATACATTTAAAGATGAACACTATCGTCCGACCAGAAAGAAGCCAAGAAGATGAGGTATAAAGCAGCTAGATACGAGTTGGAAAAAAGTGTTCTATATAGAAGAGGATAAACTGTTTCCCTAATTCATTGTGTTCATCCAAATGAAGTAGATGATCTTATCAAAGAGGTGCATGAAGGCTCATGTGGAGCTCACATATTTGGGATATCTCTAAAACAATGGATAGTAATGCAAGGACACTACTGGCCGACGATGAAACTAGACTGTGTTTTTTTCACCAAGAAGTGTGATAAGTGCCAAAAAAATTCCACCATCCATAGAAGACCATGATCAACTCTAATACCCATTACTTCCCCATGGCATGTCACTATTTGGGGAATTGACTTGATCGTACTATTGTCGACCACCAAGAAAAGGTTAAAATATCAGGTTATAACAGTTGATTACTTCACTAAAAGGGTGGAAGCTGAGCTCTTGATTGATATGCCCTATCCGAGGGTTTTCCAATTCATATGGAAGAATATCATTTGCAGGTATGGCATGCCTTATGCCTTCATCACAGAACATAACACTCAATTTTATAATGAGTAATTTGAAGAGTACTGCATCACGTTTGGCATCTAGAAACTTCATTCAGTACCTGCACACCCACAGTGCAATGGCTAGACAGAAATCACCAACAAAACCTTGATAGATGGATTGAAGAAAAGGTTGAATGAGACTAAAGGAAACTGGATTAATGAACTCCACATTGTCTTTTGGACATATAAGACCACGCCCAAAAAAACAACACGGGAAACCCCATACATGCTAGCTTCTGGCACTGAGGCAGTGGTACCACTTGAAATTGGTCTGCCAATTCACACGGTATTCAACTTTGATTAACCCAAGAGTGACCTCATGAGGCTACTAGATCTGGACATGATAGAATAAGTCCGAGAAGATGCTGCTAGTCGGATGGCTACTTATCAATAAAGGACAGCAAGGTTTTATAATCGAAGGGTCAGGCCGACCAACCTGAAATAAGGACATTTGGTGCTCAAAAAATTAATCCAAAAGAGCAAGAAGCTGGAGCCAAATTGGCATGGTCCATACCGTATCTCGGCGGTTATCTGACCAGGAACTTATCGCTTGGAAACTTTGGAAGGTGAGGAATTCAAGGATCCTTGGAACACAGACTATCTACACAATTATTATCAGTCATTTCATTTTTAGTGTAAACAGTTATTCAAGTTAATGAAATTACTTGTTTTCCTCTATTATACTTCCTTTTTGTGTTTTATTTTTCAGAGTATGGTGCATTACACCTTAACTCTAACCATAATTGATGAGAAATTTCAAACTTTTCCAGCTTCAGAAAAGTAAATTTTTATTCAAACTTTTCCAACTTCATAAAAGTTAAACTTCAGGTATGATTTATCCTCAGCAAGTCAAGAACAAGAAGTTAGTAAAATTTCTTCACTAGAGATTTTACCCGACCAGGTTAAAACATAAGAATAATTATACATTCCTAATACACTTGGTCGCCACTGAAAACTAATGCTATAACTTAGTATAATAAAGTTATTTACAGTTTTATCTAAGTGCATTAGTCGAATCTAAGGTCGTATAAATAATTCAAACACGAATCGAATATTAAACATTTAAGAAGGTTATTTACTCTATAAGTCGATTAACTACTAGTATACAGGTTAGCTAATTGAAAAAAAAAGATTAATATCAAACACAAGCTTAAATAAAGTAAACTCAATAAAAAAAAAAACTTTATTTTATTGATCAAAACGTATTACAATAGAAAATAAGTATAAAACTATTTTATTATGCGTTTTCCATCAACCTTGATCATTCCAAGAGGAGGGTCATCAAGGGTGCTCGGATGATTGATGGAATTAAAAAGCTTCCTCCTATAACTCCTACTGCCACTTATCTGATCAAAAAGATGCAAGGGATATAGATACTCCACCTCTCCTTCAAGATCGAAGTCTCTAATATATTTTCGAATCAAATATTGAAGAATGGCATTAGGAGGGATCCAACCGAACTCAATTAAGAAAGGAGGATCAGGGTAATCTAACATCCCTGGGTTATGAGAATGCCATAATTTATCATCTTAAGGTATCTTCATCAGAGCCGGAAAGTTTATTCAACCCCACTTATAACCTTTATTCTTGGCCTGCTCCATGTGCTTATCGAAATAAGTCAGAGCTTCATCATATCCATCCATTCAAAAGCTCTAGGTTGTTTATGGAAATGAAAATTAAGTCGATTCACATTATCTTGAAGCTTTTTTATGGCCTTTTCTTTCTCCTTAAGCTGAGCAGCTTGGTCAACCAGAGTCTTCTTGATTCTCTCCTTCTCAATGGTTGGACGAACAACTATACTTTTCTTGGGGCTTGTCTAGGTTTGGTTTCTTTCTTTTGCAAATCTTCAAGCTCCTCCAACAACTTGGCATTTTTAGCCTCTAAAAATGAAGCACCCTCATCTAGCCCAGGAGTGGTTGATCTCTTCAGACTGTCAAGTTCATTTCTCAGGGCATTATTTTCTTTCTCTAATATAGTAGCAATTGATCGTGCACCCCCTAGATATTTATTAATATATAATTCTTTCTTATTCATAGAAGAAGTGATGACTTGTAATTTTTTGTCAAAAGAAATTACTTCACTCAAGGCCTTGTATTTATCCTTATAATCAGAGTGAAGCAAAGCCAAGGATAGCTTGTGATCCTGCTTCATCCTCTCAATCATCTCGTAATAAGCAACACTATTAGCTACAACCCTATCAAAAAAGAAATGAAGATGGATATATGACTCCTTAATTTGGTCAGAGACATCTGGGCTGATCAACCCTGTTATGTCTTCCTCAGACAGGGGAACATGGCTAGCTTCCAAAATATTTCTACACCTCTTAAGTAGGTTGGATTCAGTAAAGACCATGGCCTTCTTCTGGCATCAAACTAGAAGGTTACAATTATGAGTGTATGGGTAAAATCTAAAAAATACACCAACAAAAATCAAACTCATTCAAAGACCATATAATTGAGAAAAAAATTCTCTTTAATTGATTAATCTTAAAGTAAAGAGATGGATACATCAGTAAGAAAGAAAATATAAGATATATAAAATACATATGAGAATGGACAGAAAAAGGAAACTGGCTAAGAAGGAGCTAAACCTTCTCTTTATCCTTGGCTTGGTCTTGGCTGGCAACAGATAGGTCAGCACTTGCCTCTAGCACCACTGAAGATTCAATAGGAATCATAGAAGACTTTCCCGACCCTTCTTCATCGTCAAGATCCTCATCCAAGTTAAGAGGAGTGTCTGGGTCAAGATTTTGGAACAACTCAGAGTTTACCTTTGTACCGACCACCTTCAGAGCCCCTGACCAACCTTCCTTGAAGGACAGTTTCTTAGCATACTCATTTTGAGTAAAGGTAGCAAAAAAGTCCTTCTCCCAACCCTTATCAAAGGCATTTTTTCCCTTAGCCTTCAAGGAAGTAACTTCAAAAGTTAAGCCAACCACTTTATCTTCAGCAGCTTGGGCCCGAGTTATGACTTCTCTAAGTTTGTATTCGGTAGCCCTCGCTCTACCTTCAACATGACCTAATTTCTTATCGGGGGCTTAGGCCTTTTCATCAGTAGCCTTTATTTTTTCTTCTGTCGTGGTTACCCTATGATTGGATTTTTTCAGCACCTCTTCCCGAAATTTTTACTTTGATTCCAGAGCTTAGCGAAAAGCAAACAAAGATTATTTTATCCCCTCAAAGGCATCTTCCACTTCATGAGGAGATGACTTTAATTAATCGTCCTACTCCATTATTTGGTTTAAGTCAACTACCAGAAAATTGCAAAAAGAGAAAATACCAGATGTCAGAAAAAAGTCATCAACATCAAGGAAAAGAAGAAAATAATATAATTTCCAGTGACAAATTATTACAAGCCCTCTTAGTTAGCCTGAACATGGGCCTGGGGGCTGATACAGCCCGATCAGCAGGGAGAGTTCCAGACTTGATCAAACCCCTAGACAATGTAGGGTTAACAGCAACAGAAGCTGACCCAATGTCACCTTGGATTTTTCTCACCACCTTTTGTTAGTCGGCCAAAGTCTTCTTTGCAACCAACGCTTGCTAGTCGAATTGAGTTTTTAGGCCTGTTTCTGAAGGCTAGGCAAACCTCTCTTCAATCTCTTAAATTGAGACTCAATAGTTTAAGTCTCATTAGCACCAAGGACTTGAGGCTTCTTATCACTAGCCAGGGATTTCTTATCAACTGGCTTATTTCCAGTATCAGTATTCTTCTTGTGGGGTAGAGACAATTGCTCTTTTATCAAATTGGGAATCTTCCTCTTAGTCATGTCGGCTGGAGGAGAAAGTGGGATCTCAAAAATATTAAAGGATTCAATTGACAAAGAAGTTCCTCCCAACTTAGCACCAGCAGATTCCATAGCTGAAGAAGTAGGTACAAGATCCTCTTCTAGATTCATAGCAACTTAGGACAACAAAAGTGTTGGTTGGGGAATAAAAAAGGTGATAGAACTCTTGTATTCTAACACCAAAGAGACATCTCGGTGATGCTCTTCTCTAATTCTTTGGTTAAGTCCCCACAGAAATTTGATCTCTTCAATATTAATTTCCCCTTCTTTGGGACACTTCTTCTTATTTTCCTCTGCATCAAGAAGGAACAACAAAGTTAGTTAGCCAAATTCAGAAACACATAACAAAAGAAGAACAATTAAGGAATAAAATTACAACCTATGACATGCCCTACTTGGGCGCATCTGGGCCTAGTATTAGATTCTCCCTTGGGAAGAGGAGCGTGTTGCCAATTTTTAATAACTACACCATAATCCCAATAGTCCTTATTGAAATCTAGTAAATTCACTACAAAAGAACTATTGGCCTTCCTATTTTTTAAATAATATGTGTTCTCTCTAACAGTACCCCATTTATAACAAAACATCAACTCCTGGACCCCAACATGAGTCACATAAATTTTATTCAATCTATTGACACCATTTACAACCCTCCAAGTATTTGGTGCCACCCTAATAGGGACCACGTCAATGTATTGACAAAATTGAAGGAAAAGAGGGTTTCGTGGAAAGTGATGCCACACTCTACTATGAATAAGGTGGGGATCTAGTAACCCTTAGGAGGTGAATATATGTCTATGGGACCCTGGGATATCTCTAAATCCACCCAAGATGAATTTTTTCATTTTTCTCTAAACTCATCTAATTAACCCTCATCTATAATGTGAACCATGGTGGAAATAGAGAAAAAAAAGGATAAAACAGTGAAAGATAAAGAAGGCTTACGGGGGATCTAAGGTGACTTCAAGAACTAAAGAAAAAATAATGGCAGTGAATGATCGCACAAAGAAAGCTTGAAGATGAAGGAAAACTCTTAAGTTCAGAAGTTTTGAGGTAAAAAGAAAGGAGGAAAATTTTCTACATATATAGGTTGCCTCGATAATTGGTAACGAAATGATTAACTACACAAAATGTTGGACTACCAACAGTTGCACACTTCTCGAAGCTTGAAAAGACTATCATATCCTTTAGCGGTTCAAAAAAGTTTGAATTATTTACAAAAATGCCATTATCAACAGTACTAATGAAAAATTTTGCAGGTGTGGGAAGTCGGCTAAGTATCACAGACTCAAGCAGTACGTCGAGCAACATTCGGAGCAAATTACTCCATATTTTTTATCAATCATCAAAGAGGAATGGAGGATTTGGTTGTATGTAAAAATTACTCTTTACATGGACCAATGATAAATGTAAACATGTCCTCCTACGTGGCTGATCAGCCTCCTTGATCGGCATCAGAGATACTTAGTCGGTTAGAAGGCCGATGAACTCCAAAACACCAACCATAAAGAAGATCAAAAGTTACTATGTTGGGATAAAAACCAATACTGAAATCCAAGAGCTTCATTTATTGTACACAGATATAAGTGCCTGGAAATATAAAGGTGTTCCATCTCTAGAGTTTTACACCATTATTATACAAAATGCTCCCTCAACTGAAGGGACAATTCGAATCACTCATATGCATACCATACTGAGCTATTGTAACCCTATAAAATAATACCAACATTGGATGTAGGCTATTTTATAGCTGAACAACTTTAAAAATCTCTTTTCTTGCATATGTGTGATTTAATTAACCTACTATATTTTATCTGTGATTATAAATCTGAATTAAGTCCATTTTTAAACATCAACACTACCGAACTCCAACTAAGAGTTTAAATCCCATAAAAAGAAGCCATGCCCATTTTTTAGAATGCTAGGGTAAAATTACGGCGGGAAAAAGCTCAAAAATGAAAGAATTTTTTTTTTGCAAAAGAATGATGTTTGAGAAGAAAAGAGCGGTGTGTGAAAAGAAAATAATGAATGAATGAAAAAAAGACAAAAAAGAGATGATAAGAAAAGAAAAATGGAGGTTGGAAGAAAAAATGCCTAAAAGTCAAAATACATAAAAACTTGTACATTCTCATAAATTTTAAAGTCCAAAAGCCATTCTTTTAGACAAAACTCGAGCCTATAATACAATCAAAGAATGTCCTAATCAATCTTAATGGAAGTTAGTTAGAGTGTGGAGAAAAGATTAATAGGAACTATGGTGTGATTCAATATTATCAAAAAGTAATCGTTTTTCCAGTCATGAGATTATATTCATCCATTATAAAAAAAAATCTTTTTTTGATTATCTATATGTGAAATTTGCTCATCTAAACTTACTATTTTATTCACATATAACGAGAAAAAATAGTCGACTTTCGACTGTTTGATTGAGAGTGCAAACTGTGAGATTTTGAAATTGAAATGAACTTTCGGATAAAAAACGTAATGATCAAATCTTTTAAAATGGACGGTTATATTGGCTATTCATACACACACGATAAGTTGAGACAGAGAAGTAAAGTTCTGCTATATTTATAAAGTTTGCATTCAAACTTGGCTATATTACTTTTGAGTCTTTTGTATTCAGTCAAGTTTTTGAATTTTTTTGGTATATTTCCCGCAAACCCTCACGAGATAAAACTCGTCCACTACGGTAACCTAGAGATTTAACGGCTTGTTGCACATGCTAAGTGCAATCGTGATTCATATGAAAGTGAGTTAAATTCTAAAATTTTAAAATTTTAGTTTTGCTTGAAGACTAACAAAGTTTAGGTTTAGGGATATTTGATGAGTGCATTATTTTGTATGAATTATGCCTAAATTTAGGCCTTATTAGGCCCATTGTGTCATAAATAATGAGCTTTTAGAGTCGTTTCGTAAAATAAAAGAAAAATACAACTTTAAATAAAATTCGAGTTAAAAATGCAATTTTAGTAACTCCATGGGGTGAAATCATAATTTTTAAAACTTTATGGGCCTAAAAATAATTTTTAAATTTTAATCTAAACAAAATAAAGTTATATATGAAATTTTCTTGAATTTCGAATTAAAACGAGCAACTTGTGAATTTCGGGGGCTAAAATGCAAAGAGGGGTAATTCGGTAATTTTTAAAATATTTATGATCCGAAATTGGAATTAATTATTTTTATTTTGCATTTTTACAAGTACCCTAGAAATTTGGACGACAAAGGAGTCGGTATGCAAAAATTGTCAGGATACGGCGCAACACGACACGATACTATTGACACAGCTGTATTAAATATTTTTTATAAAATCGCTCTAGTGTCTGTTGAGGCCGTTCCATAACTTTTCAAAAAGGTCTTGACAAGACTCACAACATTGAAGTCAGATGAAAATGAGATTTTAATGTTTTGGGGGTTAAAAATGCGATTAAAGCCGGTGCTGTGAATAGTGCCAAAATTGTGGATAATTATTTTTTTTTAAAAGGCTTCCCAAGTATCTCCAACTCTTTCCAAGACTCCATGAGGTAATTACCAACTCAAATACAATCAATCAAATAGAGTTTCACTTCAACTCAAACACTTCACCCCTTACCTTATAAATAGGACCCTTGGGCTCATTATTTGAAAAAAAAAAGTAGAGAGCTTGAGAGATAGGATTTTTTTTCTTTTATTTTGAGAGTATATTTTTATTGAGTGCCAAGAATTATTTTGTGAAAGAAGTTTTGTCAAGATCAATTGTAAGACTCGATTATTTTTGTAAGTTTGTTTCATTAATGAGAATTAGTATTCATTCTTTCATTTATATTTTGTCTTCAATTATACTAGCTTAATTTATTTACTAGGACTAGGTAAAGTTTATTATATTTGATTGATATTGCGTGTAGTTTAAATTCGTCTTTATTTCTCGGCATATTCTAAAAGTTTTAAAATTGGGTATTCATTTAAAAAGACACGAAAGTGTGTTTTAAACCTTCGATTTTGTTTGGAAAAAAATTATTTTTTTATTTTATGTATGATTACTTTTTGATAGGTTATACTTTTATTAAATTAAGTGAAAAGTACTCTTAGATCCCTCGCAAACAAATTTTAAACACTAAAGGAATTTTGACAAATTTTAAACACTTAAGTCCACTGATTCTCTTCTTGTAGAAGTCCACGCTAGCGGCATAACAAATGGACCTAATAATAAATTGTCCTTAAATGTTTAAAAATTGTTACCAATGGACCTAATTGTAAATTGTCCTTAAATTAATTGATAGTCCATTCTTAAAGACTACACTTTAAAATTTAAAAGTGAAGTTTTTAAAGGAATGGGAATTTTAGTCGTCTAAATTTAGAGACATTAAATTTATTGTGAACTTAACCGTGTTATTTTTCGAATTAAATACGACGAGAGTCGGTTTAATTTGAGGTATAAAATAGGGAATGACGAGTTTAAATTATTATATTCTACTAGTTGAATGTGATAAATGGATCCAACGTCCTAGTTTTCACGCTCACTTAATTATATCTTTCGTATACGCATTTTTTTATTTTTTTATCTTAGTTTCAAATTACATCCCCTCTCTAAACCCATTTTGTCTAGTTGGACTGTCACAATTATTTTGAACCGAAAAAATGGCAAATCTCTATGGGGTCGACCCATACTTACACTCGATATTCTATAATAGCCCATGCACTTGCGGTATTTTATAAAATTGAGAAACAATTGTAATCGGGCCAAATCAGGTTGTAAATGAGCCACAATGGCCAATTTCCTGTCAAACCTATGCCATGAACATGACCCGACGCGTTATCGGGTCAAAACATCCTATCTCGGGCATGATCCGAACACGACAGACGTTGATAATTTTGTGTCAATTTCATGTTGGGTCGTGTCGTGTCGTGTTTTCGGGTCGTGTCAAAAATTCCCACCCTTACGAGGGATGGTCCCCTTAAATGTAAAAAATACATGTTCTTGGCTATATACATTTTAAGAAGGCTATATATATTGTATATACATCATGTAAGATGGTCATATAATAGAGTTTTGTTAACAAACTTTAGGGCACCGTAGGTTTTGGCTCAATTATAAAGAAGTGATAAGAAAATTATAATCACAAGAAACATTAATGAAGAGGACCACAATTTATACCCATGTTACTTTCCCTTTTAACTTGGTACACACGTAAAAATCACTATGCACTTTATCTTCCAAATTGTGGTTGAATTAAATTGATTTGACCATGTCATGAAGCCTGAAAGTGTCACCCTTGAAATTAGGGTTGAGCTGTAAGTAAGGGTGCAAAAGGATTTTCGATAATTTGAATTTGAATTTTGTGAATATTTATCCGAAAAATTATTTGAAGGAAAAAATATAGATAGGGTGTGAAAATATCCGAGAAAATGCATACGGGTATAGATAATATATGTCTCCATCTAAGGCGGAGTATCCACACCGGCGATTATTTATTTTCCCGAATATTGTATTAAATTTTATATTTTAAAGGTTTATTATTAGCAATTGTAGGTGATAAAACATGTAACAACCCCAATTTTCGCATATCAGTTGGTCAGGCTAATATGTCGAAGATAGGGATTATCAAACAATTTATATCATTCTCCACATCAAACAATAATGAATAGGAGTCAATTTAAAATCATTCACAATATACGACAATTAAAGCGATAAACAACTCTGAATAAATAATATCTCAAAACATCCAAGAATAAATCGTCTGAATAACCCCACTCTCAAAATAACTAATTGAAATAAATAATTGGGACACAAGGTCAAAAAAATCTTTGAAATAAAGAAAAACTGAAATACAGAAAAGAGTAGCTACCTAAGCTAGAACCAAAGAATTGAAGTTGCTAATCGAATGGTACAGCAAGTCTGAAATCTTCTCAACCCTATGGATCCTGTCTATGAATGCTTGAAATAGTGTTATATAATTTGGATCAGGCCCGAAAGTTGCAAAAAATATCTTCAATATCAAGAGTGTTAATCATGCTACTCATTTATAATCAACATGCCATCCAGTCGGCTCTCACATGCAATAAGGATGTAACTAACTACACGTGTGAGAATACAACCCAAATACCAACCACTGCAATGTTACCCACTAGTATGGCATACACAGTCTTATAATAATATAGTTATTATGACATAGGGATCTTTCATAAATTTTCCATCACTAGAATAAAAAATCTTTTTCATATATTCATAATATAATCACACAAAGGAAACTACCTTTGGGGACAGTCTCATGCCTCTATCAGTAAATTCATAGGAACCCTTCACCTATCGAAATTAAAATATATTAAAACACACATATAAGAATGGAGGATAAATACGCAATCACATTACCGGGTAGTCCCATACCAAAATGCAAACGATTGATTGGATAATAAACTTCTCATCATGAAGTCTAGACCAAGTGAAAGTATGATTAAAGTATAAGACCTCCACTATGGCATCCGTCAACACCTTGTTGTGCGGTATACGGTCACAACCTCCAAAGCAACCTCGACTAATAGATTCACCATGAGTAATGGTATTTTCATGCAAATAAATGATATGTATATATACAACACATAATATATGTATACGTCCATAGGATATCTCTTCGGTCATGCATCTACCCAAATCAACCCAATCCTCAACATCGAATTTTACTATTAATTAAAGTTTATCAATCTTCAACCTTAATTAAGTAAACTCATTTCACTCTTAAACCTCTTATTACGAATTTCTCCAATTATCTCTCAAGTAAACAAATATTTAATTACTCGAATCAAGTTTTAATAACCCCATGGTACTTTTCATAACCAAACCTCAGTCTATTAGGAACATATCGATTCACCCTCAGATCGAATTAATTCGGTTCAGGGCAAAGTCTCATGTTGCTCTATAAACAAAGTTTATTGATTAGGCATAAATTCTTCGTCTTTATCCTTGTAATTTAGCTACGTTTGTTATCCTGTGCAATATTAGTTAGATGATTTTATCTCATATTATTGCTACTAACCTCTTCATGTAAGTACATTCTGTTTCGTGTATTTCTCTTATATTTTGTAGGTATTCTATGCACGTGAAAGAAAGAGAGAAACGGAATGAGAATCGAAAAACAAACAAGAAAATTCAAGGGAAAATCTGTAATTGTACCGTCAAAATTCGAATACGACATCTAAAGAGAATCCTAAGACCTCGTGTTCACGAGTACATAGGAAGAAATGCCAACCAAATCCGGGTGACGGTAAAAAAGATGTAAGCATAAGAAGATTATAAAAATCAAAGAGGTAGAACTAAGCAAATCTGAAGATAGAACCGTCTCGGGTTCTTGAGTAGAACCGGTTCGACATATGCCTAGCAACTTGAAAAAATAGAACAGGTTCGATTTTCTATTACACAAAATTTAAAAATTTAACCCACTTAATTTTGAGAGTTTGTTTTTGTTCAAACACCTGTAAAAACGTGAATTATTATTCATTCATTATTCTTAGAGTTAGATAGATAAGTCTTAACCTAGTTTTTAGAGCAAGAAGAAGATAAGAAATCTTAGAGCAAGATTTGCATCAAATTCTTCATTGTTTCATTTGTTATTCTTCAGTATAAGTGATTTTTTCCTTTGCTTTCAATATTCGTCATATTTTAACATCACTCTTCCTTACTTTCTTGCTAGAATTCGTTCACGCATGTTTAGATATTATATTTACGTAATAATGAATTCATCCAACGTAAAATCCATGTTAAATACTAATTCCACCATGTCCGGCTAAATTCCTAGAGAGTTGGGGTACATGTACCCAACCAAGGTGTTACGAATGGATTTAAAAGTGAATAAAATCTAATTAACCATTCAAAGGTTTGAAATCTTATTGAAATAAATATTGTAGGTCTTTTAATTTAGTTTGACCTAAGTAATCGGAATGTTAAAGAATATAATGCAAGTTTCAATAATTTATCATTACCGTTAAATACGATTTTTGATTTGATATTGTAAGGAGTAAAATCTGCATATGTCGGGAGCTTAGAAAGTATATAATGTTTCTTTGAATTGAGAATTATGTTTTTGAAGGTTTTATGTTCTAAGTAATTACCGACGATTCGGGGGAGTGTACTCCAACTACATTTTCTCGCAAATATATTAAAAATCAAATAGTCATTCTTGCATGCTTAGTTAGTTTACAATCTTATGTAATTTGCATTAGTTGATAGGAAATTCCCCAAAACAATCATATTTTCCTTTCTTTCTCCGAGTCGACCGTAAGCTTACTCGTCGTCACAGTTTATGTCCAGTTCCCTGTGTTCGATACCCGACTTGCTCGGAATATTACTTACATGGTCGGCTTACACTTGAGTCGTCATTCACACGCGTTAGAGATATATTCTGAGTCGCATCAAGTTTTCAGCGATGTTGCCGGAGACTAGGTAGATATTTAGTTTAGGTCGAATTAATCTAAAATTTGACTCTAATTCTTAAAAAGCAAAAGAAAATCAGAAAATCCAAAAATCCAAACAACAATTCAGAAAAATAAAAAAATAAAAAATAGATGAATCCCTTATACCTTTGACTCACTTGAGTCTACATTGTATAAATGCTCATCTAGTTTGGAAATTTTGACAAAATTGTGTCTACCTAGAAAGCAAAGAGCCTCAGAAGTTGGATTGCCTATTCATCTCTCTTTCTTGTTATGATCAAGAGACTATTGCCAACACTCACACACTTAGAATTCATCTTTTGCACATAATATTGCATAAGTATGTGTGCACATGTGTTGTGTGTGTTTAAATCCCTAAGTTTTATTTTTAATAATTTTTTTGGGATTTTTTAAACATTTTTAAATCATGTTTTTAATAATTAAAACTTGTTTTACAAAGTTTTGGGGTCAATCTCTTAATATGACTTGTTGTATTTTATGGCCTAAAGTTACCTTGGGTAGAATCCGAAAGCGGCAGAGACTTCAGGGTTGTCTTTGTAATTAGTTTTTACGCGCGTTTAACATCCCATAACAGGTCAACACCTGTCTGCCTTTGATTGGTTAGTTTTGTGTTTCTTTACTGAGACAATAGGAGCGTGTGTTATCAGCCCTTGGATCATTTCTTATCAGTGGTCTGTATGTAGCCTTGATGGATCCCCGTCTAACCTTTTTAAGCCAATCAGCGCTCGTTTAAGCACCGCCTTGTGTGAGCCATTAGATTCAAGTCCATCTAAATTGACTCAATCTCAGCCCTTCGTTTGGATCAGATATCTCGAACCTTCCTCTCACCCTATAAAAAGGGGCCTTCTCTCAGACTTTGAAGATTTTTACCATTTCATTTCCTCTAAGTTTTGAGAGAGAAGAGAGAAACCAGAGAGAGAAGAAAGTTAGAAACCCTAACTTCGTCCAAATCCTCTTCAAACCTAACCCAAACACTTCTTCAAAACACCATAGCCAATAACACCATCCCGAGTGTTCTTGAGTGTTTGAGAGTTTGAGTTGAGTTATTTTGGTTGCTGTAACCCTGTGTTCGTGAGATCTTGTTTTCAACTTAGACTTTTACTTAGATCTAGTTTCTGTTTCCATAGAAATCTCATATCTGAGTTATTCATGTTATATTACACTTAGTTTCATTTTATTTATCATCTTGAAAAATATATTGTTGATTGACTTCCCTAAAACGTTTTCTTACTTTGAAATCAACAATAAAATGCTTTTTGTTTCTTGTTCTTGTAAACTAAACCTTTGACCTAGTTTGGAATCTCACTTGGAGGTTTTCAATCTCAAAAAGATTTTGTTTTAAATTCTGAGATTGATTAAGACCTTGTCTGTCTTCCTAGCAAGGTATCCGTAGATTCTGGGATAGTTTGAAAGGTCAAAAAGGTTCAAAGTTTTCTAAGAAGAAAGAAAAAGAAAAGATCACTGCATATAGTGTAAACTGTAATTTGTTAGGACTGTTTGTACTTAATAAGTGTGTGTGTGTGTGCATGCATGTGTTAGAGAGCACCTTCACAAACACTTACACCCTACAACACGAAAAGTGCTGGTGATAAGATCTTGAGAACATAAGTCGACGTAAAGTGCTGGAACAAATCAAAATTTGACAAACTGGGAGAATAGGGATGGTAAACGGACGGATACGGATCGGATACCATGTTTTCCATATCCGTATCCACTATCTGAATGTACTATCCGTATCCGTATCCGCCCGGATAGTTAAAACAACTATCCATATCCGTATCCGCTCGGATACCTCGGATTCGGATAATATCCATATCCGTTTACATTATTTAGTCATCACAAAAAATAATATTAAAATATCCAATTCAATGAAATCCAATCCAATCCAAATAAATATTTAACAAAATTACTGCCTCCTAACATCAACAATTATGGATTCCATAATAATAGTATCATTCCATAATTGTAATATGGCTTAAAGCTATCCATACTTCACAACCATATAAGCTTAAAGCCGTAAAAAAAAATAACAGTCGCATTCCATGACAGTAGAAATAAATATGCACCTTTTAGATTAAATCAAATTTATTGAGAATGATAACCTCGTGGACATTTTGTTTTCAAAACATATTGATATTTTTATTTTAATAAGTATACAGTTTTATTTTGTATATAATATACATGTTGTTAACTTCAATTTTCATCACAATCAAAACCATCTCTTTACTTTTTTGTTTCTCTCTTACATTCTATTATGTTTCTCTCTTGCATTCTTTTATGTTTCTCTCGTACATTTATTTATAACTAAGGAAACTAACGAACAACCACATGAGGGTTTCTTTTCTTTTGTTTTGTACGAAAGAGAAATGAAATGAAGTTATTTTTTTGTTTTGTTTTAAGTGGAGTATATGTTCTTTAGTGGGTGTATGTTGTGTTTGATACGGTGTATTGTAACTTTAGTGTAACTCCATGATAATATACCCAATAAAATAATAATACATGACATTTTATAATATACCCAATAAAATAATAACTTTAGGGTATTTTTGTTTTGAGTTGAGTATGTGTTTATTTTGTTTTAGGGAATAAAGGATTAAGGTTTTTTTTAATATTATTTTATTAGTAATACTAATACTAATATTATTAGAAATATTTTAAACATATGTTTGACGGATACGGATATCCGGTAGAACGGATATCCGATAAAATGGATACTCCGCATCGGATACGGATTATTCGTGTCGGATACTAGTACTATCCATATTCGTATCCGTTTTCTCGGATATTTTTATAGAGTATCCATATTCGTATCCGTTTCCATATTTTCAGATAAATATCCACAAATTCGGATGCGGATATCAGACGGATGTGGATTTTCGAATATCCGTTTACATCCCTATGGGAGAACTACATCTACAATCAGAACTGCAGAGAAGTTTAAGGACACCAGACGGTACATTCCTAAACTTATATAGGTCTGAGTTGTTTGCATGTTAGTTATATAGTTTGTAACACATATATTTGTTTTAGTGGCTTTTTCATTTTACTCCGTAGAGGGAGTCGTGGAAGTTTCCTCAATTGGTGAGGTTTTACCACGTAAAAATTGTGAACAGAAGCCTTCTACATTTTCTCATCTCATTCTTGGTTGTGCTGTGTTTAAAACTGGTTTAAATTATTTTTTAAACTTGTTACTTAAATCTTGAATAGATCTCGTACATACTATTTTATTAAACACATCTTGTGATTAATCCTTTTTTATTTAAGAAAAGAGTTTCTTCAAAAAACAACTCGGAGTTACTTAAATAGTTTATTTTCATAAACGGCTTTAGTAACGCATTTTTCAATTGGTATCAGAGCTTTGTAAACTGCTTTTAAAAGATCCTGTGTTTCTGAAATTATTTTCTCAAAATCAAATATGGACGAGAAAAATGAAAGATTTGGTAACTTGACCACACCTCCAATCTTTGATGGAACCAATTTTGCTTACTGGAAAGTAAGGATGATTGCTTTCATTCAAGGAACTTTGGGAGATAATGTTTGGGACATTGTTGAAAATGGTTATACTTTTCCTACTAAACCAGCCAACGAAGGAAGTAATGAGAGGGTTAAGAAAACTCTAAGTGAGTTCACTCAAGAAGAGAAACAAGTTTCTCGAAATAACAATAAAGGAAAGAATGCTATATTTATGTCTATAAATGAACATGAGTTCAAAAGAATCTCATCCTGTACCACTTCTAAGGAAGCTTGCGATACCCTAGTCATTGCTCATGAAGGAGACACTAGAGTTAAGGCTGCTAAAACCCAAATGCTTATCCAGCAGTATAACTCCTTAATTATGTCTGAAACTAAATCATTTGATGACTTCTATATGAACCTGACTGATATTGTGACCAAACTGCATGGTAATGGGATAACCTATGATAGACAAGAAATTGTATCTAAAATTCTGAGATCATTACCACAGAAGTTTGACAATAAAAGATATGCTATTGAGGAAATGTGTGATGTAAATCTCACTCCTAAATTACTCAGTAGTAAATTAAGAACTGTGGAAATGGAACTGAAATTTAAGAAACAATTAACCCAATCCCATAGGAAACAGACTAGTTCCAATCTAAGCTTCTCTTCTAAATTAATTAAACCTGAGTTTAATACTTCCATTGTTGAATCTGATGAGGACTGCAATATAGAGAGCTTGGACAATCAGATTGCCTTAATGACTAAACAGTTCAAGAAAATCATTAAGTTTAGAAACAAAGTGGCAAATAAACAAGGCAAGTCAAATTATCCAACTCCCTCTAGTCACAGACCTCATGAGAAATACAATGAAAAAAATGACAAGGACTCTCACGCTAGACCTAATAGAGACCTTAAGAAGACTGAATGCTATAGATGTGGTAAACTGGGACACATTGCACAAGATTGTAGAGTTAATTTGAACACTCAAAACAAACATACTAGAGCTAACATCTGCAAAACATGGGATGATTCAAGTGACTCTGAAAATGAGGAACCTGAGTCATCAGATGCTTTTGATCCTTGCATGTCCTTCTTTGCCAAGATTATTTATAATGATGACATGCCCATGTTTGTTAATGAGGATGAACCAAATAATTCTATGACTGATAATTCGAATGTGGTTATTACTGGCTTAGATGCTTTGATTACTGAGAATGTTGCATGTACTACCTCGGGGTGTGTGAGTCAAAGGGATGGCGATAATGACGATGTCAATGGGTGTGTGAGTTTAACAAATGAATCATTAGGGGTCACTCCACACACCACACTTAGTGACTCGGACAATGAAGACCTCCCAGACATTCACACACTTTACACTAAGACTCTCAAGAAAAGCGCTAAACTAGAGAAGACTGTTAAAGATCTTACCAAGAAATTGGAAGATTTAAGCCTGATGGTTAAACTGAATGCTAAAGAGTACACTACCCAATGTTTAACTCATGAAAGTGAAATTAAAGTTTTTGATGAAAAACTGAAAAATTTGTCTGAAACAAATGAAATACTGGAGAAAAAATACAAAGGGACATTGTTAGAATTGGAACAAACCAAAGAAAAGACAGCAACTGTTTTTAAAAAATTTACAAAATTTGAAAATAATTCTAACTGTTTTGATGAATTTGTTGCTGAATCTAAAACCAATTCTGATGATCGAGCTGGTATAGGATTTTGTCCCAATTTGAAAACACAAACAAAACATTTTGAACCTATTAAGTTTGTGTCAGGAGGCAAAAGACCTATTGAAACATGCCCAGATTTTCATTCCATAAAAACTGAGTTTGATTCAAAAAATCAAAGTTTTAATGTTGGGGAATCAAGTTGCTCTAAGCTTAAAAGTTCACCTAAGGCTAAATACGTCTGTCCTTCTATTAGGAAGAATGAGTCTACATTCAAACCTGTACCACCTAGAAATAGAGTTCAGCCTCAAAACTCTATTAAACCTTTGTTTAGAGACTTTCCTAAGGAGACCCCCATCTTTAGCAATCTTTATTGCTCCTACTGTGACATATATGGTCATTCCATCGATGGTTGCTATGCTAGGAGACTTCTCAAACCTATCTATAATCCTCGTACTTACCAGAACTATAACTATTCTAGGAGGAGTCGAAACAATTATATACTTCCTAGACAGCCAGATAAAAACTCTAACTATAGAAAGAAAAAGACCAAACCTAAAAGAACATGTCCTAGAGGGAATCCTAAGCATTTTCCTAAACTAAATGCTCAAGTCTTTCACAAAATTCAAAATCATGCGCAAAACATTTTTCAGCAAAAATCTAATGCTCGCAAATTCTATGAGTTGAGAGCTAATAAGCGCAAGTTGAAAACAAGAGCAATTTGGATTAGAAAAGATGATCTATTACCTCAGATGAAGTGTAATATTGTTGTTACTGCTTTAAAAGTCGGACACACATCATCTGGTTGGTATTTAGACTCTGGATGTTCTAAGCATATGACAAGAGATGAAACTAAACTTTTAAACAAAACCAGATATGCTGGTGGTAAAGTCATTTTTGGTGATGGATCTTCATCTCAAATCATAGGCAAAGGAACTCTCCAAGAAGATGGGCTTCCTACTCTTAAAGATGTTCTTCTAGTTAAAGGTCTAAAGGCCAACTTACTTAGCATTTCGCAATTTTGTGACTCAGACCATACTGTTACCTTTTCAAAGAACAATTGCAAGATTTTAAATGAAAAAGGTGAATGCATAATTACTGGATTCAGAATTCCTGACAATTGTTACACTGTCAAGAATAATTCTGAAACTTGTAATGTTTCCAGAATGGATGACAACGAGATATGGCATAACAGAATGGGTCACATAAATTACGATAATCTTAGTAAATTGTCTACTCAAGACATAGTAAGAGGAATTCCAAAAATTAAACCCATTCATAATATTGTTTGTGGTTCCTGTCAAGAAGGTAAAATTGTTAAGGCCCCTCATAAGAAAGTCAAAGACATTCTCACCTTTAATCACTTAGAACTCATCCATATGGACCTAATGGGTCCCTCCCAAACTTTTAGTCTTTTTGGACACAGTTACATCCTAGTTATGGTTGATGACTTCACTAGATTCACTTGGGTATCCTTTCTAAAACAAAAGTCTAACACTTTTCAGACATTCCTAAAAATTCTTCTCAGGGTTGAAAATGAAAAGGACATTCAAGTAAATCGAATCCGTAGTGATAGAGGTGGTGAATTCAAAGACACCGGTATTGTAGAATACTGTGACTATAATGGTTACAAACATGAGTTCAGTGCTCCTAAGACTCCTCAACAAAATGGAATCGCCGAGAGAAAGAATCGTACCTTGCAAGAGATGGCACGTGTCATGTTACATGCCAAGAACTTACCTAAATATTTTTGGGTAGAATCTATTCGTACTGCGTGTCACATCATTAATAGGGTCTATCTTAGAAAGAATTCCAAACAAACCCCTTATGAACTTTGGTACAATAAGAAGCCTAATCTCAAATATCTTAGAACCTTTGGCAGTGCTTGTTATGTATGCAAAGATAGCGAACACTTATCTAAATTTGAGAGCCGAGGAGATAAAGACATATTTCTAGGATATTCGCCTAACAGTAGAGCTTATCGAGTGTATAATCTTCGTACTAAAACCATGATGGAATCCATAAATGTAATTGTTAGTGACACTACTGTAGAAAGCAAGACTAGTGAATTACCTATTGAGGAAGAGTCCTCAAATATTTTAGAAAATGACCCTTCTGAAATAGATAATTCATTACCTATTGAGACACCTGAAGTACCTAACTGGGTTTCTAAAGATCATCCCATAAACAACATTGTTGGCAATCCTAGTGAGCCAGTGCGTACAAGATCCCAACTTAGAAATTATGGACATTATGCATGTTTTGTTTCCCTTGTGGAACCAAAGAATGTAAATGAGGCATTGAATGACTCTCACTGGATTTCTGCTATGCAAGATGAAGTTTTACAATTTGGCATTCATGATGTATGGTATCTTGTTCCACGTCCTGATCATAAAAAGGTTGTTGGTACTCGTTGGATTTTCAAAAATAAAACTGATGAAAATGGGATAATAATTAGAAATAAAGCTAGATTAGTTGCTCAAGGATACTCCCAAATAGAAGGAATTGATTTTAACGAGACCTTTGCCCCTGTTACTCGTTTAGAATCAGTTCGTCTGCTTTTCGCTATAGCTTGTCACATGTGTTTTACATTATATCAAATGGATGTCAAATCTGCGTTCCTTAATGGTATACTGGCTGAGGAAACCTATGTAGAACAACCTAAAGGGTTCATTGACCCTAAGCATCCAAATCATGTATTTCGTCTGAAAAAGGCTTTATATGGCCTTAAACAAGCTCCTAGAGCTTGGTATGAGCGACTTTCCAATTTTCTTTTGGATAAAGGGTTAAAAAGAGGTGGAAATGACCAAACTTTATTTGTCAAACATTTTGACAAACACATTACGATTGCTCAAGTTTATGTAGACGATATTATATTTGGATCAACTTCTACCTCAGAAGTAAAATCCTTTTCTGAAATTATGAGTAAGGAATTTCAGATGTCCCTTATGGGGGAGTTACAGTTCTTTCTAGGTCTCTAAGTCAAACAAAATCCAGAAAGATTATTTATTTCGCAATCTAAGTACGCTTTAGAGATCGTTAAGAAATTCGGCCTTGAGAGTGCTAAAAATGCTAAAACGCCCATGAGTACTACGCTAAAACTATTTAAAGATGACAATGGAACATCTGTAGATCCTACTCTATATCGTAGTATGATAGGCACTTTACTATATCTTACTGCCTCGCGTCCTGATATTATGTATGTTGTGTGTGAATGTGCTAGATATCAAAGTAATCCTAAAGAGAGCCACTTGAATGCTGTTAAACGTATCATTAAATATGTAAATGGCACTCTAAATCTAGGTCTTTGGTACAATAATGACACACCAAGCACTATAATTGGGTACACTGATGCTGACTGGGCTGGGTGTACTGATGATAGTAAAAGCACTTCAGGAGCATGTTATTATATTTGTAATAACTTGGTAGGATGGAGTAGTAAAAAACAAAACTGCACATCACTCTCAACAGCTGAATCTGAATACATAGCCGCTGGCAGCTGTTGTGCTCAATTAATGTGGCTTAAACAAATGCTAAGTGATTATGGTATTCAAGAAAACCAATTATATCTCTACTATGATAATCAAAGTGCGATTAATATTTCTAAAAATCCTGTTCAACACTCGCGAACAAAGCATATTAAAATAAGACATCATTTTATATGTGAATTGGTGAATCGAAGGAGTTAGAAATCAATTATCTTCCTACTGATCCACAACTCACAGATATGTTTACCAAACCTCTAGATTATAATAGATTCATTTCATTACGTAAATCTATTGGTATGGTTTGTGCTGATTAATCTTTTTGCTGTTTATCCAAGTTTTTCCCTTTGTCCATTTGAGACAAAATGGGGGAGAAATTTGAGTCTATTCAACTCTTGCATATTCTAAATAGCTTGATCTTAGTGAATTATTGCAGGTTGTTAAGTTACTCTTTACAGTTGTAATAGGGTATTCAAATGTACTTAGTTGAGTTATGTACTTTTTGATTTCTAGGATTTGGGTAGATAGAACTTTGATAGGAATAAGTTTTTATTTTTTGTTGCCCTACGAGTCCAAGATGACTCAAAGGAGATTTTTTCTCATATTTCCAAAGGGGGAGATTGAAGCCCTTATACCTTTGACTCACTTGAGTCTACATTGTATAAGTGCTCATCTAGTTTGGAAATTGTGACAAAATTGTGTCTACCTAGAAACCAAAGAGCCTCAGAAGTTGGATTGCCTATTCATCTCTCTTTCTTGTTATGATCAAGAGACTATTGCCAACACTCACACACTTAGAATTCATCTTTTGCACATCATATTGCATAAGTATGTGTGTACATGTGTTGTGTGTGTTTAAATCCCTAAGTTTGATTTTTAATAATTTTTTTGGGATTTTTTAAACATTTTTAAATCATGTTTTTAATAATTAAAACTTGTTTTATAAAGTTTTGGGGTCAATCTCTTAATATGACTTGTTGTATTTTATGGCCTAAAGTTACCTTGGGTAGAATTCGAAAGCGGAAGAGACTTCAGGGTTGTCTTTGTAATTAGTTTTTACGCGCGTTTAACATCCCATAACAGGTCAACACCTGTCTGCCTTTGATTGGTTAGTTTTGTGTTTCTTTACTGAGACAAGAGGAGCGTGTTATCAGCCCTTGGATCATTTCTTATCATTGGTCTGCATGTAGCCTTGATGGATCCCCGTCTAACCTTTTTAAGCCAATCAGCGCTCGTTTAAGCACCGCCTTGTGTGAGCCATTAGATTCAAGTCCATCTAAATTGACTCAATCTCAGCCCTTCATTTGGATCAGATATCTCGAACCTTCCTCTCACCCTATAAAAAGGGGCCTTCTCTCAGACTTCGAAGATTTTTGCCATTTCATTTCCTCTAAGTTTTGAGAGAGAAGAGAGAGAAGAGAGAAACCAGAGAGAGAAGAAAGTTAGAAACCCTAACTTTGTCCAAATCCTCTTCAAACCTAACCCAAACACTTCTTCAAAACACCATAGCCAAAAACACCATCCTCAGTGTTCTTGAGTGTTTGAGAGTTTGAGTTGAGTTATTTTGGTTGTTGTAACCTTGTGTTCGTGATATCTTGTTTCCAACTTAGACTTTTACTTAGATCTAGTTTCTGTTTCCATAGAAATCTCAGATCTGAGTTATTCATGTTACATTACACTTAGTTTCATTTTATTTCTCATCTCGAGAAATATATTGTTGATTGATTTCCCTAAAACGTTTTGTTACTTTGAAATCAACAATAAAATGCTTTCTGTTTCTTGTTCTTGTAAACTAAACCTTTGACCTAGTTTGGAATCTCACTTGGAGGTTTTCAATCTCAAAAAGTTTTTGTTTTAAATTCTGAGATTGATTAAGACCTTGTCTGTCTTTCTAGCAAGGTATCCGTGGATTCTGGGATAGTTTGAAAGGTCAAAAAGGTTCAAAGTTTTCTAAGAAGAAAGAAAAAGAAAATATCACTGCATATAGTGTAAACTGTAATTTGTTAGGACTGTTTGTACTTAATAAGTGTGTGTGTGTGTGTGCATGCATGTGTTAGAGTGCACCTTCACAAAAACTTACACCTTACAAGACGAAAAGTGTTGGTGATAAGATCTTGAGAACATAAGTCCACGTAAAGTGCTGGAACAAATCAAAAGTTGACAAACTGGGAGAACTACATCTACAATCAGAACTGCAGAGAAGTTTAAGGACACCAGAGGGTACATTCCTAAACTTATATAGGTCTGAGTTGTTTGCATGTTAGTTATATAGTTTGTAACACATATATTTGTTTTAGTGGCTTTTTCATTTTACTCCGTAGAGGGAGTCGTGGATGTTTCCTCAATTGGTGAGGTTTTACCACGTAAAAATTGTGAACAGAAGCCTTCTACATTTTCTCATCTCATTCTTGGTTGTGCTGTGTTTAAAACTGGTTTAAATTATTTTTTAAACTTGTTACTTAAATCTTGAATAGATCTCGTACATACTATTTTATTAAACACATCTTGTGATTAATCCTTTTTTATTTAAGAAAAGAGTTTCTTCAAAAAATAACTCGGAGTTACTTAAATAGTTTATTTTCATAAACGGCTTCAGTAACGCATTTTTCAATAGAATCTCTCAAATCCTTCCATGCAAAATCCTCAACCAACTCCAAAGTCTACTCCTACTAGAACTCACGAAAATCCCGTAGTAGAGTACAATCTTGATATCCCACACACTCCACACATTCCACAGTTTTGGGTCCCACCTCCACACTGCCCAACTCCATCACAAGTCACGCTGTGAGTCACACGTCTAGGGCATCGTCTGAGGACATTGAGTCATTAAGAGAGAGAGCGATGTATGACAATGTCAATTTTTGTATAGGAGTGGGTGTGTTACCATTCCACCTTATAAGAGACCTCTTATATCCCGAGCAAACTGTCACTTTGGGATGCATTACACTCCTATATAATTCAGGGAAGTTTCATTTTTGAAATGGGATTATTCAAATCGTCCCTACATTCTATGGTATGTAGTCGGAAAACCCCTACCTCCACATCCGAGCGTTCGAAGAGGCGTGTGATACTTTCACCGATCAAACGTGCAATGCGGATGTTTTCGCCTTAAACTTTTTTCCCTTTTCCTTAAAGGATAAGGCCAAAACTTCATTTTGGTCTTTGGCACCAAACTCGATTGGAACGTAGAGGGACATGCAAGAAAAGTTTCTCAAAAAATTCTTTTTCACACATTGAACTAATTCCATTAAAGCTCAAATTCAAATGTTTAGACAACTCAAAAATGAGCCTTTCGATAGATGTTGGGAGCATTTCAATGATTTGCTTAATATTTGCCCGCACCATGGTTTCGAGAAGTGGAAACTCATCTCCTTTTTCCATCATGGGCTAAGCTTAAGTTCCAAACAACTCGTTGAAACCATGTGCCCCGGGGAGTTTCTAGGGTTAGACGTGGATGATGCCTAGGCTTACCTTAAGTATGTCGCCGAGACTACTCAATCATGGTACACATTCGATCCAAACACCCAATCCTGGGCTCGATAATTGTCCCCATATCCTTTTGAATTTGTACTTTATTATTTTGATAAAGAAGCCGAGTTGAAGGTTCGACCAACTGGCCAAGAGTTTGGAAGACGTAATCGAATTGAGAGGAAGAGAAACATCTGGCTCCACTCAATCATTAATAGAAGAGCTGTGTTCAATTTATGATGCAGAATATTCCATGAAGGAATGCTCAATAATAGCTTCCTATAAAGTAATGCTTGAAGAGCAAGTGAAAGTGGTAGGATCTTTTAAGGGTAATTTTAACTCCCCTCACGGGAATTACTTTAACCCTTTCATGGCAGAACCATCCCGATTTCAATTATAGGTAACCACACACAATGATGAATCCTAATTCACTTCTTTCTCCACTTCTCTCGCATTTCCAACAAGCTCCCCATATGAAAGCACAACCTCATGCACCTTATATCACCCCACCGCGTAAAAATCTCGAGGACACTTTAAAATAATTTATGCAAACTCAATCGACAATCAACGCTCAAATTGCCCAAAATTTTGCCGAATTAAAAGCATCGTTATCTAAGTTACAATTATCCTTTAGTGTCCAAGAGAAGGCCAAGTTACTAGCCTAAGGCCAATGACCTCCCAAAGGTCAAAATAGTGTTATCTCTACTTTCAACGATAATAAAGAGCAATGTCAAGCACTTACAACTCTATGTAGTGAGAGAGTTGTTGATTTATCACCTCCCTCACACGACGAGCTTAAAGACAAGGATGTTTCGCTCTGCACAAAAGAGGTCAAAGATGCCCCCTTGAATGAGAGTGACAACGATGACACTATTAGGCCAGAGGTTGTAGTGAAACTGCCCACTTCTGCACCTTTCCCTCAACGGTTTATTTCTTCCTCCTAAAGGAGCCTCCCAAGAAGATGTGTTAGATGTGCTAAAGCAAGTCAAGATTAACTTACTTTTTTCTCGATGCAATCAAGCAAATTCCCGCCTAGAAAAGTTCCTTAAAGACTTATTGACGATGAAACGTGGATTAAAGGAGAAAAAGAATGTTTTCCTAGCACAAACCGTGAGCTCAATTCTTTTAAGTGACCTCCCACCGAAGTTTAAATATCCGTGTGCACTGACCATTTCGTGCATTATTGGGGAGAATCGCATTTAGAGAGCCTTTTAGACTTAGGGGTGAGTGTTCATATTCTCCCTTACTCCATCTATAGACAGTTAGATTTGGAGGACCTCAAGACCTCTAAGATCACTCTCCAACTCGCGAACCGTACCGTGAAGATACCTCGAGGAATTATTGGGGATGAGATAGTTTAAGTGGACACTATCTACTTCTCTGTAGATTTTATCATTTAGGACACAAAGCCCTCCACTCCATTGATTAATCATGTTTTTAGCTACAACTTACGCATTGATTAATACTCCAAATGGGAAAATGCAACTTACATTCAGTAATATGACTCTTGCGATAAATATCTTCAACATGGCCAAGCAAGTGGGTGATAAGGAGAAGTTTCATGACGTGGATCTTATAGAGGAGGTAGTATAGGAACACATCGATGAATATTTGAGTGGGGATCCTCTAGGAGCTCGCCTTATTTCGAGTAGTGAGAGCGACAGGACGTATGCTGATTTCGAGCGGGAGGTGAAAGAGTTGAGAGTAATTTTAGATGAGCGTGAAACTAGCAAGATGTGTGAGACTTAGCTGGGTTTCAAGATTTAAGGAATTACCATCGAGGGAGTCGCGCACGGTTCCCTTGTATGAGAAATATCCCACCCTCGAATTGAAGAAGCCTTAAACGTAAAATATGCATATTTGAGAAAGGATGAGACATTTCCCGTTGTTGTCTCCTCGGGACTAAGTAAAGAGCAAGAGGGTAAATTACTAACTATTTTAAGGCAGCACCATAGTTCTTTTGGTTGGAGCATCACGGATTTAAAGGGTATAAGTTCCCTAATTTGTACCCATAAAATCCATCTCAAGGAGGAAAAAAAGCCTTTGAGGGAGATGCAGAGGCCTTTGAATCCCACGATGAAAGATGTCGTGAGGGCGGATATTATTAAGTTATTGGATGCGGGCATCATTTACCCCATTTCAGATAGCAAGTGGGTGAGTCACATTCAAGTTGTCCCGAAGAAGTCGAGAATGACTGTGGTCGAAAATGCAAAGTGTGAACTTATTCCACAACGTGCCACCACCGGATGACGCTTTGCATTAACTATCGGAAGCTTAATGCCGGCACTAGGAAATATCATTTCTCCTGACCGTTTATTGACCAAATGCGAGAGCGAGTAGCGAGACACCCATTATATTGCCTTCTTAATGGTTATTTCGGGTATATCAAATTGAGGTAGATGTGCGAGATCAAGAAAAGACGACATTCACATGTCCCTTTGGCACGCTTGCCTACAAATGTATGCCTTTTGGATTATGTAATGCACCCGCGACCTTTCAAAGGTGCATGCTTAGTCTTTTAATGATACATTCGAAAGGGGCCTTAAGGCTTTTATGGATGACTTTAGTATCTTCGGCCCCTCTTTTGACTTTTCCCTCACTAATCTCGAAAAAGTGCTAGCCCGTTGTGTGGAAAAGAACTTGGTACTAAATTGGGATAATTTCATTTTTTGGTTACCGAAGGAATAGTTCTTGGCCACATATATTCATCCAAAGGTATTGAGGTAGATAGGTAGAAAATATACATCATAGCCAATCTTTCCCCCTAAGTCACTAAAGGATGTGTGCTCTTTTTTGGGCCAAGCGGGTTTCCATCAGAGGTTTAATAAGGACTTTAGTGTCATCGCTAGGCCCTTAAGTAACCTACTTGTTAAGCATGCCCCCTTTTGAGTGGAATGAAGCATGCCAAAGTGATTTTGAAAAATTAAAATGAATGCTCGTGTCCGCTCCTATTATGCAAGCTCCAGCCCTTCCATTCAAGCTTATGTGTGATGCAAGTGATTATGCTATAGGGGCTATTTAGGGTCAAAGAAAAGATAAGAAGGCTCACATCATCCACTATGCCAATCGGACATGAACTAGACCATAATTTAACTACTTCATCATGGAGAAATAATTACTAGCCGTAGTCTTCACCCTAGACAAATTTTTCTTTTATCTCATAGGTTCGCCCATTATATACTTCACCGAACACGCGGATATTAAGTACCTCCTTTACAAAAAGGATGATAATCCATGCCTAATAAGGTGGATCTTACTCCTACAATAGTTCAACCTCTCTATAAAGGATAAGAAAGGAGTAGAAAATGTCAAAGCCGACCATTTTTTGAGGCTTTTGTCTGACGTGCCTAGTGATCCCATACCCATAGATGAATATTTCCCGAATGAGTAATTATTTTCCACTTCTTCTCTCCCCTAGTTTGCAAATATAATGAATTAACTTATCACAGTGTCATTCCCCCCAATTGGACACAACAATAGAAAAAGAAGTTCCTAACTAGGTCACGCATGTTCTTTTATGACGATCCCTACATGTCCAAATATTGAGCGGACCAAATCATCCGAAGATGTTTACCAGATGATGAGATACATAGCGTCATCCATTTTTCTCATACGAAATCTTGTGGAGGCCATTTTTCTACGAATAAGACGGTAGTTAAGACTCTTCAAAGCGATCTCTATTGGCCCATAATTTTTCAAGATGTAAGTGCTTATTACAAATCTTATGATAGATGACATAGGATGGGAGCCATCACTTGACAAGATATGATGCCATTGACCCCTATTCTCATCATCGAGATATTCGATTGTTAGGGCATTGACTTTATGAATGCCTTTCCTCCCTCCTTTGATTTCTTATGCATCCTTTTCGCGGTATATTATGTGTCCAAATGGGTTGAGGCCATAGCTACTAAGACAAATGACAACAAGGTGGTGATAAAATTCCTACAATAACACATATTTTGTCGCTTCGAAGCTCCAAGGGCAATCATTAGTGATAAGGCAAACACTTTTGTAATAGGCTATTCGAAAAACTTATAAGAAAGTATGGGGTCATCCATATGGTTGGGATGACTCATCAACCCCAAACGAACGGACAAGCCGACATAAAAATAGTGAGATTAAGTAAATTTTAGAGAATACCATTGATCCTAACCAGAACGATTGGTCTCTCTGATTAAACGATGCACTATGGGCTTATCGAATCGTGTATAAGAACCCCCTCAGGATGTCGTCCTCATTTCACTTTGTCTATGGAAAGCCTTGTTATCTCCCCGTGGAGCTAGAGAATAAGGCATATTAGGAGATTAAGAGGTTGAAATATAACTTGGATCAAGCTGGTGAAGCACGCAAGCTTCAATTCAATGAGTTGGAAAAAATATGCAAAGATGCATATGAGAGCGCTAAAATATCTAAAGAAAGGATGAAACTCGCACATTAGCAAAATATTCGTCGAAAGGAGTTTCATTAAGGTCAAATAGTGATCCTATATAAGTCCCGCCTACACTTGTTTCCCGACAAGTTATGTTCACGGTGGATTGGTCCGTTTGTTGTGAGTGAGGTGTTTCCCTATGGAGTTGTTGAATTAGAAGATCCTAAGGGGTGAGACACATTTTAAGTGAATAAAAAATACCTAAAGCCATACCTAGATGCGTCGGTTGAGGAACACGACACAATTTGTTGTCAGACCCCATTTACGGGGTTGAATGAGCTTATAGGAGAGGTCATCGCACTCTCGACGCGTATGGGGTGAATCTTGTTATAACATATTGAGTCGTGTTAGGTTAGGATAGTAGAGGTTCGTGAGTCACGAGTTAGAAAGGATTATGAACACTATTCCATAACACGCGAGAGTTTACGATAAATCATGATGAGTTTTTTAGGGCCCCGAGATAGCATTCTAGATAGCAGAGTTTTAGGTATGTGAGAATTGAGTCTGGTACATTGTCGATGCTTCGAGATCGAAAAATGATGAAATTTAGAGGAAATTCTCTAGAGATCATAATCGGTTCACCGAGGACATACTCCAGGGTAGAACCGATTTTTTCTTTCAGAGTTGATAGAGGACAACCGAACCGGTTCGCCCTATTTATGCTTATAGGGTAGAACCGGTTTGCTTTTCTAGAATTTCCAAAGATTCCCTCCATTACTTCCTTCCTTTTCATTTCACCACATTCATCCCCCATTCCCAATCCGAAAATTACTCTCCAAAAGCATTCCCTCTATCCAAACCTCTCCCCTTTTCACTTCCCTCCATTTTTTCCCACTATTTCCATCCCCTTTTCCCACCAAAAATCCCTCTCCTCCATTATAAACACCACTCTTCCTCCACCTCTTATTCCACCACTTAAATACTTCTAAAAACTATTCTCTCCCATACATACCCAATATCTTTTTTTTTCATGACCGAAGAAGATGCCATCGAAAAGTACAAGGAGACGGAAGTCCTCGAAGGGCTCGACCACACTTACTGCTCCAATAAAGAAAGATATTGGTGCGACGCATTCTTCTCCATACACCGCACCCTACACATTAAGCGATATTTAATTTGGGGGAACTACCCTAAGTTGTCACCAACCTATTCCATCACCGGAGGTGATGTGCCTTCTTTGAGGAGCCCGGTGAGGATATTTGGCCCGACGAGGTCCGCACTTTTTACGGCACACGTGGTGAGGCATATATGGATGAAATCGTCATCCCCTTCTCTCTAAACCTTGTCATCTAAAAGATGCGGGCCAAGCGAGTTCCTAACCCGCAAAATATGCCTACTCCAATATGGGCATACCATTGTGTCGGGCAGAGTGCGTTGCAAAGATTGCCCCAAATCACCAATGGTCGTGCAATTCATTTCCCATGGGGAACCTAGACGAGAGGACCCACTTCGCCCTTCTCATCATTTGTGGGTCCATTTTACAAACTTCTACAAACTCTGCCCTCCCTGCCCACCAAGAAAATTTTCTTTTCCATCTACTTGATGAGGGAACCACTATCCACCTCAGCCACACTTTTTACGGGGAAATTATTAAAGTCGCGTATGATCGGACCGATAAAGTTGCCCTCCCCTATTCCCGCTTCATCACTTCTATCCTTAAGGATGTGGTCATCGAGGCACCACAAATGCATCCCATCTCCCAAAGTAGATTAGCGCCTCCTCCCTCACCAGGAGCGCTCGCCAAATGCGATTCGTACATCAACAAGCACTGGTCGCCCACGTGGGGGAGGGCATCTTGATGGGGGGGAAAAAGTACAATGAAAAAATGATCCCGACTATGAGCTAGAGTGACGGACATTTCCCGCCATATTAACGTGCTTGAGGAGAGGTTGATGGGTTTATCAATGAGTATCGGGAGGATTGCCAAGCCTAACGCCGCGACACTTGTATGATGGTCTGCCTCCAAACATAAATGTACCGGCTTCAAATGGGTCCCAATTCACAATTGCCTACATACTATAATGACCCAAATGCCCCCGGACCCTCTCGTTAGTGTTTTGGAGTTTATTTTCATAATTCTTCTTCTTTTATTATTTATCATTTTAAGAACTATGTATGCCTATCCTTTTTAATTTTGCATTGTAATGGTGTTGATTGTAGTAATATAAAATTCTACATTTGTCTATTTGCTTTCTTTTTACACACCTTTATTTTATAGATTTTAGTCCTTCTTACATGAGGACATTGCAAAGTCTTAGTTGGGGGGGGGGGGGGGGGGTATGTGCGTTTCTAAAGTTCATAAATTGCAAAATGCCATAAAATATAGAAAATTTAAAAAAAAAATTGAAAATTTTCACAAAAGGCCATAAATATTTTTCTTCAAAAATAAATAAAAATTGGAATTTAAAAGCTTCAAAAATATCAGTAAAATTCTATTTGAAGTCTTAAATTGTAAAAACCAAATGCACAAAGTCGAAATTGACCAAAAACGGAAATTGAGCGAAAATTGACGACTTTACGAATGAGTGTGGAGATTAATTGACCCGGTGAGATATCGAGCCTTTCATTTTTGTGAGTAATTAAATCAATCCGAGTTAAAATTAACTCAAAGTTCTTTTTAGCTTTAACTAAGTCGTTGAGGGTCTCTATTCCTTTATTTTGACCGATTACGAGAAACGAAAGAGATGTTATCCTGAAAAATGCGCTAAAATATTTCTAAATTAAATATAATCTCGAGATGCATATGGTAATGTAATTAGTTATTCGGATAAATGAAGTTAGGCCATCGTTTGTTTACCCAAAAACATTATCCATAAAAGTTGTAAAAAAAATTCCTTTTTGCAAAACCAATTGAGATAAATAAATTTCTCAATTTTATTTGATAACCCGAAAAGCCCGTGTACCCCGAAGTTGTGAAAATTAAAAATTTCATCAAAAATCCAAATGGTGCAAGAAAAAGGGGCAAGAAAAATTCTCAACAAAAATAGAAAAAAAAATGAGAAAAAATTTAGAAAAAGAAAAGAAATTGAGCAAAAGCCCAAAAAAAGCACCAAGGGGCATCGTAAGAAAAAATTTCGAACTCCGAATTTCCCAACCATTATCATTTTACCCAATGAACAGTACAACCCAAGAAAGTTCTAATCGAGTAATGACAATAATTACCGCGTGGAGAGCCTAAGACACGAAAAGCTAATAAGAAAGATTAATTGGTACGAACTAAGAGGCGATGTTTTCCATTTTTCATTGACCGTAATCCGATAATGAGATCTTTTCATCATAAAAGTTTTGTCTTTCAAATTTGTATGCGTGAAATTGTGTTCCATTACATTTACTCATAAAAATCATGCACACCGAGAGAACTAGCCACATTCCGAGAGATTCGTTTGTGAGAGTATCCCGTGAGAATTGAATCAAAACGAATTTTTGAAAAGTAACATAATGATCAATCGATGGAAGTTAGCAGTTTAATTCTCGGCTTCACACACACACTACAAATTGAGACTATTAAATATGAATTTACGGTGATTTTTTTGGGGAGTTTAAATTATAAAAAATTTAAGTGTTTTGATTTTTGCTTCAGTCAAAAATCGAATTTGTGGGTATATTCACTGTAAACCCTCACAAGACACCACTCGTCCTACTAGGGTAACCTAGGGGTTTAATGGCTTATTGCATATGCTAAATGTAATCGATCTTCCGCTAAAAAGACATTATATCCCAATAAAATGTTTTCAACTGTTTGGACCATGATATGATTCTTTTACATTGCTCAGAACGATCAAAATTCTAAGTTAGAGGGGTTGATTAGGCATAAATTCTTCGTATTTATCCTTGTAATTTAATTACTTTTGGTATCCTGTGCAATGTTAGCTCGATGATTTTATCGCATATTATTACTACTGATCTCTTCCTTTAAGTACATTGTGTTTCGTGTATTTCTCTTATATTTTGTAGGTATTCTATGCACGTGAAAGAAACATAAAAATCGGAATGATAATCAAAAAGAAAATAAGGAAAGTCAAGGGCAAATATATAATTGTACATCCAAAATCCAAATGCAACACCTGAAGAGATTTTGAAGACCTCGAGTTCACGAGTACATATGAAGAAGCGACAACCACATTCGGGCTACAGTAAAAAATATATGAGCGTGAGCAGATTAAAAGAATTAAAGAGGAAGAGCTAAGCAAATCTGAAGATGGAACCGGTTCGGGTTCCTAAGTAGAACTTGTTCGACATGTGCCTAGAAACTTAAAAAAACAATACCGGTTCAGTTCTAAAAGTAGAACCTTTTAGATTCTCTATTACACAAAATTTATCCCACTTAATTTTGATAGTTTGTTTTTGTTCAAACACTTGATAAGACGTGAATTATTATTCTTCGTTATTCTTATAGTTAGATAGACAAGTTTTAACCTAGTTTTGAGAGCAGGAAGGAGGCAAGAAACCTTAGAGTAAGATTTATCTAGATTTGCATCAATTTCTTCATTATTTCATGTGTTATTCTTCACTATAAGTGCTTTCTTCCATTGCTTTCAAGATTTGTCTTATTTTAACATCATTCTTCATTACTTTCTAGTTGGAATTCGTTTATGCATGTTTAGATACTATATTTACGTAATAATGAACCCATGCTAAATACTAATTGCACCATGTCCGGCTAAATTCTTAGAGGGTTGGGGTGCATAAACCCAACCTAGGTGTTACGAATGAATTTAAAAGTGAATAAAATGTGACTAACAATTAAAAGGTTTGAAATCTTATTGAAACAAATATTGTAGGTCTTTCAATTCCGTTTGCCCTAGGTAATCGGAATGTTTAAGAATATAATGCGAGTTTCGATAATATATCATTCCCGTTAAATACTATTGTAAAAGGTAAGATCTCTTTAAAATATCTGATACCAATTTGAGAATGCGGTGTGATATAGATTGCTTGTTGGATTTGTGAATTTCCGATTAAGAGCTTATATAATTAATTGTAAATTTTTATCCAAATTAAACCAATTAAAAATTAATTTTAATTAAACCCTAAACATGCATCTAGGTGTGCAAATTATGCCATCACAGACAATCTTAAATTTCTGATACACAAATTTAAGAAAAAAATACTCCGCAAGGGAAAAACCTTTATTTTAGTAAATGTAACAATGCTTATAAAAATCTGCAATGAATATTGCGCAGAACACTCACATAGTTTGTAACCTAGAATCAGCAATGGATTAATCGAAGCAAACCCACAATAACCTCTGCTCTGTCTTAAGCAAGGCACGCCCTCAAGCATCCCCAAGGGACCGCAGTCCTCAGCCAATAATTCCCTCGAGAACCACCAAGTTAGAAATAGAGAAATCTTCCCTACAAGAGAAACTTCAACAAGATCGTGTATTAGGGTCCAAAATGATTCAATAAAGTAATTGGGATGATTTATGAATCAAAACAAACTTAAAAACACCTTAAAGGGAGAAGACTAAAATACTGCAGATTGCACTTTTCGTATATCAAAACTCTCAGGTCTTCTTAAGCAAAATGGACTCATGAATCAGCTATTTATAAAAAAGTTGTGTCGGGGGGGGGGGGGGGGGGCATTCAAATGAGATTAATAGGTCGATCGAATGATATTAAATATCGTTCAATCCTGCTTCGTGCGACCTTCTAACGACGTATTAAAACATGAAACCGTACGTTGTTGTTAGATGAAACCATCAAGGGAGCTTCAGGCGACCTTTGCACGACATGCAATGTCGTTTATAGCTTTAATTTGAACGACTTGATCTTGTCGTTTGAACGATATGTATATGTCATTTGATTGACCTCAAGAAAAAAATATTTTTCTTTAAAACTCCACCTACAGGTCTTAGAAAAATTATTTTGGCAAAAAAAGACTCCTCAGATGTTTAAAAACATTTTAGAAAAATATCCCAACACTTTAAATGAAACATTAAGGTACCTAAACACAACCTTACCAAAATCTATCTCACAGAGGCTTATTTGTTGAATAACTTTGATATTCGGATCCATCTTGATGCATGATGAACATGAACTTCCTTCGACGGTTGTAGCGGTATACAACATGCTCAAATGTAAAACGGACTATGTAAAATATGTCTTACAACGATTTTTGAATTGATATTATGAGGAGTAAAATTCGCATATGTCGAATGCTTAGAAAGTATTTAATATTTCTTGAATTGATAATTAGATTTTTGAAGGTTTTATATTCTAAGTAATTACCGACGGTTTGGGCAAGTGTGCTCCAACTCAATTTTTCTCGCACATAGATTAAAAATCAAATAGTCATTCTTGCATGCTTTGTTAGTTCACAATCTTATTTAATTTGCATTAGTTGATAGGAAATTCCCAAAAATAATCATCTTTTCCTCTCTTTCTCGGAGTTAAACGTAAGGTTATTCGTCGATCCTATTCATCATCACGTTCTATGCCCTATGCCCTATGTTCAATACCCGACTTGTTCAGATTATTACTTACGCTACCGGCTTACACTTGATCTGTAATTCACAAGCATTAGAGACACATTCTGAGTCATGTCAAGTTTTTGGCACCATTGTTGGGGACTAGGTAGACATTTAGGTTGTGTCGAATTAATCTAAAATTTTACTCTAATTCGTAAAAAGCGAAGAAAACCAAAAAATAAAAAAAATAAAAAAAGGAAAAATAGAATCTCTCAAATCCTTATATGCAAAATCCTCAATCAATTCCTCAGTCTACTCCAGCCAGAACTCATGAAAATCCCATAGTAAAGTACAATTTTGATAGCCCACACATGTGACACCCCGCCTAATTAAATACCGCATGATCAGTCCTTTATTAAATTAATTCAAAGTGCCCGTTGGTTTGACATCACTATCGTAAAACAATTTTCTTTATTAACCACCTAATATATAATTAAGCTAAGTGTCAAAACATTTGATTCATAAATTAAGGCCTATCATTATGATTTAAAATGAAACCATTTTCATGAACACTATTAATAATATTAAACCAAACCATCCAAATGAAATATCCAAGTTAGGTTAAACAATTCAAAAAATTAATCCCAATCACAGGACAACGAAATAATTAAAACAATCCCAACAATAACTAAATCCTGAAATGATAGAGTACAAATCTCTCTCTGAACTAAAATGAAATATGAAAACGGGCAACACATGCCCTATCTGAGAATAACTAGGTAGAATACTGGAAAATCAAGAATGGAGTCGTCTACTGCAAGGACCTTCAACTTCCACAATAGTTGCAGCACGTCGATGGTCCAAAGGCCTAAGCCTGACGCTCATGTGGCTGGGCACCTGTAATATATATATATATATACAAGAAGAAAAAGATAATAGGAAACGGGTCAGAGCCCGAGTGTAAAATAGCTTTAAAAATGGTTTAGCAAGTATTTAAAATGCTTACTAGTTGATATGACAAACATGCTAGTACGCGACACTCTCTTGAGAATTCTCGCCTCTCATCTAGTGTGCACGCCTATCGTACTACTAAAATGACTCATAAGTCTAACACAATTCTCCTCCTATTAATTCTAATTCACGAGATCGTATCTCTATGATTTATTTAAGATACCATCTTATCAAGGATTATTTAAGTCAATTTTGTATTTCTCAACACTACTGTGAAGTTCCAAGCACTTACCATTATTAGGAGCATATATTGAATATTTATCTACATATACACACAGTGGAAGGATTCCGGGCATATATATATATATATATATATATATATACTAATCACTCATACAATATATATACTAATCGACACCCCACAAAAAATCTATGATGTTGGCATACTCTGCTATCAAGTCCTCGTATCTCTCGTACAAAGGGAAATACTAGTTCGGAATGACTCTCGAACTGTATTAACACAATACACACATAATGGAGGCGAAGCATAGTTCCAAGTCACTAAGAGGTCAGCACATACTCTCACATCTCTTAGGATCGTCTAACAATCATTCTCAGATAGCCTGTACCGAGGAATCCTATGTTCTAGGGTACGAGTCAATATCTCCCATAAAGGTCCCATCGAGATAAGACTGTCCTGGTGCGGCAACCTTTGTGATAGAAAGTAGCGCGGGTATGATTATACATAGATATATACATTATACACAACACTCGGTATATATTTTTTTTTTCACATTTCTCCATTAGTTTCGCCCATAACCCATAATAATATTGTAACCATACGTGATACAAATCACCCAAGTCTTACGTATAATTAGCCCCTTTCTTTTTATTCTCAATTGTCTCCATTTCATAAGTGTTTCTTGTCCCTCGAAGTGTATTCTTATACTAGATGTAAATTCAATAGGTGTACCCTCACTAACATACTGGTCTAAGTCTTCCTAGAGTCTCCCAATACCTCACTTAACGTACGCACGATTTCTATCCAATTTTGTGCCCCTGTTATCCCACGGTTACTTCTCGTATAAAATTACATTTTTTTCGGAACCTACTTAGACCCTAATGGCCCTCCCCATGTCCCATTATGATCTTTAATTTATATCCAAGGGCTCCTACGCATTTTAATCGAATTAACTGAAAAAGGGTAAAATTCTACAATTTCCAGGAGGGTCGATCGATCGATGAAAAGGGGTCAATCGATTGACATTCTTGAGTCGATCGATCAATCGAGCAGTTCTTACCCAGATTCTACAAATTCATACCTCCGGGTTTCTTCCATAAATCCTACCCAAATCGCCATTAGCAAGTCCCAAACTCCCAACCAACCATAAGGATCATTATATAAACAATAATAGATGATTTCTAACGTAAGATTTCCATTAATTCATCAAGAATCATCATCAAACGAATTAAATTCAAGGATTTATTCTTACCCTAGTTTATTTTATTTCACATGAATTCCATTGATTTCCAGATTCCTATCTCTACAGGGCATCAATTTCGTGTTCACCAATCTAAATCCAACAAAGGAATCATCCTAATATGATTTCTATTCTAAAATTTCAACAATTATTCCCAGACATCAATTATCTTTTAATGAAACATAATTATTATCATCCTACACTAGCATGGGTGCGATATTATAAACATAGTGTGATACCAATTGATTTAATTCGTAAATTCACTTATTTAATTAGGTAACTCGGATTTAACAAAACCAAATTCAATTTAAAATCAGCCCATGTGCGTGCAAGTGTAAATGAAAATAGGCAAGCAAGTGACACAGTAATTCAGGAAAAAAATCCCCTCAGGGCAAAACCTCTTATATTATAGAACTTTGACACGGTTACTCGACCTTTGGCTTATATACAACTTCCCTCAAGCGTAATGCACGATGTATGTTTTAAACCTTCAAAGCTTCATCTAGAACTCAACAGTGCCTCACTCGCAGCCATTTCAATTTGGACACGAAGCCCAGACACGCAGTCTTGATTCTTCGAAAGATCTCCCTCCACAATAGCTCTCGGCTCTCCAGTTGTAGAGTTCTTCTCACAAACGTTGAATTTTAGGCAAAGATGGGTTTGGGTTCCACAAAACAACTCACACAAAAAAACTCTCTGCGATTTGTGAATTGTGAAAACAAATTTGAACCCTCAAAATTGTGTTGGAAAAAAAGGAAACTCTCAAAAAATGTATTCTGATCAAAATAAAATTTTTTGTATACGAAATACAGAACACTAACACCTTACTTAAAATATCTTTTAAGGCGGTGGAGTTTCAAACTTAAACAGCTTGTTCGAACGAGACACGACGTCGTTCGAGCGATAACTGATCCCGTTCGAACGAGATACGATGCCATTCGAATGACATCGTACACGTGTCATTTGATGCTACAGTCTTTTAAAAAACTTGGAAACCTCAACCTTAAGACTGTTTACGAGATCGACAAAGTTTATCCAAAATATTTATGATAAAAAGTTTTTGAAAAATAAAAACCATTTACAATCATTTCAAAAATCATTTTCTCATAAATTGAAAAATATTTTACTTTTCATAAAAATATCCCAACGCCTTTTTATGTAAATTGTAAATGAAACAAAAACACAATTTACCCATTTCCTCCTTGTTGGGCATGATTGTTGAAGTTGACTTGAAATTCGGATCGTCGATTATAGATGTGAGCTTTCCAATTCTTTGACAGACTTATAGTGGTATACGACATACTAAGTGTGACGGACAATGTCCTTACAAATCTCCCCCTATGTCTATGCCGGTACTCAATAAAAACTATCCGAATTACCAAACTCAAAAATGACCTATACAAATCTACCCTCCCATAAACTCAAGTGTTGAAAGATAAATTGAACAAGTCTTTAATCAAACTTGGCTTCAACAATCAACTTTTCAAATCTCCAAGCTTTTCTCATCAGGGTGTGCAATCGAAAGAATCTTTAATTGTACCTACACACATGAGACAGAGCAAAAACCTCGTGACGTATCGAGTCTGAAATGATATAAACATAAAACAAGTAAGCATAATCAAATCTCCCCCATACTTAAAACCCCCATAATATCATAATCCGTTCTCCCCCTTTTTATTTGTCCGAATTAGACAAGGAAAGAATAAACACAATAAAGCACAATGGGGTGTCATGGGAAACAAACCAATCATACTATTTTTCAATTTTTCAATTTTTGATAAAAAAAATATCACACACCATGAATTTTTACTAAGACGACCAAATCATGGAAACGAAATGAATGGGTGTGAACAAATTCGATAGGAAAATCAACTCAATCATATCATATGTGCAAGATGAATAAGTGTACTCCTAACGAATGAACATCAAAAAATAGTCCTTTGGTGTAAAATTATTGAATTTAGATGACATCATCTTAAATCAAGATCAACAATTCAAAGTCAACATGATTTTCCCACCAATAACGTCCAAAACGATTTCATGCTTTTTCAAGATTTTTAAGGACGTGCAAAGCCGTTTTAATTCTCCAACCCAACTTCCTCATATATATATTATTTTCGAGGTGATATAAATTCTCAAATATTGGAGAATTAGCGAAAAAATCTAATGGCCCATTATTGGCACATATTTCTTTTTATTGGCATACAATATTTTTTGGGCTCTTTTAAACCCCTTTGGACCCCGGATAATTAAAATTTCTCAATTTTTTAGGTCCAATTTTAATGGAGGCTTAATCGCAAAGGATAGATGTGTACCTTTCGTATCCCTTCACCGTTTATAAAATTCACACAAACTAACGGCAAACGTTAAAAACACGCACACCTTCTACTATCTTATTTTATCGCATTTGGTTCATTTTAATAGACATAATTGAGATGAAAACACATAACCAACATGAGATTTGTCAATAACAAACATCACACAAATCCGTGCATGTGTGTAATAAAGGACAAAGTGAGTCAAACATGTAGGTAGCAACACTATATAATCTCAAAGACTCCAAACTTTGTAAAGCACGTGAATGACACAATCTATTATCTAAAAACACTATCAAATAGTCACATGGATATGGCATGAATTTGTGACTTGGTCATCCTAAGTGTTCATTCATATAACGTGCAAATAAAATACAAAACTTCTTTTTGGATTTTTCAAAATTTTTCTAAAAAAAATCTTTTTATATTTTTCAAACGTTGTTCAGAAACAACCCAGCAGTACCAAATAATAAAAAATCAGAATAAATAGGGACTGCAAACAAAATTCCAGGGGTCGTTCGAACGAGATGCCATGTCGTTCGAATGACAAGCGATCTCGTTCGAGTGAGATGCAATCTCATTAGAACGACAAAATAAAAACTTTCCAGATTATACAGAATGTTGTGTAGTTGCGACCAGTGGGAAAATTTCTCAGAAACAGTACCTGGACAGGGCGGAGATTTCTAAACAGAGCTAAAATAGTACCAAAAGTAGGAAAAGCAAACAAAAAAAAATAAAACGAATGGTACATGCTAGCAATAAGCAAAGTGACATCATGAAAATCACCCTATGCTAGCAAACATATCTAGACCTCAATCGGGATTTGAGGTGGAGTTTTCCAAAGATGGTGACATCTTTTGAACCAACTCCATTAGATCATGTGTAGTCTTGACCAAAAACTTCACTTGCTCTCTATCATTATGTGCAATCAAAGTTTCATGAGTGGGTTCATGTGCATGAACATGTTAAGTGACATGATGTGGCACAAAACCCCACTTAGAACAAAACTCCCTAAGGTGTCATTTCTTCTTGCAGTGGGAGCAAACATAAATCGGTCTAGAAAGTAATTTATCAAAAATTTTGGGATGAGTTTTTCTAGACGGACACCCATGAGAATCACTCACCAAAGTGGAGATAGGCTCGGGTGCATTAAAAGTAGTGGATGCACTGTCATGACCTTTTCCAGCATACTCACCATTATTCAAAATGGGATAGGGAACCATCTTATAAAACTTCTTAGATGCGTTCTCTACAGAGACTTGGGCCTCCTGTGCTTATTTGAGATCATCCTCGAGATGCGATACACATGTCGTCAGACTAGACACCGTGTTGGTCAAGTCATATTTTTTCCTTTTTAGCTCATCATTATTTTCCTTCAACTCATAAATCCAAAGACCTAGATCCCTATTCGACCTTTTTATTTTCATGGTCTCGGTAAAAAACTCTTTAAAAGATTTTCGGAGCTCACTTTCATCTCCGTTCTCACCCTCACTATCATCTTCATTCGACTCATCGTCGACGCTTTCGTGGACGCTATCATCGTGCGATAAAGTGGAGGTATTCACAAGACTAGTAAAGGCAACAGTCATTCCTTGTCCTAAATCTTTTTCAGACTCATCGTCCTCCTCTTTCTCTTCTCCCTTATTATCGCTTAAGGTAGTGGGCATGGAAACTTTCTTTCCCTCTCTCCTATGTCTAGTGGGACACTCAAATGACTTGTACCCTTTCCCATCACACTCAAACATCTTATCTTCTCAAGGTTCTCCTCACTCTATTTTTCTTTCTCACCGCTTCCTTTCGCCTTATCTTTCTTTTTGTATTTCTCTGAAAACCTTTTATTGGAATTTCATTGTTTTGAAAACTGGAGAAATTTTTGGAAATTTTTGGAAAGCATGGCCATGTCACAGTCGTCATCAGATTCAGAATCACATAAACTCTCCTTCTTTTTTCTCTCTCTTCTTTTATCCTCACTGGATCTCGATTGTGTCCTAAGTGCAACCCCCTTAGGCTTAACAGTTTGGGGAAACATATCTAACTCGTAAGTCTGAAGATCACCTACCAACTCTTTTAACTCAAGTGTGCTCAAATTCCCCATCGAGTTTAAAATAGTGACTTTTGGAATAAAACGTTTTGTAAGATATCTTAAAATCTTTTTCACAACCCACGTGTTATCAATTGTCTCACCCAAATTAAAGCTAGTGTTGACTATGTCTGACAAACATGCATAAAATTCGTCAAAAGTCTCAGTCTCTGACATAAAGAGTGTCTCAAATTGAGTAGCAAGATTTTGCAACTTAGATTCTTTAACAGCAGTGGTACCCTCATGTGTCAAGGTTAAAATATCCCATGCCTCTTTAGACGTGGTGCACGTCATAATTCGAAGAAACTCTTCGTGTGTGATGGCTCCAGAGATGGCACTCAAACCACGTGAATTAAAATTGGATAATTTAAAATCGTCCTTAGTCCAGTTTGACACAGATTTTAAAAAGGTAATGTTCTCAACAGTAACGGTGGAAGGAGACCAACCATTTTCAACCAACAACTAAATGCGCTCATCTATAGCTTTTAAATCAGATTTCATGCGAGCTTTCCAATAGGCAAAATCATTTCCATCAAAAGTAGGTACCCGATTATATAAGTGATCCATCAAAGTTTTAAAAGAATTGATATCACAAAAGCTTTTGCGAAAAATAGGAATTCACAGTAAGATAGTGAAACCTTCACTGCTACCAGTTTGTAAACATAGTGTGATACCAATTGATTTAATTCAAAAATTCACTTATTTAATTAGGCAACTCAGATTTAACAAAACCAAATTCAATTTAAAAACAACCCATGTGCGTGCAAGTGTAAATGAAAATAGGCAAGCAAGTGACACAGTAATTTAGGAAAGGCAAAACCTTTTATATTATAGAACTTTAACAAGGTTACACAACCTTTGACTTACATACAACTTCCCTCAAGCGTAATGCACGATGTTTGTGTCAAACCTTCGAAGCTTCATCTAGAATTCAGCAGTGGCTCACTCGCAGCCATTTTAATTTGGGCACGCAGTTTTGATTCTTTGTAAGATCTCCCTCCACAATAGTTGTCGGCTCTCTACTTGTAGAGTTATTCTCACAAAGGTTGAACTTTAGGCAAAGTATGGTTTGGGTTCCACAAAATAACTCACACAAAAAAACTCTTTGGGATTTGTGAATTGTGAAAACAAATTTGAACCCTCAAAATTATGTTGGCGAAAAAGTAAACTCTCAAAAAACGTATTATGATCAAAACAAAATTTTCTCCACACAAAATACAGAACACTGACACCTTATTTATTATATCTTTTAAGATGGTGAAGTGTCAAACTTAAACAACTCGTTCGAACGAGACACGACGTCATTCGAGCGATAAGTGATTCCATTCGAACAAGATACGATGTCGTTCAAACGACATCGTACACGTGTCATTTGATGCTACAATCTTTTAATAAACTTGGAAACCTCAACCTTAAGACTATTTACAAGATCAGCAATGTTTATCCAAAATATTTATGAGAAAAAGTTTTTGAAAAATAAAAATCATTTACAATCATTTCAAAAATCATTTTTTCATAAATTGAAAAATATTTTACTTTGTTACTTTTCATAAAAATATCCCAACGCCATTTTATGTAAATTGTAAATGAAACAAAAACACAATTTACCCATTTCCTCCTTATTGGGCATGATTGTTGAAGTTGACTTGAAATTCGGATCGTCGATTATAGATATGCGCTTTCCAATTATTTGACATACTTGTAGCGATTTACGACATACTAAGTATGACGGAAAATGTCCTTGCAGATATCAACCAAAATAACAGCAAGTTAGATACTTGCCTCAGAGATGAAGGTCTGATTCGCTAGTGTTGATGGGTATGGTTGCGTCCCTCGTTTCCCGATCTACGCGTTAGTGGTGAAAGATGGCAAAGGTGGTGTAGTTTGGTGGCTCTCCTCCTTGGAAGGCTTCTCTCTTCCTTAGCCTCTCTGCAACTCTACAACTTCTAACCCTCGAGGACTCTAACTCCCATCATATATAACTTTTCAATTTTCGTCCATAGTTAAGCCTTAAAATGGATAATTACTAAAATGTCCTCTCGGGTTGTCGGTTAGGCCTAAAAATGTCCCGAGACCCAAACTAAACCCCAGGGTACACTTTTTTGACGATCTCGACCCTTGTGGACACGTTGGCACCCTCTAAATGACCATACGGGTAATTTATAATATAATTACTTCTTATTCCATCAATATAGTCCCGACACGACACGTGCGCCTCCCGACTTAATTTCTATAATTATCGTATTATTCACTCGCGATAATTTTAATAAATTTAGCTCTACTCATTAAGTAATTTCCACTAAATAATTACTAATTCTCTTCACGCTAGTAAATATTTATTCTTTAAAATTCGGATTAATATTAAATTAATTTATCCCAATTTAATTTAATTAATCCCCTAATTAAATGTCATAAAAATATGGGGTATTACAACACACTTCATGCATTCCACAATTTTAGGTCCCACCTCCCACACCGCCCAACTCCATCAGGAGTCACACTTTGAGTCACACGTCTAGGGCATCGAGTGGGGATATTTATTCATTAAGAGAGAGCGATGTTAGACAACGCCAATTTTAGTACAAGTGAGGGTGAGTTACCATACTACCATATAAGAGAACTCTTATATCTCGAGCGAACCATCACTCTGAGATGCATTATATTCCCGCATAATGAGGGAAAGTTTTGTTTTTGAAATGAGATGATTCAAGTCATCCCTAAATTCCATGGTATGGAATCGAAAAAATTCCACCTCCACATCCAAGAGTTCGAAGATCCGTGCGAGACTTTCACCGATCGAATGAGCACTACGAATGTCGTTCGCCTCAAATTTTTTCCTTTCTCCCGAAAGGATAAGGCCAAGACTTAGCTATGGTCTTTGGCACCGAACTCGATTGGAACATGGAGGAACATGCAAGCAAAGTTTCTCCAAAAATCCGTCCCCCACGTCGAACTAATTCCATTAATGCTCAAATTCAAACGTTTAGACAACTCAAAAATGAGCCTTTCGATAGATGTTGGGAGTGTTTCAATGAGTCGCTTAATTAGGTTGCTTAACGTTTTTGATAAGTGGAGATTAATCTCCTTTTTCCAACACACGATAAGCTTAAGTTCCAAATAACTCGTTCAAACCATGTGCCTCAGGGAGTTTCTAGGGTTAGACGTGAATGATGTCAAGGCTCGCCTTAAGTATGTCGCCGAGATTTCTCAAGCGTGGGACACATCTGATCCAAACACTCGATCCCAGGCTCAACAAATGTCCACAGCTCCTTATGCATCTGGAATTTATCATTTGGACAAAGAAGACAAGTTGAATCTTTAAATGAACCATCTTGCCAAGAGGTTGGAAGTCATAGTCGAATTAAGAGGAAGAGAAACATTCGACTCCACTCAAGAATTAATAGAAGAGGTGTGTGCGATTTGTGAGGTGGGACATCCAACGAAGGAATGCCCGATAATACCCGCCTATACAGTGATGCTCAAGGGCAAGTGGAAGCAGTAGGAGCTTTAAAGGGTAATTTTAACGCCCCTCACAGGAATTTATGTAACCCTTCATAACGAAACCTATCCCAGTTTTAATTATGGGCAACCACATGTTGCAATGAATCCCATTTCTCATGTTGCTCCACTTCTGCCACCCCTCCCGCATTTCCAACAATCTCCCCATATGCAATCACCACCTCTTGCGCCTTATATATCCCCCATCGTGTAGAAATGTCGAGGACACTTTGAACCAATTTATACAAACTCAGTCGGCGATCAATGCTAAAAATGCCCAAAATTTTACAAAATTAAAAGCATCGTTGCCTATGTTGCAATCACCCTTAAGTGCCCAAGAGAAGGTCAAGTTTCCAACCCAAGGCCAAAGACCTCCGCAAGGTCAAAATAGTGTTAGCTCTACTTCTGATGATAATAAAGAGCAATGTCAAGCCGTTACCACTCTACGTGGGGGAGAGTTGTTGATTGATAACCTCCCCCACACGACGATCTTAAAGACAAGAAGGTTTTTCTCGGCACGAATGAGACCAAAGATTCCCCCTTGAATGAGAGTGACAACAATGACACTATTAGGCCCGAGGTTATAGTGAAACCGCCCACTACTGCACCTTTCCCTCAACGGTTGGTTCCTCCTCCTAAGGGATCCTCCTGTGAAGATGTGTTATATGTGCTAAAGCAAGTCAAGTTTAACTTACCTTTTCTCGAGGCAATCAAGTAAATTCCTGCCTATGAAAAGTTCCTAAAGACTTATTGAAGGTGAAATGTAGATAGAAGGTGAAATGTAAGGTGAAAAATAATATTTTCCTAGCACAATATGTGAGCTCAGTTTAAGTGACCTCCCACCGAAGTTTAAAGATTCGGGTGCACCGACCATTTCGTGCATCATTGGAGAGAACCTCATAAAGAGATCCTTATTAGATTTAGGGGTGAGTGTTAACATTCTCCCTTACTCCAACTATAGGCAATTAGATTTAGGAGACCTAAAGCCCACTAAGATCACTCTCCAACTCGTGGACCGTACCTCAAAGATACCTCGAGGAATTATTAGGGACATGATAGTCCAAGTGGACACTTTCTACTTCTTGGCAGATTTTGTCATTTGGGCCTGGATCCCTCCACTCCCTCGAGTAATCATGTTCCCATAATCCTTGGCATCCCATTCTTAGCTACGGCTAACGCATTGATTAATACTCTAAATGGAAAAATGCAACTTACATTCGAGAAAATGACTCTTGAGACAAATATCTTCAACATCGTTAAGCAAGTGGGTGATAAGGATGAGTTTCACGCAGTGGATCTTATAGAGGAGGTGGTAGAGGAGCATATCGAAGGAAATTTTAGTGGGGAATCGCTAGGAGCTTGCGTTATTTCAACCACAAGCATTCATTCTAAATCCCATAATTTGACATATAACATAAAATTATAAACAAGTTACTGATCAAAAAGTGATGTAGCGAGATATCTTTTACCTAAAATGATGAATAATGACTCTCTACGTAACGATCCTTCTTTCCCTTATCCCAAAATCTCCTTGAGCTTCTCCAAAAGTCTAAGGCTAACTGGGTTTTTTTCTTCTGTGTAGATTAATTAATCAATGAGGTTAATCTCCCTTAAATGCTCCTTAATCCCATAGGTCTATAATAGGCCTATTTAGCACCCCTAAATGAACACAAAAAACTTCCCAGAATTGCCAAAAACTTAGTCTAAGGGTATACCCCCAAGCCTAACTTAAGGTGGTAAAATACATAACTGGGTCTCCGTATCACTCTAGATTCCACTCCGAATTATAGTACCTCATAACTCACGATAATACCTCACAACATAAAATAAACTACATACATATTATTTTACTTGTAATCACATTTACTCCGCGTTAACTAATTACACGGATTAATTAAACATAACACGCGGCATAAAAAAATCACATAAAATATACATTACGTAACTACAAATTTTCTCAAGCAATAATTAAATCCATATTATTAACTTGTTCTCATAATCAACAACACAAATAAATACAAAAATACAGGGTATTATAGTCTTTTCCTTAATAAAGGAATTTTGTCCTTGGAATTTGATACTTCCCTGACTAGAAAATTTTCGGATACCCCTCTCGCATATTATCCTCCCTCTCTCACGTCGACTTATCCTTATTGTGATGCCCCCATTGGACACTAACTAAAGGAATCACCTTGGAGAAAAGTTTATGGTCCCTCCGATCTAAATTGACAATTGGCTTTTTCACGTTATTCACATTGGGCTGAACATCTGTCTCACCGAGATCAATGTGATGATACGTTAACTCGTCTCTAAGGAATCTCTATAATTTCGAGGCATGAAAAAAATCTTGCAACCTTTGCAAGTGATCCAGTAAGGCTAAACAGAACGTGCCTGGTTTGATTCGACCAATGAAGGTGAATTACCCCATATATCAGGGAGCCAACTTCTCCTTCTTCCCAAACTGCATAACTCCCTTTATTGGAGACACCATAAGTAACACTCAATCTCCAAGAAAAAACTCCAAGTGCCTCATGTCCTCACTACATGACTCTTCTACCGAATTTAGGCAGTCTGAATCCTATCTCTGATCATTTCCACCATCTCTGAGGTGTCCTGAATAAACTCGGGTTCAAGAATCTTGTTCTAACCCACCTCTAACTAACATGTGGGTAATCGACAAGGCCTCCTACCCAAAGCCTCAAATGGCACCATTCCAATTATGAATAGGTAATTGTTGTTGTAAGAAAACTCTATCAATGGTAATTATTGTTTCCAGATGCCTTTGAAGTCCGAAGTGAACATCCGCAACGTGTAATCTAGTATCTGATTCACCTGCTTTATTTATACATACATCTTTGGGTGATAAGAGGTACTCAACCTCAACTCAGTTCCCAATCCATGCTGAAAACTCTTACAAATGTCGGACATAAACATTTTATCCCAATCTAATATGATGTTGAGCAACATTTCGTACAATGTCACAATCTCAACCATGATAAGCCTAGCATACTTCTTTGAAGTGAAATTCATCTGAACCGGTAAAAAATGATCTACCTTAGTCAAGCGTTCCATGATCACCCGGATGGAATCATGCCCCTCATGTGACATAGGCAACCTTGTAATTAAGTCCTTGGAAATTCTCTGCCATTGCCATAATGGAATCTCAAGAGGTTTCAGAACACCTGCTGATCTGCAGTGATCTCCCTTTATTATCTGACAAGTGGAACACTTGGACACAAACACCGCGATGTCCTTCTTCGTGCACGTCCACTAATATTGGTGCATCATTTCTTGGTACATATTATCCCCACTGATATGCACCACAAATCGTGACCCATGCGCGTCAGTCATAACTACTTATTGTAACTCCTTGTCCTTAGCAACCATTAGTCAATCGTGGAACCACAAATCTCCATCTAATTTGATCGAGTATGACTCTTCTCCCTCTGCTAACTACTATCGAACCTTTCCTAATAAGAAGGGTGACATGTATATACCTTCACAACCCTAATGAGGATCTCGGGTGTGATGGTCAAAAATACGGTGAATGCACGAGATAAGTCATCCTCAGTGCTGAATGAACCCCACTTCTTCTTTTAAATTGTTGCATGTGTCACTATCGGCCTCCGACTTAAGGTGTCCGCCGCTATGTTCACCTTTCTCGAGTAATACTAAATATCAAACTGGTAGTCTTTCATGAACTCAAGATACCTAAATTGCCTCATGTTCAACTCTCTATGTATGAACAAGTGTTGTAAAATATTGTGATCCATGAAAAGATGGGATCTCACCCCAAAAAAATAGTGCCTCCAAATTTAGAGTGCAAAAAACACTACTTTCAACTCCAAATAATAAGTGAGGTAATTTGCCTCGTGAGGATTAAGTTTGCGATAAGCATAAGCTATCAACCTCTTCTCCTATATTAACGCACCACCAAGTCCCTGTAAGGATGCATCGGTATACACCACGTAATCCACCCCACCACGAGGAAAAGTGATCACTAGATCTAAAGTCAACTTGACCTTCAACTCATTGAAAGCCTGATAGAAAAATACATCCCGAAATGAACCCACGATAGTATCCTACCAATCCCAAAAAATTGTGCACCTCTGTAGGTGTCATGGGTTATCACCACTCCATCACTGTCGAAACCTTACTTGAGTCCACTGATATCCCTGCCTCAGACAAGATATGACCCAATAACCACACCTTACTCAACCAAAATCCATATTTCTCAAACTTCGCATATAGCTAATGATTTCACAATGTTTGTAAGACTATCTACAAATGCTGAGCGTGCTCGTCTGTGGTCCAATAGTAGATCAAGATTTCATCAATGAACATAATAATAAATTGATCCAAGAACTCTCTAAACACCCTGTTCATCAATTTCATGAATGCTAATGATGATTTGGTTAGACCAAATGACATAAACATAAACTCGTACGACCTATATCTCATAAAAATGTCGTATTTAAAATATCCTACTCTTGAATCCTCAGTCGATGGTACTCCAATCTCAAATCAATCTTTGAAAAGTATGAAACCCCCTCAACTAGTAGAATAAGTCATCAATATGGGGTAATGGATACTCGTTCCATATGGTGACTTTGTTCAAGTCCCGATAATAATTACACAATTTTAACGATTTATCCTTCTTCATTAAGAATAAGACCGGAGGTCCCCAAGGCGAAGTATTTCTCCAAAAGCTACTGAATCTGGTCCCTAAGCTCTCTCAACTCCAAAAGAGCTATACGATAAGGTGCTGAGGTAATAATCGCATGCTCAGAGCTAGATCAATCATAAACTCAGTCTTTTTACTCGGTGGTAACCACATAAGCTCCTTAAACACATTTGAAAACTCCCTAACAACCAGAATAGAGTCTAAAGACATTGTGACTCCCTCATAAATGTCTTACTCAATGTAATATAAATACGTTTTCGACCCTTCCTCCAAGCGACATCGCAACTAAGTACATCTCTTGCCCCAGAATGGCAAAGACGATTATTGATACAAAAATTATTCAGCTGACGGGGACCAGTTATGTTAAGACACTTGTCATCCAAAATGGCATAAGTATATGTACCGAGCAACTTAACGCATCGAGTTACTCTGAATATCGGGAAACTAGTTGGGAAGAGTAAACGATCAAGACAGATTCAATGAATGTTCTTACTATGTAACGATGTATATGCCTGTCTAATAACGGTGTATTGTCTATTCATATGGGCAGCCCAAGGGCTACAAATACATTGTAATACCCTCATGGCAGGGTAAGCGATCATAAGATACGCTAATCAAGATTAAGGCAAAACACTCAGCAATACAAGATAGTGGACGTAGGCCATTTCATTAAGGTTGAACCACTTTAAAAATCCTTTGTCTTATTTCTTTATACATATTTATCTGTGATTAATTAATTAGATCAAATTTAGTTTTTTACATCAACAGATTGGCGTCGTCTGTGGGAACGACTATACGTAGCATTTTCACTAAACACTTATCATAAATGGTTGATATCCCAGAATCCAGTAGCAGGAACAACGACGGGAATCCCCCAAACCCTTCTTCTCCTCCAAATACACAAGATCTTACTGGGATCCTGGTAAATCTAGCCAAGGGATAAACAGCCATGCAGGAAACCATGCGACAGTTCATTCAAACTATCCAAAAATGGAGGATCTACCCAGTCAGGACAACGAAGCATTCGTAGAAGCGTGCATCCACCATCCTCACAATCTATACACACTAAATTCCTTCATGCCGAGAATTCAAGTGATCCATCTGTAATACCCCGTAATTTTACTGATTTTATTTAATGGGATTAATTAAATTAAATGAGAATAAATTGGAAATTAATCCGGATTTAAATACTAGCGAGACGTGAGTTGGTATTTGATTATGATGATAATATTAAGTATTACTGAGTATATATGGTAATAGATGATTATGGAAATTATAAAAAAAATTGTCGCGAGTCATAAATACGACAATTTGGAAAATTAAGTTGGAACGCGCGTGTCAGTCGTGTCAGGAATCAATTTAATAAGATTAAAAAGTAAATTATAATTGTATCAATCGTATGATCATTTTGAGTACACCAACGTGTTCGGAGGGGTCGAGATAGTCAGAAAATACTAGACGGCGTCCCGGGGCACTTTTAGGCCAAATCGGCAACCCGGGAGGGTATTTTGGTCATTTCAAAATTTAAGGAAATAAGACCCACGAATTTTAGGGTTTATTTAATTGTTATTGGGAATACCATTGGGTCCATTATCAGTCAAAAATGGAATAGTGGGCTACGTGAGTTAGAGGAGAAGTTGCAGGAGGTTTTCAAACCTTAGCCACCACCCACCACCACCACTTTTGACAGAATTATGACTGGAAAGAAGGAACGAATCAGCCCTCGGACACCACCAACGAATCTGAACAACAATCTTAAGGCAAGTGTTTTGATTCCATTAGTTTCAGCGAATATTTCTTCCATGATTAGTGTAAAAATGTTATTAACCTTGAAAGATGATGAAAACTCATGAAATTTGGTGTAGAACTCTAAATCTTGGATAGGAATTGCATGTAGATTAGTTCTGGACGAAATTCAGTAACCAAAACCAGACCCTTGATGAATTAAAAATGGATTAAAGAAGAGAAATATCCGTTCTTGAAGAAAATAGAAAATTAGGATTTTTACGAAGATTTGATCCATATAAGGTGAATTGTTGATGATTTAATGGTTTTGGAACGTTAAAAATATTTTATTTAGTTAGTATAATGATCCTATATCCTTAGTTTAGAATTTCATACCTTGTAATGGAGTTTTGGGACAACTCTGGAACTGAAAAATGAAGCAGTCTGTAGCCTCATCTGGTGCGATCGATCGATCGACATTCATAGGTCGATCGATCGACCACCATCGATCGATCGACATCCAAGGTCGATCGATCGACCTTCCCAGAAATTGTGATATTTTTCACCTTATTGAATTTTAGCAATTTCGACCCTAGAGAATTATTGGTGGGGACCTTGTGAACACTTTTAGATTTAAGGAAGACCAGTAGGCGTGTATATGAAACCCGGATTATTATTAGAATTAAATTTGGGAGTTATGTTAGACCTAATAAGGTTCGACGAGTGAGGTACTATTAAAAACTGCAATTAAATGAGTTAAATCTATATACTTGATAATATAAGGTTAGTGGCAGAAATATGGACCTTAAGAGTATTGGATTAAAGTGTGGGAATAATAGGAGACTTAGTAACCTTTATGAGTTAGGTTTTAAGTACTTGAAACTACGACGTGAGATGTGTCGGTGGCCTACAATATATAATTATCCGAAAGTATAAAAATGTCCTAAATGGATTAATGGTATAGGGATTGAGAACATACCTTTAATAATATTATAAATTATCTAAGTTGTGTGAATGCTTAGTAAATTGATTTATATGTGTATGACATACCTACCATACTTGCTATCATGGGAGGTCGGCTTTCTGAATAGGGCCATCTATCTTTGTGTGCCTACGGGGGGATTTAGATTGGTACCTTAAGGACATAGGGCTGTGAATGACTTATTTGTGAGTTGATAAGTCAGCTGACTATGGGAGCGTAGGTATGTGCATGACCCATGGGTATGTGAACTATGTTCGCCTCCAATATGTATGATTTTGCTTATTAAAACGATTCCCCGGAGATTCAGAATACGTAGGCCTTATGTACGTGATGTTTCGGGATTTGATAGCAGAGTATGTGTGCACCGCAGCTTAGCCTAGGGGTACCTCAATGGTATTGTTATGCTAAAATTAATATATATTGGTGATGATAGCAGACTCCTTGTTAATGTGTGTGAATATTTGCGACACTTTGAGTAAAGTTAGAAATGAGAAATTCCTATAAGATTTAATATAAATTAATATGAGAAATGAAAAGGTAGATTCACATAAGTTAGTTTGGAATGTCTTGAATAAACCCGTATATTATCATATGAGGACAGGGTGTGGTATAGGCTAGTTTGTTAGCGACATAACTAGGATGGGTCATGGATATGCGTTAGGCGTGTACACTAGTTGAGAGGTGAGGAACTCACGTGAGAGCACGGAACTAACATGTACTTAATATTCATTGTTTAATGCAATTAAACACTTGCTATATTTTAAACTATTTTCACATCGGGCTCTGACCCGTTTGCTTTCTAATCTATTTTCTTGAAAAACCTTTTAGGTGCCCAGCCACAGGGACGCCAAGCTTAGGAGTTCCATTTCAGTGACGTGATGTAGCTGTTGTGGAAGTTACAGTATCTTGATGATAGACGCCTCCACATTCTATATTGATTTCATTTTAGACTTATTCAGTTGTTAGGGCATATCGCCCCATTTCTTTTAGAGACAGTTTTATCATACTCAGTTTCATTTCAATTTTGGAGTAATTCATTTATTATTTAGACGTTGTATTTGGTTTTATTCAGTATTTGGGATTATTCTGGGGAGTGTTACTCCAGACTCATTTATTATTCCATTTATATTTTGTTGTGACTGTGATGTAATTGTGTTATCATTAGATAACAAATATTTTATTGATTGCATGTTAATTTAATTTAATAAAATTTGGCAACTCACTTTTTAAATATTAGGTGGCTAGTAATTGTTTAAAAATATTTGTGACAATGATGCTATGAACTGAACCAACTTGATATTTTGTATTAATTTGAATAAAGGAGTAGCTACCCGGTATTTAATTAGTCGGGGTGTCACAGGTGGTATTAGAGCATCAGGTTCTAGTGTCCTTAGGATCTGTACGGCTTGTTATGTTTCCGCGTATCATCCTTTGATATAGAGTCCTATATTTTTGGATTGTTGTACTCTTTTGTGTATTTTACGCTCTTCAGCTATTTTGAGATATTAATTGTGGACTTATAAGACTTCTCTCTCATTTCAGATGCCTCCACGATGTGCACAAAAAGTTCTCAGGGGTGCCCGTCCCGAGCCACAGCCTGCACCAGTTCAGGGTTATATGAATGCTGCAGAAGTTGCCGCCATTGTAGCCCAGGCGGTAAATGTCGCTTTAGCAGTTGTGCAGCAGGCACCACCTCAAGCACCTATAGTTGCCCCAGTCCAGGCTCATGCATTCCCGTCTTCTTGGGAATGGGTCTGAGATGCCTTTCAGAAGGTGCACCCTCCAGAGTTTGCAGGTAGCTCCGACGTCGTTGTGTCCAGTCAGTGGAAGAAGGACATCCAAAGACACTTGAGGATGTATGAGTGTAAAGATGTACAGAGGCAAATACTGGCTACTTTTAAGCTGGTAGGAGCAACGTTTCAGTGGTGGGAGTCTATTACCATCGAGGAGGATACAGATGTTCTTACCATTCAGGAGTTCTGGGTGCGGTTTGACTGCAAGTATTTTCCCTCAGCAGTTCATATCGAGATGAGGAGGAAGTTGATGAACCTCAAGCAGGAGGGGAAGACAATGGCTGAGTATGAGGCCAAGTTCACAAATCTTCTGAACATCGTTCCCTATGAGATTCCGACTAAAGAGAAGAAGATCTAGAAGTTCATGGATGGATTGACATGGAGGATTTGTCAGCACTTGATAGGAAATCTCCCGTTGGCCACTTATTCTGATGTGGTTAACGAAGCATTACTTCACTGACAGGACCACCGCTTTCACTTGTCAGAGGGTAAGCGAGCAGGAAATTCCAGCCATCAGGGTAGGACAGGGGGAATGGTGCCAGCGGGGCACAATCAGCTCCGGGTCAGCACAGGCAGGGTGATCGGAGTTTCCAGCAGGGGGATTCTAAGAGATTTAGATCTGGAGGTTTTAGAAATGGTCAGGAAGGTTTTCGGCATGGCCATCAGGGCCAGCACGGCCAACAGCAGCAGTTTTAACGGGGCTAGCAGGGTCAGGGTAGGAATTGTAACGGCCACCAGGGTCATGGGAAGCAGGGTCAGAGAGGGGAAAACTTTGCGGGGAAATATTTTATTTATGGCAAGATTGGCCACAAACGACAGGAATGTCTTGAAAGGGGCAGGGCCCCACAACAGCAGCAGCAGGTTGCTCGACACGAGCCCCAGAGACCTATGTTTCTCGCCGCTCTCCCAGCACCACCGCAGATGCCAGATTTACCACCCATCCCAGTAGTCCCAGTCCAGCAGGGATATCTTCAGTACGGGCAAGTTTATCAGCTCCAAAAGGCCGCAGTCCCGCAGGATCCTCCCGCTATTGAGGGTATGTTTTCTATTCAGGGGACTATGGGGCATATTTTGTTTGACACGGGAGCCACACACTATTTCATTTCCACGAGATTTGCACACACTATGGGGTTGTTAGATACCGCGGAGAGCACTGTTACTTGCGTAGATTAATCGTTGAGTAGGGGTTCTGTGATTTCCCATATATGTAGAGGTGTGAGTGTAGAGATCGGGAGGTTTACTTTACCTACTGATATGTTAGTGTTAGATATGATCGCGTATGATGCGATTATTGGTATGGATTGGCTAGTTGCATATCGAGCCATGATTTATTGCTTCGGTAGGAGTATTATTTTTTCCATACCCAGGCAGAATATGTTCCTAGTGGCGATGCCTCGTCCTGAGGGAGGATCGTCCACTCACTTGTACTATATAGAGGAGGAGACCTCTAAGGAAGTGGTGATACCACTCGATTCGATTCCAGTTGTTAGAGAGTTTGATGATGTATTCTATGATATTCCGGGATTACCTTCTAGTAGAGAGATAGACTTTGTTATTGATTTGACATCGGGCACTCAGCCAATAGCTCGCGCACCTTACCGTATGGCTCCAGCAGAGATGAGAGAGCTACGGGATCAGATAGAGAAGCTGTTGGGTCAGGGGTCTATTCGTAGGATTACTTCTTTGTGGGGTGCCCCTGTGCTGTTCGTGAAGAAGAGGGATGGATCTTTGAGGTTGTGTGTAGATTATCGGGAGTTGAATAAAGTCACGATATGGAATAAGTATCTGTTGCCTCGAATCGATGACTTATTCGACCAGTTGAGAGGAGCGGTCTTCTTCTCAAAGATTGACTTGAGATCAGGATACCATCAGTTGCGTATCATGGAACAGGACGTTTCGAAGACTGTCTTCTTGACGAGATATGGTTCCTACGAGTTTTGAGTTATATGCAAAGTATGAGAAGTGTGGGTTTTGGCTGAAGGAGGTTCAGTTTTGGGGGCATATCATTTCAGACAGGGGGATATCTGTTGATTCGGGGAAGGTATCAGTGGTAAGGGAGTGGGGACAGCCCACGACACCGACTGAGATACGTAGTTTTTTGGGCCTAGCAGGATACTACATGAGGTTTATTCATGGGTTCTCTAAGATAGTGGGTCCTTTGACACATCTGACTCGAAAGGGTGTGCCATTTATCTGGAGTGATGCATGTCCGTTGGCATTCGATGAGTTGAAGGATAAGTTGACCTTAGCACCAGTGTTAGCATTGCCTAAACTGGGAGTTAAATATCTAGTCTACACTGATGCGTCCTTACTAAGACTTGAGGGCGTACTATAATAGGAGAGCCAGGCTATAGCTTATGCTTCCCGTAAGCTTAAGTCTCACGGGAAGAATTACCCCACCCACGACTTGGAGTTAGTAGCAGTCGTATTTACTCTTCGGATTTGGAGACATTATCTCCTGGGGGAGAAATTTCATTTATTCATGGACCACAAGTTCCTACAGTACCTCTTCATACAGAAAGAATTAAATATGCGTCAACGTAGGTGGCTTGAGTTCATGAAGGATTATCAGTTCGATATCCAGTACCACCCAGGTAAGGCTAACGTGGTAGCAGACGCGTTGAGCCGTAGGCCGATGGACGAGGTGGACAAAGTGTGGAAGGCAAAGTGGAAGGAATTGGGACATCAGGGCGCAATGGCCCGATCATTCATGTATGTGATGACCGTTACGCCCCAAATCGTTACGAGAGTGATACAGGCCCAGGCAAAAGACTCGTTCTCTCAAGAGCAGATAGTCCAATTACTAGTAGAGGGAGTCGAGTCCTATACCGTTAGTTCAGATGGGGGCTTACATTTCAATGGGAGACTGGTCGTTCCTGAGGGTGAAGACTTGTGACACGAGGTAATGTCAGAGTCGCATGGTTCACGATTTGCGGTACATCCTGGTGGGGATAGGATGTACCAGGATATGAGGTGAATGTACTGGTGGAGCGGGATGAAGAGAGATATTGCCGACTTCATTTCTAAATGTGCCACTTGTCAGCTGGTAAAGGTAGACCATCATAGATCGGCAAGACTTCTACAACCATTAGAGGTTCCCATGTGGAAATGGGAGAGCATTTCCATGGATTTCATCACAGGATTACCGACATCGCGGAGGGGTCACGACTCCATATGGGTAATCGTGGATAGGTTAACCAAAATTTCTCATTTTCTGCCAGCCCGGATAGACTACACTACGGGACAGTATGCCCAGATTTTTATAGCGAAGATAGTGAGACTCCACGGGGTGCCTCTGAATATCGTGTCTGACCGAGACAAGATATTTGTTTCACGATTTTGGGAGAGTTTCCAGGAAGCCATAGGTACGGAGTTGCAGCTGAGTACAGCATATCACCCACAGATAGATGGGCAGATCGAGTGGATAAATCTGATATTGGAAGACATGTTACGGATGTGCATCCTAGACTTTGGAGGTGGTTGGGAGCAGTATCTTCCACTGGTGGAGTTTGCCTCTAATAACTCCTAGTAGTTTACTATTGGCATGGCTCCATTCGAGGCGTTATACGATAGACCTTGTCGTTCCCCAACATGTTGGCTAGAGGTGGGGGATAACAAACTACTTGGGCCGGAGGTGATTCAGGATATTTCGATAAGGATAGAGATGATACAGAGCCGTATTCGGGTAGCTCAGGACCGACAGAAGAGTTATGCCAATGCTAAGAGATTCTTCAGAGAATTCAAGGTGGGGGCCCAGGTGCTACTCAGAGTGTCTCCTATGAAGGGGATTATGCATTTCGGGAAGAAGGAAAAATTAGCACCTTAATATATGGGGCCATTTCCTATCATCGAGAGAATTGGGCCAGTTGCGTACAGACTCGGGTTACCGGAACACCTGCATAGGATTCATGACGTGTTCCATATTTCCTCGCTAAGGAGATATCTTAGGGATGACTTGGCCCATACCCATATTGCTTTAGAGAACATCGATCTACAGCCTGACAGTTCCTTTGAGGAGGGGCCGATTGCTATTCTGGACCACACCAAGAGGAAACTGAGGTCGAAGATAGTACCGTTAGTACGTATTCAGTGGCGACATCATAATGCCGAGGAGTCAACCTGGGAGCGCGAGGATGAGATGCGAGAGCGATATCCAGAGTTATTCTTACCAGGTATACTTTATTTTTTGAATTTTCGGACAAAATTCTGTTATTCGGGGGAAAATATGTAATACCCCGTAATTTTACTGATTTTATTTAATGGGATTAATTAAATTAAATGAGAATTAATTGGAAATTAATCCGAATTTAAATACTAGCGAGACGTGAGTTGGTATTTGATTATGATGATAATATTAAGTATTACTAAGTATATATGGTAATAGATGATTATGGAAATTATAAAAAAAATTATCGCGGGTCATAAATACGAGAATTTGGAAAATTAAGTTAGAACGCGCGTGTCAGTCGTGTCAGGAATCAATTTAATAAGATTAAAAAGTAAATTATAATTTTATCAACCGTATGGTCATTTTGAGTGCGTCAATATGTTCGAAGGGGTCGAGATAGTCAGAAAACACTAGTCGGGGGTTTAGTTTGGGTCCCGGGGCACTTTTAGGCCAAACCGGCAACCCAGGAGGGTATTTTGGTCATTTTAAAATTTAAGGAAATAAGTCCCACGAATTTTAGGATTTATTTAATTGTTATTGGGAATGTCATTAGGTCCATTATCAGCTAAAAAGGGAATAGTGGGCTACGTGAGTTAGAAGAGAAGTTGCAGGAGGTTTCCAAACCTTAGCCACCACCACCACTTTTGACGGAATTATGACTGGAAAGAAGGGAAGAATCAGCCCTCGGACACCACCAACGAATCTGAACAACAATCTTAAGGCAAGTGTTTTGATTCTATTAGTTTCAGCGAATATTTCTTCCATGATTAGTGTAGAAATTGTTATTAACCTTGAAAGATGATGAAAACTCGTGAAATTTGGTGTAGAACTCTAAATCTTTGATAGGAATTACTTATAGATTAGTTCTGGACGAAATTCAGTAACCAAAACCTGACCCTTGATGAATTAAAAATGGATTAAAGAAGAGAAATATCATGGTTCTTGAAGAAAATAGAAAACTAGGGTTTTTACGAAGATTTCATCCATATAAGGTGAATTGTTGATGATTTAATGGTTTTGGAACGTTAAAAATATTGTATTTAGGTAGTATAATCATCTTATATCCTTAGTTTATAATTTCATACTTTGTAATGGAGTTTTGGGACATATCTGGGACAGAAAAATGAAGCAGTCCGTAGCCTCATCTGGTCTGATCAATCGATCGACATTTATAGGTCGATCGATCGACCACCATTAATAGATGTACATCTAAGGTCGATCGATCGACCTTCCCAGAAATTGTGATATTTTTCCCCTTATTGAATTTTAGCAATTTCGACCCTAGAGAATTATTGGTGGGGACCTTGTGAACACTTTTAGATTTAAGGAAGACCAGTAGGCGTGTATATGAAACCCGGATTATTATTAGAATTAAATTTGGGAGTTATGTTAGACCTAATAAGGTTCGACGAGTGAGGTACTATTAAAAACTGCAATTGAATGAGTTAAATCTATATAGTTGATAATATAAGGTTAGTGGCAGAAATATGGACCTTAAGAGTATTGGATTAACGTGTGGGAATAATAGGAGACTTAGTAACCTTTATGAGTTAGGTTTTAAGTACTTGAAACTACGACGTGAGATGTGTCGGTGGCCTACAATATATAATTATCTGGAAGTATAAAAATGTACTAATTGGATTAATGGTATAGGGATTGAGAACATACCTTTAATAATATTATAAATTATCTACGTTGTGTGAATGCTTAGTAAATGGATTTATATGTGTATGGCATACCTACCATACTTTCTATCACGGGAGGTCAGCTTTCGGAATAGGGCCATCTAATATTTGTGTCCCTACGAGGGGATTTAGACTGGTACCTTAAGGACATAGGGCTGTGAATGACTTATTTGTGAGTTGATAAGTCAGCTGACTATGGGAGCGTAGGTATGTGCATGACCCATGGGTATGTGAACTATGTTCGCCTCCAATATGTGTGATTTTTCTTATTAAAACGATTCCCCGGAGATTCAGAATACGTAGGCCTTATGTACGTGATGTTTCGGGATTTGATAGCAGAGTATGTGTGCACCGCAGCTTAGCCTAGGGGTACCCCAATGGTATTGTTATGCTAAAATTAATATATATTGGTGATGATAGCAGACTCCTTGTTAATGTGTGTGAATATTTGCGACACTTTGAGTAAAGTTAGAAATGAGAAATTCCTATAAGATTTAATATAAATTAATATGAGAAATGAAAAGGTAGATTCACATAACTTAGTTTGGAATGTCTTGAATAAACCCCTATATTATCATATGAGGACAGGGTGCGGTATAGGCTAGTTGGTTAGTGGCATAACTAGTATGGGTCATAGATATGCGTTATGTGTGCACATTAGTTGAGAGGTGAGGAACTCACGTGAGAGCACGGAACTAACATGTACTTAATATCCATTGTTTAATGCAATGAAACACTTGCTATATTTTAAAATGTTTTCACATCGGTCTCTGACCCGTTTGCTTTCAAATCTATTTTCTTGAAAAACCTTTTAGGGGACGCCAAGATTAGGAGTTCCATTTCAGTGACGTGCTGTAGCTGTTGTGGAAGTTACAGAATCTTGATGATAGACGCCTCCACATTCTATATTGATTCCATTTCAGACTTATTCAGTTGTTAGGGCATGTCGCCCCATTTCTTTTAGAGACAGTTTTATCATACTCAGTTTCATTTCACTTTTGGAGTATTTCATTTAATATTTAGACGTTGTATTTGGTTTTATTCAGTATTTGGGATTATTCAGGGGACTGTTACTCCAGACTCATTTATTATTCCATTTATATTCTATTGTGACTGTGATGTAATTGTGTTATCATTAGATAACAAATATTCGACGGATTTCATGTTATTTTAATTTAATAAAAGTTGACAACTCACTTTTTAAATAGTAAGTGGCTAGTAATTGTTTAAAAGTGTTTTCGACAATGATGCTATGAACTGAACCAACTTGAAATTTTGTATTAATTTGAATAAAGGAGTAGCTACCCGGTATTTAATTAGTCGGAGTGTCTCACCATCTTATCACCCTGGCTTAACTTCACCTATAAGAATTTTGGATTCTCAAGAAGATGTTACTCTAATTCCAGAACGAATAACCGCTCTGGAAAAGTTGAGCAGAGTCTCTCCGTTCGATCGTTTGGGCCCTAGGAGGAACATAAATCCTCCTCGAATTGCGTCGAGAAATTCTCAATGACCAAATGATTTGAGGGAAGGCTCAGCCCTGTCACATCCCAATTCCATGCATCCAACTCATACATAAAGATCCCAAGAGGAGAATTCTGCGCGATCGGTTGCTCGTGCAGATATAAACAGATTAGAGGCTGGCAACGATGCTTGGAAAGGGTCTATTCAGAGACTAGAAGACAAATTAGGGGAAATGGTTAAGTCCAAAAACCCTCTCCAAAGAACCTTTATCAAAGGATCTTCATTTGTACAATAAATTGTGGAATTCCACACACCATCAAAATTCATGTCTCCTGTAATCACGCCTAAGTATGATGGAAAAACTGACCCTGTTCTCCATATAGAGCAGTATCAAGCTGCATCAGATATCTATGCAGTCCCAGACAAAATGAGGTGCAGATCATTCTCAGATTCGCTCAGATATGGTACAACAGCCTTCCTCAGGGAAAGATTGTGACCTTCCATCAACTAACCGAGCTCTTTATAGGAAATTTCTATTTTGGTGCAAAGCCGTCTAAAAGGGTAGCGCATATATTGAGAGTTAGACAGAAGGCAGGAGAAAGCACCAAGGACTATATCACTCGTTTTAACAATGAGAAACTAAAAGTCATTGCCTATGAGGAGAAGACAGTCATCACGACTCTCATGAGTGGTCTTTTACCAAACAAGATGTATTACACCCTGGCCAAGGATCCCCCAAATCCATGGCTGAATTGATGGCCAAAGCAGCCAAAATTATGAATGCTGAAGAAGCTATGGCTGCGAAGAAGAATACTGAGACAAAGTCAAAAACCAAGCTGAAGGTAAATTGGAGAGGAAAGATCACAAGCATAACAGTGGGAGTAAGCAGTTGAAAGGCAAAGAAGCATTAAAACATATGAGGAAGTATGAAAATTATACTCCCTTAAAGGTGGATATAAACCACGTTCTAGAAAAGATCAAGAACAGCGAGGAACGGAATTGGCCAGGAAAACTGAGGATAGCTCTCGAAAGAAGGGATAAATCCAGGTATTGCGAGTTCTATAAGGATCACGGTCACACGAATAAGCAGTGTGTAGCTCTCCAAAATGAGATAGAGGCACTCATTAGATGAAGAAAGCTGAATAAGTACGTTGATCACCAGAATGGTGGAAGGACCAACAACATAGCTCGGCATAGGTTCAAGTCTCCTTACCGACCAAGACACGATAAGAAAAGGGACCATGAATATGACCCTGAAGATGAATCGATCTCCCAAAAAGGCCAAGACAACCTAAGCGTGAGGTATTTTCAATTCGTTTTGGTTCATTCGATTGTAATATGATTACAGGTGGAGATGCAAGAGGGGGTGATCATAACGCTTAGAGAAAAGCTTACCTCAATGAGGCATAAGCTTGTTCCTATATGCAACGGATAAATCTAGCAGAAGAGGATCGCCTAAGGAAGGTTAACAAAGATAAGTTAGTCATTAGTTTTTCCAAAAATGATCTGGAAAGCATTTTGTATCCTCACGATGATCCTCTAGTGATCAAAATGAGAATGAAGGATGTAATCATCTCAAGAGTACTGGTGAATAATGGTAGCTCGTCAGACATCATATTCTACCCTTGCTTTGATAGTTTGAATTTAAAACTTAGTCAGTTGGAGCCATATCACAGGCCCCTCATTGGGTTCTCTGGAGAAAAAGCTTTTCCGCTTGGGATGATCAAGTTAGACATGTTGATTGGTACCTAGCCTGCTTACATATCAGAAAAGGTACGCTTCTTCGTGATGGATAAAAACATCTAACAATCCTACAATATAATCATAGGGAGAGTAGGTTTAAAAAATTTTGAGGCTGTTTCGTCCACTATACATCAGTGTTTAAAGTTCCCAACTAACTTTGGGGTTGGAATTATGAAGGGCGGTCAAAAAGTAGCTCAAGAATGCTACTACTTATCTGACGAGCAAGAAGAATCGGAGGAAGCCAGGAAGAAAACTACTACTTATCAAGTGGATAAATCTGATGAGTCTGAGATTGAAACCTTAGACCCAAGAGACGAAACGGAGCTCGTTAAAGGCTAGGTCATGGAGGCAATGAAAAGTATTATTCTAAATGACGAGCAAGCAGAAAGAACAACTCAGATTAGTGCTTCACTTGATCCGGTATTGAAGTAAGAACTGGTGGAATTTCTGAAGCACAAAAAATAAGTATTCGCGTGGAGCTTTGTTATGTCACGAGATCAACATCAACAAAGAGATTAAACCAGCGAAGCAACGAAGAAGAGTCTTTAGTCCGGAGAAGAATCGGGCTATTCAAGAGGAAGTGGAAAAGTTGCAAAAGGCTTATTTCATCGAAGTCGTCAAATATCCTGAATGCTGGCTAATGTTGTGATGGTGAAGAAGAAGAACAATAAATAGAAAATGTGTGTGGACTTCACAGACCTGAATAAAGCTTTCCCAAAAGATCATTTCCCTCTACCTAGAATAGATCAACTGGTAGATGCAACCTCGGGGCATGAATTGCTAAGATTCATGGATGCCTACTCCGAATACAATCAAATTAAAATAAAGCCAGAAGATAGGGAGAGTACCTCTTTCATTACCCCACGAGGAACATATTGTTACAATGTTATGCCTTTTGGTCTTAAGAATGCAGGTGCTACATATCAGCGACTGATGAACAAGGTGTTTACAGAGCAGATTGGCAAAAATATGGGGGTGTACGTCGACAACATGTTGACCAAAAGCAAGAAAGCAGCTGACCATATAAATGATTTGAGCCAAACATTTGACTAGTTGAAGAAGTACCAGATGAAGCTGAACCCGGCCAAGTACATTTTTGGCGTATAAGAAGGGATGTTCCTCGAGTATATTGTGAATCAAAGAGGGATTGAAGCAAATCCAGATAAGATAAAAGCCTTACTAGAATTACAATCCCCGCCCACCAAGAAGGAAGTGCAAAGCCTTACAGGGTGTGTTACAGCTCTCAATAAATTCATCTCCCGAGCAACTGATAGATGTCTTCCATTCTTCAAGGTACTCAGAAAGACCTTTGAGTGGAATGACGAATGTGAGAAGGCATTTCTAGAGTTGAAAAGATACTTGGGAACACCTCCCCTATTGTTCAGGCTAGTGGCAGGAGAAAAATTATATTTGTACTTGGCTGTTTCAAAAAGTGCAGCCAGTTCGGCTTTGATACGAATAGAAAGCAAAGTGTAAAAACCAGTTTACTACGCGAGCAACGCATTCAAGGGAGCAGAAATCAGGTATCCAAAACTAGAGAAACTAGCATTGGCACTGATTGAGGCGAGCAGGAGGATGAGACCATATTTTTAAACCCATATGATAGTGGTATACACTGACATGCCACTAAGACAGGCTCTCCATAAGCCGAAAAAGTCTAAAAGATTGATGTATTGGGCAGTGGAATTAGTAGAAGGTGACATTATCTGTGAGCCAAGATCTTCTCTCAAAGGGAAGGCAGTGGCGGATTTCATTGCTGAATTTACCTACCCAGATGTCTCCGATCAACAGGGAGCTAATGCCGAGCAACTCAAGGATGCTAGAGGATCAATAAATATTGTCCCCGATCAACTCCCAGCAGCAGAATTTCCAGAAGAGATGGAAGCCGATCAACCAAAATCATCTGGTAAATAGCCAGAGTCGAGGGATGAAAGACAAGATATTCCATTAAGGGATTTTGTTAGACCAAGGGTTTGATAATAATATCCCCATATGGAATTTGTACATTGATGGTTCTTCACGTGCAACAGGTTACAGAGCTAGGATTATTCTCAATAGTCCAGATGGAATAGACATAGAATATGCTCTGCGTTTCCAATTCAAGGCTTCCAACATTGAAGCTGAGTATGAAGCAGTGATTGTGGGCCTTAATTTAGCTAAGTCATTGAATGCAGAGCGAGTTATGGTGTTCAGCGATTCGCAGTTATTGGTAAATCAGATGCTTAATCTTTATACAGCAAAAGGGGAGTTCATGTCGAGGTATTTAACTAAACGATTGTCCAAGTAATTAGAATACCAAGACTGGAGAATGCAAGGGCAGATGCACTTGCTCGATTAGCTTCAGCTACATGCACCGAGCTACGATGAATAATTCCCATTGAGATGCTGGCAAGCAGAAGTATTGATGAAGATTTAATGGTGAACTTTATTGCTTTGGATATGGGACCTTCTTGGATGGATCCCATCAGTTCTTATATCGAAAAAGGCACTTTACCATCCGATCAACTTGTAGCCAAGAGGTTAAAGTTTAAAGTTGCCAGATACGTCTTAAACAATGGAGTTTTGTACAGAAAAGGTTTGATAGCTGGTCTGCAAAGATGTGTTCATCCAGTAAAAGTCAAAGATCTAATCAAAGAAATTCATGAAGGATCCTGTAGAGCTCACGTAGCAAGTAGAACTCTGTTATAAAGAATAAATACGCAGGGATACTATTGGCCAATAATGCGCGCTGATTGTACAGCTTATGCAAATAAATACAACAAGTGTCAGCAATTTTCTACTATACGAAGAACCCCTCAGGCACTGTTAACACCAATCACTTCACCTTGGCCATTTCCTATATGGAGAATAGACTTAGTCGGGCCTCTACCAGTTACAAGAGGATGATTCAAATATTTGGTGGTAGTGGTTTATTATTTTACCAAATGGGTGGAAGTTGAACCTCTCATTAATATGGCTTATGAAGGGGTCTATCAATTCATCTGGAAGAATATTATTTGTAGATATGGTCTGTCATATGCTTTTATCACTAATCATGGTACCCAATTTGACAATGATGAGTCTGCCCTGTATTATCTACAGTCCAACGTTCAAAAGATTCATTATGCTCCAGGTCATCCCCAAAGTAACGGGCAAACGGAGGTGACGAATAGAACTCTGCTGAATGAGTTGAAGAAAAGATTGGATGATACTAAAGGAAATTGGATCAACGAGCTGCACTCAGTGTTATGGGCCTATCGAACAACGCCCCGAACAGCAACACGGGAGTCTCCTTACATGTTGGCTTTTGGGAGTGAAGTAGTCATACCTGCTGAATTAGGATTACCTACTCATAGGGTGCTTAATGTTAATTCTTCGGTAAGTGATTTGATGAGACTCTTAGACTTGGATATACTCGAAGAAGTCAGAGAAGAAGCAGCAATCTGAAATGTAGCTTATCAGCAAAGTACTGCCATGTTCTATAATAAAAGGGTCAAGAAGTGCGATCTCAAGGAATGAGATTATGTGCTCAAGAAAGTAATTCAAAAGAACAATAAGTTAGAAGCTAACTGGCATGGGCCCTATCATGTCACAGCTGTTGTGCACCTACAGAATATAAACTCTATAAGGGGAAGAATTCAAGAATCCTTGAAACGCGGAGCACCTGAGAAAGTATTACCAGTAATGTAATTGTACATGTACCCTATTGTTTCAATATGAATGAAAATGCGGATTTCCCAATATTCATTTGTGTTATTTTTTTCAGAGTACTAATGCTACACATTACACTTAACTCAGCAACAACAAACGATAAAAAAATGTTTAACACCAACAAAGTTGGTCGGCATCAGCAATCACCAACTACAAGTTGGTCGACATCAACATAACCAACAATGTTTGTGCAACGATCGAGCAAGGCAAGGCCTGTTTGATTATGGTTGACCCAAGTGGCATCTAAACTAGGTAAGAAGATGGGTAAAATATCCACTGCCTAGGCACCAGGGCAATTATTTAAATGATTGCTACAAATAAGCAAGAACATGCGATAAAAATAATTCCATTGCTTAGGCACTTATGGGTGATAAATCACTACAACTAGGCAAACATATGGGGCAAAGTTCCATTGTCTAGGCAACCAAATCAACAGAGGATAAATTTTCCAATTATATATATATATATATATATATATATATATATATATATATATATATATATATATATATATATATATATATATATATAGAGAGAGAGAGAGAGAGAGAGAGAGAGAGAGAGAGAGAGGAAGGCTTACCTACATCATGCACTATAAATCACACCGTACATCACACCTAATTCTAGGCCCTAGAAAACTTTTTTTTCCAAATTTTATATTTTTCCCTTGAAATTAACCTTCCAATCAACCCATATACAAAAAATTAGGTCAAAATAGATTTTGTAGCTATTTTTAAAAAATCCACAAAAAACTGCTGGCGCAGACCCTTATAAGTAAGGTATTTTTAGCAGTTTTTTGTGAATTTTTTAAAAATAGTTACAAAATGTATTTTGACGTAATTTTTTGCATATGGGTTGATTAAAAGAATAATTTCAAGAGAAAAATATTAAATTTGAAAAAAAAAGTTTTTTAGGGCTTGTAATTAAGCGTGATGCACGGATGATGTATAGAGCATGATGTAGGTGAGCCTTCTTTTATATATATATATATATATATATATATATATATATATATATATATATATATATATATATATATATATATATATATATATATATATATATATATATATATATTTGTTGACATGCACAGTGGATCTCATAAAGATTGACAAGAAAAACATCATATAATTAATTTATTTCCAAGGAAACAAAATTACAAAAAGATGTTTTTTCTTCATTACACAATCACTAATGAAATATAGATAGCCTATTCTACTAGTTTATTTCCTTAAGATTTAGGTACAGGTTCCATTCCAACTGGAGGATCATCTAAAGCAAATGAAGAGTTAATAAAGTTAAAATCTCGCAGCATCCTGGTATTGCTCGTACTTAGTCGGTCAAGCAGATGAGAAGGTCGGTATATTTCAAAATCTTTGTGAAGATTGTAGTCACCAAGGTTTTTGGAAATTAAACACTAAGGAATTAATCTAACTGGAATCTAACTAACATCTAGTTTGAAAATAGGTACAGGTAGATCAAGTAATCCAGGGTCTTACCAATCCCACAATTCGATTCCTTCCTCAACCTTCATCACGGTGAGAGCATTCAACCACCCCTGTTTGTATCCCTCATTGTTGGATTGCTTTAACCTGGCATCAAGATGACACAAAGCTTCATCGTATCCCCCCATCGAAAACTCTCTGGGCTTCTTGTGGAATTAATAGGTCAATCGTTCAACATGCTGATGAAGCCTCTTCACCAAACTTTCTTTATTTTCCAACACAGAACTCTGATTGAAAAGCTGATTGGTAAAAGTTTGAATTTTTTGGGACATTTCAGTTAAAGCTTGATTTTTTGCCTTCAGTTGAGTAACCTGGTTTTCTAAAGCCTGTTGAGTCCTAGTCTCTTTAATACTGCTCTGACCAGCTCTAGCTCTACCACGGTTAGAAGATGTAGGTCTATCTCTCTTCAAAGCTTATAATTCTTCTCTTAATGAAGCATTTTTAGTCTCCAAAAAGGAAAAACCTTCATCATTAACTGGGGCCAGAGCTACAGAAGAAAAAGCAGACTTCATTTATCTTAATTCTTCTCTCAGAGCATTATTTTCTTCCTCCACCAACTTGGAAATATTTCTGTGATCTTCAACCTCAAGCTTTAGCACACTCTCTCTCTTATTATGGGCTACGATAAATTTGTTATAGCCTCGATCAGCGCTCAACTGTTGGTACTTCTTCTCATAACCCTCATGCAGAAGAGCAATTATTTCCTTGTGTTGAAGTTATTTAATCATTCCTTAAAGGTCTTCAATAATCTCATAGTAAGCCACGTTATTCGCTACAGCCCCATCAAGTAAACATTTTAAATATTGGTAAGCATCAATTGCTCGCTCAGAGGCATCAGATCCAAGAATATCAATTATTTATGCTTCAGAGAAATCTGCACGACTAACTTTTAAGTAATCATTACACTTCTTCAGCAACTACGTATCATGAGTTGATAATAATTCCATCTTGGCAATAAACTAGCAAGGCAAAGTAAAAATAGATCAACAAACAGCATAACTATAAAGAAGAAGCTCAGAATAAACAATAAAATCCATTTTATTGATCATTAAAAAAGAGGGTACAACTAAAGGTATAAAACAAAAGGAAAAATAGAGAAAAACAACAAATGGCCAAATAACTTTACACCTTATCCTTATTCCCTACAACATCCTCAGCTGGTTTTGAAGAAGGAATTGGTGGCTTGGTGGGCAGCTAGCATTGCTCGATAGAGGTTGTTGCCTGCTGAACTTGCTCGAAGGACTGAGGGATAATGGCAGCAGATGTTTGTTCTACTATCAATAAAAAAGATTTATTAGATCCAGCTTTATCTTCTTATTCTTCTTTAATAGCAGGAGGAGGACCATGAATATATTTTTGAAATAGTCCAAAATCCTCAACAATGTTCAACTCCTTCAAAGATACAACCCATCCATACCTAAAGAATTTTAAACTTGCATACTCCATTTAGGTAGAGGCAGTAGCTACAGCTTTGTTCCACACTTTTTCCCAGCCAGAGCTAAAGGACTTCTTCACAACAGCTTTTCTCTTCACCCTCTTCGAGGAAGCCTTTTTCCTAAGAACCCTTTACAGATTTCACTTTCTGTTCAAGATCTTTCTTATGCCGTTCATCCTCTTCAAGCTTGACCTCAACCTCCACTTTGCTAGAAACATAAACCTTCAATTTCTTCTCTGCCTCCTTGGAAGCATTTACAGCTTGTTGCCGAGCTATATCAGCCTCCTGCTGAGAAGTATCAGCCTCCTTTGCAGCTTCCTCAGCTTTTTATTGAGCTGTCTCACCACACTTGATTTTATTTTCCTAAGAAGCTTTGTCATCTTCGTACTTCTACCAGGACTCCACCAAAGATTTTGACAACCCAGCAAGGACTTCTTCTATGCCATTGGACGAAATTGAAGCTTTAATAGCCTCATCCTTCTCCAGTATATTATTAAAATACACCAAGAACTCTAAGATGAAAAGAAACCCAAATCAAAAAATAAAAATTATATGAAGAATAAAAACGACAAGTGTAATTACACTTACTGATGTAAGGTGTTGGGCTACCAGGTCAGTGACCTTCTCCCGAGGAGTATAAGTCTCAGCAGCTCGGTAGTCAGGAAGAGTTCCAGATCAGATCAATTTCTTGGACAAGCCAGGGGTAATGAGTGATGGAGAACTATCTCTCAAGGAAGGTATCTCAACTCCAGAAGGTTGAATAACTGCATCCATGATCTTCTCAGCAACACCCTTTCTCAATTTTCTCAGAGGAGCAGCTTCAATCAAAGGTGTTGTCTCTTCTTGAACAACAGCAACCCCTTCAATCAAAGGTGATGCCTCTTTTGGATCAATTGGGGGATTCTTGATGACTTCCTTGATAGTTGTAACTACTCGCCCCAATGGAGCAACATTTTTTTTCTTAGTCCCTTCAGCTAGGACATCGTCTTTACTATTCTTAGCCCCTTCAGTACCAGGAGCAACCATGGCAAAGAGATCAGACATTCTCCTATTCTTCGTCATCAGGTCAGCAATATAAGTGCCTAAATCAGAAGAAGATGTTGGAGCCTGCTGAAGATCAATCACCAAAGGAGGAGTGAGAGGCCGAGCAATAAAATAAGAAGTGGTGTTCTTGTATCTCAGTAAATAGAAAGCAGACCTCACGTGTTCCCCAGTTATTGCTTGATGCAATCCCCATATAAATTTCAAATCTTTTATATTAACATCACTCTCTTTTGAGAATTTTCTCTTCATGTCAACTGCAACATAAAAATAAATATCAGTGACACATTTTATCAAACAGAAATAGAGTTAATTTGAAAAATAGAGCAACCTATCCCATTGCCATAAAGTGGACATCTGGGACCTTGGTACACGTATTTCCCCTTTAGTGGGGGATGTTGCCAATTTTTCATCACAAACCCATGTTAAAAATAATCCATATTAGCATCAGGGAGATTGACCACTAAAGCTCTGTTAGAAAACCTAGTTTTTAACTAAAAGGTAGTGTCGCTAGTAACCCATTTATAGCAGTACATAATTTCAGGAATCCCTAGACGAGTTCCATAAATTTGATACAATCTATGTACGCCGTTAACTACCCTCCATTTATTTGGAACTACTCTTGCAGGAACAATATCAAAATATTGGCAAAATTCCAAACACAAGGGATTAGGCGGGAAATAAAAACTACATTCAACCACAAAAATAGAAGGAACCCAATGTCCCTCGGCTAGAGAAAATAAATCAGAAAGGCGAGAAGGTTCTTCTAGAATAACCCAAGAAGGAATCCCAAAATCGGCCCAAAACTTATCCAACGATTCGATAAGGTAAACCATGATGGCTAAAACAAATAAAGAAGAAGGAAGGAAGAAGTTCTTACGGAAAAATTAAGAAATCAGCTAAGGCAGATGACAGAGAAGACGATCGTAAGAAGAAAAGTGAGAAGATAAAGAGTTCGAGAATCTAGATGGAAAAAGGTAAAAAACAATCTGTTTTTGACACCTTTATATACGCTGCTTTGGAAAACGGGAAAAGTAATTATCACAGATGACGACGAATGTGTTTTCGGAGGCTAATCAAGGAAAAAGACGCAAGTACACAAGCGTTCGCCAAAAATTCAAAATATTTACAAGTTTGTCATTTCGCGCTCAAATCTATTATGCTAAGAAGAATATTTCACAAGTGTTGAAGGTCTGTAACCAAACAAAACATGGGAAATATGCCCGAGAAACTTTTGGGTATAATATTTCATACTCTCACATCCAATCTCAATTATGAAACACTGGGGGCTTCTGTTGATACAAAAATTAGTCAGCTGACGTGGACCAGTTATGTTAAGACACGTGTCATCCAAGATGGCATAAGTATATGTACCGAGCAACTTAACGCACATGCTACTCTGAATACCGAGCAACTAGCTGGGAAGACTAAATGATTAAGACAGATTCAATGAATGTTCTTACTATGTACCGATGTATATGCCTATTTAATAACGACGTATTGTCTATTCATATGGGCAGTCCAAGGACTATAAATACATTCTAATACCCTCATGACAGGGTAAGCGATCATGAGCTAAGCTAATTGAGATTAAGGCAAAACACTCAACAAATCAAGATAGTGGACGTAGGCCATTTTATTAAAGTTGAACCACTTTAAAAATCCTTTGTCTTATTTCTTTATTCATATTTATCTGTGATTAATTAATTAGATCAAATCTAGTTTTTTACATCAACAATGATGAACCTCATAAAATAATCAACACGAGTGTGATATGTAACCAACCAATCCATCTCTAAGATGACGTCCTACTCGGACATATCTAATAGCAAAAAAAATTCCATGAAATAAAGTCTACCAATGTTCACCCACATCCCTCTACATAGGAAATGAATAGTTGTCCCTCTACCCATGGGTGAATAAACATGCAATACTATATCTTATGATAAGTTTACCATCTCTGATAACCGAGAAAAACTAATGCTGATGAATGAATACAGTCTAACAGTATCAAACAAAATGCATACTACATGCCTAAATATTGGAAACATACCCTAAACCACCTAAGCTAGTACATGTGCCTCCCTAGGTGCAATGTCTTACTCATGCACGTATTGAAGTGGCTACTGCCCATGAGGGTGACTGCAGCAACTCATGGGGCTAGTAACTACTTACACTTGCCCTGGGGAGCCTAATACCCATAATTACCTTCCTGCTTTCCCATAGGTCACATCCTAGATATGTGGCCACCCTTACCATAAGTAAAACATGTTTCGTTAAAATGGATCTCTATTTCTTCTACCTGTATTATCCCTATTGGCAATATTATTGGCCCTGCTAGTCCTTAACCTATTATCCCTGACCGTGATAACCATGTTGAGATTGTTGTTTGTGGCCCTAGTGGACCTTACGATCCTCAAAACCCTTGGTCTTCTTGTGGTGTTATTCTCTTACCCAAGGCCCTTTAGATTGTTAGGACACTTGAGTACCACCTCCATTTTTCTTACCCTATTGGATACACAAATATACATTTGGCCTCTTATCTCCCTTTACCTTCTGGAACTCCTTGTGTCCTTGGCAATGAAGTAAAGAGACATTCACCACCTTTTTATAAGTGGTAAAAGTCGAATTCCCTATAATGGCCAGTCTGATAGGCCATTTAAATCCAAAGATGAACTTCTCCATCTTTTTCTCCTCGGTATCTACCTCCTCTGGTGAAAATACAAAAATAATGGTAAACTCTTACTCATAATTTGTTACAGTGCGGCTTTCCTGCTTGAGGCTCAAAAATTGCATCTTTTTCTCACCCCTAACTGCTGGTGGGAAGTTCTAGTCATCAAACTTGACCAAGAACTCTATGATGGTCATAATATCCCTCTCCTCTATCGTGGTGATCGACCCCCACCACTTCAATACCTCTCTAATTAATCTGAATGTGGATAATATGCTTATGGACCTTAGAACACTCCACATCCTTAAGTGTCCTTATATGTACTTCTTTCACTAACATACCATGATGATATCTATAATCCTAGAAAACTCTAGAAGGCTACCCTTAGCAAAAGCCCTGTGTGCTTTCTCCCAGACTTTGCTCTACTAATTAAACTCGTACAGCCACCTGCTGGCATGGCTACGACTGTGGTGGTGGCTATAAGTGTTATAACATCGCATCCATTAATGTGGTGACTGCCTGGGTAACAATGTAATCCAGATCTGCTACGGATGTTATCGATAGTGCCTACAATGGTTATGGTTGATGCTTCTAATGAGCATCTCCCTCTCTGCAACCTGTCATGCTCTAGTACGTCGAGTGTTCTCTATTTAAAAGCAAATGAGATTCGTATTATCTAATGTGTGTTTAAATTGTACGTGACCTCAGACCCAACAGGTTCTCCCCTCAAGTAAAAGGAAATAAGTGTCAATAAGAATTTAAAGTGGTTCGGACCTCGATCGAGGATCTTACGTCCATTGTCAAAGGGTGTTGTATGAGGTCCAATAGAGTATGAGATCATTTTCGCCTTTATTAACAGTTTGAAGAACCTTAGGAAGTAATTGATGCACATCTCTAAGGGTTCCCATGTATTAATTTAGGGCTCAATAAGGAATACAAAGAATTAACTAGTTGAATTTGATCCAAACTATATATAACAACTCACAATAGTGGCTTGAGAGAACATCAAATAATGAGTAAGCACTTGTTAATGCTAAAACTTCTTGGTTTTCTAAGAGTATCATGAATTAAACATGCCTTCCACTTTTACCCAACCTCCTATTTATACAAACTCTAGGAGAGATAGTGAATGGACAGTCACAACATGGATGTGATGTCTCTAAGGCCTGACGGCGTTATCAAGGTGGTGGAGTGTTGGCCAATTTTTTTTAAGGTGGTGTAAGGTAGTTGTTAGTTGCATTTAATGCGTATAAAAGCCATCAATGCAAATAGTCTTGAGCGGTGGTTATAGGTGAAACAGTGTTGTGCTTTTCACCTGCTCGCTAGACTAGTTCTGGAAGTTCTGCCAAAGGTTTAAGAGCTCAAGAATTTTTTTTGGATTGTCATACATTGATCTAGAAGCATTTTGCAGTGATACACCTTTATGATGAGGGTTAAGTGGCCCTGAGAGGTTATTTCTCTTCAAACTGAGGTCTAATCTAAGCATCATACATGAAGAAAATCTAGTGTTATGGTCTTTGAGCTTTATTGAAGAGATATATTGGAATGAGTGATCATTCCAGAAGGATGAAATGGTGACTGAGGTCTGATACAATGTTGTGTACTTTTCTTGAGAGTAAATGAGGTCTTGGGGACCAAGAAACGGTATATCTAAGGTCAGAGGTCAGTCTTGGGAGGTGTTCCTATCTGAGGGTAGTTGAGGGGTCTAACAGCCTTTAAAATACTTACTTTTAACAACAATTGTAAGGGGAAACACTTATCTATAACACAAGTTAGGGGTAAGGTAAGGTCATAACTAACCCCTGATATTCTCATCATAATGAGATTTCATTAGGAAGGATCTTGCAAGTATATGAAATCATTGATGGGACATGCCTTGTGGTTGAATAGACTGAAGCACCAGGCCTTAGGGCTATAAAGGAGTCTTTTGTGATGGCTTGAATCCTTCACCGTTCATTCTAGCTATACTCCCTCCTATAACTCTCTGAGAAAATATCTTCATTCTTTTCAATAATGCCTGTTGAAAACATTTTACCTTCCAAAGTCTTAGAAGCAAAGCCTCTATCTGATATTTGCCCTCGTATCTCCCTTCCTTCGACTGAGGAAAAAGGAACTGAGTCATGTGGCCACCTCCCCACCTACACCATCCCTTATGGTACTATGGTGATGAATTACCTAGGGGCCAACGATCCTAATTTTATTAGTGGGGCATATTCCTCTTCTAGGATCACTGAGAAGGACTTGATGGAGATCGTAAAGACATAATATGTTCCAGAGTCCATTATAGCGCAAGGTTTCCTCTTCTTGTACCCGTGGTTAGGTTTTTAAAGGCCATCGAAATAACCCCTTTCTCAACTTATGGCTAACTCCTGAGGTCACTCATGGCCACAATTTTAGCTTTTAGAGAGTCAAGTGGAGGAAAGTATGATGTCACTCTAGCCCAATTCTTTAAGTTATACAGAGTTCAAAAGCAGAGAAAGTTAAAAGATAAGGGGCTGATATACTTTTCTCCTAAGTCCACAATGGTATATGCAAAGGATAATCACAACACCCCTAATGATGGGAAGGGGAAATTCTTCTTTGTTGGGGGATCTTGGGCCACTCCAGACCCTGCTGAGCCCACTGGTTGTCCTACCCTATGGTTCTCTCCTCTATTTGTGTGTAAGTTGATATTTACCTCTATCTTTGTACTTGAGTTGATCTAATGACCTATACCTTTAGTTTTAACAATTTATATTCTTTTACAGTGGTCATTGAGCCCTTTAAGGAAGAGGGAAATAGGATTATTGATACCTAAAAATTGTCTTCCTTTCCTTTAGAGGATTTTATCACTGCTAAATGACTCTTCAAGTTGTCTTTGGACCCCGAGCCCCACCACTTGACATCTGGGTGTGCTCCTGAGGTTCCAAAGATAATGATTGGGAAATTATTGGGGTCTAAGCCTTTCACCGTTGTGCCCCGAAAGAGTAAAGTTATCTCCAAAGCCTTTGTTGATGTTCTTAAGTCTTTTGAGTGTGAGGACGATCAGCCTGAGGGTAAGGTTAATCTCCCTCCAAGTATTGAAGAGGTATTACCCTTCGTTAAGGACGTTATCTTGCTTGAATCTGACTGTTGCCCCTAGTAAGTAACTTGTTTTTTTCTTAATTTTAATGTTAATTTATTTCTCTTCCTTTGGTAGCTAACTCTAATGGAGGATGGCTAAGCAATTTACCAAAAAAACTGCTGAGATAATAAGAAGAGTTCCAAGAGCACCAAATGCTTGAAGTTCAGTACCTTGGTAGACCTTCCCATTCTTGGCATCAAACTAGAGGAGAAATTATATCTAAGGTCTTCCCCGGGGAAAGCTTGATGTTGGAGTCTATAAAAACCTTTCCCTTGCTGTTGATGTAAAAAATTAGATTATATCTAATTATTTAATCACAAATAAAACAAAGTGAGACAAAGAAATTTTAAAGTGGTTCAGCCTTATAAGAATGGCCTACGTCCACTGTTTCTGTTATTGCTGACTGTTTGGGAATTCTCGATTACAATTCTTATCAAGAAATTCCGGTCCCCTAACAATGAGGATGATACAATGTATTTATATCCCTCAGGCTGTTCATGTGAAAGGGTAGTACATAGTTGTTCATTAGGCGCATACATCTGTATGATAATAATGAGCATTTAATGCGCAGTTAATCTATTGGTTATCCTGCAATTAATACTCTGTTCGAGGTGCAGATCGGACCGCCTAAGCTGCTCGGACCGCCTAAGTAGCTCGGTACTCATAAGTTGCTCGGTGTATTAAAGTTCCTCGGAGAACTCTTGTTGGTCGGAGCGTCTGAGTTGATCGAGAAAACAGAGTTCCTCGTCGCAGTATGGCTCCTCGGATGAAATCTATTGCTCGGAGTATCTGAGCGGGTCAAGGTGTTGCTCGAAAGTGTTTGTTATTGCCACGCAGATTGCCACGTGTCTTCACTCAATTGGGCCATGTCAGCAAACTAAATTTGGTATTAACAGAAGCCCCCAATGTTTCACAGTTCGAAATTTGAGGAGTGTGGAACATTCTTTCTCGAAATATGGCGGTTTTAAATGGTCATCCTGAAATTTAGGAGTATTTTCTTTTGTATTTATTTCTCCTTCCAAATTCGTAGAATCGGACTTTTTGAATTTTTATGACCGCTTCGATTCCCGCGCCCTTTTTATCTTTTTAGCCGCCGGTAACGTAACCGTCTCTTTTTGTAATCATTATCTTTACCCATTCCCAAGACAGGGTATTTAAGCGTTGCAGAAAATCCCCTCGTCTTCTACTTTTTTAAATTTGTCTCTTTGAGTTTTCCATTGTTTCTCTCTCCTGTGCGTTCATCTCTTTCATCATTTGTTGTCAACAGATTCATCCCTTTCCTGTAAGATTTTCTTCTTTCTCTTTGATTTCCTTCTTTCATCATGGTTTATCCTGCAGAATCGATTGATAAGTTTCGCTCTGATTTTTCTATTCCCTCATGGGTTATTTTGGAAGAGCTTTCTGAGCCTACAAACTATTTTCATTTGGCTGAGGGACATTGGTTCCCCAGTCTCTTTGTCGCTGAATGTGGCTTTTCTTTTCCCCCAAACCCTTTATGTCTGGAATTCTGTCAATACTTTGATGTGGTTCCTGCAAGAATAACCCCCAATACATGGAGAATAGTTAATGGAGTTTATAGATTAAATCAAATTCATGGAACTCGTATAGGAATTCCTAAGATTATGTTTTGTTATAGATGGGCTGTGGGTGATAATAATTTTTATTTAAAAACTAGGTTTTTAAATAGAGCTTTAGTGGTCAATCTCCCAGATGCCAATAGGGACTACTTTGAGCACGGGGTTGTTATGAAAAATTGGCAACACCCTCCATTAACTGGAGCTGATGTTTTACCAGGGCCCCAGATGTCCTCCCTATGGCAATGGGATAGGTTATTTTTATTTTATTTTCAAAAGTATGCTTCTTTTGTGTTTGATAAAATGTGTCACTGATATTTTAATTTTGATTTATTTGCAGTTGACAGCAAAAGAAAATCTCCAAAAGAGACAGACGTTAACATAAGGCATTTAAAACTTATCTGGAGTTTGCATCAGACTGTTGTCGACGAGCATATTAGGTCAACTTCATATTTGCTGCAGTACAAGAGTTACACCTCCTCTTTTACTGCTCGTCCGGTGATAAGCGACGCAAAACCAATACCAGCCTCTACAAGTTCTTCACCTGAGTCATATATTCCCTTGAGTGAAAGGATGAAGAAAAGAAGACCTCCTACCCGTTTTGAGAAATCTGCCTCTGGTGCTGGAGAGGCAAAGAAAAGTAAGCTTGATGTCCAAGGAGAGGGGATAAAGAAAATTGATGCACCTCCTTCGGCTGCTCCTGTGAAGGATATCGAGAAGACCCCAGTGGCCCCGAGAAAGGCTGTTGCTCCAAGCGAGGTGATTGTCATTTCTTCGACTAAGACTACATCGTTAATCGAGAACGTTGATGCTCCTCTGAGAGGCTGAAGAAAAACTCCTCTATAAATTTGGTTGAATCCATCTCTCAGCCCCCGACTAGTGGTGTTCCCACTTTTGTTGCCCCGAGCTCTGCTATGAACTCGGTGAAGACTTGGATCATTCCCGAGATTCAAGGTATTGAAGAAAACCTTTCTCGGGACATGGTTACCACATTAGTAGCTCGTCATATTGCTTCTGTAAGTCCTATAGTCTTAAATTTTCATTCTTTGATTTTTGTATCTGTGCACTGACTTGCTTTTATTTTCCCAGTTGGTGACCTGTTTTAATACAATTCTGAAGAAAGATGAAGCTATTAAAGCTTCAAGCTCCTCATCAGGTGTAGAGGAAGCCTTGGTAGGTCTGACGCAATCCCTAAAGGATTCTCGTCAGAAGTATGCTGATGATAAGGTGATTTGGGAGAAGAGGCTCACTTCGACCGAGCAGGAGAAGGCTCAGGTTATTGAGGTCTCCAAGGGGTTGGAGAAAAAAATAAATGATTTGGAGGAGAAGAATAAAGAGCTCGAAGGGAAGCTCAAAAATGCTGGGGAGCTTGAAAATAAGCTCAAGACTGCTGAGGAGGAGTTGGGTCAACTTCGGGAAGTAAGTCGTCAGAAGGAGGAAGTTGAGAATAAATTGAAGGCTGCTGATGATCTTCTTTCCGAGAAGCTTTCCTCGTAGAAGACAAAAAGGAAATTGGTTGTCAAAAAATCCTTCAGCGCCGGCTGGGATAAAGGGTGGAATAAAGGTTTGGCTGCCATGATGTCGCAAGTGGAATATGGCAGCCTCAAATACTTTAGAGATGGATGGGTCGCTGCTCTGCAAGAGATAAAAGTTGATGAAAATTTTGAACTATTTCAGCGACACATCCCAGGGCCCCCTCCAACTCCCGAAGAAGAAGAAGAGGACGAGACTGCCTCTGAGGAATCTTCCATGGTGATGGGAGATCAAATTTCTCATCCCCCAGCTATCCAGCCCACTGGCGAGGAACTTCAACTACTCGTTACTTCATCCAAGCAACCTATAGCACTTCCTGAGCAAACCTCTGTTCCATCCGAGCAACCTACCTCCTCGTCCCAGCCTCCCGAGAAAGTTTTGGAAGACAAGGAAAAGGTGTAGAGTTGTTCGAATTTCTCCTTATTTTATTTTTCTTTGTCAAATTTTACTCTAAACTTTGTACTTCTCCTTTATAATGTAATAAAATTTGAACTTTTTCTTATGCATACTGTTGATTCTCTTCTTCATGCTCTGTTCGTACTCTTATTGATTATATCTTTTTCTTCCTTTACTAGTTTCTGGCCAGGATGGAATTATTATCTGCTCACGATACAAAACTATTAAGGCAATGCAATGAGTATTTCAAAGCTGGTCATTCAGACATGAGTGCAGCTCAAATTATTGACATCCTCGGTCAAGGTGATTCAGAGCAAGCAATTGAAGCCTATCAGTATTTGAAGTGCCTGCTCGACCATGCAGTGACTAACAACGTAGCATACTATGATATGATTGAAGATCTCCATGGCACTCTTGAAGAACTTCAGCAACAATATAAGGAATCTACAGCCCTTTTGCATGAAGGATACGAGAAGAAGTATCAGCAACTCAATGCTGATAAGGGATACGATAAACTGTTCGCTGCTTACGATGTGAGGGAGAGAACTTTGAAGGCTGAGGTCGAAGAGCACAGATAGATAGCTGAGTTGTTAGAGCAGGAAAATAATGACATGTAAAGAGAGGTGTCTCAGTTGAAGTCTGCAGCTTCTACCTCAAACGCTTTGGTCCCTGTGAACGACGAGGGATTCTCTTTCTTGGAGGTCAAAAATGCCAACCTGAGGGATGAATTAGAAACCTTGAAGAGAGCTAGCCCTTCTACATCTACTCGGGGTCGAGCAAGAGCTTCTCGGGGACGAGCAAGAGCTGCTCGAATTACTGTCGAGGAACAGAGAACTCAATCTGCTCTGGAGAACCAGGCCTTCCAACTGATGGCAAAGAACTAGGCATTGGCTGAAATGTCTAAGAAGATCAGGAATCTGGATGAGCAGTTTTTACGCAGAAGTCTGCCTTGGAGAATAAAGAACTCTTTATAAAAAGTCTCCACGAGCAACTGGAAATATTGACATATCAATTCCACAAGCAGCCCAGAGAATTCTGGATGGCTGGCTACAATGAGGCTCTCTACTATTTGGATGATCGTATCCAAAATGCATATAATGAGGGTTACAAACAGGGATGGTTGAATGCCTTAGGTGTACTGCAACTGGAACAGGGTCATTACCTGTGGGATTACCATATCCTGGGCTGCTCGACCTACCAGTGCCACCATTCAAGCTTGATATGAGTTGGATCCCTGCTCGGGCCATCCCTCGGTGTTTGATTTCCAAATACCTTGGCGATTACAATCTCCATTCCAATGTTGATATATCTCGTCCCGAGCACCTACTCGATCGACCATATGTGATGAACATCAGGATGCTTAAAGATCTTAACTTCATAAATTCCCCTTATGCTTTGAATGATCCACCTGCTGGTGAGGAACCTGTTTCAAAAGCAGAGGGGAAGAAACCAATAGAATAGGAATCTTGATGTAATAAATTTGTATTTCATTCTTGATGTATTTTGTTCTACATTTAATGAAATAATTTTATTTGCAAATCTTAACTGCCATTGTCTTGTAATCATAAAACACTTTACATCTGTGCATGTATATCTGTTAAAAAGATAACAACATTGTGTTATTTGTCGATCAACTGGAGTTTGTTAAAACTTATTGTCGACTATCTTGAATTTGTGGTACTCATTTGACGACTAACCAAAATTGATGATACTTTGTTTCTCGACCAACTCGGTAGTAATTTAAAAAGTCACGAGTATCAAAAAAATTTCTCGATCACTTTCTCGTACTCATAAAATGTTTCCGACCAACCAAGGTCGGTAAATTTTTCTTCTCGACCAACTACAGTTAGTGGGTTTTTATTCCCGATCAACCATAGTTAGTGGATTTTTCTTACCGACCAACTTTGGCACTTTTTGGAATAGTTTTTCTTCCTAACCAACCTTAGTTGGCATTTTTAGGAATAGATTTACTTCCTAACCAACCTTAGTTGGCATTTTTAGGAATAGATTTACTTCCCGACCAACCTTAGTTGGCGTTTTCGGGAATAGATTTACTTCCTAACCAACCTTAGTTGGCATTTTTAGGAATAGATTTACTTCCCGACCAACCTTAGTTGGCGTTTTTGGGAATAGTTTTACTTCCTAACCAACCTTAGTTGGCATTTTTAGGAATAGATTTACTTCCTAACCAACCTTAGTTGGCATTTTTAGGAATAGATTTACTTCTCGACCAACCTTAGTTGGCATTTTCGGGAATAGATTTCTGAGTAGTCTGAGTTTTGCTGAGTAGTGTGTAGCACCAGTATTCAGCAAAAAAATTCCAACAAAAGGAGAGAACTGGGCAGAACACTGTCACTTTATTCATACTGACGAAAATGTATTACATGAGAGCTTACATCACTGATAATACTTGGGCAAGTGTTCTACATTCCATGGATTCTTAAACTCCTGCCCTTCTAAAGTTGCTATTCTATAGGTTCCTGGTCGAACAACTTTTGTAACTCGGTAAGGTCCATGCCAGTTTGCTTCCAATTTGTTGTTCTTTTGAATCACTTTCTTTAGCACATAGTCTCCTTCTTTCAGGTCACACTTCTTTACTCTCTTGTTGTAGAACAAAGTTGTTCGTTGTTGGTAAGCAGCATTCCTAATGGATGCTTCTTCTCTAACTTCCTCGAGCATGTCGAAATCCAATCTTATCATTAAGTCACTGACAGGGGAATTGAAATTCAATACTCTGTGTGTCGGGAGACCCAACTTGGCAGGTATAACGGCTTCGCTTCCAAATGCCAGCATATATGGAGATTCTCCTGTTGCTACTCGAGGAGTAGTTCGGTGAGCCCATAGTACTGATTGCAGCTCGTTGATCCAATTTGCTTTCGCATCATTCAGTCTTTTCTTTAAGCCATTCAATAGCGTTTTGTTTGTTACTTCAGTTTGTCCATTGCTTTGGGGATGGCCTGGTGCCGAGTGGATCTTCAAGATATTTGACTGATGACAATAAGCAGCGAACTCCTCATTGTCAAATTGTGTTCCATGGTCGGTAATGAATGCATGGGGAAGACAATATCTACAGATAGCATTTTTCCAAATAAATTGATACACCTTCTCGTACGTCATGTCGACAAGAGGCTCAGCTTCTACCCACTTAGTAAAATAATCCACTACGACGATGAGATATTTAAATATACCTCTGGTTGTTGGAAGTGGTCCGACCAAGTCAATTCCCCACATGGCAAATGGCCAAGGGGAAGTAATGGGTGTTAACAACGCTTGGGTAATTCTTCGAATAGAGGAGAAACTCTGACACTTGTCACATTTCTTGGCGTAGGCTATACAATCAGCCCTCATCGTGGGCCAGTAGTATCCTTGCGTCATAACCCTTTGTAAAAGCGTCCGACCTGCTACATGGGCTCCACAAGACCCTTCATGGATCTCTTCAATCAAGTCTTTCACCTCGGTGGGATGCACACATCTTTGCAAACCTGCTATAATTCCTCGTCTGTATAGAATACCATTATTCAGTACATAACGAGCAGCTTTAAACTTCAGTTTTTTGGCTGCAAGTTTGTCAGTTGGTAATTCCCCCTCCTCAATATATGCCCTAATGGAATCCATCCAAGATGCTCTTAAATTAAGGGTAATAAAATTCATCGTCAAATTTTCATTTATACTCCGACCAGCTAAAACTTCAATTGGGATTGCTCTTCGTAGCTCGGTACGAGTAGCTGATGCTAATCGAGCTAAGGCGTCGGCCCTTGCATTCTCCATTCTTGGTATTTTGACCAGCTGAATAGCAGTAAATTCTGATACCAATTCCCTTGCCTTTGCATGATACCTGATCATTAATTCTCCTTTGGATGCATATACTCCCATCATTTGATTTATGATCAATTGCGAGTCACTGAAGACAATAACCTGTTCTGCCCCATGGTTTTTGCCAAACTAAGACCTACGATCATGGCTTTATATTCAGCTTCATTATTCGTAGCTTTGAATTGGAAGCGTAGGGCATATTCCATGTCGACCTCGTCTAGACTATTAAGAACAATCCCTGCGTCACATCCTGTTGCGCAAGATGAGCCATCCATATATAAACTCCATATAGGTAACTCGTCTTCAAATTTCTGATCTGACAGAGTTCCTCGGTGGAAAATTTGTTGCTTCCTTTCACCCTCTCCTAATATTTCTTGTTGTTCGTCGATCATCATTTCTTGCCCTTTTACCAACCTAAGTTGGTCTGGGCTTGAGTTTGATGATTCTGTAACATCCACAGGTTTATCGGTGAGCAGCTTTTGCTCCTCGGTGGTATCAGGATAGGTGAACTCTGCTATAAAATCTGCTACTGCTTGCCCTTTAAGCGATGATCTGGGCTCATAAATTATGTCATATTCACCGAGCTCTATTGCCCAATACATCAATCTTCCTGATTTTTTTGGTTTATGAAGAGCTTGCCTTAATGGAATATCGGTATATACGACTATAGTATGAGCCTGGAAGTATGGCCTCATTCTTCTACTTGCCTCGATCAATGCTAGTGCCAATTTTTCCAACTTTGGATATCTGATTTCTGCTCCTCGAAATGATTTGCTAGTGTAATAAATCGGCTTTTGCACTCCATTCTCCACTCTTATTAATGCCGAGCTAACTGCATTCTCTAACACGGCCAGATACAAGTACAATTTTTCTCCCATCACTGGCCTAGACAATAGTGGAGGTGCTCCCAGATATTTCTTCAAGTCTTGAAAAGCCTTCTCACATTCATCATTCCACTCAAAAGTCTTTCGGAGTGTTTTGAAGAATGGGAGACATCTATCAGTTGCTCGCGATACAAATCTGTTGAGTGCTGCTACTCGTCCTGTAAGACTTTGCACTTCTTTCTTCGTCGTTGGGGATCGCAGCCCTAACAGAGCTTTGATCTTTTCATGGTTAGCTTCAATGCCTCGCTGATTGACAATGTACCCGAGAAACATGCCTTCTCGTACTCCAAATATGTACTTCGTCGGGTTCAGCTTCATTTGATATTTATCTAGTTGATCAAAGGTCTGGCCTAAGTCAACTAGATGATCAACAGCTTTCTTTCTCTTTGTCAGCATATCGTCAACATAGACTTCCATATTGCAACTGATTTGTTCTGCAAACACTTTTTTCATCAGCCGCTGATATGTTGCACCTGTATTTTTCAAACCAAAAGTCATAACATTATAAAAATAAGTTCCCCTAGGGGTAATGAAATAAGTACTCTCCCCGTCTTCAGGTTTCATTTTAATCTGATTGTAACCAGAATAAGCATCCATGAAGCTCAGCAGCTCGTGTCCCGAGGTAGCATCCACTAGTTGATCAATTCGGGGCAGCGGAAAGTGATCCTTTGGGCATGCTTTGTTGAGGTCGGTGAAGTCTACACACATCCTCCATTTGTTGTTCTTCTTTTTCACCATTACCACATTTGCTAACCAGTCTGGTTATTTAACATCTTTAATAAAGCAAGCTTTCTGGAGCTTCTCGACTTCCTCCTGTATAGCTTGATTCTTCTCGGGACTGAATACTCTTCTTTTCTGCTTCACAGGCTTGATCTCCTTATTCACATTAAGCTCGTGACATAAGAAATTTGGGTCTATCCCGGGCATATCCTCATGACTCCATGCAAAAGTTTGCTTTCTGTTTCTTAAGAAATTTATCAATTTCTGCTTTAGTGAGGCTTCCAACGACGAACCTACTTGAGTAGTTCGTTCAGGGTGCTCGTCGTCCAGAATGATGTTTTCAGTAGCTTCCACCACTTGACCCTTCACGAGTTGCGACTCATCTCTAGGATCCAATGTTTCAATTTCTGCACCTTCATCCACTTGATAGGTAGTAGTCTTTTTCCTTGATTCCTCCAGTTCCTCTTGCTCGACGGATGAATAATAGCATTCCCGAGCTACTTTCTGATCATCTTTCACAACTCCTACTCCAAAATTTATTGGAAATTTTAGGCATTGATGTACCGTAGATGGTACAGCCTCGAACTTCTTCAATCCTACTCTTCCCATGATGATATTGTATGCTGATTGAACATTCTTATCCATCACAAAGAAACGTATTCTTTCTGTTCGACAAGCAGGCCATGTACCAATGAATATATCCAACTTGATTGTCCCAAGTGGAAAAACTTTCTCACCAGAAAAACTCAGGAGGGGCCTGTGATAAGGCTCCAGTTGAGATAGTTTTAGATTTAAACTGTCGAAGCACGAGTAGAACATGATGTCTGCCGAGCTACCATTATCTACCAGTACTCTTGAAATCATCACTTCCTTCATCCTCATTTTGATCACCAATGGGTCATCATGAGGATATAGAACACCTGCGAGGTCGTTCTTTGAGAAACCAATGACCAATTTCTCTTTGTTTACCTTTCTAGGGCGATCCTCCTCAGCTAGATTTATTCGTTTAATGTATGAGCAAGCTTGAGCCTCACAGAGGTAAGCTTTTCTCTCTGCAGTAAGGTCTCCTCCTCCTGCATCTCCACCTGTAATAACATTACAATCAAATGACCCAAAGCGTATCAAAAATACCTCACGTTCTGGCTGCCTTGGTCTCTTGGGAAGATCGGGGTCGTCTTATGGATCAACTTCATGGTCTCTTTTCTTGTTCTCCTCTGCCCGAAGAGGAGATCTAGACCTCTCTCTTTTTCGATCGCTATTTTTTCTTTCATTTCTACGATCAACATACTTTGCCAATTTTCCTCGGCTGATGAGTGTTTCAATCTCATTCTGAAGAGCTATGCAATTTTTGGTCATATGGCCATGATCTTTGTGAAACTCGTAATATTTTGCCTTATTCCTCCTGTCAGGGTCTGCCTTCATTTTCTCTGGCCAGTTTAATTCGTCGTTATTCTTGATTTCTTCTAGAACATGGTTGATGTCTTTCTTCAAAGGAGTATAATTATCAAATTTCTTCAATACTTCCCATGACGACCTTGTTTTTGAGTGTTTGTCACTACCATTGTTCTTATGCTCTTTCTTCTTAGCTTTATCACTTTCCACCTTGGTTTCTTTGGCATCCATATTCTTCTTTGCAGCCATAGCCTCCTCGGTATTCATAATCTTGGTCGCTTTTCCCATCAGTTCTGACATGGTTCTAGGTGGATCTTTGGCCAAAGTGTAGTACAACTTGTTGGGCAGTAGTCCACTCATCAAAGCGGTAATCGCTGTATTTTCCTCATAATCAATGACTTCAGGCTTCTCGTTATTAAAACGAGTTATATAATCTCTGGTACTCTCACCATCTTTTTGTCTAACACTTAACAAGTGCGCTACTCATTTAACTAGCTTTGCCCCAAAACAGAAATTCCCAATGAATAACTCGGCCAGTTGAAAGAAAGTTGAGATCTTTCCCCGAGGAAGATTATTATACCATATTTGAGCAGATCCGATAAGAGTTCTCGAGAATGCTCTTCATCTCATCTCATCTGGAACAGCATAGATGTCGGCTGCAGCTTGGTACTGTTCTATATGAAGGACAGAGTCGGTCTTTCCATCATATTTGGGGGTCACAACAGGTGCTTTGAACTTTGATGGTGTGGGAAAACCTACAATGTCCTAGATAAAAGGTGTTCCTTGAACAAAAGTTCGTTGTGGAGGATTCTTGGCTTTAGCCATTTCCCCTAATCTATCCTCAAGCCTCTGAATAGAGCCTTTCCACGCATCGTTTCCTTCCTCGGGCCTGTTGGTTCGAGCAACTGATCGCGTTGATGTGGCTTCCTGGGATCTATCTTGATGAGCAGCTGGTTGCGATTGGGCAGATCCTTCCCTTAAGTCTGATGGTCGTCGAAAGATCCTCGACGCATCCTTAGGAGGACTTTTGTTCCTCCTAGGACCTAATCGATCAAAAGGAGATACCCTGCTTAACCTTTCTAGCGCACTAGTCCTTTCTGGAGAGAGAGTGATACGTTGTTCAGTATGTGTGGCTCGTACTGACGAAGTTCGTCCAGGTTGATAAGAAAAATCTTCAGACTCCTCAGTACGATATGAATCGGTACGCCTAGTACGCGAAAAAAGTAAACGGGTATTTTTTTGAACACTTCGATGTCCTGAATGGGTCGATACTCCGCCATGAAGAGTTTGTATGAGTTGTCGCATAGTTTCTTGCATGGTTGTCTGGCCCTGGGCTAGATTTGTCATTATTCCAGCCATATCTGGAACATTTGGCTGAGCAGATGGAATTGGAGGGCTTCCAGCGTTTCGATTCCTGGGTACTGGATTATCAGCCATTTATAATGAATTGTTTTTTATGAAAAACGATATTACCAGTCGTTTCCCACAGACGGCGCCAATCTGTTGATGTAAAAAATTAGATTATATCTAATTATTTAATCACAGATAAAATAAAGTGAGACAAAGAAATTTTAAAGTGGTTCAGCCTTATAAAAATGGCCTACGTCCATTGTTTCTGTTATTGCTGACTGTTTGGGAATTCTCGATTACAAGTCTTATCAAGAAATTCCGATCTCCTTACAATGAGGATGATACAATGTATTTATAGCCCTCGGGTTGTTCATGTGAAAGGGTAGTACATATCTGTTCATTAGGCGCATACATCTGTATGATAATAATGAGCATTTAATGCGCAGTTAATCTGTTGGTTATCCTGCAATTAATGCTCTGTTCGAGGTGCAGCTCGGACCGCCTAAGTTGCTCGAACCGCCTAAGTAGCTCGGTACTCATAAGTTGCTCGGTGTATTAAAGTTCCTCGGAGAACTCTTGTTGGTCGGAGCGTCTGAGTTGATCGGGGAAGCAGAGTTCCCCATTGCAGTATGGCTCCTCGGATAGTATCTATTGCTCGGAGTATCTGAGTGGGTCAAGGTGTTGCTCGGAAGTGTTTGTTATTGTCACGCAGATTGCCACGTGTCTTCACTCAATTGGGCCATGTGTATGGTGTTTCTAGGTTCTCCCGGATCTCTTCCCTTTTGGCTAAGGGGATACATGTATTTATAGTGATGGGAGATAAAGAGATTCATTGTATGTAGACATTTATGTCTACATTCAACGAATCTAATTGTTGAATTGCTTGGTATGCTATGTGTTGTCATCTATTAATACAGTATAAATGTACATTAAGGCTCATTAAATGCGCTGTCATCTTCATTAATGCACATTAAATGCATAGTTATCCTTTGATCTTCCTGGTTGATATGTTGACCAACTCTCCTCGGGTGCCGACTAACACTCCTCGGGTGCCGACCAACTCTCCTTCGGTGCCGACTAATTCTCCTCAAGTACTGACCAACTCTCCTCGGGTGCCGACCAACTCTCCTCGGATGCCGACCAACTCTCCTCGGGTGTCGAATATTGCCATGTAGGATGACATGTGTCCTTTTCTGATTGGTCCTCGTAGATGGAGAATTTTTGCGTTAACAGAAGCCCCCAATGCTCCATGCTTGATGTTTTACTTGAAAGGATGGAGTAATTATTCTGCAGTGTTGCTCGGTGCTCGTGAAATTCTTGATCTACCTTCTTGATTTGTTCAACATAAAGTGCATTATCTCCTGGATGACATATGATGCAGGCTGATCGATGGTTGCTAATCTTTCTTTTAAGGAACTCCGTTTGCTATGTATCACCCCTGGGAATTTGGATGCAGCCATGCCATAGTATGCAGCTTGTAGCTTGTCATAATCTTCAAGTATGTTGATTGGTTTGCTAGCCGACCATCTGCCTCCTGTGCCGAGCAACTGAGTGCTAACTTCTCGTGCTTGATTCTTCTGACTTATGATCCTCTTAATACTTTGTCGAGTAACATACTAGCTTTTGAACCCAACTCTTCAATCTGATTAGTACCAAGCTAGTGGTGGACTTCGAAACATTTTCATACAACTTCTTCTTCAATGTTGGTTGGGACAGTAGTAGTAAAGATCTCGGTGCTGTAGATGCTGAATTTAACTTCTGAACTTCAATAGTATGTGTATAATAACTCCTGAATATGCCTCCTGAACTTCAATATACCTCCTGAACTTCAATATTCCTCCTGAACTTCAATATACCTCCTGAACTTCTGAATACGCCTCCTGAACTTCAATATACCTCCTGAACTTCAATATTCCTCCTGAACTTCAATATACCTCCTGAACTTCTGAATACGCCTCCTGAACTTCAATATACCTCCTGAACTTCAATATCAAAAATAATTCCTGAGCAAGAAAAATAACTCCTGAATGATAATTAGTCGGGGCCCCGACCGTGTGAGTTTGTGGAGTTTAATTTGATGCTCGACTGCATGATGTTATAAGACTGTGCCACCAACTGATGAAATATATCTGTAATAGAAGCCCCCAAGTGTGGAATGTGAACTTTGAATGCTTTTTGCTTGATTGCTTTCACATACTCATAAAATGTTTCCGACCAACTGTAGTTAACAGCTTCTTATTTCCGACCAACCTGAGTTGGTGGATTTTTTCTTCCCAACCAACCTTAGTTGGCACTTTTGGGAAATATTTTTTCTTCCCATCCAACCTTAGTTGGCATTTTTTATAATAGTTTTTCTTCCTAACCAACCTTAGTTGGCATTTTTAGGAATAGTTTTACTTCCCAGCCAACCTTAGTTGGCATTTTTTAGAATAGTTTTTTTTCCTAACCAACCTTAGTTGGCATTTTCAGGAATAGTTTTACTTCCCAACCAACCTTAGTTGGCATTTTTGAGAAATATTTTTGATAATAAATGATGGAGACTTCCTCGGAGCTGACCAACAGATTGTTGGAAATAGAATAAGATATAATAAATGCTGGAGACCTCCTCGGAGCTGACCAACATATTGTTGGGAATAAGATAATATAAATATGCATAGACATAAAGAATGATTTAGAATAATAATATATTGTCTTGCTGATCTGTCGAGGCAACATTGCATAATGCCGAATAAGAATGATATTTTCAAGAATATAAGAAAATGGCCGAGTACTTTGCAGGGCCTGAATATAGATAAGAATTACCCCGACCAACCATCTGTTGGGGGTGAAATACAATAAACGTTATAGTTCTTCCTCAGAGCTGAATATGAATATCTCGCCGAGTTCCGTGTTGAGATGAATATACAATATGAATCCCAAGGGATATATAGAATAATTTGTGCGTGAGCCGATATCTCCGAGCAATAATAAAATATATAATGCCTTGCTGAGGTGAAATGATAATAGTTTCCATATTGTTTCCGAGCATTCGACGGCGTTGGGTCTTGTACCTGTAAAAATTAATATCTTGCTCTATCATATGTGTAGGCTGAATTGATTAGTCATGAGAATAATTTAATCATTCAATAAATATATGATAGGTATATGCTCGAAAAATAAAAATATTAATTTCAAAAAATAAAATAATATATGTTGGCTGATATGTCAAGGCAAAATTGCATGATGTCGAGCAATACTAGTTTCCAGAGGTTTACGAGAGCTTTCATCGGGATTGAATCTCATCCCTATCAAATTTTAATAAGATGCCCGAGCACCTGTCGAGACTAGATCAAATAATTATTGTCATGAGAATAATTATTTAGCCAAACAATATGTGATGTGTATCGGCATAAAAATTTCGAAATATGAAATAATATGTTATGTGCCAAATATGTCATGTGGGCAGATTTTTATAAAAAATGATAGGCATTTTAATTTCAAGTAAAAGACCAAAAATAAGTTGGTTTTAAAAATATTTTTGGGGGATGGACGTCTCAAGTTGCAGAATACATGATGAAGACCAAGAAGCAAATGGTCCCTGACCAGCAGAGCGATTTCGCCGATCAACAAAAATGGTGCATTGATATTTCAGACCAGCTGTTGGATGGTCACCGAACAACATCAGGTTTCGCCGACCAAGAAGTTGGTGGTTGGACAGTTGTCGACCAGTAAATTGAACCCTCCGAACAAGGCTGAGATGTCGCCGATCAAGAATTGATGATCGTCGACCTGCAATTGGTTCCCCTGAGCTACAATATGAGTCTCCGACCAACAATAAGATACCTCGTAGTTGGATAAAATTATTTCAACGTTGCTGATGGATCTTCACATCTTATCTCCGACAAACAAAATGGTCTGTTTAAGCTTCCCTGTAATAAAAGATGGCCCAAGATGATGCCGACCAACAATATATATGGCTGACCAGAATATCTCGAATCCTTAGATCAGAAAAATAACATTCGATGTAAAAGTTAAGCATTAAGAATGTTAATTAAATGAATAATTATCTAATCTACTATATCGTGTGATTCCGATAAAGAAACCCTGTGGTGTGATGAACGAGGAGCCAATATCTCAAATTTATGCCCAAAGTCTCGATATGGTCATGATTGTTTAATTGATCCTTTTTTACAAGAGGTGGGTAATGGTTTTTCAGGTGAAAGAAAATTATTTTTTATATTGATCCCTTCCTATTCCCTATTTAGAGAGATAAAAATATGCTGAATGATCGAAGTTATTACCAAATTTATATCAAAATCAATCAATGAGACTTTATTCACCTGGATGGCATGTGAACCAAATTAAGTATATAGCTCATAAAAATGAATGCAAAGATACTCAAACTTGAAGAGAGAGAAAATAGATCTAGGTCATGATTTCTATGAGAAAACTTTTTATTGTCTTTAACCTTTTCCCATTCTTTGATTAAAAATATGATGGGAATTTGAATAGTCATCAAAGATCTTTCAAAATCAACAATGAAAATTATCAAATCTTATCATTGTCATATATATTGGTATACGTAATCATTTAAAATATTTATTCCATGATATAAAATTGAAACTTGAGAATCAAGCAAAAAGTTATGATTTATAATATCCACTATTTTTCAGATTTCTAAATAAGAATTAATCTAACAGTTATGATTTTAAAATCATGATATGCAATATTTTGCAGATAAAAATTGGACATTTAATTTATGTATATAAACATAAAAATCATGATTGAATCAACAGATGTATGTATAATTGATTATACGTAGAGAAAATAAAAACTTAGTTTTTGATGGAGAACAATGCTTGTAACACGTTCCCACAGACGGCGCCAATCTGTTGATGCAAAAAATTGGACCGAATCCCATTTTTATGATCACAGATAAATAGATAAAAACAATCCAATCAAGCACATGAGAGACAAAGATTTTTAAAGTGGTTCGGCTATGAATAAAGCCTACGTCCACTGTTATTTTATTCCCAGGGGTTTACAATAGTACCATAGGGTGTAGAGAGAGAAGGGACGTGTATCTTGTGTATGGTGTTTCTTAGTTATCTCGGATCTCCTCCCTTTTGGCTAAAGGGATACATGTATTTATAGTGATGGGAGATAAAGAGATTCATTGTATGTAGACATTTATGTCTACATTCAATGAATCTAATTGTTGAATTGCTTGGTATGCTATGTGTTGTTATCTATTAATACAGTATAAATGTACATTAAGGCTCATTAAATGCGATGTCATCTTCATTAATGCACATTAAATGCATAGTTATCCTTTGATCTTCTTGGTTGGTATGCCGACCAACTCTCCTCGGGTGCCGACTAACTCTCCTCGGGTGCCGACCAACTCTCCTCGTGTGCCGACTAATTCTCCTCGGGTACTGACCAACTCTCCTCGGGGGCCGAACAACTCTCCTCGGGTGCCGACCAACTCTCCTCGGGTGCCGACTAATTCTCCTCGAGTACTGACCAACTCTTCTCGGGTGCCGACTAACACTCCTCGGATTCTGACCAACTCTCCTGGGTGTCGAATATTGCCACGTAGGATGACAGGTGTCCTTTTCTGATTGGTCCTTGTAGATGGAGAATTTTTGCGTTAATAGAAATTGGGCCATGTCAGCAGACTAAATTTGGTATCAACACTTGCTACTAGCAGGTTCGAGGATAGAGGGAACCTATGGGGCAAACCAGAGTGATCCTTATATTCTAAGGTCCTTGCATCCTTTAGTCTCAAAGATTAGTGAATCTTTGTGTACTCCCCTTTCAAATGGAAGGTAACGGTGGGATCCCCTCAGAAGTATTAATCACCTTGTTGGTAGCATCTCCTTAACCATTTGATTGATCATAATAATATAATGGTTTAATTAAAGTTATTCCTAACCTTTAAGTAAATTCTAGAAAAAAATTTACTAAAAATGATTGCATTGTCTGAGGTTATCATTTCTGGGATTCTAGACCTATGCACAATGTCTTGTAAGAAGTCTACCAATTCATTTTGGATAATTTACATTAAAGCTTTAGCATCCACCCATTTGGTAAAATAATTTGTTTTCATAAGTACAAAATTGTGCAAATTGGATAACATCAATTTCAAATCCTCTAAGTGGTCATGGTTTCGCTACATATTGCAAAATAATAGCATGCAGATGTTTTAGAGGGCCATATTGTTGGCATTTTTTACATCCTTTAGTAAAGCCAATGATGTCTTTTAGAAGAGATGGTTAATAAAATCCATGTCTTTTTAATAACCATCTCATCTTAGGAGAATCTTGATGAGCCCCACAAATATCTTTATGGACTTGGTCAATAGCTGTTAATCCTTCATCTTTACTTAGGCACTCTAGGATCATTCCAATTAGCACCCCTTTTAAATATATTTCCAACATACATAACATGATTAGTTACCGTTAACCTTACAGTCCTATCAGTTTTGATATTTGGGTCAGTCAAATATTTAATTAATGGTTTTCTTCGATCTTCATCAACATCAATATTTTTTATTTTAAAAAAGGCAACCCGCTATGGAGTAGTGGCATGAGTCTATTAATGGAACACAATCTTAGTTTGTCTTCGAAGTTATTATCAAGCTTAAAACCTGAAGACCTTTGATTCATTTCATTGGTCTCTTCATTTTAAAACCTAGGAATATAGTTCAATACGACTTCATTAAACTTTGAGCAAGTTCAAATCCATTTGGTTGTACAAAGTTAAACCATCACTAACACATTTATATTCACTAGTTTTACTTTCTTGTAACTAGTTGAGAATCTCCATAAATTTCTATTATAAAAGTATTACAGCTTTGAAGTCTTTCTAAGCCTATTATTACAGCTTCATATTCCACTTGGTTATTGAAACATAAATTTTCTTCCAATTTATATCCATGTTTACTTTTAATATGTTTAGGTGACTCAATGATTACCCATATTAGTGACATTAATTAGTCTTCGAACCATCAAACCAAAGCTTACATGGGCTTAAGGATGTGTAACATATTTCATATTCACCATCTGGTTCATCCTCACATGGATGATCTTCCAACAATTCAGCCAATAATTGGCCTTTTATTGCTCTTTGAGGTACATAATGTTGAGAATGTTAGGTAACTATTGAATGATTCGTATATTAGTCAACAACACAAAAATTCAATTTTGCCAAATTTTATTTATAATTTAATTAAATGTGTGTAAGATGTAGGTTCTTGGAATACAGTTAGTATCAAGCGAGACGTAACCCCTTATCAAGATCGGGATTAGTGCCCACGATAGTATTTAATTATGACATCAATTAGGGCAGGAGAGACAATAACATTTAACACTCAAGCTAGTATTAAATGATATATCTACACCATAAATGCACTATAAATACAATATATAGATGGGACCAGCAAGTAACTTGGTCGGAGGGAGAAAGAGCAATCACTCTCAGCACAATAAAGTCAAAGAAGGAACCTCAAACTCAGTTAATGTTGAATGATATGGGTATTAATGGGTGTAGGGAGAATGTTTGGACAATAAATGTTTTCACAGAAGCTCTCGTGTTTGAGGAAAATCCAACAGTAATTCGAGATCAAGATTTTTGTCCTTGTAAACTATTTGGTTGGTATATTTATATGAAGGCAAGGTTACTCGAGTAACCTTGCTAGAATTAAATGTGATTGATAGGCATTAAATGCTAAAGTACCATAGCATTAATGTCGAAGATGCTACATTAAATGCATGGGATATTATATTTTGGCGGGAAACTTCCTCACTAGTTAGAAGTATGGTGGCATTATGAGGGACGTGACGTGGTAGCTCAAAGGCTTACCTTAGAACGGCTATAAAATCAGATTTGGTGGACTAGACCTGCCACCCTAAGGATAAACTCACTTGAGTGCGGTAACTTCGAGTTTCTCAATGCCAGATGTTATGACATCATAAAGTAAATGAACAGTGACACCACTAGACGTGTGGTCACATAAACAAAATGGATGGTGTTTGGCTTTGAGCTTGATCAACTGGAAGGTAGATCGAGTATTTGGTATGATGTTTGTTGGCTAAGAACTATATCTAAGCCAAATATACAAGATTAAGGTGCCTCGAGGAGGTTCCCCCGAATAGGTTGAAGTTATGGTAGCTCATATGGAAGTGGCTCGAGCAATAATTTGTACTGAATGAAGTTTTGCCCAAGTGTTCCAAGAGGGTTGGTTATTGTATTCTCAACGTTACCTTGCTCCCAATCCTCCAAACCATGTCCCTACGAGGTTCCCAAAAGGAGGTCATTCGATAGAGCATGTGAGCTCTCTCATGCCCTGCCAGGCATGGTCCCTCGAGGGTACCAAATAACTTTGCCCATATTATAAAGTCTTGTTCAATAAATAAAGTACATGATCAAATAAATTCTGATTCATATTACAAAATATCGTTATTCAAATAACTTTGGCCTTCAAAGGGAGCCCTTCGAGGAGTGTCTGTGGAGAGTCTTCATGGGAAGTTCGTCGAGCGATCTTTACCTTCCTTATTTATTTGCTAAGTATTGGATCAACTTAGCTAATTGATATTTGGTGGGGACTCCCCCCACATTTTCCCCTCCGTAGAGATATTTATTTATTGCATGTAGAAATATATGTGCGAAATACTTGGTTGATCTTCAAACCTTTTATGAAAAAATAGGAAATATCTATGGGCAAATAATTATATCACAATAAATATCAAGTTATTTATTAAAGAGTAGTATGCGCGAGGAGCTTATCTAGTCCTTCTTTCGAACTACTTCAACTTTTATATGCCTTACGATATTTTTGATACCGCCATTCCTTGATGGGACGTTATGATTGCATGTGACAGTTTCCTTGGGGGAAGTGGAGAGGTTTTTTCAAATTTCCCCCAAAGCTCTTTATCTCCCCCAAGTTGAAGAAAATCTAGGCATGCCTCATTATTACTCTGGTCGTATCTCCTTTAATGAGGTTGTTGTTTGTACTTTTGCTCTTTACACATGGCGACTTTTAGGTTAGCGCATTTTCCCCCATGCAAGGTTATTCGCGCATTGCTTCTTGAAGCGTCATGATGATGGCCTTTGGATTCTTGCCCCTACACGCGCATTCAAGCCACGTGGGGTAACTCGGTCATCACCATATTTCCCAAAGCACTATCATTTGTCATTTGTCGGGCCTTGTGATTCCCCTATAAAAGGGCATACTTGCATTTTCAAACCTTCACCCTTAGGTTTATTTACAATCGTGTGCGTTGAGAGAAAAATTCCAGTGTTTGCCTTCTGCCTTCGTTCCAAACCCTAATCGTTCACTTTATTTTCCCTTTCACTTTTCCCTATTTATAGAACACAAAGTAAAGAAAACTCCTTATGCAAGGGGTATTTCCCCCAAAACCTAAGCATGCTAACACCAGTGGGCATGCTACCACCATGCGTCATATTTTGATAAGTCTGACCGCTTCTGGACACTGGTTGAACATCTCCCTGGTGACTTTATTCTGGAGGAGTCGGTGAATCTGTTGATGGAGGAAAGTGACAGCACCGAGGATTTTGCCTACATCCCAACTGCCACCATTACTTGGTTTCGTATTGAGTGGGGTGATGACCCATTTTCAAAGTTAGGACTCGATTCCACCTCAGGTACTTGTGAAGGTCTGGGTCCCTGGACAGACTATATCCATGATAAGTATCCAGTGCAATTATCTTTGATTGGTTTGTCATCTACCAGCTGGTTGGGTAACCTCACCCTTGCGAAGAACAACAATACTCTCCAGTTACTTGTATCTCGATGGAGCCTCAGCTCCCACACATTCATTGCCTGTTGGGGTGAATTCACTATTGCTCTCGAATATGTCTACGAGTTATTAGGTTTGTAAGCAGCGAGTTTTGATACCTTCTTTGAGGAGGTTGTCTCAAACGAACTGGAGGCCACTCGAGCATAACTGGAGGCAGTGGTGAAAGACTGCATGGGGACATATAATAGGTGTACTTACTTAGAGGTGATCTGATATTTCTACTTTATCGAGGATAAGGCTGGCCCGTGAGGCGGCCAAGGAGAATCCAAAGAGGAAGAAAGTATTTAAGTATCCCCAAGCTGAGAAAGGATTTGGATAGAAGATCGAGCTTACAGATTACATTTGGGTCGTCCTGTCAAAGATATTCCTTCCTGGTAAACCCCATGATTGCCCCAGGAAGGATCTGATTAACATGGCCATTCGCATGGCCACTGGCATCAAGATTCCTCTAGATGACATCACGCTTGGTTTATTATACACTTGGTTAGATCGTGTGCAAGCTGATTCGGCCCAAAGCATCAACAGGTTTGATGGCTCAAACTATGCCAATCATGTGTTGTTGATAGCCTTTCTGTATGCCTAATTCCTGGAGTATGCCCCGATTGGTAATTACCCCAGCTCTTATCCCATCAGAGTCCCTCGAATCTATTGTTGGAACCATAAGAGTTACAAAAAAACCTTTGTGTCTTTAATTGGTAAGGTTGATAAATTTGTACCCCATCCTTATGTTGGGGTAGATTAGTTTTCTTTAAACCGGTTTTTTGCAGACAAGGAGTGTCCCATTGTCCCCATCGAGGAATTGTTCGCTAGGAATTTGTTGGCGAACAATGTCCCTTTATTGTTGATTCCCTCTTATTTTCCTTTATACACATAATGGTCCTCCTTTTATTCCATCTACAGCCCAACTCGTGTGGCCATGCAATTGGGCTACAATCAAGGTAATCCCATATTAAGTCATTTCACCTGAGAGAAACCTACCAACTTTTCTTTTGCATGAAGTAACTTTGTCACTTCCACCGTTGTCAATATTTGTTCGAATTACCCTACCAACCTTGTTATCTCAAGCAAAGGAGCTCGAGGGGGAAGGTTTGTGATGTACTTGACGGTATTTTGACCGAATCAGCTGGGTCATTTTCAAAGCAATCTTCTTTAGGAGCCCCGGCACCCTGATGTTAAAAGGTTTATGTCGATAGAGTTGGGGATGATGAACTACACTACTTCTAGCTCTCTTTTCTCTCTCATCACCACCAATAGTTCTATTCCCTCTGAGTTTCTTCCTTTGGCCCCTGTGGATCAAGTTGTGGTAAAGAAGAAGAAAGCGACTCAATATTCCATTCCAGTCGAAGTGCTGCTATTGCCCCTAGTATCTCAAGTTCAATCGAAGGGGTGACACTCCTCATGTTTCTTCGATTGGGACAACTGTGAGGGCCACCAGAAAGGCCCCAAAAAAGAAGATTAAGGTTACCCAAGAGGTCTCACCAAATCTAACTCCCGATTCTAAGGTTATCTATCAGGTCAACTTAATGTTTGAACAACTTCAAAATACCTGGGAGAACTTTTCTAAGGAGGATAGGGCTTTCATGTCAGCCCAAATGGCCTCTCAAGGGGTTGGAGGTAGCAAGAAAAGAAAGTTTGCTAGTCTTATCAAAATTATGCTGGAGGAGACAGGTGACACGAGTGAGGAGGAGCATTATGAAGAAGAGGTAGATGCTGGTGAAGAGGTGATGAATGATGATGATGATGATGATGATGATGATGAGGAGGAGGAGGAGGAGGAGGAGGAGGAGGAGGAAGGATAATAAGTGGAGGAAGTGGAAGTAGATGAGGAGGAATAGGAAGAGAAAGAAAATTCACCCCTTCTTCGAAGACATAGGTTGCGAAGAATGGTTTCTTTTTCCAAGCCTAATTCACCTCCTCAAGACTATGAAGTTTTGGAGGATGTTTTTTTACGAAAGAGGTATGTCCTCTATTTTCCTTTTGGGTTTCTAATTTATCCTCTTTTCCTTTATAATATTGACTCATGTTTATACTTTTCAGATTGATGTTCGAGGTGATTTCCAAGATGATGTTGAAGTTGGTGGCCCTTTGGAGGAGGCAGCTGAAGTTTCACATGTCTCCAAGGAAGCTGCACCAAAGAGGATAGTTGCCCCTATGACCTCGCAGGTAACTATAAATTTCCCCCCAGTGGCAGATATTTTTTTTTTGTTATGTTGAATCCAACATAGGCTATTCGTATGACTTTGCCTTCTTGCGTAACCAAGTTGGTCTCGAGGCAGGTACTCATAATGAAGGTGTTGTCGAGTCTGTTGTTGAAAAGTTCCCTGTTGTTGTTGTACCATCGGTTATGGTAAAAAATTTCTTTCTTTTTCTGAACTCCTTTGGCCATATGCAAGTTGTACTTATCTTGTTCTTTGTTGTGCTTCGCAGGTTACACTCCCTAAACAAACTGCCCCGCTAGCCCTTCCTCCCTCGAATGACCAGTTCTTGGTTACTCGCTTTGGGCCCTCAATCCAGAGGGAGACGAGGTTGTTATTGCGAGTTAGGTAGGAGATGGGCATGAGGAATTTGCTAAAATAGGAGGTGTTGTTGTTGTTCCCTCAGAGCAGCATCTTTTGGTAGCGCCTAGAGATTTACATGAGGAGGAATATTTGATATAGATGGCCACCCGACAGTTCAGTGATGATCAGCAGCTAGAGGTACGATCTTATTTTGTGTAACTCCTGCATTTAAATGTTATTAGCATTGCCAAATAAATAGGACTTTGAATCTCCCATAACTGAGGGTCATGCGGGCCAAGTCATATTGGTCTTAAAATCTCCCAAAACCGAGGGTCAGGCGGGCCAAGTCATATTGGTCTTAAACTTTCCCATAATCGAGGGTCAGGCATTCCAAGTCATATTAGTCTTAAAATCTCCCATAACCGAGGGTCAAGAGGGCCAAGTCATATTGGTCTTAAAATCTCCTATAACCGAGGGTCAGGCGGACCAAGTCATACTGGTCTTACAATCTCCCACAACCGAGGGTCAGGGGGGGCAAGTTATAATGCACTTAAAATCTACTATAACCAAGGATCAGGCGGGACAAGTTATATTGGACTTAAAATCTCCCATAACCTAGGGTCAGGCGGGCCAAGTTATATTGGACTTTAATTTTTCTTGCAAGCCAATTTGTATATTTTTCTGACTTGATAATTTCGTGCATTTCAGGTTGAAGTTGAGCAGTCAGTTGTGTGTGACCCGGTAGTTAAAGGTGACACACATGACATTACATATGCGAGGATGGTGGTTGGTTTGGCAGCAATGGGCGAGGCTCCTGGTTTGTAAGTTCAAGCAACGACTCCAATTATTGGTGGGATGCTCAAGTAGTTGCTTTCAAATTGTAAGAAAGTAATAGTGCTTCACACACTTGACGGCCTTCTGCTAGCGATAGTGTTTTTAGTGTGCAGCCTCCTGAGGAAGCCCCCAAAGTGGTTGTAAGGCAGATCTTGCTCGATTTCCACCATTTCCTGATTGATGGTCCTCGCTCCTTGATTGATCAATTGTTAGTCAGTTTTCCTTTAATTTTTATCCCTCGCAACGTTCAACCCATACATGTGATGATGGCATGCAGACTTCTTGGCCTAGCCACTATTTTAGATGAAATCCTCAACACTCCTCTGGGGTCTTTGAGTGCTTATACGATCAAGGTTTTTTTGGGGAAGGTCAATCTGCTTATTAATTATGGGTTTTCGCTGTCTTGGCTGGTGAAGCTGTTGCGTGACTTTAAGAAAGCTGACCTGCCTGCTCTTCATCATCGGCTACAAAGTTCTCAACACTCGCAGGTGTCTATCTCAGAGGAACTAGTAAGCTTGGAGGCCGAATTAGTTATATCTGAGCAGAAAGTGGAGGATGCGCGTAGTGTTGTGGCCTGAGCAGAGGCTGAGTTATTCAAGACTAAGAAAAATCTGGATAACATTCAATAAAGAAGGGAGCACCGCCAGAAGGACTTGGCTGATCTAATCTCCAACCAGAGTAACCTTGAGTGGATACTTCCTCAGCACCCCCATCGACTTCTTGGTTCGGCCAATCTGCGCTTTATAATAGATGTCCCCGAGTAGCTTTTTTTTAAGTTTCCCTTATTTTTATCCCCCATTTTTATTATCTTGGAACCTCTATGGCATGTAATCACAGTATTTCTTTATTTAAATAAACTTGTTGGCTTTTGGTTCTCTTATGTTTCTATCTTGCTTAAATATTAACTAAGCTAGTACATCAATGCAATTTACACTATGTAAAATAAAGAAAGAAAAATGGGCCAAAGCATTAAGAACAAAGAAGACTTTATACCATGTTGAATAGATAACCCAATATTTGCAGGGACCATTCTCCCAAACAAGCATCAATAAAACATAATGAAATAAATTGAAGTGTTGGGTGTAAATCGAATATATTCAAACATAGTAAGTTTTGAGCCACTTGTTGTTCAATTTGAAAGTGACATCATCTTCCACTTTAGATATCTCACAATAGCTCGAATCATGAGTTACTTGAACGATGTAATGGCCTTCCCAGTTGGCTTTATACTTAGGCAATAATAATCCCCTGATGTGCCTCATGCAAGCCTTTAAGACTAAGTCTCCTTCCTTGAACTTTCTTGGCCTTACCATTTGATCATAGGATCTAGACAACTACTTTTTGTACATTTCAAAGTGCCTCATATCATTGTCTCTATGCTCTTCTAGTGCTTCGAGTTGTACATGCTGACTATGGGGCAGCATGGCACTTCGTAAGTTGTATCGAGCAGAAGGTACCTCGAGTTCTACTGGTAAAACAACTTCTTCCCCAGAGACTAAGGAAAATGGGGTATACCATGTGGGTTTCCTCTTTATCATTCGATAAGACCATAGAACCTCGGGTATCTTGTCATCCCATGTGCCTGAAAACTCCTCTAGCATTTTGGCCAAGATATTTACCAAAGCCTTATTGGTGGCTTCTGCCTACCCATTACACTTCGAGTATGCCATAGTTGACTTATGGTGGATGATGGAGTATTTATCTGTCAGCAGACTCACTTCAATGTTCATAAAAGTAGTGTCATTATCTGAGAGGAAGACCTTCAGGATACCAAAATGGTAGATAATGTACTCATTTATGAATCGAGCTACTATCCCTGTTGTAGCTCTCTTTAGTGGTATAGCTTCCGACCACTTGGTAAAACATTCAGTGGCGAACAGTATCCAAACCTTTACTCTCAATGAGGGATTTATTGTCCATACTAAATTAAATGCCCATGTGTGGAAAGGAAAAGGTATGGAGAGAGAGTTCAAGTCCATAGAATGAGCATGGATCATATTCCCATGCAATTATCATGCCTTGCATTTACAAACAAACTCTGATGAGTCTTTCTTCATCATAGGCCAGTAATACCCCAAGGTCATAAGTTGATCATAAATTTTTTATGTGTCTTGGCTTATGAGCCTGCTTCAGCACTTCTTCAGCTTTTTCCCCCTGATGCACCTCAGAGGCCTATCATGATAACCTCCTCGGTACAACTTCCATTCATGGACATAATATTTAGGTGCTCGCCTCTTTAGCTTCGTAACGTCATCCTTGTTTGCTGGCATTACTCTATCCACCAGCATATCCATGTATGGCTACCTCTAATCTTGAGGTTGATCGGTGAAGTTGCACTCTGCTGCCTTATAAAATAACTGACATTTCCCACAATCTTTTTGTACCACGACGGTGACTTATCTCATTGAAGGCTAGAAGTAACATATGCGTTGAACCCTTCTGTACAACGTAACCTCAATAGTCCTGCAGTTATCTTCATGTACTTTGATCAACCTCCTCTTGGTTCCTCGAGGATTACATATTTGGATAGCCAGCCTCCTTTATTTTTGTAACATAATTTTCCCCTGGCAATGAAATACTATGCAAGGTCAAAGGCCTTCACATGTCTCCAACTGCTTCCTTATTTTACCCCTGCAATCATTGTTGTTATCTATGGGCAACATCTCCAGTATGGTCGAAGGAGCTGTCCTCTTAGTGATTCGAATAACTGTTGACTCTCCGTCAAAAGCAATCTTCTGGGCAATTATGGCATAAGCATCGACATGTTGATTTATCGTTCAAGGGTGCCTTTCGATTTTACCACTATGAATTTCCCAGGCAATCATTGTATAATTGTTTGATAAGGTGCCAAGCTCATGTGCTTCAAAGAAAACTCACATGTTACCTATTTAACCACCAAGTTAGAGTACCCTTTTATTGTGAGGACCTGTATGCCCCTTTTAAGGGCCTCGATCAAGACCAATACCAGCGCTTCAAATTCGGCTTCATTGTTCAAACACTTAAAATCTAACTTGAAAGATAGTCAAATTTCTTCCTCATTATCTCTCAAGATGACGCTTTCTCCCCCTTATTTTCAACCGAAGAGCCATCAAATTCCATGCTCCATTCGTCCAGGCTGGTTGCTACAAAGTTGGCTTGGAGGTCATTACCTAAATGCTCCTCCATAGGTGGCTCGAATGTACCAGAGGGAAAGATGGCTAGTAGGTCTTCATAAGTTTGGCTCTTAATACCTCGAGGAACTAGGCATTTAAGATTATACTCTGAGAGGATTAAAAACCATCGTACTGCCCTGTCTATTAGAATAGTTTTAGCGACCAAAAACTTTATAGGGTCACACCTAGTTATAATGTGGACTGTGAATGATAGTAGGTAATGCCAAAGTTTTTGTGCTATAAATACAAGGGCTAAATAGTTCCTCTCGATGCTAGTGTATCTGGCCTCTGGCCTATGTATAATCCTACTCAAGTAATAAACAAGTTTCTCTGTATCGTCCATCTCTTTATCCAGTAACGCCCCAATAGATCATTCAGTAGATGTGAGATATAGACGTAAAGGGATACTTGCCTTCGAGGAATGATCATCTAAGGGTTATTGAGGAGAATTTTTAGCTTTTTTATGACATCCTGGTTCATCTGTTCCCATGCAAACTTAGAGCCTTTTCTCAGTAGCTCCATCAGTGGATGTGTCACTTCAGCCAGCCCTGGCACAAACCTCCTGAGGTAGAGGACTTTCCCTAGGAAGCTCTTCAACTCTCTCACTGATTTTGACCTTAGCATATCAAAAATAGCCCACTACTTGTCCAAGTCCATCTGAACACCTTGTTGATTCACCACAAACTCGAGGAACTTCCCACTTGTCACCCCGAACGCACATTTGAGAGGGTTCATTTCCAAATTATACTTTCTGCATCGGGTGAACACCTTCCTCAAATCGTTCAAGTGAGAAGTTTCACTTTTTGGACTTAAATACCAAGTTTTTGACGTAAAATTACATAATATTATGAAAGAGGTCGTGGAAAATGGCCATCATGGTTCTTTGGTATGCGACTCATGCATTCTTTAAACCAAAAGGCATAACGATGTACATGAAGTTACCCAAAGGTGTTCGAAAAGCAGTCTTCTCGACATCAGCTGGATCCATCTTGATCTGGTTATATCCCACATAACCCTCCATGAAGTTGTACATCTCATGTCCCATAACTGCATCAATCGGGATGTCTATGAAGGGTAACGGGAACTCATCTTTTAGGCATGATCAATTCAGGTCCCTAAAATATACACAAATTCGCATTTGGCTCTTGTCTTTCTTCCCTACAGGCATAATATTGGACAGATAAATTGAGTGCTGGATAGGGACAATGAATCCAGCTATAAGCAACCTTTGAACCTCTTCTTTGGTCTTCAGATCTAGCTTTGCCTTGCAAGTTCGAGTGGCCTACTTTATCGAAATGGCCGATGGAAAAACTTTCATCTTGTGGCATCTCACTTCCTTGTTAACCCCAGGCATCTCAGTATATTTTCATGCAAAAATTTCTTTGAATTCCTAGAGCAGCTTGATTAATCCTCTCGGGGCGCCCCTTTTAGGTTCTTAGAGATAAGATAGGATTAGGTTCATCGCCTTCCTTATCCAAGTATATCGTCTCCAACTCTTTAATTTATGGCCTGGGTTTGTCCTTCATGCACTCAGACTCATCTTCTATCTCTTTTATAAATTCTTAATCATTCGAGTTGTCAATCACCATGTATTACCCTTGGTTTTCCACCAATAAACATTCATAAACCGGGTCAGCCTCATCATGTAGGCCTTCAGCTGCCCACTCACACATTTATAACTTATAAATTATTTTGTCGTTAGGAAAAACCACTCTCTTACTATGCTGGGAACTTTCATCCCTATGAGGTCTCTTTCGATAATTTTCTTCTAACTCTCTCGAAGAGTGCCTGTTAAGAACATTGGATCAATGCGTAGTGTCATTGGATCGTGCAGCTTCCTCGATAAATTTAGGGGCCTCACTGGCTCCTGATCACGCTCTTCTTCGTAGGTCACAGCTGGTCAAGAAAGTGCATTCACCCTCTCTTGAGTGTTTGGAATCCATATTCCTCCAGTATACTTTGTTACCACTATGGCCTCCTTGAACAACTCAGTGTAAAAAGAAGCATCCACTAAGTGCGCTTCTTCCTTCATGAAAGGCTTCTTAGATGCTCGAATCACCACCTATTTTCCCTTTATGTTTGCCTTAGCACATTGGTGGTAAGTGGAGGTCACCAACCCATGGTTATGCATCCACACCCTTCCTACTAGCAAAAGGTAAGATGGCTCTCAATCCATGATGTGGAATTTAATGTGGGAATTAATATTCCCCATTGTGATGCCCATTATAACATATCCCACAGATTTAGATGACTGGTTGTCGTACCCTAAAATTATCAATGAGTGCGGTACTATTCTTATTTCAGACAGGCTAGTAGCATAAAAAGATCCGATGGGCATTATGTTAATGGATGCCCCTCTATCAAAAAACACACGAGAGAAAACACAATCATTTACAAATCCTGTAGTATAAAGTGGACTGTTGTGAGGATACCTGGCCAATCTCTCTGCTTTCGAAAATGTGACTTCGGAGAGATATCTCCTCACAAGCTTGGCCATGGTCCCCTTCCATTTCAGGTGTGGCACCATGTTTCTTTTATCGATCTCCAGGATGGATCGAGTGACCTCTAATAAGGAGTGCTCGGGCAGCCCAACCTAGTCGAAGAACCCATTGAACTTTTGTGAGCCTACAATTGTTGCGCATTCAACCTAAGGGTCTATTTGTTCTTCTTCGAATCATAAACTTCCTCTATGTCTCTGTAGGAAGCCTCATCGTAGGCTATCACTGTGTTTACTATCTCTAGAGAACAAGCCCCCATTTTTCTGCTTAGACTCTCGATGGGGTCATCTTTATCTTTGTCTTTTTCGTCTGACTTATCCTCTAATTATAGCTAAGCCAGCTCAAAGGTGCATTCCTCCAAAGATTCCTCAAAGTCCTTCTCGAGGAGCCACTGGCCCCTCAATAGTTACTCAGTCTTTTCGTTAAAAGCACTGACCATGTGGGGCCCATGAGACGGTAGAGGATTGTCATTTACATTGCCTTGGAGCAATTCAATGTCTCCCTTCTTCACATGGTGATCTATCAACCACCTCAATGAAAAACATACCTTGGTCGGGTGATTCACTCTATTGTGAAGTGCACAATAGTTCATCTTATTTGTCCTCTCGAGAGAGTTGCGTTGTATTAACATTGATCGATCTACAAACTTTGTCTCAAACCATGAGATCATACAGGTTTAGAGCTTGCTCCACCTAGCATGTCAGCTCGGGGGGATCCTCTTCGCCTTCAAATCTTCTCGTATTGCCTCTACCTCTTCTACCTCGGATGCCACTACCTTTCCCCTTATCTCCATCGTCTTCATAATTTACCCTCGAGGGTATTCCCTTCCCCAAGGCAACTGATGGCCTTAATAATAAACTTGATAAGGCAGGTGGGGGTGGTGGGGATTTTACTATCAAGGAAATATTCCTCGCTGCTTTTAGAAATGTTGCGAACGTACCCGTCAGTGTTTCATTTATCAAATGGAAGATATATTCTATCAACAACCCCTCTGCACATACTTGCAAGAGTTTATCTTCTCGTGTTTCCTCCCTTCTATCCGGGGAGTGCTCGCGAAACCTCCTGATGTAGGCAATAACATCCTCTCCTGGCTTTGCTTCTCGTGCACCAGTTGTGTAAGCGTAAACTCATCCTCAGCCAAAAAGAACTTTTGTACGAACAAAACATGTAACTCTTCCGAGGAGGCCATACTAGTTGAAGCTAAGTGGGAGCACCATGTGTAGGCTTTCTCTGTCAGTGACTTTAAAAACTCCCCCAGCTTTAGTTTTTTGTCGTTACAATGGACCCCAAGGCTTTTAATGAACCTTTTCACGTGATCCTTAGGGTTTGCATCCTTCCATGTGTACTTTTCAAAGATTGGGGGAATATACCCTACTGGGTAGGGTTGTTATTATATTCCTCCGTGTATGGAGTGTGAAAGTCATCGTATACCGAGGAACTATCTCCAGCTTTGGACACTACTATAAACTTTTATAGCTACTTCTCCATTTCCTCCATGCTAGCTGGTGGAGAGATGATCAACAATGTTATCACAATAGCTGGCATTATTGGCATAGCTGGTGCACTCTTCCCTGCACCTCCAGTCGTTCTATGTGTCATTGAAGCCATCCCATAGAGCACCAGTCCCGTTGTTACAGGTGGGATAGTGGGATGTGGGGCGGTTGGAGGTACGTTACCAAAGCTAGGTAGCGCAGTGGGAGGAACACTACTGAAATCAAGTGTGGCAACTCCACTCGTAATGGAGGGAGCTTGTATCCACGCTGGTGGTGTCATGAATGAGTTCGCTCCTCTAGTGATTCCCGGCATCACCTGGGCCGCTGGGGTTTTGATGAACTTTGCGAATAACCCCATGAGCCCCGCCATTTGTGTTGAGCCTATTCCTGCCTGCATGTTTACCGTCTCCATCACACCAGTAACAGACGTGCTAGGCTCCGTTCATGTTATTTTTACTCCTTCAGGTAGTGAGGAAAATACCTAAAAGGGCAAAACCTTTGTTTAATACTATATAAGATTTTATAGACACATTCGACTTACAAACTACTTAGACAACTAAGTATGATACGTCGTTCTTCAAATCTTCTACAACAATGGCACAGTCCAAGACCGCCCACAGGAAGTAATCTTCCCTCGATATCCACCGATCAGCCTTCTTCTTCAGCAACAGAGACTTTGTTCCACAAATAAGCAGTAGAGATTAATCTCTATAGAAGTTTTTGAACTAGAAAGGTTCTTCTTGATTTTATAAAGTGATCTCTAAGTTTCCAAGGGGCTTGGAGTAATATTGGAAGAGTTGGATCACAAATATAACTCAAAAAGGGTGTGAAAAGAATTCAAAAAGAGTTATTTGAGACTCTAATCCCATATCTCTATTCATAAGGAAAGAGGTTACAAAATGATAAATACTAGAGATTTGGATCATATTTAATTAAAAAAATAAATTTTCGCGCATTCGTTCGAACGATAGGTACCTCGTTCAAACGACACACCAATTTTCGTTCGATCATGAATCTAACGACATATTTAACGAAATTCTAGAGTTTGATGGAAAAGTTCCTCGTTCGATCGTTGGAAGACTCATTCTAATGACCGACCCATTCTCATTCAAACGACTTCTAATTAGGCTTCTAACGAGATTCCATAACTTGACCAAAGGCATCGATCCAGATTTTGTTTGAAACAAGAGAACTCATTCTAACGACATTGCATGGCTCGCTCGAACACAAGCCATTCTCGTTCTAACTAGTTAGCGATTTTTTCAAAATTTTCTTAAAAAAATTTTGAAATACAAACTCTCAAAAATTCTAAAACCCCTGGAAAAAGAAAGCTATACCAAATGCATCCATAACTTCTTCCAAAAGTTGTTGAGACGTACGATTCTTTAATCTTCCAAAAGTCTTCAACTTTGTCATCAAATCCATAGAAGTAGTCATAAAGGTGCAATATAAGTTTCACAGAATAAGCTAATATAAAAGTAAACTAAGCAATTATAAACTTGCTCTTAAAAATCTCCCCCTTTGGCTATTCCGGTACAAAACACAAACCCAATCCAAATTGAATCCAAAAGAATAATACAATAAATACCCTCCCAAATCCAGAAATGAAAATGCGATATAAGTCTTTCAACTGAAATTGTGTAGGCCCCTTTTTCAAAGTGTGCTTTAAGGTGACAAAATAATTTTTCTTTCAAAGACCTTTTTCCAAATTTTAACACGCACTATGTTTGTGAGCCAATTTTACTTAAGTCCAATTTTATCTTGTTTAATCCTAAATATGCATCTACGTGATTAAAGTAAGCAAAATAAAATAAAGTTCACAACTCCGGATGTACGAGGAAACCACTAAGGGAAAAAATCTCAGACGGCCCAAGCCAGACAATCACTATGATACGGTTTTACAGAAGAAGACACACAGACTTACACAACGACTCGATCTCCATAAACCTTGATGCACTTCTTCACTTTAACTGCTCCTCCATAGTGCCCACGTAGAAATCCTTCCATGATACTCGTCCACAGCACACGTGTCCACAAGTGCCTCGATGTCCATCGATGCAGCTTTGGCAACCGTCTATGATTCAGAACACGACCTTCACCATTTCTTCACGTAAAACTCCGATGAAACAACTTGTTCAATATGGATGAATAAATAAATGGTGCAAACAAGATCTCTATAGAAAATGTGTATGAAAGTTCAAATGTTATAAACTATAAGGATGTTTTAGTCTTTGAAAATCTTAGAAAACAAGTGCAGAAAAACGAAACTATTCTAAACTGTATTTTGGTTCTGCAGACCACAAAATTCTGAGAGAAACACACCTTAAATAAAAAAGGTAAGTCGGCAGCTCGTTAGAACGAGATCACTATGTCGTCTGAATGACGTTCCCATGTCGTCTGAATGACTTTCCCATGTCGTTTGAATGACTAAGAGATATCGTTTGAAGTCTCTAAACTTAAGGAGGGAATTCATATGACTCTAAGCAATACTTATCTCAGAATAAACAAAGATAAAAACCTTTTAAAATTATTTTTACATTTTAAAATCATTTATAAACAAAATATCATCCTTGAAACATTTTTCGAGTCCCACAAACATTATGCGTTCATACCTGAGAGTATGTACGAATGCAATGTGATATGAAGACGTGAAGCGTGCACCAATAAAACTCGGCATAATATATCTTTGAATCTTGGCCACTGCATCTTCAACACAAACACATCATAGACCTTGTGGGAATCGTGACAAATACAAAATCTATTTATGACTCAAACAAGTTTTGTTCGTAAAATAAGTCAATTACATATAAATAAAATGAATTGGAAAATTTGTCCTTATAAATCTCCCCCTTTGACTATTCTAGGACAAACCCCAAACAGGGAAATGCCTAAGTTGGGCCGTCAAACCGTATGACACCTAAATCCCATCCCATAAAACCCAAAATCAAAAATTATAGGGAAAGGACTAGTGTATACAAGTCCGGCAAGCATGAGATATCTAAAAGTGATGTAGTCTTGAAATCTCAAATCTCTTAAACATACCTACACACGTGAAATAAACAAATATCCAGTGAAGTATGGAGCAACAAATGATGTAAAGAATACCAATATGTAAAACAAAACATTTATTAAACAGGTGAGCAAATCATGATACCAATTTGTGCAAGAAAATATGATACCAAAATATAAATATACATATGATAAAAAACATGATACCAATTTTCAATGCAAAAAGAACATATGTGCTCGATAAATAAACTCCCCCTACATCACCTACCCTCTCTCCCCCTTTTTGTCTCGAATAGACAATAAGTGAAAAAGATAAACAATCAACCCAATATCTAGAATGAGAATAATCAATTAAGCATATCTAGATAAACTTGAGTAAGTAGCTAGTTAAAAATATAATCATAATGTACCAAATTATAGCTAGAAAACAGTCACAAAGAATGAATCATCAATCCAAGTAAAGATGTGACTACACGAATCAATGCAGTATAAGAATCAAAGCATGAATAGTCACTGTTGACTGCATATAAACTGTCCAAATGAACCTAGAAGTACCAACATAGAATGAAATCATCGCATATACGAAGCAGGTACTTAAACAAAACAAGGCTAAAAAATCCAAACAGGGTCGTTCGAACGACTATGCCATGTCGTTTGGACGACTTTGGCATGTCGTTTGAACGAGGTCAAAAATGACCTAAAACGGTAAGGTGTCTTCGAAGCATTTATCTAACGACCATTCCTGGACATGTCGTTCGAACAACGTCCAAAAGTCTTTTGAACGACTTCAAAAATTTATGTATTCCAGCTCTAATAATGGCAAAGTTTTGCCCAATGAAAAAATTAGCTCAAAACAGGTCCTGGAAATATGAAAAGTAGCAAAATAGACTAAAAACAGAAAAATAAATAAGCAAAAAATAATGTGAGTTTCATGCTAACATAGTATCAATGTGCTCAAGCATGGATATGTAATGAATGGGCGTGAATTACAACAAATGAATCACAATATGAACATATCGAAACGATCAAGAAGCTATAATTGATAGCTAAATGCCATCAAACTTAGTTTTAGCCACATATGGCAAATAATATATCGAGCTTAATGAACTAAGCAACAAAATGCACACAAATCCGGAATTTTGACGATTCTACAAACAATATCGTCATGACATGATTTTTAACATAAGGATTCATGGCGCAAACCCGTTTATATATCCATACAAACTCCCTCAAATATAATCATATTTCCTTTTCTTTTGAATGAACATATCAAACTAAACTAATTGTCCCGTTTTGGCATATTATTCTTTTTATTGCCATAATTTTTTTAGCTCTTTTAAACAGTGACTTTCACGATGAGATTATTATTCTCTCGTTGTCCTTTTCCCATGAACACTCACCATTTTTTCAATTCAAGAAACATCCTCACGAAAAACGGTTCTTACATTCACACCTACTCCTAAGTCTAATTACACATAAATGACAAAATTGAGAGGAGAACATCTCACCAAACTCAAATATGCATGAGAAGTTAAACATTCATATAAACTCGTGCATGTGTGCAATAACATATATATAAAGTCGAATCCAAATGCAAATCAACTTTGAAACAACTCCATTTAGAAATGGTTAAATTCATCCAATGCATCAACAATTATGACCAAATGTCCTAGCCACATGGATAATAAAATGATGGGGGTCCAAGCACACCAATATACCACATCAAACATGAAAAATCGTGACAAAAAAAATAAATCGAAAATCTTTTAGTGTTTTTCAAAAATATTTTTTACTCAAAAATAAAATATTTTTGTATTTTCTCAAAAATATCTAAAACCAAATTTTTTTTTGCATTTTTAAATAAGACTCAAATAAATGAAAAATATAATACAAATAGATACACATGTCCTAACACTAGCAAGATATATATCATGAAGTAAAGACTAGTGTATGATAAACATGGCAACACAATCATCCTTTTAATTTAACATGGGACGAATCAAGTGAAACCAAACAAGAACCATGAAGTTTAATTCCTAAAGCATCTAAATCCAATTTCCTAACCCAAATAGGTGTGTAACGACGCATAGGGGTTTTGGTAAGTGAAACTTCTTTATTCCTAAACTTCATAGGAGCATTTTTAAGGTCTTAACAAAAATGCCTAAGGTGACCCTTCCTACCGCAATGAGTGCAAGTGTGAACATGACGGGGAATGTGAACTAAATGTGGACCTCTTCTAACATTTTTAGTTAGTTCTCTCACGCGATTGGTATTGGCTTTGGGAATAAGAGCAATACCATCATCGAAGCCAATACCACTCCAATCATCCTTGACATGGACGGTGCCTAAAATCCTATCCAACTTTTTCGATCTTGCCTCCAAATCAAACTTCACCTTACTCGAGTCTCATAATCTCTCCTCGAGCTCACTAATCCTAGACTAAAGCAAATTCCTAGACTCCTCAAACTCTATAATATCCTTTTTCATAGCCTCCATCAAATCCCAAAAACTATTTCTATCACCCTCAACGTACTCTAGTTTCTCTCGAAGAGCCTTCTCCCGTGCCCTAAGATCCTCAATCAATGCATCATTATTTTTTACGACATGCTTATTCAACTTACTTGCAACTTCAAGTTTACCTTTTTCACCTTTACCACTTCCTTATACAAATCATTAAAGGTAACTTGCAACTCTCCCACATATATCTCCTCCTCCTCACTATCTTCAACCTCACTTACTTGGGATTCATAGTCAACGGCGTCAGAAGTGTTATTCATATGAGAATCCCCATGATAAGATTTATCGTCATCGCTCACATGACATGCCATGAACGTTACAAAGTTACGCTCAATGGGGAAACGCTCTCCCTCTTCCAATTCCCTATCACTTAAGGTGGCATTATATGTTATCGATTTCTTGCCCTTCTTCTTAAGTCTAGTGGAGCACTCTGCTACCTTGTGACCATAACCCTCACAACCAAAACACCTATCTGACTCATCCCTCTTAACATTCATACTTTTATTCTTAGGGGCATGATAGACCTTGTTGTTCTTGGATTTATTAAGTCTTTTGGCATCTTTCAATTGCTTTTGGAACTTAAGAAACTTTTTGAACTTCTTTGTCAACAAGGCTACACCCTCAAAATCATAGTTGAAATCATCATCAGAAACATTTGTCTCCTCCTTCGAGGCTTTCACAGCAATGCCCTTTTCTTTCTTTGGCACTTGCTTGGAGGTAAACATATCAAGCTCATAAGTTTTAAGTTACCTAAAAGCTCTTATATTTTCATTGATTCAACAATACCCAAGGAGTTTAAAACCGTCACTTTGGGATCAAATCTACTAGGCAACGACCTTAATATTTTCTTTATGACTCGGTTGTCGGGTATTTTCTCTCCTAAGTTAAACGACAAGTTGATAATGTTGGACAATCTAGCGTAAAACTCTTCAAATAAAGCACTCTCTAACATCTTAATCGTCTCATGGGTAGTGAGGTTTTGAAGTTTAGACGCCCTAACCGTGCTAGTGCCCTCGTGAGTAGGTGCAAGAATATCCCAAGCCTCATTTGAAGTATCGCGCATCATGATTCGATTATACTCTTCTGGGGTGACGTGTGAGGAAATAACATAAAGACCTTTAGAATTATAAAGTGTAAGTCTATGTTTGGCATTAGTCCATGACTCAACAGGTTTTAAAATAGTGGCCTTTCCCTCTCGTGTGATCGGTGATGACCAACCTTTTTCAATCGCTAACCAATCATGCTCGTCAATTGATTTTAAAGCACTTCGCATTCGCATTTTCTAATAAGCATAATTTCTGCCATCCGAAACAGGAGTTCTCATACTATCAAAATTTATGAAATTCATCCTCAAAATCACAAGGGATCAACACAATAAAAAATGTTTCTAGCTCTGATACCAAATTGTAGGCCCATTTTTCAAATTGTGGTTTAAGGTGATGAAATAATTTTTATTACAAAAAAACTTTTTTAATTTTAATACGCACCAAGTTTGTGAACCAACATTACTTTAAGTCCGATTTTATCTTGTTTAATCCTAAAAATGCTTGTAGGTGATTAAAGCAAGCAAAATAAAGTATGAGTTCACAATGTCAGATGTACAAGGATATCACTAAGGGAAAAAACATCGGACGACCCAAGTTAGTCAACCACTATGATACGATTTTATAAAGGAATACAGACAGACTTATGCAACGACTCGATCTCCACATGCCTTAACTCTCTTCTTCACTTTAACCACTCCTCCACAGTGCCCACACAGAAATACTTCCACGCTACTCGTCCACAATATATGCGTCCACGAGTGCCTCGGTGTCCACCGATGCAGCTTTGGCAATTATCTACGATTCGAACATGGCCTTAACCGTTTTTTCACCGCAAAACTCCAATGAAACAAGTTGTTCAATATATATGAGCAAACCAATGGTGCAAACAAGATCTCTATAGCAAATGTGTTTGAAAACTCATATCTTGAAAACTATAAGGATTGTTTTAGTCTCTAAAAACCTTAGAAAACAAGTGCATAAAAGCAAAAATGTTCTAAAATGTATTTTGGTTCCGCACACCACGAAATTCTGAGATAAACATGCCTTAAATAAAAAAAAAGGTAAGTCGGCAACTCGTTATAATGAGATCACTATGTCATTTGAACGACTTGGCCTTGTCGTTGAACGACTTGCCCATGTCGTTTGAACAACTATGAGATGTCATTTGAACGACTTGGCCTTGTCGTTGAACGACTTGCCCATGTCATTTGAACAACTATGAGATGTCGTTTGAACGACTATGAGATGTCGTTTGAAGTCTCTAAACTTAATGAGAGAATTCATACGACTCTAAACAATACTTATCATAGAATAAGCGAAGATGAAACTTTTTAAAATCATATTTAACATTTTTAAAATCATTTATAAACAAAATATAATCCTTAAAACATTTTTCGAGTCCCATAAACATTACGCGTTCATACTTGAGAGTATCTCAGAATGCAATGTGATATGAAGACATGAAGCGTGAGCCAATAAAACTCGGCATGATATATCTTTGAAGCTTGGTCGCTACGTCTTCAAACAAACACGTCATAGACTTTGTGGGAATCGTGACAAGAATAAAATCTATCAATGACTCAAACAAGTTTTGTTCCGAAAATAATCAATTACATACAAATATACTTAATTAAAAATGTTGTCCTTACAAATTTTTTTTTCTTTTGGTTAGATTTGACTTCATATTGTGTAGGTCCAAGAAATCATCATCTCGGCAAAACGTCCTACACACATGAAACAAAAAGATACTGTGACGCAAACGAGTTTTAAAAGATAAATAAAACTCCCCCTCAATTTTTTCTCCTCCTTTTTATCCGTAATAAACAAAAGAGTAGACACTAATCATATAAAATAAGCATCACATCAAGAAGCAAGATATCATCACAAAATAGTTAATTAACTCATATGTAATGATAATCTCAAAAGGTATAAAAAAAAGAAACCCAGAGAAAATACGCCTCTATTTTTTGAAAAAATTTCAAAATTTTGTAAGTATAAGATATAAAAGAATATATAGGTACAAAAACACATAGTCATAATGTAATAACACTAAAATATCCAAATCGTGTAAGCGGAAGGTAACTGTGTGAACATTTTCCATATACAAATTAACATAAACATTCATTACATAGGTGCACGAAGTCATGAGACACTTGTGAAGAAAGAACAAAAAGTCTACCTTAGGTGTAAAGAATAGTGAACTCATATGAAGTTGATTAAACTTAATCAATATGCCATGAACTTAAATGATTCTCAACGCCAAACTATGTAATGTTTTTCAAGAAAGATCGTTATGCAAATCCATTGATATTCTACTTTATAACTCCCTCAAAATCTCTCATATATAAGAATTCGCTCTCAAGTATTTTGAAACAACAATGGATCTAAACTAAATGGCCTGGCACTTATATTTTTGTGTGCCTCTAATCTTTTTAGGTTATTTTCTTGCAAATGGTGGCTTGTAACACAAAGACTATTTTGATCTTTCATAGCCCCTTTCCATTGCTTAACATATAATAGTACTTTCTCGAAAAAAATGAAATTCGGGCAATGTTTCTTACATGCACAGCTAATCTCTTTTCACATTGGTTCGTTATTAAGAAGAATTGAGATGAGAACATCGCATTCGACAAATGACAAGTAATTACAATGTACGTAAAGCTCGTGCACGTGTGCAATAAAGGTGACTAGGAGTCTAGCATGTCAAAATTAATCATTAATGATCAACGTAATGATATTCAAACATTATTAAGCACACTATTGAAACAAAGTCATTACTCAAAACACTATGAAAAAGTTACGTGAATGGATGGAATGAAGGGGTGATGTGAATATCTTAAACGTTCATTCATATAAGGTGAAAATAGAAAATGTTGAGAGTGCGCCAACAATTCAGTGGTTAACTTGTTTAATAAAGTTCAATTTTTAAACCCAAAAATTACCAACACACATAATTAATTGTGACAGACTAATAATATAAATGCAAGCATGCACAGTCAATCACAATATGAGAAAAAATCCCCCAAATGGGCTAAACCATTTATTTCACTATAATATGTAACAACTTACAATCACAGTAAAATAAAATTTTGAAGTACGAATACCCGCAGGCGTCGGTTCGTCGGCGGCGGCGTATGTCAGCAAGTGGCCCCGCAAGAACTCTAATTTCAGCAGTGTATAAAGACCCTTATTCTCCACAAGATTACTCCAAGATGAGTAGAACAATTGTATCCAGGGTATAAATATTCACACAAATGTTTGGGAATGATTTGTGAATAAAAAAGGCATTAAACCTTGAAAAAACAAAGTATGTTTCTGTCCAGAATAATTATAGAAACGTCAGTGCCAAAAGACTTGAAAAACGTGTAGAATGATCACTGCTTTAAATACATAAATCGAGGTGATGCGTAGCTTGAACGAAGTGCAAGTGTTGCTCAAACGTAAATCCACGTCTCTTGAACGACTTTGCACGAGATGGCTATGTTACGCGAACGACCAGCCAATCTCGCTCGAACGACATCAGTGAGATTTTTTCCCTTCGCCTCTACACTTAGAAAAATCTCTTCTGTCGAAGTAAAAACGTTCCAGACCTTTAAAAAATATTCTTAAACATTTCCCAAAAATTTATGTAAATAATAAACACTCCAAATAAATTATTTTACCATAATCGTGAGTGGAGTAGTGGAAACAGTTGAAGAGTACATTACATGTTGCATGAAGCACGTATGAAGATGATGGATGCGTGGATTCAGATCAAGGCTATCATGGATGATCGTGTTGACGTGCCGAATGTAATGGTATCACACATACAAACTGTGATCTAGGACAAACAGAAAATTCCTAGAGTCTAACTTAGACATTTATAAAATCATGTCCTTACAAATTCAAAAATCTTTTTTTCTATTTTCAAAATTTTAATCAAAATAAAATCTTTTTCATTTTCTCAGAAAAACCAAAAATCTTTTTGAATTTTTTAAAAATAAAAACAAAACACTTTTTGGAATTTTCTCAAAATATTAAAAAGAAAAACGGATAAATACAATGATAATACAATCTATTAATAGGAATATGGGATATGAACATGCTAAATATCCTAAACTAGAGAAAGTACCCGATCTCAATCAGCGGTGTAAATACCCAAATATTTTCTAAGATCCTCACATCTGAGTGCATCTAAAGGTTTCATGAAAATATTGACTAATTGATATTCGGTGCTCACAAAGCTTAAGGACACGACCTTCTACTCAACGAGATCGCGAATAAAATGCTCACGTATCTTAATGTGCTATGTGAGCAAATATTGGATCGGATTACGAGATATATAGATCCACTTGTATTATTTGAAGAATTAGTCATCGTGCCTTGTGAAATTCAAAATCTTCCAATAATTTCTTCATCCATAAGAGTTGTGTGAAACAATTCCCGGCGGCAATATACTCAGCCTACGTTGTGGACAAAGATATGGAGTTTTGCTTCTTACTCGACCAAGAGACAAGAGCACTCCTAAAGTAAAAACACCCACCCTGGGTGCTCCTATAACCATTAACATCCCCGGCCCAATCGACATCTGAATAGGGGACAAATGGTCATTGGTATCAAAGGAATACCAAATACCATAGGAAAGAGTGCCACTCACATATTTGATGATACATTTAAGTGAGAGTAAGTGAGATGCTTTTCGGGACGCCTAGTATCGCGCACAGACTCCAACGCTACAAGCCATATTAGGACGACTAGCGGTCAAGTAGAGATGACTACATATCATATTCCGATAAAGGGTTTGCTCTACATCCTTGCCAAAAGTATCTTTGCTAAGCTTATTCAATGTACTAATAGGGGTGCTTGAGTGCTTAGCGGAGTCCAAACCGAACTTCTTCACTAGGTCCTTTACATAATTGGATTGAGATGTGAATATCACATCCTCAAGCTGATGAACCTAGAGACCTAGGAACAACATAAGCCCATAATCCATGATCATATAAAACTCTTTCTCCATCTTTTCCTCAAAAGTGTTAGCATGATGGGAGAACGTGGATCTAGATACTATGCCGTTCACATAGACTTGGGCAACCAACATATCACCACTCTTTATCCTCATGAATAACGTCGTATCCACTCCTCCTATATTGAAGCCACAAGCTAAGAGATAGGAAGTGAGCCTCTCGTATCAAGCACGAGGTGCTTATTTCAAACCATACAAGACTTTCTTAAGATAATAGACGTATCCTGGGTGCTTTGGGTCTGTAAACCCATTTGCTTATTCCACAAAACTTCCTCCTATAGAATGGCATTCATAAAGGCACTCTTAACATCCATATGATATAATTTGAAGCATAGATGACATGCTATGGCGAGTAGTAAGTGGATGGAATCAAGCTTAGCAATATGAATGAATGTCTCGTCAAAGTCTACACCCTCAATATGTGTGTAGCCTTAAGCGACCAACCTAACCTTATTGCGAACTATAGTACCATTCTCATCCAACTTATTCTTGTAAATCCACTTGGTTCCTATCACATGAGTCATGCTAGATCGGGGGACTAACTCCCAAACATCATTCTTACGAAACTAAAGAAACTCATCTTGTATAGCGGATATTCAGTGCTCGTCCTTGAGTGCTTCTTTCACATTCTTGGTCTCTACTAAGGAGGTGTAACATAGATAGCTAACCACATTCTCGAGTTGATCATGAGTCTTGAGACCTAGTGTAGGATCACCAAGTATAGCGAAAGGGTCGTGACTCTTTCGAACCCAAGAGGGTGGATCTTTTAAATCAGAAGTGGGTTCTACCTAGGTAGTACGAAGAAGGATGGGATTGTCACCAGGGGGTGCATCATCCTCACACCGGGGGATAGGAGCAATAAATTTTGGCGGCTCATCATCTTTAATCGTGATGTTTATCCATAACCTTAAATCTTGTAACTTAAAAAATATCCCCTTGTTGCTTCGAGAGTCGAACTTTTCTAAGTTCTCTATATCTATAAAGATGTAGTAAGTACTCCTAAAGATACGAAATATAATAGGTTAAGCGTTTTCCCTGTCCACGACTCATAAGGCCTGTGTAGCGTATGCGAACGAAGATATACACATGTGGTACTCACTGCCTTTGCCCAAAAATGTATAGGCACATTTTTACTAGGAAGCATAGATCTAACCATTTCTTGTATCGTCTGGTTCTTCCTCCCGACAAGCCCATTTTGTTGTGGAGTACGGACGACCAAGAAATCATGTTTGATTCCTACTCCATCACTATAGCTATCCACCTTGACTTTTTTAAATTTAGTGTCAATATCACTACACATTCGATTAATAGTGACACGATGTTGGTTTTATAGGACATAACAATTGGTTATGAACTCAACCGCATCGAACATTTCACTAAGAAATCCCATAATATAGTATCTATAAGAGGTGGGTTCTTGAAATACGATTAGTATTAAGCGAGGCACCCTTTATCAAGATCATGATTAATGCCAAAGAATAACAAGAAATGACAATAAATGCAAGCCAAAGATAAACAATATTCAATACTCAAGCTTGTATTAAATGAAGTCTTTTTACAACATAAATGCTCTGAAAGTTTAATAAATGGAAGAGACCCGTAAGCAATTTGGTCAGAGGGAGAAGGAACAAGCACCCTAAAACCATAATGTCAAGGCAGTAACCTCCCAGTAAAATTAATGCTTAAGAATGATATTAATGGAGACAAAGGGAATAATCACACAATAATGATCTCATAACAAAGACTATTATCTCGAGAAATCACAACAGCAACTCTAGGTTGTCGTCCTTGTAAACTATGCTGCTGGGGTATTTATATGGGAGCAAGGTCACTCGAGCAACCTTACTGGCACTAAATGGACTGGCCAAAATTAATGCAAAGATACGATGTTATTAATGCTGAAGATAGTTCATTAAATGCACGAGATATGGTATTTTGGCGAGAAAACTGCTTAGCCTATCAGAGATATGGTGGCATTAATTAGGATGGGATGTGGCAATCCAAAGGTCCATCCTAAGATGGATGGATAGTAGAGTATCATTAAATAATCTTACCATCCTAGGAATAAACTCACTTGAGTGCTATTTCCTTGAGCTCCTAAATATCAGATGTCATGATGCCATAAATTTAGTGAACAGTGGTCTTAAAGGACGTGTTGTCACTTCAATAAAAAATGTGGTTCATGGAATGAAGGTTACTCCGTTAATAGTTGCTCGAGAAACCTATGAACTATATGTAAGGAATCAAAGGCAATCTTTGGATATCTGTTTGGTGTGAGGTCCCTTGAGGAGGTTCCCCGAGATATGGTAACTCGAACATATATTCAACTATACTTTGTACAAACCAAGGTTTTACCTAAGTGTTCTAGAGGGGTTAGGTATTGCTTTTCCAACACTGCCTTGCTCCCAATCCTCCAAACCAAATCCTTTGGAGGTTCCCAAAATGAGGTTATTCGATAGAGCATGTGAGCTCTCCCATACCCTGCCATACATGGTCCCTCAAGGGTACCGATCAACCTCATAAACATTACAAAGTAAAACTAACTTTTATAAGGAAAATTAAGTACAAAAATCAAGTACAAGTACATCATAATTCTTGTTACAAATATATTACCCTTCGAATGGGCTTGATCTCTATAGAAGATCCTTCAAGCATCTTCAGTCTTTACTCCATCGCTAATCCATCATTTGGTACAAGATCATCCTTGCTAATCAATCTTGGACTTGGATCTCCCCCTACGTTTTCCCTTTCGTAGAGATATTTATTTACCATGTGAAGAAATATTTGTACGAAATATTATTATAAATCTTCGAATCACTTTTCCCTTCAAGCTAGCTTATTTCCAAGCAAACACTGAGCTCACATATGTGTCTATCTTAGGAGCAACGCGTTGTACTTGTGTGCGGAGGAAATTATTCAACTCATTGGGGAAGAATGAATGTTTTTTTATAAATTCCCTCCAAAAGGATTTGTTTCCCTAAGGAGGAGGATTTTTGGCATTTGAATTTCCAATGTTAATTATTACAGTTAGTGTCGCTACGTATTAATTCCAGCTGACATTCATCTCCCCACTTTACATGTGGTAAGTTGGGGTCTGCTCATGTGTCCAAGATGGAGCACCTCATGCGTCTCCAGTTTACTATGATCATTAAAAACATTTAGATTTGTGTCGTCATACATGTGTGTAAGCCATGGGAGGGACTTCATATGTTACCACCTCAGATCTACATATGACGCCCTTTGGACATGCACAACAACTCGTGTGTGCGTTATTGACACCACCGCTTCCTATCAACAACCATTTAACACTTAGCCTTAGTGTTTTTAACCCTTGAGGTTTTCTACAACTTTGCTTTTAGAGAGAGAAAGAGAAAAGATCGTTCTTCTATCTTTTTACAAAAACATCACCCTTCACTTATTTTTCGATTCTTTCCTGTACATCCATAGCTCTTATCGTTAAAAAGACTCCTTCTATCATGAACATATCCCCACGCACTTACGCCTGCCAAAATCAATGGGCCCCTTATAGTCGGGCACCATACTTTGGTGAGTCTGACCATTTTTCGCCAATTACTAATCAATTTCCTATTACCATTACTTCCAAGGAGGAGGTGAATCTGCTAATCGATGAAAATGATATGGCTAAAGGTTTTGCCTACATACCTATAGGTACAATAACCTGCTTTAATATTGAGAGGGGGGATTTACCCTACTCAAACATTGAGTTTGAATCCATTGTAGGCTCTTTTGAGGGATTTGGACCCTAGACAGAATACATCCATGGTAAATACGCCTCCAAGTTGGTTGTGGTAGGTCTATCATCCACCAATTGGTTTGGCGACATCACTCTTGCCAAAAATAACAACACACTGTGCACTTTGGTTTCCCGGTGGAGCCACCAGACTCACATTTTTGTGGTTGGTTGGGGAGAGTTTACTAATACTTTGAAAGATGTGTGCAAGCTTATAGGATTGGAGGTTGCTAGCTTTAAAACTTTCTTTTAAGAAGCTATGACTGGTGCTAAATCAGTCGCTCGAGCAGGGTTGGAGGCTATTATCAAGAAGTGAATGACTTCCTCTAACAAGTGCACATTTTTTAAAGTTATTCGTCATTTTTTTTACATAGAGGAAAAACCAAGACTACCCGAGGTTACTATAAATTCCCTATTAGGGGCAGATGCAGACGTTTATGATAATGGGTTAAGTAGTGGTTAATCTTATGACTCTTTTTTCTTGAGCCATCAGGCTGCTCTTCAGGAGAAGGACCACGAAGATAATGTTAGTGTAGGGAGCAAGAATCCACTCACTGAAGGGACAACTTAAATGCTAAATTTTTTTAGTTTTAGACATTTTATGATTTCATCCTCTCATTCTCTATTTGGTTTGTTAATTGATTCTTTCCTTGCTTTTTTAATTATTGCAGGCCCTTTCTCCTGAGATCGTTCCTGAGAATCCTATCGACCCATTATACTTGTACCCACTCCTTCTACAGTAAACGATCAAGTCCTGGTCCACCTATTTGGGCCTTTTATCCTTGGAAGGGAGGAAGCTAAAGACACTACTATTGAGGATGGAGTGCCCTTAGAAGCAGCCCCGGAATAAGCAACTTTGAGTGCTTTTGTGGAGAATGAGGCACCTTTAGAAGGTACTTGGGAGCAAAATGATCTTATTGCTATTGTTGGAGGACAAAGGCCTGTGGAAGTTGCTCCAGATCAAGTTGTTGAGAAACTCAATAAGTTGGTACAGGAGGTGGTTCCTCCTGTTATTGAAGAAGAGGTATAACTGTTCTTACTGTTTCCTTCCTCGTGTTATGTATTATATTTTTTTGATAGTTAGAGCAACTTTCAGCCTGTTGGAATAAATCTGTCCAGTAGACTTTGTGAAACATGCCTAGAAAGCTAAGACTTTAATCTCTCATAAAATAGGGTCATACCTAGAAATGTAGGACTTTAATCTCCCTTAAAAAGGGTCATGCCTAGTAATATAGGACTTTAGTATCCCTTAAAAAGGGCCATGCCTAGTAATATAGGACTTTAATCTCCCTTAAAAATGGTTATGCCTAGTAATATAGGACTTTAATCTCCCTTAAAAAGGGTCAGCCTAGTAATATAAGACTTTGATTTCCCTTAAAAATGGCCATGCCTAGTAATATAAGACTTTAATCTCCATTTAAAATGGGTCATTTTGAATAGCCATCAGGCCCATAACTTTGACTTGTGTATGCCTTCTTTATTTCAGGTGGAAGTCGAGCAACCAACACGCGTCGATGAACCAGCTCAGTTAGTGAAGCAGGAGGTTGCTCACAAAGAAACAATTATTTAATTACAGTCGTTGGGGATACGGTGGGCTTAGGTGTGTTTTCGGTTGTGAGATAAATAGTTAGGGAACTCTCTCGAGCAGTTGTGCCCCCGCTTCAAGAGGGTGATAGTGCATCAAACACAAAACTTCCATCAGTAAGTGACAGTACCTTTAGTGTGCACCCTCCTGAGGATGTTCCCACTGTCTTTATGAGGAATATACTTCGTGATTTTCCTCATATTCTCACTATCCTTCATATAGAGTTGCTCGAAAAGCTATTGGATAATTGCCCCTCAACCTTTACTACTCGTTGCATGCAAGCGCTACCTATGATGATGGCCTGCAGACTTCTTGGGCTATCCACTGTTCTGAGCGAGGTTCTTAACACTCCTTTGTAATATCTTAGCATTTCAAAGATTAAAGAGTTGATGGTTAAAATTAACCTGCTCTTGAGTGACTGATTATCTTTGTCTTGGCTAATTGAACTTCTAAGGGCTTTTAAGAAAGTTGATTTGATTGTGTTCTATATGCGCCTACGGACTTCAAACCACTCATAGGCTGCTATTTATGAGGAGATTGCAAGTATAAGTCCAGAAATTATCAAGGCGGGAGAACAAGTGTTAGCATCTCAGGAAGCCTTGGCCAAAGTGGAGGTAGAGTTAGATGGTCTTTAACAGAGGAGAGAGCAGCATAAGAAGTACATGGATGATTTAGCAAGTTAATAAAACTATTTAGAAGCCATGCTGCCCCAACATCACCATCGGCTACTTGACTCCTCAAACTTCAGGTTTATTATTGATGACCCAAGTGATTATTGAAATCTTATCATTTTTTTATTGATCATATGTAAGACTGTAACCTTCCTTAATCAACTTTGCTTATATTTGGTCTTCTTACCCTTTTGAATTGAATGGGAATAGTTTATAGACTTTCATATATGTTATTACATTTGTGCTTCAAGAAAAAAAAACTTTGGCTATTTTATTAAACAATATCTTTATATTATATCATGATTGAAACACTTTTATAAGTTGTAAGAATATCATATCATGCAACTTTGTAAGATATGCACATAAAGGGAGTACAATGAAGAACAACTAAGTAGAGTTAATTGAAGATAAACTAACAAGTGTTTCTAAACATGATAAATTTTGAGCCACTTGTTATTCAACTTGAAAACAACATCGTCTTCAACCTTCTAGACCTCACAATAAACTAATTCATGTATTTTTTAAACAATGTACGGTCCTTCCTAATTTGCCTCAAACTTGGGTAGTGAGAGACCTTGAATGTGCCTGTACAAGCATCCAGAACTAAGTCTCATTCCTGAAACTTTTTTGGCTTTACTAGTTGGTCAAAGGATCTGGACAACTATTTTTTATATATATCGAAATCCCTCTTTGCATTGTGTTTGTTCTCCTCAAGTGCTTCAATTATACATGCCTGTTGTGGGGAAGCATTGAGCTTTGGAAGTTATACCGAGCAGAAGGTACCTCGTGTAATATTATTTCACATTTATTCCTATTCATTTTGAATTTATTTATGAAGGTAGTTATTTTTTCATCTGGTTTTAGGCTTAGTGTTGCCAAGTTAGCCATACTTCTTATTCAGTTTGGAAGAATTATGCATGAAACATATCTTCCTTTTGCTGCCAAGTATGGATAGTGGTAGGTGGTAGGCTTATGAACCAAGAAAAAGCTACATCAGTAAGGTTATTAGAGAATAAATGTAGTTTAAGGTATTTATTAGTCATTACATCAGCACATTGACTAGTGAACCTTTTTGTGTGTTCCACTGTGAATTGACTCAAATCTCAAGTGAAAAGAGAAAATTATAGGAACTTACAACCCTTTGAAAGTTAGATTGTACCCGCCCACTCAGAGTACGACTTCATATAAACTGGAGTCTACACCTCCTGAGCCATTGGTCCACAAATCTCGTGTATGAGATACATAATTTAATTTCCCCCAACTCCCCCACATAACTGCCTATTTTGTGGGGAAATTGTTTGGTTCACCACGAGTGTTGGTTGTACTATTGGAGGTGTAATTTGTGGAGGAATATTTTGTTGTATTTGTAAAGGCAGAGATGCCTGAAAACTTAGGTGTTTGCCTTATATAGATCCTCACTACCAAATCTTTTATTGGTTCCCAATATTTTTAAACACGTGATTATTATGACTCCCCGTTTTCAGATGTCAATTGCGAAAATCCTTTCTATACTTTGATTTCATTTAAGAAAATCCTCTTTTAGAATAAAGACTTGATTTTACATTTATGTCGTAAAAATTCATTTAATTTAATTAATCAAATAATGTCTAACTTATGAAATTCATAAGAACACCTGGAATAAAAGAGTTTTAAAGTTTCAATGGAATAAATAACATTTATGGTAAAATTCATACCATCTTGTATTATTACAATTCAAATTTAAAATACTTGCATTAAGGCTCGAATGGTATAAACCATAGTTTAAAGTTAAATTACACATTTAAAACAAATAGTAAACAGAGCTCTATTGGCACATAAATCCTTTTTTGCCTCTCATAATTTCCTTGCCTTTATTTTTTCCTAGAGTACTTGGGGGGTAAAAAATGGTGGGGTATGAGCGTGCGCCCAGTAGGAGAAATACTAACAAAGTATTACGTAAAAAAATCTCTCTCTCTATATATATATATATATATATGTATATATATATATATATGTGTGTGTGTGTGTGTGTGTGTGTGTGTGTGTGTGTGTGTGTGTGTGTGTGTGTGTAGTGCATTATATGAGTTATGAAATCATCCTTCATTTTATTAAATGTTCTTATGAAAGATGTATCCTAACCATGCAATGTGCATTATAACCATGCGACCCGGGCAATGAGCCCACTCACGCTTGATAATTCTTTTAATACTACACGTATCCCTTTAATTTAACCATTAACGTGCTTTCATATTTTTCAAGTTGTTTCATAAACTTGATTTTACATTAACGAGCATCGTACTCAAAATCATCTTTTCACTTGATTAATCGAGGCACTAATCCCATTTGTATTTACGCACCGATTGTCACAAATGCTTCACTTTGCTAACTGGTCTATTGTTTGGGGTCTAAGCATTAAGTTGCACCATGGGGCTTCGAGCCCTTCTTAAATTTTTCAGTTACCTCTGAATGCCTTTTATTTGTTACGTTATTGTAATCGTTTTCCTTTATTTCTTTCTTACCCACCTTTAAGATTTTTTTTATTTGTTTCCCTTTTTCTGGACGATGAGGCCAAATACTCGGGATGAGACAAGTCCCAACATACTTTATTTTCAAGTTTCACACTTATAAAAGGTTCGTTTTCATTTTATCTTAGACTCGGTATTTCATATCTTGAAAATAACTTTAATTATCATTTCTTATGAAACTTAACCTTTGAGTTAAAATACTTATTTATACACTTTATTTTGCTTTTCCACTATCCACATACACCAGTAAACTTGCATTTTATTTATTTTGTCAAAAATACTACTTTTCAAATTATGAGTTTTCTTCATATACTTTAAAGTCTAACTTAACTCGAGTCTTCTTAGTTTAGTAAAACCATTATTAAGTCCATTTTTCACATAATATGATCATGATACTTTTGTGCTTAAATATTTATTTTGTCATTTCAAGCTTTAACTTTCAAAATATTAAGATTGCATTTTCTACGTTATTTCTCATCGTTTTACCTTGTCCTTTTATTCCTTTAAAACCAACATTCCAAGACAATACTCATTTTTATAAATATTACTACTTATTCATATTTCACATTTGAACATCCATACTTTTATTACTCTTATACTTAGCACCTATATGCTTTATTTTCTTCAAGTTTCTTAAACTTCGTTCACATAAATTGTATCATTTTACGTGATTAGTATTCTGAAATATTCATGTTTATCATTTCATTTTCAAAAGATCATTTTAACACATTTTCAACATACTTAACTCATTTATCCTAACTACATGAGTTTATGTTAATGAGAGTAAGGTTTTATGCTAATAAAATCCAACAAATGCATCCTATTATTTCTTCATAAGTTCAATATAACATTTTATGATGAAATCACAAAGCTTAACATGATTAATGAAAGAAATAATTTTCTTAAACATTCTGAAATTTATCTTTATTTCAAACTTTAACTTCCATTTATTTTTATCACATATTCTTAAACATATATTCATATGTAATGATAATAAGAATAAATAGTTATGTAAATGATATACATATAACTAGAATGATTTGATTTCAAACTTGAAAATAGTGTAGAACCCCTACCTCTTGAAGATATTAATTCCTTTTATGCAGATGTTGAAAAAAACCCAATAAATTCCTAGCTCCTTAATAAGCTTTATTCTCCAAAATCACGCATTCAATACCTTCTTTAACCCTTGATAATAGAAGGGTGAAATGGTGATCTTGCAAGATTCATGTATAGATATAATTATGAGGGTCTAAGGATACTGAGATGAATGAGGAAGAAGACTCAAAGTCTTGCTTTTGGGACTGATTCGCGCTCAGAAGAATTTAGGTGATGAATTGGTAATGTATTTCCTTCGTCTCTCTTATAATTATCCCAAGACATAAACTAATGGTTCCTCATCCCTTAATAATATTACCATTTGGTCTAATGGAATAGGAAAGCCTGATAACATGGGGTAAAAACGTGGGGTTAGGCTCCTATTATCTCCCCAATCACTTCAAAAGTTTTATGTCTCCAAAGAGAACATTCTTATGGGTTTGAATCGATTCAGCCCTAGCCCCAATTGATTCTCCCATGACGGGTATGGATTTTTTTTAAATTCTTATTTGTCTAAATGATATTATAACATAAATATAAGTATAATTTATTCTGTGTAATTTCCTTAATTTTATCGGTAGGATTCATTTTTGAATTTTTCTCCTTAATCATAACTTCAATTAAAAATAACCTATTTAGTTAAATTCCATTAATTTCTCATAATTCCAAGTCCAGATAATTTGCGAATCACGCGAGTTCAAAAATATAATGCTACTTCATTAATCCAACAAAAATTTGGGCATTACAATTATTGATTACCCCACAGTTCAAAGTTCCTAGGAATCCTAAATTGGTTTCATTGTAGTATGGCATATTTCTTCCAATTTCTGGGACATACATTATCCACTGGTTGTTATAACCCATTTTACAAATCATCTGGCGGGTTGTTCACGCCTAAACCAGTGGTGTTTAGGTAGTTTCCCATCCTAGGTTTTCTCCAAAGTTGGTTTCACTAGTGTTCGGCCTATAATACATATGATAGTGAGGATTGGGTTGAGTTTTTGCATTTATGGTGCGTATGTTTGACGATTGGACACTGCAACATTAGGGGTAGACAACCCATTAGTTACGGTCGTGATCATCGTGCTAAAATTTTGCATTATGTTCCCAAGATGATCAAGCACCAGATTCAATTGGTGTATTAATTGATATTGGGTATTTGAGGATACACCAACAATAGGTGTTGCATTGAGATTTTTTATCATTAGAGTCATAGTTATATTTAAATCTTAGATTTGAGCAATTAGTCTCAACTCTTGGGTAGTTTCAAATATTATTTTCTCTGTAGTGGTGATGTGTTGGCTGGTTGAACCAATTTTACTAGTATTTTCAATACCATCATCGCTCCTTTTTGTTCTAGCCATGGTAAAAATTTATTTAGCACTCGTGTCCCAAGGAGCGCGTCAAAAATATTTTTTTTTTCTGGCTTACTTATTGTGTTTTAGTTGTGTACGAGCGCGTCAATCAAGATTGTGATCTTTCTAACCAATTAATTATCTTAGCCTTGCAATAATTAAGCGATTGTATACCGTTCGATGCTTCAATTAAGAAAAATTATGTTGTAATACACCTGTAGTTTTTTATATATTTAATTGAACATTTAAATTATGCGGGTGACACATAATTTAATTAGATCAAGAAATAATGAAATATTAATTTTAAGTAAAATAAATTAATATTTATGTGACACTAGTGTGATACAGTAAATAAAGTTGGATGTTAAATAATATTATGTCGTAAGTGAGTAAACGCGACAAAATTTAATAATATCTCAACTGGGACATGCTTGGATAAATTATAGTAGGTTGAGATGGTAAATATTGCTAAGTGACTAGGGTGATGATTTCGAGTGCACGGTTGATCCGAAATGGGTCAACATAGTCAAAATTAAGTACCCGGAGGTTGTGTTTGGGTCTCGGGAGCTTTTTAGATTAATCATAACTAGTTTAAGTGACTTTTGGACTTCTTAGTGGTATATGTAAAGTCAAAAATGGAATTAGGCTTATATTATGAAGGATTTGGAATGAAGGAAAGGTCATTTTCACAAATCTAAAGGTTTAGAATAGTCATACAAAGAGTTTGAGAGAAAGTGAAGAGAATTGAGAAGAAAAATTCAAGAGACTAAGTGAGAGATTGAGGAACAACTCAAAAATACTCTAGAATTGAAGGATTGGAGCCTGGAGGATTATCAACATCTTCATCAAATTCAGACCCAACAGACCTTAAGACAACTAATTAACTTGATATTAATTTTGTATATTCAACTTTACTCATATCATAGTTGGGAAATGATATTTTAGAATATTTTCACATAAAAATGATGGGATTTTGAAAAATAATTTATAATTTGGAAACATTTATAATTGAAAAATGTTATGAATTATTGATTTTTGGAGAATTAACATTTAATGAGAATTCTGAATTTCCAAAAGTTGATGTTGATAGGAAGAATTGAGAAAAATGATTTAGTAAGATAATGTGAGAATTTTATGTTCATTGGAGATTAAGCATAAATTTCATATAATTCTCATGTGTAGTTGAATTATATATAAAATTGGAAGTTTTATACTTGGGATTTTGATATATTGGTCGTGATATGAATTTGGATTCGGAGAAAAATCAGTTTTGGAGAGTTTAGGTCTTCTTTTTTAGTGCTTTCAAAAGATATTTGAGGAAAAAAAATTCAAAATTAATACCCGACTCAATTTTTCGTGTAAAATTCGAGTCTAAAGTCGAATTGGTGATTCGAATAATTTTTAGATCCGACTTTCTACATTTTTTTAAAACAAGTCTAAATTTGGGATTTTTCGGGATGAAATTTAGAGTATTTGAGGTGAATTATACTCAAGGATTTATTAATAAATTGTGATAAAAATTCGGGAATTAGGATATGGGTTGAGTGATGTAGTTGAATGTCTAAAAATTGTATTTTGGATATAAATTAATTAATTAAATGAATAATTAATTAATTGAGTATATAATAGAGCATTGGGCGATAATGCATTTTGTGCCAATTGTGATAGGCATAATTGAATAAATTATTATGGAACATATACATGAATAAAAATTATTTGTATATATATTGGTGTGAAAAAAATATAATTACATGAATATTATGACATGCCCCTATAAGGACTATCATATGAGGTTGCGCAAGTGAGTGATATTTTCTAGCTACGAATATGGGGTCAGTATTATTCACATGTCATAATAGTCACGCACGTGCCTGCTAAGGTTGAATTCGAGGTGAGGTAATTATGGGTATGATTATTGCTCACTGATAGGGAAACTTATGACTGCCTCCAACGTCATTGTTTGTTTTCTATCGTAGTTTAGTGTGAGATCCCGACGCGATAGCCAGGACGATGCAAGTTTTCCCTGGATTATGATAGCATTAGAGACCCGCTTCCGAGGAAGTTATTATTGCTATTACGGATGGTGGTTATTGATATATAGTGAGTGATATATATATATATATACAGAAAAATATATATGGGCATATGGAATTAAAATGTGAAAACCAATAACTAGTGAAATTTATTGAAAACGGTACAATAGATTATAATTGAGAATTATAATGATTAGCGAATGTAAAAGCTAAATAAATAAATTACGCAGGGTGGGATAGCGCATAAAATTTAAGGATACTTGAGAATTAGTTAGGCGGGTAGCATAACTAGGTTATTAAAATGCTTATGTTAGGTGCGCACTTTATATGAGAGGTGAGTAGTGTCTCGTGAGAGAGTGCGGTACCAATTTAAATATGAGTAAATGGATATACATTTATTTATGCATTTTAATTACTTGAAAAATATTTTCAAAAGGATTTGGGCTCTGACCCGTATCAAATTTATTTTCAAAACCTTTTAGGTGTCCAGCCACGGGGACGCCAACGTGATTATTCTTCCAGGTACTGGAGCTGCGACAGCTTTGATATGTTGTAGAGTTTTGTTTAGCCATTTCTCTTCTCATATTCTAGACATTATCATTTTCCATATTCGGTCATATTGCCCATGTCAGACAAATTTATTTTATTTTTATTTCATTATTGGTATTTATAGTATGAATGTTATACCGATGGTTTATTCGGTTAAGTTGCATGTAATGGATTTCTGTTTCAGACTTAATGTGTGAATGCGGACTTTTGTTATTATCTAAATAAATTATAGTTTGATTATAGTGTTGGTGTGTCACGTTAATAAAGATTAAAATTGACACATGACTTAATTTTATAATAGGTGGTTGGTAATTAATTGGTTTCCACAGTGATGCTAAGAATGAACCTATGAGATTCCTGTTTTATTTTAGTAGAGGGCTCACCACCCATTATTTTAATAAGCGGAGTGTCACATATGGTATCATAGCATCAAGTTCTAGAGTTCTTAGGATATGTGCGGACTTATTATCTTTTTTACCGTGGCATTCTTTGATGTAGATCCCTATACTTAGGACTATTAATTCATAATGCGATCTACATTCTCCTGTTATTATGTATAATGGAAGCTAATCTTATACGAGTTCGGTTGAGTTTCAAAAGTCAAATAGGAGAAGGAAGACCAACTAAGGCCGTTAGGAGGACGACAAGAGGAGAGGCTCATACCAAGCCACTGACTATTCTGGAAATGGTGACCACAGTAGAAGTCACCACTATTATTGCTCGGGCGAATAATGTTATGATGACCGCTAGAGCATAATAGTTTCCACAAGTACTGCCACAGCAAACGGTGGTGCCAATTTAGACTCACCTAGTGCAGTCGGTATGGTAGAAAGTCGAAGAGCTTTTGAGAAGGGCCATACGCAAGGGTTCGAGAAAAGTGCGGACGTGTTTTTACTAGACAGTGGAAGGAGAATATCCCAAGGCATTTTCCATATGCACTACACCATAATGGCTATTTTGCAACTAATAGATTATTTAATTTATAAGTGTTTATAACACTTACAAATTTTACGAGGGTTTTGAACACTTACAAAATTTGTAAGTGTTAAAGACCGTTGTAAAATTTATAATAGTTACTTACAAAGTAAGTGGAAAAATGTAAAAGGTTTACATAGTAAAAAAAATTGTCAAAATTTGCACGTCGTTCCAATCATACCTCCTCGTCCCTCCAAAACCTTTTGGTCCCTCTAAAATCTAAAAGTGTTCCCTCCAAGCGTTCCAATAATCATACCTCCGTGCGAAATCAACTTGGTATTTTCAGTGCGAAATCAATATCGATTCTCAATCGATTTGCATATCTTTTGGGCTAAATCGATTTATAAACTCCCCTCAGGTAAACTTTAGATAACTTTACAGTGCGAAATCAATTTATCGATTTGATCTTTTCGATTTTACAGTGCGAAATCGTAATATATTTTCGCTTTGGTCTTTTTTATTACAGTGCGAAATCGAAAAGGGTTTTATTCACACTCATTCATTATGTTTTATTCACACTTTTCGATTTGGTCTTTATGATCACCTTATTTGTGTTTTCAATTAGGGTCAATATCTATTGTATTACAGTGCAAAATCGAAAAGGGTTTTATTCAAGATCACCCTATTTGTGTTTTTTAAACTTGTTTTAGCCTTCTTACATAGTATAGCATCAGGTTTAAAGGGTCATTAGTTACTCAGTTATTAAAGTAGTAGTTGGAAGAGATGTATTAACTACTCACATCATTAGAATATTTGAAAAGATGATGGAATTTAATATACTAATATGTCTGGATGATTATGAAAATAAATAAAAATAAGTTAATTAAATTGATTGTTCATAATAAAAATAGATGCATGTTATTGTAATCTTTATTTACATATTTGCTACAAAAAATATTAATTCCGAATAAAAGGGATCAGTGGCTTCGATTTTTTTATGACTTTTTATTTTTATAAATTATTTTTGGTAGATAGGGTGATGAGAATAGTCTAGTTATATGGGTTGTAAAATGTGTACATGATAGTTCAATTTGTCAAAAAATTGTCAATTCTTGGTCCAATTTTATTTGTTGGCATGTTGGAATGATGAAATGGAAAGCAACATATTTTTTGGTGAAGAAATTATGTGTAGATGGACCATTTTTGTATTTGTGTAAGAAATTATGGGTAGATTAATCGATGTCGATTTTTGTTCGACATCGATTATTCGAACCTTCCCTTGTGCGGTCTTTTTTTTTTATTTTTTTCAAAATCTGACTTTTCGATCTTTGTTTTTATTTTCTCAAAATTTGACTCGTGATGTATATTGTAAGTGTGAATCTCAAGAACAAAAATGAAAGTTAAGGTTCGGATTCAAAAATAGAAGGTATGGGTTTCAATCATGGTGTTTACTTTCTGTTTACATTATGGGTTAGGGTTTCGATCGGATGAAAATAGATTAATAGTGACACTATATTTGGGAAAAATATACTATTATATATATATATATATATATATATATATATATATATATATATATATATATATATATATATATATATATATGTATATATATTAGGATTGGGTTTATTTGTATTTTGAGATTAATTTTTGTGTTACTTGTTTGAATCTGAACTAAGAATTGTCTGTGTGGATGATATTTGGGTTTTTGATAGATCATTTTTATGTATGTATCAAATGTTAATGGGTTAATTGCCAATAATTGGTTAATTTGTTTGTTTATTTTTGTTTAGGGATGTGGGGTGAGGGTAGGCAATGGATTTATCTTAGGTGGAATGGGTTGAGATTGCTGAATATTCTTACCCCTCTTTTTTTAGATCGAAATCAAAATCGTAAATCTCAAATTGCTACTACAGACCCATCTGAACATAAACATATATCCTCTCTCTCTCTCTCTCTATATATATATATATATACACACACACACAAATGTTGGAATTGCAGATACATGTCTGTGATTGTGTTAATATAAAAGGTTTTAATAAAAAATTAAGTGTGTGATTGTGTATTGAAATTGATATAGTTATAGATACATGTGTGTATCTATAGGTGTTGAATGTTAAAAAAAATAATAAAAAATGTTGAGTTGGGGTTTGACATGTTTGGGTTTAAGGTCGGGTGCATTACATGTTGTTATGTTTATGTTATCTTTGAATATAGAGAAGATTATTTTTTATTTCAACCATAAAAATATTTAATTTATACTTTATTTGGTTATAAATTTTATTCTCTGAGATTTTAAGATCATGTTATATATGTTGATAATAAAATTTGTACCAAAATAGGGGTTGTCGGATTGAGTGACTATCAAATTGTAAACTAGTTCATGTTTGTTTGAAAAATCAACTTGTAATCACCCCTCTACTTCATTAAACATTGATAAAAGATTGTGAACAATAGACTATTGCTTTGTCTGCTATTGTACCCTTAGATATTAAATAATATATATTAATTTTTTTACTAACGTATTCAACATACAGAATGTCATCGGAGGTTAGTAAAGAGTGGATGAAGGAACGTGAAAGAGGAAGTGAAAAATCCATTAATGGGGTTGCTACGTTCATTGATTTTGTGAAGAAGAACGGTGGCCGTGAAACCTTATTTTCATGCCCATGCATAAAATGTGAAAATGAAAACTTGTTGGAGCATGAAGACATCCATTTTCATTTGCTTCGTTATGGTATATCCAAGTCTTATACGTTTTGGCATTTTCATGGCGAAAAGGAAGTCGTTAAAAAAAAGAAAAAGAACCCACTGAAAGTGTTGAATACAATGACCCTGTCCTTGACAATCAGATAATGGAAGAGCTTGTTTACGACGCATTCCAAATGTTTAATCCCGATGTAGATCTTTTATCAAGTGAGCATGTTAGAATGGGGGGTGGTGACAATCGTGATGAGACTAATGAGGAGTTAAAATACGATAAGTTACGTAGCATGGCGAGTGAACCGTTGTACCCATCAGGTCCTGAGAAACATACGACGCTATATTTTCTTGTCAAATGGAATAATGTAAAAACAAGATATGGTTTGTCAGATAATAGTGTTACGAAAATTTTGGGGGTGTTTAAAGAGTTTTTGCCGAAAGGAAATACAGTACCATCCAAGTATCCATCCATGAAGAAGATAATCAAAGAAGTTGGTATGAATTATAACATAATGCATGCATGCAAAAAATGTTTGCATTTTATATAGAAAAAAACATGCAATGAAGGAAAATGCCCAGTATGCAACCTACCCCGGTGTAGGTTGGGAATAAATGGGGAGGGCAAAGTACCTCTGAAGATAGTTAAAAATTTCCCCTTATTTCCAAGGTTGAAGAGATTATTCACTATACCATGGATTGCAAATGAGATGACTTGATATGCTAGAGCGTAGTGTAGTGTAGCATAAATATCATGCGCCATCCTGTTGATTCGTCTATTTGGAAATCTATTGATGTGATGTGGCCAGACTTTGCGGCTGAAAAACGTAATGCCCGTCTTAATATAGCCATTGATAGTTTTAATCCATTCGGGAATCTTAGCTCCAGTTACAGTTGTTGGCCTATCATTATTTCTCCTCTTAATATGGGGTCGTCTTTATGCATGAAAATGGAGTTTTCAATGCTGTCACTTTTAATATCTGGGTTGAATTCTCCGAGCAAAGACATTGACATTTACCTGAACCCTTTGCTTGATGAGTTGAAGGAATTATGGTTTCAAGGTGTAATGGCGTACGACTCATACACAAAAACTATTTTTTCATGGAGAGCGATGTCATTGTGGGTAGTCCATGATTTTCCTGCATATGGAACTTTATCGGGTTGCACAGTTCATAGTTATAAGGCGTGTCCAGTTTATGCGAAAGAAGTAGACTCTGAACGACTTACGAGTAGTAGGAAAATCTATTATCGTGGTCATAGAAGGTTCTTTCCTCGTGGTCATATGTTTTTTAGGATGATTACCTGGATTATTTTAGTGAACCTAAGGACATTGGTAAGGTAAAGTCCTTCATGGATATACTCAACTGCATGTTCTCATAGATGTTCTCACAAAGATCTAGAAATCTAATTTAATCTATTGCATTGCCAGATCGGAACATATATAGAAGATTTTAAGTGCTCTTAGTTGGTTGTGAAAGCTCTGGAAGTTTCTAACGGCGAACAAAAGAAATTCTTATACGTATGCAATGAACACTATTTTCCTAGTATTCAATTCTGTACAATTATGAGTAAATATAAGCTTAAACAGATGAGTTTTTTCCCCAGGAGAACTACAGAAAAGAGGACCCAACTTGCGTAGCAAAAGTGAAGGAGCTTTATGAAACTTTGAATCTCGAGGTTTAGTTTATGTTGCTCCACTCATTCTTACTTTTATATATGTACTCACATCTAACTTATAGCTAAGTTTTAAGGTATCAGAATATTATGCATATGGAGTTGAAAACTCAAAACATTCTATTAATGTTATTTTCCAGTATGTTATTGGAGGAATTGTAAGATGTATTTGAGGAGTACGAGAGCAGGAGTTATGAGAAGTTAATCAACTTCATTGAAGCTCATCCAAATAATTAAAGGTGATTCTTGCAATTAGAGGTGGGATAAAGGCCCAAATTAGAGGTGAGATAAATTTAAATTCTTCTTGTGATGTTTTTTCTTTTCCTTTTTCTACTTTATTTCATTTTGAATTCATATTCTATTTCCTTTCTCAAATAAGAAAATAAAAACATTTGTTTAATTTATAACTCATTCTTTCAGTTTGTTCTTACTTATTAGTGGAAAGATTGAAGGGGATAGTGGGCTTTCCATGTTTTTTAGTAGCGTCTAATACTAGTCTCTCTCAATATTATTCAATATTTTTAGAGATAACTCTTACACTTATTTTTTTATCTGCAGCACCACAACTTGGAGCTCTCAGAATTCGTATAGTTGCTGAAAAAGTTCGACAATAATATGATAGGAAATTTCAATTTTTGAAGATTATTATCACAAGTCTCGACTGATAAATTTCTAAGTTTATTTTAAATTACAGAAACCTGATTTAATATATTTGTTGCAATGTTTATTTTTCTAGCATTTTGTATGTAAATAATATGTTTCTTGTCTGTTTGAATGAAAGGAAATATTTTCACACGTTTTGGTTTGTGACAAAATAAAGAAAAACAATTTTAATAATCATACTAGGGGTGGTGGTGATGCAAGTGTTGGTAGTGCCATGATAATGGTGGTAATGGCGGTGGTGACCAGTGGTGGTGATAACGACAGTGGTGACAGTAGTATGATAACGGCAGGTGGCTTCATTATCTTCCTTTTTAATTTTTTTTGGCACACATACATTCTTATAAAATGGAAGGATAGACTTTTGGAACATTGTTATGACAGTGGTACTTCAAAATTTCAAATACAAACACAAGTTTTAGTTACTTCCTCAGTCTTTAATTTTTTATATGTAATGAACCATGTTTTTTCCTTTAATAAGTCTTTGTTGTTACCATTTTTATAGCTCTTATCAAATAAATGATACTAATCTTATTGTGGTGGTTTTAGTTTTAGATATGAGGGTAGTGTAGCTTATAATGGATCATTTTAAAAAAATAATAATTTACACAAGTGTTCATAACCTGTGACACCCCGCATAATTAAATACCGAGTGATCAGTCCTTAATTAAATTAAATCAGAGTATCCAGTTGGTTCAGATTATGCTTCACTGACGAAAACTTTATTATTAAATACTAACCACCTAATATTTAAAAAAGTTGATGTCAAAATTTTATCTTTTGACTAATATAAAATTAGGTTAACGAATAAATAAACATTCACCATTCACACCAATTTCATATGATAGGAAATAACTGCAATAATAAATGTAACTAGAGTAAACACTTTCAGTCTAAGTCCCAAGAATAATAATCCAACAAAAATAAACCAACAACTGAAAGAAGTAAATAACTAAATCCAATATCTCTGAATATCTGAATAGAAAAGGGAAAATATGTCCTAACTGGTGAAATCACTCAAAAGGAAGAAATGATGGACATAGAGGCGTCTACTACCAATGTCATGTAACTTTCACAGCAGCTATATCTCATCGAGTGAATGGAACTCCTATGCTTGGTTCCCCTGTGGTTGGGCACCTAAACTAATTTGACAAGAAAAGAGATTTGAAGAAAACAGGTCAAAGCCCAAGTTGAAAACGGTTTAAAAACCAGCAAGTGCTTAAAATGAGTTAATATCACATATATTAGTCATGTTAGATTATCGAACTCACTTGAGATGCTCACCTCTCATCGAATGTGCACGCCTAACATACCATAAAACCCTACTAGTTTCTATTTCCATGATAACTAGTTCTTTCCGTCTAACATCTAATCATAACCCAATATCATTCCCATGTATTTCCCTCGCAATATACATAATACTTATAATCAATTTCTCTTTGACATGGATAAACATTTTTTCAATTTAATATAATTAAAGTGTTCACCAACTTAATTCATTTTAGAATTTATTATTATTCATGTCTACTTAATTCACACAGTAGATAGTATCACAAGTATATATATACATACACTCTCTCTCTCTCTATATATATATATATATACATACAATACTGCACCCCGAGACACAGCTGCGGTGCATGCATACTCTGCTATCATGTACTGGTGCATCGCTCATTGCATAAAGGAATATAGGTTCAATCTCTCGCGAACCTTCAAAACAAACACACATATTGGAGGCGAACACAGTTCCAAGCCGATGGGCTATGCACATACCTACGCACCCAAGTCCCCAAATTTATATTCATTAAGTATTCATGCAACCCAAGTCCCCAAATTTATATGTAGTATTATCGTCTCTACTACTCACAATACTTTAACCGTACGATTTATCTCTCTATCTTATATACTTTTTAAGACTCCCTCACTCCAACACATTCCCTTAGTAGTTACACAAATCTTCTCACTACTAAATTAGGAAATGAAGCTACTCCAGAATAGCGTAGGTCCTATTCTCTCACTTGAAATAACCTAGAAGGATTTTTAACTCGTCCGGGCAAAAATTAGAGTTTCTGAAATCTCATAAGAACCTCGAGATTCTCGTTCGAATAAGGTCAATCGAACGAAAATCTCACTTCGAACGAACTCTAAAATCTCACTGTGACACCCTGCTCAATGAAATACCGGGTGATCAGTACTATATCTAATTAAACAGGAATCTCAAATGGACCATCCTTAGCATCACTGTCAGATTTTTTATAAAATTACTAACCACCTAGTATTCAAAGCTGATGTCAAATTTTAATCTTTATTAATCAAGATAAACGTAATTGCGGAAAATAAATTAACACAATCCATGCCAATAGAAACCATCATCATAAATAATAAAATGCCATGCCGAATAAACCATCGGCTAAAATCCCATACAAATGTAAAGACAGATAATAAGAATCTCATAGTATCTGAAATGAATACTAAATAAAACTGTGAGCAACATGCTCGAGTATCTGATTAGTCCTTATTCTAAGAATAAAAGAGATAGAGGCGCCTATCCAAATCCTTCAACATCCACATATGCTGCAACAGCGAAATCCCTGGAATGAATCAAGTCTGGCATCCCTGCGGCTGGACACTTAAAAGGTTTTGAAAATAGTTCATAGTAAGGGTTAGAACCCAAAACATTTTGAAAATATTTAGCAAATGATTAACTTTCAGTAATATAAAATGCATGCATGCGCTTCATATTTAAGTTAGTGTCGCACTCCCTTGAGGACATCCTTACCCCTCCTCTAATGTGCACACCTAACTTCACTTTATATCTTCCCTGCTTATCTGCCCCATAACTATATAATAGATATAACCCTCTTCAACCACCCTACTCTAACCGAGTATTCTTAAATATATGATTTATAAGTTATTACTAGCATTAACTTAATTAATCATTTTCCATCTTAAATTTATATAACATTCATGCCTGTTATACACATAATACAATTCACATCATGTATTAAATTACCCGCATATAATTATTTATTCCATTATATACGTATAACTATATTACAATATTCGCACATATGTTGAATATAAATAATATCCATCCTCCCAAGTAATAACTCACCGGATGTATTCTCTAAAGTGTTATCCCACTAGGTGTACTCGTATAACCTAGTTACCCCAAGTTAGAATTGCTCATTAACTTAGCCAAAAATAAACATAGTGGAGGCGGCCATATTCCTTTCCTGAAAGTGAGATAGGCCCCTTACCCATATAACGGACGCTATGACCTGGGGATATACTCGCCCTACTCCTCAAGCTAGGGAATTCACCCACTACGCACAACCTCCCATTGATAGCACTAGAGTATATATTTTAATAATATCCAGTCACTGATATTTATAAGCACACACCATATATATATATATATATATATATATATATATAAAATGTCCCAGCTTTACCGTGTACCAAATCCGTAACACTAGCCTATATGTATTTCTTGAGTTTATGGTCCAACTCTAATTTTTAATTAATTTGCACATTAATTAATTCAATTATCTTGGTATCGCCCAACCACTGTACTCAGACTCACTCTCGTGGCTCGAAATTAATATATTACCCGAGTCTAATCCCCGACTCCAAATTAATTAGTTTTCATCAATAATTAATTTAAGTGGGTAGTATTACCCTACTACCATATCCGAACTTATTCACCCAGCCCGTTATTTTATTCTTTCAGAATTTATTTCTCAAAATTCATTCGAAACGTGTCACCCTTAAGTTCCCCACTACTCCCAATTATATTCCTTTATAATTGTTAATAATTAACTCCCATAATTGATTTTTCTCTCTTAATTATACTAAGGTGGAATTGCATCAAAAAAAATTTACTCATATAAATCCATAGGCCAAACTGCCGAAAATTCTGAAGGGTCGATCAATCGACCCCCAACCGTCGATCGATCCATCGAACAGGTGATCGTCTTCTCCGACTTGTTGTTTTCTCCATTAATGAAATTCTCCAATTTATAACCTTTTTCTTGGTCTAAATAAAGCACATTCAACATCATAACTATATAGGAACATGATCAGGGCCTCTCATAGAAACTCAAACATAAATTTAATCTCATAAATTTCTACCTTTCTGATTTGGAGAAATTCTCGAGTTTTTACTCGTTAGATTCCAATTTCATCTAATTATACCAAATTTGTCCATAATTGCTACTGGGTTTTTCACATGTAAATAAAATATTATCACAGAACCATGTCACACAATTAATTCCCACATTGAATCTTATTTAAGTGTTTCTTTTACAAAAACCCCGTTTTGTACCCATTTGTACCTAAAACGAATTTCTGATTTCCACATAACAAAAATATGAGTTGAATAACATCAATTAACACAACAAGATACCCACTTGCCTTTTGGGTTCATAGGGTCTGATCTGAGGGTGTAATTTGTAAGCTTGATGATGAACTTCCAATTGGTTCCTTGTCTTGTCTCCAAAAGACCCCAATTTGCAGTGTAAGCATTCTCTATGGGTTCCTCTCAATACCCTAGGTTCTCTATTATATTTTCTGTCATTTTCCTTTTCTCCCAAATTAGGTATTAAAGCTAAATCACGTTTTTAGCCTAATGGGCCAAGCCCGAGTGACCCAAATATTTCCGTGTGGGCCCGACTATGCCTAAAAACACCCCGAGACCCATTTACTACCTAGGGTACTCTTTTCTGATTATATCGGCCCATCCGAACTCAACCGTGCACTCAGAATTGACATCCGAATTAATTTACTAAATTTCTTATCTCACACCTAACTTAGTCTATAACCGACTCCCGGCTGAGATAAGTAAATCCCACGTCACTAATACACTTATATCGTAAATAATAATAATTATTTACTTAGTAATTTAATTCCCATAAATATTAACCATTTATTCTCCCGGTTAATATTTATATAAAGATTTCCATAATTAATTCCATTATATTACGACACGCAAGTAATTTAAATTTTTATCCGAATTAATTAATTTTTAAATGCATAAAAATATGGGGTGTTACACTCGTTAGTAATCTCGTTGGAATTCTCATTGGAATTATCGTTCGAACGACCTGGGAAGGTCTTCAAACGAAAATTCTGAGATCGTCTTCTACCTTCTAAACTTTGAATTTCACCCTCTTCCATCATCCAACGCCCATGCCAAGTTAAGGTTCTAAATCATCTCCCTACACTATTAGGCACTCTTTACCCTATTTTTAACATCAAATCCTTAGAATTATAATAGGAGCTCTAAATTCATATGGACTCCATTAATAACAATTTAAAACCCATATTTAATTTTGTGAAAGCAACAGATTTATCATACCCAGAACATGGTTATTCAACTACATGCAAACCTATACTCCTAATTAAAGATTAATACCCAATTTCAGTTTCATAATATCATGATCAAAACATCAATTAATCTAACATGGACATTATATGCTCTAAAATCAAGAAAGAAAAACACTTTCCTCTTTGTGAACTTCTGATTCGCTGAATGAAACTGGTATAGGGGCGATCCTCTCTTCACGATCTATGTGTTGGTGTGAGTGCTTGAGTCTATCCAATGGCACTTATGGAGTTTTTCTTCTTACTCTTTGGTTCACTCTCTCTCTTAGGTTTGGAAATTGACAGATAAACTACTACCCACGTACACTTCCCTTTTAATTTTCTATTTTCTTCCATTTTAATTCCCTAAAATCTCAAAAGACCAAAATACCCCTTTGGGGTGTCAGTTTGGCCTAAATTGTCTCGAAATCCAAATAGAACACTTGGGTAGAGTTTTATGACTATCTCTACCCTTCCAGACTCGTCGGTGCACTTGAAATGATCATACGAGTTACTTAAAAATAAATTATCTTTTAGCCCAATAAAGTAAAACCGACACGACTCACACGCGCGTCCCAACAAAGTGTATTGCAATTGCCGTATTTTCATTCCCAGCCATATTAATATTCTGTAATCATATATTACTTTACTCGCTAAGTAAATTCAACATAATTATCACCAATAGATACTAATTCTCGTCACGCTAGTAATTTTTAAATTTAAATTCGGATTAATTATAAATAAATTTTTCCATTTAAATTAATTAATCCTAATTCCATAATTAAAATAAAATCCCTAAAAAATAGGGGGTATTACATAACACTTACAGAAGGAATATTTTTTTCCTTACACATTACTATTTGTAAGTGTTTTGAACCGTTACAAAAACAATTATCTTTTTTCATTTGCAAGTGTTTATAAACATTATATATTAAAAATGCTTGCTAAATTTTGCAAGTGTTATGAACACTTGCAAATTTTTTTGTAACGATTTTCTGGAAATGACATGTGTTCCCAGTAAACACTTACAAATGGCGTTTGCAATGGTTTTAAACACTTGCAGTATTTTTGCAACGCGCCGATTTGTAAGTGTTTTAAACACTTGCAAATGCCATTTGTAAGTGTTTAAAACACTTACAAATCGCCTATTTTGGTGTAGCGATGGTGAAGTGCAGTGACAATCTAGATTAAATTTCGGACGATTTTTAAGCTCGTAGGAGCAGTGTTAGAGTGCTGGGAGTTAGTCACCACATCTAAAAAGAGATGTACTAGAAAGTATTGAGGAGTTTGGGTACGATTTAACCACAAATTTTTCCATCTGCTATTTAAATAGAGATATGAAGTAAATATTGTACTTATTACAGGAGGTTCGAACGGTGGCGTATGAGGAAGAATCTGTGTGTTTAGCAAAATTCATACCCGACAAGGTGGATACGGAGGATAATAAGGTCCTTAAGTTTGATGACAGACTTATGGGTAGGATACGCCAGTATTTATAGGAATCCGACTTGAATAACTGGTGACGTTATCATCAATACCGTAATTTTATAATGTCAATATTAATGCTTCCATGTGAAGGGAGCCAAGAGTGTGTGAAAGTCTAGCCAGACGAGTAAGACTAGATGTATCGGTGTTATGGGACACCACTGGATAATTACTCGCTAAAGAGACCCGTTTAAAAGATTTAAATCAAGGGAATTCTGACCGAGTGATGGTGGATTTAAACAAGGCCAGTAATGCATCCCATCGATCCAGTGGAGCCAAATGAATAATGGGGGTACCATTGAGGCCAAGGCTATCAGTGCCAGAGAGAAGGCAACCCTGATATGGCTAGAGACATGGGGATTATACATGGAGGTGTTTTATATATAGAGAGTAGGACCACATGCGTCAATTTTGTCCACGGAGAGTTAAGGGGACAGGAGCAGTGTGCCCATCAGGGGAAACAATTACAGTAGTTTTTTTGGAGAGTTTAGACGTGAATATTATGTATAAGGACTAGGGCTGTCAATGGATCGGGTCTGGACCCAGATCCGACCCGAATTAACGGATCTAAGCAAATTTTATAGACCCGATTATCCAATTATCCGATTAGTTAACGGACCGGATCTGGATATACATGACTCCGATCCGATAAGGACCCGACCCGAATTTGTATATATATAATATAATAAATATATATTTATATACAATATTATATATATGTAAGACTATATATATATATATATATATATAACTTAGTTTAGTTTATATAACTGTAGTTTAATTTATATATACCAACTTAACTTATATAAATTATACATAACTTATATAAAAGATACATAACTTATATAAAATATACTACACTAACTTGTATATATAAACTAAACTACAGTTATATATATATATATATATATAAGTTATATATAGCTTAGTTTAGTTTATATAACTGTAGTTTAGTTTATATATACCAACTTAACTTATATATGGAGTTTATAAGTTAGTTTACAATTTATATATATACAGTTACAGGTATTCGGGTCGGGTATTCGGATCGGGTCTTCGGGTCCTTAACGGATCAGGGTCTAGATCCATTTTTTGAGACCCGACGGGTAATCGGGTAAGGCTCAATCCACTAAAAAAATACCCGGATCGAATCTGGATATACCCTTACCCGATCCAGATCCGATCCGTTTAACCCCTAATAAGGACCATTTCAATAACTAGAGACATTGCAATTGAAAGTATTAATTTTATCCATGGGATAGGTTCGACATGATACGAGTGCGTCACAGTATTTGGAATAACATTAGATTTATGCGTGAAACGGGCTTAGTAGATGTATCGTTGGTATCACTATTGACTGTATATATCTACCATTGGGTGGCGGGACTCTCTTTATTTCCATCTACAGGGAGCGAGTGTGGACACTGGGAGGATATATTTTTTAAGATTTGCTCGTTTTAGAGAGATATTATACGTGTATGATTTTATCCTGGGTATTGACTGGTTAGTGATGGTGAGTGATGGTGGATTGTTATAGTAAGGTTATCGTGTTCGTTGTTCCAGGGCAGGATATGTTATTTTGGCGATATTTTACCTGAAAAAATGTCAAGGCGCGTATATATTGAAATGGAGACTTCGGAGAATATAGTTATCTCATTATATTCGATTCTGGTGCATAAGTACTACACTGATGTGATTTAGGGGATATCAGGTTTACTTCCAAGCGGAGATATTTAGCTCGTTATTGATTTAGTGCTGGAGACTTAGTGATAGTGCGAGCACAGTATTGTATGACTCCTTTAGAGATGTAGGAGTTGAGGATTAGACTTATATGTCTGGGATTAGGATTTTGGGTGTCCGGTTAATGTGTTGTGGGGAAAAGGATATCAATAACTGATAATGACAAGTGACGGGGCATTGGGAAAATTCCTTGGTTAGATTTCAATTACGTGATGTTCCAATCATAAACCTTAATAAATGTCGAGAGTTGTAAAACGTTGTTTGATTCCAGGGTATCGGTTTGAATGTGAATCGTGTTACGCGTGGAGAAAACACTTGGATCTGAGAGCTATTATACGATATGAGGCCAGTGGAACCAGGTAGTGCAGTGTAGAAAGTACTAGTAAAGTTAACACCACTAATGGATAGGTGGGCAATCTTGAGGATATGTAAGTCATTTATGTTAGGGTAATCGAGAGTACCCTTATGGTATAGCGAGCATGCGAGACCGAGTGTGAGATAAATATATCACGTCTGTGATATTTGTGTAGATGTGCACAGGATAGAGGGTGTATGGACGCCCTAGTTAGATTGATTTCAAAATTGCCTGGGATAAGGGGACGTGGTAATAAATATGTTGAATTGTATGCCTACGGGGCAATAGAAGTGGAATTGAAAAAGTAAGATGGACTGAACTGTAATTGAGGAATAAGATAGTCCATATATATATATATAGGTTGAGGTTCAAAAGTAAACCTAAAAGATGAACATTTTAATGAACCTTAACAAAAAACACCATAACAACGCATTAATTTTAATTCATTTGTTGTAATTGGTCCGCGCCAGCGATAACGGACACGCTTGTGAAACGCGTGTTTTTTTATACACACACCTTACCCCCCACCCCCACCCGCATGTCACATGCGTATCCGTTGCCGCTGCGCGCGGACCAATTACAACATATGAATTAAAATTAATGGGTTGTTAAGGTATTTTTTTGTTAAGGTTCATTAAAATGTTCATCTTTTAGGTTCACTTTTAAACCTCTCCCTATATATATATATCACACTCGAGATGGGATATAAGCGAGGAATGTCTATAGCCACATGAAGATCTAACAAGTTTATGATAATCGAGCGAAGTCTTATTTAATCGAGTGTTGTGGGTGGCTTGGGCATAGTAGGATGTTGATTTTACAGGTGAGGAGGACCCAAAAAGTGCGTAGTTTGGAGCAAATGCATGGGTCTTGATTTTGGAAGTACCCCATGAAAGGGAGTAAGATGTACCACACGACGTGGGATATTGAGATTATGTATCGATATGGAGTGGGACATAGTGAAGTTGTCTTTAGGTGCACTACTCGTTGATGTGCACTGATTAGTCTGAGGCGATCCACCTTAATTTTTCAATAACTGGTAATTCTAGTGATGGAATGGATAAGCAGACTGATAAAGTTCATTGTTGGGTTACCAACATTGTGAATAGGTCAAGATTCCATTTGGGTTTATGGAATTGGTTGACCGATGCAGAATAATTATTGCTAATTTGGGAGAGTTGCATTATCGGGTAACGTACCCAATATTTAATTCTAGAGAGGAAATGAACTGGCACAAGATGTCACCTAATAGTTGTTGTTAATCAGGAAGAGATCCTTAAGTCCCACCTTCGATTGGGAATATCAAGAGGCAGTTGGGACGAAATGCGTTTTGAATAAAACATATTACCCGTAGACTAAAGAGTAAATGGGAAAAGTGACTAGGATGTTGAAGGATGAGAAAGATGCGTATTCTAGACTTTAAGGTAATTGGGAGGAGTAATTACCATTGGTAGAGTTGCATGTAATGACTCAAACCAGCTAGAAAGATTCCTTTTGAGGCTTGAGGTGGGAGGATTTGTCGTCCACCTTTTGGTTGGGTGGGGAAATAATCAGTTCCGTAGGTCGGACGTGATTTAGAGTCGACTGACAGGGGTTGAGATAATTGAAGTTATTTTCTTATAGTTGAAAAACGTCGTAAGAGTAGCATCGTCACGAACCGAAGAGTTAAAGACTGACGTTAGTGGTCAAAAATTGTTATAGGTGTTTCCAGGAAGGGAGTTATATGATTTGGGTAAGAAAGGAAGTTGGCACCTAGGGAAGTGGGTCCTTTTCCAACAATGAGATGATAGAGCCAATGGAGCATAGGCTCATCTTATTGGAGAATTTTTAGTGGCTCACGATAATTTTGCATATCATTGTATAGATGAGACCTTATGAATAATAAAGTATAACAATATGAAATGATTTGAATAAACTTGTCGCTAATCTTGGGCCGCAACGAGTAAGCCTTTAGACTGGATGATACCATTAGTGAGTGAATAGTGGAGGCACAAAAATATTATCACGAGTTGATTATGAGTACATTCAGATGCTATGTGGGTAAGGATCCACAGTTTTTAGTACCAGACTTACCCGAATTTCGAGGACAAAATTCATTTTCAAGGGGGATGTATGTAATACCCCTATAGTTTTATATATATTTAATTGGACATTTAAATTATGCGGGTGACACATAATTTAATTAAATCATGAAATAATGAAATATTAATTTAAAGTGAAACAAAATAATATTTATGTGATAATCTATTTACTAGTGTGATACAATAAATAAAATGGATGTCAAATAATATTATGTCGTAAGTGAGTAAACGCGACATAATTTATTAATATCTTGAACGGGACATGCTTTGTTAAATTATAGTAGGTTGAGATGGTAAATATTGTTAAGTGACTCGGGTGACGATTTCAAGTGCATGGCTGATTCGAAATGGGTTAAAATAGTCAAAATTAAGTACCTGATGGTTGTATTTATGTCTCAGAGAGATTTTTTAGATTAATCGGGACTAGTTTAAGTGACTTTTGGACTTCTTAATGTATATGTAAAGTAAAAAATGGGATTATTCTTATATTATTAAGGGTTTGGGTTTAAGAAAATGTCATTTTCACGAACTCAAAGGTTTAAAAGAGTTATACAAAGAGTTTGAGAGAAAGTGAAGAGAATTGAGAAGAAAAATTAAAGAGTCCAAGTGAGATTGAAGAACAACTCAAGAATACTCTAGGATTGAAGGATTGAAAGAAAATTCTTGGAGGTTATCAACATCTTCATCAAATTCAGACCCTGCAAACCTTAAGGCAAGTAATTAACTTACTATTTAATTTATATATTCAACTTTAGTCATATTATAGTTGGAAAATGATATTTTAGAATATTTTCATATATAAATGATCGGGTTTTGGAAATATTTATATTAAAAAATGTTATAAATTATAGATTTTTGGAGAACATTTAATGAGAATTCTGTATTTCCAAAAGATGATATTGATAGGAAGAAACGAGAAAAAATATTTAGTGTGTATCGTGAGATTTTATGTTGATTGGAGATTAAGCATAAATTTCATATAATCATCTTGGGCAGTTAAATTCTAGATAGAATTGGAAGTTTTATACTTGGAATTTATGTGAATTTGATATATTGGTTGTGATAGAAATTGGGATTGAGGTGGTTGAGATTAAATGGATAAAAATAAGTTTTTTAGAGGTTGGGTATTCTTTTTGAGTGCTTTCGGCAGATATGTGAGGAAAACAATTCAAAACACATACCCGACTCAATTTTTCGTGTAGAATTCAAATTTGAAGTGGAATTGGTGATTCAAATAATTTTTAGATCAATTTTTAAAACATGTCTAAAATTGGGATTTTTCGGGGTGAAATTTAGAGTATTTGAGGTGAATCGTACTCGACGATTTATTATTGAATTGTGATGAAAATTCGAGAATTGGGATACGGGCTGAGTGATGTAGTTGCATGTCCATAAATTATATTTTGGATATAAATTAATTAATTATTTAAGTGAATAGTTAATAAATTGAGTATATACTGAAGCATTGAGTGATAATTCATTGTGTCCCAATTGTGATAGGAATAATTAAATAAATTATGGCGGAATACATACATATGTGGAAATTGTATATATATTGGTGTGGAAAAATTAATCATATGGATATTATGACATACCCCTCTAAGGACTATCATCGGAGGTTGCGCGAGTGAATGATCTTTCCTTGCTATCGAATGTGGGGTTAGCATTATTCACAGGTTATAATCACCATGCACGTACCTGTTAAGGTTGAGTCCGAGGTGAGATAATTATGGGTATGGTTATTGTTCACTAATAGGAGAACTTATGACCGTCTCCAACTTCGTATTTTATTTTCTGTTGTAGTTCGGTGTGAGATCCCGATGCGATAGCTAGGACGATGTGAGTTTTCCATGGATTATGATAGCCTTAGAGACCCACATTCGGGGAAGTTATTATTATTATTACGGATGGTTATTATACATATATAGTGAGTGATATATATGTAGGTATGATGTCATAATAAAATACATATATATATGTGCTGAAAAATATGTACTCGCATATGGAATTAAAATGTGAAAATTAATAACTAGTGAAAGTTATTGAAAATGGTACAATAGATTATAATTGAGAATTATAATGATTAGCGAATGTGAAAGCTAAATAAATAAATTATGTAGGATGTGATAGTGTATAAAATTTAAGGATACTTGGGAACTAGTTAGGCGGATGACATAATTAGGTGGTTAAAATGTTTACGTTAGGTGCGCACTTTAGATGAGAGGTGAGTAGTGTCTTATGGGAGAGTGCGGTACCAATTTAAATATGAGTAAATGGATATACATTTATTTATGCATTTTAATTACTTGAAAAATATTTTCAAAAATATTTGGGCTCTGACCCATATCAAATTTATTTTCAAAGCCTTTTAGGTGTCTAGTCACAGAGACGCCAAACGCGATTATTCTTCTAGGTACCGGAGTTGCGACAGCTGTAGGATGTTATAGGGTTTTGTTTAGCTATTTCTATATTTTAGACATGATCCTTTTCCATATTCGGTTATGTTGCCCATATGAGATAGATTTATTTTATTTTATGTTATTTTATTTTATTTTATTTTATTTTATTTTATTACTGGGATTTATAGTATGAATGTTATACCGATGATTTATTCAGTTAAGTTACGTGTAATGGATTTCTGTTTCAGACTTAATGTATGAATGTGGACTCTTGTAATTGTCTGAATAAATTATAGTTTGATTATAGTACTGTTGTGTCATGTTAATATAGATTAAAATTGACACGTGACTTAATTTAATTATAGGTGGTTAGTAATTAATTGGTTTCGACGGTGATGCTAAGAATGAGCCTATGAGATTCTTCTTTTAGTTTAGCAGAAGGCTGGCCACCCGTTATTTTAATAAGAGGGGTGTCACATGTGCTTCCCTTAAGGAAGATTTTACCGTGAATGCTAAATAAGTTTACTAAACTAGAATCTAAAGAAGAAAATATAAAGTGCATAAATAAAGGTAAAAGAAGCCCTTAATTGAATAAATCGGTAATTTAAGATAAACAAATAAGACAAAATGGTCACGCTAAGAAAACTAAAGCAGATTACGCTAGGAATTATACAAACAATCTCAAAGAAAAGGCAAATGAACTTTTCATAAAATGTAACGAGAATTACAATCTACCTTATAATTAAAGGAAAGTTGTAAATAAATTAAAATAAAAGGAAAAAATAGGTAAAACGAGTAAATGTAGCTTTTTGTTGAGGGAGTTCTTTTTCTTTAGTCCTCTAGTTGCTTATTATAGAGTTCTTTGTCATACGACTTCTTTCATAACTGCTGGGTCGTTACTCAATTGAATTTTTTTTCGCTTAGGTGCACAAACGCCCCAATAACCGTCACTTTAGTGCTTTAACCAACGTTTAAAGTCTTGACGCATGTTAATAATTTGAGCAACCATTATATTAAACTGCCCCATATAAATACAAACATTCATTTCTGTGAAAAAAACATGTCTCACTAATAAAAAATAACGATGTTGCAATTCTACAAAATAATATCCAATACGACTATAAATATTTGTTGAAAAAAATTTAACATATTACACATTTTAACATAATCGCATGTAAAAGAAACTTTGTAACAATAGGGATATTTCTACATATAGTAAACATTCACAGTGTAAACATTACACATATTAAATCGACTCATATCCATTATCTAATGAAACAGAACGACGCTGAAATGGTTTTACCCAAGTCAAGCAATAATTATTTTCACGAAACGTTGACTCAATTACTCTTTATATACCACCCAATATTGTATTACACAGTTAACATCAATTGTAAAATTAAAAAAAAGTGAACTAATTAAACAATAAATATTTAGGCCCCGTTTGGTTGTTCCAAAATTATAAATTGGCTCATTAATAAATTGGTCAATTTACAAATTGACCCATTAATTTTCTTTGGTTATATTTATGAAATGATTCATTAATTGTCCAATTTTAACTCATGTGCAGAATCTCAAATTGGATAATTTCACTAAAAAACGTGAAATGCATCCATTTGAAATAGAAGTGACATAAAGTGCATGCTCGTTTCTCTTTTTCCCTTCCTTCCCCCCTCTCCCCCTATCTTTCTTAATTTGTTTTTATCTTTTTTTTTCACATAGAACCTTAAACATTAATTTCAGATTACCAAACATTGCTCAAAATTGGATTTAAACTCATTTCAAATCGATTCATTTACAATTCACCAATTCACAATGAATTAATTTACATAATCAAACAATTTACGCAACCAAACAGGGCCTTACTGTATAGAACAAAAAAGTGAACTAAACAAACATGATGTGTTTGTTGCAAACACGCAAACATTAAACTTTATTTCACTAATGTCACATAGAGAAATTGCTTAAATATTCCATACAAAGGCATATTTGTTCATTTTTTGAAACCCTAATTTGGCTAATAAATCGCTTCAAGAAATAAAAAAGATTTTAAAACTACGTCACCAATACATTTCAATTTTTTTACAAACCAAGTGAGCAAAGAATGGAAAAAAGTTTGTAAAACACAAAATGTGATCCTAAATGCATGCAACTTATACAAGCGTTTATGTCACAAATTTCATTGTCGAAATACAATCAAAGTTGTAAATAAATAACGAAAACAAATTTCGGGTTCACGGTGTGAAACAATCTTAAACATACATGAGGATTTTCTAGTTTTTACATCGTTAAGAACAAAAAGCTATTGCAATTCAATTCAGTAAACAAGTGCTCTTTTGTTGGTTCAAATGAAAAACCCACGATGCAATGCCACTACTTACGGATTTCTATTAGGCTTCGAGAGTTGTAACGATCAAGACGAAGTGGGTTTCAGATGGGTTCAAACACTATAGAAGCGAATAAGAAAGGCGAAATCATTTTGGTGCCTAAAGGAGACGTGCGTTTAATTTTGGGGTATTTTGATAAAAGAATAATTTTAGAGAGACCCTTAAAATTGTATACAAAACTTAAATTTGGTGATGTATCACACGGGTATTGATTGGTATTTTTGTGTTTGTGAGTCCGTGTGAGCGACATTAACCAAAATATGTTTGACACGTCACCAAAATTTTATTTTGTGTATAATTTAAATGTCTCCCTAAAATCACTATTTGGTAAAAAGAATACTAGTTGGTTTTCAAAAATTAACTAACAAAGTTGTATAAAGGTAAAACTAAGAGGGAAACTTAATCGATGAAGCCCCCTGAAATTAAACCAACCCCCAAAATGGGTTAAACCCATATATCGATATTGGGTTGGAGTTGGTGGTAGAAGGTTGAAGTTAGCCGCCAATTGGTGACAGGTGGCACTAAAAGGACGATGTTGATTTTATGTTAGTATGGAAAAAAGAATTTACAATTATTATGGTGGAGAAACGAAACCCCCCGCTATTACCCACAAGATTCCAACAAACAACAAGCTTTACATCTTTTTGTCTGGATTCCCCAGGCAAAGCCAGCCATAAAATCCCAATTTTATTTTAGACCACCCAAACCCTTGAATCTTTGATTTTATGTATCTGCAGGGGGGGTGGATAATAAGTCTTTCAGAAACTTGTTTTGTATTGAGCTTTGTTTGATGGCTTCTCAAGCCTATCTTCCTGCTCTTCTCTTCCACCCACTTTCCAAGGTCACTGTTTTTTTTATACTATTATTCATTTCAATCCTAATTTCGTTTATTGATAACATTTTATGTTATCATGAGATGTCTTCTTAAAATTCTGTGTGTTTTTTCCCTTTTTAGTATGTGCTGGAGCCTTGGATGTGGTCGTTATGGTATTATTTATGCTTGATAAGAAACAAACAGAGTTTATTCAGATAAGAAATGGTTACAGTTATAGGAGGGGAGGGGCAGGTTTTTTACTTTTATTAGTTTATCATTGAAGCTATTATAACTTGGACAAGCTAAGTTTTATGTTGATTGCCATGTTTAGGTTCAATTTTAATAGCTTCCCTAACCCAGCTAAAATGTTTATTGTGGAGTATTTTTGCTTATTTTCTATACCCTGGTACTAGTTTATCCGTGTCTCCAACATACCTCACCGGGCAACTGCTTATTTAGATCTCAGTTACGGTCCCTCAAGATTCGAAGGTTCCCTTGTCCATAGGCAATCCCGCTCAGCTTGTTGACAGTAAAAACTTTATTTTCTCTAGGGAGACACGCTGAGTTGTGAAGAGGCTGTATGACCTCAGATGGGTCAGATTTGAGACCGGTTCCCGAGAAGAGCCATCTGCAATTCTTAAGATATTTGAACCGACTCCTGAATGCTAAGGAACAAGGACAGACTATGGGTGAGAAATCCTTGTTGACGACTTTGTTGCAGGTGACATGGATCAGGATGGCAGGCCGACTTTCATTCAGCACTGGGGAAACGATGAGTCGTGCTGTCCCTAATGGGGGTGAACATGGTGGATTTCTTTCTTTGGGTTGGGGAGGGTGTGGGTCCAGTCTTCTAATTTCAAGTTGTTTCATTTTTAGTAGGCTTGGACCATCTAGCAGTTACTTTAATTATAGGCTTTATATTTAATTTCTTTTTAGCCGACCCCAAACAATTGAGAAAAGACTTTGTTGAGTTGAGTTATGTTTGGTTTCTTTCATACTCGGTATGTCCTAGTCGGAGCCACGCTGACCAAGTAATTAAATCTATAAATATAGGCTCAGTTTTTTATTATTTTTAGAGAGTATAAATTTGTAATGCGATTACCAATGTTATATAACATTCGAGGGTATTTGTCATATAATAACAACTCATTACCATTTATCTATCCTTTATCTTTCTCTCTCCGAGTTTATTATTCTTAAAATTTAGCTTGGTATCAGAGTGTTTAAAAAGATCATCACTTTCGTTGGCAGGCGACACTTGTCGTTCACCGGATCATTATAACACTTTAAAAAGATGGCAGTGCTTCCGTTTGTATATAGATACACGTAATTATTGTCATCCATCTTCCTACTGTCATTTTGATCTCTGTTTATGGCCTCAGATTTGCTCTCTATTTTTTATGGACGGTTGGTGTTGAATATTAGTGTTGAAGCCTTGAAAGGGAGATTTTTTTTGTCGTTATTTATCTTTCGTTCCACCATTGAAGTCATGGTTCCATTAGAGCCATTTAGTGCAATTTTATTTAACCATTTGATGATTGGTACTATTGGAGGGGGAGACAGCTTATAGTATTGCTTGTTCATCTCGAAGGGAGAAAGTCTCCTACAGTCGTTTTGTCATTATTGCCATGGTGGTTCCTTGTCGTTGACACATCTCCATGTTTGCATTGTTTCCAGAATGCCAATTGCTAATGGTCACCAAACAATGTCTCTCTCTGTAATGTTGGTTTCGTTCGGTGCTCATTGAAAAATAATAAGCGTCCATAGCTTATTAGTATATAATTATTTAGTAATTAGTGAGATTTTGAGAAATTTTGTGTTTTTCAAAAACATAGTGTGATTGTGCCTGAAATTACGAGATCGTTTCCGCGACAATTTACATCAGATAATTAATCAATCTTGCGTGTAGTCTTCTGATGATATCTTCAGAGTGACATAAGACTGTGATTGGTTTTGCTCCCTTCCAATCTTCTTCTGCGGGGTTGTAGTTCTACTGCAGTAAACTGTGTTGCCTTGGTACATTTCAAAGCAAATTGTCTAATATTTACATTTAGTACTTCACTACTTCTGCATTTAATCGCGTATTGTTTTATAACTGTAAATGTCTCTATTAGTTTCTCACTTCATTTTGTTTATGATTACATAGGGATTAGGTATAATGATCCTTCTAACAGATTGGTCGTTAACATTGCCATACTCATCTTTATAATTTATTGTGATGTCACATCAATTTATTGGTGACTCTATACTATATATTAGGGGAGAGGGAGAGGGAGAGGGATTAGTTATGAAACTAAAATTACGATAATACGCTCATTAAATTAATTATCTATCATCCAAGCCTACTATTATATATGTTATCTAAACTACTTATGTAATAACTATGAAGTAAAATCCATAAAATTATTTTTTGTACAAAAAATATAAGGAAAAGAATCTTCAATAATTTATAGGAATGCACCTTATATTTAATTGACTGTATATTATAAGTGTGACACGAATTCTAGTTCTAAATAATCATTTTTGTGGCAGGAATGTCAACCTCTTTTGCCTAGTCTTGAATCCAGACGAGATGCGACTAGCTCAGGCTCACTTAATATGAGGCTGAATCAGAGTGAGGATATGTGGAAACCTATAAGTCGGTTCTTAGATGGTAACCAGTTTGGCAAGATTGACCCAACTATTGGAAGGCCTGTACTCATCGATGTGAAAGGTTTGGAGCTTATTAGTTATTGTATTTTGTTTCACATACTTCTCAAAGATAAATTTCATTCACTAGTATAGTAGCATGTTTATTGTGAACCCTTGCAACCAACAGGGATGTTTTTGGGGAAAGTGAAAAAAAATGAAAAGAGAAAAAACTTCAAACTATGCCATATATTTGAAGAAACATTTTTTTTCCTTGTGAAACAAATCCCCTGAACTATGCATTTGTTGCTAGGACTCACTTTTTATTGACTATATTGATAATCTTTACGGACACATGGGGAGGTGTTTGCAACAAAATACGTAGTTGGTGGAGGGCAGTCTTGCAAAGAATGCATGGTTTACATTTTTTTTGTTTTTTTTTCACTTTACCCTTTTTTAATTCAGTATATTGTATTTCAGATCATGATAATGAGGCCCATTTCAGAACATTTATGAGATCATCTTTGTCTGCAAAAAATTACATTGTTGGATAGCTGTCTTGCAAAGAATGTATAGTTCAAGTTTTTTTTTTTCTTTTCACTTCAACCATTTTGATAAAATATAGTGTATTTCAGATCATTATAATGAAACCACGTTTCATTCATTTATGAGATGATCTTATCCTTGTAATGGCATTAAGATTATCATTCTCATCCTCATAGTCGCTTGGGGTGTGTTTGATTGAAATGGAAAAAATTTCTATGGAAAATAGTTATTTGGACTCATGTTTTCTCTTGTACTACCTTGATTGCAAACACTTTATATAAGAACCACCACCATTCAAATAGCAAGTGCTCCATCTCACACCTCATTTTTATTGGAAAATATTTTTTATCCACCCACCAAAGAATTGATTTCCATGAAAAATAAAAAAAACAAGACCAAAACCTCATATATTTTTCCGCTCAATTTCCAAATTCTCATCCAAATGAACTATTTTCTACGCATTTTCCATGTTTGCAATCAAACACACCCTTACCGTTTTCACCTTCTTTTTTCTCAGTTACATGGTGATAAAGTAATCTTCCGCCCTTTCTTATTTTTGACCACAGGTACTAGCCCAAACACAATACTTTTCAGCGTTGGGATTGCCAAACAAAGCACGAGGCATGAAGAAATCTCGAATTTTCTCATGTCTGGATCAAGTGAAGTAGAAAAGGGTGGAGTTGATTTATCCATTCCATCTGACCTAATGGACCTTCAACCAATGACAATCGATATGTCTCGAGAACCATATGCCCCTGATTCTATATCATCTTTCCATTATGCCGAGTCTCAGCCTTCTCTTATATATCCGAGTTGCGATTTTTATTCCCAGAAGGTTCTTTTTGACTATATGGGGGATTTGGCACATAGGTTAGAAGTTAGAGTTGACCTAGATGGTCAAGTCTCGTTCACTGGGCCTGGTACTAATATGAAGGATATACTTTCGATTATTGCTGAGTTTTACCTGCCAAAAGACTCAACTAAGTGGAGAAAGCAGCCAATGCTGGTCCCACATTTTGATAGGTATGTTTTATTTATCTTTCATGAGTTATATTAACTTTTTATGCATTCAGAAGGAAATACATACTTCAAATATGTTATGAAGGTTGAACTTGTAAGGCCTTTGAATTCTGATGGCGATAGTTATATCTGAAGGACAAGAGGGAACTGTTCTATAAAAAGAGAGGTTGAATTAAATAATTAAAAAACACTGTCGAGAACATAGAATTATGTTTGCATATGAACACCTATATAATAAAAGTTTCCTCTTCAGGGCTTTCTGAAATTAGAGTTATCTTTGCAAAATCAATACGAGTAGTTTAGCTCCTCTCTCTTGCCATTTTTTTATATTGTATTAAGTTACATAGCGGGAAAATCTGTCTCTTGCCACATCATAATATTCTAGTAACTTACATAGGTAGAGTTTTTCATTTATATTCAACCCTTTCTACTCCATGTGAACGAGTCTCTTTTTGGTTGTAGTACACCTTCAACCAACCTCTTATTAAATATCTGTTGTATTTAAAAGAGAACTCAAAATTGGGACAGGCAGAGTTACATCTTCCTCATCGTCCTTGTCTTCATATTGCCAACTTTTTCTTTTAAATGGTTAGGACTAAGGATGTAAAGAATTCGACATGAACATAGGATTTGCTTGCATATTGTTAGTTTACAAGTAATACATTTTTCATATAGCATTTGATATTTATAGGTCATACAACTTCTTTTAAAAAACGTGTTTTAAGTTGTAGGCCAAACTACAATATTTTGTTGCACTTAATTAGCATTTCTATGTATTTCGCTCGTGAAATTAGTATCGATGTTTTCTCATCCTTCAAACATATAATAGTCACACATTGTTTTGATGGGGAATCATGGAGGTGAAATGGCCTTTTTTTAATATATCGGGGTATCAAGGGTGTGTTTAGAGCCTTCAATCCGCACACACCATAACACTTTATGGGAGGTGGTCCAAGAGGATTTGAGCTGTTGACCTCCAGGTTGGGTAAGAGCCCATGCCTCTAGGCTTTCCCCTTGGGGTTTGAAATGCCAATTCGCTTTCAATTTTTTTACACCTCTTTCTATATCTATCTATATCTCTCTCTCTCTCTCTGTGTGCTAGCACACTTGGCATGTTTTTGATTTATTATGAAGGAATACTTTTTACATACAAACTTTATATGTGTTACACAATACATGTAGTTGAGGGTGGGTTGTGTACATGGGATAATACCCATTTGAGGTGGTCAAGCTGCTGTTGCTGAAATGACAATTTGAAAATCCACAATTCTCTCTCTCTCTCTCTCTCTATATATATATATATATATATATGTGTGTGTGTGCGTGTTGTTTCTTTTCAATTGCATTCGGACCCTTTTTTTTCTTCAAAAAGAGGCTTTCTAAGAAGCTATTGGAGTCGAGTTATTTTAAAAATCATTTCATGAATATATTTTTAATGTTTCATCAGTGTTGACTTTGAAAAATATTCTAATATTTTACACTTCAATTTTGTATCGTCGTTATGCACACAGCCTTTTTTTTTTCTTTGGAAAAATTTGACCCTCTAAATTCATTTTATTAAACAGGTTGGATTTTCGTAAAGCAAGGGCGAATGTTCACCGGTCTTCTTTGAAGCTTGAAGGAGTTACAGTTCTCCCTCTAAAGAGGTATTTGATGCACCATTAATTCATAAAAAGTTTTTTTTTTTTTTTTAAATTTCCAGCTTCACTGTCCCGACTCGTGCCACAATTTTCCAATGCAATCCAGTTAAAACATTATATGTTTGACTGTAATCTGATATATCATCATGTGATTGATACATCTTCCCCAAACAAGTAACTTAAATTTCTAGTAATTATATTGTTAACTTTTGATCAACTCAACAAAGCATGTTTCAATTACCTGGTATCCGCCTCATGAGTTATGTTCTCTATTCTGCTTCATCTAGCGCGTTATCCACTGATACCATTAACCTCTTTGTGGTTATGCTAAGGGATGGTACTAAATTGACTTGAATGAGATAGTGTAGGATATATGATAATTTTTTCTTTTGATAAGCAAAGAAAAACTGCACTAAAAAACCTGAGGGGGGCTGAAACCCCATATACAGGAAGTATACAAGATAAGGGCATATGCAGTCCAAACATAGGAGGGGTTGAAAGGATTTTTGCACAGCACGAAGCTAAAGGGATCGATCCCAGACCGGGAATCCTAGATTCTTAGATGGCAAGAATCAGCCCTTTTTGGCGCTTTGGGCATAGCATAGATGTTGGCGAGAGAATGGATTTTAGAATACGAATTTTCTCCAGCAGAAAAGCATTCGAACTAAAGAGATGCATGAATTCTTGATGCAGATCACAACCTGGTTTCGTAGCCAAGCCAAGGGGTGAACGGCAGAAAGTTCCGTGACCCAGTTCTTTGAGCCGAGGTTGCAAAAGAAAAAAAGAATTGGAATCTGGCCATATACTTTGTCTTCGGGCTGGGTTGTTATTGCTGCCGGTAGTCCTTGTTGAAAGTCCTGTGTCTTATCTAGACCGCTGGCAGCCTTAGCTAGAACCACTGTAACATTGGAGTAAGTCCTGCCTTGAACGAAGATGAACAGAGACTCCTTTGGACATCCAGTTTGGATCTTGGCCTATCCTATCTGCCAGCAACCTCCCTCTGTATGTCCAAGCGCCATCCACTTGTGAATACAACAACCTGCCCACCGTAATCAAGTAAGTTTCAACATTCACTAAGCTTCCTTTCCATTATCAAATATTATAATCAGGAAGACAACCCAATTCCATCCTTCTGGATCGAACCAGAAGGATGGAATTGGGTTCAATTAAGGTAACCTAGAGGGTGAAAGCTTAATTCCAATCGAGCTTGCATCTTAGTACGCAAAGTCTTCAGCAAGAAAAGGGGAATGCCAAGAGAAAAAGAAAAGGGGTTTCCGTTCTCCTAGAGGCGAAGACGGGCTAACTAGAATATCTAATGGAAATGTCTTATATCGGGGGTGAGGTGGGGGTGTTCTCCTGCGAGCACAGAATGTTTACCCCTGGGTGTGAGATGCAGCCTGTGGGGTAACAGGAGTGGGAGGGTGCCTGGAATGGGGCTTTCGTGCTCTTCCTGATCTAAGCAGAATGCCCAAACAAGGGTGTGAGAAGGTGGTAATTGTTGGCCTGGACGGGAGGTGCCGTCAGGTCCGACTTGGATGGAAGTTGGGGCCTCGGTAGCCGAGGGTCTCCTAGGCTCCATGTTGGTATCGGGGTGGTGGGATGAGGGAAATAAGGGTAGGGTGGTGGCTATAAGTAGTTGGTATAAGTGAGGCCGATGGTGGGTTGGCTGGATTAACGATGGGTAGGGGTCATAAGGTACGGCCATAGGCTAAAAGAAAAAAGACCTTATTTGCATAGTTGTCATATCGCGAATCGTATCGTGAATCGTTAACCCCCTGAATCGCGAATCGTATCGTGAATCGTTAACCCCCTGAATCGTGAATCGTGATCGTTCGAGAATTGAACCGGTCGAATCGGAACCAAATGATAATAATGTAGTAAAACACACGTAAATGAATTTAACACTATAATATTGGTAATTAAGCATGATATGACAAAAAAACTAATCGTAGCATGTGATAATATACCAAAATATACCACAAAAATTAAACGTAGTACATGCTATCATTCATTTTATATTTTTTTTTATATGCATTGATATATGTGTGTGGTGTCTAAAAATAATATAAAAGATAAATCAACACAAATTATGTGCAATATTAAATAGTATATAATGTCTAAAGTTAGTTTAATATTAAACAAACAGTAAAAAAAATTCAATTAATGAGACAAAGTGGACCAACAATAATGTTATATAATCCATTTCCATAAGTTGTAATACATTGTAGTACATAATATTATAACTTATAAGTTTGTGTTAAAAAAAGGGTATATAATATAATATTAATAACTCATTAGGAAGTAAAGTAAGGAACCTACTTCACATTAAGACAAACAAGACCCACTGAGACATAAAGTCAATAAAGACAACCTCTGTAGGGAACAGACACTAACCCCACTGAGATATATTATATTAATTTATTATTAGGAATCCACATAGATATATGATATATTAATACATCTCTGAAGATGATAAGCCAAACCGACAATACCCAAATACAGATCTGAAGCAGTTTTGCAAAGAAAGATAAAAAACAAAAAACAAAAAACAAACACGCAAAATATGATTCGCAACTTGATCGCATGGGAAAGGAGAGAAGAAACTCAAGAAGAAAGAGAAAAAGAAGTTACGAACAAGAGAAAAGCAGAAAAAAAATGAAGTAAAGAGGTATACAAACCTGATTCAAAAGATGGAAGCTCCGCTAGTGTTTGCCGCTTCTATTTTCCATCCCTTTCTTTGAACTTTTTTTCAAAGGCAATACGATGTCGTTTAAGACCCCAAACACGCTTTCTCCACTAACAGATAGCGAATCGTTTTAGCACCCGATTCCTAATTCCGACTCGAATCAGACGATTCTTTGGACCATTCCGATTCTTGTGCTGATTCGAATCGAATGAATCGTACGATTCGAATCGCGAATCATACGATTTTAACAACTATGCTTATTTGTACAATAAGTGGCCAAATACCTTATTCGTACTAAAACTGATGTGGCTCGAGGACATTTTTGTCATTTTAGGATTTTATGGCATTTTTGTTATTTTATTTTTTAGTAATTGTTTGCTTGGTATAATTGTGGGTAGTAGTAAAGGCTAATAAGGGTATAATTGTGATTAGGATCATTTCTTTGAGCCTAAGTTACTTCCACCTATAAATACCCCTATTGTAGCCTCATTTGAGGTATTCTACCGTTTTGAGCAAGGTTCTAAAAGGCGCGAGGCGTAGAGGTCAAGCCTCAAGCCTTAGTAGCCTAGGCGTAAAAAGGCGTTTTTCCTTTTTTTTATTATTTTAATTATTCCAAGGCAAGTAATATAATAAAATAGTACATACCTTGAATTTTGAAAATATATCCATATGTTTGGTAGCCATCTTTCTCATATTTATGCTCCATAACCAATATTTGTCAACTAATCATTTGTTAAAAAAAAAAAGTGTGCCTCAAACCTTTTACCAAGAATAAGGCGTAATAAGGCGATGCGTTTCTCTCAAGCCTCAAGCCTAGGCGGGCCTTTTAGAACAGAGGTTTTGAGATTTAATAGAGAGTTGAGACGAGAGTTTTCTTTTTCTTATTTTCCATTTGACGCTCATTTATGTCAATTGGTATCAGTATCAGAGCTTCGTTGACTCCATTGTCGTCGTTGTAAAAACACACAAAAAAAATCGTGAACGATGACAAATGGGTCCTAAGAAAAGATATGCTCTTGTGGAACCTCGCATCGATTGATTCGAGAAAATCATGAACCGCATCGTGGCCCTAATGGATACTCTTGACCCCCGTCTTCCACCACCAGACTTCACCACGAGCCGCCCTCGCACCGCTCCCACTCCCGCTCAAAACCCTAACCCCCATGCCTCCAATTCTACTCATTCCACCCCTCTACCACAAAAAGAATTGCCCCACCAAACCTTAATCCTAATTCCACCAATTCCGTGGTGGTTGGAGAAGAAAACGGGGGCAGAGACTTTACCGGAACCAATTAGGACCCTATCACTTGCCCCACACAAGATCGGATCACTTTAGGGTCATTCGGACCCACCCCAGGCTCCTTTGGCCCTGGCCGAACCCCTCCAGCGTTGAAGCAATCCCTCTCAGCTGTTTACCGGCCTGCCGGAAATACATACTCCCTCGATTCTGGCCGGACAAGCCCCATTTCCTTCAAAACTCATCGAAAATTCTTCTGAGGGCCCCGATTTTGGTCCAAACCACCCAGGGTCCACTGGAATTACCTCGGGCAACTCTGAGGGTGGTTGGCCAGCCCCTTTTTGCCGCCCTTGGGTCGCAACAGATCTTTCTCCCTCTCGGGAGGTGTGGATCCTTCTTTTTCTCTACCAAACATATCCACCCAAATCTTGAACCCTAATTTCCCCCAAAACTCAAATCCATTCCATAAACTCTCCATTCAAGATCCAAGTCCATCCACTTCTAGGGTTTCACAACCCAATTTTCAATCCAACTTCCAAATGGTAAACCCTAGTCTCCAACCATGCAACACCCCTCCTCCACCACCCGATCCAAATTTATGCAATCATTAACCACCATCTCCTCACTTACCACCACCCCGAGTCCTCCTTCCCGCCAATTTGCCTCCACAAACCCTAAGTCCCACCCTATTGCCTTCCACTACTACCCACACCTTATCCATGTTTCTACATATCCCCTCCACCACCCCCAGAGGCATCATGAACCCTACCACCCCCATTCTTTTCCAACCCTTCCCCCATCCCTACTCACATATATTGACCTGTGCCCTCACCTCCTTACCTCTTTCACCACGCTTTCACCGCCACCTCTACTTCATACCTCCCTACCTCCTCCTCGACATCGGGTACACGTCCCTCACCCTCATTCAGTTTGGGATGCCTGTTCGACACAATCCGCTCTCGTCGATACATTTGAGCGAGTACAGGATTGGTTAGGGCACCCTCAGCATGATGGACCCCCTTCCCCTCGACCCCAGTCACTCCCGGATTTTGAACCACATCCCTTGACGGACTGGCGCACTGACGTGTTACCTTTTGACTCTTTGAGTACAAAGATCACCCCATTTGTACCTATTTTTGAGCGAGACACCAGATGGGCTCAGTGCCCGCCCCCTGAGACAGCCCGTGATTCCATCACCACCTCTCGCTCCTTGTGTGACAGCGATCCCACCATATATTCCACCTCTAGCACCGCTTGAGACACCCCCTCCCGCACCAGCTCCTATTTGTCCACCGCATCGAAGGCACCACGATAGAGCCCCAATTGAGGATCCTCCGCCAGGCGATGACGAGATTGATGTGGATGACGTAAATTTTCAGGGAGGCGACCCTATTGCCCGCAAGTCCTTACGAATGCTTTCTAAGAGCATGCAGGGAGATATCGGCGTGGATGTGCGGATGTTTGATGGTCATCTTTAGCGGGATGCGGTGATTGGCTGACTCGCTATTATGGAGCGCATATTCGAGTATAAGAGGTTGAGTGGTCGACGTTGCGTCCTGGCGGCGGCGACCAAATTTTAGGGTTATGCGAGTGTGTGGTGGCACGATTTAGAGAAGCGTCGGATCATTGAGGGACAACCACTCAGTCATGGGCAGACTTGGGTGCAGAAATGATGGCTACTTGTGTTCTTGCCACTTACGAGCGAGACCTCTTCCTCCGTGTTCAGGCTTTCAAACGTGACTCATCTATTTTGGACTATACGGAGCAGTTCCAGATTTTGTGCACTCGTGCTCGGCTTGGAGAGACGGAGGACAGAGGAGCAAAGGATTAGCCGTTACATCCACGGCCTACAGAGGTATATTCAGCAGGACCTAGCTTTGCGTGACATTATCACCTTTGCGAAGGTGGTAGAGTATGTCACGAAGGTGGAGGCCTTTCATCAGACAGCTCCCCCTGCTCGTGCGCGCACCACTACTACTTCTGCTCATAGTTGTCAAAATCGTCCGATTTGTGAGTCGAATCATCCGATTCGATTCGATTCAAGGGTGGAATGATTCGAATCTTGATGTGAATCGTAATTGGTTAATTAATCAGACGGTTCGGTTTAGAATTGTACGATTCGAGTTGGAATTGGGAATCGCCCCTCAAAACGATTCACTAAAATGGGTTTTTTAAACCCTCTGTTCAGCGCACGTGACTTCTTTAAGTCGTATTGTACCGAGAAAAAAAAAGCTTACGAACCTCAAACAACACCAAAGATCTATTCCACAAACTTCTCTCAAAATCGAAGCCATAATCCAATCGCAAATAGAAAATCGAACCCTAATCCAACCGCAATCAGCAAAATGAACCTCTCATCCAACCGCAAACAACAAACCGAAGTTTATTGTTGCTGTTTTGTTTGAAACGGTACATTTTGTTGTGTTGCTTTTTTTTTGCTGTTTTGTTTAAACGGTACATTTTATTGCGGTTTTTTTTGGTTAAAAAATCTTAGTATATGTTATAAAATCGTAGTATTTGTTTTATTGTTTTAAATTAATATGTTTTACTGTTTTAGCCGAATATTGTTTTTTAATTTTGTAGGCTTTTTTAATTAATATTGTTTTAATTTTGAAGGCTGTTTTAAATTAATTTTTATTTTATTTTGTAGGCTATTTAATTAATATTGTTTTAATTTTGTAGGATGTTTTAAATTAATATTGTTTTAATTTTGTAGGCTGTTTTAAATCTTTGAAAGTATTTGTTTGCTCTTTTAAATTAATCTTAGTATTTGTTTTGTTGTTTTAAATTAATATGTAGGTCGTTTTAAATTAATATTGTTTTAATTTTGTGTTAAACTTTAGTTATGTAGAAATTATACTAAACTAAACTCAACAAAGCCTTTTCCCAATTATTTGGGATCGGCTACATGAATCCTATTTTTTCATTCCATTCTGTCCAGCGCAATATCTTCGGTTAAACCACGTGATATCATGTCCTTTTTTATAATATCCCACCAAGTCAATTTAGGCCTACCTCTACCCCCTGTGTTACTATCAATACTAACTAAATCACGCTTCCTTACTGGAGCATTCATTGGTCTATTCTTGACGTGTTCAAACCATCTAAGTCGATTTTCTCTCAATTTATCCTCTATATGAGCTACTTTTACCGTTTCACGAATTTGTTCATTTTTAATTTTATCCTTTCGAGTTTTACCACAAATCCATCTCAGCATTCGCATTTCCGCCACACTCACTCTCTGCACATTTTGTTTCTTGGTTGCCCAACACTCTGTCCCCTATAACATAGAGGGTCTAATGGTCGTCTTATAAAAAATTTCTTTTAACTTTAAAGGTCTAATGGCCTATCACGCAATACGCCGGTAGCACTTCTCCACTTAACCCAACCTGCTCTAGTTCTATGAGTAACATCATCACTAATATCTCCATCTTTTTGGATAATCGATTCTAAATAACGAAAATGATCATTTCTAGGTATCTCTTGACCTTCCAATTTCACATCTCCATTTGTCCTCCTATTACTATTAAAATTGCACTCAACATATTCTGTTTCAGTCCTGCTTATTTTAAATCCTCTTGTTTCTAGAGTTTCTCTCCACAATTTCAACGTAGCATTAATTCCCGTCTTAGTCTCATCCACTAAAACAATATCATCTGCAAATAGCATATACTATGGCACCTCATCTTGTATTTGATGATCAAAGAGATAAGGACTTAATGCTGAACCTTGGTACATCTACAGTAATTGATAATTCACTACTTTCTCCGGCCGATGTTCTTACTGTAGTCATAGCTCTATCATACATATTCTTGATCACATCAATATATCTACGAGTCACTCATTTTTTTATGTAGAATCCACCATATTATATCTCTAAGTATCCTATTATACGCATTCTTCAAATCTATAAAATTCATATGAAGATCCCTTCTTTTTCTCCCTATTCCTCTCCATTAATCTCCTCAATAACTAGATTGCTTCCATTGTTGACCTCCCAGGTATAAACCCAAATTGATTCTCAGATACTCTTATTTTCTATCTCAATCCATATTCAATCACTCTCTCCCAAAGTTTCATTGTATGACTCATTAATTTAATACCACGATAATTTGAACAACTTTGTATGCCCCCTTTATTTTTATAAATAGGTACTAAAACACTCTCTCCATTTACCAGGCATCCTATTAGTCATTATAATTTTATTAAATAATTGTGTAAGCTGAGATACTCCTTCCTCCCCTAAGCACTTCCAAACCTCAATAGGGATACCATCTGGTCCTAAAGTCCTCCCTGTTTTCATCTTTTTTAGAGCAATCCTGACCTCTGTTGTTCTAATTCTGCGACAAAATATATTTTCTCGACTCTCCCTAAATTCCTCTATATCTAATCTACTCCCATTATCTCCATTTAATAACCTCTCAAAGTAGTTTTTCCATCTTTCCATAATTTCATCATCTTTGACTAGGACTCTCGAATCATCACTTTTGATACACTTAACGTTATTAAAATATTTTGTTTTCCTGTCCCTAAGTTTAGCAAACTTATAAATACTTTTTCCCCCTTCTTGTGCCTAATTTTGTATAAAGATCATCATACGCTTTTAACTTAGCATCTCTTACCACTTTCTTAACTTCCTTTTTAGCCCATATATATTTCTCAAAATTTTCTTCATTTCTATTTGTTTGCCATGTTTTAAAGCCCACCCTTTTAATTTTTACTATATTTTGTACTTCTTCATTCCACCACCAAGTTTCTTTAGTACTACACAAGTACAAAAATTTTATTGACTAATATTGGTTGCAATACAATAATCTTCTTTATAAGAAACTAAAAATAAAAAAGACCAAATCAGTATTTATAAGCTCATTAAACTTAATAAGAAAACAAAATAACTTAAATAATATTAAGTGTGTTAAGGGCGATGATTCGAGAGTATTAGTTAAGCGTTGAGAGATCAAGAAAAAGTAGTAAATCTATTTTAGGAGCTTCCAAAATGAAGATTAGGAGGTGTAGATTACAAATTGAAGAACATAGGGAGATTGATAATACATTTTTCCGGATAATTAAGATATGAGAGTAAAAGAATGTTGTAAAACAAATGAAAACAGGGAAGGCTTAGCAATGGACGGTATTCTTATTGAGGTTTGCAAGTGTTAAAGGGGAAAAAAGGGTGTATTGGTTAACAAATCTCTATGATAACCAGGCGAATGAAGAAAGAGTAATTTAGTACTAATTTATGAAAAATAAAGGAGATCTACCAAGTAGTTCCAATTATCGCGATATTAAGTTAATGATGCATACGATAAAACCTTTGGAAAGAGTGAACAAATGTAACTTGAGAAACATATATTGAGAGTAGAAACCGTGAATCGAAAAATATTCCCTAAGGTTATTTTGGTGATTTTGATGATTATAATATATTTATTTTGTATAATTAATAGTTAAATTGAGTTATTGTGTATAGAGAACAAAGTTAGATGCAGAGATACAAGAACTCAAGGAGGAGGCTCAAGAGGAATGATCTAAAATCAAGATAAACAAAACATGAGTACAATTCATTCACTAGTGTTCAAAGATCAAAATATGCATAGATATGATGACCACATTCTTCACTCACAACAATATAAGCAAAAGAGATACAACAAGACATGTTTAAAGATCCTCTCTTACAAGGAAAAAAAAGGCAAACTTCACGCATGTTCAAAGGTCAAAGATCAAGACAAATGATCTCATTAAGGCAAATTCATAGACAAATGTCCTCATCAGCTCCTCTCCAAATATCCCATGAGTGATGGGTGTACATTGTGAATTTGCGTCTTGATTACTTATGCAATTCATTTTGCTCAATACAAGTGCATAAATCATCATTTTCCTTTTGTCTTTAGCCTTAATTACATAATTCAAAAACATGATTTAAAACCATTTAAAAGAACTCCCTAAAAAAATGATATACAAAGTTTTCTTAAACCTACTTGATGTTTTACAAAACCTTGTGGTAAGTTTTGCAATTAAAAAGAAATAGTTGGCTGTAACATTTTTACCAGTCAATTACAAAGATTTTGGAAATAAAAATGAATAATGCACTCAAGCCACATAGGCGACCATGTGAGGCCTTACATAATCTCATATTCAAAGCAATGGTACTTTCCCATATGTTTCTGGTAACATAGGCGACTGACTATTAATGGCCTGACATACGCGCCTGTCTGAGTCCGTAGATTTTGCTATAAAAAGTTTCAAATGATATAGGTGACTACATAATTCACACAGGCGCCTATTGACATAACAACCGACTATGTGCATTGTATAGACGACTGAGAAAAGTTACCATTTTTCTTCTAAACTATTATATTTTGAAAAGCATAAAAGGATTGTACCATGAGTTTTACAAACCCTTGAAAACTATCAAACCAAACACACAAAAAGCAAACACTACTATTCATCTTCTTCTTCATTTCAAGCAGTTAGCCCTTCAAAGATCCAAACACAACATTACCTCATTTACTCCCTCATTTCAATTAATACCTCCTACAATTCATTTATTCCAAATTCTTCTTGAAAAGGGTATTAATTTCTACAACTTGGAACACATTCATATATTGAGTCAATTTATTGTTCAATTATCTCCATTTAATGACCTCTCAACGTAGTTTTTTCATCTTTCCATAATCTCATCATCTTTGACTAGGACTCTCGAATCATCACGTGTAATACACTTAATGTTATTAAAATCTTTTGTCTTCCTGTCCCTAAGTTTATCAAGCTTATAAATACTTTTTTCCCCTTCTTGTGTTCCTAATTTTGTATAAAAATCATCATACACTTTTACTTAGCATCTTTTACCACTTTCTTATCTTCCTTTTTAGCACATTTATATTTCTCAAAATTTTCTTCATTTCTATTTGTTTGTCATATTTTAAAGCACCCCCTTTTAATTTTTACTATATTTTGTACTTCTTCATTCCACCATCAAGTTTCTTTAGATTGTGGCCCCTTGCCTTTTAATTCTCCAAGAATTTCTTTTGATATTCTCCTAATGCATGTGGCCATCTTATTCCACATTATGTTAGTCTCTTCTTCAGTATTCCATGATGCTTCATTTAATACTTTATCTTTAATTAGTTCCAATTTCTTTCCTTTTAAGTCCCACTACCTAGTTCGTGGTTTAATCTTCTCTTTTCGCACTCATGATTGATTTTTAATATTTACATCCAACACCATTATCCTATGTTGTGAGGTTAAGCTCTCTCGCGAGATAATCTTACAATTTTTACACGTTAATCGCTCTCCTTTCCTAGTAGTGAAAAAATCTATTTGACACTTATGTGTTCCACTTTTATAAGTTATTAAGTGTTCGAGCCTCCTTTTTTGAAACATGTGTTTACTAGTACAAAATCATAAGTCATCGCAAAATCTAAGATAGACTCTCCACCGTCGTTCCAATCTCTAAAATCATATCCTCCACGCACTATCTCATATCCCACACGATCTTCTCCTACATGACCATTAAAGTCTCCTCCTATATAGATTTTCTCACCTACGGGTATTTCTTGAATTAGTTAATCCATTTGTTCCCCAAATTGTACTTTAGTGTGCTCCTCTAATCCTACTTGTGTGCTTAGGCACTAACAATATTGATTATATTTTCACCTAATACCAGTTTTACAAGTACAAGTCTATCACCTTTTTTAAAAACGGTTACGATATCATCCTTAAAATTCTTATCTACTATTATTCCGACTCCGTTCCTATTTCTATGTTTTCTTGTATAGTATAATTTAAACAATATAATTTGAATCTTTTATTTTCTATTTCTCTAGCTTTCTCAACGACCCATTTAGTTTCTTGTTTACAAGATATGTTAACTTTTCTTCTTATCGTGGTATGATCTAGGCCTTGATGATGATGATGAATGAAGAAGAATGATCATTGATGATGACTTTTTATGATATATTTTTGTTTTTTACATTTTTAAGCTTAAAATGAATGAGAACATGTGCTACGGTTAATTTTTGTGCTATATTTCGGTATATTATCACGTGCTATGATTAGTTTGTTTGTCATATTATGCTTAATTACCAATTCTATAGTGTTAAATCTCATTTAGGTATGTTTTACTACATTTTTATCATTTAGTTCCAATTCGATTCGCGATTCGGGGATAAACGATTCACGAAACGATTCGCGATTTGACAACTATGTTTCTACTCCACCTGCTCCCTCCAATTCTCCTACTCCTGCTACTACGACAACGACGCCGTTCCTCCTTCCTCATCATCCCAACCGGTGACATTCAAGTGTTACAATTGTGGGATGGTTGGACATAGGGCTTCAGAGTGTTCATTGCCACATCGTCGTGCTCTACTTGGTTCCGGGAGGACCCGAGTACTTGGAGGAGACATATAAGGTCGTGCCCCAGCATGCCCTTATCACTATTTTGGAGGGTGACACCGAGGGTCTTCCCCTTTGAGTTCGAGGACGAACTTTTTTTTCATGGATGGAAGAATGATGTGGCTTGAGGACATTTTCGTCATTTTAGGATTTTATGGCATTTTTGTTATTTTCTTTATTTGGTTGTATTTCTCTTTTAGTAATTGTTTGCTTGGTATTATAGGAGGAATTAGTAATGGCTAATAAGGGTATAATTGCAATTATGATCATTTCTTGGAGTCTTAAGTTACTTCCACCTATAAATACCCCCATTGTAGCCTCATTTGAGGTATTCTACCATTTTGAGATTTAATAGAGAGAGTTGAGACAAATGTTTTCTTCTTCTTATTTGCCATTTGACGCTCATTTACATAAAAAACTTAAATAGGCCGCCTAACTAATAGATAAATATGGCAATGAATCTAATATACTAAGGATAAACTAAAGATAATACCAAAAATAGTAAAAGAAAAGGAAAGGATAACTCTCTCTCCTCGTGGGAAGACAGCCTCCACCCCCTCCCCCTTTCTCTCTTCTAGCCCGTTACATCATAATGAGATTGAGAGACGTGAAGATACAATCAAATTACAGAATAAATTCCTTCCAATTACTATTAATCAATCAATTGGCATGACTCGAGACAGCTTAGAAGTGGAGATCCACCATGAGGCCCTATGTTTCACCCTTTCCCACAATTGTCTTTTTGTTGAAATTATTCTAGAACGTTCCAACCAAATCATCCAACAAATTGCAAAGTATGCATATCTCTGAAAGCACGCCAATTTCTTTGTTGATTTCACATCCTAATTCCATCATCAAAAGAATGCCCCTACCAAATGAACACTCAGGAATTCGTTTAAACCATAAATTTCGACCAATAAGGCACATGGATAAATAAAGTATCCCAGATTAGTCTTACCATCTTGCACACCACTCGCCACAAAATAGACTAATAACGCGTTGGCCTCCTCCTTCGGATTACTTCACAAGTGTTGATCTCGACAAAAATCTCTAACTATTCAAAAACCTGTACTTTCAAAGAGATGTCACATATTCAAATCACGTTATGAAACTTGAGATGTGGAATAAATGGAAAATTGGTCATGGACTAAAGAGTTGAACTGTGAGAGAATATCTTCCCCTCTATATTCTGTCACTTAAAAGAAAAATCTCTCCATAATGGAAGGGTATAACAAAATGTCAACAAACTCATGATCACTCATATTGAATCCCTCCTAAACACAGTGTCTATCCGAGTTCGACGAAGCAAAGTTATTTTGATTAAAGAACTCTCTATATGATCTCGGAAACAAAGAAGCCAACGAAGAATTTCTTACCCAAACATCGTCCTGAAAACAGACTTTTGACCTCTCCTCACCCTCCATTGGTTAAATTAATTGGGTAGAGAAACTTAGACCTTGAAAAATGAATTTCAATGGACTATGGTATGATGAACCCCATCTCCACAATTTGGGAATCCAATTCATCAGCATCTAGCCATATTTGCTCTTAATAATAGAAGGAACCTGCATCAAACGCGCAAAATCTGAGAAAATACAACACGAATATTCTACCATAGTAGGTATTCAAGAATCAGTACATGAAATTTTAATGAATTTGAAAGAAATTGTATTGAGAAGTAATCTATATGGAACTTGCGACGCGTCTATTTGTGTCAGGGGTCCTGGATATGTAACTGCTCAAGATATCATCTCACCGCGTACCATATGGAATTTTGTTCCAAGGGGTTTTTAGAGCTGTTTTCCGAATACCGCTTTCGAGAATAGCCAATTAAATTATATTCAGTTCGAATTTTGTAGGACTGGGATAACAGCAGATATGTAATAGCCCGTTACCCAAAAAGGTCCTGCTTATTTAGGGTGTTGGGATGGTAGATTAAATACGAACTTAATATATGCCTTATTTTTACTGTGTGTCTGCTCTACTATCTGAACCCCCCATTCTCACAACTTGACCGTACGAGGTACCTCCAGTTATGTAAGATGTTGAATGTTAAATAAAGAATGATGGTAATGAGACTGCAATTTTGAAACATGGTGAATGTAGTATATCAGATTTTCTTACGAGTGAGTATTACCATTATTAAACCTATAGAATAAAAAGATTAGATACCAGGGTGTGTGTAGGAACTTTTGTAAGAGTTGAAGAGTCAAAGAATTCAACTTCGAAGCTAATGATGGAGAGAAAATGCTCAAAGGTCTCGAAAAGTATGGAAGCATCTATAGATTTTGGAAACAATTCTTTTATATAAATTTGGTCTAGCATGCAAGAAATTAGCAGAGAAAAAGGTTTTGCTCCAAATAGGCCAAAAACTTGACATTTAAGGAAAAAATTATAAAACAAATAAAAAATAGCTCAGGTTTCGCATATTGCTTTGTAGATTCTGAAAAATTGACTAGATAAAATATCTCCCCACCGATTCACTTTAGGCTTTGTTTGGTTTGGGGTGAAATATGTTTCACCTAGATGAAAACTAAAATGATGAACAGTTCTTTCACCTATTTGGAGTTGACTTTTGCTACAACAAAGTCTAAAAAGTACGGATAATGAGTTGACCAAGTCTTAGGGAGCTAAAACCAAATGGTCTGTAATTATACCGTGCTTACAGTTTTATTTGAACAAATATTTCCACTCCAAACAGGTTAACTGTTGTGTTTTCATCATTTTACTTTTTACTGGGTTGAAATATTTATATTCCTCTTATTTCATTATAAATGGTTTTGTAAGTCTTGCACAAAGCCTGGTTAGGGCAGTTTCTTGCTCTAAAATGATAGTTTACTTACATTTTACTCTCTTTTACACAGCCCTGGGAAAATCAAGCGCAAGCCATCACCGAAAAAGAAGAGCAGCAACAAAGCTGTTAGAGAAGCAGATCTCTACAAAAATAACTACTTCCATGCATGCGAAAGCCTCTTATCCATTATGGTTGACAAGAAGCGAAATGAAAAAACAGCAGTTCTCGAGCTGAAGAAATCCGGCCCTGAACTACGCCAACTTCTGACCCAATTCTCCGCCAGTATTGCTGGCACTGGCATTGCTGTTCTTTTCTCTGTCCTCTGTAAAGTTGCTACCGGTAGGGTACCATTTTGTTCATCAAAGCTTTTAAATACCGGATTGGGGATAGGTCTCGTTTGGCTCTCCTGGGCAGTGAATAGGCTGAGGGACACGATTGTGAATATCATCAAGAATTCGGGTAAGTTGGGTTTGAAAGAAAAAGAGATGATGAAGAATCTGGACTCGAGTGTGAGTGAGATTTACTTCAGAGCTGCGACGTTGATGGCAGTTTTGGTGCTGAGGCTTGCATAATTCCAGTGTAAGGAAATAGATTTTGTATGGAATATTAAAGATGTGGAAAACTTTTGAGAGATGACGAAGTGTCATGTTAAATGTACATTCTAAGTTGAGTGATGATTTGGCGGGCTTGAGCTCAGTCAGCTTATGGGGTGCCTTGAAGTGGGTTTGTTTATGCTGACGAGAGGATATCGGGATTTGTGAGTTTAAAAACGGGACTCGTTGATGCGCATCAATGCAACTATTGTTGTGCAAAGGTCCACTGCGTATCATTTAAAACGCCAACCTATGCATGGATGTCATATCAGTGAGTTTCGTTTTCTGAGTTCAAATTCCGAGATCCCATGGAACTAATTCGGAGGGAAACAGCCATTGATTTTCAAGAAACACAGCATCAAGCACACATGAGCTTAAGTTCCGCCTGATCGTCAATCAGCTTAATCGCGGAGGTTGAGATATTGTAATTAAGTGGCCAAAAGATTACTCTTCTGACTTGTGAATGTAGCGTATATAGACTATATTATTGTGCATAAGAAAACTAAGGCTAATCTTTTTTGTTACAGCATTATTGAATGTTATAGTTTGTGTATATTTGGAAGAAAAAAATGAGTCTGTTAGACTATTTTCCTTCTTTGCATTCCCATCCCACTATTAGGGTTCTATTGGTTTGGGGTGAAATAAATTGGTGGGTTAATTAAGATAAAATAAAATAAAATAAAGTTTGGGTCAAATTGCAAATTCTTCCATTATCCTTCAAATGTTTCAATTTTATTTCCAAACTTTGAAAAGTATTTAAAAATCACCCTTTTGTTAAAAAACGTAACGGTAATTACACGTGGCTAGGCTTGCCAATGGGTCGGGTTCGGACCGGATATAGGGAGATCCAGATCCAGTTAATAGGAACTTAATCGGATCCAGATCAGGGTCGGGCATAATCAAATCTACAATATTGGATCCAGATCCGTATTGGATCAAGTTTGGGTTTGCGTCTGGCCAGATATATACATTTATTTTTATTTTATCCTCCTTTATTTTTTAATCTTATGTTAAAATATTTGTAATTTATTATAGGTATATGATTAGAGTAAATAAAACATATACTACTTATATTTATTATATACATAAATATATATTTTTATATAATTACTTACATGTTATATATATATATATATATACACACAATAAGTCTACTGTAAGGACTTTTTAAGGTACAGATTCTGTTACATACCATTTTTTTAAAATAGTAAAAAAATATTTTTTTTATGAAACTTCATGGATATGATCTCTACGGTGAGAATATCATCTCTAATTTTTTTCATTAAAAAATTCAATAAAAAAAACTATGGAGACGAGGTGATACGTAAAAAAAAAGGGTATAAATATGCATTTTCGATCGCTGAATTTTGGGTTTGAGTCAGCCGCTTGATTGTTTGATTTTTTTTATGAAACTTCATGGATATGATCTTCTCAATGTCGAGATCATATCCATGAAGTTTTATAAAAAAAATTCAATCAAAAAGCGGTTGAGATGATTATCAAAATTTCAACAGTAAAAAAAGCATAATTATATCATTTTTTGCATATCACCTCATCTCAACGATTTTTTTTATTGAAGTTTTTAAAGAAAAAAATTGGACATGAACTTCTCACCGTGGAGATCATATCCATAAAGTTTCATCAAAAAATTCATTTCTTTACTATTTCCAAAAATCCATATATATATATATATATATATATGTGTGTGTATATGTATATGGAGAGAGAGAGAGAGGTCCCTCCTGTAAGGCGGGTTGGGTCTTTGGTTCCGGATTTTGTATAGGATCCAGACCCTACCCGTGTAATAAGTCGGTTTTCGAGTTTCAGATCCAAAAAAATATATGTTCAAACTCTGTTATAAGTTTCGAGTTCGAATCGGGTCCGGATCTAGGGATGGCAATTTTTTCTCGAAAACTCGGGTCCTCGCGGATACCCGACCCTATCGGGTAGGGTATGGGGATTAAGTTTTGGGGATCGAGGCGGGTTCAAGGAGTTAAAAAAAAATCACCAAAAATTTCGAGTCGATTTCGGGTATAACCTCGGTTCCCACGGGGATACCCAAATTATTAATATATGATAAAATAAGTATTTATATATTATAATAAATATATAAGAATAAAGAGAGTGGTCCACTTATTTCTTCTAACTTTCTACCGCCTCCCTCCCACTCCCACTCATTTCCCACACGAACATGGTACCTGCCTGCGCGTCCTCCTCCTACCGACGACTGCCAAACCCTCCTACCTGTGCCTCGTCCTCGTAGGAGGGCCAAACCCTCCTGCCCGCCTCAACTACTTATCGTATGCGCCTCTTCCTCCTGCCGATAACTCAGTTACGATAGGTACTTGTTTTGTGTTTTGATATCTCACTTCTATTTCATTTGTTTGTTTAGATGTAGGTTGTTTGGTATAACAATTTTTTTTGTTATAACTGATGAAATAATATTAAATAACATTTGTTTGTTTAAATGTACCTACACTACATCAGTCTGTCTATAACATTTTTGTTATAAATTTAATAACTGAAAATACTTGGATGCTATAAATTTATCAGATCCATGTGTTTTTTGGTGTTAATTTTTTGGTGGATTGAAGTGTGGAATTTGGGGAAATAAGTAAATCTTAGGTGTAGGTTGTTTATTGACAAATTAAAGTTGTTTATCCCTAAGAGTGTTTTTAGGTCTTAATGTGACGCCCCGAACCGGAATTAGGGTAAACGTCGTCCTTAACCCACAACCAAGTTCGAGGTGCCAATGGGGGAGGGGAAAATTACTTTAATTTATTTTAAAAAAAACATTTATTAAAATTTGCCATTTATTAAAGAAAAACCATTTATTATCCAATTATTCAACAATAATTTTAGTCCATCAATTTGAAGAAATCTCATTTAATTATTTTGCAAAAGAGTCCAACTAAAATATCATTCAATCACAATTAATAGAAAATGCCCTGTATTATTACAAACCAAAGTTTTAAGTTCAAGTTCGAATTTAAATAGTACAACCGATACAAAATTAAATCTCAAATATCAAATATTGTCGCTATGGGATAGCGGTAATCAGAGCTCTAACAACGACCGTAACTCTCGGGAACCTTACCGATACAAGCTTTCGCATCCTTACCTGAAGTACCTGTGAGTTTTGGAAAATAGGTATGAGCGGAATGCCAGTAGGGTGGGAGATACTAAGTAATAATTTTGTACTAAAATACTATACTTATAATAATTTTATACTCATCGGTCTCCAGTCGCCATATGTTCTTCTGTATAGGCTTTGGGGTCTTTCACCACGAAGGACGTCATGCCCTGCTTAATTCTTGGCATCATCCAAGTATCATTTTTTATATTTTCCACGTATTTCACATTTATCACATTTCATATATTTCATTATTCTCATCATTTTCCAAGTTCATTATTCTTTTCACTTTCGCTTGTGTCACACTTTATTATTTATCACTTTCTTAATTTCTTCAATTAAACTCGACCGAGGAGGCCATAGATGCAACACCGTTTTTGAATATTATTTCCGTAAAACTCATTATTTTCTCTTAGCAACAATACATCATTAATCTCCCTTTACCAAACTCAATTAACACATTTAATTGCCAAATATTTTCTTGACAGCATATTATTCACTGTATTTACGACAATGCCACTACTATTTGTTTCACACAAATATTATCCTTTTAAATGGGTTTAAACATACTAATTTCGCCAAAAACCAAATTATAACTTCTCAAAGTATATTTCTGATTATTTCCAACATTTTTTTCGAAATTAATTCCAGATTTCATAAATAGACTTTATTTCCATTTAAATAACTAGAATACCCATTTTTAAGCCTTTAGTTTTATTTCTGAAATTTATAAAATAGGGGCTGTAATTTTCATTTTTCTTAAAACATATTTAAAACAATATATTTCACTTTTAAGCATTTTGGTTAGTAAACCCATTGAATACTACAACATTCTATACAAGTATTATGGATTTCTACCTAAGAAATCTTCCAAAAATGCCACAAACATGCTCATAATTATGTAGTCTTTTATCATAGTTATTTTCTTAACATTTCATGCCATAATGATTCATCATAAACTTAATAGCATCAATTATAATTATTTCAATTTAAGACTACTTTCTAGCATGAAGAACAATTTTCAACAAAGCAAAATAAGTAAAATACTTCCATTTTGAAGCATGATTTTCACTACTTTAACACATGATTTTAAGCTTTAGAAAAGAGTTGAGATGAGAACCCTACTTGGATAATATGGAGGATGAATATAATCAAGAAAGAAGTCCAAGAATAAGCTCCAAAAATAACTCCAAAGTAAGCACCAAACTTTCAATATTAAGCTCCAAAAACTTGCTGAAAAAGATTTCTTCAAGCTTTTCCACCCTTATGTGGTTGTTCTAAGCATATGCCAAAAATAAAGTATTTTAGTGGTTGTATGGAGGGTAGAGAAGGGGATTTCGGGTTTGGAAGAGTATATGGGAGAAGAGAGAGTGTTTTGGGGGTAGTGAAACTTAGAGAAAAATCTGCTGAGTTGATTTTGGTTATGACATCCCTCACCTCTCTCTTATAATCACACCACAACTCACACCCTTAATGACAACCCAAAAAATATTTTTCACTCTTCATAATACTCCAAGGATGTCCATCTCACTCCATATCAAAAGTTGAGCTAGTGGGAATAAGGAGATAAATAACAAAATGAGTGGAAAATCAATCTTTCTTATTTCATTTTATATTTTACTATTTTCACAATTGAAAATAGCTGTAAAATAGGTCTAACTGACGTTTTTTGGAGATGTCCAAGAAGCGAAAGTTGCTCAAAATTAAATTTTAAGTTAATCTGAAATTTTTCAGATTTTCTGAGCACTTTTATTTTTTGACGAAAATAATATTTATTTATTTATTTATTTATTCATTTTTTGACTTTTGACCCCGTGGCACTCTTAGGCCGATTTTTAACATCCCATAAATATGGTCAAATTATTTTTAACCCTAATAAAACGTCCTACAAAAATCCCGCAAGTTGCAGTTTACGTGTCCGTACTATTCATGTCACAATTCTAATAGTTCTAGAATAATACGGGGAATACGAATAAATAATCATACGAACTCGTGCAACGTGAAAATAGAGCGCAACGTATTAATATTACCGAATAATTCGATTACCACAGGATAATGAGTACAAAAAAAAGGGGCGGGTATTACACTAATATCTTGATTTTTTAAATTATGTGTGTTTATATTGGTATATTGTTTTAGACCAAAACATTATTTTCTTACCAAAAAAAAAAAAAAACGGGTTCCCAGCGAAGAAACCGATACCCGTTTTAAATGGGGATGGAGATCCCCGAACTCGTTATAACGAGAAACGGTGCGGGTCGGGGAATGATATTTCTAATAGGGATGGGGACGGGGATGCTTTCCCCGACCCCGTACCGACTCGTTGCCATCCTTATCCGGGTGTAGACCCTACCCATTGACAGGCATACACAAGGCTAACTATAAATTCTTCTCTATCTGGTTTCTTTGTTCACTTGTCGTATCTTTCTCCCATCTTTCTCCTCCCTCCTATCTTTTTCTCTCTTCCTCGCTATCTTTTCCCCCTCGTGCAACTTCTACCCTCTCTAAGGGGTGGCAAAACGGATCAACTGGTCATGTTTACCCACGGCCCGATACAACACAATAAGAATCCAGCGAACCTGAACACGACACGACACAATATGATAGTGTGTTTTTTCCTTAACCCGAACATGAAATGTTACAAACACGAGATGACACGATAACACAATAAGTAAATATGGTTCGATTGGACATGATTAGACCTGACCCGACACGATTGGACACAATTAGACCAATTAGTGAGGAATTAAATGGGCCCAAATAGTTGGTTGATAATGAGTCTAAATGGGATCGACAGTGGGTTTATATTGTGTCCTTAATTGGGTCACTATAGTATCCTATCAGGTCAATTTCCTGATAGAAATTGGATACGAATACGACCCGGCCCTAAGGTGGGCTCAAAACCCCAGATCCAAACACAAAAGATCGTATCAATATTGTTTCATTTTGTGTCGTGTTATCGTTTGTTCTCAAAATTGTCACCCCTAACTTCCTCTCTCCTCTGTTTTTGTGTGACCCTTAGGCCATCCACAGTGGGCTCCCATAAACCTATGGGTTTATGGGACGAGTTACAGGGTTAATCTTGCAATGCGCATTCGATAAAATATTGCTTGGACGGTTTTCTTTTGTCCGCGCAGCCTATGTGGCAACTAGCCATTTGTTACCATTGAGTTTTAGCCGTTGTATAATATATTTTATATATTCATACTTTAAACCCCTCTCATTTAACTATAAATACCCCATTTCTTATTCATTATTTCTCACAATTTCTTATAATTCTTCACCACTCTTCTCTCTGTAATTTATAATTTATAATTCTATAATTGTAAATTAAAAATAATTGTTATTTCATTTTGCATTATTAGCCCTTATTAAAAAAACATGGAGGTGAATATTCGATTGAATCGTTATTTTTCTCGTAAAAGAGCGGAACCAATTCGTGACGTTGACCAACCTCAAGCTCCCCACCGAGATGAGGTCTATCAAGGCCGTCAGCATTTATACGAAGTAGGCGCGGTGAATGTTATCGACTCTATTGTCCAACAAATAGCTTCTCCCGATGAAGAATTTATTACGATGCGTGGTAGCGTCCACTCAGCTTGGGAGGTTTATGCCCAACTTTCGGTGGACAAAAACGTGACGACATATATCGATATGTTTGGGTTCTCACATTTATTTTCGGAAGGATTTCCAAACTCCAACAACAAAATAGTCGAGGCGTTAGCATCGTGTTTGTTGGCAGAAACTCATACCATTCATTTGCCGTTCGTTGAGCTCGGAACTACCCCTTTTGATTTCGTTCATTTAACTGGTACGAATTCTTTACTTCATTTATAATTTCTTCATTTAGTTTGTCTTAATTTATATTATTACTATATTCATTATATTGTTATATTTATTATTATTTTAAAAATATTAATTATATTTTGCAGGTATTACAGTCGGTGTGGAAAACTAACTTCCTCCCTTTCCCAACCACGTCAATTGAACGACAGAACATATTCTCGCGACATATTATCCCGATCTAAATAATTTTCATATACAAAGTAGAAACATTGATTTATCTTCTTTGAAAGAGTATTTACTTCATTAGGCGGTTAATAGGGCTAATCACCCAGCTGCCTCTTTACAAGTAGCCCGAGTTTTTATAATTTTCGTACGTGGGTCTATTTTCTTCTCAAATGCGAAAAACACCATTTTAGTTGATTGGGCTACATACCTGGATAATTTTGAAAATATGGCGGGATTAGACTGGGGTTCTGTAATAATGGCGAGGATATATTATGCCTTAGATATTGTTAGTCTGGAGGAAGTCAAGCAATTGAACTGTTTTTGGCAAGTTTTGGAGGTAAAGCGATATTTTATTCATTATTTACTATATAATTTTAATAAAATTATTTACTAATAAACTTATTTATGTTTCAGTATTGGGCGTATGAATACTTGCACACAACTGCTCCACTCCGAATTATTAGTGCGCCCAATGTTTGGCCTCGAATGCTGCACTGGTCGATCGCTAATCGGGCAGTAATTGCAGGGAAAATGAGGTTTAAATCCAGTTCAATGCAAGAACAATTAGAGGGTCGATCGCCGGATTCTATTACATGGCAACCATTTATAATGTTGCAGCAAAATAATATAGGGCTGAAAAATGTTGCAAGACAATTGATCATGCGACGCTACATTCTATTGGATCTAGATCTCAGGGGGGACGTGGCATCTAGGCGACAGATGTTATATACAGTTCACGACCCACCACACCTAATGTCCTATTTGGAACGCAATCACTTTTTTGATCAAAACAACGAATGGGAGTTTCTTGGGGATGATTTAGTCATTACTAATCAAGCAGAATGGGATATATATTGGAGCGTAGCATCTCGAGGTCCGGTGTTGTCGACTTATTTCTGTTGGGCTAACCACGATGGTATAGGATTTGAGGCAATCGCTCCTGCAGACTTAAGAATTCCATTTCCACCTCCGTCAACACTGGGGAACATTCAGTAAGATATTCAACATACCACACAATCATCTGAACATTTAATTTCGGCAAGGTGGGAAATAAATGCAGTGGATTCAAAAGGTCGTTCAATGGCAGTTGATATAGCGAGGCCCACTACACGTAGTCGTGCACCGTCGGCCAATTCATATACGAAGGAGGATTGGAGAACCATGTTCATAGAACGAGAAGATTGTTTGAAAATCATTCAGGAACAGTATGTTGAGCGAGAAAGAATGCATCACGAGAGAGAAAGGTCCCTCCGGGAGGAATTAAACAATTATCGTAATATTGGTTGCTCATCTCAATAGTTGACGGGATCCGGCTCATCTCAACCGTATATGGGATCCGATAGTGCTCAACTTTACTATCCTACTCCAAACCTCGACGATGATTATATGCCGCAAAATTTCCCATCGTCCTTATATGTTCATCCGCAACCCCATTACAACGACGATGACTTTATGGCTAGATTTTTCCCATCATATCACGATCGAACGTCGGGGAAATGAATTATTATTTTGTATTGCAAAACCCGGATGACTAGTTAAGTTGTGTTAATAAAAAATTGTGGCACTTGTGTTTATTATTTGTTATGCATTTGTTTGTTGTGCGATATATTATTTATTACTCAAATTTTTTCTCATAAATAAACTGCAAGATGTCATAAATAAAGTTTACTCTTCCAAATTAAGTCGTAAAGAAATTGTCATAAATAATTTACAAAGCAAAGGTGTTCATAAACCATAAACTTGAAACCTAGTAATACAATAGAACAAAATGCAAGTCAGTCATATGTGATGTACAACATATTGGTTTTCCTTAACGTATCAAACTTAATGGTAGGTATGATTTATTGTTGGCATTGTCATTATATATAACATTGTAATTTTCAACAACGACTTCGTACTCCTCATCATCAACATCGGGATCGTAGTAGTAAAAAATATCATGTTCCGAATGGGTGAAGTCGGATAGATCAGAATCAGATTGTACTGTTTCATCGTAATATATTTCCAACAATCTATCCCTAACATTACTATTTTCAAACTTCGTTAGTTGGTTATTATGGTATCTTTGTAATCTCCTCTCCATTTGCCAAATCTCCTCATCCAGTGAATCAATTATGTCATCATCATCTATGTGGGGTGACATGAGAAAAAATTGGCCACTGGTATTTAATGATAATGACACAAAACTTCCAAATCACATCGTTCGTCCTATTTCTTTGTCCATCGCAAAGTAATTACGTAGCTACGAATAACATGAACTTGATCCTCCCGGACTGGAGGATCAATAAAAATATGACCACAAGGGTGGTTAAACCTTCTGAAAGTGTCAATCGGCTCATTACAAATTAATCTGTTCTGGCCATACCTAACCAGACAACTATGGTCTTGATAAAAACAATCATGTCCATAAACTGGAGAAGACATATTTTGGTTTATCATCTTTCACCATGCGGGGTATTTATACACGTCATATCACAATGTGGGCGGGTAACAATTCCACTTCTGACTCACATCAAGTCAGGTACTTGCAGACGGGAAACATTCAACCATTTGCCATCGGTCACATCTATTATTTAAACACTTCAATATTATAAATCATACGCAGAAGATGACTCACATTAACATTTTCTTGAGAAATGGATTCATAGCCATGGCTCATAAATGAAGACTTCCAGTTGCTTAACTCCATAACCAATTTCGACTTACCTTTTAGTACTGACTATAGAGTGTCGCCTAACATTTTCATAGCCATCGAGCGAAGATGGAGGACACCTCCTAATGCTAACAAAGGACGTATAGCTAACGAGATCCGTGCGTGCCGGTTCATGCACAAATTGAAGTTCGACTTGTATGCCAAAGCTATAAATATTGGTGGTTGTGGATGGGATGAAGAGAATTACAAATTGGTAATCCACAATGAATGCGCATGGGAAACTTTGTGCAACTATTATCCAAGTTGTCGGGGGTTACGTAGCGAAGCATCTTACCTCTTTCATCCGTTTCGTTGGATAATTTATGATATTTAATTCTCATAAATGTCATAGATGAGAAAATCACTTAGATTTTAGCAAGGTTCTAAAAAACGCGGGGCGTGATCGAGGCGTGGAGGCCAAGCCTTAAGCCTTAGAAGCCTAGGCGGACCTTAGGCGTGAAAAGGCGTTGAGGCCTTCTTAATATATTTTAATATTTTTTAACCGTAACAAGACTATTAAAATAATAAAAATCTACATATCATAAAAATATGTTTGAATATATGAAAATTAAAACACGATTTGATTATTTCGGATGAGATAATGGTCAAGTTTGTAAACAAATTCTTTAAAAGGCGATATCGTTTCACGAAAGCATTGTTGTTTTTAGAAAAAAGTGCGCCTTAAGGGTTTTACCAAGAATAAGGCGTAAAAATCTTAAGGCGTGACGTTTCTCCCAAGCCTCAAGCCTAGGCGGGTTTTTTAGAACAGTGGATTTTAGTAACTCGTACGACAGTTTCTAATGCTTATGAAGTCGTTTGTTTTTTTTCCAAATGATAATCAATCTTTTTATTGCAAATATAGCAGACATAGATGAGAAAATCACTTACAATTTGATAATGCGAATTATTAAGTTAATTGATATTGTTAAGTATAGAGAAAAACATCAACTTTTATTTCAGTAGACATAAAACAAGGAACTATGTCGATACATAATAAAAGGCTCTTCAGGATACATAATAAAATAAGGAACTACATTAGGGTTGCAACCGGTAGGGGTTTTTACCGTACCATACCATTTTGGTCCGGAAAAAAATGGTTTTGGTTCCATATTATGAAATACCAAAAACTGATTTTACCGAAACCGAAAATACCGCCAAAAATTTGGTTGGTTTTGGTTTGAAGATATAAAAAATCGATTATCGAATTTACCGTACCGATTTATCGTACCGAAATACCGTACCAACCTTACCATATATTACCTTACCAATTACCAAATGAAAATTGTATTAAAAAAAAATATACCAAATTATCAAGACCCTTAATTTTAAACTCATCTCATCCATTCATTTCACTTAGTATAAAAGCACAAAACCCTATTTTTTTCTATTCTCTTACAAATCAGATATACCCACACAAGTACCTCCAGCCGCATAACATAAGGTAACTTCTTCTTCCCTATCTCTTTCTTTTTTGGCCTCAAACCGGTACAGGGTTCCTCCTCCGATAACCTCCCCTGATCTCAAACCGGTACGAATGTATTGTTTATGCGTGTATGTCTAAATTTGCTACGCCTCAAACTTGTGGGTTTTTACCAAAGTGTTAATTTCTTTATGTGTGCGTGTCTAGATATGCTATGCCTCAAACTTATGGGTTTTTAGTATGTTGGTTGGTAAATGTTTGTGCATCGGAGATGTGTTTATTTATTTCAATGTGTTTTTACTTCAAAAACATTGTTAATCTACTCGAATCTTAAACTGCTCTTTCAATGTTTTTTTTATTCAATGTGTTTATTCACTTCAAAAACATATATATGTATGTATCTATTTTTTTTTATAGATCTACGTATACGTTTATGCACAACTACATATATTGATCTTTCAATTTATGCACAACTGTTTTAAGGCTTTTTCATGTAATTTAGTTTGTTTATGCAATTTTGTTTGTCTATGCTTCATGATCTTCATTTTATTTTTCAGTGCAATTTATATTATATTTTAGTTTTAAGTAATGCATTTAATCAATTAAATGAGTTTAAGATTTTGGTACCGAAACTTGTACAAAATTTTACCGAAATCATAATATCGAAATATATACCAGATCTATCAAATGCATAAACCGATTTAAAATTCCGGTATTTGTCGGAAAAAAAACAAATTGAAACCGAAATTATCGAAACCAAAAAAACCCGAATATACCGAAAAAATAAAAAAATCGACCGGTTTGGTTTGGTTTTTGTTTTGACGTACCGACCGGTAAATTGGTACGGTATGATTTTACCATTTGGATTATGATTTTGGTATTGGTAAGGGGTTATTATCGACCGTACCATACCGGTTGCACCCCTAAACTACATCGATAAATCAACTTTTATGTCAAATATTCTGACGAATGTACAACGCGCTACTAATTTCACTAAACAGATAAAAAGGCTCTTCACGAATAATCCTTAACCCTGAGACTTGCTCACACAACTGTTCCCACTGTTCCTCATTTTGCACTATCAGTGTGAAGGTTAAGGGATTCCACTCACATCCCCCATTCGTTAGCGCCATCTAACAGAGGTCTAAAGTAGACTTTAGCTACAACCACCGTAATTCAAAATTACATACAAGCCTAGGACGGTAATAGATTCCCATGATATTCTGCCATAGACCAACAATGGCTTGTATTCCTTCTATGGTAACATCGCCAGTGCGTTTTGAATAGCCCGCAATGGTCAACTACAGAGGACTACTACTTGCTCAGTGAAATTACTGAGCAGTGCACAATCAATTCCAAAGAAATATTTCCATATCTCAAAATATAATGAATCCAAGAGAAATAAATGAACGAAGTGTTATACATCGGGATAGGGAAGCTGGCTATAACCGTATAATGGCTGACTACTTTGATGAAAATGCGACTTATTGTCCCGAATAATTTCGACGTCATTCAAAATGCAAAACCCCCTATTTACACGAGTAATGAAAGTCGTAGAGCAAAAAGATGATTACTTTTTTCAAAAAAGTGATGCCCTAGGGAGAAAGGGCCTATTCTGTGTACAAAAAAGTGTCGCTGCAATGCGCATGTTAGCATATGGGTGTGCTGCTGACATGACCGACGAATATATAAGCATTGGGGAAACAACTGCCATCGAGTGTGTGAAGAGATTTGCATACGCTGTAGTGCAAAACTTTAAAAATGAATATTGTCGTTCTTCTACTGCTGAAGATGTTTCAAGAATGCAAGAAGAGAATGCATGACGGGGATTTCCCGGAATGATAGTAAGCATTGACTGTATGCACTGGGAATGGCACAATTGTCCTCATGTCTGGAAGGGACAATATAGTGGCCATGCAGGAGGTGCAACTATAATCCTAGAGGCTGTAGCTTCCTATGATACGTGGATTTGGCATTCTTTCTTCGGGCTACCAGGTTCGTGTAATGGCTTAAACGTCTTGGCCAAATCTACGGTATTTAACGAGCTACTTGAGGGCAACATGACTCCTATAGAGTACGAAATAAATGGGAACTCTCACAACATGAGTTATTACCTGGCAGATGGTATATACCCACCATACACTACAATTGTTAAGAGTTTCAAAAGACCAGCAACTAGAAAACAAAGTGTGTTTGCCAGATATCAAGAGGCAGCATGCAAAGATGTTGAGCGAGCATTTGGAATATTGTAACAAAAATTCCATTTTATAAAAAAACCGGCTAGATTGTGGAAACACAATGACTTGAAAGTTATTATAAAATCATGTATAATATTGCATAACATGATACTAGAGGACGAACGTCGAGATCCTAATTGGCGTATTGAGTTTGATCATACTCAAATGCCGCCAATTAGCCGCGACACTCTGGGAATGCGTATGAGTACTGAGTGTGTGAGGCATTGATGTACAATAAGGAAAAACACAATCAACTTAGGGATGACCTTATGGAACATATATGGAATCTACACGCGGAGTCTGAAGTGGACGAGTGAAACTTGAAATAATTGTAATTTATCGTTCTTTAATTCCCATGTATTGAAATTGAATGCAATGAAAGATATTTCGATACGGTTCGTTATTTTAATAATAAATGCTACTCAATCTTGAAAATAATTATCTCATTAATAGGAAAATAAAAATATTAAAAGACAATTACAATAAGAAAATTCAAATAAAAATAAACATTTAATTTCCCCTGGATGGTGGGTTTTCTCTAGATTGGGAGAGTCTACGCTGCAGTATCTGGTTTGTTTGCGATTCATGAAGTTGCAACTGAACTGGAGATAAGCGCGAGGTATCCATGAAAATGATTGAATTCTCAATCTCCTGTTTTTGTAAAACAATCAGCTCGTCCAACTTCGAATTGAGCTCCTCTTAAGTGCATTGTGCTACTACGAAAAATTCCTTGTACGAATCAGTAAAACTCTCTAAATTCTCTATCAGCACGGTGTGAGCTTTTAAACTACTAAAAACTGCCTTGCGTTTAGATCTCTGTTTTATGGCCTTACGCCAAATTGGGCTTTCCTGTGGGGTATGCATGGCTTCAATGTCCTCACCCAACTCAACATCCTCGCCCCCCGTTGATGTGCCTAAATCTTCCTCTATGAATTGGGTAGAAGTGTTTGCGAAATTATACTTCTGCACATCCTTTAAAATGTCAAAACAGTGATCATATGCAAAATTTCTTCCGGTTTCATTTCTAAAATCATCGACTGGACGCTTAATCTGTCGAAAAATAACATCATAAGAAATAATTAATTCATAATAATAAAGGATGATAAGACTAAATTTTAAATTATAAATTAGTATAAAAATTATATTCTACGCATACCCACTCAGCCTGTGATGTACCGCTACCACGGGTCGCGCCAAACGCACGAGTCATTTTTTGCAGAATACAACATACAATCTCGATAAATGGTCGTTTACTTGCCTTGCAAGACTTTTATCGATCGGTGATATAACACACCTTCGGTATTATTGAACTCCATTTGAATTTTCTCCCATATCGTTCCGTCGCGTTGGTTAGTGCCGGTCTTTCCATCGATGGAATATTTACAATATGCATGACATAATACGACTTCATCAAACAAGCTCAAATTAGGAAGCCTCGATGTTTGAGAGGGAGAACCCATATTTTCTAATTTTTTGGAGTAAATAAGAGTATTAATTTTGGAAAATTTTTATGTGTGAAATTATATGGGGTAGAAAGTGAAATATTTATAGACAAATAAGGGGTGCTAGCCGTTAATAGCCATTGGCATGGCGCGAAAAAATGTTGTCCACCTGGCTGGGGCGAGTTACATTTTCTCGCTTAACATGGCGCCAACAAATGTTATTTGCCTCTGTACCCTTAACAGATCCCCTAACCTCCCTCTTCAACTACGACGCCTTAAACTAATCCTCTCCAAAATACATCGATTATACTGCCCACTGTGACTCCATTTCTGCCAAAATAAAGGATCCGCAATGGGTTAGAGGACCCATTGTGGATGGTCTAAACGAATCCTCTCCAAAATACACCGATTATGCCACCCACTGTGACTCCATTTCCGCAAAAATAAAGGATCCACAATGGCTTTAGAGGACCCATTGTGGATGGCCTTACTACCCACCACCAGTATCCCCTAGTGTCAACTCTCTCCTTCCGACATGACCAAGCAAGCTCTCCTGCTTCAAATGTTACTCCTCTCGCTCCCACTGTGTTCCTTCTAAAGCCTCCAAGTCCTACATTTGCCGCCTAAATTGCAACGCCTCCATCATGGCATACCACAATCAATGTGAATAACCAACCAGACTGCCTCCATTATCACTTCTCAACCCAAATACCACAAACTTCACCGAACAACAACCCAAGCCACCGCGAATCCACACCATTGCAAACCCCTCAGTCCACCGTGAACCTACAACCCTTAAATCCACCATCGATACAAAACTCCAATCAATTAGAGGAGGGAGAAATTGAAGAGAGAGAAAAAGATAATCAATTCAGAAGGTAGGATACGGTCCAAGCCCCATTTTATTCATCGACAAAACATATAGGAGGAGAAAGAGAGAGAAATAGAAAAAAATTCAGAGAAAGAGAGAAATTTTCGTTTAAATTTTTTAACGGTGGAGTCATTTTGAAATACTTTCCAAAGTTTGAGATTAAAATTGAAACATTTAAAAGATCCTTGGAGAAATTAAAATTTGACCCAAACTTTCTTTTTGTGTGTGTTTAATTAGCCCTAAATTGGTGAAATGTTTTTATACATTCAGGGTTCGGTTGGTTCGGGTGAAATGTTTGAAAATAAAATCGTGAAATTTACTTAAAGTTAATTGCACTTACCCTCTCTGAACTTTACCTCCCTTTTCACTTCACCCCCGATCTTTCATTTTTGGGCTTTAAGACCCCCCTAAACTTCAAATAAATCTCTAAGTTAGCGCTCACACCAATAATTTTCTGGAGAGAAAATGGGTCATGTGCCATACACGAATAAATTATTTAAAAAATATTCAAAAATCTGAAAATTATAGATAAATATTTAAAATTGTTGGAAATTAAAGAAAATATTTTAAAAATCTAACAATCACGAATTTAAACATAAATTATAGAAAAAAAACCATTTTAAAAGCTGTAAAATATTTTTTTCAAAAAAATAAGGAAAAAATAAAAAATTTATATTTTAAAATTTATCAAAAAACTAATAAAAATAATGAAATATAATGAAAAAACTTCTATTTTTTTTAAATAAGAGAAAAAACTTTTAGAACTCTGAAATTGATAGACAAAATATTTAAAAAGTATGACAAATATAGAAATTTTTGTTTAAATAATCTAGAAATAATAGGGAAAAAGTAAAAGTTTGAAAAATATTAACAATTTTTTTAAATGGTTGGAAACAATGTAAAAACCATTTAATAAAAAAACATATTTCAAAACATTGATTTGTAGGGAGAAAAGTTTAGATTTTCATATTTTCAAAAAAAAAACAACAACTCATTTGCATTTAAAAAAATCGATAAAAGAAGAAGAGAGGGAGTAGATTTCTATTACAAAAACATATTTTCAATTGTTTTAAAAAAATAGATTTCTAATTTTGAAAAAAAAACAGACTTCCAATTAAAAAAATAGGGGATTTGGGAAAAAGGTCCAAAAAGTCTATAAAAATAGAACACTCTACATATATAATCTTATAAATTTAGCCATGTACTAAAAACACCATGAAAAATGACCAATATGCCATTTGACAACTCATAAAAAAAAATCAAAATTTTAAAAGTCCATAACTTCAAATCTACAAATCCAAAATTCACAAAATTTATATATTTGAATTTTACTCGTCGAGATCTATCCAACAACACCCATATTTGATATTTTTTGACAAAAAATCGAAACTGATAAATTCACTATTTCACTAAAACCTTCATTTTTTCCGGCAAAAACTCCATTTTTTCGGCAAAAAACCTTCTTCTCTAGCGCTATCAATGGTGTCGCTGGCGCAGACCAAAAAAATGAAAGAACGACGAAGGGAGAGTGAAACGAGGAGATAATTACAAACCGACGAGAAATTCGGCATTCTGACGAGGATTCCGGTGGTTGGGGTGGGGTGGGGTAGAGGTGGAGTAATGTGTTTATTTTTTGACTGAGTTTTAAGGGAAATGCTTTGTGTCCCAAACAACTCCCCCAAATCCTCCCCCAAATAGCATTAAGTGTTATACCTTGTGGTATGGGTCCCGCCAGGGCACAACTCACTAATGCTATTTGAGGGAGATTTGGGGGATTTGTTTGGTACCCATAGCATCACTCGAGTTTTAAATGAGTATGGCTAAGGGTATAAATATAAATAACTTTTTAACTAAAATAAATGAAATTACCTGTTTTGTGTACTCCTAACTCTAAAGGGACCACACAATAATTTTTTTGTACCAAAGGGATTAAATTTAGGGATAGTTAGATACCAACCCCTCTACTAAGAAATCTATAGATTGCAATCCAACTCCAAATAAATTAAACAAAGCGGCCCTTAGAGTTCAACCGGGAATAAAGATAACTAGATACTCAAACTATCTATGGGTATATATACCATAGATACCAAATATCCATTCATCTCCTCCATCCTCATCACTTTGCAACCATATCTAATCACCCCCTCCAAAGTTCCTCCATTCCGGCAACTCCCTGCCTAGCCTCTGTTCCACCCCTCCGAACCCGAACCCTTTTTGACCTCCGAAATCGAACCCTTCCCAACCTCTGAAATCGGTACATTCAGTCAGCTCTCTTCTTCAAATCCGTATAGATAAAGTGATAAACTCACGTCGGTGATTTGAGACGGCGCACCACCATACTTTCCGGCATGATTTGCAGATGATGAAGGTGTGAAATTTGAGAAAGTAAAGAATCATGATTTGGGTGTGGATCTAGATACGTTTCTCGTAAGGAGAAAAATAGAAAAAATCACCTATACTGAGTCAAATAGATACCCTTTCAAGTCCCGACAAAGACGTTAGGGGCCGGTATATATAACACTTCTTAACGTGGGTTTATATGTATTGAAAATATTTACCAAGGGCTGCTATATAATTCTCTATTAAATTTATAAACTTAAAAATTACTGTCCTAAAAATTCAAATATAGAAAGAAACATGACCTGGATCTTGATTCTTTTTAAAAAATAAATAAATTTCAGACAAATTAAAAACAAATTTCTATTAAGAAATAGATTTTCAATGAAAAAAAACAAAACAAATATCCAATAGTAATTATTAAAAAAAAATAGATTTCCAGTTTTCTTTATTTAAAAATTTACAATAAATAAAAAGCGAGGTTTTAATTATAAAGAAAAAAGAACCTCCCTTCCCCACCCCCCACCCACACACACACCAAATGAAAGAAAGGATTTTCAATTAAAATAAAATAAGATTCCTGATAAGAAAAAAAATCAGATAAGCAAATCTTTTTTTCAATAATCCGATTGTGCGCTCGACTACATTGCGCAAAGATGAATGACGAAAGTTGAATAATTCTTTACTAGTTTCCGGACGTTGACCCTCCACGTCTCTGCGATGGTATCGTGTCTTGCGAAATGGTGATAGAAAACCAGGAACCAAGGGAAATCCTGCAACCGCAAGATAATATTTTCCTACGATAATACATTATTTTATCTTAGTCAAATACACATCGAACGTAGGATTTTTGTTAAACGTCTAATAAAAAAAATACAGGAAATCAACCGGCATACCAGCTAGAATGGTAAGTTTATGTCCTGGTCGTTGTATGGCCGCCCTAAGTACACGACCATCATGTGCTGACCCCTCTCATCCGGATAACACACATGTAAATTTCATGTCGAACGTGCATGCTACAAAAACATTTGGAGAGATGACTTGTTTCCGATTACGATACCTAGGTTGATCAACAAGGGGAACATTCGCAGATATGTGTGTACCATCTATCGCTCCAACGGCATCCTGATGGGATACTACATGTGTTATTTCATACAATTCATTTTAAAAATTATTCACTTGTTAATCTATTGAGATTGAATTTTCTTACCGAAAAGTAATGATACCAACTTCTATAACCAGGATTGTCATTCGGGGAGTTATCATGCGTTGCATTTACGACAATTTCCTTGTACATCATTAGGCAGACCACCAAGACTTTATGAAAGTACAAACTAATTGTATGACTTGATCTACAAAAAGTGTTACTCTCGGTTCGACAACGCTCATCATGACCAACAATATTCAAGAAAGTTGCAACCTGTTCCTCAACGGTAACTGATCGAGTATCGTTTAGCCCAAATGCACGTAGGCGGTCACATAACCTATGAAATGAACCGATGTTCATACGTAATGAATCATGGCATAAACGATCACTCATCCCGTACATTCGAAACAATGCTTTTTGCCGATGCTCATCCCAATTATAATGAGGTGCCCTAGGAATGTCCAATAATGACCTTATATGTTGATAGATAACTATCGCTCGTATCACCATCGACCAAGCAACACCAAAGCGTTTACGTTGAATTTTTGAATTATATTTAACCATTTTTCCCTACAAAATAAGGGTTCTGAAAGCTCATTCTTTGATATTAATTTATAAAATTAAAATAGGTCAAAAGGTTAATTCGGTAACAAAAAATCAAAAAGTTTAAGGAGACCAACGAAAAACTAACCGGAACAAAGTGATTGAAATGAATAACTCGGAGAATAGGAGGGTTCCTGTAATGAGGGGCGAGTGCGTGTTACACCAATAATCATGAAATTTATTTTCTATAAATAAATAATTATCTTTCGATGGAACCATAGATTTTTTGGCTTTTTCAACCCAAAATTGTAGAATAAAATATATTTAGTCCACATTAACATTTCATAAATTAGGAAAAAAAGTCAAACCCTAAATATGTCAAAACTTACTAAAACATATATAGGTGAAGCCATAACAAGATTACAAATATGATATCAAACACCGGATTATAACCCTCGAATTAAGTAAGAAAAGTATGAACATAAAACCAGATTATAACCTAGGATTTTAGCAAGAACAATATGAACTACAAAAAATAAACCCTAATGAACTCAAACCCCCAATATGTAGGCAGCAAAAAAAAAATCAAACAAAATGAACTCAAACCCTAGAATACAAATATGTAGCAACAAATCAATATATGGGTCTAAATAACAACAAAAAATCGTTTTCTTTATGTTCATATACAGATTTCATATAAAAAAATTATGTGATGATCACATACCTCTGAAATCAATTTCTCCTTCGATTTCTTCTTCGGGTGTTTGAGGAAAGCAGCAAATGTGAGCCATGTAGATTTATCAAAAAATCTCACCAAAACCGTACAGCCGATCAAATCAAGCAAACGTCAGCTACGAGCCCTTGCATTTCTCTCGGCAAAGTTTGCCAAACCAAATAGGTAAGCAAAAAATACACACGGTTTTGGGCAAAAAGGGTCACGTGAGCCATTTTAGGCATTTTTTGCCAACAGTAAAATATGGCTAACAAACAGCTCCTTTGTGGGCAAAAGTGTGGGTAAAACCCATTTGCCTAGGCAAAATGGTGTAAACAAACGGACCCTAAGTTTGATTCGGTATTCGTTTTTGGAGTGGTTTTCCACTTTTCAAATGAAATATGTATTTCCCTAATATTTGGTAGTCGGAGACTTTCTTTTCTTTTTGAAAAAAGTTAAGCAAAACTAGTTGACTCAAAACAAATTGTTTCAGACCCACACCGAAGTCTATCCGGGCTTAGACACCACCAGTTTCTAACGAGCCCAAGACTAAATTGATTCGTTTATTTAACATACACACACACACCTTTGAGCATTCAATGTTTTGTGGGTATGTGGGGCAGACCCAATGGGCCAAGTCACACGCGCGAGCCGCCGCCGCCGTCCGTTCGGCCCAACGTTATTTACAGTTGAAAAATTCCTCCAACACAAAAACGTACATATCACAAAAATGGGTGTTGATTGAATGAATCTGGTGTGTGCTACCAATTTCATATTTTTGGGGATGTTTTATCCTAGGGGTGACGAGGCAAACTTAAGAGTGCCAGCACACTTTGGACAGAGCCACGAAACACCTTAAAAAGAGCGACTCAGTCGTGTTCTAGACTGTACCTGCTTCCGGGTTTTCTTGTCCTTTCTGTCTCGGATTTATTTGCTCCAAAATTGAGTAATTTCGTTCTTTAATTCTGCATTTAATTTACTGCTGCTTCAACAATTTTAAGGTGTTTACTATTCTTCTATGGACGAAATTAACTCTACCAACCTTAACAAGCCTTTCAAATATGAAGGCACCCATTTTAAACGTTGGAGCAAAAAATTGCTATTTTATAACTACGAAAAAAGTCGCATCGTATTATCAATTTGACAAACCCGTAGTAAATAATCCACCTACTGTTGAGGAAAGCAAAACAATTAGAACTTGGGAGAAAAATAATTTTCTGTGCAAGAACTATATTTTGAATGCTCTAAGTGACGAACTTTATGACTATTATGCCAATTATAAAACTGCAAAAGATGTTTGGGATGCACTGTTTAAAAAATATGACACGGAAGAGGCGGGTGCTAAAAAATATTCCGTCAGCCATTATTTGAAATTTCAAATGACAAATCTGTTGTTGCTCAAACCCATGATTTGCAAATGATTGCCTATGAAATTATTTCCGAGGGCATGGCTTTAGATGAGTAATTTCAAGTGGCTGTAATTATTGATAAATTGCCTCCACTGTTCAAAGAGTTTAAAAATATTTTGAGGCATAAGTTTAAAGAATTGTCACTAGAGTCACTCATTACTAAATTGAGAATTGAGGAGAAATTCCGAAAACAGGACTACAAGGATGAAATTCTTGTTGTGTCTAATAACAAAAATCAGAAAAAGAATCACACTCCAGTTGTTTTAAAGGCAAACGGAAAAAATATGAAAAACCAGAAAAGAGCCACAACCTGAATTTTAAAAATCAGACTCAGACTCAGAATAAGAATAAAAACCCTGGAAATGGGCATTCTATCAACTCAGGACAGTTTCTCTGTTTCAAGTGTGGCAAGCCAGGTCATATGGCTCGCAAATGTCGCAATGTACCACAAGCACAAGCGAGTTTGACCGAAGAGGACCTATGTGCTATGATTTCAGAAATCAACATGGTTAGCGATGCCGAAGGGTGGTAATTGGATACTGGCGCTTCCCGCCATATCTGTTATGACCGTACTCTGTTTAAGGCTTATTCTGAGACTGCAGATAAGAAGGTGTTGTTGGGTGATTCTCACTCCACTAAAGTTTCTGGTACTGGAAATGTGGAATTAAAGTTCACTTCGGGAAAGATTATTATCCTCAAAGATGTTCTTCACACTCCCGAGATAAGGAAAAATTTGGTTTCGGGCTATCTTCTCAACAAAGCTGGCTTTAATCAAACTATCGGTGCTGATTTATTTACTTTGACCAAAAATGGAATTTTTGTAGGCAAGGATTATGCCACTGATGGGATGTTTAAATTGAATGTTGATGCAATGAATAAAATTTCTCCTTCTGCTTATATTGCTTGTTCATTTAATGTTTGGCATGCTAGGCTTTGTCATGTTAATAAACGACTTGTTAAAAATATGAGCACTTTAGGATTAATTCCAGAATTATCATTAAATAATTTGGAAAAATGTGAATGGTGTAGTCAAGCAAAAATCACTAAGACACCACAAAAATCTGTTTTTAGAGAATCTGAACCACTTGATTTAATTCATTCGGATATTTGTGAATTGGATGGTGTCACAACTAGAAATGGAAAACGTTATTTTATAACTTTTATTGATAATTGTTCTGATTATTCATTTGTGTATTTAATAAAAAATAAAAGTGAAGCGTTTGACATGTTTAAAATTTTCCTAAATTAAATTGAAAATCAATTTAATTGGAAAATTAAAAGGTTACGTAGTGACAGAGGTATTGAATATGATTCTCGACCTTTTATTGAATTTTATAAAACCCACGGTATTATTCACGAAAAAACTGCCCCTTATTCGCCCGAAATGAACGGTAAAGCAGAAAGAAATAATAGAACACTAACTGAATTAGTTGTTACTATTTTATTAAATTCGGGGGCTGCCTCACATTGGTGGGGTGAAATTATTTTGACTGTGTGTCACGTACTTAATAGAATTCCTAAGACTAAAATGAAATTATCTCCTTATGAAATTTGGAAAAATATTAAGCCCAACGTGTCATACTTTGGAACGTGGGGGTGCTTAGCATATGTACGTATACCTGACCCTAAAAGGTCTAAATTGGCTAGTAGAGCATACGAACGTGTCTTTATAGGCTATGCAATTAATAGCAAAGCATATTGTTTTTATGACTTGAAAAATCAAGTAATTATTGAATCAAATGACGCCGATTTTTATGAAGATAAATTTCCTTTTAAATTGAGAAATAGTGGGGGCGTCCACTAATATTTCTTTAAATAAAAATAAAGAAAATAATGAATCCGTTTCATAACTTCGAAAAAGCGAAAGGGCCCGTGTTGAAAAAGATTTTGGCCACGAATTTTATGCTTACACTTTAGAGGAGGATCCTCATGTAATACCCCGTAATTTTATCGATATTTATTTAAGGGATTAATTAAATTAAATGGGAATTAATTGGAAATTAATCCGGATATAAATACTAACGAGATGTGAGTTGGTATTTGATCATGATGTTAAAAATTTATTATTTCCGAGTATGTATGGTAATACATGAGTATTGATGATATTTAAATTAATTTGGGAGATTTAGTTGGGACGCGCGTGTCAGGCGCGTCAGGAACGTAATTAATCGAATTAAAAAGTGAATTTTATTTTTATCAATCGAATGGTCATTTTGAGTGCCCCAACGTGTCCGGAAGGGTCGAAAAAGTCAGAAAACACTAGCCGGAGATTTAGTTTGGGTCCCGGGACATTTTTAGGCCACACCGGCAACCCAAAAGGGTAGTTTGGTAATTTTAAAAATAAGGGAATTAAAACCCACTAATTTTAGAGGTGATTTTTATATTAGAAAAGAACCCACTAAGCCATTATCAGCATTTGGTAAGTTAGAGGGCTACGGGAGTTAGAGGGAAAGTCTTAAGAAGTTCCAAAAGGAAAACCTAGCCACCATCACCATCTTTGGAAGAAATTTGTAGAGAGAGGGAGGAGAATCAACCTTCAATCCTTCAACATCAAGTCAGAACATAAGGCAAGTGGTTTAATTACATTAATTTCAAGCGAATGTTTCTTCCATGCTTAGAATTGAATATTTGTCTTATATTGGATGTTTGATGAAAACTCATGAAATTGGAGGTAGAATTCATAATATGATATAGGGATTGCATGTAGAATGTTATTGGATGAATGTCATATACAAAATACAAATTTTAATGGTGTAAAAACGGATTGATAAGGAGAAATTGTAGACATTAAATTCGGGGTTCATATTCATAGGATTTGGGGTAAAATTTGGGGATTTATGATAATTATATGTTGTTTAGGAAGATTTGACCCCAAAAATATGTTAAGAAACGACCAAAGAGGGTGTAGGGAAGTTTAAGAACATTAAAATACTATTGGGGTGATCTTAGGATGAGTTTAGAGAAGAGAAAAATTGAGAAAAATGAAGTAGAGAATTTTTGGGCTCAAACTGCCATCTCGTTAGAAGACCTGCCCAGGTCGTTCGAACGACCTCGTTCGAACGAGATTCTAACGAGATGACAGTATCCCTTTTAATGAGTTGGTAGTTCGTTCGAATCCCTTCGTTCGAACGACCTCGTTCGAACGAGACTTCTAACGAGTTGACAGAATGGCCTTTTTGGCCTGATTTCATTTCAAACGTTCCGTAGACTTATTTATTTGGAGTATTAACCTTCCCTTATTGATTAGTGGGTATAATTGTGAGAATTGGGGTACGTTGAGGAGTAGAACTTAGAACCTTATAATAAAATCAGATGTCAATTATGGAGTATGAAACGAGTAACTAATTACGACGTGAGAAGGGTTGATAACGTTAACATACCAATCGGAGGCTTGAAATCGTATAACATTAAATGATGGTATAAGATTGATATGTATAGCTATATTAATAATACGAGATATCTAAGATGTGAGAATGCTTAGTATATGTGGTTTTATGTGTATAACATACCTACCATACTTGTTATCAAGGGAGGTTTGCGTTCGATTAGGGCCATCTAATCTTTGTGTGCTTACGGGGGGATTTAGATTGGTACCTCGAGGACATAGGTCAGAGAAGGACTTATTGAGAAGTTAATAAGTCTGCTGATCATGGGAGCGTAGGTATGTGCGTGACCCATGTGATGTGAACTATATTCGCCTCATTATTTGTGATTGCTATTATTTGAGAATGATTCCTGAGAGATTCAGAATGCATGGTCCTTATGTACGTGATGTACCGGGATTTGATAGTAGAGTATGTGTGCACCGCAGCTTAGTCTCGGGGTGCTAATATTGTATATTTACGATAGGAATAATATACGGTTAAATTGATATGCTCTGTCATGTATAAGTGCGAATGTGATTAATAGTAACGTTTTTTGCAAAGATAAAAGTGGAAATCTCCTAGTAAGTTGTATTACTAGTATGGGAAACCGGGAATAAATGTAAAGCTTTCTGTTTCAATGAAGATGTCGGAATTATAGCATGAATCGTATAGTAATGTTAGGTATTATGTTTGGACTAATTAGATATGGGAATAACTAGAACTGGGTACGGGTACGCTAGGAGTGCACAAATAGTCGAGAGTTGAGTATTTCATGTGAGCGCACGTCCTAACATGTATTTTGCATTCATTGTTTTATTGTCATTAAAACACTTGCTATATTTTAAACTATTTTCCACAATCGGGCTCTGACCCGTTTGCTTTCAAATATATTTTCTTGTTAAAACCTTTTAGGTGCCCAGCCACAAGGACACCAAGCATAGGAGTTCCATTCAGGTGACGTACTGTAGCTGGTGTGGAAGTTACAGGAATTTGTCAATAGACGCCTCCACTTTCGATCTTGACTCTATTAGTCGATTTCCTCATCAGTTGGGCATGTCGTCGCATTTCTTTTAGAAACATTTTATCTATTCAGTTTATTTCAGATTTCGGGTTGTAATCAATTATGATTCAAACTTAGTATTCGTTATTCCTGTATTTGGTTTGTTGTGAGGAGTATTCTTACAGACTCATTATTTATTGTATGGTTATACTATTGTCATTCCGTTATGGTAGTTATGTTAGCATTTCTTATCTACTTGCATGTTAATCGGATTTAATTAAAATTGACAACTAACTTTTTAAATATTAGGTGGCTAGTAATTGTTAAAATGTTTTCGACAGTGATGCTATGAACTGAACCAACTTGGCATTTTGTATTAATTTAATAAAGGAGTAGCTACCCGGTATTTAATTAGTCGGGGTGTCACAGGTGGTATCAGAGCATCAGGTTCTAGTGTCCTTAGGATCTGTACGGCTTGTTATGTTTCCGCTGAGCTTTTTTTGATGTAGAGCCCTATATTTTAGGATTGTTGTATTCTTTTGTGTGTGCTTCGCTCTTCAGCTATTTTGAGATAATAACTGCAAACTTATAGACTTTACTCTCATTTCAAATGCCTCCACGACGTGCACAATGAGTTCCTAGGGATGCTCAGCCCGAGCCACAGCCTGCACCAGTTCCGGGCACCATGAATGCCGCAGAGGTTGCAGCCATTGTAGCCCAAGCGGTGAATGCCGCCCTAGCAGTTGTACAGCAGGCACCACCCCAGGCGTCGGTAATCGCGCCAGTTCAGGCTCATGCATTCCCGTCTGCTTGGGAACGTGTCCGTGATGCTTTTTAGAAAGCACACCCTCCGGAGTTTGCAGGTAGCTCCGACGTTGTGGTATCCAGTTAGTGGAGGAAGGACATTCAGAGGCACTTAAGGATGTACGATTGCACAGATGTTCAGAAGAAGATACTGGCTACTTTTAAGCTAGTAGGATCAGCATTGCAGTGGTGGGAGTCCATTACCACCGCGGAGGATGGGGACGCTCTCACTATTCAGGAGTTTTGGGTGCGGTTCGACCGCAAATATTTTCCGCCAGCTGTTCACACTGAGATGAGGAGGAAGTTGATGAACCTCAAGCAGGAGGGAAAGACCGTAGCCGAGTATGAGGTTGAGTTCACCAATATCTTGAACATTATTCCGGATGAAATTCCAACAGAGGAGAAGGAAATTCAGAAGTTCACGGATGGATTGACTTGGAGGATCCATCAGCACTTGTTGGGGAATCTCTCGTTGGCCACTTATTCTGATGTGGTTAACATTGCACTACTTCACTATCAGGATCATCGCTTCCACATGTCTGAGAGCAAGAGACCAGGAGAGTCCAGCCATCAGGGCAGGACCGGGGGAAATGGTGCAAGCGGGGCACAATCTACTCAGGGACAACACAGGCAGGGTGATCAGGGTTCCCAACAGGTGGATAATAAGAGATTCAGATCTGGCGGTTTCAGGAATAGCCAGGGAGGTTTCAGACATGGCCATCAGGGTCAGAACGGCCAGCAGGGCCAGAATGGTTAACAACAGCAGTTTCAGCAGGGCCAGCATGGCCAGGGTAGGAATGGTAATGGCCATCAGGGCCGTGGGCAGCAGGGACAGTGAGGGGGAAACTTCTCAGGGAAGTGCTTCGTTTGTGTAAAGACTGGCCACAAATGCCAGGATTGTCCTGATAGGGGCAGGGCCCCACAGCAGTAGCAGCAGGGTGCTCGACATGAGCCACAGAGGCCTATGTTTCCCGCCGCCCTCCCAGCACCACCACAGATGGCAGCATTACCACCCATTCCAGCGATCCTAGTCCAGCAGGGACAACTTCAGTATGGGAGAGTGTACCAGCTCCAGCATGCCGCAGTCCCACAGGATCCACCTGCTATTGAGGGTATGTTCTCTATTCAGGGGACTTTGGGGCGTATTTTATTTGATACGGGGACCACACATTATTTCATTGCCATGAGATTTGCACGCACTATTGGGTTGTTAGACCCCGCAGAGAGCACGATTACTTGTGTAGATTCACCGTTGAGTAGGGGTTATGTGATTTCCCTTATTTGTAGAGGTGTGGGTATAGAGATCGGGAGGTTTACTTTACCCCCTGATATGTTAGTGTTAGAGATGACTGAGTATGATGCGATTATTGGTATGGATTGACTAGTTGCGTACCGAGCCATGATTGCTTGTTTTAGTAGGAGTATTATCTTTACCATTCCCGGTCACGAGATGTTTTTAGTGGCGATGCCTCGCCCTGAGGGAGGATCGTCCACTCACTTATACTATATAGAGGAGGAGACCTCTAAGGAAGTGGTAATACCACTCGATTCGATTCCAGTTGTGAGGGAGTTTGCTGATGTATTTCAGGATATACCTGGATTACCGCCTAGTAGGGAGATAGATTTTGTGATTGATTTGATGCCGGGCACTCGGCCAATTGCCCGCGCACCTTACCGTATGGCTCCAACAGAGATGAGAGAGTTACGGGATCAGATAGAGCAGTTATTGGGTCAGGGGTTTATCCGAAGGAGTACTTCATCGTGGGGTGCCCCTGTGTTGTTCGTAAAGAAGAGGGATGGATCGTTGAGATTGTGCGTAGATTACCGGGAGTTGAATAAAGTCACGATACGGAATAAGTATCCGTTGCCCAGAATCGATGACTTATTCGACCAGCTGAGAGGAGCTTCCTTCTTCTCAAAGATTGATTTGCGATCGGGATACCATCAGTTACGTATCAGGGAACAGGACGTCTCAAAGACTGCTTTCTTGACGAGATATGGTTCCTACGAGTTTCGGGTTATGCCTTTTGGCTTAACCAACGCTCCAGCCGTGTTTATGGACTTGATGAATAGGGTGTTCAGAGAGTTCCTAGACCAGTTCGTCATCGTCTTTACTGATGACATTCTGGTTTACTCCCAGACAGAAGGGGAGCACGTCGAGCATTTGAGGCAGGTTTTGCAGACACTGCGTCATAATGAACTCTATGCCAAGTATGAGAAGTGCGGGATTTGGCTGAAGGAGGTTCAGTTTTTGGGACATATCATTTCAGATCGGGGGATATCTATTGATCCAGGGAAGGTATTCGTGGTGAGGGAGTGGGGACAGCCCATGACACTGACTGAGATCCGTAGTTTCTTGGGCCTAGCAGGATACTACAGGAGGTTTATTTGGGGTTTCTCAAAGATAGCGGGTCCTTTGACACATCTGACTCGCAAGGGTGTGCCATTCATATGGAGCGATACCTGTCAGTTGGCATTCGATGAGTTGAAGGACAAGTTGACCTCAGCACCTGTGTTAGCATTGCCGAGACCGAGAGTTGAGTATTTAGTTTACACCGATGCGTCCTTACAAGGACTCGGAGGTGTGCTGCAGCAGGAGAGTCAGGCCATAGCTTATGCTTCCCGTAAGCTTAAGCCTCACGAGAGGAATTACCCCACCCATGACTTGGAGTTAGCGGAAGTTGTATTCGCTCTTTGGATTTGGAGACACTATATCCTGGGGGATAAATTTCTGTTGTTCACAGATCACAAGTCTCTACAATACCTCTTCACGCAGAAGGAACTGAATATGCGTCAACGACGGTGGCTTGAGTTTGTGAAGGATTATCAGTTTGATATCCAATATCACCCGGGGAAGGCTAACGTAGTAGCAAACGCATTGAGACGTAGGCCAGTAGATGAGGTGGCCGGGGTGTGGAAAGCCAAGGGAAGGAGTTGGGATACCAGGATGCAGTGGCCCGATCATTCATGTCTGTGATAACTGTTATACCTCAGATTGTTACGAAAGTGATAAAAGCCCAGGCAATTGACTCGTTCTGTCAGGAGCAGATAGTTCGATTACTAGCAGAGGGAGCCAAGTCCTATACTGTTAGTTCAGACGGGGGATTACGCTTCAATGGGAGACTGGTTGTTCCGAAAGGGGAATACTTGCGACACGAGGTTATGGCAGAGTCGCACGGTTCACGGTTTGCGGTACACCCTGGTGGGGATAAGATGTACCAAGACATGAGAAGCCAGTATTGGTGGAGCGGGATGAAGAGAGATATCGCCGCGTTCATTTCTAAATGCACCACTTGTCAGCTAGTAAAGGTGGATCATCAGAAACCGGCAGGACTTCTACAGCCATTAGAGGTTCCGATGTGGATATGGGAGAGCATATCCATAGATTTTATCACGGGGTTACCTACGTCACAGAGGGGTCACGACTCCATTTAGGTGGTTGTGGTTAGGTTGACCAAAGTTTCTCATTTTCTACCCGTAAGGACAGACTACACTAGGGGACAGTATGCCCAGATTTTCATTGCGGAAATAGTGAGACTTCACGGTGTGCCCCTAAATATTGTGTCTGACCGAGACAAGATATTTGTTTCAAGATTTTGGGAGAGTTTCCAGGAGGCCATGGATACGGAGTTGCAGTTGAGTACGGCTTATCACCCACAGACTGATTGGAAAATCGAGCGGACAAATCAGATGTTAGAGGACATGTTACGTATGTGCATCCTAGACTTTGGAGGTCCATGGGAGCAGTACCTTCCACTGGTGGAGTTTTCTTATAATAACTCCTACCAGTTCACCATTGGCATGGCTCCATTTGAGGCATTGTACGGTAGACCTTGTCGTTCCCCAGCATGTTGGTTAGAGGTGGGGGATAACAAACTCCTTGGGCCGGAGGTGATTCAGGACACTTTGGCAAGGATAGAGTTGATACGAAGTCACATTCGGGTAGCTCAGGATCGGCAGAAGAGCTATGCCGATGCGAAGAGGTTCTTCAGAGAATTCAAAGTGGGGGACCAGGTGTTACTCAGAGTATCTCCAATGAAAGGGATCATGCGTTTTGGGAAGAAGAGGAAACTGGCACCAAGGTATGTGGGGCCATTTCCTATTATCGAGCGGATTGGGCCAGTTGCGTATAGACTTGGGTTACCGGAGCACTTGCATAGGATTCATGAGGTGTTCCATATTTCCTCGCTAAGGAAATACCTTAGGGATTATTTGGCCCATACTCACATTGCTTTGGAGGACATCGATCTCCAGCCCGATAGTTCCTATGAGGAGGGGCCGATTGCTATTTTGGACCAAAGCGAGCGAAAACTGAGGTCAAAGATAGTACCATTAATACGTGTTCAGTGGCGGCATCATAATGCCGAGGAGTCCACATGGGAGCGAGAGGATGATATGCGCGAGCGCTATCCAGAGCTATTTTTACCAGGTACTTTTTAGTTCCGAATTTCGGGATGAAATTCTGTTATTAGGGGGGAAGTATGTAATACCCCGTAATTTTATCAATAATTATTTAGGGGATTAATTAAATTCAATGGGAATTAATTGGGAATTAATCCGAATATAAAGACTAATGAGATGTGAGTTGGTATTTGATCATGATGTAAAAATTTATTATTTCCGAGTATGTATGGTAATACATGAGTATTGATGATATTTAAATTAATTTGGGAGATTTAGTTGGCACGTGCGTGTCAGTCGCGTCAGGAACGTAATTAATCGAATTAAAAAGTGAATTTTATTTTTATCAACCGAATGGTCATTTTGAGTGCGCTAACGTGTCCGGAAGGGTCGAAATAGTCAGAAAATACTAGCCGGGGGTTTAGTTTGGGTCCCGGGGCATTTTTAGGCCATACTGGCAACCCAAAAGGGTAGTTTGGTAATTTTAAAAATAAGGGAATTAAAACCCACTAATTTTAGAGGTGATTTTTATATTAGAAAAGAACCCACTAAGCCATTATCATCATTTGGTAAGTTAGAGGGCTACGGGAGTTAGAGGGAAAGTCTTAAGAAGTTCCAAAAGGAAAACCTAGCCACCATCACCATCTTTGGAAGAAATTTGTAGAGAGAGGGAGGAGAATCAACCTTCAATCCTTCAACATCAAGTCAGAACATAAGGCAAGTGGTTTAATTACATTAATTTCAAGCGAATGTTTCTTCCATGCTTAGAATTGAATATTTGTCTTATATTGGATGTTTGATGAAAACCCATGAAATTGGAGGTAGAATTCATAATATGATATAGGGATTGCATGTAGAATGTTATTGGATGAATGTCATATACAAAATACAACTTTTATTGATGTAAAAACGGATTGATAAGGAGAAATTGTAGACATTAAATTCGGGGTTCATATTCATAGGGTTTGGGGTAAAATTTGGGGATTTATGATAATTATATGTTGTTTAGGAAGATTTGACCCCAAAAATATGTTAAGAAACGACCTAAGAGGGTGTAGGGAAGTTTAAGAACATTAAAATACTATTGGGGTGATCTTAGGATGAGTTTAGAGAAGAGAAAAATTGAGAAAAACGAAGTAGAGAATTTCTGGGCTCAAACTGCCATCTCATTAGAAGACCTGCCCAGGTCGTTCGAACGACCTCGTTCGAACGAGCTTCTAACGAGATGACAGTATCCCTTCTAATGAGTTGGTAGTTCGTTCGAATCCCTTCGTTCGAACGACCTCGTTCGAACGAGACTTCTAACGAGTTGACAGAATGGCCTTTTTGGCCTGATTTCATTTCAAACGTTCCGTAGACTTATTTAATTGGAGTATTAACCTTCCCTTATTGATTAGTGGGTATAATTGTGAGAATTGGGGTACGTTGAGGAGTAGAACTTAGAACCTTATAATAAAATGGGATGTCAATTGTGGAGTAGGAAACGAGTAACTAATTACGACGTGAGAAGGGTTGATAATGTTAACATACCAATCGGAGGCTTGAAATCGTATAACATTAAATGATGGTATAAGAATGAGATGTATAGCTATATTAATAATACGAGATATCTAAGATGTGAGAATGCTTAGTATATGTGGTTTTATGTGTATAACATACCTACCATACTTGCTATCATGGGAGGTTTGCGTTCGATTAGGGCCATCTAATCTTTGTGTGCCTACGGGGGGATTTAGATTGGTACCTCGAGGACATAGGTCAGAGAAGGACTTATTGAGAAGTTAATAAGTCTGCTGATCATGGGAGCGTAGGTATGTGCGTGACCCATGTGATGTGAACTATGTTCGCCTCTATTATTTGTGATTGCTATTATTTGAGAACGATTCCTGAGAGATTCGGAATGCGTTGTCCTTATGTACGTGATGTACCGGGATTTGATAGTAGAGTATGTGTGCACCGCAGCTTAGTCTCGGGGTGCTAATATTGTATATTTACGATAGGAATAATATACGGTTAAATTGATATGCTCAGTCATGTATAATGCGAATGTGATTAATAGTAACGATTTTTTGTAAAGATAAAAGTGTAAATCTCCTAGTAAGTTGTATTACTAGTATGGGAAACCGAGAATCAATGTAAAGCTTTCTGTTTCAATGAAGATGTCGGAATTATAGAGTGAATCGTAGAGTAATGTTAGGTATTATGATTGGACTAGTTAGATATGGGAATAACTAGAATTGGGTACGGGTACGTTAGGAGTGCACAAATAGTTGAGAGGTGATTATTTCATGTGAGCGCACGTCCTAACATGTATTTTGCATTCATTGTTTTATTTTCATTAAAACACTTGCTATATTTTAAACTGTTTTCCACAATCGGGCTCTGACCCGTTTGCTTTCAAATATATTTTCTTGTTAAAACCTTTTAAGTGCCCAGCCACAAGGACACCAAGCATAGGAGTTTTATTAAGGTGACGTACTGTAGTTGCTGTGGAAGTTACAGGATCTTGTCAGTAGACGCTTCCACTTTCGATCTTGACTCTATTAGTAGATTTCCTCATCAGTTGGGTATGTCGCCACATTTCTTTTAGAAACATTTTATCTATTCAATTTATTTCAGATTTCGGGTTGTAATCAATTATGATTCAAACTTAGTATTCTTTATTCCTGTATTTGGTTTGTTGTGAGGAGTATTCTTACAGACTCATTATTTATTGTATGGTTATACTATTGTCATTCCATTGTGGTAGTTATGTTAGCATTTCTTATCTACTTGCATGTTAATCGGATCTAATTAAAATTGACAACTCACTTTTTAAATATTAGGTGTCTAGTAATTGTTAAAATGTTTTCGACAGTGATGCTATGAACTGAACCAACTTGGCATTTTGTATTAATTTAATAAAGGAGTAGCTACCCGGTATTTAATTATTCGGGGTATCACAGGTGGTATTAGAGCATCAGGTTCTAGTGTCCTTAGGATCTATACGGCTTGTTGTGTTTCCGCTGAGCTTTCTTTGATGTAGAGCCCTATATTTTTGGATTGTTGTATTCTTTTGTGTGTGCTTCGCTCTTCAGCTATTTTGAGATAATAACTGCGAACTTATAGACTTTACTCTCATTTCAGATGCCTCCATGACGTGCACAATGAGTTCCTAGGGATGCTCAGCCCGAGCCACAGCCTGCACCAGTTACGGGCACCATGAATGCCGCAGAGGTTGCAGCCATTGTAGCCCAAGCGGTGAATGCCGCCCTAGCAGTTGTACAGCAGGCACCACCCCAGGCTCCGGTAGTCGCGCCAGTTCAGCCTGAGGGTTTTATTGTACACGATCAATAAAATAAAGTATGTAAATTAGATAAATCTCTTTATGGACTCATATAGGCACCTAAACAATGGCATGATAAATTTGATAGCTTAGTCATCTCCAATGGGTTTAAAATAAATGAAAGTGACAAATGCATTTATTAAAGAACATGTGCACCATCATATATCTTTATGTTGATGACTTGATTATATTTGGTTCTAATATTCATGCCGTAGAAAGTGTTAAATCATTATTATGTGCCAATTTTGACATGAAGGATTTGGGTGAAGCTAGTGTAATATTGGGAATTAATATTACTAGGTCAGAAAAGAGACTTTCTTTTGATCAATCTCATTACATTGAGAAAGTTCTAAAGAAATACAATTACTTTAACTGTAAACCTGCTAGTACTCCATTTGACCCTTGTGTAAAGTTATTTAAGAACACTGGCGACAGTGTAAATCAAAATGTTTATGCAAGCATTATAGGTAGCTTACGTTATGCTACAGATTGCACTAGACCTGACATAGCTTATACTGTGGGAGTACTATATAGATTTACCAGTAGACCTAGTATGGAGCATTGGCATGCTATTGAGAGGGTCATGTAGTACCTTAAAAGGACGATGAACCTCGGATTACTCTATAATAAGCATCCCACTGTCCTTGAAGGATTTAGTGATGCTGATTGGAACACCCTATCTGATGATTCTAAGGCTACTAGTGGATATATATTTAGCATCGTTGGTGGTGCAGTTTCTTGGAAATCTAAGAAATAAACTATTTTGGCTCAATCCACTATGGAGTCTGAGATGATAGCTCTAGCTACTGCTAGTGAAGAGGCAGGTTGGTTAAGAAACCTCCTGTCAGATATCCCATTATGGGAAAGACCGATACCAGCCGTTTTAATTCATTGTGATAGTACAGCGGCTATTGCAAAGGTTGAGAACCATTATTATAACAGTAAGAAATGATAAATACGTCGTAAGCATAGTACTGTTAGAGAATTTATCTCTACGGGTGATGTGAGGGTGGATCATATACGGTCTGAACAAAATTTAGTTTATCCTTTGACGAAAGGACTACCTACGTAGAAGGTGTGGAACACCTCGAAAGGGATGGGACTAAAGCCCTTGGATAAATGAGTCATTTGTGATGGTAACCCAACATATAGACTGGAGATCCCAAGAAATATGTTCAAAAGGTAATAACAAGTCACAAGTGATATGGGTTGAATCATGCGATTATTAATTAATATAGAACGGGGTTTTACTCCAAGTCCATCCCTATGGAGCATGATATCCTGAAGCGAGTAAAGGATGAGTTACTAAAACTCTTAATGATATCTATAGATCTATTTTGAGTGGAGTACCTAGCTACATGAGAATTCTTGATAGACTCACTTATGTGAATGTGGATGTGTGGCCGCTTTCTATGGATATTTTGGGCAAATTTCTAAAGCGTTCACTATACTGGGATAAAAGCACATGACCGTAAAGTGCTGGATATTAGAACTACACCCAAGTAGGGTTGTGTGTGGGATGTTGTCAGAGATAGAGTTCAAAACTACAGTTACTCTAGTATATTCTGAATTATCTTTACTACGTAAAGGTTCAAGTCGAAAGACACCTTTGCTTATGCACAATTCTATGAATTATTACTCGATAAAATGTTTTCAAGTTTTGCAAGTGGGGGATTGTTGGAGACAACTGTCTTCACCAGCTGTTATAATAGTGCAAAACTTAAGTGTCTTTTCACAGTTAGTCCTACATCGGTAGAATGGACAAAATGGGTTATCTTAATAAACTCATTTTGGAGATCAACGGTTCAGCCCTTTGGGCATTCAATATTTTTTGGGTATGTGGGGCTGACCCAATGGGCCAAGTCACACGCGTGCACTGCCATCGCCGTCCGACTGGCCCGACCCGTGTTTGGGTCCTGGGTCTTGAGCTTATTAAGAAATAATATTTTGGACAAATAAGTTGACGTTTTTTAGGCTTAAAATTAATTATTAACGGTAATTTTTTCTGGAATAAAAAACATGGTTATTTACAGTTGAAAAATTCCTCCAACTTAAAAATGTTTTCCGAAAATTTCTCTTCCACTTGGCCCACGTTTTTTTCCCATTAACGTTAATATCTGTTTGTAATAAAAGGGGGTCTTAACCTTCGTTTTTAACACATAGTTCTCTCAGAAATTTTTTTCTTTGCAAATTGTTCTCATCTTTTTCCATACACAGAGAAATAATTATTCATCCCCTGAATAATTATAACAACATAGAAATATTTAATCTTCCTCCAAATTATTTATATTTTTCAGAATCGAGTAGTACATATCACAAAAATGGGTGTCGATTGAATGAATCTGGTGTGTGCTACCAATTTCATATTTTTGGGGTTGTTTTATCCTGGGGGTGAGGAGGCAAACTTAATACTGTCAGCACACTTTGGGCAGAACCGCGAAACACCTCAAAAAGAGCGACATTGTTCGCGACTCAACCGTGTTCTAGACTGTACCTGCTTTCGGGTTTTCTTGTTGTTTTTGTCTCGAATTTATTTACTCCAAAATTGGGTAATTTCGTTCCTTAATTCTACATTTAATTTACTACTGCTTCAATGAACAACAAATGAAGTGTGATAAATTTATTGTGTATTTGATTCGACTAGATGAAAAAGAAATGAAGAAAAAAAATTCCCATGGCATACCAAATGTCGCGGCAGGTCAAATGCCGCGAAAGGTTGCAGTATTTATACCCCCAGGATCGAGTTTAGGTGACATTTCATAGTTGCCTAAACTTCTCTCTAACCTTTTCCTCTCATTTTCTCAATCGAAATCCCCCCATTCAACCCAAACTTAGAGATAAATCGAATTAAGAAGTTTGTAGGCCAACTTGCATAGTGTGTTGTCCTCGCACACGACTCAATGTCTCATAAGTTATTAGATTTTTTAGATGCGGGTGATATGATGCACGCACCATCTATTGCATCGTCACCGGAGATGCATTGATTGCATGGGGAATTGAACAACGAGATACACACGTCTTTTAATTTATTTGTTCTTATGTAATTAATTAGTAAGTTGTGATATATTCTAAGTTAGTAAAGTGATAGTTTAATAATCTGATAAATTTGTAAGTAGAATATTCATAGTAAATATTTTAATAAATTATCAAACTATTATTCTGATAATCATACACAATCAATGATATAAATCTTAGGTGTGCGATGAAATCCATCTACTTATGGTGGCAAGCTATATAAGATCCGGTGTAAACTGAAATTTAATTGTTCATCAGATTCACACAAGTATTTTCAATTACATTATTACTATGCCTTACACCTGGCATTGCTTGAGAGATGGTGGGATATGACTCACACATTTCACTATCTATGGGGGGAGATAGAGTTCACACGTCATGACTTTACCATGTTGATGGGGTTAGAGGTTTATAATGAACAAATTGTACTATTCGATGGTGATCACGTGAACTACAAGTACGTCGAATAGTATATCCCTGAGCTTGAGGAGCATCATATCTCATCTTGAGTTTTTCAGTTGAGATATATTACGAAGCCAAGGCTTCACGTGAATTTCATTTCGTTAATTTACATTTATATTTGCAAACTTATTAATTTTATTCAATTCAATCATCGATATTGATTTCATTTATTTTTTGCTCATTTGCAGTTTTGGTGGTTCGAGTACCTGCGTTGCATGCACCATTTAATGGGTGAGTGCATTCTATGATTGGGGCGAGATAACAAGGATGTCACTACGGGATCACACCCATCGTGGCCCGTAATCAATCGGATATAAGGATTGCCACGATATTGGCGTGGTGGCCATGGATTGAGAGCCAACAATTAGCACTCAGAGAGGGATAAGGTGGTGCAATCCCATATTATTATTGTGCAATGGGCTATTATATTAATTGGTAATGGTATCCACACCTGGTACATTGGGGTATCAGTCTCGATAGCAGCAAATTGAGTTTTCAGTCGTCCCATATACCACCACCACCACCACCACCCCGGCCAGGCGACATGGTATGCCAACACATGCAGCTGGAGTAAATTATAAACCGCCGAGACCCCAATCGATGGTTTAATGTCATTATTTACATGGATATGAATTTGGACTACGACACATGTTGGAGGGAGAACGGGCTTGGGTTGTTGGTAATGATGGTCTACAGAGAGGCTAATATCAATGACATGCATGTTAATGCCATATAGCCAGAGCTACAGATGTCGTACACTAGTGGACCTCACTATGCCCCAGGGCTACCTTTCAAAAGCACCCCACTCACATGATACGGCCTAGGATAATTGGATGGCACGTATAGTGAGAGTGCATGGGATGGGCAATTACATTCCCATGACGCATGTTGCTAAATAGGTTGCTTAGGGTATTATGCAAATGTGTACCAGCTGCAAGAAGTAGGTTCATCATATTTCTTTTCCACTTTATTACTATTTTATTATTTATTAGTTTATGTCATTAATGTAAGACGAATACCATATGCATTTGACTCATTCCTTCTGGTCAATTATAGTCTGAGAGACGTACATACATATCAATATCACCCTCTCCTGAAAACGCGGGGCACATCGCGGCAAATGATGTAGGATATTGCTGCGATGCGTATTGACCATGATGTGCTCTGAATGAGCATGATGCTCCCAATAAATGTTCGAGGCATAGGACATCACCCATGACGAATTGGAGCCGTCATTCATTCGTCTGAGTAGATTAGGGTTGGGTATCGGTCGGTTTTGGTCAGTAAATAAGAAATACCAAAACCAAACCTTTTCTAATAAGCTTAAATCTAATTTACCACATGTACCACCCGGTACAACCTTACTTAAACAAAAATCGTATCGCACATTTTTGCGATAAACCATGGTAATATCGGTAATTTCGGTAAAATAATGATCACCAAAAATAACATAATTTTTTGATAAAAAATAACTAAAATAAATAAGGCTTAACATTATTTTATATTTAGTCATATTATTTTGACCAAATAAATCATGTCCACCAAATTTTTGTACTAAAGTAGGCATACATATTGCCCAGGTTGTTACCTTGTTAGGTAGCTGTTATCATATGGTTTATATTGAAACTAAAGAGAGCCTTTATAGTTGGATATAACAAATGAATCACTGCTGCTTTCCGATGTGGGACATCAAGTTTGGTTGTAAAACTTTGAGAAGACTTCCACAAGGTTCGGCATATATAAAACTGAAGTTAATTTCGGTTAATCAATTTTTTAAATGTATAAACCAAAACCAACTAGTAAAAAATCGCTAATTTCGATTTCGGTAAGTAAAAAAAGTAAACCATTACCAACTTTTTTCGATACAAAACGGTACGGTACAGGTTTTTACCGCACCACGAACACTCCTAGAGTAGATCGAGCTAGAGTTGCTAGGGCAACGCACAATAGTTTTTATTGTTTTATTTTTGCTATTCGATCTGTCACGAACAATAGTTTTGTATGCTTGTTCAAACTATTACGGTTTCAATTTCTGTAAGTGTAGTTTCATTTAAATTATGAATTCTTTCATTTTTTGAAAATAATTAAATTGAATAAGAAATTGAATTATAACCAAAAATACAATGTGACATTTAATGTTTAGTCCCTAGGAGCTACATACATTTCGCATTTAGTCCACCTCATTTTTATTTATTTTACAAAAAATCCCTTATGTATTTTTTTGACAACTTTTTCTTAGATATTAGGATAAGAGAAAAAAGTGTAAGTGTTTTATATGGTCAAATATTTTTTGGAATAAAATACCACGTACCCTATCTTAGTCTGTTAACTTTGATGAGTCTCATTCAAGAATCGCCCGTCCATGTCGGACGAACGTAACATAAACAAGTTTCCGTCGAGAAACTAAAATGTTAGGCTTCCCGCCTTAGGACTAAGCTACGTATCCATCATTGGTAAGCACAAGTACCTTAAAGAAGGACAAAGTTACCTCTCTTGACACTTATCATCAGTTATTAGCCTACCACAGCAAGTCCTCCAAAATTTTGACACACGACAGCTAACCTCAATTTTCGAGATCACTCTCATCATGTGCACATAGCGTCGAGCATTGCTTATGAACACTAAGGCCCATGCCTACGAACGCCATGAGGGGATACTATCTCTTAATGCTAAACTACAACCACCAAACTCTAAATTAGAATCATCCAAGTTTTAGTAGGACATAGGATGTCAAGTATTGCTCACGAGGAGGTCCACCCTACTGACGCTGCAAGAGGTCCTTTTCTAAAATGTCACAACTTAATTACTTAATACTAAGTCACCACGATCATCAAGGTTCACTCCTAGGTTACCCGAATCATTAAGATCATCTAAATCCTCACTGCAGTCAAGGCACGTGAATCAGGACATACTAAACTCAAGCCTACAACCAAGGTAATACATTCTCACCACGGGACTAACTCTTAATAACACATTACCTAGGTGTATACTACCGATGTCACCAAAAATCCTATTCATCAAAGGTTTTATTACTCCTTTAATCACTACTCTGAAGGGTTAACTTAGGTTCACTCCCTTGCCACTACAACTCCTCGTTGTCACTTAGGTGAACCCTTGCCACAGATGACCCGTACTTCAAATCACGACTCATACGATACATTCATCGGCTAACTACCACTAAAGTTCTCACCCCAAGGATAGAATCATATCTAACCAACTGACTGTACATATCCCTAAGTGTTGCCCCAAAAAATTTCATACTTATCAAATTCACAATCAATCACGGTATTTCCCTGAGGATTGGATTGACCTAATAATCTCATCGATATTGACCTCTCACATATGTCATACCCAAGGATACATATAATTTAAGTCACGATTTCCCTTTACATAATTATGACACTCTGACAGTCAATCTCTACCATTGATTGTACATGATTTGGTGCCACTTGCCCAATGGACGGCGTTTCATTCTATCAACACCTCACATGATTCTAAGCCATTAAATTATTAACGAAAGCACCTCACACTAACAACTACGGTGTCACCACTATAGGATAACATGGACACCCGTAAATTACTACCGTTCAAATCAGAAATGTGGAAGCGATTAATAACCATTGATCTAATCATGTTCCACTTGGCATTATTCTAACTTGTCGTGCTAACCTCCTAGACTTCACCGTCGAGTACACGAGCTAAACCGTTATCAAACTGGCATGACCGACAGGAACCACACCTACGTCGAAAGATCCATTACCAACCTCACCGCGTCACACCCGAAAGGAACCTTAAACCTAGAGCTCTGATACCATTTGTAACGCCCCGACCCGGATTTATGGATTACTCGTGAGTCAATCTGATCCGACCTGAGCGTTAGGCGTGAAGTGCAATAAAACACCCTAAATAATGTTGCTAGTCCAGTTTTATTTTAATTAACATTTCACTTATTAGCATGCAATTTTAATTTTTCAGATTTACTACGTGAGGACCCATGGGGTGCACCCCGAAGTCCAAGTAAGCAGAGCTACTAATCTAAACATGAATAAAGTATACTTACCTGTAAAACGCCCTCAAAATATAGAATCTCTCACAACCTCCCGTAACAAAGTGGGATGTGAGCTTAAGCCCAGTGGGATTTACACAACAGTATATAAACGAACGGAAGTAAGGAATACTCACATGCTACAACCACATGCATGCGAAAATATGTATATATCTACATACGTATACCTTTGAAATACACATGCCAATGCCTTAGCCATTTTATTTTCGAAAACCTTATTTGCCTAGATTAATAGAGTTTAATCTTATTAAAGGTTTTCGTTATTCATATCTAGAAATTCCCACTTTATTTAACACACCCTGGTCAACACTTGAAATCATCATACTTCCTTTGATTCAAATCCATTCCTTTACCAAAATTTAACCCTTTTATTAATTTAAACATACTTTAGAATTTTTATTGAAAATCACCAGTTCAATACACACATTCGTCGTGTTAGAAAATACTTATTTACTTTTCAAAAATCCCTTTTTTAACACATTCTTGTGTTATATACGGGTTTCACCATTTAGGTCTGTTAACCACCCGTTTATACACTTTCTTTAACATTTTTCCATATCTTATGGACATTAGTAGATTTAGGCATTAACTTGTCCATTTCACCTTTACCGGAATATTTATTGCATTCGTTCAAGTTAGGTTATATTAACACATTTACCACACATCCCCTTTCTTGATATGTTCCATATTTGATTTAACATTTCTCAGAATCTTCATATACTGCATACTTACATGGGCTCTACATCGACGACTATGCACACCATATGCTCTGGCTAGTGTTTTAGGGCTTTTCACCCAAGGGCTCTGGGCCTTTCTAAGTTTATTCGGGTGTCATCTGAGTACCTTTGATGTTTTTTAATATTTTACAAATGTCCACATTTTTTTTCCTTTCCTTTTTACCCGGCCGAAACCAAGACGGGACTTTGCCGCCCCAATTTGTGTTACACTCGAAAATTTACCATTTGTGTCCTTTATACTTTGGTTTTTTTTATTCCAAGAATCATATTCATTTAAGAACACTTGGTGTAACACCCTTTTCAACATTTTTATTTCATAAAAATATTCCACTTTAAGTAAATTTACCATTTTACCCTTTTGTTCCCAAATCACACTTTTACTCCCTTTTGACAAGTGTTAATTTCACCCAAAATATCATTAAGTTATACGCACAACTTTTGAAGTGTTTTTACCCTTTAACAACCTTTTACACTCGGAGTACATTCATCTTGATTGAAAATATTGTTACACCTTTAATCCTTTTATAATCCCAAACGTGTTAATATTTCACATTATTAGTAAGTTACACTCACTAACCATTCCATGTTTGCCCATTAACACTTAACTAATACTTTTTACCAACATTCATAGTTCTTTACTTCTTTATTCAAGAAATACATTTATGCTTAAGGCTACTTCACCCCCTAACTTACACATTGCTATTCCCTAGCAATGAAATAGGATGCAACAAGAACTACAAGCAAACCAAAGGCAGGAGATAGTACAAAAGTATGGTATAAAAGCAAAAGGCCACTTTCGCGGGCGATTCGATTGCATTTAGCGTATGGAATAAGCCATTAAACCCCTAGGTCACCCTAGTGGACGAGTGTCGTCTCGTGAGGGTTTTCAGAGATGGTACCCACAAACATCACATGGTTTCCTCAAAATATGCCCAACCCAACATGCAACAAGACCAACAATAGCGAAAAGGATTTCATACGCATTATTAGCAAAATGAATGAATTCAAACAAAAGTCCAAATCATTAACATTATAGAATGCACCTCATAGAATTGAAACCTTAAAATGTGGGAGGGGAGCGAGCACATGCAAAGTATGATTTGGCGAAAAACTTAAATAAACCGGATAAACATTAAAGCAAGCATATATTCAATCCTCACGGGTATTACGCTCATCAAGCGAATTCACTCGAAATAGGGAGGTAACACACGGGACATGCGGGCTAAAGAGTAAATGTAAATGGAAACTAGGCCGCACACATGTCACAGATGAAGAACGATATATATAAACTGAAAAACTGTAATCTCGATGAAAGGATACCACGCACTAAAAGAGGCGAAATGCATTTTCATAGATTATCACAACTATTATGACTTTTAAATTACATCAACCTAAGATCATATAGGACTTTAATAGGGTTATAATGTAGGTATGGCTAAGGTACGAAACGAAGGAATATATGTACGAATTCAAAGTGTTCGGAATGAAAAATCGGGATAATGGGATAATGCGGGCAATATCAAAATCGGAAAACAAGTTCCAAAAAGGCATTAGATATATCATCGGGGAGAGTAATCAAAGCTTATTGAACTATATACAACATATACAAACTTCTCTTTCTTTTTCTTTTCTTCTTTTTCTCATTTTCTCTTTTGTTTTCTTTTGCTTTTTGCTTTCTCTTTTTTCACTATTTTCTTTTCTTTACTTATCAAACTCTCATATGCCTAAATTGCAACCGGCATCATAACAACATCATTCAATCCCAAGTAACATTCCAAACAAAGGTATGAAAAGTGTATGTATGGGCTAAAACTCCAATTTAGAGTTAGTTATGGTAATGGGGTTATGAAACGAAAGGCTAATATTTAGGCTCAAAGGGGTTAACGAGGGTAAACATATAAGGGTGAGGTCAAGGCTAATATGGGTGATATATCAAAGAGGGCCTATGATCATTTCACAAAGTTTACGCAATTCTCGAGTCAAAACAATATATGAAAATCATGCTCAAGTAACACATTTCAAGTATGAACTCAATTAATGAACGGTCAAATGAAAGAATAGTGAGATTACCAACGAATTTAACGTTTTCAATGAGAAAAGAATAGTGTATACACTCACAAACGACGAAAGGTACAAAGCTTACTCGGTGTAAGTATATACAATGCAACAAAAGATTGCCGAGTTATAAAAATCTTAAACCAAATCAATATAACAATAAAAGTGCATGAGCTCATGGGATTAAAGTTTAATTCATGAAGTTATTCATCATATCAATAATTGAGACTAAAGTCTGATAACTTCTAAAATCGAGAACATGCATCATTGGTTTGTCTATTGGATCGGGCAATTATTGAAATTTATCATCGGAAATAAAAGGCAAAATGCCCAAAAAAGGAGAAAAAATAAAGAAAATCTTTTTGAAATTTTTGAATTTTTCTAAGAAAAGCATACTAAGTAACTAACATGTGAGCAAAAACATGAACAAAATAAAGAAATGGATAGAATATCCCACACCCCCTAACTTAAAACTTGACATTGTCCTCAATGTTAATTAAGAAGCAAGTCAAAGAGAGGAAAATAGCGATATTACGCAAACGTGGAGCGATCCCCATAAGAACAAGTCCAAAGAATTTACAAAACAAGTTAGTACCGAGAATAGCAAAAACAAATAGCAAAAAGTTAACTAATTACACTAGACTAAATTAAAAAGGAAAGAAAAAATAAAAAGCTAACTATATACAACCTACTATTTAGACTTCACACTAACTGTACACTAGAAGTCTAAATAGTTGAGGGTCCACCATAAGAACGATTTGACTTTGTAGGATAACCGGTGTACCCTCACATACAAGCATGCCTTCCGAAAAATATGAATTTCGTTTTAACAACGGAAGGCATGTGTAAGGCGGAAGAAATGAACCATTGCCAATTAAAAGGTTTGGTGGGACGATGGGGGGTTTGGATTGAACGGGTGACAAAAACAAGTGGGGACCGAGAAAAGCTGAATATCCTCCCAAGGATTTTGAAGTTGGAATGGGAGGCGGCGCACACAAAGGCAAAGATGCGATCGTGGAGGGCGACTCGAGCAAGTACACCTCATCGGCGATAGGGTTTAAAACATTAAAGTTCGAAACCGAATCATCGGGTACTTGTTCCGGTGGGGTAATAGAGAATGAAAATGGGGATGAAAGAAATTCAAACTCATGAGATGAATCATCATCACATGAAGTTGGAATTTCAAAGGAAATAATATCATTTTCAATAAAATGTTCTTCTTTTGGAGACAAAGAAGAAATCATTTCATTGCAAATAGATATTACGTCATTATTATCCTCACTTTCAATATCTATTACACAATGGGCAAAGTCTAGAATGGCTTGTTCCAAAGTAGGCACAAGTACCTCATTTGGTTCAAAACATTCGTCGACCTCGAAAGTCTTGGAAGCAAAATCGTCGTCGGACTCAAATAATAAATCCAACTCATGTTCCCACGAACGATTTTCTTCCCGATAACGATTTTCAATTTTCTCATTTTCATACATACGCAAACCCTCACCGAAAGTCATAGGTCGAGGTGCAGATGCATGAAAATGGGAACTTTGAAAATTACCATCGGACTTAAACGAAAACTCATTATTATAGGAATTTTGAAAACTATTGCAATTCGTTTCAAAATTCCTATTATAAGGAGGTAAAGGCCCAAAATCATTGTCATCATCATCAAAATTCCAATAACCTAAGTTTTGACTTTCGTTATACTCGCCCAAAGTCATACTTGAATTTGTTTTACTTTGGGATGCTAAGTATTCACCGAAAGTCATAGGCCTAGAATTTTGAGAATTATAACAAGGATTACCGAAAGAATTGGAATAAGACATGCTTACCCCAAAAATGGCTCAAGTGGCGAATTCCACAAAATAGGTGCGCGCGGGAAATTCGAGCGTTTCTAAGTGCTCAAATGTGGAAGTCCTGCAAAAAGTTAGCAAATAATACAAATAAAAAGAAAATACTATGAAATACTAAATCAAATAAAGTCTAAAACAAACTCATCCCCGACAACGGCGCCATTTGATAGGCAGGGTTTCGCCGCGACGGGAGAGTCACCTACGCGTCGGTCATTTTGAATTCGGCTCACCTGAACTATACAAAAACCTAAACTACGACTACACTCAACGGGTGAGTATAGCGGTAAGTCGGGTATCGAGAATCCACTGGGACAAGATGCTAGAATTTAAGTGATTTAATACTCCGAAATAAAAGTGTAAAAGATGATTAGAAACTAAAAAGGAAAAGATGCATAAAAGGGAAATGATTAATCTAGGCGAGGGAAATGAAACTAGGTTAACAAAGCGAGTAAAACTATAGGTTGCGTCGAATATCCCTCACCCGAGTTAAGTAGTATAAAATGGTTACATGGGTCGACGAGTTATTACAAATGCGTCTCGTTTCGACAGTTAATTAAATCAAGGGTTGTTACGCCCTAAATTATCATAAAAGCCTAATAAGATTTTGGCGTCAACAAATATCCCGAAAATTACCCGCGAAAGGTCGTAAGCACGGGACATACATGATATGTCCCGTCAAATCTCCTAGGCGTAATAACTAGGACAACGCACTCGAAATAGACCCGTAAACTCCATCACCAAAGCAAAGTAACGCGTCAACCCGAGTGAGTTCAATTCAAACACAACCTAATTTAAGTTACCTAGAAAGCATGTTAAAAACGCGATAAATGGAAAGCGGTAAATAAACGCGGTAAAATTACACTACAAAGCAAAAAATAAAAGCATGTAAATAAATCATGTAAACCTAAATTAGAAAGCTTGTAAATTAACTAGAAAGCAAGAAATGAAGAAATACAAACTATATTAATGGAGAGGATGATGAATAGTCAACATTCAAGCCCAAAAGTGTGTCAATCCAAGAAGAAATGAAGAAGAACTAAGAAAATCACCCAAACCCTAACTATTCTATCTTCTAAAACTATCTAAAAACGTTCACCCCTGTTTATTACATCAACATTGGCTTACATACCAAGTGGGAATTAAATTAGAAAAGAAAAGAGAAAAGAAATGCAAAATATCTGCTGAAAAACAGGGGGTCGATTGATCTACCATTTGGTCGATCGATCGATCATATAAGACGAGGAAAAAATGGGAAGGGTTGATCGATTTACCATTTGGTCGATCGATCGATCAAGCAGGGGCAGACTGCATTTTCCCCTGTTTTGGCTTGCATTTCTCCTCCGCTAAAATCGCCGTAACTTCTTCGTTCTGAATCGGAATCGCGCACCATTTGCGGCCACGCGAAGCTTGTGAGGAGGGATACAACTTCCATGAAGATGTTGGGCCAGGTGCTCTATCTATAAAATGACTAAAATTCCCTTGAACGTGCGGTTGTGTACGGAAATAGAGCGAAACGCGTCCGAAGTTCACACTTACCATCCAATTACCTACAAAAGCTCAATTAACCCCTGCAAAATATGTTAACGTAGAAATACGAGGTTGTCTAGTTAACGAGCATAAATATAGGGAATAAGATACCCGAGGGGGCTAAAATGCGTCCGGTCGGAGGATGAAATACGCAGTATTTGCGTATTATCACTACTTTTATAAGAAAATACCATTTCTTCTATTAACATGTAGTCTTTTAACTTCATATCCATTATATCTTTTAGTCCTAATTACACATACTTTAAAGACTAGAGTCCCAACTTTTATCATTTCACGTTTAACCCAATGAAGTCTACTTAAACTTGTTCACATATTTATTATCAAAATACGACAAGTTTATATGCATAGAAAGTGGACTCTAAATACTAAAATCCTACCAAATGGATTAAGCATGCATTTCATGAAATAAAGGCATTTCATCAATTTCTTAAAACTTGGCAAATGTCCATTTATTCATAAAGTCTCCATTTTGCAAGAAACTTAAAAAATATTTATTTCATAAATATTTTAACAATGTTTATATCATTCCACGTTTTTATTCCATAAAAATGTTCATTATTTCTTTTTCATTAGAAATACTCTAAGAAGGACATTTCTTACATTTTTATTCCATAAAAATGTATGTTATCTCTTTTACTAGAAAATACACAAAATTAATATTTTCTTACATTTTTATTCCATAAAAATGTGTATAATCTCTTTTACTAGAAAATACACAAAACTAATATTTTCTTTTGTTTTTATTCCATAAAAATGTATACTATATCTTTTACTAGAACATACAGAAAACTAATATTTTCTTACTTCTTTGTTCAATAAAAATGTATATTATCTCTTTTATTAGAAAATAAAAAAAATTAATATTTTCTTACATTTTTATTCCATAAAAATATATATTATTTATAATCTGAAATTTATTTGTTCCAAGACCCATTTCAAATCATCTTCTTGATACCCATTACATACAAATGTCAAGATGATTAATAATCAACACTAGGATGCAAACCAATATCCTACACACATATATTCAATCTAATATATGTAAATAACATGCTAAAAATACACTTCCCATTAAACTTAAATCTAGGTTAGTCTAGCCACCTCAAATGAAGCTCAACAATGGTGGAAATGGTGTAGAAGATGGAGGACCCCCTACCTCCAAACATGGCCTCAAGGGGGTCTCTAAAATCCTACCAATGCTTGTCTCTATGAAACCATTCATCATCCTCATGGAAGCGCGCATCAATCTACAATGAACCCTCTTCTAAAACCCATCATAATATTCAAGGAACATCATCTTATTCTTCTAGCAAGTTGTCCTAGGGTTTTTACAAAGGTTTGAGAGCTTTGTTATGGTCTTTAGTGGTGGTGAATGGTATTGGGTATAGTGGGAGTGGGTATGAATAATCTGAGATGGAAGGTCTCCTCCATCAGATCTCCAAGCTTGAGAGAGAAGAAGTTGGAAATTTGGTGGGTTTTTGTGTTTTTTTAACTTGCACGATTTCTCTTATACCCAAACCAAATGTTTCATACCAAATGAGGACATAATATAACCCCAAAATCTTCCCAAATCAGGTATTGGAAATCCCCTATATCGACAACTCAAAGAGATCCAAGGCTACAAATCAGACAACACACAAAATAAGGACAACCTGCCCAATACATGCTTGGGTCGGTCGACCGTGGCGAGGGGGCCGATCGAACGGGTCCTATGTAATAAACCTTATTTTTTTTTTGCAATTTTTCCCCCAAGGTAGTTTTTATATATTTTTTGTACCTATAAAATGTGGTCTTAATATTTTTATCTCCAACAAGGAACTCTAGAAAAATCGCGCAAAGTTTCGCTTCCTGTGTCGCGTGCTGACAAATTTATAGTGTATCCTTTCTCGTAATCGTGGATTGCTCGTTTATTCATTATAATGCACCGTACCTTATCAGTGTCATTGCACTAAATAGTTGAACACAAATGTTCATCCATGCAGGCCATGCAAAATAAATTTTTCCTTTTTAAACCAAACGTGGGACGTGTCACCTTTTGTTCAATTTGGCCTATTATCTTATGCATTTGTTTCTCCAATAATTTTTCTAAAAAAATACTTAATTTATATAAAATATATTTATTCCCCGGGCAGGTTATTACAAACTTACCTCCTTAGGGAATTTCGTTTTTGAAATTCTTGGTCCTCAACTTTAGGATCTAGTTGCCTACAACCCATTTTCGGTCTTAGGGTATCTGATACCCCATGGTCTAAAACTCAAAGACTTCAATTTCATCAATCACCATTGCCAATCTAATTGCAGCCAACCTTATGGACTTATTGCCAATACTCAAGCATGCCTAACATGTCTATCTAAGAAGAACCTCGAGACGTTTGATCTTTCCCAAATATGGTTCTATCGCCAATGAACTCATTATCATGAATCGTTTCTACATTTAGGGTTTACAACTTGCGTTTCCTCAAACAAAATCTTGGGTCACGCCTAGCCTTAGCTGATACAACCTCAACACTTATGATTATACATTCCCATGATTGTTAAGTCAGTATCTTTATCACAAAGTTCTACCCGATCGCTATCTCCTACGAGATCCTTGTGCGAACCTAGAGTCATCCTAGGAGTCACAATGCAAACACATACACGAGTGATCACAATCTCAATCCGTAAAATTCCAAACTAAGTGCAACACTACCATTTAATGTCTTATAGATTTTCAATATACTTAATATTCTCAAGTCAAAATCTAGGGACACACGATCCAGTTGCACTAGTTACACCGACTAACTAACAAGCATGTTAACCTAAGAAATCAAGTAATATATGCAATTATGTGCAACAATGCGAGACCACACGTACATATTTTGTACACTTTTTAAACCCTAGGTGCAACGTGTCACCTTTTGTACAATTTGGCCTATTTCCTTATGCATTTGTTTCTTCAATAATTTTTCTGAAAAAAATACTGAATTTATATAAAATATATTTATTCCTAGGGTGGGGTATTACAGCTCTAGTGACTTTGCTAGTCTTAGAGAGTAAGTTGAGTTCCTAGTCGTGAATTCTCAAAGCTTAATGGAAGAATTTTAATGGATGTCTTTCCCGTTTGAGAAGGCTTCCAATACTCCGACTAGAGCCAACAACGACAAGGGTAAATAAAATCTTTCCTCCAATTAGGTACCTAAGCAAAACGTCAAACTCCTTATTGTGCATGTTGATCTAAAGGTTCAAAATACTTCCTAGTGGTATTTTGATAGTGGGTGCTCTAGGCACATGACTGGTGACATTTTATTTTTACCCACCTTGAAGATAGCAAAGAAAGTAAAGTCACTTTTGGAGATGGGAGTAGGTTTTGTATTTTAGGGTGTGGATGTGTTGAAATACCCTAATTCCCTATACTAGACAATGTGTTGCACGTGAAAGGGTTGAAAACGAATAACGTAAGCCAACTGTGCGACGCAAACTTTGCAGTAAAGTTTGATCGGTCCGAATGTAATGTTTATGACAATTCCGATGAATCTTTACTACGAGGTGTGAGGAGTGAAGATAATTGTTATAGGATTGTGACTAAGTCCCCCTTTGTGTACAAAAGTGCCACAATCTCCACTATGAACCTTTGGTATCAATGACTAGGTCACGTGAACTTTAGAGATCTTGAGAGATTAATGAAAAGGACCTAGTTTGTGGCTTACCATTGCTTTATAAACCAACTTCCTCAGTTTGTGGACCTTGCCAATAAAGAAAACAAATTCGAAGTCCTCATCAAAAGTTGAATATCATTACCATCTCCTGTGTTTTGGAGGTAATTCACATGGATCTTATGGGTCCTACTCGCTCAGAGAGCATAGGTGGTAAGAGATACATTCTCATGATGGTCGGTGACTATTATAAATATTCTATCATAGGATTACTTAGGGAAAAGTCCAATGTGATTGAGTCCTTACAACCAAGTGTCGTGTCTTACAAAACAAAACACGGAGTCACTATTAATCGGATGCGTAGTGAGAATTGCACTGAATTTAAATAAGATAAAATGGATAGATATTGTGATGGAATGGGAATCAAACATAATTTTTCAGTCGTTCGTAATCCTTAGCAAAATTGGATTGTTGAGAGGAAGAACCGGATGATACAATAAATGGTTAGATCCATGCTTCTTGGGAGAAACGTGCCTAGACATTTTTTGGCAGAGGCGGTGAGCACCGTATGCCATACGGTGAATAGGGTATATCTTCGTCCGCACAAACTAAACACGCCTTATGAGTTGTGGACAAGAAGAAGTCCATCCTATCATATTTTCGTGTCTTTAAGAGTACTTGATACATTCTTGCGAGATAGATAGCACTTAGAAAAGTTTGACTCCCGAAGCGACGGTGGACCCCATTCCTGATTTAGAGGAGATACCATCTTGCGTTCGAACGAGTCATGACCCTTCCGCTATACTTACTCACCCTACACTAGGTGTCAGGACTCGTGTTCAACTCAAAAATGTGGTTAGCTATATGTGTTACACATCCTTAGTCAGGCCTAATAATGTGAAAGAAGTACTCAAGGATGATGGTTCGATATCCTCCATGCAAGATGAGTTACTTTAATTTCATAAGAATGATGTCTTGGAATTAGTCCCCCGACCTAGCTAGTCAAATGTGATAGGTACCATGTGGGTTTAGAAGAATAAGATGGATGAGAATGGAACTATAGTTCATAATAAAGCTAGGTTAGTTTCTCAAGGCTACACACAGATCGACGATGTAAACTTTGACGAGACATTCTCTCCTAGTCCATCCATTCACTACTCGCTAAAGCATGTCAACTGCGCTTCAAGTTGTATCAGATGGATGTCAAGAGTGCCTTTCTTAATGGAATTCTACATGAGGAGGTTTACATGAAACAATCAAAAGGGTTTAAGACCCTAAGTACCCAAGACACGTCTATTATCTTAAGAAGGCCTTGTATGGTTTGAAGCAAGCATCCCGTGCTTGGTACGAGAGACTCGCTTTATATATCTTAGCTCGTGGCTTCAAGAGAGGGGGAGTGGATAAGACGTTGTTTGTGAGGGGAGAGAGTGGTGTTATTTTGGTTGTCCGAGTCTACGTGGACGATATAGTGTTTGGATCCATGTGCTCCCACCATGCTCACTCCTTTGAGGAGGAGATCAAGAGTGAGTTTGAGATGAGCATGGTAGGTGAGCTTACATTCTTCCTAAGTCTCCAGGTTCATCATCTTGAGGATGTGATATTCATCTCTCAATATAAATATACAAGAGACCATGGGAAGAAGTTTGGTCTAGACTCCGCTAAGCACTCACGCACCCCAATGAGTCCCTCGCAAGGACATAGAGCAAACCCTTTATCATAGTTTGATAGGTAGTCTCCTCTACTTGATCTCTAGTCATACCGATATTGCCTTTAATGTTGGAGTATGTGGGCGATATCAGGCGTCCCTGAAGGAGTCACACTTACATGCACTTAAACTTATCATCAAATACATGAGCGGAACTTTTTTATACGGTATTTGGTATTCCTTTGATACCAATGACCGGTTGTCTGCCTATTCAAATGTCGATTTGGCTGGGATGTAGATGGATTATGAGCATTTTGGGTGGGTGTTTCTATTTTGGGAGTGCTCTTATCTCTTGGTTGAGCAAGAAGCAAAACTACATATCTTTATCCACGACAGAGGCTGAGTTGTTGCACGCAACTCTTATGGATGAATCAAATGTTAGAGGATTATGGTACTTCACAAGGCGAGATGACTATTTCTTGTGATAATACGAGTGCGATCTATATTCCCCATAATCCTGTCCAGCATTCGCGCACGAAGCATATTAGGATACGCGAGCACTTTATTCATGACCTAGTTGAGGACAAGGTCATGTCTTGGAGCTTTGTGATCATCGATTGCCAGTCATTAAATATATTCACGAAAACTTTAGATGCACTTTGATTTGAGGACCTTAGGAAATCTTTAGGTATTTTCACTGTTAATTGAGTTCGGATGCTTTCTCTAGTGTGGGATGATTGCCATGTGTACATATTAGATTCCTACTACTAGATTGTATTATCATTGTATTTATATTTTTCATCTTGATATTTTTTGAAAAATCCCAAAAAATTATGTTTTCTAAAAAATTTTGAAAAATACAAAAAGATTTTCGATTTTTATTAAAAAAAATGAAAAGGCTAAAAGATTATTTTTATAAAAAAAATTTAGAAAAAAGACAAAAAGAATTTTGTATTTTTTTTGTCACCATATATGGATGTACATTTAAGATGTTCGGATCACCCATGCATTCCATATTTCCACGAGACTTTTTCGTAGTGTTTTGACACATGGCATCATTTCTATAGTGTGTTTAATAATGTGTGGAATCATTACGTTGATCTTTGATGATTACTTTCTATATGTTGGACTCCCACTCTCCTTTATTGCACACGTGCACAAACTTATTTGAACATTGCACTTACTTGTCACTTATCGAGTATGATGTTCTCATCTCAATTTTGATTTATCACGAATCAAATGTAAAAAGAGATATAGTTTTGCATGTAAGAACCATTGCCCAGATTTAAATAATTTTTTGTAAAATATTATTTAAATGTTAAGCAATGGAAAGGGGCTATGAAAGATAAAAATATTCATTGCTCGAAAAGCCACCATTTGCATAAAATAGCCTAAAAAGATTAGAGGCACATAAAAACATAAGTGTCGGGACAATTTTTGTTACATTGATTCTTCCCTACATATAAGCATTAATTTCTTCAAAAATTATTGAGAGTTTATCATCATTTATGTGATATTTTAAGGGAGTTAAATTCGAAGATAAATGGATTTACACAGTAATATGTCTTGAAAAACATTACATAGTTTGGCCCCATTGGTGTGAGAATCATTTATGTTCATGACATGTTGATTAAGTTGAGTCAGTTTCACTTGAGTTCACAATTTTTACACCTAAGTTAGACTTTGAGATCTTTCGTTAGAAGTGTCTCAAAACTTCGTGCACGCATGTTCTGGCTATATGTGTTGATTAACATATGGCAAATGTTCACACCCCTACATTCTGTATTTACGGTTCAGATATTTTAGTGTTATTCCATGACGGGTTGTATTTGTTCATTATATACTTTTGATTATTTAAAAATTTTGAAATTTTCAAAAATAGTTGGTTTCTACATGCCTTTGAGATTATTGTCACCTATGTTTACTTGATTATAGTTGTATTGATATCTTAATTCTTCATGTGATGCCGATATTTCATGCCTAGTTTCAACTCCTTTGTCTATTATGGACAAAAAAAGGGAGAAAAAATGAAGGGGAGTTTTTTATTTTCTATTTAGAACTCTATGCATCACGGTATCTTTGCTTGTCTCTTATGTGTATGACGTTCCGCTTGGATGATGATCATTTGGACGCATAGAGAATGAAGACAATCTTTGCCAAAGGAAATATCCAACTTTATGATTGAAGACTTGCACATATTCTACACCCCATTTTTATTTATATTTTTGAGGAGTAGATTATTGTATTAAGTCATAGGTTTCAATTTGTCTTAGGTTGGTGTTCTGTACCAAAATAGCCAAAGGGAGAAATTTGAAAGAGAAAAATTTATGATTTCGCACATTTTATTTTATTTTGGCATATCCCGTTACACAAACATGTCACCTAAAAAAAATCTACATCACTACGTATAGGTACTTAAAGACTATGTTGAAGACCATCAAAGAATGCAAGATTTGGTCATCTTTACAACTTGGAAGAAGTATGGGACTTGAGTGCTAAAAACAATCTGAGAATTTTTTGGGGACTGATTATTGTTTATGAGGCAATATCTGTTAAATATGAACTCAAAATTTTTTAAAAGAAAAAATTTCAAAAAACGACGCCTCGTTCGAACAAGGGTCATGATCATTCAAACGAGTTTTAAAGGGGTGTCAAATTGTTTCATACTGCAATGTCATTAGAATTCATCATTCAATTGTCATTCTAACAAGATGCGTATCATTCGAACGACCTGCATTTTCATTCGAACGACCGGAGGCAGTTTTGATTTTTTATGAATATCTTCCCAAAATCTTTTGTGTTAATCCTTTTTATCGTCCCTTCTTATAAAAAAGCTGGACGGGATCAGATATTTAAAGAAATTTTTTTCAAAAAGAAATACAGCTTTTAAGTTCTCTTTTTGTGATCAAACACCTCATATCATAATCCTCACCCCGAGATATATTCAAGATCACTTTTATCAACATCAAGAAGGTTTCTTGCGATACATTCTTGTAGAGTCTTTTCTCTACGGCTGATTTTGTGAAACGAGGTTTCACTATTAAAAAAGGAAGAAGGCTGAATCGGTGGATACCGAGGGTAAAACTCTACCTGCAAACGGCTCTAGAGATGGGTCGTATTTGTTGGCGTTTCGAAGACTCTGCACCGTTGACTTAGTGTAGCTAAGTGCTTTGTAAGTTGATCGTATTCAAAACTGCCAATAGTGTTGTATAAAAGTTTTTGCCATGCAAAAGGATTTTTTCTCATCTCGTGTGTTTTTGCATGTATGGTCTAAAAATTGCAAATCTATATTTGAACACAACTCGTATGCACACCATAATTAATTAAAGATTAAATTTTAAATTTGTGTGTCGGGGCATTTAGTTAGATAATTGATCCATTAGTTCGTGTGCACTCTCATCTCCCCCCCCCCCCCTCCAACACACACACACATCTCCCAAAAAAAGTGGACATACCATTATTATCCAAACAAATCAAAACTTAAAAATTGAATCATTGTTTAATGATGATGATGATAATCAACGACAAATGGTTCACTCCTATACACTAGAGTTGACATTTAATCAATATTGTATATATTAAAATTCAAATGTTCCAATCTTTTATCTTTAGTTAAACATGAACTTCAAAAATCAAAACCTGCATTGAAGACTATGAAATCACCTAATTTAAAAAGGTCACAACCACTTGGATGCAACTCATGAATATAGCACCTCTTCACTTTTCCTTTATGGTGCTTCTTGTGTTTATCTTGTATACCCCCCCCCCCCCCCCCAACACACCCAACACACACATATTTTTTAACATGAGAAACTTATGTGAACAATGTACTTTGTTGCAAAACTGACCTTTTTGTTATTAAAACGCATTAATAAAAGGCATAGTAAGAATGCAAATAGATTTCAGACTTGCAAAAAAATTATTGTATCTTTTCTGGCCCGACGCAAAAATGAATTCAACGGAAGCCAACACTACCATCACATTGTCATGGTCAGTCTATGACTCATCTTGTCTCTTTCAAATATTTGTGTGTGTATATATATATATATATATATATATATAAATAGTGAAGAATAAGCCGAATGGCATGACCACTAATCTCAGATATAGACCACCACCTCTCATCGGTGATTGAGTACTAAGAGGAGTGTTTGACATTAACTTACAATCCAAAAAAATTATAATTTTCAATGTACAAAACTGGTTATGTAAAAGCTATTTGCGTATGGTAACTGAGAGTGCACAATTCTCTAATGGTGTAACTTATTTAATTAGATGTCAATCCCATAAACTAATTTTGATTCCTTTAAATCTTAAAGCATGCAACTATGTGATTCAAAACACTAAGTAAATCAAGCATGCAAGGAAAACAAAATTTCAAGAAAATCCCCAAAAGGGCAAAACCTTTTGTTTCACTAATAAAATTTGCAAATCGTAACTTACAACTTTACAAATGAAATACAGCCCGACGAATCTCCCACGAGTGACCTTCGTCTTCTTCAGCAGTGCTTCTCTCAAGTCCCACAAAGACCGCAGTCTTCCTTCACCAATGATTTTCGCAAAGAGCATCAGTAGAGACTCCTTCTTTACAAGGTCAATAGTGAAGACTCCTTCTTCACAATTGTAACTTCAATGCAGAAGTGTTTTAGGTTTTAAATATGATTTACAAAAGTATATAGAAGAGATTGTGTGAATCAAAAGAGTTTTTACCTTTTAAAGTGAAGACTTTTTGCTGCAGGTCTACAGTTTTCATAAATGCAAAGTTTTAATAAAATCCCTATCGAAAACAGGTATTTATAGTCGGACACAAAAATTGAGGCAACGTAGGGTCATTCAAATGATATATCAGTGTCTTTCTAACGAGATCATGAGCTCATTCGAACGAAGTTGATTTCACTTCCAACAACATCCAAAAATTCAAGATAATGAGCCCTCATTTGAACCTCGTTTGATCTAGGTTTTTTACGACCTTTGAAGGAGATACAAATTCGTTCTAATGAGATTTTTATCTCATTTAAATGAAGCAAGACAAAAAAATAAAATATTTTTAAGTTCAAAAACTGCCTCGTTTTGTAAAATATCATTTTATAAAAATATCCCAATACTATGTAAAAAAATCCACGAATACCAAAGCACAAACTATACCAATATTATGTGATGTCGTGGAGCATGTTGAAGGTAAAGTGGCGATGCTTGATAATCGGATCCGTCTTCCCGAGCGTGTGAACATGAAGTACCATGACAGAAGTAATGGGATATTCCATACTCGATGTAAACTATACTCTATGGACAAGTCAAAGATATTAGGGGTAATGATAGAAAATTTCCCCTTACAAATCTCCCCCTATAGCTATTCCGATACAAGATAAAAAATTATAAATTATCCAAAAAATCCTATACAAATCTAACACCCTCCCAGAAACCCATAAATGGAAAGATACTAAATATGTACAAGTCTTCAAAATCTTCAACTATCCAATATTTAATTCTCTTGCTTTTTCTTGATCTTCTTTTTGGGAGTTTTGTCTTATGTGTGCTTTGCATATGCTCATCAAATTATACCTGCAGACAATAGATAAAGAAATATATCTCGTGACACATCGAGTTTGAAATAAGATAAAACTCATAAATCAATTCTTCCCCATAAATCAAACTCTCACTCCCCCATAATTCGTTCTCCCCCCTTTTTACTTATCTGAAATAGATAAGGAAAAAGACAAAAATAATAAACTGGAGTGTATCACAATAATCATTGAATATCATTACAAATATAATGAAATAAGCAAAACTAACCAAAACAAATATAATGTAATAAGAAACAAGTAATGATAAACTAAGCAAAACCAACTATTTTGATTTTTTGAAATTTTCAAGCAAAGTTATTGTTACAAAAACAACACACCATGCAGAAACACAAAAATAACCGAATCATGGCAGCGGAATGTAGGGGTGTGAACACATTCTATAGGAAAATCAACGTAGACAAACATGACATGTGTGCACGAAGGAATGAGACACCACTAAAACGAGATCTCAAAGTCTACCTTAGGTGTAAAAATTATGAACTCAAGGGAAATCGACTCAACATATTCAACTAATCAAGATCGTGAGTGATTTTTACATCAATAATTCTCAAAACTATGTGATGCTTTAATGAGACTTTTTTAGGACGTCCAAACTCATTGATCTTCGACTAAACTCCCTCAAAACTCACATATAGAATATTTCTCTCAACTCTTTCGTTTTAAAGAAATCAATGCTCATATGAAGCGAAGCATCAATGTTCTTTGAAATTGGTCTGGCATTATATACTTTTTCTTTTTATGTGCCTTTAATCTTTTCGGATCTTTTGTTTTTTCAAATGGTGGCTATTCAAGCAAAGACAATTTGTCTCTCGCAGCTCGATTCCACTGCTTTAAATATAACACATTTACTAGAGATATAATTTTTAATTTTTCCAATCCGGGCAATAGTTCTTACAAGCACTACTTTCATTATATCTTTTTATCGCATTTGGTTCATTTTAAAAGCAAATTTAAGATGAAAACACTACAACTGACACGAGAAAGGTAAGTGAGATAGTCAAATATGTTCGTGTTCATGTGCATTAAAGGTGACAAGAGTCAAACATGTAACAAGTAGTCATCATATCACATCTTAATGACTCCACACATCATTAAGCACAAAATGAAATGATGTCACGTCTTAAAACACTACAAAATGGTTACGTGGATATGGAATGAATTGGTGACGTGGACATCTTCAATTCATCCACATATGGTGTAAAAAAATACAACGCTCTTTTTGGATTTTTCAAAAATTTATCAAACATAAAATCTTTTTAGCTTTTTCACTTTTTCTAAAAAGAAATCAAAAATATTTTTGTATTTTTCTAAAATTTTCAGGAAAAACAAAAATCTTTTTGGATTTTTCAAAAAATATATTAAAATGGCAAATATAAGTACAATGACAGTACATACTAGCAATAGGCTTGTAAGATAGAAACATGAAAAGCATCCTATACTAGCAAACAAGTCTTAACCTCAATCATTTGGTCCGAAGGAGTTCTCCAAAGGAGATGACATCCTATGGAAACATCCATCAAATCATGTGAATTTTTGACAAAATACTCAACTTGCTCTCAAAAGCTCTCAAAATCTCTCATGTGATGTGCAGAGCATGTGGAGTAACATGTGTGGGAGTGCGTGGGGGAACACGTGTAGTGGTATATCGAGGAAGATACCTATGAGACACATAACCCGACTTAAAATAAAATTTCCTAAGGTGTCTTCTTTGCTTGCAGTGGGAAAAAACATACACGGGCTCAGGAACACCTCTCTCAAAACGTCTAGGATGCGCTCTCTTATGGGGAATTGGACACCTAGGCGGGTTAGGTCGAGATCCATAAGGATCTACCACAAACTCGAGAATCGACTCGGGTGCAACATTATAAGTGGATGCACCATCATAACCTATTCCTAGCCTCTCAACATTACCCTAGGTGGGACCAAGGAGCATCTTTACAACCTTCTTAGATGTGTCCTTTAAAGGGACCTTGACCTCCCGGACATGTTCGAGATCTATCTCGAGTTTGGCTACACGGGATTCAAGTTTTTCACGAGTCTCCAATGAAGATTGAAGATCTCCCATAAGACTAGCCACAGTGTTAGTCAATTCACTAAATTTCCCTTCAAAGACGATCAACTCCTCACACATAGACACTTCACCTTCTCGAGTTGACTCATCGACGCCTCACTCACCCTCAAAACTTTCACCTCTCTCTCCAAATCTATACCCTAAGACTCAAATCTTTGTTCAAATTTTTGGTTTTCAACATCCCGGTGTATAAATCACTAAAGATTTTTTGGAGATCCCCTTCCCCCTCACTTGCAATCTCATCCTCACACCCACTATCTCTCGATTGGCTTAAAATTTCCTTGAGGCTCTCACGTTTACAAGTGTCCTCATCATTATGGGACAAAAAAGAAGTACTCACGTGGCTAGCCATGAAAGCAACGCACTTTTCATGTGATGATTCTCACCATGAATCAACCGACTCGATGTCACTATCGCTAAGAGTGGATTTATTTACAATATCTTTTCCCGTTATTTTTAGCCAAGTGGAACACTCAAACGACTTGTTCCCTTTACCCTCGCACCCAAAAAAGACCTTATATCTTCCTCTTTTTCCCCGTTATCCTTGATCTCATCTTTCTTTTTGTTTTTCTCAAAAATCTTTTTATTGGAATTATTATTTTTGGAAAATTTGAGAAACTTTTTAAAAAAAACTCGCACACAAGGCCAAGTCATCAACATCAAACTCTCCCTCAGATTCAGACTCATAAACTTTCTCCCTTTTCTTTTTCTTAATTTGAGTCTTTAAAGCTACTCCTCTATCCTTACGTTTAATGGTTTTAGGGATCATATCTATCTCATAAGTCTGAAGGTCTCCTATGAGTTCTTCTAACCTAAGAGTGCCTAAGACTCCTAAAGAGTTAAGCAAGGTGAACTTAGGAATAAATAAGGAAGGGAGTGCCCTTAAAATATTTTTCACGACTCTAAACTTCTCAATTTTGTCACCCAAATTAAAACTAGTGTTAACGATGTCCGACAACCTAGCATAAAATTCATCAAAACTCTCGGACTCTAACATACTGATGGTCTCAAATTGGGTGGTCAAATTCTGAAGTTTTGAGGATTTTACAGCATTGGTACCTTCGCGAGTGAGCAGGAAGGTATCCCATTCTTCCTTAAACGTAGTGCAGGTCATGATGCACCGAAACTCGTCAGGGGTGACGGGTCCAGAAATAGCACTAAGGTTATGGGAGTTGTAGGTACTCCACTTAAACTCATCATAAGTCCAAGAGGAGAAGAATTTAGGATTGGTGACCTTATTGACAGTGATCATGGGAGGAGTCCACCCTCTTTCACAAACAAGCTAGAGTCTTTCATCTATTTCTTTTAAAGTGGATCTCATACGGATTTTCTAATAGGCATAATTCTATCCATTAAAAATTGGCATCCTATTATATAAGTTCTCCATCAGAGAATTTGTGATTTTTCAAAACAATTGATATCACGGAAAAAATTTACGAAAATTAGATCTCACGATAATTTGGTCTTATACCAATTTGAGAGTGATCAATTCTCTAATGGTATAACTTATTTAATTAGATGTCAATCCCATAAACTAATTTTAATTCCTTTAAATTAGAAGTGGCAAAATAGGCCCGTATTGTTCAAGTTACCCATATTAGCCCAGTTTTTAAAATATGGGGCCCATATTTTATAATTTTGGATCAAATGTAGGCCCATGCATTAAAAGTGGTGGACCAAATATGGGCACCCATTTTACATGTGTCTTTATAATAAAAAGCCCTAAAATACCACATTCTCTATAATCAATAAAGACAGTCGCACCCATCTCTCTCTCTTTCTACAATTCACAAACCCAATTATTCTCTCTCTTTTATGTGTTTCTCTCATTTTTTTTCGTTCCACTCTCTCTCTTCCACTCAATTCCTTTTCTGCTCCTTCTCTCATCTCTCTATCTCTCTCTCTCTCTCTCTCACACACACACACACACACATAGCTCTCTCTCTCTCTCGAGAGAGAGAGAGAGAGCTATGTGCGTGTGTGTGTGTGTGAGAGAGAGAGAGAGAGAGAGAGAGCTAAACATATATACACACATATATATACTTATATGTATTATACAATGACTTACATATTTTTGAAATTGGTATATGGTAACCCCTGAAAAAAAATATGGACAGCCCAACCCGAACCCGGCCCAGATTTCAACGTGACCCATATTCGACCCACCCAGATTTGGACCGACCCATATTTGACCCGCCCAGATTCAGTCCGACCCGCCTATTTGACAGTTCTACTTTAAATCCTAAATCATGAAACTATGTATTTCAAAACAAGTAGATAAAGCATGCAAAATTTCAGGAAAAATCCCCAAAGGGGCAAAACCTATTATTTCACTAATACAGTTTGCAAATCGCAACTTACAGACTTACAAGTGAAATACAACCCGATGAATCTCCCGCAGGTGACCTTAGTCTTCTTCAATAGAGGTTCTCAAGTCCCACAAAGATCACATTCTTCCTTCACCAATGATTTTCGCAAGAATCACAAGAGTAGTAGTAGTGTCTCCTTCTCTACAAGATCAGCAGTGAATACTCCTTCACAATTGTAACTTCAATACATAGGTGTTTTGGGATTCAAAGATGATTCATAAAATTATATAGGAGAGATTGTGTTGATCAAAAAGTGTTTTTCCCTCTAGAAGTGAAGACTTTCTGCCGCAGGTTTGCATTTTTTGTAAATGCAAAGTCTTAATAAAACCCTATCGAATAAAGTTATTTATAGGCGGACACAAAAATCAAGGCAGCATAAGATCATTCAAAAGATATATTAGTATCATTCTGATGAGAACATGATCTCGTTTGAACGAAGATGACTTTGCTTTTAACGACATCCAAAAATTCAAGACAGTCAGCCCTCGTTTGAAACTCGTTTGATCTAGGCTTCCAACGACCTTTTAAGAAGAATCATTCTAACGAGATTTCTATCTCATTTGAACGAATCAAGGCGAAGAATAAAATATTTTTAAGTTCGAAAACTGCCTCATTTTGTAAAAAAATCATTTTATAAAAATCTCTCAATACTATGTAAAAAAATCACAAAAACCAAAGCAACAATTATACCAATATTACGTGACAACGTGGAGCATGTTGAAGATAACGTGGTGATGCTTGATAATCGGATCCGTCTTATCGAATGCGTGAACATGAAGTACCTTGACGAAAGTAACGGGATATGCTATACTTGATGTAAAGTAAATTCTATGGACAAGTCCTAGATGCTAGGAGTAATGATAGAAAAGTTGCCCTTACAGTAACTCCCTTCAAAATTTAGAGTGTCATTATTGACTAATATATCAAGTCTATTATCAAAATCCCATTATTTTTATATGTTAAGACAATTGTGAGGATTAACTAGATAAAGTTCATTAAAGTGTATAGTGGTTTCAACTAAGTACGTGTTGTTGTACTAAGATTGTATGTATGATAATTAGATCTATGCAAATGGATAATTGGTTAAACTAGATAGGAAAAACCCAGTAAAGCTACCGGGATGTCAACTTATTTCCGATTTACCACTATAAGAAAAAAAGTTTTGTATGCATTTTGTTCTTCCTTTCACAGGTGACTACTCATTTTTAATTTTAGTTTTTCATTTTTAGGCTACCTTTTTTTTCTTCAAACAATCCAGTAATAATTTTCACATGAAATAGAATGGACACCAAATAAAAAATGCAATAGCTAAATCGTATATCCCCTTTTACCATTCTAGGCCCTAAATACTGGTTATTCACAAATGGCTCCCATGTAAATATAGTTTAAACTGAAGACACTCTGTATCATAATGCTATTGATAGGGGGACTATTACTACATAGATAATATTGTCACGAGATCCTAATTCTAAGAATTCAAATACCATAAATTGAAATCCAAAGTAAAAGTAGATACCGTAGTGTCAACTCAATTATACTGCAATAGCAGTACTACGTCCATCCATAAAAAACATCAACTATATCCAAGGATACAATAGCATGGACATTCAAAATTAATTAAAATCATCAAATTACATTCAACAATGTGGACATCAGTGGACGCCTATTCATAATAATATATTCAACAAAAACATAAAATTTGAAAATAACCAGAATCCATCAAAAAGAAATATTATAATTGACAACATTCATAAAATGCACAAGCTGGAGGATGAGGCTATTAGACGGGTTTATGTTTCATATAACATATATTACCGAACATAACCAATTAGTAAGAGATAAAAGTATATTAAAAAGGCACATGAGCGGGCATCTTTATTTACTTAATGAACGAACATTCTTTATTTACTTAATCAGACAATTGAAATTTAATATAAAGTTACCAAGGAAGAAAAACTATAAATCCCATGAAAAGTTGACACTTAAGGCAAAATAAAGTATGACGCAAGCAAGATAAAAGTTTTTATTGTCCATTCAATAGAACTGAGCCATGACATTAACTAAAAATCACATATATCCTATAATAAACCATGTATTCTCCCTTATTGATATTTTTGTACAGTTTCCTCAAATGTGGCCAATCCTAGTGAAAGCATTAAAAAAATTTGGTCCGTTCATTTAACACTTTGTGTGCGTCATCACCATCGACATTCTCATTGATATATAAACTTGGTTTAGTTATATGGTTCAAGACCCGAAAAATCAGAATGTATATATTAAGGTAATACCCATATCTAAAAGCAATTCAAAAACTTGAATGTTTTAAGTCTATGAAAATTGTCACACAATTAAGAATAATAATACATTTGGTTACTAGAAATTTTGAAATGAGGTTTCCAGTAAGTACTTGATTCATGTATAAATCATTCCCGTTGAGAAGGTCATTTAATTTTTGTATCATTTTTTCTATTTATACATTCAAGTAAACAACTGACAAAATCAGTAACAGCAATAATGAAGGATTGCTTAAGTTTTAAATATGTAAACTTTTTTAAATTTGATATCTAATTCTAACATATCTTTCGAAATGCAACCCATGATGGGAAAGATGACAAATTATGATGCTTTAAATTATTAAGAGCAAGTGAACTTGACCATGACTACTTTATATGAAATCAGAAGATAAGCATATTGTAATTCAATATTGATTCCCTACGTTATCTAAAAAACTAACAAAATTTAAATGGCTAAAATATTAAAATGTCCAATGGGGATAAAAACTCACTTAATCATGTTGATTCTTCGAAAGAATGGTCCACTGCTGCCTTTGTCCCAATCGGCTGCCCACGATGATGATGACACATATGAAAGGCTAGGATGAAACCATGTTTACAAGCTATAAACTTTGCTGATAAAATTGAAAAAAAATGAGTAGTCGTTAAATCATAACAAAGTCCAAAATAAGACGAACAAATATAAGAAAATATGTATTTACTGAATGAAAGAAAAGATTGATGTGAAATGTTAATGCACCATGAAACTCACCTCAAAAGATTTTTCCATTGTCTGTAATTGGTACCCATGTAAAGATGAACATTAAACAATTAAATAAATGTCAAAGTTAACCGTTTTTAAACTTCCTGCACCTATGTTTGCACACACACACACACACACACACACACATATATATATATATGTGTGTGTGTATATATATATATATATATGTGTGTGTGTGTGTGTGTGTGTGTGTGTGTGTGTGTGTGTGTGTGTGTGTGTGTGTGTGTGTTTTAGGTAACTAAAAAATATATGCGGTAATCAGAACTACAAGAAAGGACCAAAAGTGAATAATAACTTACAGATGACCTCTCCTCTCCTCCTTTATCCGGACTTCGGACCGACATTGCAAAAATAAAACATTGCATTGGCTTTACCTAACATATCAAGTGAGATTAATGATAAAAACAAGCATATATAAAATTTAAGAACTATCATCCAAAACATTAATCCAAAAGTATCTTTCCTACACTAAAACAGGCCAAGCTAAGATAAACATTCTAAATATACTTCAACCAACTTTCCATCTATATAATAAGTCCTCCATCTGAAAAGCCTACTAAAGTCTCAAAATCATTTTGAGAAGCATTATACGGAGAAGCATCATATTGAAACATTGTTTCAACCCAAACTACCTTTTCCCCAAGTCCAAAGCATTTGAAATGACATTGATCAAGGGTGAAAGGTAGCGCAGTGTTAGTACGCCAATCGTTGTTTTCGTTTCACCACCTCAATACAAAAACCTAAACTATTTACTACACTCTTTGAAGGGAGTACAACGTTCAGTCCGGGTATCGAATCCACGGAGACTAGTTGCTAGACTTTAATTGGTTTAATACTTCTCAATAAAAGTGTAAAAGATATAGGATAACAAAAAGAAAAAATAACTAGGCATGTGTATTCAAACTAAGATTAACAAAAAGGAATAAAACAATAGGTTGTGACTAATATATCTTACCTCGGTTTAATGTGTATAAATGGTTACATGGCACTAAGAATTTAGTAAGATTGAATTTCATTCAACAATCAATTAAATCTAGAGTTGTCACCCCTAAATTCGTATAAAAGCCTAATATGATTTTGGCGTCAACAAATACCCCAGAAATTACACACGCAAGGTCATAAATACGAAGCATACATGTTATACCCCGTTAAATCTCCTAGGCATAATAACAAGAATAACCCAATCGAATTTTATACGTAAACACATCACCGTAGCATAGCAACACATTGAAACCAAGGTGAGTTCCATTAATCACAACCTAATTTAAGTTATTTAGAAAGCATCATAAATGACATGTATTAAATGAAAGAAATAAATGGAAGCAATAAATAAAGCAACTAAACCTAAATTAGCAAGCAAGTAAACTAGGGCACAAAGTTTAAGAATAAAAATGGAGCTTACATTAATGGAGAAGAAAGAGAAATAGTAACTTACAAAAACCCAAAATGGGAAGGAAAAAACTGGGAGAGAGAAGCTCTCAAACCCTAACCTAAAACTAACTCAAATGAATTATATATATGAAAATAAACTAAGGAGTCTATTTATAGTAAGTTACAAAGGAGATAAAAGAAAAATGGAAAAAGAAACAAAAGAGGTAAAAACGCACAATATCTGGCACTACCGGTCAACCGCGGCCAGGGGCCGATCGACCAGGCCTGATAGCGCGTGAGAAGTGCGTTCGTGTGACACAGTTGTTGTTTTCGTCTCGCCGTGACTATACAAACAAATCTAAATTACGACTACACTTGCGAGGCAAGCACAGCAGTAAGTCGGGTATCAAAAATCCACAGAGATAAGTTGCTAGAATTTATAGGATCTAATACTCCGAAATAAAAGTGTAAAAGGTGATTACAAACTAAAAAGTAAAAAGATGCATAAAAAGGAAATGATTAATCTAGGCGAGGGAAAATGAAACTAGATTAACAAAGAGAGTAAAACTATAGGTTACGTCGAATATCCATCACTCGAGTTAATTTGTATAAACTGGATACATGGGTCGACTAGTTATTTAGAATGCATCTCATTTCGACAGTTAATTGAACTCAGGGTTGTCACGCCCCTAAATCCTCATAAAAGCCTAATATGCTTTTGGCGTCAACAAATACCCCGAAAATTGCGCACGCAAGGTCGTAAGCATGGGACATACATGATATGCCCTGTCAAATCTCCTAGGCGCAATAACTAGGACAACGCACTCGAAATAAACCCGTAAACACCATCACCAAAGCAAAGCAATGCGTCAACTCGAGTGAGTTCCATTCAAACACAACCTAATTTAAATTAGCTAGAAAGTATGATAAAAATGCGATAAATAAACGCGGTAAATCTACACTAGAAAGCAATGAAATAAAGCATGTAAACCTAAATTAGAAAGCTTATAAATTATCTAGAAAGAAAGAATTAAGAGAATACAAACTAAATTAATTGGTAGGGAAGATGAATAGTGCACACTTACAAACCCAAATGGGTGTCAAACCAAGAGAGGAAGAAGAATGAGCTCTCAACCTCCAAACCCTAACCTAAACTATCTTCTAAAACCTAATATCCGAATGTATAAAACCAAAATTGGTTTTATATAGTAAGTGGAAAAGAAATAAAGGAAAAAGAAAACAAAGGAAAGGAAAGATCTCAAAATATCTGGCATAACCGGTCGACCGGTCACATGGGCGCGGTCGACCGGTCCCTTAGGCAAAAGCCCACTATCTCCTTTCCACGGTAAAACATGAAATCATGATCGACCAGTCGCAGGGACGCGATCGACCGGTACTCTATTTTCTGGCCTCCTTTGGTCATCACATGGGGGACAAGCTTCATTATGGAAACGGCCATATCTTTTTCGTCCGCACTTCAAACGACGCACTGTTTGCGACCACGCGACGCTAACTCAATGCACTACGCAGCCGTGGAATTTTCATGAGCTGGATAAGAAATGTGAATTGACTAAAATGACCTTGAAGTGGCATTCGGCGATGGAACTTCTTCGAAATGCAACGGATCCTCACTTTAGTGTTCCAATACCTACAAAAGCATAATTAACCCCTGCAAAACATGTATATGTCCAAATCCAAGGTTATCTGGTTAATGAGCATAAATATAGGCATTAGGATCGTAAAAGTGCTAGAATGCATAAAGATAAAGGGAAGAAATATGCAATATTTGATACTAATCACACCCCCTAACTTAAACATTGCTAGTCCGTAGTAATAAAACAAATAAGACCAATCCACAGAAGGTGGTACAAGACGTATATATGCATCGAAATATAAATGCCACTTTCGTAGGGAGCACGATTGCGTTTAGCATATGCAATAGGCCGTTAAACCCCTAGGTTACTTAGTGGACGAGTGCCATCTCGTGAGGGTTTTCAGGGATGGTACCCACAAACATCATATGGTTTCCTCAAAATATGCCCAGACCAACATGAGACAAGCCCAACAATAGCGAACAAGATTTCATACGCATTGTTGATGTAAAAAATTAGATTATCTCTAATTTATCAATCACAGATAAAATAAACATGTGAATATAAGACAATAGATTTTTAAAGTGGTTCAGCCTTGCAAGAATGGCCTACGTCCACTGTTTTTGTTATTGCTGACTGTTTATTAGAATTCTCGATAATGGGTTTACCAAGAAATTTCGGTCCCCTATTCATGAGGATGTTACATTGTATTTATAGCCTTGAGGCTGTACATGTGAAAGAATGATGCGATGTATTTTAGCAGCCGAATATTTCTATATAGCATTAAATGCACATTTAATGCGTAGTTGTCTTCTGGCATACTTGACGCGCACGCAACTAGTATTTGAGTTGCTCGGACCACCTTGAGTTGATCGGACTAATTTAGTTGCTTGGATCTCTTTAAGTTACTCGGACCTGTGGAGTTTCTTGGACATTATTCATCAAAAGTCTTTGTATTTACCATATGGATGAACACGTGTCTTTATATGATTGATCCATGTCAGCAGATTAAATTTGGTATCAACAGATGCCCCCAATATTTTACAGTTCGAGGTTGAGGAGGAGTGTGGAACATTCTTCTTGAAATATGATGATTTTAAGTAGTCATGCCGAATTTTAGGAACGTTTTTCTTGTATTTAATTCTTCTTTGAGTTCATATAATCGGACTTCATGAATATTTTGAATTTTTCCACCGACTTTGGTTTTCGAGCCTCTTTTTCTCTTTTTAGCCACCGGTAACGAAAACGTCTTTTTCTATAATCATTACTTGTCTTCATTACCGAGGTAAAGTATATAAGCGCTACAAAAAACTCTATTGTCCCTTACTTTTCAAATTTGTATCTTTGGACTTTTCACCTTCTCTCTGTCTTGTGCCTTCATTTCTTCCATCGTTTGTTGACAACTGATCTCTGTTTCTTCTGTAAGATTTTCTTCCTTCTTCTTTAATTTCTTTATTCCTCATGATTTAACCTGTTGAATCTCTAGACAAGTTTCGAACCGAGTTTTCAATCCCTCCATGGGTCATTTTGGAAGAACTCTCTGGTCCTTCTGATTTATTTTCTTTAGCTGAGGGACACTAGTTCCCTAGTATTTTTATAGTCGAATGTGGCTTTTCTTTTTCGCCTAATCCACTGTGTTTGGAGTTTTGTCAATATTTCGATATTGTACCTACAAAAGTAGCTCCAAATACATGGAGGGTAGTTAATGGAGTATATAGATTGAATCAAATCCATGGGACTCGCTTAGGAATCCCAGAAATCATGTATTGTTATAAATAGGTTACTAGTGATAGCACTTTTTATTTAAAAACTAGATTTTTAAATAGAGCTTTAGTCGTCAATCTCCCTGATACCAACAAGGACTATTTTGATTACTGAGTAGTGATGAAAAATTGGCAACATCCTCCTCTTGATGGAAATGATGTGTACCAAGGTCCCAAGTGTCCTCCTTTTGGCAATGGGATAGGTTGTTTTTATTTTTACTTTATTTTCAAAATTATGTTCTTTTTGTGTTTGATAAAATGTTTCACTGACATTCAATTTTATTTATTAAAGTTGACAGTAAAAGGAAATCGCCAAAAGAGATTGATGTTAATATAAAAAGTTTAAGACTTATCTGGAGTTTGCATCAATCTGTAGCTGGGGAGCATATCAGGTCAGCTTCTTATTTGCTGCAGTATAAAACTTCGAGCTCGTCTTTCGTTGCTCGTCCCGTGGTAGTTGACCTTGACTCAATACCAGCTGCTGATACTAGTGTGGAAGGATCTTCTTCAGAGTCAAATATTCCAATTGGTGATATAATGAAGAGGAGGAAAGCTCCTGCTTATTTTGACAAGTCTGCCTTTCCTGCTGTGGAGGCAAAGAAAAGTAAGAAAGATATCCTAGAAGAGGGGGTGAAAACTGCAGAGATACCTCCTTCCGATATTGCCAAGAAAGTTAGTGAGAAGCCCCCAGTAGGTCCGAGCAAGATTACTGAAAAGCCCCCTGTGGGTACAAGAAAGACTGTTACTGTCCTGCCTGCAAGTGATGTTGTTGTCATCTCTCCAACAAAGACAACATCACTGGTTGAAGATGCTCCTGCTCCATTAAGGAGATTATGAAAGGGTTTGTCAGAGAAACCTACAGAAACTATCCCTCAACCTTCAAATATTGAAGGTAGTGTTCCATCCTTCATTACTCCGAGCTCCGCTGTGGGCTTGTTACAATCTTGGACTATCCCAGAGGTCCAAGATATTGAAAACACTCTCACTCGTGAGAGAGTTACTGCTTTGGCTGCTCAACACATTTCCTCTATAAGTATTATTGATTCGAACCTTCTATCTTTAACACTATGTTCATATATTGACTTAGAATTATTTCTCTTTTCAGTTGGTGACGTGTTTCAACAGCCTCGTGAAGAGAGATGAAGCCATCCGAGCTTCCAGTTCCTCGGATGGAGTATAAAAGGCTTTTACTGGATTAACCCAGTCTTTAAGAGATTCTCATCAGAAGTACGAGGAGAATAAAGTCAATTGGGAGAAGCAGATTAAATCTGTTGAGCAAGAGAGAGATAGGGCTGTAGATGCCTCCAAGAAATTGGAGAAAAAATTGAAAGAATTTGAGAAGAAAAATACTGAGTACGAGGAGAAGCTTAAGAATGTGGGAGAGCTTGAGAACAAGCTTAAGAAGACGGAAGAGGAAGTTGTTAGACTTCGTGAGGTTGATCGTCAGAAGCAGGAGATAGAAGGGAAAATGATAGCTGCCGAGGAACTTCTTACTGAGAGGATTTACTCGGAAAAGAAAAAGAGAAAAATTGCTGTTAAAAAGTCCTTTAGCGCTGGCTGGGATAAAGGTTGGAACAAAGGCCTAGCTGCCATGTCCTCTCAGATGGAATTTTCTAGCCTTAAATACTTCAGGGATGGATGGATTGTAGCTCTGCAAGAGCTAAAGGTCGCTGAGAATTCCGAATTGTTTTAGCGTCATGTTCACGGTCCTCCTCCCTCTCCTGGAGAAGAAAAAGAGGACGAAGCTACCTCAGAAGAATCCTCCCTGATGATTGGAGATCAGGATCCTCCTGTTCCAGTTGTTCAGACTTTCTACAAGTAACTCTATCCCACCACTACCTCAGTCGAGCAGCCGCCATTATCTTCCGAGCAACCAACCTCCTCATCCCAGCTTTCCGAGGAAGTTTTAAAACACAAGGAGAAGGTGTAAAGTTGCTCGGGTTTTAATTTTGTTATTTTTTTTTAATGTAACCTTGACTTTTGTATTTTCTTTTATGATGAAATGAAAATTCAAACTTTTGGTTGTTTTGTCTTGACTTTTTCTTCTACTTGCTTTGTCTGCATTTATATTGATTCTTTCTATCTCTTCTCTTTACTAGTTTATGGCTAAGATGGAGCTCTTGTCAGCTCACGATATAGAACTGATGAAAAATGTAATAACTACTTCAAAGTTGGTCATGCAGATCTAAATGAAGCTCAAATCATTGACATTCTTGGTCTAGACACTTCTGAACGAGCAATCGAAGCCTACCAATATCTGAAGTGCTTGCTCGACCGTGCAGTTTCCAACAATGTGGCATATTACGAGATGATTGAAGATCTCCAGGGTACTATCGAGGAACTTCAATAATAATATAAGGATTCTTATACCCTTATGCATCAGGGGTATGAGAAAAAATATCAACAACTAAATGCTGACAAAGGATATGACAAATTTATTGCTGCTTACGAGAAGAAAGATAGCATTCTGAAGCTTGAGGTTGAGGAGCATAGGCAAATTGCTAAACTATTGGAGCAGGAAAATAATGTTTTGCAAGAAGAGATATCTCAACTAAAATCTGCAGCATCTTCCTCGGGAGCCTTGATCCCTGTTAATGACGAAGGTTTCTATTTCTTGGAGGTGGAGAATGCCAACTTAAGAGATGAGTTGGAAACATTAAAAAGGGCTGGACCCTCCTCGTCTACTCGAGGACGAGGAAGATCTTCTTCTCAGGGACGAGCAAGAGTTGCTCGTATTTCACTTGAAGAGCAAAGAACTCAATCAGCCTTGGAGAATCAGGCATTCCAGTTGATGGCGAAGAATCAAGCATTAGCAGAGATGTCCAAGAAGATTCTGAACCTCGACGAGCAACTTTCTACACAAATCTTTGACTTGGAAAATAAAACAAATCTGGTGAAGCATCTTCAAGAGCAGCTAGAGAGGTTGACCTACCAGTTCCATAAACAGCCCAGAGAGTTTTGGCTGGCTGGTTACAATGAAGCTCTCTACCATCTTGATGACCGAATCCAGCAATCAAATAATGAGGGTTACAAACAAGGATGGCTGAATGCATTGGGCGTGCTACAATTGGAGCAGGGCCACTATCTATGGGATTATTATGACCCTGGGTTGCTCGAGTTGCCCGTGCCTCCTTTTAAGCTTGACATGAGTTGGATTCCTGCTCGGGCAATTCCTGAGTGTTTAATCTCCAAGTATCTTGGCGACTACAATCTTCATTCAGACTTCGAGATATCTCGCCCCGAACATTTTCTTGATCGGCCATCTGTAATGAATGTCAGGATGCTTCGAGATGTAAATTTTATAAACTCTCCTTATGCCTTAGATGATCCTCCTGCTGGAGTAGAACCTGTTTCAAAGGCAGAGGGAAAGAAACCCATAGAGTAGGATTTTTATGTAATAATTTTACTTTCCACAGCATATGTAATCCTTGTTGATTTGAATGAAAAGTTTTAGTCTTTCGTTATTTTTCTTTTAAGTATTTTGCAGAATGTCTTTGTTTGCGAATACATGCATATTTTGATATACCATTCTGTTTTATTTTTTTACCATAATGACTTATCACTCTTTGATCTTGCTTAGTTTAACCAACCTGAGTTGATTCTAAATTGATTTGTCGACCAACCAAAGTTGGTGGATATTGATTTTGCCGACTAACCGGAGTTGGTGGATTTTTATTTTACTGACCAACTGTAGTTGATAGATTTTTACTTACGGACCAACCGTAGTTGGTCGATTTTTATTTACCGACCAACCGTAGTTGGTGGATTTTTATTACCGACCAACCGTAGTTGGTGGATTTTATTTACCGACCAACCGTAGTTGGTGGATTTTTATTACCGATCAATCGTAGTTAGTGGATTTTATTTACCGACCAACTGTAGTTGGTGGATTTTTATTACTGACCAACCGTAGTTGGGGGATTTTTATTTATCGACCAACCGTAGTTGGGGGATTTTTATTACAGACCAACCGTAGTTGGTGGATTTTTATTACCGACCAACCGTAGTTAGTGGATTTTATTTACCGACCAACCGTAGTTGGGGGATTTTTATTATCGACCAACCGTAGTTGGTGGATTTTATTTACCGACCAACCGTAGTTAGTGGATTTTTATTTACCGACCAACCGTAGTTGGTGGATTTTTATCAACTCTATGCGTAGTGCGTAGCACTAATACTCCGAAAAATTTTAACAATAAGAGAGAATTGGGCAAAACATCCAAAATTTTTATTCATACTGAAGAAACTGCATTACAGGGATTTCATTTACTGATAATACTTGCGCAGATGTTCTGTGTTCCGTGCATTCTTAAATTCTTCTCCTTCCAAGGTTTCAATCCTGTATATCCCTGGTCGAACAACTTCTGTTATTCTGTAGGGTCCATGTCAGTTAGCTTCCAGTTTGTTGTGCTTTTGAATTACTTTCTTTAGCACATAGTCTCCCTCCTTCAAATCACTCTTCTTTATCCTCTTGTTGTAAAACAGAGTTGTTCGTTGTTGGTATGCAGCATTCCTGATTGCTGCGTCTTCTCGTACTTCTTCGAGCATATCTAGGTCTAATCGCCTCATCAAATCACTAATAGGAGAATTGAAATTCAGCACTCTGTGTGTGGGCAGGCCCAACTCAGCAGGTATAACTGCTTCACTTCCAAATGCCAGCATGTATGGAGATTCTCCTATTACTGCTCGTGGCGTAATACGATAAGCCCACAGCACAGAATGTAGCTCGTTAATCCAATTTGCCTTTGCATCGTCCAGTCGCTTTTTCAAACCATTCAGTAGCGTTCTGTTCATCACCTCAGTTTGTCCATTGCTCTGGGGATGGCCTGGTGCAGAATGGGTTTTCAGTATGTTTGACTGATGACAATATGCAGCAAACTCCTCGTTGTCAAACTGGGTTCCATGATCTGTGATGAATGCATGGGGAAGACCATATCTACAAATGATATTCTTCCAAATAAATTGATACACCTTGTCGTATGTCATATCAATAAGAGGCTCAGCTTCTACCCATTTAGTAAAATAATCCACAGCGACTACAAGATATTTAAATCTTCCTCGGGTCGTTGGAAGCGGCCCGACCAAGTCTATTCCCCACATGGCAAATGGCCAAGGGGTGTGACACCCCGACTAATTAAATACCGGGTAGCTACGCCTTTATTAAATTAATACAAAATGCCAAGTTGGTTCAGTTCATAGCATCACTATCGAAAATATTTTAATATTACTAACCACCTAGTATTTAAAAAGTAGGCTGTCCATTTTAATTAAAACCGATTAACATGCAATAAATGAATTATGAAAAGTTAACATAACCAACAATATAGTCACAATAGAATAACCATCCATTAAATAATGAGTCTGGAGGAAAACTCCTCACAATAAACCAAATTCCGAAATAATTAAATACAAAGTCCGCATCACTAAAATTAATTACAACCCAAAGTCTGAAATAACTAAATAAGTAAAATGTCTCTAAAAGGAATGGGCGACATGCCCAACAAATGATAAAAACTGATAATGGAGTCAAGATCAGAAATGGAGGCGTCTACTGTCAAGGTCTTGTAACTTCCACAGCAGCTACACCACGTCACCTGAATAAAACTCCTATGCATGGTGTCCTTGTGGTTGGGCACCTAAAAGATTTTTACAAAAATATATTTGAAAGCAAACAGGTCAGAGCCCGAATGTGAAAATAAATTTTAAAAAGGCAAGTGTTTAATATCATTAAATAGTGAATATAAAGTACATGATAGTGTGTGCACTCACATGAGTTCCTCACCTCTCAACTAATTGTGCACTCCTATCGTACCCGTACCCATCTCTAGTTGCTCCCATATCTATCTAGTCCAATGCTAAATCTAACATTTCTATATGATATCCAACTCAAATCCCAACATCTTCTATTTAATAGAGTATTGTACCTTATTACACAGTTTCCCCACTTTAGTATTTCAATATTATAAATCTTACATTTTCACTTTACAAACCGTTGCTATTACTTATACCCACAATTATTCAAGACTATTCATTTCAATAAACATTATATTATTCTCACCATAAAAATACAATACTAGCACCCCGAGGCTAAGCTGCGGTGCTCACATAGTCTGCTATCAAATCCCGGTACATCACGTACATGAGGACCACGTATTCTGAATCTCTCAGGAAACGTTTCATTAACAACAATCACAAATAGTGGAGGTGAACATAGTTCATATCACATGGGTCACGCACATACCTACGCTCCCATGATCAGCAGACTTATTAACTTCTCAATAAGCCCTTCTCTGACCTATGTCCACGAGGTACCAATCTAAATCCCCCCGTAGGCACACAAAGATTAGATGGATCTAAACGAACGCCAACCTCCCATGATAGCAAGTACGATAGGTATGTCATACACACATAACTACATATACTAAGCATTCACACATCTTAGATATTAAAATATTTTATTAGTGGTATACTTCTCGTTCTTATACCAACACTTAGTGTTATACAAATCACATGTCCCAGGTTTATATGTATTTAAGTTATCAATTATTCTCACTTCGTGATTAGTTACTCGCTTCCCAATCCACAAATGTCATCCGGCTCAAGACACTATTCTAAGTTTTATACCTCAATGTACCCCAATCTCCCAACTATACCCACTAGTTAATAAGGGAAGGTTATCTCATCATTTAAATAAGTCTACGGGATACTAGAAATTAATTCAGGCCAAAATGGCCATTCTGTCAACTCGTTAGAAGTCTCGTTCGAACGAAGGGCTTCGAACGAAATACCAACTCGTTAGAAGTCATACTGTCATCTCGTTAGAAGTTTGTTCGAACGAGGTCGTTCGAACGACCTGGGCAGGTCTTCTAACGAGATGGCAGTTTCAGCCCAGAAAATCCCAATTCCATTTTTCTCAATTCTTCTCTCCTCTAAATCCACCCTAAGACCATCCAAGTTGTGTTTTAACGTATATAAACCATTTCTAATCACCCTAGATCATTCCTTATCATATTTAAAGGGTCAAATCTTACAATTTTTCATGGAATTAATATGAATCTTCAAATATTTCTCCAAACCCTATGTACATGAACTCCTAATTTTCCTTATGCCCAATACTCATCATAAATCCGTTTTTAAATCATCATATGTAACTATTCAAGTATTAAATCAGTCCCTTATCATACTACATGCAAATCCTAACCCAAATTCAAAGTTCCTCCAATAAATTTCATGGGTTTTCTTCAAAAAGTTCAATATAAGATAATTCCTACACTAAGCATGGAAGACATATTCAATGCATTAAGGATACTAAATCACTTGCCTTAGATTGTTCTTCAGAATTTGATGTTGAAGGTTGAAGGTTGATCTCTCCCCTTTCTCTAGAGATTTTCTCCCAAGGTTGAAGATGGTGGTTATGGGTTTTCTCTTGGGAACCTCTTCCAACTCTTCCTATAACTCCCGTAGCCCTCTAACTTGTCAAATGCTGGTAATGGGCTTAGTGGGTTACTAATAATGTATAATTAACTCTTAAAATTCGTAGGCTTTAATTCCCAAAATTTTAAAATTACCAAAATACCCTTTTAAGTTGCCGGTATGGCCCAAAAATGCCCCGGGACCCAAACTAAACCCCCGGCTAGTGTTTTCTGACTATTTCGACCCTTTTGGACTCGTTGGCGCACTCAAAATGACCATTCAGTTGATAAAAATAAAATTCACTTTTTAATTCAAATAGTTTCATTTCTGACGCGACTGACACGCGCGTCCCAACTAAATTTCCCAAATTGTCGTATTTCAGTCTCTCGATAATTTTAATATTTCCAATATTCATATATTGCCATATATACACAACATAATCAAATAGCAACTCACATCTCGTTAGTATCTATATCCGGATTAATTCTCAATTAATTCACATTTAATTTAATTAATCCCTTAAATAAATATCAATAAAATTACGGGTATTACAAGGGGAAGTAATGGGTGTTAACAATGCTTGGGGAGTTCTTCGGATAGAAGAGAAGAGTTGACATTTGTCATATTTCTTGGCATAAGCTACACAATCAGCTCTCATCGTCGGCCAGTAATACCCTTGCGTTGTTATTCTTTGCAAGCGTGTTTGACCTGCTACATGGGATCCACAAGACCCTTCATGGACCTCTTCAATCAGGTTTTTCACCTCGGAGGGGTGGACACATCTTTGCAAACCTGCTATAATTCCTCGTCTGTATAAAATGCCATTAGTCAATACATAACGAGCAGCTTTAAATTTTAGCTTCTTTACTGCGAGTCTATCAGTTGGTAATGCCCCCTCCTCAATATAGGCCCTGATGGGATCCATCCAAGATGTTCCTAAATCAAGAGCTATGAAGTTTATGTCCAGATCTTCGTCTATGATCCTGCTAGCCAAAATTTCTATTGGGATTGTTCTTCGTAGCTCGGTGCGTGTGGCTGAGGATAACCGAGCTAAGGCATCAGCTCTTGCATTCTCCAATCTTGGTGTTCTAATTAACTGCACTGCGTTGAAGCTTGATACAATCTCTATTGCTTTCGCGCGATAATTGATCATCAATTCTCCTTTTGTTGAGTATACCCCCCGCATTTGATTTACGATCAACTGTGAGTCATTGAATACAATGATCTTCTCTGCCCCCATAGTTTTTGCTAAACTCAGACCTGTAATCATAGCTTCATATTCAGCCTCATTATTAGAAGCCTTGAATTGAAAGCGCAGGGCATACTCCACATCGATATCATTAGGGCTGTTTAAAATAATCCCTGCCCCACAGCCTGTATTGCAAGATGAGCCATCCACATATAGATTCCATATAGGTACTTCATCCTCAAATTTTTGATCGGATAAAGTTCCTTGGTGGAATATTTATTGCTTCTTTATATCCTCCACTAGCACTTCTTGCTGCTCGTCGACCATCTCCTCTTGCTCGTCGGCCGACTTAAGTTGGTCGGGGTTTAAATTTGATGCTCCTGTAACATCCATAGGCTGGTCGGTACTCAACTTCTGCTCTTCGAAAGTGTCAGGATAGGTGAATTCTGCAATAAAATCTGCCACTGCCTGCCCTTTAAGCGACAATCTAGGCCCATAAACTATGTCATATTCACCAAGTTCTACTGCCCAGTACATCAATCTCCCTGATTTTTCTGGTTTATGAAGAGCTTGCCTTAATGGCATATCAGTATACACGACTATGGTATGAGCTTGGAAGTACGGCCTCATTCTTCTACTGGCTTCGATCAACGCTAATGCCAACTTTTCCAGTCTTGGATATCTGATCTCTGCTCCTCAGAAGGCCTTGCTAGTATAATAAATTAGTTTTTGCACTCCATCCTCCATTCTTATCCATGCCGAGCTAACTGCATTCTCCGAAACTGCCAAATATAAGTACAATCTTTCTCCCATCACTGGTCTGGACAACAGTGGAGGTGCTCCCAGGTATTTTTTCAATTCTTGAAAAGCCTTTTCGCATTCATCATTCCATTCGAACGTTTTCCGGAGTGTTTTGAATAATGGGAGACATCTATCAGTTACTAGTGACATAAATCTATTAAGTGATGCAACTCGCCCTGTGAGACTTTGCACTTCCTTCTTTCTCGTTAGATATCGTAGCCCCAATGGAGCCTTGATCTTTTCAGGGTTTGCTTCAATACCTCGTTGATTGATAATGTACCCGAGAAACATGCCTTCTCGTACTCCGAATATGAACTTGGTAGGGTTCAACTTCATTTGATATTTATCTAATTGATCAAAGGTTTGGTTTAGGTCAATGAGATGATCAGCGGTTTTCTTGCTCTTTGTCAGCATATCATCAACATAAACCTCCATATTGTGACTGATTTGCTCAGCAAACACCTTGTTCATCAATCGCTGATATGTTGCACCTGCATTTTTAAGTCCAAAAGGCATAACATTATAACAATAAGTTCCCCTTGGGGTGATAAAAGAGGTACTCTCCCTGTCGTTTGGTTTCATTATAATCTGGTTATAACCAGAATAAGCATCCATGAAACTTAATAGTTCATGCCCCGAGGTAGCATCAACCAGTTGATCAATTCGGGGCAAAGGAAAATGATCCTTTGGGCATGCCTTGTTGAGGTCGGTGAAGTCTGCACACATCCTCCACTTGTTGTTCTTCTTCTTCACCATCACCACGTTAGCAAGCCAATCAGGATATTTGACATCCACAATAAAACAGGCTTTCTGAAGCTTCTCGACCTCTTCTTGTATAGCTTGGTTCTTTTCGGGGCTAAACACTCTTCTTCTTTACTTTACTGGCTTGATATCCTTGTTCACATTAAGCTCGTGACATAGGAAGGTTGGGTCTATCCCTTGCATGTCTTCGTGGCTCCATGCAAAAGTTTATTTTCTGCTTTTTAAGAAGGCTATCAATTCCTATTTTAGGGAGGCATCCAACGACGAACTGATTTGAGTTGTTCGTTTTGGGTGTTCATCATCCAGAATGACATTTTTAGTTACTTCCACCACCTGGCCTTTTACGAGCTGCGATTCATCTCTAGGATCTAATGTCTCAATTTTTGCACCTTCATCTACTTGATAAGTAGTAGTCTTTTTCCTAGATTCCTCCAGTTCTTCCTGCTCGGTAGATGAATAGTAGCATTCCCGAGCTACTTTTTGGTCACCCTTCACAATTCCTACTCCAAAATTGGCTGGAAATTTTAGGCATCGATGTACAGTAGATGGTACTGCTTGGAACTTCTTCAAACCTACCCTTCCCATGATGATATTGTAAGCTGATTGGACATTCTTATCCATCACGAAAAAGCGCACTCTTTCTGTTCGACAAGCAGGCCATGTACCGATGAACATATCCAACTTGATCGTCCCAAGTGGAAAAACTTTCTCGCCAGTAAAACCGAGGAGGGGCCTGTGATAAGGCTCTAACTGAGACAATTTCAAATTTAAGCTGTCAAAGCATGAATATAACATCATGTCCATCGAGCTTCCATTATCCACGAGTGTTGATGTAAAAAATTAGATTACCTCTAATTATTTTAAGCACAGATAAAAAATGAATAAGTAAATAAGACAAAGATTTTTAAAGTAGTTCAGCCTTATAAGAATGGCCTACGTCCACTGTTTTTGTTATTGTTGACTGTTTGGAATTCTCGATAATAGGTTTTTACCAAGAAATTCCGAGTCCCCCTACAATGAGGATGATACAATGTATTTATAGCCATAAGGATGTACATGTGAAAGAATAATACATAGTTGTCCAGTAGGCGTGTACATCTGTATGATAATAATAAGCATTTAATGCGCAGTTAATCTATTGATTATCCTGATATTAATGCTCTATACGAGATGCAGCTCGGACCGTCTAAGCTGCTCGGACCGCCTAAGTAGCTCGGTATACATGAGTTGCTCGGAGAACACTTGTTTCTTGGAGCGGCTGAGTTGGTCGGGGAGGTTGTACTCCTCGGAGTGAAGGTGTTGTTCAAAAATGTTTGCGGGTGCCATGTAGATTGACACGTGTCTCCACTTAATTGATCCACGTCAGCAGACCAAATTTGGTATCAACAGAAGCCCCCAATGTTTCATAGTTTGATGCTGAAGAAAAGTATGGAACATTCTGCTGCCTAGACTTTCAGTTTTTATGGATTTTAGATAAACTTTCGTTGTACATAACTCCTTTTTTGAGTGCATAGTATCAGGCTTTTAAAGTATTTTGAATTTCCATAACCGCTTCATTTTTTGTGCCCATTTCTTCTTTTTAGCCGCCGGGTACGCAATCGTCCATCCTGGTAATCATTATTCTTCTCTATTCCCAAGGTAAAGTATTTAAACGCTTCAGAAAATTCGATCATCTTTTACTTTTTCAAATCTGAATCTTAGAACTTCTTCACTTCTTCTCTATCTTGTGCGTTCATTTCTTCCATTGTTCCTTGTCAACTGATCTACCCTTTTCCTGTAAGATCTTTTTCCTTCTCTTTTATTTTCTTTGTTCATCATGGTTTACCTTGTTGAGTCGCTTGATAAATTTCGCTCTGATTTTTCTATTCCTTCCTGGGTCATTTTGGAAGAACTTTCTGAACCTTCTGATTATTTTCGTTTGGCTGAGGGACATTGGTTCCCCAGTCTCTTTGTGGCAGAATGTGGCTTTTCTTTTCCTCCAAATCCCCTGTGTTTGGAATTTTGTCAATATTTTGACATTGTACCTGCAAAAATAGCTCCAAATACATGGAGAATAGTTAATGGAGTCCATAGGTTAAATCAGATTCATGGCACCCGTTTAGGAATTCCATAAATAATGTTTTGTTATAGATGGGCTATCAGTGATAGTACTTTTTATTTAAAAACTAGGTTTTTAAATAGGGCTTTAGTTGTCAATCTCCCAGATGCCAACATGGATTACTTCGAGCATGGGGTTGTTATGAAAAATTGGCAATAAGCTCCATTAAATGAAAATGATGTATATCAGGGTCCCCAGATGCCCTCTTTATGGCAATGGGATAGGTTGTTTTTATTTTATTTTATTTTTGAAATTATGTTTTCTTTATGTTCGATAAAATGTGTCATTGACATTTTAATTTTTGTTTATTTGCAGTTGACAGCAAAAGAAAATCTCCAAAGGAGACAGAGGTTAATTTAAAGCATTTGAAACTTATCTGGAGTTTGCACCAAACCGTTGTTGACGAACACATTAGATCAGCCTCTTACTTGTTGCAGTACAAGAGCTACACTTCATCTTTTACTGCTCGTCCAGTGGTGAGTGACATCGACCCAGTACCAGCTTCTGAAGGTTCTTCCCCTTAATCGAATATTCCCCTCAGCATCAGAATGAAGAGACGAAAAGCTCCTGTGACACCCCGACTAATTAAGTACCGGGTAGCTACTCCTTTATTAAATCAATACAAAATGCCAAGTTGGTCCAGTTAATAGCATCACTGTCGAAAACATTTTTAATGATTACTAACCACCTAGTATTTAAAAAGTGAGTTGTCAAATTTTAATTAAATCTGATTAACATGCAATAAATGAAATATAGAAATGTAACACAACCATTCACGATTAAGTCCAACTATAATGAATCAACAAGTAAAGATGAGTCTTGAGGAAATACTCCTCACAACAATGCCAATATGAAATGAAATAGAACAAGTCTGCATACTGAATTAATTACAAAACCAAAGTCTGAATAACTGATATATAAAATGAAATGTCTCTAAAAGAAATGGGCGACATGCCCTACAACTGATGAAATCTGAATATAGAGTCAAGGCAAATGAAGCGTCTAATAGCAAGGCCCTGTAACTTCCACAACATCTACAGCTCGTCACCTGACTGGAAATACTATGCATGGTGTCCTTGTGGCTGGGCACCTAAAAATGGTTTTTACAAAAAAGATAGATTTAAAAGCAAACGGGTCAGAGCCCGAATGTGGAGAGTAATTTAAAAACAGCAAGTGCTTTAATAACAGTTAAAACAATGAATGCAAGATACATGTTAGGACGTGCTCTCACATGAAATACTCACCTCTCGTCTAACAGTGCACTCCTAACGTTCCTGTACCCATTCATGTGTTATTTTTCTAACTAAACCATCATAAGTTCTAACTCAACTACTCGATTCACAATATGAATTCCCAATGTTATTACTTAAATAGATAGCTTTACTTGAACTCGGATTCTCAGTTGTTAGCATTACAATTCACGGCATGTTATCCCTTTTTAACTCTATAAGTAGTTACTATAAATTATTCTCGCAATTTAAACATAACAAATTCTTTTTCATTGAACCGTATATTAATCACATCATAAATATACTATACAAGCACCCCGAGGCTAAGCTGTGGTGCACACATACTCTGCTATCCATCCCGGTACATCACGTACATAAGGATTACAAATTCCGAATCTCTCAGGAATTGTTAGAATAACCACCACACACAAAAATGGAGGTAAACATAATTCAACATATCCATGGTCACGTACATACCTACGCTCCATAGTAAGCTGGCTTAATAATTCACAATTAAGTCATTCCCTTTAACTATGTCCTCTAGGTACCAAACTAAATCCGGGCACACAAGGATTAGAAGGCCCTAAGAGAACGTAAACCTCCCGTGATAGCAAGTATGGTAGGTATGTCATACACATAAGATTATATACTAAGCATGCACACATCTTAGATATCTCAATATTAATAAAGGTATTTCCTACATCCTTATACCATTATTCCAATTGTATACATTTTTAGTCTTCCGATAATATATAATGTAGACCGTCGACACATCTCACGTCATAGATTCTTATACTTAAAACATATCTCAAAGGGGTTATTAAGTTTCCTAATATTCCCACGTATTACCTCATTATTCTTAAGGTCCTTACTTCTGCCCCAAACCTCAATTCATCAAATTATTCAAAATTACTCTATTAATCCTAATATTATCTCACTTATCGAGCCTCAATAGCTTTTAGAATAATTCCTCAAATTAAAGTCTAATTAAGGTCCGAACTTTATAACCATACCTGCTGGTCTTCCTTAAGTCTAAGGATATTCATAAGGTCTCCACTAATATTTTCCAAGGGTTAACATCATTAAAATTTAACTAGGGGGAATTTTACTTTTTCTAGGAAGGTCGATCGATCGACCTTGACCTTCGATCGATCGATGGTGGTCGATCGATCGACTGGTGAATGTCGATCGATCGAACGCACCAGGTAGGCTGCGGACTGCTTCGTTTTGCAGTTTTCAAATCAACCCAAAACACCATTAACAAGCATGAAACTCTAAGATAACGTTATAATATCATCATACAACCATCCTACAACAGTGTTAACGTTCTAAAACCAATAATTCATCATTCAAGGGCTTTGTTTGGATCAAATCTTCATCAAGAATTCCAGTTTTCTATTTCTTTCAAGAACATTAATAAACTTCTTCTAAAATCCGTTTTTAGATCATCAATGGTTCTGTTTTTAATAAATAATTCGTCCAGAAAGTTTCTACATGCAATTCCTAACATAGTTCATAGTTTTAAATCCTCAAATTCATGGGTCTAATCAATCTTCCAAGATAAATTTGATGATAATCCTAAACATGGAAAAGCATAGCATTTAATCAATTATAATTAAACCACTTGCCTTAATCTTTCTCTGAAATTGGAGGTTGTATCTTGAAGGTTGAATCTGTCCTCTCTCTCTCTCTGCAGAATTCTCCTCTTTCTCTCTCCCTCTACAAGTTCTTCTCAAGGATGATGACAATGGAGGTGTGGTTGGTTTTTTGGCAAGTTGGAACTATTTCTTAACTTCTCCCGTAGCCCATTAAGTACCTTAGTGTAGTTAGTGGGTTTAGTGGATAAAGAATAAGTCAGATTTTTGTTTCTAATTTTCGTGGGTTTTAATTCCCAAATTTCCGAAATTACCAAAATGCCCTTTTAAGTTACCGGTATGGACCAATAATGCCCCGGGACCCAAACTTAACCTCCGGCTAGTGTTTTCTGACTATTTCGACCCTTCCGGACACGTTGGCGCACTCAAAATGACCATGCGTTAATAGAAATAAAATTCACTTTTTAATTAAATAATTACATTCCTGACGCGACTGTCACACGCGTCTCCACAAAATTTCCCAAATTGCCGTATTTCAATCTCGCGACAATTTCAATAGTTTCAATATTCATATATTGCCATATATACACATTATAATCAAATTCTAACTCACATCTCGTTAATATTTTATCCGGATTAATTTTCAATTAATACACATTTAATTCAATTAATCCCCAAAAATAAATATCACGAAAATATGGGGTATTACATACTTCCCCCCTAATAAATGAATTTCGTCCCGAAATTCGGAACTAGAAAGTACCTGGTAAGAACAATTCTGGATAGCGTTCGCGCATCTCATCCTCGCGCTCCCATGTGGACTCCTCGACATTATGATGTCGCCACTGAACACGTACTAACGGAACTATCTTTGACCGCAGTTTCCGCTCACTTCGGTCCAAAATAGCAATCGGCCCCTCCTCGTAGGAGCTATCAGGCTGGAGATCAATGTCCTCCAAAGCAATATGAGAATGAGACAAATCGTCTCTAAGATATTTCCTTAGCGAGGAAATATGAAATACATCGTGAATCTTATGCAAATGCTCCGGTAACCCAAGTCTATACGCAACCGGTCCAATCCGCTCAATAATAGGAAATGGTCCCACATATCTCGGTGCCAACTTCCCTTTCTTCCCAAAATGCATAATCCCCTTCATAGGAGATACTCTGAGTAAAACCTGGTCCCCCACTTGGAACTCCCTGAAGAACCTCTTCGCATCAGCGTAGCTCTTCTGCCGATCCTGAGCTACCCGAATGCGACTCCGTATCAATTCTATCCATGCCGAAGTATCCTGAATCACTTCCAGTCCAAGTAGTTTGTTGTCCCCCACCTCCAACCAACATGCTGGGGAACGACAAGGTCTACCGTACAACGCCTCAAATGGAGCCATGCCAATAGTGAACTGGTAGGAGTTGTTGTAAGCAAACTCCACCAGTGGAAGATACTGCTCCCATCCACCCTCGAAATCAATGATGCACATACGTAGCATGTCCTCCAACATCTGGTTTGTACGCTCGGTCTGCCCATCGGTCTGCGGGTGATACGCTGTACTCAACCGCAATTCCGTGCCCATGGCCTCCTGAAAACTTTCCCAAAATCGTGACACAAATATCTTGTCTCGGTCAGACACGATGTTTAGGGGCACACCATGAAGTCTCACTATCTCTGCAATAAAGAGCTGGGCATACTGTCCCATAGTGTAGTCTGTCCTTACGGGTAGAAAATGAGCGACTTTGGTCAACCTGTCCACAATTACCCAAATGGAGTCGTGACCTCTCTGTGACGTAGGTAACCCCGTGATAAAGTCCACGGAGATGCTCTCCCACATCCACATCGAGACCTCCAATGGCTGTAGAAGTCCTGCCGGTCTCTGATGATCCACTTTTACAAGCTGACAAGTGGCGCATTTAGAAACAAACACGGCAATATCTCTCTTCATCCCTCTCCACCAATACTGTCGTCTAATGTCTTGGTACATTTTGTCCCCACCGGGATGTACCGCGAATCGTGAGCCGTGCGACTCTGCCATCACCTCGTGCTGCAATTCCTCTTCTTCCGGAACTACTAATCTCCCATTGAAGCGTAATCCCCCGTCTGAGCTAACGGTATAGGATTCGGCTCCCTCTGCTAGTAATCGAACTATCTACTCCTGACAGAACGAGTCATTTGCCTGTGCCCTTACTACCTTCGTGACAATCTGCGGTGTAACGGTCATCACAGACATGAACGATCGGGCCACTGTATCCTGGTGTCCCAACTCCTTCCACTTGGCCTTTCACACCCCTGCCACTTCATCTGCTGGCCTACGGCTCAACGCGTCTGCTACCATGTTAGCCTTCCCCGGGTGATACTGGATATCAAACTGATAGTCCTTCACAAACTCAAGCCACCTCCGCTGCCTCATATTCAGCTCCTTCTGCGTGAATAGGTACTGTAGGGACTTGTGGTCTGTGAACAATCGAAACTTCTCTCCCAAAACATAATGCCTCCATATCCGAAGGGCAAATACCACTGCCGCTAACTCCAAGTCATGGGTAGGGTAATTCTTCTCGTGAGGCTTAAGCTTACGGGAAGCATAAGCTATGGCCTGACTCTCCTGCTGTAGTACACCTCCAAGTCCTTGTAAGGACGCATCGGTGTAAATAATATACTCAACTCCCGGTCTCGGCAATGCTAACACAGGTGCTGAGGTTAACTTGTCCTTCAACTCATCGAATGCTAACTGACATGCATCACTCCAAATGAACGGCACACCTTTACGAGTCAGATGTGTCATGGGACCCGCTATCTTGGAGAAACCCCGAATAAACCTCCTGTAGTATCCTGCTAAGCCCAAGAAACTACGGATCCCAGTCGGTGTCGTGGGCTGTCCCCACTCTCTCACCGCGGATACCTTCCCCGGATCAACAGATATCCCCCGGTCAGAAATAACATGCCCCAAAAACTGAACCTCTTTCAGCCAAAACCCGTACTTCTCATACTTTGCATACAGCTCGTTCTGACGTAGCGTCTGCAAAACCTGCCTCAAATGCTCGGCGTGCTCCTCCTCTGTCTGGGATTAAACCAGAATATCATCAATGAAGACAATGAAGAACTGATTTAGGAACTCCCTGAACACCCTATTCATCAAGTCCATAAACACGGCAGGAGCGTTGGTCAAACCAAAAGGCATAACCCGAAACTCATAGGAACCATATCTCGTTAAGAAAGCAGTCTTCGAGACGTCCTCCTCCCTGATACGCAACTGATGGTAACCAGATCGCAAATCAATCTTCGAGAAGAAAGAAGCTCCTCTCAACTGGTCGAATAAGTCATCGATTCGGGGCAACGGATACTTATTCCGTATCGTGACCTTATTCAACTCCCGGTAATCCATACACAACCTTAACGATCCATCCCTCTTCTTAACGAACAACACAGGGGCACCCCACGGCGAAGTAATCCTCCGGATGAACCCCTGACCCAACAACTGCTCAATCTGATCCCGTAACTCTCTCATCTCAGCTGGAGCCATACGGTAAGGTGCGCGGGCAATAGGCCGAGTACCCGGCGTCAAATCAATCACGAAATCTATCTCTCTACTCGGAGGTAATCCATGTATATCCTGAAATACATCGGCAAACTCTCGAACAATCGAAATCGAATCAAGTGGTATTACCACTTCCTTAGAGGTCTCCTCCTCTATGTAGTACAAATGAGTGGACGATCCTCCCTCAGGACGAGGCATCGCCACTAAAAACATCTCCTGCCCGGGAATGGCAAAGATAATACTCCTACTAAAACAGTCAATCATGGCTCGGTACGCTACTAGCCAATCCATACCAATAATGGCATCATACTCGGTCATCTCTAACACTAACATATCGGCGGGTAAAGTAAACCTCCCGATCTCTATACCCACACCTCTACACATAAGCGAAATCATAGAACCCCTACTCAACGGTGAGTCTACATAAGTAGCGGTGCTCTCTGCGATGTCTAACAACCCAATGGCGCGTGAAAATCCCATAGCAATAAAACAGTGTGTAGCCCCCGTGTCAAATAAAATGCGCCCCAGAGTCCCCTGAATAGAGAACATACCCTCAATAGCTGGCGGATTCTGTGGGGCTGCGGCCTGCTGAAGCTGATACACTCTCCCATACTGAAGCTATCCCTGCTGAACTGGGACCACTGGAATGGGTGGTAATGCTGCCATCTGCGGTGGTGCTGGGAGGGCGGCGGGAAATATAGGCCTCTGTGGCTCGTGTCGAGCACCCTGCTGCTGCTGCTGTGGGGCCCTACCCTTATCAGGACAATCTTGACGTTTGTGGCCAATCTTACCACAAATAAAACACTTCCCCGGGAAGTTTCCCCCTCGCTGTCCCTACTGCCCTCGGCCCTGGTGGCCATTACCATTTCTGCCCTGGCCTTGCTGGCCCTGGTGAAACTGCTGTTGTTGACCATTTTGACCCTGCTGGCCCTGATGGCCATTATGACCCTGCTGGCCATTTCGGAATCCTCCCTGACCGTTCCTGAAACCCCCTGATCGGATCCTCTTATGATCCCCCTGCTGGAAACCCTGATCACTCTACCTATACTGACCCTGAGCTGATTGTGCCCCGCTGGCACCATTTCCCCCTGTCCTGCCCTGATGGCTGGACTCTCCTGATCGCTTCCCCTCTGTCAAGTGAAAGCGGTGGTCCTGGCAATGGAGCAATGCAACGTTAACCACGTCAGAATAAGTGGCCAACGAGAGGTTCCCCAATAAATGCTGACGGATCCTCCAAGTCAATCCATCTATGAATTTCTGAATCTTCTTCTCTTCCGTCGGTATCTCATTTGGTACAATGTTCAGCAAATTTGTGAATTCGGCCTCATACTCGGCCACAGTCTTACCTGTGGCACCCCGACTAATTAAATACCGGGTAGCTACTCCTTTATAAAATTAATTCAAAATGCCAAGTTGGCTCAGTTAATAGCATCACTGTCGAAAACATTTTATTATTTCTAACCACCTAGTATTTAAAAAGCAAGTTGCCAAATTTTAATTTAAGTCTGATTAACATGCAACAAGAGTAATGAAGAAATAAATAGCACCATTCACCATACTGAAGTAAAACGAATAACCATAACAATAGAGTAAATAAAGTCTGGAGGAAAACTCCTCACTACAATCCCATAACTGAAATGAATAACCGAAACTGAAATAAAACATGCTAAAGTCTGAAAACTGAAATATAAAAGATGTCTCTAAAGAAATGGGCAACATGCCCTACAACTGATAGATGGTGACTCTGGAATCCAAAAGATAGAAGAGTCTACATGCAAATCCCTGTAGCTTCCACAAGCAGCTACAGCTCGTCACCTGAATGAGTAACCTATGCTTGGTGTCCTTGTGGCTGGGCACCTAAAATGGTTTTACAAAGAAAAAGAGATTTGAAAAGCAAACGGGTCAGAGCCCGAATGTGGAGTTATATTTTAAAAACCTGCAAGTGCTTTAAAAACATTTAAAACATTAAATGCAAAGTACATGTTAGGACGTACACTCGCATGATATTCTCACCTCTCGTCTAACTGTGCACTCCTAACGTAAGTACCCATCTATATCGACCCATACTACTAGCTAACTGACAACATAACTAGCTAGACTGCCAAAGGTTCTACCCATATTACTCGGTTCCATTTAACATAACAACGCTAGTAATTAAATAGAGGTTTAACGTAAAATCAGTTACTAAATATGCCATTGATATAACTATCAGTTAACTCATTATATATCTCGAAACAATACCGTAATATTTTTACAACATTAACATGAGGATTCCCATTAATTTAATGTATATTATTCATATCATAAATATACAGTACAAGCACCCCGCGAACTAAGCTGTGGTGCACACATACTCTGCTATCCATCCCGGTACATCACGTACATAAGGATCACACATTCCGAATCTCTCAGGAACAGTTCAGATAACACAAATCACAAATAGTGGAGGCGAACACAGTCACCATCACATGGGTCACGCACATACCTACGCTCCCATGATCAGCGGACTTATTAATATCACAATAAGTCTTTCTATGACCTATGTTCATCGAGGTACCAGTCTATATCCCCCCCGTAGGCACACAAGGATTAGAGGGTCCTAAGCGAACGCAACCTCCCGTGATAGCAAGTATGGTAGGTATGTCATACAAACAATCCATATACCAATACTAAGTAAATACACGTCTTAGTAATACCGTATTTTAATCGTAGTACATATCGCATTCTCGTACTAACTATAATTATCACAATCCGTACTATTCCGGTTTGTAATTATACGCGCTATAATTCATCCTCACATCGTAGTAGACACTCACGTCTCAACCCAAATGGTTCATTGAATATAACTCTCGTATATAATTTACTCCTCTCAATGACCCAAAAGTCTCAAATCTAACCTCACATCAATAAAGGAAGGTCATCTATATCCTCGAACAAGTTTACGGGACTCCAAAAAATCAAAACAGTCCAAAATGGCCCAAACTGCCAGCTCGTTAGAAGTCTCGTTCGAACGAGTGTTCGAACGAGTTTGGACTGTCATCTCGTTAGAAGTCTCGTTCGAACGAGGCTGTTCGAACGAGATCCAGTTCGTTCGAACGAACTGTCCCTTCTAACGATATCTCGTTCGAATGAGATATCGAACGAAATCACTACTCGTTAGTAACGACTGGTCAACTCGTTAGAAGCTCGTTCGAACGAGTTCGTTCGAACGACCTGGGGCTGCTTCTAACGAGCTTCCAGCTTCGGCCCAGAATTTTCCCCAAATCGTTTTTCATCCATTTTAACACCTCAAATCTTCTAAACTAAGTCCCAATCAATCGTTTAAAGGTCTAACATCAATACTAAACATATATAGTCACATCCTAACATGTTTTTAAGGGATCAATCCATCCTAACATCAATTAAATTTACAGCTTTCTACACTTTTTCCAAATATCTCAAGAACATGAACCCTAACTACATATCATCATCAAATCCCAGAATTTAATTCGTTTTTCTTTCACCCAAACATGTATTAACATCAGATTAATTGTCTCCAAACTATTCTACATGCAATCCTTCTCAAATTCCTCAAGTTTTATGATCTAGACTACATGGGTTTTCATATTTTATCAAGAACAAACCATAAATCCGAATTTTCTAACATGGAAAAGGCATTCTCAGAAATTAAATGGAATAAAGTCACTTGCCTTGGTTGTCTCTGAGTTTGGTGTAGATTAGATGGAGTTTTCTGCAGAAATTCCTCTCTCCAAGCTCTTCTCCAATGGTGGCTTAAGGTGGCTAGGGTTTTGATTTGGGGAAACTTAGAAAACCTAAATGACAACCTACGTAGCCTTCTAGGTTAATATGGGTTGGTTAATGGTCTTAATGGGTTTAATCCACATCATATTTACATCTCTAATTTTCGTCACTTTTAATTCCTAAAAATGTAAAATTACCAAAATACCCTTTAAGTTACCGGTATGGCCTAAAAATACCCCGGGACCCAAACTATACCCCCGGCTAGTGTTTTCTGACTATCTCGACCCTTTCGGACGCGTTGGCGCACTCAAAACGACCATACGGATTATAGATTTTAAATTCACTTTTATTAACAAAATATTATACCGTGACGCAGCGGTCCCACGCGTCTCAACAAAATTTCTAAAATGTCGTATATAAATCTCACGACAAATTTTCATAGTACCAAATACATATATAATCATATATGCACATAATCAAATACCAATTTGCATCTCATTAGTATTTATAACCCGGATTAATTTCCAATTAATACGCATTTAATTAATTAATCCCAAAAATAAATATAGACAAAAGTACGGGGTATTACATACTTCCCCCCTAATAACTGAATTTCGTCCCGAAATTCGAAACTAGAAAGTACCTGCTAAAAATAGCTCTGGATAACGTTCGCGCATCTCATCCTCGCGCTCCCATGTGGACTCCTCGACATTGTGATGTCGCCACTGAACACGCATTAACGGAACTATCTTTGACCGCAGTTTCCTCTCGCTTCGGTCCAAAATAGCAATTGGCCCCTCCTCATAGGAGCTATCCGGCTGGAGATCGATGTCCTCCACAGCAATGTGAGAATGAGCCAAATTATCTCTAAGGTATTTCCTCAGCGAGGAAATATGGAACACGTCGTGAATCCGATGCAAGTGCTCCGGTAGTCCAAGTCTATACGCAACGGGTCCGATCCGCTCAATAATAGGAAACGGCCCCACATACCTCGGTGCCAACTTCCCCTTCTTCCCGAATCGCATAATCCCCTTCATCGGAGAAACCCTGAGCAAAACCTGGTCCCCCACTTGGAACTCCCTGAAAAACCTCTTCGCATCAGCATAACTCTTCTGCCTGTCTTGAGCTACCCGAATGCGACTCCGAATCAACTCAATCCTTGCCGAAGTATCCTGAATCACTTCCGGCCCAAGTAGTTTGTTGTCCCTCACCTCTAACCAACATGCTGGGGAACGACAAGGCCTACCGTACAACGCCTCAAACGGAGCCATGCCAATCGTGAACTGATAGGAGTTGTTGTAAGCAAACTCCACCAGTGGAAGGTACTGCTCCCATACACCCCCGAAGTCAATAATGCACATGCGTAGCATGTCCTCCAACATCTGATTGGTGCGCTCTGTCTGCCCATCGGTCTGCGGATGATAAGCCGTACTCAACCGCAATTCCGTGCCCATTGCCTCTTGGAAACTCTCCCAAAATCTCGAAACAAATATCTTGTCTCTGTCAGACACGATATTTAGGGGCACACCGTGAAGTCTCACAATCTCTGAAATGAAGAGCTGGGCATACTGTCCCGTAGTGTAGTCAGTCCGTACGGGTAAGAAGTGAGCGACCTTGGACAACCTGTCCACAATTACCCAAACGGAGTCGTGACCCCTCTGCGACGTAGGCAATCCCGTGATAAAGTCCATGGATATGCTCTCCCACATCCACACCGGAACCTCCAACGGCTGTAGCAATCCTGCTGGTCTCTGATGATCCACTTTTACAAGCTGACAAGTGGCGCATTTCGAGACAAACTCAGCGATATCTCTCTTCATACCGCTCCACCAATATTGTCGTCTCATGTCTTGGTACATTTTGTCCCCTCCGGGATGTACCGCGAACCGTGAGCCGTGCGACTCTGCCATCACATCATGCCGCAATTCCTCCCCTTCCGGAACTACCAATCTCCCATTGAAGCGTAATCCCCCGTCTGAGCTAACGGTATAGGATTCGGCTCCCTCTGCTAGTAATCGAACTATCTGCTCTTGACAGAATGAGTCATTGGCCTGTGCCCGTACTACCTTCGTGACAATCTGCGGGGTAACGATCATCACAGACATGAAAGATCGGGCCACTGCATCCTGGTATCCCAATTCCTTCCACTTAGCTTTCCACACCTCTGCCACCTCATCTGCTGGCCTGCGGCTCAACGCGTCTGCTACCACGTTAGCCTTACCCGGGTGGTACTGGATGTCGAACTGGTAGTCCTTCACAAATTCAAGCCACCTACGCTGCCGCATATTCAATTCCTTCTGCGTAAACAGATACTGTAGGGACTTGTGGTCCGTGAACAGCTGGAACTTCTCCCCCAAAAGGTAGTGCCTCCAAATCCGTAAGGCAAATACTACCGCTGCCAACTCCAAATCATGCGTGGGGTAATTCTTCTCATGAGGCTTAAGCTTATGGGAAGCATAAGCTACGGCATGTCTCTCCTGCTGCAATACACCTCCCAGTCCTTGCAAAGACGTATCGGTGTAAACCAAATACTCAACTCCCGGTCTCGACAATGCTAACACAGGTGCTGAGGTCAATTTGTCCTTCAACTCATCGAATGCCAACTGACAGGCATCACTCCAAATGTATGGCACACCCTTACGAGTAAGATGTGTCAAAGGACCTGCTATCTCCGAGAAACCCCGAATAAATCTCCTGTAGTATCCTGCTAAGCCCAAGAAACTACGAATCTCCGTTGGTGTCGTGGGCTGTCCCCATTCCCTCACCGTTGATACCTTTCCCGGATCAACAGATATTCCCTGGTCGGAAATAATATGACCCAAGAACTGGACTTCCTTCAGCCAAAACCCGCACTTCTCGTATTTTGCATACAACTCGTTCTGACGAAGTGTCTGCAAAACCTGCCTCAAATGCTCGGCGTGCTCCTCCTCTGTCTGAGAGTAAACCAGAATGTCATCAATGAAGACAATGACAAACTGATCTAGGAAATCCCTGAACACCCTGTTCATCAAGTCCATAAACACTGCTGGAGCGTTGGTCAAGCCGAAAGGCATAACTCGAAACTCGTAAGAACCATATCTCGACAAGAATGCGGTCTTCGAGACATCCTCCTCCCTGATACGCAACTGATGGTATCCCGATCTCAAGTCAATCTTCGAGAAGAAAGAAGCTCCTCTCAACTGGTCGAATAAGTCATCGATTCGAGGCAACGGATACTTATTCCGTATCGTGACCTTATTCAACTCTCGGTAGTCCACACACAATCTCAGTGAACCGTCCCTCTTCTTCACAAACAAAACTGGAGCGCCCCAAGGTGAGGTACTCCTGCGAATAAAGCCCTGCCCTAACAGCTGCTCTATCTGATCCCGTAACTCTCGCATCTCAGCTGGAGCCATACGGTATGGTGCACGTGCTATAGGTCTCGTACCCGGTAGCAAATCAATAACGAAATCTATCTCTCGACTGGGTGGTAAGCCTGGTATCTCCTGAAACACATCCGAATACTCCCTGACAACCGGGATCGAATCTAAAGGAATAACAACCTCCTTAGAGGTATCCTCCTCTATGTAATACAGATGAGCGGTCGATCCTCCCTCTGGGCGAGGCATCGCCACTATAAACATCTCTTGCCCCGGAATGGCAAAAACAATGTTCCCGCTGAAGCAATCAATCATGGCCCTATATGCTACGAGCCAATCCATACCGATGATCACATCGTGAACATGCATGTCTAACACTAACATGTCCGCAGGTAATATCAAACCACCAACCTCTACCCCCACTTCCCGGCATATAAAGAAAATAAGTGACCCACTCCCTAATGGTGAGTCGACACACGTCACTGTGCTCTCTGCCGTAGCTAACAATCCTAAAGCTTTCGCGAAGTGTGTAGCTATAAAACAGTGTGTAGCACCCGTATCAAATAACACCTGACCCATAGTGCCATGGATAGGAAACGTACCCTCGATCGCGGGCGGTGCCTGTGGAACTGCAGCCTGGTGAACGTTGTAGACACGTCCATACTGTAGCTTCCCCTGCTGAACTGGGACTGCTGGAATGGGTGGCAATGCTGCCATCTGTGGCGGTGCGGGAAGAGCGGTGGGAAACATAGGCCTCTGTGGCTCCTGGCGAGCACCCTACTGCTGCTGTGGGGCCCTGCCCCTATCAGGACAATCCTGCTTCTTATGGCCAGTCTTGCCACAAACAAAGCACTTTCCTGGGAAGTTCCCTCCCCTCTGCCCCTGCTGTCCCCGGCCCTGGTGGCCGTTACCGTTCCTCCCTTGGCCCTGCTGGCCCTGGTGAAACTGCTGCCCATTCTGCCCCTGTTGGCCCTGACGGAAGCCTCCCTGTCCTTGCCTGTAGTTCCCTGACCGGAACCTCTTATTATCCCCCTGCTGAGAACCCTGCTCATTCTGTCTCTGCCCCTGACCCGATTGTGCCCCGCTGGCACCATGTCCTCCGGTCCTGCCCTGATGGCTAGACTCCCCCGACCGCTTGCCCTCGACCATGTGAAAACGGTGGTCCTGGCAGTGTAACAATGCAGCGTTAACCACATCAGAATACGTGGCCAACGATAGGTTCCCTAGCAGATGCTGACGGATCCTCCAATTTAACCCGTCGGTGAACTTCTCAATCTTCTTCTTCTCTGTTGGTATCTCGCCTGGAACGATGTTCAACAGATTAGTGAACTCGGCCTCATACTCGGCCACTGTCTTGCCTTCCTGCTTCAAACTCATCAGCTTCCTCCTCATCTCTGTATGAACTGCGGACGGAAAGTACTTGCGGTCAAACCGCACCCAGAACTCCTGAATCGTGATGGTATCCCTCTCCTCCGCGGTGGTAATAGACTCCCACCACTGTAGTGCAGATCCCACTAGCTTGAAAGTAGCTAGCACCTGTTTCTGAACATCAGTGCACTCATGCATCCTCAAATGCCTCTGTATGTCCTTCCTCCATTGGCTCGAGACTACCACGTCTGAGCTACCTGCAAACTCTGGCGGATGCGCTTTCTGAAAAGAGTCTCATACACGCTCCCAAGCAGACGGGAATGCATTAACCTGTGCTGGCGCGGCAACTGGAGCCTGAGGCTACTATAGCACGGCAGTTACCGCTTGGGCTACTATAGCAGCAACCTCAGCGGCGTTCATCATGCCCTGAACTGGAGCGGGCTGGGGTTCGGGCGTTGCATTCCTGGGAACTCGTCGTGCACGTCGTGGAGGCATCTGAAATAAGAACAAAGTTTATAAGTTCACGGTTATAAACTTAATATAGATGAAGAACGAAGCATACACAAAAAGAGTATAACAGTCCTAAAATATAGGGCTCTATATCAAAGAAAACGTAGCGGAAACATCATAGCCGTACAGATCCTAAAGGACTCTAGAACCTGATGCTCTGATACCACCTGTGGCACCCCGACTAATTAAATACCGGGTAGCTACTCCTTTATAAAATTAATTCAAAATGCCAAGTTGGCTCAGTTAATAGCATCACTGTCGAAAACATTTTATTATTTCTAACCACCTAGTATTTAAAAAGCAAGTTGCCAAATTTTAATTTAAGTCTGATTAACATGCAACAAGAGTAATGAAGAAATAAATAGCACCATTCACCATACTGAAGTAAAACGAATAACCATCACAATAGAGTAAATAAAGTCTGGAGGAAAACTCCTCACTACAATCCCATAACTGAAATGAATAACCGAAACTGAAATAAAACATGCTAAAGTCTGAAAACTGAAATATAAAAGATGTCTCTAAAGAAATGGGCAACATGCCCTACAACTGATAGATGGTGACTCTGGAATCCAAAAGATAGAAGCGTCTACATGCAAATCCCTGTAGCTTCCACAAGCAGCTACAGCTCGTCACCTGAATGAGTAACCTATGCTTGGTGTCCTTGTGGCTGGGCACCTAAAATGGTTTTACAAAGAAAAAGAGATTTGAAAAGCAAACGGGTCAGAGCCCGAATGTGGAGTTATATTTTAAAAACCTGCAAGTGCTTTAAAAAAATTTAAAACATTAAATGCAAAGTACATGTTAGGACGTACACTCGCATGATATTCTCACCTCTCGTCTAACTGTGCACTCCTAACGTAAGTACCCATCTATATCGACCCATACTACTAGCTAACTGACAACATAACTAGCTAGACTGCCAAAGGTTCTACCCATATTACTCGGTTCCATTTAACATAACAACGCTCGTAATTAAATAGAGGTTTAACGTAAACTCAGTTACTAAATATGCCATTGATATAACTATCAGTTAACTCATTATATATCTCGAAACAATACCGTAATATTTTTACAACATTAACATGAGGATTCCCATTAATTTAATGTATATTATTCATATCATAAATATACAGTACAAGCACCCCGCAAACTAAGCTGTGGTGCACACATACTCTGCTATCCATCCCGGTACATCACGTACATAAGGATCACACATTCCGAATCTCTCAGGAACAGTTCAGATAACACAAATCACAAATAGTGGAGGCGAACACAGTCACCATCACATGGGTCACGCACATACCTACGCTCCCATGATCAGCGGACTTATTAATATCACAATAAGTCTTTCTATGACCTATGTTCATCGAGGTACCAGTCTATATCCCCCCCGTAGGCACACAAGGATTAGAGGGTCCTAAGCGAACGCAACCTCCCGTGATAGCAAGTATGGTAGGTATGTCATACAAACAATCCATATACCAATACTAAGTAAATACACGTCTTAGTAATACCGTATTTTAATCGTAGTACATATCGCATTCTCGTACTAACTATAATTATCACAATTCGTACTATTCCGGTTTGTAATTATACGCGCTATAATTCATCCTCACATCGTAGTAGACACTCACGTCTCAACCCAAATGGTTCATTGAATATAACTCTCGTATATAATTTACTCCTCTCAATGACCCAAAAGTCCCAAATCTAACCTCACATCAATAAAGGAAGGTCATCTATATCCTCGAACAAGTTTACGAGACTCCAAAAAATCAAAACAGTCCAAAATGGCCCAAACTGCCAGCTCGTTAGAAGTCTCGTTCGAACGAGTGTTCGAACGAGTTTGGACTGTCATCTCGTTAGAAGTCTCGTTCGAACGAGGCTGTTCGAACGAGATCCAGTTCGTTCGAACGAACTGTCCCTTCTAACGATATCTCGTTCGAACGAGATATCGAACGAAATCACTACTCGTTAGTAACGACTGGTCAACTCGTTAGAAGCTCGTTCGAACGAGTTCGTTCGAACGACCTGGGGCTGCTTCTAACGAGCTTCCAGCTTCGGCCCAGAATTTTCCCCAAATCATTTTTCATCCATTTTAACACCTCAAATCTTCTAAACTAAGTCCCAATCAATCGTTTAAAGGTCTAACATCAATACTAAACATATATAGTCACATCCTAACATGTTTTTAAGGGATCAATCCATCCTAACATCAATTAAATTTACAGCTTTCTACACTTTTTCCAAATATCTCAAAAACATGAACCCTAACAACATATCATCATCAAATCCCAGAATTTAATTCATTTTTCTTTCACCCAAACATGTATTAACATCAGATTAATTGTCTCCAAACTATTCTACATGCAATCCTTCTCAAATTCCTCAAGTTTTATGATCTAGACTACATGGGGTTTCATATTTTATCAAGAACAAACCATAAATCCGAATTTTCTAACATGGAAAAGGCATTCTCAGAAATTAAATGGAATAAAGTCACTTGCCTTGGTTGTCTCTGAGTTTGGTGTAGATTAGATGGAGTTTTCTGCAGAAATTCCTCTCTCCAAGCTCTTCTCCAATGGTGGCTTAAGGTGGCTAGGTTTTTGATTTGGGGAAACTTAGAAAACATAAATGACAACCTACGTAGCCTTCTAGGTTAATATGGGTTGGTTAATGGGCTTAATGGGTTTAATCCACATCAGATTTACATCTCTAATTTTCGTCACTTTTAATTCCTAAAAATGTAAAATTACCAAAATACCCTTTAAGTTACCGGTATGGCCTAAAAATACCCCGGGACCCAAACTATACCCCCGGCTAGTGTTTTCTGACTATCTCGACCCTTCCGGACGCGTTGGCGCACTCAAAACGACCATACGGATTATAGATTTTAAATTCACTTTTATTAACAAAATATTATACCGTGACGCGGCGGTCCCATGCGTCCCAACAAAATTTCTAAAATGCCGTATATAAATCTCACGACAAATTTTCATAGTACCAAATACATATATAATCATATATGCACATAATCAAATACCAATTCGCATCTCATTAGTATTTATAACCCGGATTAATTTATAATTAATACGCATTTAATTAATTAATCCCAAAAATAAATATAGACAAATGTACGGGGTATTACATTACCCTCCTGTCTAAGGCTCATCAACTTCCTCCTCATTTCCGTGTGAACAGCTGACGGAAAATATTTGCGGTCGAACCGCACCCAGAACTCCTGTATAGTGAGAGTATCTCTCTCCTCTGTGGTGGTAATAGACTCCCACCACTGCAATGCAGCTCCCACTAGCTTGAAAGTAGCTAGTATCTACCTCTGAACATCGGTGCACTCATACATCCTCAAGTGCCTCTGAATATTCTTCCTCCACTGACTAGATACCACAACATCGGAGCTACCTGCGAACTCCGGAGGGTGTGCTTTCTGAAAAGCATCTCGAACTCGTTCCCAAGCAGACGGGAATGCATATGCCTGAACTGGCGCGGCTACCGGCGCCTGAGGTGGTGCCTGCTGAACTACTGCTAGTGCGGCATTTACCACCTGGGCCACAATGGCTGCGACCTCGGCGGCATTCATCGTGCCCTGAACTGGTGCGGGCTGTGGTTCTGGCGTTGTATCCCTGGGAACTCGCTGCGCACGTCGTGGAGGCATCTGAAATGAGAATAAAGTTTATAAGTTCGCAGTTATAAACTTAAAATAACTGAAGAACGTAGCATATACAAAAGAATACAACAGTCCTAAAATATAGGGCTCTACATCAAAGAAAGCTCAGCGGAAACATAATATGCCGTACAGATCCTAAAGGACACTAGAACCTGATGCTCTGATACCACCTGTGACACCCCGACTAATTAAATACCGGGTAGCTACTCCTTTATTAAATCAATATAAAATGCCAAGTTGGTCCAGTTAATAGCATCATTGTCGAAAACATTTTTAATGATTACTAACCACCTAGTATTTAAAAAGTGAGTTGTCAAATTTTAATTAAATCTGATTAACATGCAATAAATGAAATATAGAAATGTAACACAACCATTCACGATAAAGTCCAACTATAATGAATCAACAAGTAAAGATGAGTCTCGAGGAAATACTCCTCACAACAATCCCAATATGAAATGAAATAGAACAAGTCTGCATACTGAATTAATTACAAAACCAAAGTCTGAATAACTGATATATAAAATGAAATGTCTCTAAAAGAAATGGGCGACATGCCCTACAACTGATGAAATCTGAATATAGAGTCAAGGCAAATGAAGCGTCTAATAGCAAGGCCCTATAACTTCCACAACAGCTACAGCTCGTCACCTGACTAGAAATACTATGCATGGTGTCCTTGTGGCTGGGCACCTAAAAATGGTTTTTACAAAAAAGATAGTTTTGAAAGCAAACGGGTCAGAGCCCGAATGTGGAGAGTATTTTAAAAACAGCAAGTTCTTTAATAACAGTTAAAACAATGAATGCATGATACATGTTAGGACGTGCTCTCACATGAAATACTCACCTCTCTTCTAACAGTGCACTCCTAACATTCCTGTACCCATTCATGTGTTATTTTTCTAACTAAACCATCATAAGTTCTAACCCAACTACTCGATTCACAATATGAATTTCCAATGTTATTACTTAAATAGATAGCTTTACTTGAACTCGGATTCTCAATTGTTAGCATTACAATTCACGGCATGTTATCCCTTTTTATCTCTACAAGTAGTTACTATAAATTATTCTCGCAATTTAAACATAACAAATTCCTTTTCATTGAACCGTATATTAATCACATCATAAATATACTATACAAGCACCCCGAGGCTAAGCTGTGGTGCACACATACTCTGCTATCCATCCCGGTACATCACGTACATAAGGATTACAAATTTCGAATCTCTCAGGAATTGTTAGAATAACCACCACACACAAAAATGGAGGCGAACATAATTCAACATATCCATGGTCACGTACATACCTACGCTCCATAGTCAGCTGGCTTAATAATTCACAATTAAGTCATTCCCTTTAACTATGTCCTCTAGGTACCAAAATAAATCCGGGCACACAAGGATTAGAAGGCCCTAAGCGAACGTAAACCTCCCGTGATAGCAAGTATGGTAGGTATGTCATACACATAAGATTATATACTAAGCATGCACACATCTTAGATATCTCAATATTAATAAAGGTATTTCCTACATCCTTATACCATTATTCCAATTGTATACATTTTTAGTCTTCCGATAAAATATAATGTAGACTGTCGACACATCTCACGTCATAGATTCTTATACTTAAAACCTATCTCAAAGGGGTTATTAAGTTTCCTAATATTCCCACGTATTACCTCATTATTCTTAAGGTCCTTACTTCTGCCCCAAACCTCAATTCATCAACTTATTCAAAATTACTCTATTAATCCTAATATTATCTCACTTATCGAGCTTCAATAGCTTTTAGAACAATTCCTCAAATTAAAGTCTAATTAAGGTCCGAACTTTATAACCATACCTGCTGGTCTTCCATAAGTCTAAGGATATTCATAAGGTCTCCACTAATATTTTCCAAGGGTTAACATCATTAAAATTTAACTAGGGGGAATTTTACTTTTTTTGGGAAGGTCGATCGATCGACCTTGACCTTCGATCGATCGATGGTGGTCGATCGATCGACTGATGAATGTCGATCGATCGAACGCACCAGGTAGGCTGCGGACTGCTTCGTTTTGCAGTTTTCAAATTAACCCAAAACACCATTAACAAGCATGAAACTCTAAGATAACGTTATAATATCATCATACAACCATCCTACAACAGTTTTAACGTTCTAAAACCAATAATTCATCATTCAAGGGTTTTGTTTGGATCAAATCTTCATCAAGAATTCCAGATTTCTATTTCTTTCAAGAACATTAATAAACTTCTTCTAAAATCCATTTTTAGATCATCAATGGTTCTGTTTTGAATACATAATTCGTCCAGAAAGTTTCTACATGCAATTCCTAACATAGTTCATAGTTTTAAATCCTCAAATTCATGGGTCTAATTAATCTTCCAAGATAAATTTGATGATAATCCTAAACATGGAAAAGCATAGCATTTAATCAATTATAATTAAACCACTTGCCTTAATATTTCTCTGAAATTGGAGGTTGAATCTTGAAGGTTGAATCTGTCCTCTCTCTCTCTCTGCAGAATTCTCCTCTTTCTCTCTCTCTCTACAAGTTCTTCTCAAGGATGATGACAATGGAGGTGTGGTTGGTTTTTTGGCAAGTTGGAACTATTTCTTAACTTCTCCCGTAGCCCATTAAGTACCTTAGTGTAGTTAGTGGGTTTAGTGGATAAAGAATAAGTCAGATTTTTGTTTCTAATTTTCGTGGGTTTTAATTCCCAAATTTCCGAAATTACCAAAATGCCCTTTTAAGTTACCGGTATGGACCAATAATGCCCCGGGACCCAAACTTAACCTACGGCTAGTGTTTTCTGACTATTTCGACCCTTCCGGACACGTTGGCTCACTCAAAATGACCATGCGATTAATAGAAATAAAATTCACTTTTTAATTAAATAATTACATTCCTGACGCGACTGTCACACGCGTCTCCACAAAATTTCCCAAATTGCCGTATTTCAATCTCGCGACAATTTCAATAGTTTCAATATTCATATATTGCCATATATACACATTATAATCAAATACTAACTCACATCTCGTTAATATTTTATCCGTATTAATTTTCAATTAATACACATTTAATTCAATTAATCCCCAAAAATAAATATCACGAAAATACGGGGTATTACAGCTCCCTCCTACTTTGACAAATCAGATTCTGCCTCTGTGGAGGCAAAGAGAAATAAGAAGCATGTTCCAGAGGAAGGGACATGAAAAAATGATGCACCCCCTCCAGTTATTGCTAAGAAAGTTGTCGAGAAGCCCCCTATGGCTCCGAGCAAGGTTGTTGTTGTTTCTCCTCCAGGCCAGGTTATCGTTATTTCACCAGCCAAGACAACATCCATGGTTGAGAATGTTCCTGTTCCTACGAGAAAGTTGAAGAAAAGCTCCTCAGATAAACTGGATGAGTCTATCTCTCAGCCTTTAACTGCTGGAAGTGGTGTTCCCACTTTGGTTGCTCCGAGCTCTGCCATGAGCTCGATGAAGTCTTGGATTATCTTGAAGACAGTCTTTCTCGGGATAGGGTTACCACCTTGGCAGCTCAACATATTGCCTCAGTAAGTATTACTAATCTAAACTTTCATTTTTCAATGTTTTGTCCCTGCACTGACTTACAATTATTTTCTTTTTCCAGCTGTTAACCTGTTTTAACACTATTCTGAAAAAGGATGAGGCAATTAAAGCTTCGAGCTCCTCAGGAGGTGTGGAGGAAGATTTTGTGGGTCTGACACAGTCCTTGAAAGACTCTCGTCAGAAATATGATGAAGATAAAGTTGCTTGGGAGAAGCAACTAAAATCCCTCGAGCAAGAGAGAGATCGGGTTGTGGAGGTCTCCAACGGGTTGGAGAAAAAGTTGAAGGATTTCGAGCAGAGTAACAAAGTTTTTTAGCAGAGCAACAAGGAGTTGGAGGCTAAGCTCAAAGTTTCTGGAGAGGAAGTTGTTAGACTTCAGAATGTTGATCGTCAGAAGGTGGAAGTGGAGGGAAAGTTGAAGGCTGTTGAGGAGATCCTTAGGGAAAGTACCTCCTCGGAGAAAGAGAAAAGGAAAAAAACTGTCAAGAAATCATTTAGTGTTGGTTAGGATAAGTATTGGAACAAGGGCTTGGCAGCCATGTCCTCACAAATGGAGTATGCAAGTATCAAGTACTTTAGGGATGGATGGGTTGCTGCTCTAAAAGAGATGAAGATTGCTGAGAATTCAGAATTGTTCCAGCAACACACCTATGGCCCTCTTCCCTCTCTTGGGGAAGAAGAAGAGGACGAAGCTACCTGAGAGGAGTCCTCCATGATGATTAGAGACCAAGTTCCTCCTGTTCTAGTTGTTCAAACCTTCTACGAGCAACTTCATCCCACCAGCACCTCGGTCGAGCAGCTGCCATTATCTTCCGAGCAACCTACCTCCTCATCCCAGCTTTTTGAGGAAGTTACAAAACACAAGGAGAAGGTGTAGAGTTGCTCGAGTTTTATTTTTATTATTTTCTTCGAATGTAACCTTGAACTTTGTACTTATCTTTATGATGAATAAAAATTCGAGCTTTTGGTTGTTCACACTGACTTCTTCTTCTTCTTGATCTGTCAGCATTCTTATTAATTTTTTCTATCTCTTTTCTTTACTAGTTTATGGCTAGAATAGAGCTCTTGTCAGCCCACGATACTGAACTGATGAAAAAATTCAATGACTACTTCAAGGCTGGACATGCTGACCTAAATGAATCTCAAATCATCGACATCCTCGGTCCAGATGCTTCTGAACGAGCAGTCGAAGCCTACCAATATTTGAAATGCCTGCTCGACTGTGCAGTTGCCAACAATGTGGCATATTATGAGATGATTGAAGATCTCCAAGGTACCCTCGAGGAACTCCAATAATAATACAAGGAATCTTCTGCCCTTTTACATCAGGGGTATGAGAAAAAATATCAGCAATTAAATGCTGACAAAGGGTATGATAAGTTCATCGTTGCTTACGAGAAGAAGGAGAAACTTCTAAGGGTTGAGGTCGAGAAGCATAGGCAAATCGCGAAGCTGCTGGAGCAGGAAAACAATAACTTACGAGGAGAGATATCTCAACTGAAATCTGTAGCATCTACCTCGGGAGACTTGGTCCCTGTCAATAACGAAGGTTTCTCTTTCTTGGAGGTCGAAAATGCCAACTTGAGAGATGAATTGGAAACCTTAAAGAGGATTGGACCCTCTATTTCTGCTCGCGAACGAACAAGAGCTTCTCGGGGACGAGCAAGAGCTTCTCGGGGACGAGCAAGGGCCGCTCGGGTTACTGTTGAAGAACAAAGAACTCAATCAGCATTGGAGAATCAGGCCTTCCAGTTGACGGCAAAGAATCAGGCTTTATCAGATATGTCCAAGAAGATTCTGAACCTCAACGAGCAGCTTTCCACACAGAGTTCAGCCTTGGAGAATAAAGAACTTTTAGCAAAAAACCTCCACGATCAACTGGAGAGGTTAACCTACCAGTTTCACAAACAGCCCAGAGAGTTCTGGATGGCTGGTTATAATGAAGCCCTCTATTATCTGGATGATCGAATCCAGAATTCAAATAACGAGGGTTACAAGTAAGGATGGTTGAATGCACTGAGGGTGTTACAGTTGGAGCAGGGCCATTATTTTTGGGATTACTATGACCCTGGGTTGCTCGAGTTTCCAGTGCCACCTTTCAAACTTGATATGAGCTAGATTCCTGCTCGGGTGATTCCTCAGTGCTTAATCTCCAAGTATCTCGATGACTGCAGTCTTCATTCTAATTTTGAGATATCTCGCCCAGAGCACTTACTTGATCGGCCATCAGTGATGAATGTCAGGATGCTTAGAGACCTGAACTTCATAAATTCTCCTTACGCCTTAGATGATCCTCCTACTGGAGTAGAACCTATTTCAAAGGCAGAAGGGCAAAAGCCAATAGAATAGGATTTTTTATTCTTCATGTAATATGTAATTTGTTCTCTATGTAATTTGTTTTGATTTTAATGAAGAAATTTTTAGTTTTTCCCTACAATCTTGATTGTCATTGCTTTAATAAACATCTTTCTTATTTACTGATGAATGTGTATGTATATTTGTAAAAAGACAAAAATGTTCTATGTTTTTTTTTAAATTGTCGACCAAATAGACCAATCAGAGTTAGTGATATTTTGTTTCCCGACCAACTTAGAGTTGGTGGTAATTTAAAATGTCACGAGTAAAGAAATTCTGTTTTATTTTTTTATTATAGTGACTTGTCACTTTTTAATTCTAAGCCATGAAATGACTTTCATCCCATGATCCTTCTTTGTTTAACCAACTGTTCTCGACCAACCGTAATTGGTGGATTTTTATTCCCGACCAACAGTAGTTGGTGGATTTTTATTCCCGACCAACCGTAATTGTTGGATTTTTTATTCCTGGCCAACCGTAGTTGATGGATTTTTATTCCCGACCAACCGTAGTTGGTGGATTTTTATTCCCGACCAACCGTAGTTGGTGGATTTTTAGTCTGGACTTGATGCGACTTGATGCGTAGTGTGTAGCACTAGTATTCCGAAAAAATTTCAACAAAAGGAGAGAATTAGGTAAAACATCCAAAACTTTATTCATATTGAAGAAAACTGCATTACATAGGGATTGAACTACTGATAATATTTGCGCAGATGCTCTGCGTTCCATGCATTCTTAAATTCTTCTCCTTCTAAGGTTTCAATCATATATGTCCCTGGTCGAACAACCTCTGTTACTCTGTAGGGCCCATGCCAGTTAGCTTCCAGTTTGTTGTGCTTTTGAATTACTTTCTTTAGCACATAGTCTCCTTCCTTCAGATCGCATTTCTTTACTCTCTTATTGTAGAACAGAGCCGTTCGTTGCTGGTATGCAGCATTTTTTATTTCTGCTTCTTCTCTAACTTCCTCGAGCATATCCAAATCTAATCTTCTCATCAAATCACTGATAGGAGAGTTGAAATGTAGCACTCTGTGTGTGGGGAGGCCCAGTTCGGCAGGTATAACAGCTTCACTTCCAAATGCCAGCATGTATGGAGATTCTCCCGTTGCTGCTCGTGGTGTAGTACGATAAGCCCACAGCACAGAGTGTAGCTCGTTGATCCAATTAGCCTTCTCATCATCCAGTCTTTTCTTTAACCCGTTCAGTAGAGTTCTGTTCGTCACCTCAGTTTTTCCATTGCTCTGGGGATGGCCTGGTGCTGAGTGGGTCTTCAATATGTTTGACTGATGACAATACACAGCAAACTCCTCGTTGTCAAATTGAGTTCCATGATCAGTAATGAACGCATGGGGAAGACATATATATAAATGATATTCTTCCAAATAAATTGATACACCTTGTCATATGTCATTTCAATAAGAGGCCCAGCTTCCACCCACTTAATAAAATAATCCACCGCGACCACGAGATATTTAAATCTTCCTCTGGTCATTGGAAGTGGCCCGACCAAGTCTATTCCCCACATGGCAAATGGACAAGGGGAAGTAATGGGTGTTAACAATGCTTGGGGAGTTCTTCGGATAGAGGATAAGCGTTGACATTTGTCACATTTTTTGGCATAGGTTATACAATCAGCCCTCATCGTTGGCCAATTGTATCCTTACGTCATTATTCTTTGCAAAAGCGTCTGACCTGCTACATGGGCTCCACAGGACCCTTCATGGACCTCTTCAATCAAGTATTTCACCTCGGAGGGATGCACACATCTTTGCAAACCTGCTATAATTCCTCGACCATAGAGAATACCATTAGTCAGTACATAACGAGCAGCTTTAAACTTCAGTTTCTTGACTGCGAGTTTATCAGTTGGTAACTTCCCTTCCTCAATATATGCCCTGATGGGATCCATCCAAGATGGTCCTAAATCAAGGGTAATAAAGTTCATCATCAGATCTTCGTCGATGCTCCTGCTAGCTAAAATTTCTATTGGGATTATTCTTAGTAGCTCGGTGCGTGTGGCTGAGGCTAACCGAGCTAAAGCATCTGCTCTTGCATTCTCCAATCTTGGTGTTCTAATTAACTTCACTGCATTAAAGCTAGATACAATCCCCATTGCTTTCGTACAATACTTGATCATCAATTCTCCCTTTGTTGAGTACACTCCCAGCATTTGATTTACGATCAACTATGAGTCACTAAATACAATGACCTGCTCTGCCCCCATGGTTTTTGCTAAACTAAGACCTGCAATCATAGCTTCATATTCAGCCTCATTATTAGAAGCCTTGAATTGAAAGCGCAGAGCATACTCCACATCGATATCATCCGGGCTATTCAAAACAATCCCTTCTCCACAACCTGTACTGCAAGATGAGCTATCCACATACAAATTCCATATAGGTACTTCATCCTCAAATTTTTGATCGGATAAAGTTCCTCGGTGGAATATTTGTTGCTTTTTTATATCCTCCCCTAACACTTCTTGCTGCTCATCGACCATCTCATCTTGCTCGTCAACCGACTTAAGTTGGTCGGAGTTTAAATTTTATGATCCTGTAACATCCACAGGTTGGTCGGTATTCAGCTTTTGCTCCTCGGAGGTGTCAGGATAAGTGAATTCTGCGATAAAATCTGCTACTACTTGCCCTTTAAGCGACGATCTAGGCTCATAAATTAGATCATATTCACTAAGTTCTACTGCCCAGTACATCAATCTCCCTGATTTTTTTGGTTTATGAAGAGCTTGCCGCAACAGCATATCGGTATACACAACTATGGTATGAGCTTGGAAGCACGGCCTCATTCTTCTACTTGCTTCGATCAACGCTAGTGACAACTTTTCCAGTCTTAGGTATCTGATCTCTTCTCCTCGGAAGGCCTTGCTAGTGTAATAAATTGGTTTTTTCACTCCATCCTCCATTCTTATCAATGCCGAGCTAATTGCATTCTCTGAAACTGCCAGATACAAATACAATCTTTCTCCCATCACTGGCCTGGACAACAGTGGAGGTGCTCCCAGGTATTTTTTTCAACTCTTGAAAGGCCCTCTCGCATTCATCATTCCATTCAAATGTTTTTCGGAGTGTTTTGAAGAATGGGAGGCATCTATCAGTTGCTCGTGATACAAATCTATTAAGCGCTGCAACTCGCCCTGTGAGACTTTGCACTTCCTTCTTCGTCGTTGGAGATCGTAGTCCCAATAGAGCCTTGATCTTTTCAGGGTTTGCTTCAATTCCTCGTTGTTTGAAAATATACCCGAGGAGCGTGCCTTCTCGTACTCTGAATATGCATTTGGTAGGGTTCAACTTCATTTGGTATCTATCTACTTGATCAAAGGTCTGGCCTAAGTTAATTAGATGATCAGCAGCTTTTTTGCTCTTTGTCAGCATATCATCAACATAAACTTTCATATTGTAACTGATTTGCTCTGCAAACACCTTGTTCATCAGCCGCTGATATGTTGCACCTGTATTTTTCAATCCAAAAGGCATAACATTGTAACAGTAAGTTCCCTTAGGGGTAATAAAAGAGGTACTCTCCCTGTCTTCAGGTTTCATTTTAATCTGGTTGTAACCAGAATAAGCATCCATGAAGCTCAATAACTCGTGTCCCGAGGTAGCATCCATTAATTGATCAATTCGGGGCAAAGTAAAATGATCCTTTGGGCATGCCTTGTTGAGTTCGGTGAAGTCTACACACATCCTCCACTTGTTGTTCTTCTTCTTTACCATTACCACATTTGCTAACCAGGCTGGATATTTGACATCTTCAATAAAGCAAGCTTTATGTAGCTTCTCGACCTCCTCTTTTATAGCTTTGTTCTTTTTGGGGTTGAACACTCTTCTTCTCTTCTTCACTAGTTTAATTTCCTTATTCACATTGAGCTCGTGACATAAAAAATTTGGATCTATCCCTGGCATGTCCTCGTGGCTCCATACAAAAGTTTGTTTTCTGATTTTTAGGAAAACTATCAATTCCTATTTGAATGAGGCATCCAACGACGAACCTATTTGAGTTGTTCGTTCCGGGTGCTCGTCGTCCAGAATGACATTCTCAGTGGCTTCCACCACCTGGCCTTTCACGAGCTACGACTCGTCTCTAGGATCTAATGTTTTAATTTCTTCACCTTCATCCACTTGATAGGTAGTGGTCTTTTTCCTATATTCCTCCAGTTCTTCCTGCTCGGTAGATGAATGGTAGCATTCTCGAGCTACTTTTTGGTCACCCTTCACAATTCCTACTCAAAAGTTTGTTGGAAATTTTAGTCATTGATGTACAGTAGATGGTACTGCTTCGAACTTCTTCAAACCTACCCTTCCCATGATGATATTGTAAGCTGATTGGACATTCTTATCCATCACGAAAAAGCGCACTCTTTCTGTTCGACAAGCAGGCCATGTACCGATGAACATATCCAACTTGATCGTCCCAAGTGGAAACACTTTCTCGCCAGTAAAATCGAGGAGGGGCCTATGATAAGGCTCTAATTGAGATAACTTCAAATTTAAGCTGTCAAAGCATGAATAGAACATGATGTCCGCCGAGATGCCATTATCCACCAGTACTCTTGAGATCATTACTTCCTTCATCCTCATTTTGATCACCAAAGGGTCATCATGAGGATATAACACTCCTGCAAGGTCGTTCTTAGAGAAATCGATGACCAGTTTATCTTTGTTTACCTTCCTCGGATGATCATCCTCAGCTAGATTTATTCGCTGAATGTATGAACAAGCTTGGGCCTCATTGAGGTAAGCTTTCCTCTCTGCAGTAAGGTCTCCACCTCCTGCATCTCCACCTGTAATAACATTACAATCAAATGATCCAAAACGAATTGAAAATACCTCACGTTCTGGCTGTCTTGGTCTTTTAGGGAGATCGGGGTCATCTTCTGGATCATCTTCATGATCTCTTTTCTTGTCTTCTTTTGCTCGATGAGGAGATCTAGACCTATGTCTTGTTCGGTCGTTGCTCTTCCCGTCATTTATACGATTAATATACTTGGCTAGCTTTCCTCGTCTGATGAGTGCTTCAATTTCATTCTGAAGAGCTATGCAATTTTTGGTCGTGTGACCATGGTCTTTATGGAACTCACAATATTTGGCCTTATTCCTCTTGTCAGGATCTGTCTTCATTTTCTCTGGCCAATTTGGCTCCTCGCTGTTCTTGATTTCTTCCAGAACGTGGTTTATGTCTACTTTCAAAGGAGTATAATTTCCAAATTTCTTCAACATTTCCCATGATGGTTTTGCTTTTGACTGCTTCTTATCGCCATTGTTCTTCTGATCCTTCTTCTCAACCTTCTCGGCCTCAACTTTGGTCTCCTTAGCATCCATGTTCTTCTTCGTAGCCATAGCTTCCTCGGCATTCATGATTTTAGTTGCTTTTGCCATCAGTTCTGACATGGTCCTGGGCGGATCTTTGGCTAAAGTGTAGTACAATTTATTTAACAACAGTCCACTCATCAAAGCAGTAATCGCAGTCTTCTCCTCACAATCAATAACTTCGAGCTTCTCGTTATAGAAACGAGTTATGTAATCCTTGGTGCTCTCACCTGCTTTTTGTCTAACACTTAACAAATGTGCTACTCGTTTAACTGGTTTTGCTCCAAAACAGAAATTTCCAATAAAGAGCTCGTCCAGTTGAAAGAAAGTTGAAATCTTCCCCCGAGGAAGATTATTGTACCATATTTGAGAAGATCCGGTAAGAGTTCCCGAAAATGCCATGCATCTCATCTCATCTGGTACGGCATAGATATCGGCATCAGCTTGGTATTGTTCTATATGAAGGACAGGGTCAGTTTTTCCATCATATTTAGGAGTCACAACAGGTGCTTTGAACTTTGATGGTGTGGGAAAATCCACAACTGCCTGGATAAAAGGTGTCCGTTGGACAAAAGTTCTTTGTAGAGGATTCTTGGCCTTAGCCATTTCCCCTAGTCTATCCTCCAACCTTTGAATAGAGCCTTTTCATGCATCATTTCCCTCCTCGAGCCTGTTGGTTCGAGCAACTGATCGTGTTGAATTTGCTTCCTGGGATTTTTCATTACGAGCAGTTGGTCGTGATTGGGCAGAACCCTCCCTTAGATCGGATGGTCGTCGAAAGTTCCTTGACACGAGCTTGGGAGGACTTCTATTCCTCCTAGGGCCCAAACGATCAAAAGGAGAAGCCCTACTTAATCTCTCCAATGCACTAGTCCTTTCTGGAGAGAGAGTGATGTTTTGTTCAGTATCTGTAGCTCGTACTGATGAAGTTCGACCAAGTTGATAAGAAAAATCATTAGATCTCTCAGTGAGATATGAATCGGTACGTCTAGATCAAGATTCCTTCAATAGTAACGTTCACCTAGAAGGTAACCTAGTATTTCTTTGAACGCTTCGTTGTCCTGAATGGGTAGATACTCCACCCTGGACAGTTTGTATGAGCTGTCGCATAGTTTCTTGCATGGTTGTTTGGCCTTGGGCTAGATTAGCCATTATTCCGGCCAAATCTTGAACATTTGGAGGAGTGGATGGATTTGGAGGAATTCCAGCGTTTCGATTACTGGATTCTGGATGATCATCCATTGATGATAAAATATTTTGGTGAAAAAATGAAAATTACAGTCGTTTCTCACAGACGGCGCCAATCTGCTGATGTAAAAAATTAGATTACCTCTAATTATTTTAATCACAGATAAAAAATGAATAAGTAAATGAGACAAAGATTTTTAAAGTAGTTCAGCCTTATACGAATGGCCTACGTCCACTGTTTTTATTATTGATGACTGTTTGGAATTCTCGATAATAGGTTTTTACCAAGAAATTCCAAGTTCCCCTACAATGAGGATGATACAATGTATTTATAGCCTTGAGGCTGTACATGTGAAAGAATAATACATAGCTGTCTAGTAGGCGTGTACATCTGTATGATAATAATAAGCATTTAATGCGCAGTCAATCTCTTGACTATCCTGATATAAAAGCTCTGTACGAGATGCAGCTCGGACCGCCGAAGCTGCTCGAACCGCCTAAGTAGCTCGGTATACATGAGTTGATCGGAGAACACTTGTTGCTCGGAGCGTCTGAGTTGGTCGGGGAGGTTGTGCTCCTCGAAGTCAAGGTGTTGTTCAAAAATGTTTACGGTGCCATATAGATTGACACGTGTCTCCACTTAATTGATCCACGTCAACAGACTAAATTTGGTATCAACAACTAGTACTCTTGATATCACTACTTCCTTCATCCTCATTTTGATCACCAATGGGTCATCATGAGGATATAGCAAACCTGTGAGGTCATTCTTAGAGAAACCGATGACCAGTTTATCTTTGTTCACCTTCCTCGGGCGATCATCTTCAGCTAGATTTATACGTTGGATGTATGAACAAGCTTGAGCCTCATTGAGGTAAGCTTTCCTCTCTGCAGTAAGGTCTCCACCTCCTGCATCTCCACTTGTAATAACATTACAATCAAATGATCCAAAACGAATTGAAAATACCACACGTTATGGTTGTCTTGGTCTTTTGGGGAGATCGGGGTCATCTTCTGGATCATCTTCATGATCTCTTTTCTTGTCTTCTTTTTCTTGAAGAGGATATTTAGACCTCTGCCTTCCTCGTTCTCTGATTCTACCACTATTTTTACGATCAACATATTTGGTCAATTTTCCTCGTCTAATGAGTGCTTCAATTTCGTTCTGGAGAGCTATGAAGTTCTTGGTCGTGTGACCATGGTCCTTATGGAACTCGCAATATTTGGACTTATTCCTCTTGTCCGGATCTGTCTTCATTTTTTCAGGCCAGTTTAGCTCTTCGCTGCTCTTGATCTCTTCCAGAATGTGGTTTATATCTACTTTCAAGGGAGTATAATTTCCAAATTTCTTCAATTGTTCCAACGTTTGCTTTGCTTTTGATTGCTTGTTGCTGCCATTATTCTTCTGTTCCTTCTTCTCAACCTTATCGCCTCAACTTTGGTCTCCTTAGTATCCATGTTCTTCTTTGCAGCCATAGCTTCCTCGGCATTCATGACTTTGGCTGCTTTTGCCATTAGTTCTGACAAGGTCCTGGGATAATCTTTGGCCAAAGTGTAGTACAATTTATTGGGCAACAGTCCACTCATTAAAGCAGTAATCGCAGTTTTCTCCTCATAGTCAATTACTTCCAGTTTCTCGTTATTGAAACGAGTAATGTAATCTCTGGTACTTTCACCTGCCTTTTATCTAACCCTCAACAAGTGAGCTACTCGTTTAACTGGTTCTGCTCCAAAACAGAAGTTTCCAATAAAGAGCTCGTCCAGTTGAAAGAAAGTCGCAATCTTCCCCCGAGGAAGGTTGTTATACCATATTTGAGCAGATCCGGTAAGAGTTCCTGAAAATGCCTTGCACCTCATCTCATCTGGAACTGCATAGATATCAGCAGCATCTTGCTATTGTTCTATGTGGAGGACAAGATCAGTTTTTCCATCATATTTAGGTGTCACCACAGGAGCTTTAAATTTTGATGGTGTGGGAAAGTCCACAATCTCTTGTACGAATGGTGCTCCACGAACAAAAGTCCTTTGTAGAGGATTATTGGATTTTTCCATCTCCCCTAATCTATCCTCCAACCTTTGGATTGAGCCCTTCCATGCATCATTTCCTTCCTCGATCTTATTGGTTCGGGAAACTGATCGTGTTGAATTTGCCTCTTGGGATCTTTCATGATGAGCAGCTGGTCGTGACTGGGCAGAGCCTTCCTTTAAATCAGATGGTTGTTGAATGTTCCTCGACACAATCCTAGGGGGACTTCTATTCCTCCTAGGACCCAGACGATTAAAAGGAGAGACTCTACTCAACCTTTCAAGAGCACTTGTCCTTTCTGGAGATAGAGTGATGTTTTGTTGAGTGTCTGTAGCTCGTACCGAGGAAGTCCATCCAGGCTGATAAGAAGGATCACGAGATCTCTCAGTACGATATGAGTCGGTGCATCTGGATCGAGATTCCTCTGAGAATAACGCTCGCCTAGAAGGTAATCGGGTATTTCTCCGAATGCTTCGTTGTCCTGAATGGGTCGGCGCTCCACCTTGGATAGTTTGCATGAGTTGTCGCATAGTCTCTTGCATGGCCGTTTGGCCCTGGGCCAAATTAGCCATTATTCCAGCCAAATCTTGAATATTTGTGGGAGTAGATGGATTTGAAGGAATCCCAGCGTTTCGATTACTGGATTCTGGATGATTAGCCATTGATGATAAATGGTTTTGGTGAAAAACGACAATTTCAGTCGATTCCCACAGACTGCGCCAATCTGTTGATGTAAAAAATTAAATTATCTCTAATTTATCAATCACAGATAAAATAAACATGTGAATATAAGACAATAGATTTTTAAAGTGGTTCAGCCTTGCAAGAATGGCCTACGTCCACTATTTTTGTTATTGCTGACTGTTTGTTAGAATTCTCGATAATGGGTTTACCAAGAAATTCCGGTCCCCTATTCATGAGGATGTTACATTGTAATTATAGCCTTGAGGTTGTACATGTGAAAGAATGATGCGATGTATTTTAGCAGTCGAATATTTCTGTATAGCATTAAATGCACATTTAATGGATAGTTGTCTTCTGGCATACTTGACGTGCACGCAACTAGTATTTGCGCTGCTCGAACAGCCTTGAGTTGATCGGACTAATTTAGTTGCTTGGATCTCTTTAAGTTACTCGGACCTGTGGAGTTCCTCGGACATTATTCATCAAAAGTCTTTGTATTTACCATATGGATGGACACGTGTCTTTATATGATTGATCCATGTCAGCAGATTAAATTTGGTATCAACACGCATTATTTGCAAATTGAATGAATTCAAACAAAAGTTCAAATCATTAACATTATAGAATGCACCTCATAGAATTGAAACCTTAAAATGTGGGAGGGGAATGAGCACATACAAAGTGTGATTTGGCAAAAGCTTAAATAAACTGGATAAACGTTAAAGCAAGCATATATTCAATCCTCATGGGCATTACACTCATCAAGCGAAATCACTCAAAATAGGGAGTTAACACACGGAACATGCGGTCATAAAGAGTAAATGTAAATGGAAACTAGGTCGCACACATGTCACAAATGAAGAACGCTATATATAAACTGAAAAACTGTAATCTCAATGAAAGATACTGCACATTAAAGGAGGCAAAATGCATTTTCACAGATTATCAAAACTATTTCAACTTTTAAATTACATCTACTTAAGATCACATAGGACTTGAATAGGGTCGTAATGTAGGCTAGGATAGGGTACAAAATTAAGGATATGTATGTACGAATTCAAAGTGTTCAGGATGAAAACTCGGGATAATAGGACGATGCGGACAAAATCAAAATTGGAAAACAAGTCCCAAAAGGCATCAGATATATCATCGGGGAGAGTAATCAACGCTTATTGAACTATATACACAACATTTACAACTTTCTCTTTTCTTTCCTTTCTTCTTTTTCCATTTTTTTCTTTTGTTTTCTGTTTTTTCTACTCTCTCTTTTTCATCTCTTTTCTTTACTTTTCAAACTCTCATATGCCTAAATTGCAACCGACATCACAACAACATCATTCAATCCCAAGTAACATTCCAAACAAAGGTATGGAAACTGTATGTAGGGGATAAAACTCCGATTTATAGTTGGTTATGGGATTTGGGTTATGAAACAAAAGGCTATATTTAGGCTCAAAAGGGTTGATGAGGGTAAACATATAAGGTGAGTTCAAGGTCAATATGGGTGATATAACAAAGAGGGCCTATGATCATTTCCAAAAGTTTACGCAATTCTAGAGTCAAAACAATATATAAAAATCATGCTCAAGTAACACATTTCAAGTATGAACTCAATTGATGAACGGTCAAATGAAAGAATTGGGAGATTACCAACGAATTCAACGTTTTCAAAGAAGAAAGAATAGTGTATAACACTCACAAACGACGAAAGGTACAAAACTTACTCGGTGTAAGTATATACAATGCAACAAAAGATTACCGAGTTAATATAGCAATAAAAGTGCATGTGCTCATGGGATTAAAGTTTAATTCATGAAGTTATTCATAATATCAATAATCGAGAATAAATTCTAATAACTTCTAAAATCGAGAACATGCATCATTGGGTTCTCAATTGGAACGGGCAATTATTGAAATTTATCATCGGAAACAAAGGCAAAATGCCCAAAAAGGAGAAAAAAGAAAGAAAATCTTTTTGAAATTTTCAATTTTTCTAAGAAAAGCATACTAAGTAACTAACATGTGAGCAAAAACATGGGCTAAATAAAGAAATGGATAGAATATCCCACACCCCCTAACTTAAAACTTGACATTGTCCTCAATGTAAATTAACAACCAAGTCAAAGAGAAGAAAATAGTGATATTAGCCAAAATTGGAGCGATCCCCATAAGAACAAGTCCAAAGAATCTACAAAACACGTTAGTACCGAGCATAGCAAAAACAAATAACAAAAATTTAACTAATTAGACTAGACTAAATTAAAAAGGAAAGAAAAACTAAAGAAAGAAATAATAAAAAGCTAACTATATACAACCTACTATTTAGGCTTCACAATAACTGTACACTAGAAGTCTAAATAGCTGAGGGTCCACCGTGAAAATGATTTAAATTTGGAGGATAACCGGTGTACCCTCACATACAAGCATGCCTTCCGAAAAATATAAATTCCATTTGAACAACGGAAGGAATGTGTAAGGCGGAAGAAATGAACCATCGCCAATTAAAAGTTTTGGAGGGACGATGGGAAATTTGGATTAAACGGGTGACAAAAACATGTAGGGACTGAGAAAAGCCAAATATCCTCCCAAACATTTAGCAAGCGGAATGGGAGGTGGCGCACACGAGGGCAAAGATACGATCGTAGAAGGCGACTCGAGCAAGTACTTCTCATCGGCGAAAAGGTTTAAAACATTAAAGTTTGAAACCGAATCATCGGGTACTTGTGACGGTGTGATAACAGAGAATGAAAATGGGGATGAAAGAAATTCAAACTCATGAGATGAATCATCATCTCATGAAGTTTAAGATTCAAAGGAAATAATACCATTTTCAATGAAATGTTCTTCTTTGGGGGCCAAAGAATAAATCATTTCATTGCAAATAGATATTAAATCATTTTCATCCTCACTTTCAATATCTATTAAGCAATGGGCAAAGTCTAGAATGGTTTGTTCCAAAGTAGGCACAAAGTCCTCATTTGGTTCAAAACATTCCTCGACTTCGAAAGTCTCGGAAGCAAAATCGTCCTCGGATTCGAATAATAAATCCAAGTCTTTCTCCCAACAACGATTTTCTTCCCGATAATGATTTTCAATTTTCTCATTCTCATACATATGCAAGCCCTCACCGAATGTCATAGGTTGAGGTGCGGATCCATGAAAATGGGAACTTTGAAAATTACCATCGGACTTAAACGAAAACTCATTATTATAGGAATTTTGAAAACCATTCGAATTCGTTTCAAAATTCCTATTATAAGGAGGTAGAGGCCCAAAATCATTATCATCATCATCGAAATTCCAATAACCCAAATTTTTACTTTCGTTATGCTCGCCAAAAGTCAAATTTTAATTTGTAGTACTTTGGGATTCTAAGTATTCACCGAAAGTCATAGGTTTGCGAGAATTTTGAGGATTATAATAAGGATTACCGAAAGAATTGGAATAAGACATGCTTACCCCAAAAATGGCTCGAAGTGGCAAATTCCACAAAGTAAGTGCGCGCGGGAAAAATTCAAGCGTTTCTAATTGCTCGAATGTGGAAGTCCTGCAAAAATATTAGCAAATAATACAAATAGAAAGAAAATACTATGAAATACTAAATAAAAAAAAGACTAAAACAAATTCATCCCCGGCAACGGTGCCATTTTGATAGCGCGTGAGAAGTGTGTTCGTGTAAGGACACAGTCGTTGTTTTCGTCTCGCCGCGACTATACAAAAAAACTTAAATTACGACTACACTTGTGAGGCAAGCACAGCGGTAAGTCGGGTATCGAAAATCCACAGAGACGAGTTGCTAGAATTTATAGGATCTAATACTCCAAAATAAAAGTGCAAAAGGTGATTACAAACTAAAAAGGAAAAAGATGCATAAAAGGGAAATGATTAATCTAGGCGAGGAAAAATAAAACTAGATTAACAAAGCGAGTAAAACTATAGGTTGCGTCGAATATCCCTCACCCGAGTTAATTTGTATAAAATGGATACATGGGTTAATGAGTTATTTAGAATGCGTCTCGTTTCGACAGTTAATTGAACTAAGTGTTGTCACGCCCCTAAATCCTCATAAAAGCCTAATATGATTTTAGCGTCAACAAATACCCCGAAAATTGCGTACGCAAGGTCGTAAGCACGGGACATACATGATATGCCCTGTCAAATCTCCTAGGCGCAATAACTAGGACAACGCACTCGAAATAAACTCGTAAACACCATCACCGAAGCAAAGCAACGCGTCAACTCGAGTGATTTCCATTCAAACACAACCTAATTTAAATTAGCTACAAAGCATGATAAAAATGCGATAAATAAACGCGGTAAATCTACACTAGAAAGCAATGAAATAAAGCATGTAAACCTAAATTAGAAAGCTTGTAAATTATCTAGAAAGCAAGAATTAAGAGAATACGAACTAAATTAATTGGTAAGGAAGATGAATAGTGCACACTTACAAACCCAAATGGGTGTCAAACCAAGAGAGGAAGAAGAATGAGCTCTCAACCTCCAAACCCCAACCTAAACTATATTCTAAAACCTAATATCCGAATGTATAAAACCAAAATTGGTTTTATATAGTAAGTGGAAAAGAAATAAAGGAAAAATAAAAGAAAAGGAAAGATATCAAAATATCTGGCATAACCGGTCGACCGGTCACAGGGGTGCGGTCGACCTGTCCCTTAGGCAAAGGACCATTGTCTCCTTTCCAAGGCAAAACATGAAACCGCGATCGACCGGTCGCAGGGAAGCGGTCGAACGGTACTCTATTTTCTGGCCTCCTTTGGTCATCACATGAGAGAAAATCTTCATTACGGAAACGGCCATATCTTTTTCGTTCGCACTCCAAACGACGCACCGTTTGTGGCCACGCGATGATAACTCAACGAACTAAGCATCCATGGAATTTTCATGAGATGGATAAGAAATGTGAATTGACTAAAATGCCCTTGAAGTAGCATCCGGCGACGGAACTTCTTCAAAATGCAACGGATCCTCACTTTTAGCGTTCCAATACCTACAAAAGCACAATTAACCCCTGCAAAACATGTATATGTCCAAATCCAAGGTTATCCGGTTAATGATCATAAATATAGGCATTAGGACCGTAAAAGCGCTAGAATGCATAAAGATAACGGGCGGAAATATGCAATATTTGATATGAATCAGGTCCCTCAGGCAAAAACCCACTGCATACGTTATAAGCCAAATTCTTTTTCACCGTTCAATCAGGAGGTCAGGGTCGGTCGACCGGTCTCATATATCCAAGTGTCCTTTGGTCATAAAAAGGGAGAAAATGATGGAAATGGAAATGGCCATATCTTCTTCGTTCGAATTCCAAATGACGTGTCGTTCACGGCCACGCAAAGCTAACTCAACAAACTACGCATCCGTGGAATCACACTGACGAGAGATAAAGTGTGAAATGTTTAAAATTCCCTTGAAGTAGCGTTCGACGACGAAACTTCTTCGAAATGTAACGAATCCCCACTTTAAGCGCTCCAATACCTACAAAAGCTCTACAAAGCATATATATATATCCAAAATCGAGGTTGTCTAGTTAACAAGCATAAATATAGGCATAAGGAACACAAAAATTTCTAGAATGCGTAAAGATAACGGGCACGCATATGCAATATTCGTGACTAATCACACCCCCCAACTTAGACATTACTAGTCCCCAGTGATAAAACAAACAAAACCAGCCCACAGAAGGAGGTATAAAACATATATATGCATCGAAACTATAGTTGTCACTTTTATAGGGAACACGATTGCATTTAGCATATACAATAAACCACTAAACCCCTAGGTTACCCTAGTGGACGAGTGTCGTCTCATGAAGGTTTTCAGGGATGAAACACGCTAACATCAAAGTTTCCCCAAAATATGCCCAACCAACATGCAACAAGCCCAACAAAAATGAAAAATATTTCAAACATGTTATTAGCAAAGTGAATGAATTCACACAAAAGTCCGTATTATTAACATTATAGAATATACTTCGTAGAATTGAAACCTTAAAATGTGGGAGGGGAGCGAGCACATGCAAAGTATGATTTGGCAAAAAACTTAAATAAATCGAATAAGCGTTAAAGCGTGCATAAATCAATCCTCATCGGATATTACACTCAACAAATAAAATCACTTTGAATGGGAGGTAATACACAGGACATGCAGGCATAAAGAGTAAATGTAAATGGAAACTAGGCCGCGCACATGTCAATAATAAAGAACGCTATATAAAAAATGAAAAATATAATCTCAATGAAAGATAACGCTCATTAAAGGAAGTGAAATGTATTTTCATAGATTATCGTAACTATTATGACTTTTGAATTACATTTACCCTAAGATCACATAAGACTTTAATAGGGTTGTAATGTAGGTTAGGCTTGGGTTATGAAATGAAGGAAATATGTACGGATTCAAAGTGTTCAGAGATGAAAACTCGGGACAATGGAAAAGGTGGGCAAATACAAAATTGGAATATGATTCCATAATAAGCATTGAATACAACAATGGAGAGAGTAAACAAAGTTTTTTTAACACTATACACAACATATAAAAATTTATCTTTCTTTTCTTTTCTTCTTTTTCTCACTTTTTCTTTTCTTTTGTTTTGTTTTCTACTTTCTATTTTTCTTCTCTTTTTAACTTGTTTCTTTTCTTTACTTTTCTCACTCTCACATTCTTAATTGCAACCACATAGCGCGAACATCATTGAATCCTAAATATCATTCCAAACAAAGGTACAAAAGGTGATATATATGGTTTATAACTCTAATGTGGAGTTGGTTTTGGGATTTGGGGTTATGAAACGAAAGGCTATATTAAGACTCAAAGGGGTTGAGGAGGGAAAACATTTAAGGTGAGGTCAAGGCCAATATGGGTGATATAACAAAGATGACCTATGATCATTTCCTAAAGTTTACGCAATGCTAGAGTCAAAATAACTTTAAAAATCATTGTCAAGTAACACATTTCAAGTATGAACGATCAAGGAAAGAATAGTGAGATTACCAACGACTGTAACGTTTTCGAAGAGGAAAGAAAAGTGTATAACACTCACAAATGAAGAAAATCCCAAAGCTCGCTAGATGTAAGTATATACAAAGCAACAAAAGATTGTCGGGTTATAAAAATATTAAACCAACACAATTAAACAAGAAAAACGCATGTGCTCGTGGGATTAAAGTTTAATTCATAAAGTTATTCATAAAGTTATTCATAATATCAATAATTGAGGACTAAAGTCTAATAACTTCTAAAATTGAGAACATGCATCATAGAGTTGTCTATTGGATCGGGCATTTATTAAAATTTATCATCGAAAACAAAGGAAAAATGCCCAACAAAGGAGAAAAAAGAAAGAAAATCTTTTTAAATTTTAAATTTTTAATTTTTAATTTTTTACAACAAAAACATGCTTGGAAAGAACATATAATCAAATCAAAGAAACTACCAATGAATGGATAGAATATTCCAGACCCCCTAACATAAAACCTGGCATTGTCCTCAATGTGCATTAAGAACCAAGCTAAAGAGAGGAAAATAGCAATATTACGCAAAATGGAGAGATCTCGTGAAAGCACAAGTCCAATGATTCTATAAAACATGTTAGCACCAAGCATAGAAAAGAACAAATAACAAAAACTTAACTAACAACACTAGACAATAAGTAAGAATAAAGGAAAAAAAGAAAAAAAAACTAACTATTTACAACCTACAATTTTACTTCTAACTAACTATACACTAGAAGTTGAAATTTTTGAGGGTCCACACAAAATACATTCTGACTTTGGTGGATCAACGGTGGACCCTCCCTTTTATGTATACCTTTCGAAAAATAGGAGTTTCGTTCAAACAATGGAAAGCATGTGTAAGGTGGAAGAAATGAACCATCGCCTGTTTGGAGGGATGATGGGTGATTTGGATAAAACGGGTGACAAAAACACGTGGGATCCCAAAAAACTGAATTTCTTCCCAATTTTTTTGCAATTGGAATGGGAGGTGGTGCACATGGAGGCAAAGTTGCCTTCATGAAAAGCAACTCGAGCAAGTACTCCTCATCGGTGAAAAGGGTTAAACGTTTTAAAGTTCAGAACCGATTCATCGGATACTTGTATCGGTTTGATAATGGAGAGTGAAAAGTGGGAGGAAATAAATTCAAACTCAAGAGATGAGTCATCATCGCTTGAAGATTGAGTTTCGAAGGAAATAAGATCATTTTGGGTACCAAAGAAGAAATCATTTCATTGCAAATAGATACTACGTCCATTTCATCCCCATTTTTAATCTCTATTATACCATGGGCCAAGTCAAGAATGGTTTGTTCCAAAGCAAACACAACTTTTTTCCAAAGAATAATGGTTTGGTCCCGATAACGATTTTCAAATTTGTCATTTTCAAGAATGAGCAAGCCCTCACCGAAAGTCATAGGCGGAGGCGCGGATTCTTATAAATGAGGGCTTTGAAAATTATCCTCGGAACTACAATCAAAATCATTATTATAAGAATTTAAAAGCCAGTGCATTAAGTTTCACAATTCTTATTATAAGGATTTTGTGGCCCAACATCAAAATGATCATTCCCAAAATTCTCCTAATCCATACTTTGACTTTTGTAATACTCACCCAAAGACATTTTAGATATCTCAATCTTTCGGGCTTGTGAGTATTGACCAAAAGTTATAGGCTTAAAGGGATTTTGGGAATTATCACTACAATTATTGAAAACGTTAGAATAAGACATACTTACCCCCAACAAAGCTCAAGATAGCAAAATCCACAAAGCGATGTGCGTCTGACAAATTCAAGCGTTTCTTGATGCTCAAATGTAGAAGTACTACAAAAATTGTTAATAAAAAATACAAATAGAAAGAAAATACTACGAATTAATAAATCAATTAAATTCTAAAATTAACAAGTCACCGGAAACGGTGTCATTTTGATCGAGGGTGAAGGTAGCATAGTGTCAGTACGCCAATCGTTGTTTTCATTTCACCACCTCAATACAAAAACCTAAACTATTGACTACATTCTTTTAAGGGCAGCATCCAGTCTGGGTATCGAATCCACAGAGACTAGTTGCTAGACTTTATTTGGTTTAATACTTCTCAATAAAAGTGTAAAAGATATCGGATAACAAAAGGAAAAGATAACTAGGGCATGTGTATTCAAACTAAGATTAACAAAAATGAATAAAACTATAGGTTGCGACTAATATCCCTCACATCGGTTTAATGCGTATAAATGGTTACATGGGACTACAAATTTAGTCAGATTGAATCTCATTTCAACAATCAATTAAATCTAGAGTTGTCACCCCTCAAATTCGCATAAAAGACTAATAAATTTTGGCGCCAATAAATACCCCAAAAATTACACACGCAAGGTCGTAAATACGGAGCATACATGATATACCCCATTAAACCTCCTAGGCATAATAATAAGAAAAATCCAATCGAATTTGATACATAAAACCCATCACCGTAGCAAAGCAACACATTGAAACCAAGGTGAGTTCCATTAATCACAACCTAATTTAAGTTAACTAGAAAGCATCATAAATGACATGTATTAAATACAAGAAATAAATGGAAGCAATAAATAAAGCAAGTAAACCTAAAGTAGAAAGAAAGTAAATTAGGGCACAAAGCTTAAGAATAAAAATGGAGCTTACATTAATGGAGAAGAAAGAGGAATAGTAGCTTACAAACACCCAAAATGGGAAGAAAAAACCTAGGAGAGAGAATCTCTCAAAACTCTAACCTAAAACTAACAAAACTGAATTATATATATGAAAATAAACTAAGGGGTCTATTTATGTTAAGTTACAAAAGAGATAAAAGAAAAATGGAAAAAGAAACAAAAGAGGCAAAAAAGCACAATATCTTCTAGCACTACCGGTCGACTGTGGTCAGGGGGTCGGTCAATCGAGCCCTCAGGAAAAAACCCACTGCATACGTTTGTAAGCCAAATTTTGCTTTAGTAGTCAATCGGGGGGTCAAGGCCGGTCGACAAGTCCCCTATATCCAAGTGTCCTTTGGTCATAAAAAGGGAGAAAAGGAAGGAAACATAAATGGCCATATCTTTTTCGTCCGAACTCCAAATGACACGTTGTTCGCGGCCACACGAATCTAACTGGATGAACTATGCTTTCGTGGAATCCCACTGAGCCGGAGATGAAGTGTGAAATGTCTAAAACGCCCCTAAAGTAGCAACTGATGACAGAACTTCTCCAAAATGCAACGGATCCTCACTTTAAGCATTCTAATACTTATAAAATCCCAATTAAACCCTGTAAAGCATATATATATCCAAAATCGAGGTTGTCTGGTTAACGATCATAAATATAGGTATAAGGAACACAAAAAGTGCAAGAATGCGTAAAGATAACGGGTGCGCAAATGCAATATTCATGACTACTCAGACACATGTCACCATTTTGTATCCCAACATTCCCTTTTGCCAATTCTGCACCAAACCTATCAAGTAAAATGACGGGGGAATTTTTTGAAGGAGGGGGTGGGAGTATGAGTGGGTTTGAGAGTGGGAGTGGGAGTGGGAGTCGGAGTGTTGACAACATTACTCAAATTCTGAGATAAAGTGATAGGGCGATGATCTGAAGTGGAACCAAACTAGCTTTATGGAATCCCCCCTACAAGGGAGATCTCCTTTCCATTTATCAATTTTGACATAAACATATGCAACATACTAGTAACCTCTTTCAATTATGAGTGACCATTAGATATTCCATTCTTCATCGAGGAAATTTCTTCATTTCCCTTTAAATGTTGTGCAAAGTTGGCCTTCTCCACACCCATGTGCATTAATTGTTTCTTAGAGACATAGGACCCCACTCCATGCATTAAGCCTTTAACATCCTTTCCAAATACTTGTTAATACATTGTTTTCATAATTCTCAAAAGTATCGCTACTACCCTCTCCAATCATATTTATGGCTTTTCTTTTCTCTTTCAACCTTCAGCTCATTCTATATTATTATAAAAAAATTAATCGTTTGATAAAAGTTCAACTTAAAATTAAAAGATTTAATAATAAAAATATTATAGTCATATAGAAACTTTTGGCACTCTCCAACACGGTTTTTTCACTGTGTATTGTAAGGACACAATTCTCCAACTGAGTCTCAATGTAGTTTTAGCTCCATTCTGGACAAAAATGTTTATGTCATATGACAGTGTTTAAAGTATCTATTCAAGTCTATGATGTGGTTAGTTGAAGACATAGCGGCCAAGAGTATAAAGCTTCACCATATTGCCGAGTTTGTTGTGCCTCGTTTCTTCATCATCAACATGGTTCTTTGCTCCTAAGGTATGAATGCATTACATATATATATAGGATCTTGGAACAATTTATATTGGGTGAATTTTATTTTAAAACTGTTGTTTATTTTCAGAAAGATTTAATTAAAACTTTAAAATAAAATATATGAAGTTTCTGGGCTAAAACTCTATTTTTTCAGCTTTCAGGAAGTTCATTCGAATGAGTTTTTCGTTCGAATGAGTTTTTCGTTCGAACGAGAATGTCGTTCGAACGAGGTCTGCCAACGAGTTCCCCTATAGCCCACTGGAACATCGTTCGAATTATCGTTCGAACGAGATGGTTGTTCGAACGAGAATTCTAACGAGATTTCTAACGAGTTCAACTTTTATAAACTGGAACTTCGTTAGAAGGCTCGTTCGAACGAAAATCTCGCTCGAACGAGATTTGCCGGGAACAGTTAATTGGCAGTTTTGAACAGTTTTTCCCACTTTCTCCACTTCCTTTTCCCACTAACTTTTGACATAACTTATAAAGTACGGGAATAAACTTTTTGAACTTAACTTTTTCATTCTATTCCAACTCCTAGAGAGAGTTTAACTTTCCTAAGAAAAATTTCATGTTTGAGTGTTCATTTTTTAAAGAAAAATCGTTTAAACACTTTTGTTTACACCCAATTGTTTGTTTATTCCAAGCTACCATATATATATCTTTCTTTGAGTTTTTAGCACCATTGGTTCATTTTTCTACCTAAGAAGAAAAGAGTTTGGGTTTGCTTCCACATCCCCCAAAGAAGAAGCTTGTTTGCTGTGACATACCCACTTGGAGAAAGGCCCCTTGTTCGGGTGGCGGTGACCGAAAAAGTTCGATCAGTAGATTCTGAGACCGCGGTGGAGCTCTGTGGTTATCCGTTAGAAAGAAGTATGTATAAGAAGGAGCGTCGGGACTTGGACGGAGTCAAGTCAAGTGTTGTAAGTCTTTCGTATCTTGTACTTGTAAAACCGTATTTAGTGGATTTGAGGATTAAACGCTACCTCCTTAAATACCGTATAGTCCAACTCAATTATTTGTCTGATAACTCTGTAATACATTGTCCAGGCATCTTTAAGATTTTTTTCACTTTTCCTTACCCTAAATTAATTTCAAGCCTTCATGCAAACACCGCTATCTTGTGTGACAACAATATCGTCGTGATACTCGGGAGAGAATACAAAGTCATTGGCGCGGTATTTTTTATATGTTTTAACCTTGTGTTTTGTCCCTTGTACTAACCGCCATAATATAGCATTTTTCTCCGTCTCTCCAGAAGTGACTAGCTATGCAATAAAAATAAAATAATAGCTATAAAGTGAGTCCGAATAATAAATAATGTATCTTAATGTGCTATTAAAATCAAGAGGACCTTATCGTATAACCATAGAATAAAAGAACTTTGCATCTCTACTTCTATCAATTGGCTCCCATTTCCTTTACCACGCCAAGTGAATTTTAGTAACGTTTTATACTCACTACAATTTATTCGCATAAGTGCATGTATTAGTATTTAAATGTTAATTTCAATATATACTTATTAAATTGCTCAAACCTGTAGAATTCTTTAAGACCATCAATGTCAAGTTGAAATAGGACCCATCGACGTATTTGTTGAAACTGTTTAGGTTCCAACATCACAATTTGATCATCTAATAACAATCCTTCGTCAGAAAATCTCTCCATCTTCGTCTACAAACGTTTCATGAGTAATTTTGTGATTTTCGTCAAGAGAATTAGGCATGTACTCCATGCAATACCAAATGTATTCAGCAATAACATATGACTCCGCAATTAAACCTTCAATGTATCGCTTATTCCTAGGTAAATTTTTAAAATCCAACTTCTTCCTATTCACATGAATAAGAAAAAATTACATGTGACATATATGCTTATGTTTGTGTTTGTGTGAAAATAAAAATTAATATAAAGAGTTTACCATTCAAACGGATACATTCTATGTGTTCCTGTAGGACCACGAGTTAATGCTCCATCGGCTAAATGAACAGGAAGGTGGATACTAATATTAAAAAATGCTGGCAGAAAGTGTTTCTCCAACATACACAATGCCTCTGCAATCATAAACTTGGCTCTTTGCATATCCTCTCGAATTAAGACTTTTGAGCAAAATATTTTGAAAAATAAGCTCAATTGCTAAATAGCTCTTCGCAAATCTTTGTGTAAGGACATTTTTGTCCATTAACAATTTATTATGTCGTACGCCGTTTCACCGTTGAAGAAATTTAAGATTCATACATTCATCAACGGATCCGAATATCAAAAGAAGAAGAGGAATCAAAGACCGGACCGGTCCGCCTCTATACCGGACCGATCCGCCACCGGATCGATCCGACCTCAACCGGACCGATCAGCTTGATGCAGATCCAGTATACCCCGGACCGCAAGCAAACCGATGAAGCCTGAAATAACCGGACCGATCCGCCTCAACCGGACTGATCCACCTCAGAATAAAAGAATTGATCCGGTTAATCGGACCGATCCGCCCCCAATCCGGACCGGTCCGCCTGGGATAAACTTCGCCAGATCTGCTTGAGATTTTTTAGGCTCAAAGTTTTCCTATTTAAAGCCAACTTCGGGGAGTTGTTTTCCAAGACTTTTCAAGACGATTTTCAGAGTCCTAAATACTCTAAGTCTTCACCTATTGAGCCCAAGACTCTAGATTTTTTTATTCACACAATTCTTCCAATCCTTTGTGAATCTTTTTGTGTAACCCAAGAACACAACTTTGGTTTGTTCAACCCTTGTGGAGAAGCCGTTCTCTTCTTCATTTCTGCCCTCCTGGAAAGGGAAACTTCCAGTCGCCGACATAGGAACCGACACCTGCGGGTATTTCTGTGTCACACTGCTTCTAGCCGTTGCTTTGAAGGTTTACCGAAGACACCGTGCGTTACACTTGTGGGCGATTATCAGGTTGTATGTAAGTCAATGGTCTTGTAAATTCTTTAAAGTTCTAGAAATAAAAGATTTTTCCCTTCTGGGATTTTTCCTTAACTTTGTGTCGCATGCTTTATATTTGATGGGTTGATTTAGATGCATGTTTAAGGGTTGATTTTATTTGGTTTAAAAGTAGACGGCTAATTAAATAAGGGTTACTTGGAAATTTGCGAATTTAATTTAAATCGATATTACACGCGTTCTCAAATTGGTATCAGAGCAGGTTGCGCTAACTTATTGCGTATTCCTACTTTCCGCAAAATCATGTGATATTGATTTTTTTTTTAAATCAGTTTTGTGAAAATTCGCATTTTTTCTTATGGAGCACTTATATAATCAGATGCCTATTTTTGACGGGTCTAATTATGCCTACTGGAAAGCTCGTATGAAATCGATTTTAAAATCTATTGACGAGCGTGTTTGGTTGCTTTGCAAAAATGGTTGGACTCCTCCCACGGTCACTGTTAATAACATCACCACTTTAAAACACGTGTCAGCCTGGACTGAAGATGATTATAAATTGTCCAATTTTAATTCCCGTGGTCTGAGTGCTATTTCTGGAGCTGTCTCTCCTGATGAGTTTCGCCGAATTATGACATGCACCACGTCTAAAGAGGTGGGATGTTTTGAAATTGACACATGAGGGTACGAACGCGGTTAAAGAATCAAAATTACAAAATTTGGCCACCCAATTTGAGACTATCACCATGTCTGAGTCCGAATGCTTTGATGATGTTTATGCACGTTTGTCGGACATTGTTAACACATGTTTTAATTTGGGTGAGATGATTGATAACACGCGTGTCGTTAAAAAGATTTTGAGATCTCTCCCAAAACGCTTTAAACCTAAAGTCACTGTTTTGAACTCTTTGGGAAATTTGAAATCACTTAAGTAGGAAGAACTTGTAGGAGATCTTCAAACCTATGAGATTGACATGTTTCCCAAAACCATTAAGGCTAAGGATAATGGCATTGATTTAAAGACTCATTTTAAGAAAAAGAAAGAAAAAGTTTGTGAGTCCGATTCTGAGGGAGATTTTGATTTTAATGACATGGCCTTGTTTGCGAAAAAATTTAAAAAATTTCTCAACATGAACAAAAATAATTCATCCAATAAAAAGAATTTTTTTGAGAAAAATAAAAAGAAAGAGGAGGCCAAAGATAGTGACAAGGAGGATGATATCAGGTGCTTTGAGTGTGAAGGGAAAGGGCACATAGCTAGAGAGTGTCCTACTAGGATAAGGAGAAAAGGGAAAGAGACTGCTATGCCCGCCACTCTTAGTGATAGTGAGGGCGATGAGGGTGATAAAGGAGATAAGTCTAATAAAGGTTTGGGACATGGGATGGTTGTCGCCTTTTCTAGTCGTGTGAGCACACCCACTTTGTCTCACAAGAGTGCACACGAGAGCGATAATAGTGATTTGTGTTCTTCGAGTGAGGGAGAAAGCGAGGAGGAGAGTGGAGACGAAAGTGAGCTCCAAAAATCTTTTAGAGATTTGTACACCGAGACCTTGAAAACAAAAAAGTATAATAGGGATTTAGGTCGTCGGGTTTTAGATTTGGAGAAAGAGAAGGAGGTTTTGAGTAAGGAGAAGTGTGATTTGTCCGACACGTTGTCTAGTCTGACGACACGTGTATCCCAACTCGAGAGTGATCTCGAACGTGCCAGGGAGGTCAAAATCAATTTTTTGAATGCACCTGAGAAGGTTGAAAAGGTGGTTCATAAGGGTAAAGGTGAGAAGTTAGGAATAAGTCATGACGGTGCTTCTACTTCCAAATTAGCACCCGAGCCGGTTCCCACTTTAGTGTGTGATTCACGTGAGTCTCACCCTAACCCACCTAGGCGTCCCATTCCTTTTAGGAAAGTGCGTCCTAGAGTTTTTGAGAGAGTTGTTCCTAGGCCTATTTATGTTTGTTCCCATTGCAAGAGGAGAGGACACCTTAGGGAATTTTTCTTTTAAGTTGGGTTATGTGGCACGTTTTGCTTCTACACGTGTTTCTGGCACACATGCACCCACACATGATACTTTACATGCTCCCGGAGACTACATGAGAGAGTTTGCACATTTAGGTGAGCAAGTTAAGTTCTTAGTCAAAACTTCACAAGAACTGATGGAGGTTTTTCATAAGTTGTCACCACCTTTGGAAAACCCCTCTGCACCTAATGATTGAGGTTTGACTTGTTTACTAGCATAGGGTTTCATGATGACATTGTTTGCCTATTGCTAGTATGTATCATTTTGTATGTATTATTGTTTTGAAAAATTTTGAAAAAATACAAAAAGATTTTTGTTTCTTTTGTTTGCACCGTTTATGGATGAACACTTTGGATGACCAAGTCACAACATCATTCCATTATTTTCATGTGACTATTTGATAGTGTTTTGAGACAATAGGTCAATTCATCCATGTGCTTTACAATGTTTGGAGTCATTAAGATGTAATTAAGTTTTCTTCCTACATGTTTGACTCATGTTTCCTTTATTGCACACATGCACGGATTTGTTTGATTATTGTGCTTGTCTTATCACATGTTGGTTGGGTGTTTTCACTTCAATCCTGTCCTTAAAATGAACCAAGCGCGATAAATTTTGATAAGGAAATTGTGCATATAAAAACCGTTTTGTGAGTTTGTGTACTTTGTTTTAAAACAGGGAAGGGCTGCGAAAGGTTCATTTTGCCTTTGAATACTAAGCCACCGTTAAAATGGACCTAAAAAATGGAAGAATTTTATTATCCGAGGTCCAAAGAGGTTAAAAAAGCCCGAAAAAATTGAAAGGCAATAAAAAGATATTCATGCCAAAAAGGGGCCATTTAGGTTTTTGAACAAATTCTCCAAAGTTTGAGAATTTAGATTACCTCTAAAAGAAAATATATATGAGGGAGTTTGGTTGGAGAATTTAAAACGGGTTTGCACGTCCTTGAAATTATTGAAAATGTGCTATATAGTTTTGGACGTTATTGGTGTGGAAATCATTTGACTTTGATTTGTTGATTTGCATAAGACGATGTCATCTAAATTTAACAAACTTTAACACCTAAGGATACCTTTGATGTTCATTCGTTAGGAGTACAAGTATGCATCGTGCACATATGATTGATTGAGTTGATTTACCTATCGAATGTGTTCACACCCATTCATTTCGTTTCCATGACTTGGTTGTTTGAGTCTAAATCCATGGTGTGATTTTTGTATCATATTTGTTCAAATTGGTATCCTATCTTTGTATGAAAATTTTGAAAAATTTAGCATCTCCTTGCAAGAGCACGTTTGCAATTTGATTGATGTCTTGATTTGTATACCGTGACACCCCGATTTTGCTTGTCTGATTCATTCTTTTTATTTGTCTATTTGGAGACATCATAAAAAGGGGGAGAAAGAATTATCTGATTATGGGGGAGATTTGAAAGTTTGAGTTTGCTCATAAATTGGTATATATGTTTATCTCATTTCAAACTCGATATGTCACTTGGTATTTTGCTTTGTCTCATGTGTGTAGGTACTACATGGATTATCCTTGGAATGTACACCCTGATGAGAAAAGTGTTGAGATTCCTGAAAGAGTTGAAGAGCAAACGTTGTAGTCTTATTCAATTGTATCTTTCCAGTTTTGGGTTCATGGAAGGGTAGATTTGTATAGGCATTTTTAGTTTCTTTGATAATTCGGATGTTTATTTTATGTTTGTACCGGCATAGACATAGGGGGAGATTTGTAAGGACATTTTTGTCCATTAATAATTTATTATGTCGTACGCTGTTACACCGTTGAAGAAATTCAAGATTCATACATTCATCAACGGATCCGAATATCAAAAGAAGAAGAGGAATCAAAGACCGGACCGGTCCGCCTCTATACCGGATCGATCCGCCACCGGACCGATCCGCCCTCAACCGGACCGATTCGCTTGATGCAGATCCAATATACCCCGGACCGCAAGAAAACCGATGAATCCTGAAATAACCGGACCGATCCGCCTCAGAATAAAAGAACCGATCCGGTCAATCGGACCGATTCGCCCCCAATCCGGACCGGTCCGCCTGGGATAAACTTCGCCAGATCTGCTTGAAATTTTTTAGGCTCAAAGTTTTCCTATTTAAAGCCAACTTCGGGGAGTTGTTTTCCAAGACTTTTCAAGACGATTTTCAGAGTCCTAAATACTCTAAGTCTTCACCTATTGAGCCCAAGACTCTAGGTTTTTTTATTCACACAATTCTTCCAATTCTTTGTGAATCTTTTTGTGTAACCCAAGAACACAACTTTGGTTTGTTCAACCCTTGTGGAGAAGTCGTTCTCTTCTTCATTGCTGCCCTCCTGGAAAGGGAAACTTCCAGCCGCCGACATAGGAATCGACACCTGCGGGTATTTCTGTGTCACATTGTTTCTAGCCATTGCTTTGAAGGTTTACCGAAGACACCGTGCGTTACACTTGTGGGCGATTATCAGGTTGTATGTAAGTCAATGGTCTTGTAAATTCTTTAAAGTTCTAGAAATAAAAGGTTTTGCCCTTCGGGGATTTTTCCTTACCTTTGTGTCGCATGCTTTATATTTGATGGGTTGATTTAGATGCATGTTTAAAGGTTGATTTTATTTGGTTTAAAAGCAGACGGCTAATTAAATAAGGGGTACTTGGAAATTTGCGAATTTAATTTAAATCGACATTACACGCGTTCTCACTTTGTATTTCTAAAATGCATGTTAAAGCAATACGGGAAATAAATACTCTATAATAACATGATAGTCATGTGACTTCATTGAGTGCAAACCAGGTGGGTTAAGGGTGACAATATTGCTCAGGTTAGGCGAAAATCTAGAAGGTAGCTTTAAGTCTTTATAAATTTGACAAAATTATCACTTCTCTTCTTTATCCAATATAATTGATGCTTTTGATTTCATCCATTTCCCGATTTTCACATCTTTTCGTATCCATTGACCACTATGTATGCCCAAGTCATTTATATCCTTCCTCATATTTATTATATCTTTAGTTTTGTTTTTTCATTGAGGATTGTACTTATTAAATGCTTAGCAACATTCTTCTCGGTGTGCATCACATCAATAACATGTCGAATTTTATGAGTACTCCAATATTCCAAGTCGAATAAAATTGGCCTTTTATAACATTCCCCCTTAACTTCAACATTACAATTCTCATTTGCATCACCCGTCTTTCGCTCCTTACTGGAAACTTTTGGAGACTTTCTCGGTGTATACTCGATGCAATGTAAAAACTTTAAAAGTGCATCCTTATTCAATCGATGAGGAGGAGGTGTATACTCGGTTAAACTAAGCCCCAAACTCCCAACTTTTTAAAAGGGCAATCCATGTTAAGGAAAACACAATAGTTTGTATAAACTATCTTACTACTTGCGTCAGTCGGATGGATAGAGTATCATCCCTACAAACAAGGCAAGTTTTATAACCATGTGTAACACACGCAGATAAATTCCCATATGTAGGTAAATCATAAATCCCCCACATTAACATAAATTTCAATATAAAAGGTTGCATCTCATACATGTCATAAGCCTGGACTCTTACTTCCCACAATCCCTTTAACTCATCAACTAATGGATGAAGAAAAACGTCAATATCCTGTCCTGGTGCCTTCAGACCGGGTATTAACAAAGACGTTTGAAACTCGCTCTTCATTCACAATGAAGATGAAAGATTATTCGGCACTGTAATAATAGGCTGATAGCTATAACTGGCGGGCTAAATGTCACGAGGATTAAACCCATCGATTGCTATTAAGAGCCAAACATTTTGTCCTTCTTTATCAATTTAAGCCATTTTGATTTGAAACTCCTTTATTGGGATGAATCACATGAATGTCATTAGTAATCCCATGAAGTGGTTGCCATGTCATTTCTCGAGCTATCCACAATATAGTATAAAATCTCACCAACCTTAAATTAGAGGGAAATGTCTCAACACCTTTTTAGGTTCTTTGTAAATCCTTCCCCCTTTCCTCATAGTAACTGTATACCTTGATTATCCACATTGGGGATATTCATCCATATATTCATTATCCTTTTGACATAGTTATTGACGCATGCATGAATGTAGTTAGCCTCCATCCCCAAATCTTTCATCATACTCTTCATCTTTGGATATTTTTCTAGTAGTGTATTTCCTTTTGGGAGCCACCTTTTTAAGATAGACAAGAGCGTCGTGACACTATTTCCTGACCAACCAGATTATTTCTTTAACTTGTGAAGTTTCTATAATTAAAGAAAGAGTTGTTTTAGGACCCTCACATGAAGGATATAATTTCTCAATTGTTAATATCTTATATTTATTGTACTTATGATTTTCGACATGATGTTCTTTGGAAACTCCCGGCTGACCGTATTCAACATCTACATGAGGTTCTACATACACTCCATAACAAACATCAACAAGATTTTTCACCCTAATACCCGATTCCTATATGTTTCTTCTACTATGTTTTCCTTAACTTATTCTTTCGATGGGGGATCAATAGTGTTCATGGATGTATTTTCACCGTGAAAAAATCATATAGTGTACAATTGATGCATATCGTTCCTCCATAGATGTCTTTCTACATCTTTCGATTCCAGACGCAACTTATTGCGACAATTTGAACATGGATAAGGTATATCATTGTCAACCCATGAGCATTGTTTTCTTTCGTAAATTTAATAAAATCTTCAATATTCTTTAAATACAACAAGTTGCCTTTGTTTTCTTCGATCATCCAGTCTTTGTTAATTGGTCATGACATTCTATAATACAAGATAAATAAAAAGATAAAACACACATTAACAAGAAGTTGCATATGTAATCTTCGATATTGGTTGGTGTTTATTTATGGCAACTATGACTTATTCTAAATTCATGATTTCTAAATTCTATACACATTTTTATGAATAAAAAGAAAATTTGAGCATATTCATCATATCAAGTAACTGAAACACATAATTCATCATGATTTCTATTTGCAACTATCATGATCATTCATGGGGTTTTTTTCAATTTATCATAAAACTTAAGATGTATATCGCAATAAGTGCATGGGGCAAAAATAAATATCAATCAACTTAAGATACAATGATAAGAAAATGACCCTCCTCATAACGTCTCAACCTAAAATATATACTTATCCTAAAGCCCATATTTTCAGAACCAAATATGTATCAACAACTTTGATTAATAAATACATACACAATATAACTATTTGCATACATAAAATATTAACCTTAAATTTTCTCTTTGTCACCAATATTAGCTACCATAAGTTACAACATATAATTCCTAAGAAGTAAATTTTGGACTGTGTGTATCACATTACTATTAGAGAGAGACTTTTTGGTAAAACAACATGCATCAAACTAATCAATATTATTAGTGGTCGTAACATGAAATCAGCACGGTAAACAATGGTTATATAATTTGAAATTAAAAAGTAAAACTCTTAATCCAAAAACAAAATTTAATTTGATCAATTAAACAAATTTATATAGATATGTAGACATATGTAGATGTTGACATATAGGAATGCACTATACCAAAATAGTCAATTAGTTACACTACTGTAGTGTTACAAAAAAAATTAGTAACACTACTTTAGTGTTAGAAAAAAGGTGTGGGGAAGCAAACTACTGACACTTGTTTACTATTACTAAATTATGTGTTGCTAACACAACCCTACTGTTATTAAAGTGTTATAAATTTATTCAAATCCTAACACACTTTTACCATTACCGATATTCATAACACATTTCTAACAAAAAAAATATGTAACATTTAGTAACAGTATAGATCTGTTACTAATTATAAAAAATAAAACAAATAAATAATATTTTTAATTGAGATATTATTTAAATTACTCACAAGTATCTCTACAAATGCTTCGTCTTTACACTAGAATTGTAAGGCAAAAGCTTTTCCCATAAATAAAATTATATGTTAATGTCGATAATGGCGTCCATCTACACAAACATATACAAAGATATGTCAATATGAGTTTACCAATAACACGATCTACAATAATACGTGTCTAAAAAACATGGAACAATAATACTAACTTTGATAAAACAACAAATCATTTTATTGACACCAAGGGTGAAAGTGTGACAACCCGCTCACCAAAATAAGGGGTGGCCAGCCCAATACTCCAATAACGGAATCATGGATGGAATCATTCTCAGCATCATATAAAAATATAGAGTATCAAGGATAACCACCCAATATTTCAAAAAACGGGTTGCCAAAAATTTGATTTGAAAGTAATTAAATGAAAACAAACAACCCAATTCCTGAAAGATAAGGGAAACCCCAAGACATAAATAAATAATATAACACGAATACCATAAAAAGAGACCGAAGATGTAACCGGTCACTAAACTGATACACCAGAATACACAAGTACGATAAGTTACTTATTACATTTCATTAGACATATACAAAAGCTTGGGCCTCTTGCCCGAATAAAAGACTTGATCTTAACTAGAATAGAAAAGAAAACGTCTATACCAAATGTATCCCATAACACCCGCAATGCATCACGGCTCGTCGGAAACATCGGAATAGGAATTCAAATCAGGCATCCTTGCGGCGGAGTACCTGAGCAGAGACAAGAAGAATATGCAACAGGAAATGCAACCGGTCAGGGCCCGGTTCTATATGATTACCAGATGAATAAAGAGTATGACAGTTATGCAATATAAATCGTGAAGAAAGAGAAATAAGAAGCTACCTATACAATTTAAAACATAAGCCAAGAAGGAATAAAAATAAAAAGCATTAAACTAAAGACTTCACCCAAGGTGCTAATTACTTTATATATCTTTTCCTTAGCAGGAAATATATTTATAAACACAATCTTTTGCTCGTTAAGGCAATTATATTTCAATTTTACCCTTTGTAAAAATCCTTTCCTTATCAGGAAAAATAGTCATTTTCAAATGCTCTTTATGGCATTTATATGTGCTCTATGTGGCACTCCATCATGCTCTATATGGCATATCAAATACATCAAGTCCCACTTGATTATGAACTGTTATAATTATATACATATAACGAATTCTAAGACCGCCCGTCCGGGTTTCCCCACTGGGCGCGCCCCTAAATGACCATCATCTTCCAGGGCCTCTCATTAGACAACCTGGGCACCTATATCGCAAGACGTCGGGAAGCGGCCATGAGCCTGCGTGGTAGCCAAGACCACACCCGGAATCTCCCTACCCCCGCAGAAAATATACAACCATAAGCGCTCCCATGGCCTAGGACTATATCCACCCTGCATTCATTAGCCAGGGGGCTTCACCTATCGTGCGGACTTCCCTTAAGATGGTATTTAGAGAGGTGTGTAACATCCATTTTATTTATCATATCAAAGTCAAGTAAATCATTATTTACCGGTTTCATGATTAAGTAAATTATCATTTACTACTATAAACGCCACTTCCATTTATATGCTTCATTTTATTCGAAACCATTTGTTTACTTCTAGTAATAGATAGAACTTAATATCCGGAGCCATACGATAGCTTATATTAATCCTATAACCTCAAAGGAGTAAATAAACTCTTCATTATCTCCAAGCATTTTAGGAGGTTATTTTAAAACCCCAAGGTTATCATCTTTCGAAGGAATGAAATGACTTTCAATTTATTCTCCAAACTCACCTTTATGGCGTCATTATGAACCACCAAGGTTAACATAGTTCAATCGAACTTTTAAAGTCTCCCGAACATAACACTACATCTCCTAGTTTTCATAATAATTAACTAGAAGAAAAGAATGCCTTATCATTAATAGGCCTAACCCCGGAAAAATCCCCACATAACCCATTCCTAATGTAGGGTAGACATCTAACTCATCTCACACTCTAGGAATCTAAGTTTACTTCATTCACGAAGCTTCCTAGTCCCTATATTTAAAGAAAATGATTAAAATTGAGTTATAAAATTAACTCAAAAACAGCAGGAAAACGAATCGATTCGCCCAAGGGCCGAATCGATTCGCCCTAGCGAATCGGTTCGAACAACCAAACCCACCTTCTGCAATTGACCGAATCGATTCGGCATTAACCCCGAATCGATTCGGGTTATGCAGACCTGCCAATTCCCCTTAGCGAATCGATTCGCCCAAAGGGCCGAATCGATTCGGACCTGCAAAATTGCCAAAAATGGCTACGAAGGGTTATGAACCCTAAATCCTCCAAACCCCAAATCTCTTCCTTTTCATACACAACCAACAACAAAAATCTACCCCAAACTAATCTACATGATTATTAACCATCAAAACCCACAATTTCTTCAACATAAATCAAGACTAGGGTTTAAATCCCACAAATTCTACATTTAAACCATAAATGGAAATACACAATTATCATACAATTTATGCATCTTGAATCACATATTAGCAAGTAGAAAACTTGCCTTAGGGTTGGTATCTCAGATTTATTTGGGGAAGAAGCAATCCCAAATCCTCCATCTTCAATCTCTCTCTCATTTCTCCATTTCTCTCTTCTTCCTCTTTCTCTCTCTATGTTCAAGACATAAAATGGGGAAAAATAAGGGATTTAGAAGACTAAAATCGTGGCTTAGGTTAAAACTCCCAACTTAAATGGTTAATACCACATTAAAATGACTCCCAAATACGCGTATAAGCTAAAACCAGGTAAAAGTGCCCGAAACACAAAAATACAATATGGCACTTATTTAGACTGTCTCGCACCTACCGAGACTAACTACACCCTCTAAACTGGCATCCGGAAATTTTATAAATTATTTCGAGTTCCAAAATCATTTAAACTAAAAGGCCATTTAAAATACATGACACTACAGACATGCATCCTGATGTTATTTACTTTCACATGCAGTAAATATGCATCAACCTAGTAAATATTAACTTTCAATTCATTAAATTAATATTTACTCCAGTCCCCACATTTTATATAATTACCTTATGCGGTAAAATCAGTATAAAATGAGCCTCCCAGAATCGAGGGTTGTTACATACTCCCCCCCTTAAGAGGGAATTTTGCCCCCAAAATTCGGGCATACCCAAATCTGATAAGGGTATACTACTCTAAACTAGGATTCTACCATCCTAAACAAACTCCTCGTTATTGCAACGTCCCAAATGGACTCAGACTAAGGTCGACCCTGTCGATCTCAGTCAATCATCTTTTGTTCTCTAGTCTAGCAGCACAAGGCGCTCTTCACTAACCATCGATTCTAGCTTCCTATGGAGGAACATGATGTCCACATGACTCGACACAATTAGCCAAATCATCAGAATTAAGTTACATCTCACCTCGGGGCATCCATACTGGCTCTAAGTGGCTTAGCCCCAACGCTACTCAGCTATCCCCCGCATCGACGTATCTCATCAAGGCGTATGGCTTAAAAGCCAAATCTCTAAAGAAATGTTCCGAGACCATTCCAAGTCTAAGGAACATATTACTCATTGGTTCCATCCAACGAGTTTACGAATTACTCAACTGACCATGCTAGGCCACTCACAATACCATGCCTTAGGAAATGATCCATAAGGCCACTCCAAAACCTAATGGTTGCACTAAAATCTCCATCCATACCATTACTGCTCCCATCTGCTATGTATACTAAGGCGCACGTTCGTAATACGCCTTTCGGCATAAGTAAATTTCCTCCCTTTCATCCATCCACTTTAGGGTGGTAGGATATACGTCATTTCCATACGGTTCCCATTACTTCGCGGAAACTCTTGCTAAACCTTCGACACGAATATATAGTCTCGGTCCACCCTATTATAATAGGCACCTCCCACGGTTCTACCATTCCCCATCGAGAATGGGGTGTACTCTTCTACATGTAGTCCGTCCATAATGGGCGGAAAAGCAACGATTGGGTCGACGGTCACAAATTTTTCTCAATTGGGATCATGACCAGTTCGATGCCGGTAGTTCCATGCAAACGTCTATAAATACCCTTCTTCATTCCACCACTACTCTTCTTCGCACGAGTAGGTGAAATTGTCAATCACAGATCGAAATGCTCTCGCTATAGAGTCTTCTGAGTCATACTCACTCTACTTGGCCTTCCATGCCGTAACCATTTTCTCTGACGAGTCCTCTACTCGACACGTCCACTAGCCCAATCGCATTTCCTTAGCGAATGAGAAAAATATCCAATCACTAGTTCTTCTGAACCCCGAGCACCAACTCGATTTCTCCCACTACATATTGCAACAACTTGTTGCTTACGAGAAGGACCAAATTTCCTGCCCAGGAAGTAGTGCCTTATCTATTTAAGGTGATCACTACCACGATGACTCTTAATTCAAGCACGGGATATTACTTTCCACAAGTTTAAGCGTGTGCGACGCATAAACAGTGAGTCTATGCCCTAGTATTATTACTTCCCAATCCTGGCAGAACTTACTCGTTAAACTCACTCTCGAGCTTACAATCATGGCTCAGGAGTGAGGATCCACCCGTCCTTATTAACTCCCCGGAAATGAAGTTACCAACGTAACATTATTTCTAAGAAATGCCTCAACTCCCTCGGCCGGACCTACCAAACCTCTCGAGACCCCATAATCTCGTTCCTAGGGATCTAATCCCTATTTAGAGTTAACCCACGACTTATTCGTGGTCAACTCCCTAACGCTTTCCTAAACTAACACCACCTACCCTCAAGGTCTTACATCCTAAAATCCTAAGGTCTATCTATATATATCCTACCTAAATTGTAAGCATATAATACTAAATATATCCCTAGTGCCCAAGACCTTACTCAACTTTCGACATTTGCTCGGGTTCATGCGTGGGACGTCTCGCCGAAGCGAAATCCAGACAAGGAACCCTCCCGTTACACTACTACCTCGCATCGTCGGTCCTCGAGATATGACGGTCTAAAACACATGATCGGGATCGGTAAATTAACTTGCAATTCTACTAATAAGATTCTACTTCTAGACTTCACCTTAGCATTCTATATATGAAATAAGAGAAAGGAAATATGGCATCTCTCCACTCCCAACGTCGTTAAGGTTCACGCGTGGAGCGTCCCGCAAAAGCGGAATCCAAACAAGGAACCCCTCCTATGCATTACTACTTAACTTTGTTGGTCGTGGAGATAAGTCATAGCATCCACACACAATGCAAGTAAACAATAGAACACCCAAACCAAGTAACGCATATGACACATATACATAAAAATATCATCACTCGCTTCATAATCGAGTGAAGAAAAGACAGAAATTCCATACCATGGAAGTCATACAATTACTCTTCTATAATAGCGTAAATACTACTACAAGCTCAATATACACACCCGAGTCTATCGTAGACACAATGCTACTAAATCTTATCCTAAGGAATATACACTACCCACCTATAAGGTAGAATTCCCCACCACAGTTCGTGCCAAGCACTCCGGGTCAATACTAATGGTTCTCAGACTCCATATTCGAGCCTTACACATACCAACATTATCTCCACCAACTCCCCAACCAGGCACTTTACTCTTGCCCTTGCTCTTCACTCAACGAAGTTTAAAATGAGTGGTTCTACACTCCACATCATAGCCGTTATTCCGACTCTGACTAACAATAATTGCCCATGCAGTCCCTCTTACTTTCTCAGTAAAAGAGGACACGCTCATGGCCTCCTCTTCCTCAGTTCATTGAAACCTCCCCAGGTGGGTGTCCACCGATGGGGTTTCACGATTCTTACTCCATCAGAAGTGTTAACAACACCTATTTTGGAGCCTAACACTTCATGGTGCATGATCTCGTTTCTCTAACCGTACAACACCATATTCGCCATTGGTCTTTAACCGAACGTCTTGTGAACATTCGGGAATCCACCTTCTCCTCAGTCCAGTTATCCCAGAGAAACTCGCCATTGCAAGTATCCACCGGGCTTCTCTATGGGCCAAACTTCTGGCACCCACGAATATAGTGACCACATTAACATCACCACAACACTTCTTCTATGGGAGAAGGACTTTCCTCCATTCTACTACAGGGCACTTCTCCATTTCAATATAACATCGCGTGAATTCTCAAGTTTAGTACCACTTCCTACTTCTAGCGGTACTTGGGAAACTACATCAACCGAAATGTGCAGTCGTAATAGCAAGACAAGAAAGTGCTACAAGAAGGGAGCGACCTCTAAAGCGGACCTCCTCCCCGACCACAACTTACAGTTCTCCACAAACCTTCCCATAACGCCCTTCTTCTATCGATCTATTATTCTCACACGAATACGCAAAAGATTTATAGATTCTCCCTCATGGTAGAAGGACGAAATCTCACAAGAAAAATCAACGATCTTAATCCTAAGGCTTTACATCAAATCAAGAGCAACGCTGAAAACTTAAGGCGTCCACACAGATTCCTAAGGACTCTAGAACCTGATGCTCTGATACCATCTGTGACAACCCGCTCACCAAAATAAGGGGTGGCCAGCCCAATACTCTAATAACGGAATCATGGATGGAATCATTCTCAGCATCATATAAAAATATAGAGTATCAAGGATAACCACCCAATATTTCAAAAAACGGGTTGCCAAAAATTTGATTTGAAAGTAATTAAATGAAAACAAACAACCCAATTCCTGAAAGATAAGGGAAACCCCAAGACATAAATAAATAATATAACACGAATACCATAAAAAGAGACCGAAGATGTAACCGGTCACTAAACTGATACACCAGAATACACAAGTACGATAAGTTACTTATTACATTTCATTAGACATATACAAAAGCTTGGGCCTCTTGCCCGAATAAAAGACTTGATCTTAACTAGAATAGAAAAGAAAACGTCTATACCAAATGTATCCCGTAACACCCGCAATGCATCACGGCTCGTCGGAAACATCGGAATAGGAATTCAAATCAGGCATCCTTACGGCGGAGTACCTGAGCAGAGACAAGAAGAATATGCAACAGGAAATGCAACCGGTCAGGGCCCGGTTCTATATGATTACCAGATGAATAAAGAGTATGACAGTTATGCAATATAAATCGTGAAGAAAGAGAAATAAGAAGCTACCTATACAATTTAAAACATAAGCTAAGCAGGAATAAAAATAAAAAGCATTAAACTAAAGACTTCACCCAAGGTGCTAATTACTTTATATATCTTTTCCTTAGCGGGAAATATATTTATAAACACAATCTTTTGCTCGTTAAGGCAATTATATTTCAATTTTACCCTTTGTAAAAATCATTTCCTTATCAGGAAAAATTGTCATTTTCAAATGCTCTTTATGGCATTTATATGTGCTCTATGTGGCACTCCATCGTGCTCTATATGGCATATCAAATACATCAAGTCCCACTTGATTATGAACTGTTATAATTATATACATATAACGAATTCTAAGACCGCCCGTTCGGGTTTCCCCACTGGGCGCGCCCCTAAATGACCATCATCTTCCAGGGCCTCTCATTAGACAACCTGGGCACCTATATCGCAAGACGTCGGGAAGCGGCCATGAGCCGGCGTGGTAGCCAAGACCACACCCGGAATCTCCCTACCCCCGCAGAAAATATACAACCATAAGCGCTCCCATGGCCTAGGACTATATCCACCCTGCATTCATTAGCCAGGGGGCTTCACCTATCGTGCGGACTTCCCTTAAGATGGTATTTAGAGAGGTGTGTAACATCCATTTTATTTATCATATCAAAGTCAAGTAAATCATTATTTACCGGTTTCATGATTAAGTAAATTATCATTTACTACTATAAACGCCACTTCCATTTATATAGTTCATTTTATTCGAAACCATTTGTTTACTTCTAGTAATAGATAGAACTTAATATCCGGAGCCATACGATAGCTTATATTAATCCTATAACCTCAAAGGAGTAAATAAACTCTTCATTATCTCCAAGCATTTTAGGAGGTTATTTTAAAACCCCAAGGTTATCATCTTTCGAAGGAATGAAATGACTTTCAATTTATTCTCCAAACTCACCTTTATGGCGTCATTATGAACCACCAAGGTTAACATAGTTCAATCGAACTTTTAAAGTCTCCCGAACATAACACTACATCTCCTAGTTTTCATAATAATTAACTAGAAGAAAAGAATGCCTTATCATTAATAGGCCTAACCCCGGAAAAATCCCCACATAACCCATTCCTAATGTAGGGTAGACATCTAACTCATCTCACACTCTAGGACTCTAAGTTTACTTCATTCACGAAGGTTCCTAGTCCCTATATTTAAAGAAAATGATTAAAATTGAGTTATAAAATTAACTCAAAAACAGCAGGAAAACGAATCGATTCGCCCAGAAAGCGAATCGGTTCGGACAACCAAACCCACCTTCTGCAATTGACCGAATCGATTCGGCCTTAACCCCGAATCGATTCGGGTTATGCAGACCTGCCAATTCCCCTTAGCGAATCGATTCGCCCAAAGGGCCGAATCGATTCGGACCTGCAAAATTGCCAAAAATGGCTACGAAGGGTTATGAACCCTAAATCCTCCAAAACCCCAAATCTCTTCCTTTTCATACACAACCAAAAACAAAAATCTACCCCAAACTAATCTACATGATTATTAACCATCAAAACCCACAATTTCTTCAACATAAATCAAGACTAGGGTTTAAATCCCACAAATTCTACATTTAAACCATAAATGGAAATACACAATTATCATACAATTTATGCATCTTGAATCACATATTAGCAAGTAGAAAACTTGCCTTAGGGTTGGTATCTCAGATTTATTTGGGGAAGAAGCAATCCCAAATCCTCAATCTTCAATCTCTCTCTCATTTCTCCATTTCTCTCTTCTTCCTCTTTCTCTCTCTATGTTCAAGACATAAAATGGGGAAAAATAAGGGATTTAGAAGACTAAAATCGTGACTTAGGTTAAAACTCCCAACTTAAATGGTTAATACCACATTAAAATGACTCCCAAATACGCGTATAAGCTAAAACCAGGTAAAAGTGCCCGAAACACAAAAATACAATATGGCACTTATTTAGACTGTCTCGCACCTACCGAGACTAACTACACCCTCTAAACTGGCATCCGGAAATTTTATAAATTATTTCGAGTTCCAAAATCATTTAAACTAAAAGGCCATTTAAAATACATGACACTACAGACATGCATCCTGATGTTATTTACTTTCACATGCAGTAAATATGCATCAACCTAGTAAATATTAACTTTCAATTCATTAAATTAATATTTACTCCCGTCCCCACATTTTATATAATTACCTTATGCGGTAAAATCAGTATAAAATGAGCCTCCCAGAATCGAGGGTTGTTACAGAAAGCAAGCAGAGTGTGTTCACGAGTTTGAGCATCCTTATAAATACCAGCTTCAAAACCTCCGGTAGTGGAGTCAATAATGAGCACAACACAATCGGCCTGTGAGGTACTAGTAATATTGTTCTTGATAAAGTCACGGTGTCCAGGGGCATCAATAATTGTGCAAAAGTACTTGGTGGTCATGACTTTCCACAATGCAATATCAATGGTAATACCTCCTTGAACCTCTTGATAACACGCCTATCAATACCTCCAAGATTTTAGATCAACTGACTAGGGGTGGTTAATTTTCCAAAATCGACATGGCCAATGACCATGATGTTGATGTGAAACTTTTCTTTTCCCATTCTAGGACTTGAAATATAAACTTGAGAGAAGAAAAAACTAATGAGTATCTACAATCTCAACAATACTTAATAATTTCATTGAGAGTCTAACGCAATCTTATATATGCTAGAATGACAAATAATATCAACAGAAGTTACATAATTCTACACATTATTCGAGTAAGGAATCCCACACAGGAAACTATGGTGGTTATTCATTGACGTCTACTTTTAATTTTTTTTAAGTCAGCCCTAAAAACAAAGAAATTAGGCACAAGCCTTTTCATTTTGATGAATCAATGAACTGCGATACAATTCAAAATTTGCATAAATAAAGTGATGATATATAACCAATTCAGAATGAAACTACAAATTTAAAACAAATAAGTAACTCTAAAAGATCTGTTGCTACCCTAACAAAACCCAAAAATGCTATGCACAAACAACATCCTTATCCCAGTCTAAATGTCCCCAAGCTAAGAAACTACTTCACCTGGAAGGCACCTAGTTGTCCAACCCTATCTCATGCACTCAAAGTAGCAGACGAAACCAAAGTGTTCGAAAGAATTAAAGACAATACAAATGCATATGAATGTATTCCTATGATATATATTGGACCGTGTGCATATATAAGTTATTGAATGCACTGTCCGACCTTATTTTCCTGGTTTACTTTGATGCAAAGATAAACGACGAGGACTGCTGTGCCGACACAAGAGAGTACCCCTGAGAGAAAAGAGTTGAATGGGAATGATCCAACAATATCCACGTAAACTACCTGGACAAGGGCAGTGAATATTGCAAAAATGACATATAAATCGATGATCCTGAGGTTAGTGGGAGTGGCAGCATAAGCAGACTGGAGAGAGTGAACGAGTGCTTCAGCATCCTTGGTCGCCGATGACTTCCCCATTGCTCTCAAAAAGCTTTTTTAGTACAGCTGATGTGATGAACTGTTATTCATTCCAAAATCCTGAAGCTTTTTTAGCTTGATTTCCGAGATTCATCCAAGTTAAACAAGAAATTTAAATGTGAAGAATTTAAGGAGTTCATTTACATGAAAAAGAGACAATAAGGAGCATTGGCACGGAGCTTAAGTCCAGTTGTTATCAAAGGAAAGTGGACTACTTATCGTTCCAAGATATTACATTATATGCGTCAAATGGTTGTTATCACACCATATGCCTATTTTCTTTTTATATTTATAGCAAATGCATCAGAAAAAAATGTTAGCATACAATTTTCAAGACGGGACATATATAATGCCTCCAATTCATCTAGAGACAAAGTACCATCCATCAGTTGTTGATTTACTACTCATCAAATGCCTTATTTCAAAAACTTCAAAGCAGAACCTTTTGAAGTTCCTTCAGCATGAATTCATAAATATTAGGTTTCCATCCCTCACATTGTAGATATGAGCAGTTCCCTAATGATTTATTATCATCACTTCAATTGGAAAAATAAGAACCTAGATCATGAAAAAGGAAATGTCACTATATACCATGAGAAAGAGAGTTGTACAAGATCCTATAATACATTAGACAAATCTATACATTTGCACTGAATTAAAATAATAATATAGCTTTACAAGTAGAAACACATAAATTTAATCCTTATGTTTTCCTTAAAACACCTTATTTGGTTGATTAGAACATAGGTCTAGCATAAGCCATCCAAAAAGAGTTCTAACAAATGTCTGTGGGGTAACTCTTTGTGAACTGTTATTTGAGTATAGAAATATTTAAAAGAAAACGAGTTCGAATATTTTCACTTTCTTAATAGGGTGGTTACAGTTTCACCACTGCTAAAGTTTCAAACACAAGATTGCCTCGCCTTGTCACTGAAAAGAAAGGTAACAAATGAAGACTAAATCTTTAAGAATTTTCAACTTTATTTTCTCACTTGTTTTCGCATGTTTTAATTGCCCCGCTTACTCTCACTGCCAAAAAAGATAAAAGAAGTTAATTCATGCCTATGAGAGTTAGTCCATCCAAACAATTATACTAATTTTATATCAAGACAAACGTGTCCACGATAGCAATACAAAGAACTACAGTGCAAAGTTAATATAGACTTGTCCGTTTGACCTTAAAAATGACAATGTAATGAGTTGATCATTCGCATGACCAACGATTTAAGGCCAGATAAATGTAGTTAACACATCTATCTGATATTGATCCCATTTTTATCACTTTTAATTTGATATTGAATATGGTTTGAGAGAGTTGAGACTTTACATTTTATACATCAGTGACAGTTATAGTTACCTAGAAGATGTATTATCGAAATCAACTTGATTCGGATTGTCTATACAAATTTAATACCCAAACGGAAAAAAATATTGTTGATTAGCCGACCTGAGTTGATTATTGAATTTTCTTTGAACTTGTAAATAAAACATCATTTTTCCCCAATCGCAATCGAAACCAGTAGTGAACTGTCAAGTCTTAAGGCCGACACTGTGTCTTAATTGTGTTGTAATTGTTTCTTTTATGGAACCATTCTTTTTAGGGCCTTATCTCGTGTCCTATTATTAAGGTGAGAATTGATGTCAATGAGGATTGTGTTAAAGGACAGATAAAGTACGACAAAACTAGTCTCCATATGCCATATTGTAGAATTTTTACTTTAATTTTGTTTGTTTTTAATAATATTTCAATTTTTTTTTATTTAGAGCCTTATCTTGTGTCCTTGATGTCAAGGAGTATTTTCATAAAGGACACACATAGTATAACAAACATCAATTTAGTATCCATATGCCATACTGTACTATAACATTAAAAGAAAAATAAAGTATATGGGGCCTCATACACATCATTCTTCCCCCACTTGAGGATGCTCACCTTGAGCGTAAGAATGGGAGAGGGCTGCAGCATGGGTGCAAAATAAACACCTTCGGTCTCCCAAACTTGAGAGAAAAGTCGTCCACAAAATTGTTTGGCATATCGGCTAGAAAAAACTTGGCATACAAGTGACGCGAAATCCAATCCAGAGTCGAAGAATCCGAATTTAGCTGCTAATCTTTCCAGCCCAAGGAAAAGAATAATGGGCGACTCTGAAGAATAAGGAAACAACAGTTAAATGTGTTAACTACATTTCCATTAAGGGAACAACAGATAAATGTGTTAACTACATTTTCATTAAGCAAAACACACAAATACATTATATATATATATATATATATATATATATATATATATATATATATATATATATATATATATATATATATATATATATGTGTGTGTGTGTGTGTGTGTGTGTGTGTGTGTGTGTGTGTGTGTGTGTGTGTGTGTGTGTGAGAGAGAGAGAGAGAGAGAGTGTGTGTGCACGTGTTTTCACCCGCTCGCGTGTGTATATCTACATGGATAAGCAGATGCACTAAAAATCAGATACTCACTTATGTACAACCTGACCTTTGGGAACCACTTTTAATTAAAATTAACTCAATGACCAAACACCACCTCACGGCTACCATAATAATGCCCATAGACAGAACAAAAAACAAAAGAAATATTAAAACAGAGATACAGTATCTTGAATCCCATAATAACAAAAGAATAACTGGACGGCTACCCGCAGCATCAGTCATAGCTCTTAGATCCTGCATAATTCAATCTCAAGTATTTATACCTGTCATCAGAAAGTTATAAACTATAATCATAACGTGAATAAGCTATAATCATAACTTGAATACCTAATTATATCAACAATTTTTTACCCCCAATAAATTTATATATATCAAAATTAACAATATGTTAATTCTTAATATTAATAACAATAAGTTAATTTTTAATATTAATAATAACAATAAGTTAATAACAAATAATATTATTAACAGTAAGATTTAATATTAACTAATAACATTACATAGTAGAAAAAACCTTATGTGAAACAAAACAACATTGAAAAAAAAAACTTTAAAAGAACAACATTTAACAGTTAACTAAATGAATGAACATTTGACTAACTAACTACTAAAAGCCTTGTAGTAACTAAGAACATTAAAAATTGAACGAAGAAGTCTAATGAAGTTTAACATTTAAGTTAAATGATTTAACAGCATTTTAAACAACATTTAAGCACTAACAACATTTAAGTTATATGATTGAACATCATTTTTAAAAAAAGGGGGTAGTTTTTCTTCTTACCTTTACCAGTTATGCAGGGGCGATGCCATGCCCTGGCAGAGAGGGGCCATGGCCTCCCCTAAGATTGTCAATATTTTAGCTAGTGTATCACCTGCCATCTTTTATAGGTAAAGTATTTTTAAGTACATATTTTGTGAAAGATCAACATTACTATATTATGCTCTTAGAAGACCAAACTACGCCTATGTGGTGTCTAGTTTATCATTTTTATTCCACTGTGTATTTGTTTAGTTTGTGTGAAATACTGATTAGTCCAAAAGTAAAAAAATAATTAATCACCGATTTTCTCTATATAATACTAGTTCTAATTTGACTGCCTTACAAATAGATTTTCTTTCAAAGATTGTGTGTTAATTAAAAATTATCAACCATCATAATGAGAACTTTAAATTTATATGAAATTATTAACTAATATATGTTTAAAGTTCTATGACAAATATTGAAAAAAATTCCAACGAGAATCTAAAATGATCATCTAATATCATACTCATAATTTCATATTAACAAAATCTCATATATTCTTTTTTTAATAAAGAAACTAATAATTGCTTGATTAAATTTGTCAAGACCCAACCAGTAAACCTTTACCAACAATGGATAGGTCAAAGGATCAGATCGATATCCAACCAATTGAGGTGAGGAGGGGACGCTAGAAGAGGTGAGGAGAGCAGGACACGGAAGAGAGAGATTAGGGTTACCTGGATCCGATTTTCGATTTGGAGAAGAACAACAACAATAGCAATCGATTTGGTCCATGAATTCTCCCAAATCAAAATCTCCAGCTTCAACCAGCCCTAGGTCAACAAATTCTCCCGCTTTGGTTTTCAGAGAGTCGGGACAATGTTTTGGTTTGGGGGGGGGGGGGGGGGAATTAACTTTTTTTTAAGAAAAAAATTACTCTTAAAATAATGAACTAATACCACTAACACTTAGCTAATATTAATAACACTAATATATTGTGAGAAATAGTAATGGTAAAATAGTGTTAGTAATACAAAAATTAGTGTGTTACTAAATGAGCATTTTGGTGTAGTGATGTGATTATCAAGCATAATGAAAGATCAAAAATAAAAAAAGCCATGATTTAACGTATACCAGACTCACCAAAATGAACCGACAAAACAAAGTCCTGACCCTCACTGAAAAATATAATTTTTACCATATTCAATCTCCAAACCCATATATGCATATTTTCGTTCAACAATTTACCCCTTTTCTTCTTAAATTTATGAGAAGTTGGTTTATCAAAAATTTGGATACATTTCATCTAGAGATTTATTGCAAATTATTTATATCAGTCATCATTTATGGTTGGGTTGCCGACGGGGAGAGGCACAAAGGGTGTCGCGGGTATGGTAGAGATTTGTGAGGAAAAGATGAATGGGTGAATGAGGTGGGTATGGTTGTGTGAAAGTGGGATTCAGATTGTGGGAAATTCTCCCCCGATCTTCCCTCGTCTTTTTTTTTCTTTTTTTCTTTTCTTTCTTGTTTTAATAACTTTTACAAAGGTGGTAATATATTGCAACGGTTTTTTGTAACGGATTTTGTCCGTTACAATTTTTTAACAGACTAAATCCTTTGCAAATAAAAAAATCCGTTACAATTTCCTTGTTTTGGTGTAATGCAAGTGTGGTGACGAGGTGCAAGTGGCGACTTAGGGCTAGGACGATGTAGTATCATCAGATATTTGAAATTACTACGTATGATAGCCCTCACACATGCATATTTCCTACTGTCAGAACGGACCACAGACAATTGACGATAAGTCATTTGGCTAGGATGATTTAGTGTCTGGTTAAGGCGAATCCAGGTATTAAGATATGCGTGCTCATTGCGTAAATCAAGGATCAGACCCATATGCAATGGCTTGGAATGCTAAGAGAAAAGAAATTATTGCATCGTTTAATGACTGGGATTCATCTTATACCGTGTTTCCTCAGCTCTTGTCGAAAATTGAACAATATAATACGAGGATCGTCGTGAATCTATAGGCTCAACAACAACCTGATGGCAAGGAGATGTATGATAAACTATTTGTTGCTCTCCATGCCTCAATAAAAGGATTTAAATATTGTTAGACTATCGTGAGGGTTGACGGAACCCACCTCTATGGAAAGTATAGGGGTAAGATTTTGATTGGGATGAGCTTGAACGGTAACGGGCAGGTGTTCCCATTTGCATTTATCGTAGTTAAAGAAGAGAATTTTGATCGTTGGAGCTGGTTTCTACATCTTGATAAGGAACATCTTATAAAGGGACACGAGAATATTTGTGTGATATCCGATCGACACGCCAGAATTAAGGTTGCGGTGATGGAGAAACAATGGGCATACATATGATGGACCGAAAGGAACAGGACATATCGATACTGGGAAAAGTGCAAACTCTTTTTCAATGGGTTTTCTGATGCAATAGTCGAATTATTTGACAAGTACAAGAATGCATACATGATACACATAGAAGGGTGGAGGCATCAGTGACTAATGTTCTTGGCTTGCAAGAAACAGGCTGCAAGCCCTATAGCTCTTAAAGCTAGTTTGGGCCCTCCAGATGATGTGTTTTCTGTCAACCGGTCTATGTACTTTTTAATAAAATTGCAATTTATGTTGTTTTAACCCTTAAGTTTTATCAACCTTTTTCGTTTCTGACAAGTTCATATTTTGGAGTTGTTTCATTTGTAAAAAACTTACATACTTTACATGAAACACTACTTAAACTTCATTAAATTGCAATAAACTTGAAACCAATACAAACGTAAAAGTACATAATAAATGACGGACAAAACAAAATGATATTAGAAATTTTATCACTTGTCATTTATCTTATTCTCCCCGAATATTGAACAGATGTTAGGTGCGGTAATGTTCACATAATGGGCAATCCAGCTTGGCATGAAAAGGTAAAGTTTTTTGAAGAATCAATACGCTTCCAACAGTAATTTGACTCGCCCACTCACACTCGGGATCAAGAACATGGCGATGGATGAAGTCATCGAGGATACCGATTGAATCCTTCAACTCTACAATTAAGTCACGTAGCCCATGTGCCTTAGCTGACGTGAGTATGGTTGTGACCTATTTCAAGTAAAAAGTTAATGTTAAAATGTATACTAATCCAAAATCAATATGGTGATGATACAGTAAAATACTTACCCATTTTACGTTGCAGTTAGGTCTCAAGAGATTACGTATCTCCAAAATCGATGAGTTGCCCAACTCCAAGTACCCATATTCCATGGCCATTGTCCAGGGTTCTTTAAACCAGTCATCGTCGTAGTCGGGCTCTTCGAGGCGTTCGCAGAGGAATTCCTGCGTAGGGAGAGGAGAACCTATTGACTTTTCAGTCGCCTTCTCTCTTAATGCCTTATGCACTGTCCGTGTCGATCTCGGAATAATACGATGAAATGGTTAATTTCTCCTTCTAGATAACTACTCATTGTAACGTTGGAAGGTATCATTTGGAAGTGATGATTTCTTCATCTACTTTTACTTCTTGTTTGAGCTTTCTCCTTTATACATCTTCCTAATCTAATCTACTGAAGAAGGAGGGAGTATATGTATGGAAATACGTTAAGGCGATGATAAAGTATGTATCTAAATAGTGAGTACCAGTATACAAATATAAAAATATCAATATCAAATTAAATATAACATATTTACCATTCTTTTAAAAAGTGAAATTATTGTTAATAAGTGCAAAAAAATCATTTCAAGATAAAGATAGTATTTTGATGTCAACTACTTGTATGACAATAGGCAGTGACAATTAAGAGAGTTACAGGGCTTGACTTGACAATATGCAGTGATATTTCACATCGACAACTTAACGTGGGGTGTGTACTTTTCACGTTCCCTCTAAATAAATAAAATTGTACCAACCTCTCTCTCATTTTAGTTTGATCAAAATGGTCGTTAATTAATAATTAAGAAAATTACTTATGTAGAAATCGTGGTTCCAAATCACAGTTTCATTGATTTCGCATTTCTCAACCGCGATCTAAAGTGACCAAAAAAATGGCTTGACTTGAAATCGTGGTTGGAAACTGCGATTCAATGAAATCACGATTCCGAATCGCGATTTCAACCAAACCGAAAATCTTAATGACTAATTAACGATTAATTCAACTTCATTTCGCAATTTCACTATGAAAACTTGGTTATCAATCGTGATTTCAAGAAGTGCAATTTATATATATATATATATATATATATATATATATATATATATATATATATATATATATATATATATATATATATATATATATATTTTGTACGGTGCATTATTTTTTTAAATATATAATAAAAGTGCATTTTTAAACTCGTAATCAAAGACACTTCTATTTTTTCAATAATTGTTTGGTGAACACTTACGTAATAGGTGGAAGCAATAAACTATCATCGGAGCTAATTTACTTTATCTAATTAATCTTTCAATCAATCATTTTCCCACATGTCATGTCTCTATTCAAATACTTGTGTGACAAATATAAGGCTTGTCGTGATAGATTGAGAGGACCCTTTTCTTCACGAGAATTTGATTCAGAAAATGATTATAAAGACAAACTCATAAATAGTTTTGAAGGGGAAAACTAAGGATGACATGCTTGAGCATTTCCAACCTGGATTGTACCTCCATAGTCTATCTCATGTTGCCGTATTCCTTCACTCAATGCCAATCATTATTCTTGTTCTTTCCTAGTTACTTTCACACTTTCTAATTCATTGCTCAACTTCTTTATTAAGTTTATCTTGGAGAAGTACATTTTTGGTTATTTATTTACTTAAATGTTTGAATGAAAAACATCATTCAACACATTAATTAGACAATCCACCTGAATGTAAACTAGTAATCAAACCAAAAATCAAACTTGAGACTTGAACCCTATGCACGGCCCATATATTTGCTGCAATAAAGCAAATGAAACGTAAAAGGTAGATCAAATAGCAATTTTGCAGATAAATACCTGTTTGACTTCTCTATTTGTTGGACATATACCTTGTTTATGTCTCCAAATGGTAGACGTAAACCATTTATCAGCTTTAACAGATGCAACAGAGATTGTCTAGGCTTAAATTGTCAACGCAAGAACAGTCTGATCAGAAAATATATCTAAAACGAAGCCCCTGTTTTTAGCGGAATATATCAATTAGTCTCTCGAATAAGACCCAATTGGGAGCCAAATAAGGCCCAACACAGGAAGTTCTTAAAATAAGGGAAACATAAAGAGTAATAAAAATACGTAATCCAACAACCTTAAAAGGAGAAGATTATTCAATATGATAAATTCTCACAACAAAGTTTCCAAACCTAATCCAAGCAGAGTCCTAAAGCTTCAAAAATTAGTCAATGTGATAAACCATCTCACAATAACCCAAAGCATGCATCATATGATGTATAGCCCCCATCCTTTAGACCAAGATCCATTTAACATTGTGTTTGCTTACTACGGCACGTAGTAAAAAAAACATTTTAAGACCTGTTTATATAAATAATATATGCGTGCGTATCTTATGACCACTTGACATCGAAAAATTTAGAGCAGATAATGTTGAATTTTCACGTATAGAGAAGGTAAATCCAAATGTCTGAAACACCTAAATGAACTCCTGCACAGACAGTGGCCCCATTTGAAATAAAGATCATTTTCATTGCATTGTGAATTATAAAAGCCTTGAAATTTGACCTATAATTCATAATTTGTTGAAAATAACCAATTCCCAATGAGGCTAACAACTTTTTTTATATATTAGAAATTTCGTGGTACACAGCATGCTTTTCCTAGTTATCGCAGCAAAAGCTTCCGATCACTCTGGGAAAAAGAAAAAAAAAAAAAAACTCAAACATGACAACTTGCCAGAAAAATCCTACCTCAACTCAAAACTCCTAGCTATCAACACATCCAAAAGAACATTCAAAAACTTTCTTCGTCTAGCCTCTAGCAAGCAGCACATCTAAGTGGGTTGACCCGGATGAAGAACCCATGGGCCGAGAAAATTTCGCCCCATTTCTGTTGTGGACAATATCTTCTTGCCTTTGTGGGAAGTCTAAAATGTATTTGTCCTTGCAAGTGACCTGATGCAGCTGCAGCAATGCAACCATGCTCAATGCAAACAGAGCAGCATTCCCCAATATCCCACCCGTATTATCCGACTTAAGTTGGTTTTTGGCAAAATTAAAACTGGATATGAGAAATCTTATGAGAAAATTTGACCTCTTCTCTTCCTGTGGTACAAAGTTGTCAGATGTTTGGGGTGAAGCAAAACGACCAGCATCACTTAAATCTCCAACAAAAGCACGAGCTTCATCGATTACCTCATACTTTTTACCTTCGTGTTTAGCTAATCTCATTGCAAGAACAATCCGGCTTTGCTCTAACCGAGCTGTGGCGGCATCTCTCTCAGCCCTTTGCTGTGTTTGTACAGTCTGGAAAAGAAAACCAGAAAACCTCATAAATAATAAGTTTACTAAGAAAACACACAAAAATACATTACACAATAGTTAATAATAAATTTTAAAAGCAATCTCGATGCAATTTCAAGGGCACGCATACAGCACAATATGAATGCATCAACTCTCTCTCTCTCTCTCTCTCTCTCTCTCTCAAACACACATGCGCATAGACAAAGTCATATCTCAACATCCAATATTTCTTAGTCATTATTAGCACCCGCCGAAGTGTCCAAAACATGTCCAAACTAAATATATTTTAATTATTGGCACATGTTAGGATGTTCAAATAACGTGCCTGGCGCACATCTTAATGATTGTCGGCATATGCATAGGAGAGAAAAGCAGTGGGCTGCGGGCTAAAGGAGAAAAGAAGGGTTTGTTTTGTTTTAAAATGGTTATTCATCTTTTAGGGGTCTCGTCATTTATTCCTGGATTGGCTCCACTCTATCAAGAATATTTTTTAGTACAACGTGCACAAGAATATTATAAGTATCATACTCATGACAACGAAACTGTCAGAAAATGCTAAGGTTTGGTGGAATGCGCTGCTCCGGCAGCTTTTGTCCCAGCACCATACGAAAGGGATTTGTTCTCATGAGTCCAGAGACTATACCGAGCAATTCCACTGTCTGTACACTAGTGCCCAGCTAAATGTCCAAAGAGCAAAAGATAGCCGTTGATAACAGGATGTTAGGTAAGGCTACGAGTGTGCATCAAATCAAAGCTCTTACGGAGATCAGGATGCTGGATAAGGCTGTTGAATATGCAAAAATTGTCGAATAAAATTTTTGTCTCGCTGTCGACAATCAAGGAGTGAACACGAACACTGCAACAACCCCAACCACAACCACAGTGCCCGCAGCGAACTTCACAACACTGCAACAACCCCAACAACAACCAAGACAACCATAGTGTCCACAGCGAACTTCAAGTGTTGTGAATGTGGGGTCTTTAGTCACAAGGTCTTGACGTGCCCAAAGAAGAAAAGAACTTGTGTACTCACAACGGGTGGCTCGGGAATGGAAGATAAAAGTGAAGTTTGGAAGGGCAAGAGTGTAATACCCCATATTTTTAAATAATTAGATATTGCTTGTTTAATACTAATTTAATTGGATGTTGTTTGAATATTAAAAAACTGGTTGCATTTAAATTATATGAGAACACATCATAACTGGATATTAGTATTGGTAATTATTTTGTAGGGTGTACAGTCAGCAGGCTCTAAGGATATAGAGGCCCGATATATTGTTCTAGGTATGCTAAGTTGGGCCCCAAGGTTGGGTAACCCTTGGGGCTAACTTTTGAAAGCGTGATGGTAGTGTTTTAGACTTATTTAGGGCTCTAGGTCAATAGGGACCCTGCGAAATTAGAGAATTAAATTGATGGAAAATCCGTGTTATTTTCCTTCTATTTTTCATTTTATTTCTATTTTTAATTATTTTGAGCATTTCCTTTCTTTAATTAGTCTCCAAGCATGTTTGGGAGTAATTAGGCATTCTTTTGTTTTTAGTTGGTCATTTTAGTCATTTTAGCTATTTACTTGATTAGCAAGTAATCCTTCCCATATAAATACCCCATTAATCTCATTTGTACTTACTTTTCTCATTCTTGAAATATAAGACAACTTCTGATTCTCTCTCTAAAATTAGGGTTTGATATTTCTTTTTAGCCATTGACGTGTAGTTTACGTCAAATTGACATCAGAGCGGGTGTTGCTCCAATCATTGGTGTATTCGTGTGTTAGTGTGTGCCGGTGTGTGTAAATTATCAAAATCGTACGCAACGGTCTCGATGACTCTAAAGATATCCAAACAACGACAGTGGGGGATTCAAAAATTGAAGAAAGGCGATCGAGAATGGATAAAAAACATTCAGGATCTCATCAAAAACGTTGACTCTCACTTCCGCCTCATCACCAAACCCTCCACCACTGCCCTATCCTCTCAAAGCCCTAGTTCTGCCAACCATGAGTGCCCTAGCTTCCTACCCACACTCCCACCTCCTGCCCAAGCAGTAATCGCCATCGAACGCCACCCAGAAGCCCCTACTGCCATCGCTCACCCATCACCCCCAGATTATAGCCCTAATTACCTCGTTACAGCCCATTATCCCCGTTTTACACCCTCCCTTCCCCAATGTGCAATCCTAGCTCTCTACGGTATAGCCCAGCAACCCCTATTGCCGTCACTCGCCCTTCCCAGCCCTCCAACCAAACAAATCACCCTCCCCCAATCGCTTCCACCACGGAAAATCTGCCCAAACTGTTGCGTCTATCCAAAACCCAAAAAAAAAAAATGGGTGGACCTATTTCGGCACCAAATGAAACCCTAAATCTACCCCACCTAACTTCTTCCCCAAACCCTCAACCTGTGGGCCCCTACCCGAACCATTTCTCAACCAAACATCAAGAAAATTATGCTTCCGTCCCGATTAACTCCCGAAGCTCAATTCAAGATTATCAGCGGCTAGTTCAAGATTGGTTACTCTACCCAATCATTCTTCCTCCCTCATTCATCCAATCGGGACAAATCAACGATAAAAACTCCCCTCCCAAGCCAGTTGACTGTAAGAAAGATCAAAACGACAAAATTGGGTTGTGTGTTGGAGATTTTTTTGACATTTTTGTCAAGGATGGTTGGGTGACTCGCACGCACTTTCGCGAGCCGAAAATATTTTATTTGGGCGATTTTTTCCCAATCTTTGGGAGGGGATGATTTTGATGGGTTTGGGCGGTAATCTCTCTTGGGGTTGAGGTGGAGATTGGAGGTGATGTGATTGATGGTGGGTATGTGGACCCATTTTTTGTGACATTTAATATACGTTTGGGGGATGTTTTTCACGATTTAGTGTTAAGGAGGCTCATCACAGGACTCCGGGACAGGGATTTTGTTAATCGGACATGTTAGGGTTGTATTCCTATTCAAAATGGAATTGTTGCAAGCCGGAACAAAGGACGTGTCCGAGGACGAGGACGTCTCTTCTTTCTAGTGGAGAACCCTTTGATGGTTGCCTTGCTTTCTTGTCGTTCATCTCCTACGCAGGAGGAGGAGCTTTTCGAAGCTGGGGAGAGTGATGGGAATCCGTGTTATTTTCCTTTTATTTTTCATTTTATTTCTATTTTTAGTTCTTTTAAGCATTTCCTTTCTTTAATTAGTCTCCAAGCCTGTTTGGGACTAATTAGGCATTCTTTTTTTTTAATTGGTCATTTTAGTTAATTACTTGATTAGCATGTAATCCTTCCCATATAAATACCCCATTAATCTCATTTGTACTACTAATTCACATTCTTGAAATATAAGACAACTTTTGATTCTCTCTCTAAAATTAGGGTTTCGTATTTCATTTTAGCTATTGACGTGTAGTTTACGTCAAAAATAATAAAGTCATTAACTCACATAATTAACATAACACAAAGAGAACCAAAGCCTTAGTTGCAGAGGAGGGGAATTGGGAACAAGAGTATCTCACCAAATAGAACCAACAAGGAATCAAAGCAAGAAATGCCTATCCTTCTTGCTTTATTGACTGCAATTTAGTTATGTTTAATCCTATGTTAAGACCCTAGTTAGGTCGAATCATATGATTAGGGTTTGAATCAATATGTTGTTCATGGAAGATTAGTTTAATACCTTGATTCATGATTGTATCTATAAATCTATTAGAGAAATTGGATTGTATTATGTTTCACATGCTTCGTTATGACTTATGGAATGAAATTTGCAATTTGTATAACTAAAATCAGATTTGTAAAGGAACACTATTGAAGAACCTAATCTATTAGAAAGTAATCATTGCTAGAGGATATAATCATCACTTTCGATGAACTTACGATGTTAGATCTGCTTAGAATCATTTAGAACCGGATGTCTTTGGGACTAATTAATGGTTGGGAAAACCTCGTATGGAGTTTTAGGATGAAGATATACGCAATTGAAAAGTTCCTGGTTCAATTTCATGAAACTACGTAGTTTTGGGAATGACCCGCTCAATCTATCTATTTAAATGTCGATCGATCGGGGGGTACATAGGGCCAATCAACCGGGTACCCATGAAGTCGACCGATCAGGATAAGAGGTAGGCCGATCGATCGGGTCCATGGAAGACCGATCATCTATCGGACCTGGTCAGAGCAGTACGCATGGATTTTATTGAGGGGGGCTTTTAGTACGGATGGTATTTATACAACAGATACATTTAAATATATTACATGGATTCGAGGTTTGCTCGAGAGAAGATCAGCCCGACTTATACGGTTAGAATTGAATACCGTAATCATATGCGCGTATCGTATGTTGTATGGTCTGTATGTTGTGTGTGTGGACATATCACGGTATGTAAGTAGACTCGTGAGGAACCTATCAATGAGGATATGATAGGATTGTTCGTGGGACTGGGATGATGCAAGCTTCGTCTCGATCTAATATCCCGATCTTAGGTCAACCGTCTCGTGTGAGGGAGATATGGGACGTTAGATCCTTCGTGTAACATGATATGTGGTTTAACGATTAGTGTGTCGGCTTAGTGATTTCCCCATTTGTGTTTTACTTCGCGCCATTTGGAGTGGGACCTCCTATGGATCGATTTGATAAGAGTCACGAGAGGTTTCCAAAGGATATACCTTCGTATTGTATAATTGGTCCGGTGATGAACTCATATGAGATTATTGAATTGTTTTATTAAGGTTATTGAATTGTTTTATTAAGGTTACTGTGATGTGCTTATCTTATATAGTATGGTGTAGTATAAGGATACTATGTAACGTTCGGGATGTGGTTAGCTATTAGAAATCTATACTGTAGCGCCAGGTAGGGATTACGTAACTTACATCGTAGTCATGGGACTTGGGTACTTACATTATTAGCTATGCTTAGTATAGGATTTGTACGTACGGCTAGGATTTCCCTTAAATAGAGGTGGAGTGAGTTACCTTAGGAGCGTCGACGGGGACGGCATGAAACGTATATAAGTCGCATTTGATAATGTTCAAGTTAAGTTAGATAATTTTTGCAAATGTGGGGTCTGGCCCCCTGTTTATTTTTTAAAAAAACTTTTTCAAGTATCCGACAACCGGATATGCAGGGTAGAACGGGCAGATTCCAGCATTCACCTTCATTCCAGGTATCTTAGTCGTAGATGTAAGAGTTCACATTTATTTCAGTATTGTTATGCTTTCATTCGTTGTTCATATATTTTTAATATGGGCTCCTGGTGGATTCCAGAGTCGTTTACTTTGGTTGTTGATTTTGATCATTTAAGGTATTTTCTTGTGGAGATTATTCTATTTCCGTTATTCAGTTGCTTTCAGACTTAATACTAATATCTCATTTATTGGCATCATTATATTGTTGCGGATGTATTCAGTTTTATTTGTATCGTTGATGATTAGTATTATAAATTGTTTGATGCTCCACATTCTCTACATATAAGATTTGTCACCCTATACGTGGAAATTCAGGGGTGTTGCAAAGATTTGATCACCCAAGTTCACATTCCGCCGGAGTTAAATGGGGGTACACCTCTAAAAGCTTGAGGAGGAGGTTTTCCAAAAAAAAGGGATGAATGATGTGCGGCATAAGCATAAGAGAGAGGAAGGTCGCGGTTGCGGAGGTAAGAGAGGGAGAAAACTGTTTATTTCTTTTTAAATTATCTACTTATCTCTTAGTTAGAATAAGATTATCTATTAGCTATATATCCTCTTTTAATTATCCTTTATCTATTTAGTCTAGTTAATCTATACTCCTTGTGAATCTAACCATCCCTTGTAATTGATTATACATTTAGCACCAAAAAAAATTGATTATACATTTGATTGATATAACTTTGTTGTCTTTTCATAATTTTGCGTTGATTGTTGTTTGCTTCCGTTTAATCACAGCAGTTACTTTCATAGAAGCGTGGTGGTTCCTAAAAATTATCTCAATATCTAAAACCACCATATCCTTCACCACCCCTCACGCCACTTTCAAATTACACCTCGAAACACAACCCCACCATTGTGCTTTAGCTACCAATCGTGACTTCTCCAAAACCCTAGGGAAGGGGGATAAAAACCTCTGCATTCCACCACTCAACCCCTAGGGTTTCGATAAGAGAGAGAAGTGAAAAAGGCAAACAATGGACAAGAGAGGAGTCTGATCCAGGCGCTAATATGACAACATTGGGACTTCTACTAATTAGGTGAGCTTGCATAATGTCAAACAGTGGGCAGTTCAACCTAAAGTTGTGCAGACCTAATTTTAAACCTTATTTCCCCCAAAGGGTCCTTTTGGAGGCTCGTGTATGTTGCGGCCCGAGGAGATAATGATGTTCACAAAGTTTCAGCTTATTCGTGCAGCTCAGTCTTTTCCAATTTTACCTTTCTTGTGTGAACTAAAGTGATTGCGATGTAAATAATGAAGGGGTATATTTGTAATTTTCCTTTCTTTTTGTCTTTTGTCACTTGTCCTTATCCTATTTTGTAAAATAGTGCTAAGATATTATACCTAGGAGTTTCTAGGAGGTAGAAAGGTACAATCAGTGTTGTCATGAAGACAACTCGCGGATAGCTAACACCTTGTAGGACCCCTCCCAAAGGCTATAAATGTACTCATTCCCCATTTGGGGGTTAGTCATTCAATACATTTGTGAGAATTTGTGCTAGAATTGTTATTATTTCTTTTTTGTGTCAATGGCGTGTCACGTCTGAGTGAGGTTGGCTCAAATTGTGTGAACCCTGAAATCCTTACACCACCAATGGCTCTAAAAAGAGATTACAATCCAGCCTCGAATATAGCACCACCCAATTGGAAGCAACCATGGAGTTCGTTTTGGAGAAATTGAGTGCCCTCGTCTCTACCCTACCTTCGATTTACACCTCGAAACACCACGCCATCACATGAACAAAAGAAATTAACATACCGAAGAAAGTAATGAAGGGCCGAGTCCGAACGAGAGACCTGAACACTAGCATTGATACGCTGATTTGACGACCGCACTAATTCTAATGACTAGGTGAGGTCGACGAAGGTCAAACAACTCGAAGATGGCCATGGGAAGTTCAACCAAATGTTGTGCAACCCCAGGCTGATTCGACCCAGGGGGACGAGCTACATGCCCAGAGGTCCTTTTGGAGGCTCAATCCTATATGTTGTTAGCACCTTCTTGGAAATTTTACCAAGGCCTATACATGTACTCACTATCCATTGGGGAATGCATGCGATACATTTGTAAGAGTTTGTGCTAGAGGTGTTATTTTTCCTTTTTGGTGCCATCAGCGCAGGTTTGGGACACAGGTCCCCAACCCCGGTTCTACCCACTCCGACCACGTGAAAGAAACTCGTGGAGCTGCCAAACGCGTATTTGATTTTAAGTAATTTTTTTACAATTTCAAAATATTCTTTAGTAAAGAGTTTAAACTTAGAGATATTTTAAATATGAGAAAACGCAAATTTGACCCAGAGGCCTAGAATACAGGCCTTTAATTTCAAAAGTTGCAATATTACCCTCAAGGTACATTAAGTGATCCGATGTTAACTTTTATTAGGGGACTCAACGGAAAAGCTGAGGGGACATCTTATGTGTCAATATCTTATAAGTTGTCCGATAACTCAATGACGTGGATTTAATAAGTCCAAAAAAATGTATCATATATATATACAATTGTTGCGAGAACTCATATCATACGAACAAAAGACTAAAGAGTATGTTTGTATTTAATTTTTATTTGATCTCATATATATCTAATATTAACAAAATATTAATAAAACCATAAAACCATAAAAAAAATATAGTAACAAAGAAATATAAAATAAAACTATAAAAAAAACATCTTTGAGGACTCTCTCACATAGGTTAAAACATTTTTTTGTTCCCCCGAGACGACTTTTTTTTCCTTAAATAATTTGATAAAAATAAATTTAACATATTGGTTATTTTACAATATGACAATAAATCAATCAATGCAAAATCATTTTTTACATTTACATATTGTTAATTTTATAATATGGCAATAAATTAATCAATGCAAAATCAAATTGACTCATTTTTTTAGTTTCATTCACATATTGGTTATTTTATAATATGACAATAAATTAATCAATACAAAATCAAATTGACAAAATCATTTTTTTAAGTTTCATTCACGTATTGGCTATTTTATAATACGACATATTGGCTATTTTTTAAAATTTTCTTTTAAGTTAAAAGAGCAAATAGTATGCGTAAGTGCAATTTTAAAACAAAAGAATAAGAGTTAGTAGATTAAAACAACAATTTTTTTTAAGTTAAGTGCAATTTTAGAAAAATTAAGAGCTCTTTAACCTTTAAAAAACAATGAATTTGAAAGGAAAAAAAACAGATAATTAATATCTATATATAATTAATTGATTAGTATGAACATATAATCAGAATATATATATATATATATGGGGGGGGGGGGGGGGGGGGGGGGGGCGTGTGTGTGTATGTGTAATAAAATAAATATAATTAATTGTTGCACTATCTCCAAAGTATGTATATATATACCAATTGTCGACATATATTAAAATAACAAAAAAAAAAAAAAAAACGAGTTCATGATGGAAGAAGAACAACAGTTTTTTTGTTTTTTTTTCGCGCCTCAACAAAAAGGCGTGAGGCGTATTGAGGTGTAGGCTCAAATTCAACCCTGAGAAGTCTCAAGGCGATTTTTTTTTTTATGATTACGCCTCTAATGATTTTTAAAATATTGGCACTAGCCATCGACATATCACCTCCAAATGGGATGCAAAAAGCTTCCAAAGCGTGACTGTGTAAAAATGCCCCGACAATGGTCATGTGAAACATAATACGAACAATCTCCCTTCCAAATATCGATTACTCCTTAAATACTCTTAATGGCATCGCGATTGTCTCGATCGATGGTCGTATAGGAGTTGAGATTTGAGAAATCGAAAGTCTTCACCCACGGATGTGGTGGTGTAGCGACAAAACTCTTTTGTCGCTCAGTTAACATTTCCCACTTGCAAAACAATAGGGCTAGAGGTTTCGGGGTTTGCTGTGGGACATTCGGGCATCATAGCTGTAATTTTTCTATAAAGATATTGGATCGGCTTTGTAATTTTAGCAAAGGATGTGTGTATAAAATCAAGAGATGTTTTGTAAATTTCATAAATGGGTTGTTACTTTCTCGAGAAATCAAAGGAGACAAAGTTCAGCTATGGGTTGGGTTGGGTTGGGTCTTGAGGACCAAGTTAACAATACTACCCGGTAGGCATATTGGGGTCCCAGAGTTGGGCCCAAGAAGAACCCTAACACTTTGTTCCTTTCTATGCCATTGCAACCAACCCTAGCCTCTTCTTTTGTCAAAAGTGAGTCGCCCGTTGATGGTCATAGCTTGGTGAACCATGGCTTGAGCCTGAAGCTGGCGAGTCCCACCGACAATCGAGATGTAGAACCGAGACCGCGCAGATAGTAAGGGTTTCGTCTCCGATCTAGCGTTTTCTTGTTTTTTTTGCTAGAAGAGGGTTTCGAACATATTCGAGCAGATTTGACATCATAGAGGGGTTGTAGACCTTTGTTTGACGTTAGCAAGGCCCACCAGTCGTCGACAAGGGTTGTAGGGGTTGTTTCAATAGATCCAAGCAATGAAGGATTGGATTTAGGGTTCTTGAATAGTTTGGCCCTTGCAAGGTGGGTGGAGTGATTTTCTAGCTTGGTCGATGGTCGGATAGGTTACCCGGTTGTCAGCGAAGCTCGTCCGACGTAGACAAAAGGGGGAAGGGTTTTCGCTCTCGATGGTTTGAAATGTAACCAGGGGTTGATTTAGGGCTAGGATTCTATTTGGGACAATATGGTTTGGTTTTTTTATTTTGTGTCTGATGGTGGTTCCTTCGAGCCTTACCAATGGCTCTACAAATGCGTGCATGGACCAAATCAGGAGAGACATCATTCTAAATATCAATTTGATGTATACGCAGCTAAAATTACAAACATATATTTAGGTATAAATGATAAGTCTCAACTCCTCATATATTCATATCTCTAAAAAAAAAAATGTGGTGCTCTCTCAAATGAGGAAGCACCCTATTTATTGGGTACAAACGAATAATGGAGAGTCTTCTAGTATATGGGTGTTGTCACCAGGATTCTATTTTGGGTAGGGCACTCGAAAGTTGCAAGTGTTGGGACTCTGGAGCAAGAGGCCCTGAGGCGAATTTTTTTAGGGGCATTTTTAGATTTTTCAAAAATAATCTAAATTTTTTAGTTAAATTTAGATATATTGTCAAATTTAGAAAACTATACAATCCATTTTCAAATCAAGGGCATCAATTTGGTAAAAAAATTGCATATTGTGAAACCCTAAACAATAACAAATTTTAACACCTCAATGTAAACAACTACAATATTATGAGATTTAAGAAACCGCAAATGCAGAACACACCAATAGCAATCCACCAACACAAATTTCAAAACCCTAAACAACAACCAAATCAAACTATATTAAACTATAAGATTAAACCAAATCAAAAATAAACTACGCAACAACAACAAATACATCAAACCCCATATATATCGTATCAACCCAAACTAAAAAACAACCAATCAAACCTTATTTAAAACAAAAATTACCTTAAGAGAGAGACAAAGAGAGATTTGAGTGCAGAAAGAAGTCACGTCGAAGAGCTCGATTTAAGAGAAAAGAGGTTGACGGTTTTCTTTTCTTTTTTTGGTTCTCATTTTCTCTCTGTGAGCATGATTCAGACATAAAAAGAAAAAAGAAAAAGGTTCTAATAACATAAAGAAGCGGGAAGTTGTCTAGTCTCAAAAGTTAGTTTTGACCTATTTACATAAATAATCCCTGTAAGTTTTAGAACATCACAAAGTTACCCTGAACTTTAAAAAAAGGAAAAAAAAATATATATATATATATATATATATGTTTTTACAAAATCCTGGGGCACTTGCCCCCCCCCCCCCCCCCCCGGCCAAAGCATAGCTTCATCCTCGGTTGTCACATATAGTGGGAATCAACCATAATTGTACTGAAGCCTATAAATATTCATTTATTCTGATAATTATAAAGCACTAAAAAATAAAAAGAACAATTATTTCTCGGCCCTGCATATACATCAGATAAAGATTCATTTGAATAAGGGAATTCGAGCATAGTTGTTAAAGATGCGTCTAGGTAATAGGCTCACCACGGCGCAACATTAACGCCTCGCATCACCTCAGGCAAGGCGCATGCCTTGTATAATTATTTCTCGGCCCCGCATATACATGAGATAAAGATTCATTTAAATAAGGGAATTCGGGCATAGTTGTTAAAGGCGTGCCGAGACTCCAGGCTCACTACGGCGCAATATTAATGCCTCTCATCACTTCAGGCAAGGTCTCTTTAGTTAGGCGCATGCCTTGCACGCCTAAGCTCAAGGCTTAAGGTACGCTTTGTTAAAATTTATTTTATTTTTTTTAAATGCTCCCAATAGGAAAATGGGGCAATTAATATGTGAACATTACGTATTTTCCACTAAAATATGGAGAATTGAACCATTTCCACCCAAAAACTAACCAAACTCAAGCCTAAGTTGCGGTGTCATATTTAGGCAAAAGAAGCAAAAAAAAAACTCCAACACTGGTGGATCTTCGATTGATTTCTATTTTTCTTTTAACACATTCGAGTACATTTATATAAGATATATTAATGTCTTTGCTTTTGTTTATTATTTGATAGATAAAACGTTAACTTATTTTTTATATTTGAGTATACATTTTTTTCTTCTTATGTGTCTCTTCATAACCATGTGTAATAGTAATTTATGCTATATGCTTCAAAAAAAATTATCATAAAACAATCTTATTATTATTAATATACAAATTTTTGCATCTTTTTTATATTATGCGCCTCACTTCGATCAAGCTTGCGCCTCGCCTTGCGCCTTATGCATGTGCTCTAGGGACACTTTGGCGCCTTGATGCGCCAGCCTTATACTATTAGGGTCCGTTTGATTCAAAAGTGGGCAAATGTGGGGATGGCAAAAATTTTCATGGGTAAAATTTGCCATGACAAATTTTACCTAGTTTTTTCACATGAGACTATCAAACAACCATTTGGCGAAATTAAAGTCAATCCAATTAGTTTATTTAAATATTTTTATAAAACTGTTTTTAAGACATTTCTAAAACAGTTTTTATTAAACAGTTTTAAAACGTTTTTTATAAAATATTATTAAAACAAGTTTTAAAACAATTTTTACAATATTCAAAACAGTTTTTTAATTATTCAAAACAGTTTTTAAACCTTTTAAAATAGTGTTTTTAACAGTTTTTTTAATAAAACATCTTTAAAACAGTTTTAGAACAGTTTTTTTTTTACAGTTTTTTAAAAGTTTTAAAAACATTTTAATACCTTTTTTAAAACATTTTTTATAAACCAGTTTTTTAAAACAGTTTATAATACAGTTTTATAAAACAATTTTTTTATTTAAAACAGTTTTTTTAACAGTTTTTAAAACATTTCTAAAACAGTTTTTATTAAACTGTTTTAAAACAGCTTTTATATAACATTATTAAAACAGTTTTATTAAAACAGTTTTTAAAATATTTTAGTATAAAAAAAATATAAATAAAAAAGCACTTGAAAGAAGTGGCAAATTTGGTTGGCAAATATTTCTCATCCAAATAGCAAAGCAAAATTTGCCAACATATTATGCATAGGAGGTGTTGTACATTGGCAAATAGCTTGTCGGCAAATTTTGCTATCAAACACACCAAATTATAGACAAATACCATATTTGCCATTTGTCATGGCAAATAAGGCTTTCAAACGGACCCTTATTTTTACACATTATATAGCGTGATTGAAAATCACAAATGCTCCCCCGACATTTGGGATGTCCACAAAATCAAAAAAGGAAATATGATTATTGAAGATAACTAATCTACACAATGAACCATCAATCGCAACAAATAAAACAACATTTCTCAGGGTTTCAAGTTAAGTCATAGGTGCCCTCACCTCTAACCAAATCATTCCTGCATTTTAATGCAGGAATGATCTTTAGCGCAAGGTTTTCTTATGGAAAGATTGTTTTACCTAACTTCTCTCATAACCACCCTCGCCACACACCAAAAGTGCAAAATCATTCATTCCTGCATTAAATGTGCCTTCAAATCTTTGGCAGAAAGGATGTTCATGAACGAAATGTCTTAGACAACTTTTCCTCTATTTGACTTTCAACTGTCGATACTTCTCTCATTAAAAAGTTGATTAAAATGAAGTAAATTACACTAACCTCCTCTATATTTTGGGCTAATTACAAGTTGTTTTGCGAGGTATCAGATATTACACATGATCCCTTGACATTTAAAGATGCCAAAACAAATAAAAAGAAAATTATCAATGATTATCAAATTACGTAAAAGATAATTTATGTCCAAATCTAAAACCACGTTTTTCTTGGGTTTTCCCTCACATTGAAAATGCTTTCGTCTCTAACCAAATCATTCTGCATTTAATGCAGGAATTATCTTTGGCACAGGGATAATCAAGGGGGAAAATGTCTTAGCTAACTTTCTCTCAATTCAACTCAACGTCTCTAAAACTTCCTCACAAAAAACTCCATTTTTTAAGAGGGTAAGTTACACCAACCTCCCTCATATTTTGGCCTTTTTAGACAATATTCAATGTTGTTGCCAAAAACTAGACTTGTCGCCTTGACATATAGTGTTTGGTAATAAATTCCCTTCCATATGACATACATAAAGGACAGAAATTGCGAATAAAACAACAAAAAGGAAAGAAAAGGAAAATGCTAGTGTCAAAACCATTAAATAATTAAAACCCCATTTTGTCCCCATTGTTCACTAGTCAGTATTTGCATTTTAATTCATCTCAAACCCCATTTGATGGTCTAGATAAAAAGCAGATAAGAGTTTTGTTGTCATGGACAAGGTTGTCAAAATGTGTATCAGAGCCATATCGTTTTCTCAAAAAATGTGTATCGTATCGTGTAACGTATCGTATCATAAGATGCATTTTGATTTTCAATAATTATATAAATAATTTTATATACATTAAAATACGTGCGTGTAGTATCTAAAAATAATACAGAAAACACAATAATTATTTAGCAATCTCAGCCTTTTATTTTTCCCTTCACCAACTTGCGTGCAATGATCATACACCAAATCTTTTTGTCTTAGCATTCTATATTAACATTAAAAAAATAAGAAATAAGTAATCCATTAACTGAAATATAATAATATTCTCAGTAGTCACTATGGTCTATTTTCTATTAAACACAATATTTAATAATTTATACAATAATCATAGCCACAAAGACCAATTATACTTATTATATAATAATATAGTGACTTTGCACAGGACACTAGCCCACACATAAATAAATAAATTTGTTGGGAATAAGAGACAAAGGAAGAAAATAATAAATGAAAAAAAGAGAGGAGATTGCGATCAATGGAAATCAACCCTCACCTAAATCGAAGAAGAAGAAGAAGAAGAAGAAGAAGAAGAAATAGAGGAGTATGTGATTTGGTTCATAATTAGAAACCCTAGCAAAGTTGTAATGGTTTGTAAGTTCTTCTCCTTGTTTTTTAAAACCCTCGTAACTTTGCTAAACAGAATCCCAAGTCCCAAGTCCCAAATCCCTTTTACAAACTCCCTCAACTTATTCTTTTTTTTTTGTTGTTAAAAAAGCAAAGTGGCGTTGTTTAGCTGAAAAATAAAAAAGGTATGTATCAACGATATAATGTGATACGTCCGATACATATGTATCGACCGATACTTACTTGTTTATCGCCGATACTTAAAAAAAAACATACATTCACCGATACAACACGTTTTGCCCCCGATACGATACGAAACGTCCGATACGTATCGTGTATCGGCCGATATTGACAACATTGGTCATGGACTTAATTGTACTAGTTATGTTGTGTAATGTTATTATTATGTTTTGTAGGGTATTTATGTAATTTTTGAAACTTCTTATTATAAAAAGTATGAGATGGGAGAATGAAGGCCATTCATCCCCCTCCCCCCCCCCCCTTCTCTGTCTCTCTCTCTCTCTAGCAGTGTGCAGAATCCAAACCAAACCGATGAAACGACCGATCCAATCCAATTAAAAAACAGACCTAAATTGGATTGGATTTTCATTTTTAAAAAACGATTTAATTGGATCGGTTCCGGTTGTCACACATGAAAACCGAATAAAAAACATGAAAACCAATTAAAAACCGAACCGAATCAATTGTTATTAGTATAGTTCAAAAATACCCCTTGTCCTTGAATAATAGGCGAATCTTATTACAACCATACACCTTAATTGTTATTAGTAATGTATTTGTATTGAATCTCTAGTATTTGTACTTAATTGTTTTGTTTAATGTATTTGTAGTTGGTTGTGTAATGTATTTGGATATTTGAATGTTTTTTGAAGTTATATTTTAGTTTTATATTTAAAAATCAAAACTAAATAGTTTTATTTTTTTGAAGTATTGCCAAATATTAAAGTTTTGGTTTGAAAACAAAATCTAGTGAGGGTAATTGATATTATAATTTATCCAATATATTGAAATAAAAAAAATATTATGGATTGGATTAGATTAGATTAGATTTGAATTATTGGATCCAATTGGATCAGTTTAATGGATTGTATCGGATCTAAATCCGATGCAATTATGATTAAAAACAAATGGACTTAAATCAAATACTCGAAACCAATTAAGAAAAAACGACCCAATCCAATTATAATTGGATTGGATTGGATTTTATCTCAATGTCGGTTTGAATTGGATTGCAATAGCCAAATAAAGATTTTAATTGGATTGGATTCGATTTTTCCCAGATAAGTCGGTTTCGAACCGATGCACACCCCTACATCTCTCTCTCTCTCTCTTCCTCCTCTCTTCGTCTTCTTTTATTATGAAGATCGTTTTTTGCGATTTGCTCGACCTTTTTGTTCGTGAATCATGTATGTTGCGTGTCAACACATTTGTTCGTCAGTGTTATCCACGACTGAGATATGAAATACTCCACTGTTTTTTAGGGTTTATATGCGGTATTTCAGATTATCGTATTAGTTGTTGATTGCTAGAGAAGTGGTTCTCTACACATTTGTTATTCAGTTTTTTTGGAGTGTATACCCAAAAAACATTGTAAGAACATGTCTGATTCAAAGGTGAGCTTGGAGGAGTTGGGTCTTCGGCAAGTTTCTTTCCAATAATGGGAAGTAACAATGATCATCATCCATCAACACTATTAGGTTGGATGAGACAAATAATGTGGAGTGGGCTCAATCAGCGTGTATGCATATTATTGATGGACCTATCACAAGAATGATCCCAAGTTCAAAGAATGAAATGCTGAAAATCCATTGGTTATTACAATCATTGCAGCCACATAATAATAGCAAAGTTTTTTTATTTGTAAAACAGCCAAAGAGTTATTGGATGAAGTTGGAGAGACCAAATAATCCATTGGTAATTTTGCTAAGTTTTATGAGCTTCATCACACAACAATAGAATAAACCCATACCCCCGAGATGATAAGAGCAAGCTGAAGTGTGATCATTGTAGGCGTACTCGTCATAATGAGGAAACACGCTGGAATTTACACAACCAACCTTCTACAACTCAATTAAATGCTAGGCATTGGTCTAACTCCGCGAGGTCCATATGCGATGCATACGACAGCTAATGTGCTTTTGCACCTATTGTTTGTGTCCTTCCCGGGTAACAAAATTTCACCGAGAAAGATATTGCCTATTTTTGGCATATGTTAGCTCAACTTGATACCCATCACAGTCTTGCCTCTACTTCAACATCTAATGTTGCTCAACTTGATACCCATCACAGTCTTGCCTCTACTTCAACATCTAATTTTGCTCAGTACTTCTTATTCGGCAAATCATGTTTCCGCATCATCTGATGTGCTACCTTGAATCAGTGATTTAAGGTCACTAATTATATAACTGGTATGGCCTATAATTTCTCTCTTTACGTGTATTTTAGTAAGAATAAGATTAAAGTAGCGAATGGATCTTTATTTTCCGTTGCGAGGAAGGGCATCATTCATGTCTCTTCTAATATTACCATACCATTTGTTCTTCATGCTCCAAAGCTTACCAATAATCTTCTCTTTGTCAGCCACTATACCAAAAGCTTAAATTGAGGTGTATTAAAATTTTCATTTCCTTGTATCTTTCAAGACTTGGACACGAGGAAGACGATTAGGAGTGGAGATGAAGACATTGTCTTGTATTTGCTGGACACAAGGCCCCTTTTTTATTATGTTGCAAATCAAACTAGTGTTGGGTGGGCATAGAGGTCCCAATAACGATTTGTTAATACAATGGCATAATAGACTAGGGAATCTACCTATTCATGTTTTAAAGCCTGTACTCCCTAAATTTGCCTTTGGCAAAATAGCAAAGAATGTGTTTTTGCAAAAACCATGTTGTGTTCCTATTAGTATTAATGAAACTACAGCTTCATTACAAGTTTGTTCATTTTGTGTAGGTTCCTACACCAAAAACTCCATTACTTTTGGTTTTCAATACTTTGTTGCACTTGTTGATGACTTTAGTTTTATCTTATGACAACTAAAAGTGAATTTCGTTCCATTTTTCAAACACTTCATACGATGGTGTGTTGTCCTCAGTTTGAGTGTTCCTACAAGATCATTTGATCCAATAATTAAGGGGAGTTTATATATAATGGCCTTGCATCCTTTTTTGTTGGAAATGGAATTGTCCATCAAATCTCATGTGTTGATACTGCACAACAAGATGGTGTAGCTGAAAGAAAACATCATTCTCTGTAACTCGTTCCCTTCTCGTTGGTATGGGGCATCTAAATCATATTGAGCCAATGCAACCTTAACCGCGGCATATCTAATCAATCACGTGCCTTATGGGGTTCTAAGAAATCACCATAGGCGGATCCATGTGAAGACCATGGTGGGCAACTGCCCACCTTAAGTTTGGGGATTTTTTTAGGCTAGTGTTATAAAATGGGAAGATTTTACAGAAAAACAAATCAAAATTTGAAAATTTAAAATTTAACCCACCTTAATTTTTAGATAAAAAGTTAGTATAACACTTTGACCACCTTACTTAAAAAAACTCATCCGCCCCTGTCTATCACCAGTCTCTATTTTACATTCTCACTCTCCCATGTTCACAATTGTTCTTAGTTGTGCTTGTTATGTTCACATTCATCATAGGAAGGACAAAATGAACCCCAAGGCAGGCTAATGTGTGTTTCTCGGGTACTCTGCCATTCAAAGGGGTGTCAATTTTATAACCCTGCTACTCGTCGTCTTTTTGTCTCATTAGATATTACATTCTTGGAGTCGGTTCCTTTCTTTCCCCCTTCTTAGTATTCTCTACAAGGGGGGATTTAACTATAGAGAACCCATGCATGCAGGGGAGCTTCCTACTCAGGGTGAGCTTGTTCTTATTGCTACTCACTAATGATTTGCAACAGGCAAAGGAGATAAAAACAAAACAAGCCATTGTCTCACCCCAGGACCAAGCAGTCTCTCTCGATCTAGATAATCCCTCGCTCAATATTACATGTCCCTATTTCTCTACGTAAATATTTGTGATAGTACGAAACATCCAATATCTCATTTTGTATCCTATGGTGTTATCTCCTAAATATTGTGCTTTCATTGTCCTTAGTCGGACTCCGTGGAAGAAAGCCATATTTGAGGAAATAAAGACCCTTGAGAAGAAGAATACCTGCAATACTGTTCCATTGCCTAAAGGGAAAAAAAAAAAGAGTAGCCTGCAAGTAAGTGTGTCTACAGAGTTAAGTATCAAGTTGATGTAAAAATTATGAGACATAAAGCCTAATTAGTTACAATGGGCTTCACTCTGATACGGGTTGATTATGGGGAGATGTTTGCTTCAGTTGTCAACATGAAGGAACTCTGTATGAATCCTTCTCTCCTTGGTATTGCTTTTCTTTATGTCGATTTGGAGGAAGAAGTGCATATGGTGATGCCTAATTTCAAACTTGTTAATGGCTAGAATTTAATGTACAAACTAAATTAGGCCTCGTATGGGGTAAAGCAGTCTCTGTGTGCTCGTTTTGAGAGGTGAAGAAAGTAGGGTACAAACATAGTCAAGCAGCACAGCTAAATTTGATCCTTAAAATTTCTGTTAATTATATTTGGTGTTTGAAAAATTCTACAAATCCCATTATGAAAAATAATGGTTATTCGTAAAGAATGAACATGCGTCCCCGATTTTGTAAATTTGTATTGAAAATAAGAGCTTGTTTGGGAGTCTTAAAATGGAGAGAAAAGAAAGGAAAGGGGGAGAAAGTTTCATATTTCCTTTGCTTGGGAGTTTAGTTCGAAGGGAAAGGGAGAGAAAAGGAGAGAGAAAAAATTTAGTTTCTACCAAAATTTTCTCTCCAAAACTTTCCGTCCAATATGGGAAGAAATGGAGAGAAGAGAAAGTCATGGTTCCAAAGTTTGATTACATTCCCTTATTTACCCCCTGATATAATCGGATATACATTAAAGAGTCCATCACTTGTGAAACTCTTATGTGATAAACTTGTTGCCTTTTATAAATTCACTCAGTCGTCCCATGCAATTCCAAAGCCGTCCCATGCAATTCCAAAACATACCTGCTATATTCCTCTTCCTCTCAGCAGTCCAGGTATGTAAAAGTTTTTTTTTTCAAAATTCATATATTATGTATATAAGAATGTCTGTTTGAATACTCTGTTTTCACAAATATATATATATATATATATATATATATATATATATATATATATATATATATTAACAGGTATATATTCGTGTTTAACAGGTATATATATATATATATATATATATATATAATTTTTACTTGTTTGTTATATTAATTAGCATAATAAAAGTTTTATTTTTTTAAGTAATCTTTTCCTATTTACTAGATGGATAATGAAGACAATGAGAAAACAAATGAACTCATCTACATAAAGACATTAAAGAATCTCGTCCGCGCGTTTACTTGGAGTCATAAATTTTTGAGAAGTTGGTGGCTATTGGAGTACATCCACATTTTATCGACGATGCATATCTTTTTCTCTCACAAAATTCCGACAAAGCAAGGATAGTTAGTGCTCGGCTGCCCTTCCAAGAGACGCTTAGCAATTTTGGAGAAAATGATGGCGACTCATCGTGCAACGTGATGCATTATAAATTTTATGTTTTGAAGATATCTTTCTTAATGAATAATTTAGTGTCGTTTTTTGGACTATGTTTAAGATTTATTAATATGGTTTGAGATATTTTAATATAATCTTTTTTTATCGAGACATATAATCCATTATTGTGTTGGTATGCATTATGAATTACTATGTTATTATCTTCTTTAAAATATTATAACATGCTTTGTTAGTTATAAGGGTATGAATGTATTTTTTCTTTTTTTTCCTTTCCTTTCTTCTCCACTCACAAACAAGGAGGAAAGAAAATAACTTTCTTTTCTCTAGTGAACTCACTAACAGAGGAAAGAAAACCATTTTCCTTTCTTTTCTTTTCTGTTCTCTCCTAATAAAACTTTCATTTCTTTTGTTTTCTCTCCTAAAGTCGCAAAGCAAAGGAGGCCTAAAATTAGAAATAGAAAATAGAAAACAATTTAATAGAGGTAAAGATGGGCATATTAGAGTGATTAGAAAAGACGGCACAGCTATAACATAGAAAAAGTGTGTAGAAAGTTACGTGGAAGAATTCGAGGTGGTCTTCGAGATTCTCGAGAGCGGTTCGGATTGCGTTGAGACTCTTAGCCTCTTGAATGGCCTCGTCATCATTTAATCGGAAGTCTTTAACAAACACGAACCCCGGCCGATGATTTTGGTTCATGTCGGAGAACAAATCATTGGATTTGCGAAGAGATTTGATGGAATTGAGAAAGTGCGTTCGAGAAATGGAGTGAATGGCGTCGCTAAGTTTGTCGTGTAAGTCCCAGATTTTCTCAAGGACTGCTTCCACCTCCATTCCCATTTCATCAGGGTCTGTGGGGCAACTATATACAAATGTGCATAACCAAATGTTTTAGGGCTTTTGGCGGTCGCACCTCACGCTTTACGCAACAGCCAAAATGCATTTGGTGACGACCCACAACACCTCATTTAGTAGGTCCGGGGAACCACTAACCCATTTTAATATATAAATTACTTCTAAACGACTGCTATTACGAGGACTAGACGATAAAATGTTATTATTACACCCCCAAAGTAACATACTACTAACCACTTGTCACTTTTTATTAAAAATAGATTAATGGACTTTTAATTAGGCATATAGTAAATAATTTTTTGAATTTTTTTTAATACATATCTAGTTCAAGTTTTTTTATTTTGTATCAAAAAATTCTTCACCATATTAAAAAGGTTTTACCATATTGCTGACCCGGACCTTTAAAGATAAGAGAATAAGGGACATTTTGGTATAAATAAAAGGTTTGGACTAAGTGTGTATTAAAAAATGTTTGAGAGACTTTTTGGTATTTGATCCCTTTTTGGTGGGGAAAGGTCCTCAAAATTCTCAAAGTGTATAAAAATAAGACCGTACACATAATTTTATAAATTTAGTCCTTGTATTAAAAACATCATGAAAAATGGTGTCGCTGGCGCGGACCAAAAAAATGAACTCCTAACTCTAAAGGGAGCACACAAATAAATGTTATTGTACCACATGGACTAGATTTATAAACTTGAAAAGCGTTGTCCTAAAAATTCAAATATAGGAAGGAACATGACCTTTACCTTAATACACTATTAAAAAAATAAAGAATTAAGGTCAAGATCATGTTTCTTTATATATTTGAATTTATAGGACAGTGATTTTCAGGTTTATAAATCTAATCCCTGTGGTACAATAACCTTCATTTGTGGGGTCCTTTTAAAGTTAGGAATACACAAATCATGTAATTTTATTTGTTTTAGTTAAATAGGTATTTATATTTATACCCTTAGTCATGCTCATTTAAAACTCATTTTAAAAATAAACACATAACTCCACCTCCACCCCATCCACCGGAATCCTCATCGGAACGCCAAAATCCTTGTCAGAGACTGCCAGATTATTTCTCTCTCCTCGTTTCTCTCTTTCTTCGTCTATTTCTTTCATTTTTTTTTTGTCCGTGCCAGTAGCACTATTTCCAGCACCGGAGAAAAAGGGTTTTCACGGGAAAAAATATAGTGTTCGCCGAAAAAAATGGAATTTTCGTCGAAAAAAATTAAAGTTAAAGTGATATAGTAAATTTATCTGTTTCGATTTTTTTGTCAAAAAATATCAAATATGGGTGTTGTTGGATATATCTCGACGAGTAGATTTTGAATATATAAATTTTGTGAATTTTGAATTTGTAGATTTGAAGTTATGGACTTTTAAAAAATTTATGATTTTTTTTCTATGAGTTGTCAAATGGTATATTGGTCATTTTTCTTGATCATTTTAGTACATGGACTATATTTGTAAAATTGTGTGAAGTGTCCTATTTTTATACACTTTGAGTTAGATTTGACATTTCACCAAAACCCCCATAAAAAATCATTTTATTAAATTATGAAGGAGGTATAAATTATATGTGACTATCCAATCACTTAGTATGAAACTCTCAAACACAATATAATTTATTTATAACTTGTTATGCTCATTTTACTTGAGTTATTGTTAAATTAATCTAAAGAGAACATGTATGATCATAACATTTTTTCTATTTCTTTGAATCATGTGTTTAGCACATTGCATAACGTTTCTTATGGTTTGTATATCTCACATATAATTGCATATCTTATGATTATTACCCTTGTGGTATTAAAAAATATCACAATGATGAATTTACGAAGGACAATCACAATTAAGCAAGAAAGCACACAATCACACACACAACACAACATCTACGTGGTTCGGCAATTTGCCTACGTCCACAGAGAGATTTAATATTTTTTTTAGCATCTCTCAATATTCTTGGTTACATGCCCCTATGCCCCCAGCCAGAGGTTACAATTTATAGATGTAGAATTTTAGTTATGAAAGTAACTCCACGATATCCACGATGAGATGAACCATGAATCCCTTGGATATCTATACGAGATTGTTGGGGATTGACTTGGTCCTGGGGCGATTTAGATAACTCATACACCTATCTTAATTCCACGATTTGGGTCGGGCAGCCTTTTAGATCTGTAAGAATATGTGGTCTACTCTCGTGGACTGAGAACAAATGGGTTCCCACAATTGCCCCTAAAATTTTTGGACCATTACTTGGCCCATGGATTTTAAATGAGTTCGAGAACGCAGCACCGTCTGCAGTGGTATATTTGTAATTTGTTGAAACATGATGGATGCACTCGTCTTTTGTAGGAAATTGAAGTGTCAAATCTTTCTCGAGAAGTGTAGATCATCATTTGAGTGCTTGAAACTAGTTGTTGGGCAAAACTTAACCGTCGGTGCATCTTCCTTGGTCGTTCTTCCGCACATGTGTTCTCAAGCTTCACTTCATACTTTCATTCTTCAAAATCAAGGCTTTCTCAACTTCCCAAGCTTCATTTCCATCTCGTAAGTTTCAACTCTTCTTTTTCTTCTAGATTTCGTCTTCTGTGAATCATTATTCTACTATAACTATGGTTTTTTAGTCTTTCTCATGGCGATGCTTGATAATAAATCTCTGTCCGGGTTTAGAAAATCTTATAATATTCCTGATTGGGTAGATATAGAGTGTACATCAGTACCCAGGAATGTTCGTGTTCTAGAGGATGGTCACGGGATTCATGAGCTCTTGGTTTATCAAGGAGGTTTAACATTTCCCCCTAATCCTCTGTTCTTACACTTTTTTAAATACTTCGAAATTATTCCCGCACAATGTTCTCCAAATGTGTGGAAGATTATCAATGGAGTTCATAGGATAAACCAACTTTATGGTACCAATTTAGGATTAACTCAAAAAATTTATTGTTAAACTTTCTCTCGCATAAGTGGGGGGCTTCTGTACTTGAAAGCAAGAAGTCCTGATAGGGTCTTGGTAGTAAATCTACCTGATTGCTATAAAGATTATTGGTTTAAAGACTTCATCGCCAAAAATTGACAGTATCCTCCCCAACCAGAGGGTGTAAGGTACAAGGGACCTCGGATCCCTACTTTTGGGGAGGAGTACATAGGTTGTTATCACCATCTCTTTTTCCATTATTTGTTTGAATATCCTTGTATGTTCTTCTTCTGATGTTTCTCCTTTTTTTCTTTACAGCAAAGGCTAAAAACCAGGAACTTGCTCTTCACGAAATCCGAGATGCTGAACTTTTAAAAGCTTTGAGGATAAGGGATGATGTCGCTGAGAGTGAACATCCTCGATCAGCTGCATTTTTGCTGAGAGTATAAGAACACTACTTCTAGCGTCATCGATCATCCAGTATATACGATTCCTCATCTGGACATTCCAGAAGAAAAGGTTGGCGATGCTTCTAAGCCTATTGAATTAGAGGACGAGGAAGAGAGCGGTTCGAAAGAGGGTACGGCAGAAGGCAGCGAGGAAGGAAGTGAAGAAGGTAGTGAGGGAGAGAGCAACGAGGAAGGGTCCAGAGAGAAAGAAATGGCTCCTCAAAAGAGAAGGAACTTGATTCATGATGACGATGATAAAGACATGTTATCTAATAGGATGAAGTTTCTGAAGCAGAAAGTTGAGGATTCCATTAGTGGTTCCAGGACGGGAGCTCGAGAGAGAAAGAGGTAGAGAAACAAAAGAGAGAAGAGGAGGATAAGCGAGAGAAAGAAAGAAAAAAGAGAGAAAGATAGGAGGAAAAGAGAAGGGCACAAGCCTCAAAGGCCTCGATGGTGCCGTCAATTGTTGTTATTGAGGGGGCTTTAGTGGCTGCTGCCCCCCATCTTACCCCTTTACTACTAGAGAAAGCAGTGCTCGCAGCTGACCGCGAGCGATCAGCGAGCATGGGGCCAGACCAGTTAGCCCTTAGATCTGCTAAGGGGATTGATTTGGTGAATCTTTTTCTTTCTATATTATTCACTCCTTTTTTCTTGAAATATCTCATGTTAACCTGTGTTTCTTCTGATTTGCAGTTTGTTTTTTACTATACTGTTCTGCTCCATAGTCGGACATCTGTCGAGGAAGAATGTAGAGTTGGACGAAGCTCTGAAGACTTTTGAGAAGGTTTTGGCTGATATAAAGGCGACCTTTGATCGGGAGAGAACATTCGGCGAAGGAGTTGTCTGACCTCCGAGAAGCCTACAGTGCCATGATTGCTGACAAACTAGCAGTGGCAGAGGAGAACAAGGAGTTGGTCGCCAAAGTGGGCAGTGGAGAGCGGGTATAATGAAGGTTAGGATGCGGCGTATGACGACGATGAGCACCAAATTTCCTATGTCAGGAGAGCGGGCTTTAAAAAAAGGCTGGGATCAATCCTTGATTGTTGGTGAAGTTGTCGCTCACTCCCACATGTTCTCTCAACGTCATCTAGACCGTGATCCCATGGACGTCAAGGTACCCACCAATGCTCAGAATGATGTGGAGCCTGTTGTTCCTGCTGTAGGAGTTACCCCTACAAACCTAAGTGCTGGTGAAGGTGAGGTCGTTGCCGACTAAGCTGGTGAAAAGGGGAAGAGGACCTCGACGTCTGACCAGGTCGAGGCCTCCTAAAGCCCTGTTAGGAACTTAGGCTTCTTTTTATTCTGTTCAAATATTGTATCTTTATTTTTTTTCCCTTTCTTTGTACTGGCTTGCACCTATTTTTTGATTGAATGGAAAATAAACCTTGTTTCATTACTGATTTTTGTTGCCTTTATTGCTTGTTTTGTTGGTTGTAGCCCACTAATTTATATGAATGTATTCCTGCTAACTCCCATCTAGGCCAGATTCTTGTTCCGAACATAAGCGCTCAAGCTCGCCGAGCTTTTATAAAGATCTATAAATCCCTTAGGGTAAGAAACCAGGATTACAAAGATCAATCTGAGGTGGTTGCTAAGCTTAACTACAAGCTCGGGGAGATGGAGGAAATTGGTGCCTCTGTGCAGGAGGAGATGGACGCCTTGAAGGAAAATCTTATAGATGCGTCTGAAGTCAACCAGGTGGGGGAGTTGTTGCAAAGAGAGAATGATGCTCTGAGAAGAGAAATCACTCATTTTAAGGAAAACAATCCATCTAGTCTCCCTCTTGTGTTGCGAGGATCCTCTTCGTCATCTACTGAAATTGCTCAAACTGACAATCAAGCTTCTCGAAGGGAGATTGCCGAGATAAAAGAAGATGTTCGACGAGCTTATGTGATCGCTACTGGTCTTCAGAGGGATGTCACGGGATTAAGAAGTTTGTTCTGAAGGGTCCTCGGTAGGTCTGGGCTGATGGTTACGACCAAGGTTGGATAGATGGCCCCCGGCGAGATTTAAAGAGGCCGAAGGCCTTGCATTTGCTAGAGGATGGCTAAGTGCTCTTAAGTAATTGAAAGTTCTTAAGGAATTCGCCTTGTGGTACAAGTATAAAACCGTTCACCCATCCAGTAGGCTGAATCCCTTCTCGATGGATGACCATTGGATCCTAATAAATGTCATTCTTGTACAGCTCCTGGAGCAATGCCCAGAGGGCGTTGAAGAAGATTTAGTTCATCATCCTGATGATGGTCGAAGAGCTCGAGTCACGGACTATCTTGCTCGCCGTCCTAGACCATCGTAGGTCCTTAGGTATTTATTGGTTTGTTGATGTAAATGTAATCATATGATTTTTAATAAAATATGAAAATGGTTACTTATGTTTTGAGCGTGTGTTGACTAAATATGTGTTAACCTCATTTGTTGATTGCTCGCCATCATTATTTGACTAAAAAATACTTGATAGATCTAAACAAAGTATGAATGATCAGTACAAAATTTTTAAATCATTTTGGGGGCTTTTCAACCGACTAAATGATGTTGAGTTTTTATTATCTCGTGTTTAACCATTCTCCCAATCCAATATGCCTTAGCTATATCATTATGTCCACTTTACCTTTAAGGTCGTGCGTCGCACTTCCTTAGGCCTAAGTAGGGCGATGGCGAGATTGTACCTGGTTAATGGGATATTCGCCCGAGCATGACTTTTCAACCAACCTAAGTTGGCGACCAACCTTGAGTTAACTTTATTGCCCAAGGATCCCCTGTAGGTCTTTTATTATTACCGGAGCAACTCGAGGGGCCAATTTTATTTTCAATTAAGACCTAAGGAAGGTTAAATGTAAACCTTGCTTCATATATTTTAGATTTCCTTTATTGGAACATGCCTAACACATTATTGTAATCATAGGAGCTTTATTTGTTCTTGGCATGTGATATTCCTTAACTGGAGCAAGCTGATCAACTTATTGTAGTCTATGAGTTTTGTTATGCTTTGAGGGAAGTATATTGCTTGGAAATGATGTGTATTGAGGTGCAATTAAGAAACATTGAACAACCAAGATATTCAAAATGCGTGGACCAGTCGACCTTTATTGATTAAAATGATAAATAAAAGGCAACATCAATTTGTAAATGAAAATTCGCCTAAACCAATGATGCTGAAAATAAAAGAAATAGAAGTCTAAAAGTAGAGCTTCTTAAGGTTGGCTGCATTCCAGGCCCTTGGTATCTCGCTGCCCTTCAGCATTTCCAAGTGATATGCTCCATGTAGGTAGTCCCTTATTATCTTGAAAGGTCCTTCCCAATTTGGTCCTAGTTTGTCGTCTGATGGTTTTACAGCGCTGTCGAGGACTTTCCTCAGGCTATAGTCCCCTATTAGAAACCTCCTTGAATTGACTTTTTGGTTGTATTGTTTGGCCACTTTTTTTTAATAGGATGCCAACTTAACTACTGCCACTTCTCGTCGTTCATTAGCTAAGTCATATTCAGTGAGTAATGCTTCATCGTTGAGGCCTTGGTCGACTAAAGTTGTTCTCATAGTAAGGAGTCATGCTTCCAATGGGATGACTGCCTCCATTCCATGGGTAAGCGCGAAGGGGGTTTCTCCAGTTGCTCGTTTGGGAGTTGTACGATAAGCCCATAAAATGTGGGGTAGTTCGTCTACCCAGACACCTTTGGCTCTTTCTAGTCATTTTTCCAGTCCGCCAATCAATGTCTTATTAGAAGCTTCAGCTTGCCCATTGCTTTGGGGATATGCCACAGAACTAAAGTAATGCTTGATGCCATGATCGTCAAAAAATCCCTAAAAGAAGTTACTTTCGAACTGCGTGCCATTATCAGTAATGATCGTTCTTGGTATCCCAAAGCGGATAATGATGTTCTTCCATATGAACCTCGTCATATCAGAGTCCCTGATGTTTGCAAGTGGTTTTACCTCTACCCATTTGGTGAAGTAGTCAGTGCTGACCAGCGAATTCTTCTAATTTTCATATGCGGTAGGCAGTGGCCCTATAATATCCAAGCCCCAATGGCAAAAGGCCATGGACTAGTTAATGACTTGAGGTCACTAGCCGGGTGGTGGACCATAGGGTAGTGCTTCTAGCATTTTTCACACCTGCGAACGTAAATTCCAGCATCATTCTACATATACGGTCACTAGTATCCTTCCTTGATTGCTCGAAAAGCCAATGATCTTCCTCCTGTGTGACTCCCATAAATGCCTTCATAAAGTTCACTAAGAACCTGCTCGACATCTTCTGGGTGAACGCACTGGAGATAAGGGACAGTGAAAGACTTTTTGTAGAGTTTCCCCTCGGAAGATAAGTGAAAGTGAGCAGCCTTAACTCTTATCTGGTGCATCGATCTCTTATCGTCTGGCACTGTGGCGCTTCGTATATAGGTCATGATGGGATCCATCCAACTAGGTGCCCTTTCTATATGAAGGACTTTCTTAGCTATGACTAACTGGTTCATGCTCAACTGTGCGAGGATTTTTATCTGAATAGTTCTCTTTAAATCGGACCCATTGGCAGAACTTAGAGCTGCTAAGGCGTCGCCGTGACTGTTTTGCCCCTGGGGGAACTGCTGAATGTCAATGTTGATACCAAATTTATTCTGCTGACATGAACCAATTATGTGGAGACACGTGTCAATCTGTATGGCACTCGCAAACATTTTTTGAACAACGCATTGACTCCGAGGAACTCAACCTCCCCGACCAACTCAGAAAGCTCCGAGCAACAAGTGTTCTCCGAGGAACTCTACTGTACCGAGCAACTCATGTATACCGAGCTACTTAGGCGATCCGAGCAGCTTAGGCGATCCGAGCTGCATCTCGTACAGAGCATTCATATTCGGATAATCAAGAGGATGACTGCGCATTAAATGCTCATTATTATCACACAGACGCATATGCCTATTGGACAGTTGTGTATTATTCTTTCATTTGTACCGCCTCAAGGCTATAAATACATTGTAACCTCCTCATTAGCAGGGGACTGGGAATTTCTTGGTAAACCCATTATCGAGAATTCTGCAAACAGTCAGCAATAACACAAACAGTGGACATAGGCCATTCTTTCAAGGCCGAACCACTTTAAAAATATTTTGTCTTATTTATTTTTATCTGTGATTAAAGAATTAGGTTAAATCTAGTTTTTTACATCAACAGATTGGTACCGTCTGTGGGAAACGACTAAAACTATCATTTTTCACCAAAATAATTCATCACCAATGGCTGATAATCCTGAATCCAGTAATCGAAACGCTGGAAACCCCCCAAATCCATCCACTCCTCCAAGTGTCCAAGATTTGGCTGGAATAATGGCTAATTTAGCTCAGGGCCAGACCGCCATGCAAGAAACTATGCGACAACTCATGCAAACTATCCAGGGTGGAGCACCTGCCCAGTCAAGACAACGAAGCATTAAGAGAAATACCCAATTGCCCTCCTAGCGAACTAGACGAACATTACTCCCAGAGGAATCTCAATCTAGACATGTCGATTCATATTGCACTGATAGATCTAATGATCTTTCTTATCAACCTGGTCGAACTTTATCAGTACGAGCCACAGATACTGAACAAAACGTCACTCTATCTCCAGAAAGGACCAGTGCTCTTGAAAGATTGAGTAGAGTCTCTCCCTTTGATCGTTTGGGTTATAAGAGGAATAAAAGTCCCCCTAGGATGGTGTCGAGGAACTCTCAACGATTCTCTGATTTAAAGGCAGGTTCTGCCCAATTCCGACCAGCTGCTCGTCGTGACAGATCCCAAGAGGCAAATTCAACACAATCAGTTGCTCGGACCAACAGGCCCGAGGAGGGAATGACGCATGGAAAGGCTCTATTCAGAGGTTGGAGGATAGACTAGGGGAAATGGCTAAGGCCAAAAATCCTCTATAAAGAACTTTTGTCCAAGGGACACCTTTTATCCAAGCAATTGTGGATTTTCCCACACCATCAAAGTTCAAAGCCCCAGTGGTAACACCAAAATATGATGGAAAAACTGATCCTGTTCTCCATATAGAACAATATCAGGCAGCTGCTGATATCTATGTTGTTCCAGACGAGATGTGATGCAGGGCATTTTCAGGAACTCTCATTGGATCTACTCAAATATGGTACAATAATCTTCCTCGGGGGAAGATTGCAACTTTCTTTCAACTGGTCGAGCTCTTTATTGGAAACTTCTGTTTTGGAGCAAAACCAGTTAAGCGAGTAGCACACTTGTTAAGTGTTAGACAAAAAGCAGGTGAGAGCACCAGGGATTATATTACTCGTTTCAATAACGAGAAACTCGAAGTTATTGATTACGGGGAAAAGACAGCAATCACTGCTCTGATGAGTGGATTGTTACCAAATAAATTATACTATACTCTGGCCAAAGATCCACCTAAGACCATGTCAGAATTAATGGCAAAAGAAGCCAAAATCATGAATGCCGAGGAAGCTATGGCTGCAAAGAAGAGCATGGACACTAAGGAGACCAAAGTTGAGGCCGAGAAGATTGAGAAGAAGGATAAGAAGAATAATGGTGGTAACAAGCAATCAAGAGCCAAGCAAGCATTGGAGCAGATGAGGAAATTTGGAAACTATACTCCTTTGAAAGTAGACATAAACCATGTTCTGGAAGAGATAAAGAACAACGAGGAGTTAAAATGGCCTAAAAATGAAGACAAATCCTGACAAGAGGGATAAGTCCAAATATTACGAGTTCCATAAGGATCATGGTCATACAACCAAAAACTGCATAGCTCTCCAGAATGAAATTGAAGAGCTCATCAGGCGGGGAAAATTGAATAAGTATGTGGATCACCGAAATGGTGGAAGGAACAGCGATCGAGCAAGGCAGAGGTCTAGATCTCCTCGACGAACAAAAGAAGATAAGAAGATAAATCATGAAGAGGACCTGAATGACGATCAAGACGACCCTGATCTCCCCAAAAGACCAAAACAACCAGAACGTGAGGTATTTTCTATCCGTTTTGGATCATTTGATTACAATGTTATTACTGGTGGAGATGCAGGAGGTGGAGACCTTACTGCAAAGAAGAAAGCTTACCTCAATGAGGCTCAAGCTTGTTCATATATTCAAAGGATAAATCTAACTGAGGATGGTCACCCGAGGAAGGTAAACATAGATAAACTGGTCATTGGTTTCTCTAAGAATGACCTCGCAGGTGTGCTATATCCTCATGATGACCCATTGGTGATCAAAATGAGGATGAAGGAAGTAGTGATTTCGCGAGTCTTGGTGGATAATGGCAGCTCGGCAGTTATTATGTTCTACCCATGTTTTGATAGTTTGAACCTAAAGCTATCCCAGTTAGAGCCATATCATCGGCCCTCCTCAGTTTCACTGGCGAGAAAGTTTTTCCACTTGGGACGATCAAGTTGGATATGTTCATCGGTACATGGCCTGCCTGTCGAACAGAAAGAGTGCGCTTTTTTGTGATGGATAAAAATGTCCAATCAACTTACAATATCATCATAGTAAGGGTAGGTTTGAAGAAGTTTGAAGCAATCCCATCTACTGTACATCAATGCCTAAAGTTTTCAACCAACTTTGGAGTAGGAATTATGAAGGGTGACCAAAAAGTATCTCGGGAATGCTACTATTCGTCTGCCGAGCAAGAAGAACTGGAAGAATCTAGGAAAAAGACTACCACCTATCAAGTGGATGAGATTGCAGAAATTGAAACGTTATATCCTAGAGACGAGTCGCAGCTCATAAAAGGTCAGGTGGTGGAAGCTACTGAAAATGTCATTCTGGACGACGAACACCCAGAATGAACAACTCAAATCGGTTCATCGTTGGACACCCCACTAAAACAGGAATTGATAGCCTTCCTAAAAAGCAAAAAACAAACTTTTGCATGGAGCCACGAAGATATGCCAGGAATAGACCCAAATTTCTTGTGTCACGAACTTAATGTGAATAAGGAAATCAAACCTGTGAAGCAGCGAAGAAGAGTCTTCAGCCCCGAGAAGAACCAAGCTATACAAGAGGAGGTCGAGAAGCTCCAAAAAGCTTGCTTTATTGAAGATGTCAAATATTCAGACTCGTTAGCTAATGTGGTGATGGTGAAGAAGAAGAACAACAAGTGGAGGATGTGTGTAGACTTCACCGACCTCAAAGGATCATTTTCCTTTGCCCCGAATTGATCAGTTAGTGAACGCTACCTCGGGACACGAGCTGTTGAGATTCATGGATGCTTATTCTGGTTACAACCAGATTAAAATGAAACCTGAAGACAGGGAGAGTACCTCTTTTATTACCCCTAAGGGAACTTACTGTTATAATGTTATGCCTTTTGGTTTGCAAAATGCAGGTGCAACATATCAGCGGCTGATGAACAAGGTGTTTGTAGAGCAAATCAGTCATAATATGGAGGTTTATGTTGATGATATGCTAACAAAGAGTAAGAAAGTTGTTGACCATCTAATTGATCTAAGTCAAACCTTTGATCAATTAGATAAACATCAAATGAAGTTGAACCCTACCAAGTGCATATTCGGAGTATGAGAAGGCATGTTCCTCGGGTATATTGTCAACCAACGAGGTATTGAATCAAATCCAGAAAAGATCAAGGCTCTATTAGGGCTACGATCTCCAACGACGAAGAAGGAAGTGCAAAGTCTCACAGGGAGAGTTACAACACTTAATAGATTTATATCACGAGCAACTGATAGATGCCTCCCATTCTTCAAAACACTTCGAAAAACGTTTAAATAGAATGATGAATGCGAGAAGGCCTTTCAAGAGTTAAAGAAATACTTGGGAGCACCCCCACTGTTGTCCAGGCCAGCGATGGGAGAAAGATTATACTTGTATCTGGCAGTTTCAGAAAATGCAGTTAGCTCGGCATTGATAAGAATGGAGGATGGAGTGCAAAAACCAATTTATTACACTAGCAAGGCCTTCCGAGGAGCAGAGATCAGATATACAAGACTAGAAAAGTTGGCACTAGCGTTGATCGAAGCAAGTAGAAGAATGAGGTCGTACTTCCAAGCTCATACCATAGTAGTGTATACCGATATGCCACTGCGGTAAGCTCTTCATAAACCAAAAAAATCAGGGAGATTGATGTACTGGGCAGTAGAACTTGGTGAATATGATATAATTTATGATCCTAGGTCGTCACTTAAAGGGCAAGCAGTAGCAGATTTTATCGCAGAATTCACTTATCCTCACATCTCCGAGGAGCAAAAGCTGAATACCGACCAACCTGTGGATGTTACAGGATCATCAAATTTAAACCCCGATCAACTTAAGTCAGTTGACGATCAGGAGGAGATAGTCGACGAGCAGTAAGAAGTACTAGAGGAGGATAAAAGGAAGCAATAAATATTCCACCGAGGAACTCTATCCGATCAAAAATTTGAGGACGAGGTACCTATATGGAATCTATATGTGGATGACTCATCTTGCATTACAGGCTGTGGGGTAGGGATTATTTTGAACAGCCTGGATGAGGTCGATGTGGAGTATGCTTTGCGCTTCCAATTCAAGGCTTCTAATAATGAGGCTGAATATGAAGCTATGATTGCAGGACTTGGCCTGGCAAAAACTATGGGGGCAGAGCAGGTTATCGTATTCAGTGACTTGCAATTGATCGTAAATCAAATGCTGGGAGTATATGCAGCCAAAGGAGAATTAATGATCAGGTATCATGCAAAAGCAATGGAGGTTTTATCAAGTCTGATCGCAGTACAGATAATTAAAATACCAAGATTGGAGAATGCAAGAGCGGATGCCTTAGCTCGGTTAGCTTCAGCCACACGCACCGAGCTACGAAGAACAATCCTAATAGAAGTCTTGGCTAGTCGAAGCATAGACGAAGATCTGATGATGAGCTTTATTACCCTTGATTTAGGACCATCTTTGATGGATCCCATCAGGGTATATATTGAGGAAGGGAAATTACTAACCGACAAACTCGCAGCCAAGAAATTGAAGTTTAAAGCTGCTCGTTATGTATTGACTAATGGTATTTTATATAGACGATGAATTATAGCAGGTCTGCAAAGATGTGTGCACCCTTCCGAGGTAAAAGACTTGATTGAAGAGGTTCATGAAGGATCCTGTGGAGCTCATGTAGCAGGTCGGACGCTTTTGCAAAGAGCAATGAAGCAAGGATACTATTGGCCAATAATGAGGGCTGATTGTATAGCCTATGCAAAAAAATGTAATAAATGTCAACGCTTTTCCTCTATCCGAAGAACTCCCCGAGCATTGTTAACACCGATTACTTCCCCTTGGCCATTTGCCATGTGAGGAATTGATTTGGTCGGGCCACTTCCAACGACCAGGGGAAGATTTAAATATCTCGTAGTCGCGATGGATTATTTTACTAAGTGGGTGGAAGCTGAGCCCCTTATTGATATGACATACGACAAGGTGTGTCAATTTATATGGAAGAACATCATTTATAGATATGGTATTCCTCATGCATCCATCACATACCATGTAACTCAATTTGATAACGAGGAGTTCGCTCTATATTGTCATCAGTCAAACATATTGAAAACCCACTCTGTACCAGGCCATCCCCAGAGCAATAGACAAACTGAGGTGACGAACAGAACGCTGCTGAATGGTTTGAAGAAAAGACTGGATGATACGAAGGCAAATTGGATCAACGAGCTACATTCTGTACCGTGGGCTTATCGTACTACACCACGAGCAGCAACGGGAGAATCTCCATACATGTTAGCATTTGGAAGTGAAGTTGTTATACCTGCCGAGCTGGGTCTCCCCACACACAAAGTGCTGAATTTCAATTCTCTTATCAGTGTTTTAATGAGAAGATTAGACTTGGATATGCTCGAGGAAGTTAGAGAAGAAGCATCAATCAGGAATGCTACATACCAGCAACGAACAACTCTGTTCTACAACAAGAGAGTAAAGAAATATGACTTGAAAGAAGGGGACTATGTGCTAAAGAAAGTAATTCAAAAGCACAATAAACTGGAAGCTAACTGGCATGGACCCTACAGGGTAACAGAAGTTGTTCGTCCAGGAACCTATAGGATTGAAACTTTGGAGGGAGAAGAATTTAAGAATGCATGGAATGCAGAACATCTACGCAAATATTATCAGTAGAAGCAGTTTATATGTAATAGAGTTCTCTTCAGTATGAATAAAATGTTAAGAATTTTTATCCAATTCTCTCCTTTTGATGAAATTTTTTCGGAGTATTAGTGCTACACACTACGCATCAAGTTCAGAATAAATCCCTCCAACTACGGTTGGTAGGTCCATCAACTACGGTTGGTCGGTAAAATAAAATCCCTCCAACTATGGTTGGTCGGTCCATCAACTACGATTGGTCGGTAAAATAAATCCCTCCAACTACGGTTGGTCGGTCCATCAACTACGGTTGGTCGGTAAAATAAATCCCTCCAACTACGTTTGGTCAGTCCATCAACTACGATTGGTCGGTAAAATAAATTCCTCCAACTACGGTTGGTCGGTCCATCAACTATGGTTGGTCGGTAAAATAAATCCCTCCATCTACGGTTGGCCGGTCCATCAACTACGGTCGGTCGGTAAAATAAAATCCCTCCAACTACGGTTGGTCGGTCCATCAACTACGGTTGGTCGGTAAAATAAAATCCCTCCAACTACGGTTGGTCAGTCCATCAACTACGGTTGGTCTGTAAAATAAATACGGTTGGTCGGTAAAATAAATCCCCCCAACTACGGTTTGTTGGTCCACCAACTACGGTTGGTCGGTAAAATAAAATCCACCTACTGCGATTGGTCGGGGAATAAAAGTTCACCAACTCCGGTTGGTCGAAAACAAAAATCTCAAACCTCTAGTTAGTCGGTAAGCTAACTTTAATCAACCCCGATTGTTTAAATTAGGCAATACCATGAAGTGTAAGTTGTTCTATTATTTAGAATTAAAGATTGATAAATCACTGCAATGAGATCAGTATGTCACAAGCATATATATATTTACCGACCAATAAGCAAAGATATTCTATAAATTATTTAGAAGAAAATGAAATGACAAAAGACAATTTTTCATTCATACTAAGTAAAATTACAAATGACGTGAGAAATGTATTACCAAAATTTTTCATTCAAAACAAGAAGGATTACATATGCTGTGAAAAGTAGAAATTATTACATAAAATCCTATTCTATTGGTTTCTTCCCTTCTGCCTTTGAAACAGGTTCTACTCCAGCAGGAGGATCGTCTAAGGCATAAGGGGAATTTATGAAATTCAGATCTCGAAGCATTCTAACATTCATCAGTGATGGCCGATCAAGCAGATGCTCAGGGCGAGAAATATCAACGTTGGAATGAAGACTGTAGTCGCCGATATATGTGGAGATTAAACATTGAGGGATTGCCCGAGCTGGAATCCAGCTCATATCAAGTTTAAAAGATGGCACGGGCAACTCGAGAAATCCAGGGTTTTAATAATCCCATAGATAATGGCCCTGCTCTAATTTTAATACACCCAGTGCATTCAGCCATCCTTGAACCCTCATTATTCGCTTGCTGGATTCGATCATCAAGATGGTAGAGGGCTTCATTATAGCCAGCCATCCAAAACTCTCTAGGCTGTTTGTGGAATTGGTAAGTCAACCTTTTCCAGCTGCTCGTGGAGATTCTTCACAAAAATTTCTTTATTCTCCAAGGTGGATCCTTGTGTGGAAAGTTGCTCGTTAAGGTCCAGAATCTTCTTGGACATCTCTGCCAGAGCTTTATTCTTCGCAACCAACTGAACTGCTTGATTTTCCAAAGATGCTTGAGTTCTCACCTCTTCAATAGCAACCCGAGCAGCTCTTTCTCATCCCCAAGAAACTCTTGCTCGTTCGCGAGCAGATGTAGAGGGTCCAATTCTCTTTAAAGTTTCCAATTCATCTCTCAAATTGGCATTTTCAACCTCCAGAAATGAGAAACCTTCGTCATTGACAGGGACCAAGGCTCCAGAGGTAGATGTTGCAGATTTCAGTTGGGATATCTCTCCTCACAAGTTATTATTTTCCTGCTCCAGCAGTTTCGCGATCTACCTATGCTCTTCAACCTCGGTCTTCAAAGTCCTCTCCCTAATATCATAAGCAGCGACTAACTTATCATATCCTTTGTCAGAATTTAGTTGCTGATACTTTTTCTCATACCCCTAATGCAAAAGGGCAGAAGATTCCTTGTATTGTTGTTGAAGTTCCTCGATGGTACCTTGGAGATCTTCAATCATCTCGTAATATTCCACACTATTGGCAACTGCACGGTCGAGCAAGCATTTCAAATATTGATAGGCTTCTACTGCTCATTCTGAAATGTCTGGACCAAGGATGTCGATGATTTGAGCTTCAGTCAAGTCAGCATTCCCAGCCTTGAAGTACTCATTACATTTTTTCATCAGTTCAGTATTGTGGGATGACAAGAGCTCCATTCTAGCCATAAACTAGAATAAAGAAGAGATAGAAAGAATCAATAAGAAAGCAGACAGAGCAAGAAGAATAAAATGGATCAATAATAAGAACAGAGCAAGAAAAAGGGATTTAAGATGCACAACCAAAACTTTCAAATTTTATTACATCACAAAAAGAGGTACATGGTTCAGAATTACATTCAACAACAAAATAAAAAGCAAAGAGAGAGGTCCGAACAACTCTACACCATCTCCTTGCTTCCTAAGACTTCCTCGGGAGGCTTGGACGAAGAGGTAGGTTGCTCGGAGGGCATAGAGAGCTGATCGGTAGACATGTTCGTTGGTTGGGGCTGCTCATAGCGAAGTTCAACAGTAGGAACCTGATCCCCAGCTATCATCGAAGACTCTTCTGAGGCAGCTTCGTCCTCTTTTTCTTCTCCAGGAGAGGGAGGAGGACCATGAACATGGCGCTGAAAAAGTTCAGAACTCTCTGAGACCTTTAACTCCTGCAGAGCAGAAATCCATCCATCCTTGAAGAATTTATGACTAGCAAATTCCATCTGAGAGGACATAGCAGCTAGGACTTTGTTCCAACCCTTTTCCCAGCCAGCGCTGAAGGACTTCTTAACAGCCAGTTTTCTCTTTGCCTTTTCTGAGGAAATCCTCTCAGTATGAAGTTCCTCGGCAGCCTTCATTTTTCTTTCTAGCTCCTGCCTCTGACGATCAGCTTCATGGAGTCTGCCAATTTCCTCTTCAGCAGTTTTGAGCTTAGTCTCAAGCTCTCCAGTATTTTTGAGCTTTTCCTCAAGCTCAGTATTCTTCTTCTCAAGTTCTTTCATTTTCCTCTCCAACTCCTGGGAGGCCTCCACAACACGGTCTTTTTCTTGCTCGATGGACTTGAGTCGTGTTTCCCAGGCCTCTTTATCTTCTTCATATTTCTGACGGGAGTCCTTCAAGGACTGAGTCACACCTATAAAAACTTCCTTCACACCTCTCGAGGAGCTCGAAGCTTTAATAGCTTCATCCTTTTTCAGAATAGTGTTAAAACAGGTTACCAGCTAGAAAAGGAAAATAATTGTAAGTCAGTGCAGGGACATAACATTGAAAAATAAAAGTTTAGACTAGTAATACTTACTGAAGCAATATATTGAGCAGCCAATAAAGTGACCCTGTCACGAGAAAGACTGTCTTCAATGCCTTGGATCTCTGGGATAATCCAAGACTTCACAGAGCTCATGGCAGAGCTCGGAGAAACAAAAGTGGGAATACCACTTCCAGTAGTTAAAGGCTGAGAGATAGATTCAGTCGGTTTATTCGAGGAACTTTTCTTCAAGCTCCTCGTAGGAGCAGGAACATCCTCAACCAAGGATGTTATCTTGGTCTGTGATATAACGATAACCTCACTTGGAGGAGAAACAGCTACAACCTTGCTCGGAGCCACATGGGGCTTCTCCACAATCTGCTTAGCAGCAACAGGAGGGGATGCATCAATATTTCTCGTCCCTTCTTCTGGGACATTTGGCTTATTTTTCTTCGCCTCTCCAACAGTTGAGGCAGATTTATCAAAGAAGGCAGGAGCTCTTCTTCTCTTCATTCCGTCACTAAGAAGAATATTTAATTCAGGGGAAGAACCTTCAGAAGCTGGTATTGGGTCGATGTCACCTACCACTGGACGAGCAGTAAAAGACGAAGTGTAGCACTTGTACTACAACAAGTACGAGGCTGATCTGATATGTTCGTCAGCAACAGTTTGGTGTAATCTCCAGATAAGCTTCAAGTGTCTCAAATTGACATCAGTCTCTTTGGGCGACTTTCTTTTACTGTCAACTGCAAATAATGAACAAAATTAAATGTTAGTGATATATTTTATCAAACACAAAGAAAACAAGATTTCAAGAAACAAAAACAACCCATTCCATTGCCATAGGGGGGACACCTGGGACCCTGATATACAGCATCTCCATTTAATGGAGCGTGTTGCCAATTTTTCATGACAACCCCATGCTCGAAGTAATCCATGTTGGCATCTGGGAGATTGACAACTAAAGCTTTATTTAAAAATCTAGTTTTTAAATAAAAAGTACTTTCACTAACGACCCATCTATAGTAAAACATAATTTCTGGAATTCCTAAACGGGTTCCATGAATTTCATTTAACCTCTGAACTCCATTAACTATTCTCCAAGTATTGGGAGCTATTTTTGCAGGAACAACATCGAAATATTGACAGAGCTCCAAACAAAGGGGATTTGGAGGAAAAGAAAAGCCACATTCGGCCACAAAGAGACTGGGGAACCAATGTCCCTTAGCCAAAGAGAAATAGTCAGAAGGTTCAGAGAGTTCCTCCAAAATGACCCAAGAAGGAATTGAAAACTCAGAACGAAATTTGTCAAGAGATTCAACGACATAAACCATGATGAACAAAAGAAATAAAAGAGAAGGAAGAAGATCTTACAGGAAAAAGATGAATCACGTGACAACGAACAATGGAAGAAACGAACACACAAGATAGAGAAGAAGTGAAGAAGTTTTAAAGATGCAGATTTGAAAAAGTAAAAGATGATCGAATTTTTTGAAGCGTTTAAATACTTTACCTCGAGAATGGAGAAAAGCAATGATTACCAGGATGGACGATTGCGTATTCGGCGGCTAAAAAAAAAAAGGCATGAAACACAAAGCGGTTATTGAAATTCGAAATACTTTAAAAAGCCTGATGCAATGCACTCAAAAAGGGGTTATATACAACGAACGTTTGTCTAAAATTCACAAAGTTTAGGCAGCGTAATGTTCCATACTTTTCTTTAACATCAAACTACGAAACATTGGGGGCTTCTGTTGATACCAAATTTATTCTGCTGACATGGACCAATTATGTGGAGACACGTGTCAATCTACATGGCACTCGCAAACATTTTTTTAACAACATATTGACTCCGAGGAACTCAACCTCCCCGACCAACTTAGACCCGATCAACAAGTGTTCTCCGAGGAACTCTACTGTACCGAGCAACTCATGTATACCGAGCTACTTAGGCGGTCCGAGCAGCTTAGGCGGTCCGAGCTGCATCTCGTACAGAGCATTCATATCCGGATAATCAAGAGGATGACTGCGCATTAAATGCTCATTATTATCACACAGACGCATATGCCTATTGGACAGCTGTGTATTATTCTTTCATTTGTACCATCTCAAGGTTATAAATACATTGTAACCTCCTCATTAGCGGGAAACTGGAAATTTCTTGGTAAACCCATTATCGATAATTCTGCAAACAGTCAGCAATAATACAAATAGTGGACGTAGGCCATTCTTTCAAGGCCGAACCACTTTAAAAATCTTCTGTCTTATTTATTTTTATCTGTGATTAAAGAATTAGGTTAAATCTAGTTTTTTACATCAACAGTCAACTTTATCAAACTTTTCCATAAGTCCCCTTACAACAGTGAGGTCATCTGCCATCCTCTCATCCGTGGCGTTGAAATCTCCACTAATTCGCTTGGACACTAGCTTTGAGTTGCCAAATACCTGAAGGCATTTTTCCCCCAACAGTTGTACTTTACACAGGCCAACAATCAGTACTTCATATTTCGCTTCGTTGTTAAAGGCTTCAAATCCTAGCCCGATCCCCTGTTCGAGCAAAGTATTATATGGGGTAACTAATACAATACCTATTCCTGCCCCTTGGAGTTGGAGGCTCCATCAACGTAAAGGGTTTAGTCGAAGGATTTGGCTTCCTTTTTTGTTGGTTGTTCAATTTTTAACTGGACAGTAGGCTCGTTTCCTGTGAATTCAGCGATAAAATCAGCTAGACTTGACCTCTTAATTATTGTTCTTGGTTGAAATTAGATATCAAATCTTCTAAGCTCGATCGACCACTTTGACAGTCGGTCGGAAAGGTCATCTTTCCTTAGAACAACTTTGAGGGGTGTGAGGTGATCACGATAATAAAATGAGCCTCATAGTAATACTTCAGCTTCCTCGAGGCTACCACTAAAATATAAGCGAGCTTCTCTGAAGGCCCTATATAGAGCACACCTAGGATTTGTTTTTCGTGCTTTAGCTATATAGGACTTCATCTAGTTGGACTAGAATTTTGACAAAATATTTTTGTAATTTAGGATTGTGTGTCCCCATATCGAATCCAAGCGCTCCTTGTCCATCTACATCAAATGTGCTCTCAAATCAGTCCGCCATCCCAGTAAAAGGTATTTTTCATTGTTATGGCTCATAGGAATTTTTTTATCACGTAGGACACAATACCACGTTGCATTTTGCATTTTTATCAGACCTTATGATAATGTTTTGTTTCATCATAATAAAATTATTTTTGAGTCCAAAAAAAACTTTATTTGAAATTTTTATTAGAAAAATATATATTGGAAAATAAGTTTTGACACTAAATTTTTTTTATAAAAATTGCAAAATATTTTTTTGAAATATGCATGTGCGTGTATATAATATTATATGTGCATGCGTGTATGTTAGTATGCTTATATATTATTATTATTATTATTATATATATATATATATATATATATATATATATATAGATAGATATAGATATGTTAGTATGTTTATATATTGTATATATATGCTAGAATGTGTCATGCTTAAATGTTGCATGCATACCTTTTGTTTTATATGCAATATATATATAGTATTATATATTGTTTATGTATGCGTGTGTTTGCTTTACCCATGCCTTTTGGTTTGCCATATCTGTTGGCGTGTGCATTTGGGCATATGATTATCTATATTATTTTAATATATATAAGTGTAGCTGGTAGACTTTTCACTTTCCTAGCATGCGTGTCCTTTTTATATATATATTAGTTTATATATATTAGTATTTTAACTATTATCATGTCTGTTGCTATGCGCCAAAATCTGTAGGCGTGTGTTTTTATATGTGCGTGGCAATATCTATACAGCCTTTAACTGTTGGTATATCATATGCTTGCTACTAGTGTATGCTTTTATTATATATATATGATATTAGCCCTTGCCTTGCTCATAGCTTTTGACCGCCATACCTGTTGTCAGTTGCATATTCCCCATGCTATAGCTGTTGTCCTTTTTGATTTGTGGCCCTGAAGCGTGTAAGCCGCTCATTCGATTTGTGACCGCCCCTGTTATTTTTGAAACCGCCCTCGGGTTTTGTTTAAAACCGGAATTGGTTTCACCTTTTCCAAAACGACGTCACTTGGTTTCCATTCTATTAAAACGTCACCGTGCCACTCTATTTTCAACGGCAATATTTTTGTACAGCTGGCTTCCATTTTTATAAACGATGCCGTTTTATTTCTATTAACAACGGTAATTTTTTTATTTGTTCCAGCTGTCTTTCAAATGGTTTTCACCGCCCACGGTTTCGCTCAAATCCGAAAATGGTTTTTCATTTAAAACGACGCCGTGTAATTTTTGTTACAACGGTAATAATTTGTAGCGTCTTTGTTACGCTATACTGTTTTAACAGCTAGCTTCGAGTTATTTAAAACGACTGCGTTTCATATAACAGATTGTTTCTTGTTCAGTTAGTGCGAACAACTTGCTTTACACGTGTCTTATTTTTAATGGAACATTTTGTGTTTCTTTCTCAGCCACAAGATCTACTTCTTATCAACGGTTCTGTGTAATTTGTTAGTGATCCTTGTGATTTTATTTTACACCTATCAGCACACACTTGTGCACTCTATAAATAGAGACTTTGTGCCTTCATTTTTTTAACCCGAGAAAATTCGTTTTTGAGCATAAATTCTGCCAAAATTAATTCTGAGAGAGAGAGATTAAACACCAGTATTTTCAGTGAAATCTTTTGTGTATTCTTTACAAAACATTGCCGAGTCTTCAAGTCGTTTTGTGGATTCAAGAATGGAAGATTTTTAATCTCAGAGTCTCTGCATCTACAAATCAATTGATTTTTCATTCTGAAAAATCGTTTTGTGAGTATCTCTATTATTGTTCTTGTTTTCTTGTAGTTTCTGATCTGTTATGTGCTAGATCTAAAGTGTTTGTGTAAGTATTGTGCTGATATATTTTATAAACACTACACACACTAGAACCAGTATTGATCTTACTTCATTTAAAACACTTTGTTTTAAATTGATTCTTTCTGAAAATCTGATTTACACGAAAGAGGAACTAATTCTAGGTTTAGAGATTTAAACCTAATATAAGTTGTGAATCGGAACCTAACTACCTGATACTGGAAATATGACCTTGGACTAAACATATTTGTACCTGTATACTTGACCAAGGACTTGGACTGTGAACAAGAACATACTGGACCTAATCAAGAACCTGAATTGTTCAGACTGATTGGAACTTAAACTAAACTGGATTAAATCATTTTAATCTAAAATAGTTATAAACAGTTTGTATTATTTCTGACTGTATGCTTGATATGTTTTATTTCTGTTCAGTCTAGAAATATATCTGTGTGAACATGCTTACTTGATTGCTTAAGTGATTCAGAAATTGTTTGCATCTCATATCACTCACATATAATCACTCACGTATTCACGTAGACACATCTTTGGTTGTGTAATATCTGAACAAGTCTAGTGTTCGAGATTTAAAGAAAGAGAAAAGAAGTTTTTCAAAGGTGTATTCAAAGTCAAACTGATTTGATTTGAATAACACAAGACTTGCAAAGATATAGGTGTTATATATTCTGTTGCATCACACACACTTCACTAGAAAGTAAATAATAGGCACTGAGCCAACCTGCGCTTAAAGAAGTTAAAGGGGAGGCGTGGAAGTGAAGAACGCAAAAACAAGTGAGGACAAGTTAAAGAGAGAACTGAATAAGCAACCAGGGTAGACTTGGTCGTGTGGGATAATAGCTAGATCATTCTTCTTTAATTGTTACGTTTGTTGTTTGTAACTCGTACCTATTCTTTTATTGTTTTAGTGGAAGTAGTTTAGGTAACTCCTAGAGGAGTTCGTCGTTTTTCCCGGGGAAGGATTTTTGCGACGTTAAATAAATACCGTGTGTTGTACATTTCTTGCATTTCACCTCACACGAAAAGGTAGGACTAAATAACTAGAAACTCGCCTAAAAATTGAATCTGTTTTGGACTTTAATTAACTTTGAAAATTAAAATTATTTTCATAAAAGTTAATCAGATTAAGTAAAAGTTTAATTTGGTCCCTCTTGGCATCATTCATATAAACTCGTAGGTTTAAGGTGTTTACTCAACAATAGTTTACTTCCGCATATAGTCTTTGCGCACCGACCCGCATTTTCGGGGTCACCTCAAGTGGTATCAGAGCTAGACTTTTAAAGATCGTTTTCAAAACTTTTGTTAAACACTTTTCACCTTGTTTTAATGGATGATTCAAGTCAACTTCTTAGGCTTGGCAATTTTAGCAGACCTCCTATTTTTGATGGCTCAAATTTTTCGTATTGGAAAATTAGGATGGTAGCATTTATTCAAGGCACACTAGGAGATGACGTGTGGGATTTAATTGAAAATGGTTATAAACACCCCACCACTCCTATAGCAGAAGGCAACACTATCTTTAGAAAACTTAAAACCACTGAATTGAATGCTGATCAGAAAAAGATAAGCAATTTTAATAATAAGGGTAAGAATGCCATTTTCATGAGTGTAAGTGAAAATGAACTGAAACGTATTTGTCACTGCACTACCAGTAAGGACGCATGGGATACATTAGTAATAGCACATGAAGGCGATGCTAGGGTAAAAAGATGTAAAACTCAAATGCTTATCCAACAGTACAATATGCTTGTTATGAAAGATAACAAACCATTTGACGATTTCTATATGCGTTTGACTGATATTATTACCCTGTTGCATGCTAATGATGTTGAGTATACTGATCAAGAAGTATGTGCTAAGATTTTAAGATCCCTTGCCCCTAGATTTGATCATAAACGTTATATCATTGAAGAAATGGATGATCCTTCTCTTACGCCTGAATTGCTTAGTTCTAAATTGAGAACTATGGAACTTGAAACAGCTTTTAGAAAGACTCTTACCTCTTATGCTAAGAATGATCTGACCAGTTCTTCTAAAGTTGCATTTAAAACTGCCTGTCCTAATAAATACAAACATGAGGTAGTTAGGCAACTATCTGAGTCTGATAATGAATCTGATGTTGAGTCGGATGACATTGATAAGATTGACAATCAACTTGCACTTATGTCTTCTCAATTTAAGAAACTCTTAAAGCATAGAAACTCTATTGCTAAAAGACGTATGCAAGAGAATAATCAATCTCGTCAGGCCAATCGACCCCATAATAGAAATTCTAAAGTAAAGGCTGATCATGATAGTTCTACTAGTAAGATTGATAAATCGAAAATGGCTTGTCATAATTGTGGTAAACTTGGACATTTTATTGCTGAATGTAGATCCAAACCACAGTCAAAGTATCCTAAAAAGCTCAAGGCAAACATTACAAAAACTTGGGATGATTCCTCTGATTCTGAATCAGATGAAGACCAAGTTGAAACTGAATCAAATTACCTTGCGTTTTTAGGAGAAGTTTATGATTGTTGTGGAGATGTATATCTTGCTGGAATGTCTGATTCTGAAGATAATTATGATTCTGATGAAGTGCTTGATTTAATTGATGCTGCTAAATCTTTATTAGCCAGTCAGCCTTCTATGCTTGAAATAACTGCTCCGTTTGATGCTAAACGTGCCTTGTGTGATACTGAATTTGATGTTAGCAACAATTCACACACGGACACTAATGAGCATGAAAATTTGGTTGCTTATGATGATTATGCTGAACTGTATGTGAGAACATTGCAAAATAGGCAAGAATTATCTAATCTGGTTAAATTGCTTAGTGAATCCCTAGAGAATCAGTATAAGATAACTCAACAAAATTCCGTGGAAATGTGCAATGTCAAAATTGATTTTGAAAAACAGTCACTTGAATTTAAAATTCAGATTACGACTCTAAATGAAAATCTGACTTCTTTAGAAGACAAATATAATGCTGCACTTTTGCAAGTTGAGAAGTCTAAAGAAGTTTGTGAAACTGCCTTTAAAATGTGTCGTAGTCGTGACATAAAATTCTTTGACCTTGAAGAGTTGATTGCTGTCCAACGTTATCATGGTGATACAAGAGGGTTTGGTTATGATGGTCCTATTACGAAAATAAATGATTTTTCCAAACCAGTCCTCTTTGTTAAAGCCAAGGAAGAAATGGCTCTTCCGTTAGAAAGCAAGTCAAATGAAAAGGCCAAAGGAAAACAAGTTTTAATCGAAAATGATTTTGAAAGTGACATTGATTACTTCATTGAAAATTTTGTTGAAACATCTTCTTCTAGATACTGTCCCCCTGCTAAGAGACCTTCTAAACATGTTAACTCCAATTCTGGTGAGAAATTTGAAACTTGCTTTGTTAGAAAACATTGTATTTCTGGCATTCCTACAACTAATAAATTCTGCACTATTTGTGATGTTTTTGGACACCAAAACTTTGAGTGCCAATGGTTTCAAAAGAAAAATGATAATCTTTACTTTAACCCAAAAAGTGGGAGATTAGGTTGTAAAACCTCAAATCGCAGTGGATCATTTCACTATTTTAGTAAGCCTCGAACTTGGACTAATCACAAATCTAGACCATTTGGTAAATCCTTTCTCAGATCCAAAATTATTGCACAAAACAAATTTAAATTGGTGCCTATTTGGATCAGATCTGATGATCTAAGACCCCAGCTCAAACATTCAAATTTAAAATCTTTTGTAGTCTTAACAGCCCTACGTTGTGAGATGCATAGTGCTGGTTGGTACTTAGACAGCGGATGCTCGCGTCATATGACGGGTGATGTTACCAAACTTAAGGATGTTGTTCATTATAAAGGTGGCAACGTGACCTTTGGAGATGGTAAGACCTCCCAAGTCATTGGCAAAGGTACTCTTAATGAAGAAGGTTTACCCAATGTTAATGATGTGTTATTAGTTCAAGGAATGAGAGCTAATTTACTTTCTATCAGTCAGTTTTGTGATAATGGTTGCCAAGTTAAATTTTCCAAAACCTCCTGTGATGTTTTGACTAATATGGGAGAAAATTACATAAAAGGCAATCGTACCACGGATAACTGTTACAAAGCTTCTGGCTCCTTGTCTTGTAATGTTACTCTTTTAGATGATACTGACCTATGGCACAATAGGTTGGGGCACATCAGTTTTGATACCTTAAATCGGTTATCATCACAAGACATTGTTAGAGGTCTACCTAAAATAAAGAAATGCCCCTCTGCTGTTTGTGGTCCATGTCAAGTGGGTAAGATCACCAAATCTCCCCACAAAAAGGTTAAAGACATCAACACCACGGCACCTCTTGAACTTCTACACATGGATTTAATGGGTCCAACTAGGACTGTTAGTTTGAATGGAAATTCTTATATCCTAGTTATTGTGGATGATTTTTCTCGATTTACTTGGGTTGCTTTCATGAAAGCTAAGTCAGAAACATTTAACAATTTCTTAAAAATTCTGACTCGGATAGAAAATGAGAAAGACACCCAGGTAACTCGAATTCGAAGTGATAGAGGTGGTGAGTTTAAAGAAACTGGTATCATTGAGTATTGTGAGGCTAATGGTTATTCTCATGAGTTTAGTGCTCCAAAAACTCCTCAACAAAATGGAGTTGTTGAAAGGAAAAACAGAGTTGTACAAGAAATGGCTATAGTCCTTATCCATGCTAAAAACTTACCTTTATACTTTTGGGAAGAAGCTTGTCTTACTGCTGTTCATATTATCAATCGTGTATATCTTAGGAAGAAAACCAAAATGACCCCTTACGAATTTTGGTTCAACAAAAAGCCAAATCTTAAATATTTTCGTACTTTTGGCTCCATTTGTTATGTGTGCAATGATCGTGATAATCTTTCAAAATTTGAAGCCAAAGGCGATAAATCCATTTTTCTTGGCTATTCTCAGAATAGTAGAGCTTTAAGAGTTTTCAACTTAAGAACCAAATCCATTGTAGAGTCTATTAATGTTGTTGTAATTGATAGCACTATTGAACCTGTTAGTAAAGATCCACCTGTAGAAACTGATTTGGATATAAATATTTTAAATGATTCAGTTTTGACAGAAGATGAATCTTTACCAGCACAAACCCTTGCCTTGCCTAACTGGGTTTCAAAAGATCATCCCTCCGCCGAAGTTGTTGGAGATATTCGTGCGCCCGTAAGAACTAGAAATCAATTACGGCAAGTAGCTCATATGGCTGCTTTTGTATCCCTTGTGGAACCAAAATCAGTAAATGAGGCACTTAATGATTCATATTGGATTGATGCGATGCAAGAGGAGCTAGCTCAATTTACGGATCATGACGTATGGTATTTAGTTCCAAGGCCCAAGGATATCAAAGTAATCGGTACTAAATGGATTTTCAAAAACAAGACCGATGAAAAAGGGATAGTCATTCGAAATAAGGCTAGACTTGTAGCACAGGGTTATTCTCAAATAGAAGGAATAGACTGTGACGAGACGTTTGCCCCGGTTACCCGTCTTGAATCAGTGAGATTGCTTCTAGCTGTTGCTTGTCACTTACAATTTAAACCTTTTCAAATGGACGTGAAATCTGCTTTTCTTAATGGTATTCTTTCCGAAGAAGTATACGTTGAGCAGCCCAAAGGTTTTCAAGATCCCAAACTCCCTAATCATGTTTATAGACTTAAGAAAGCTTTATATGGTTTAAAACAGGCCCCTCGTGCTTGGTATGAACGTTTGACTGCTTTTCTATCCTCACATGGGTTTGTTAGAGGAGGTGTTGACCAAACTCTTTTTGTTAAGAAATCTAATAAAAATGACATTTTGATTGCTCAAATTTATGTAGATGACATCATTTTTGGGTCAACCTCACCAAATGATGTTAAACAGTTTTCAAAAGACATGAGTAGTGAATTTAAGATGTCACTTATGGGGGAGCTACAGTATTTTCTAGGACTTCAAATAAGACAGCAAAGTGATGGCCTCTTTATTTCACAATCCAAATATGCTAAGGATTTACTTGTTAAATTTGGACTTGAAAATGCTAAAATTTCTTCTACACCTATGGCTCTAAAAACTAAATTATCTAAATCCGATAGTGGCCCGGATGTAGATCCTACATTATACCGTAGCATAATTGGTAGTTTGTTATACTTGACTGCATCTAGACCTGATATTCAGTACGCTGTTTGTATTTGTGCGCGATTTCAATCCAGTCCGAAAGAGTCTCACCTCACTTGTGCTAAAAATATTTTAAAATATGTTAAAGGCACAATTGAGTTTGGACTTTGGTATACCAATGACTCTTCTTGTGAGATTATTGGATACTCGGATGCGGATTGGGGTGGTAGCACGGATGATTGTCGTTCCACCTCTGGTGGTTGCTATTATTTAGGACAGAATCTCGTTGGATGGTCTAGTAAAAAGCAAACTAGTGTAACCTTATCAACTGCTGAATCTGAATATGTTGCTGCTGGTGCATGTTGTGCTCAACTAATATGGATTAAACAAATGCTATCAAACTATGGTATTATTCAGTCCAAAGTACACCTTTATTGTGATAATGAAAGTGCCATTTGTATTGCCAAAAATCCTGTCCAGCATAGTAGGACAAAGCACATTAACATAAGGCATCATTTTATTAGAGAATTGGTTGAAGCAAAAGAACTTGTAATCGAACATATTTCTACTGAAAATCAACTAGCTGATCTGTTCACTAAACCGTTAGATAAATCCCGGTTTGAGAAATTGCGACATATGATTGGAATGACTGTACTCGACAATTAGTTGTGTTTAATCTGCTTTCTGTATACTAGATCTCCGAGGTTTTAGGATAAGGGTATCTACTAATAACCGGTATCTCTTAAAGCCATGTGTAATGTAGGAGACGCTTATTTTGCAGATTATTAACACTTATTTTTTTTCTTTCTTTTCCATTGTCTAATTTAGACAAAATGGGGGAGAATTGAGTACATGTTTTAGTCCTTTGTTGTTGTTTTTCATACATTACCTGTCTTATAATTTCTGCACATTTTATTCTGTCATTTTAATATTTTGGTAGAACAAATGCTACTAACTTGATTTCTTGGCAGAAAGTGTATTTATGTTTTGCAGGTTTTTCTTAACCGTGCATCCGATCGAGTTGTCTTTTCTTTTCTAGGATGGGTGGGTAGTTAGATACTCTTTTGTATAGGACATATTAGGATTTATTTTTCCTTAGTATATCATTTGATGTACTCAAGGGTTTTGTCAAAATTAGTCCAATGGGGGAGTTTGAAGGCCCTATATAGAGCACACCTAGGATTTGTTTTTCGTGCTTTAGCTATATAGGACTTCATCTAGTTGGACTAGAATTTTGACAAAATATTTTTGTAATTTAGGATTGTGTGTCCCCATATCGAATCCAAGCGCTCCTTGTCCATCTACATCAAATGTGCTCTCAAATCAGTCCGCCATCCCAGTAAAAGGTATTTTTCATTGTTATGGCTCATAGGAATTTTTTTATCACGTAGGACACAATACCACGTTGCATTTTGCATTTTTATCAGACCTTATGATAATGTTTTGTTTCATCATAATAAAATTATTTTTGAGTCCAAAAAAAACTTTATTTGAAATTTTTATTAGAAAAATATATATTGGAAAATAAGTTTTGACACTAATTTTTTTTTATAAAAATTGCAAAATATTTTTTTGAAATATGCATGTGCGTGTATATAATATTATATGTGCATGCGTGTATGTTAGTATGCTTATATATATATATATATATATATATATATAGATATAGATATGTTAGTATGTTTATATATTGTATATATATGCTAGAATGTGTCATGCTTAAATGTTGCATGCATACCTTTTGTTTTATATGCAATATATATATAGTATTATATATTGTTTATGTATGCGTGTGTTTGCTTTACCCATGCCTTTTGGTTTGCCATATCTGTTGGCGTGTGCATTTGGGCATATGATTATCTATATTATTTTAATATATATAAGTGTAGCTGGTAGACTTTTCACTTTCCTAGCATGCATGTCCTTTTTATATATATATATTAGTTTATATATATTAGTATTTTAACTATTATCATGTCTGTTGCTATGCGCCAAAATCTGTAGGCGTGTGTTTTTATATGTGCGTGGCAATATCTATACAGCCTTTAACTGTTGGTATATCATATGCTTGCTACTAGTGTATGTTTTTATTATATATATATGATATTAGCCCTTGCCTTGCTCATAGCTTTTGACCGCCATACCTGTTGTCAGTTGCATATTCCCCATGCTATAGCTGTTGTCCTTTTTGATTTGTGGCCCTGAAGCGTGTAAGCCGCTCATTCGATTTGTGACCGCCCCTGTTATTTTTGAAACCGCCCTCGGGTTTTGTTTAAAACCGGAATTGGTTTCACCTTTTCCAAAACGACGTCACTTGGTTTCCATTCTATTAAAACGTCACCGTGCCACTCTATTTTCAACGGCAATATTTTTGTACAGCTGGCTTCCATTTTTATAAACGATGCCGTTTTATTTCTATTAACAACGGTAATTTTTTTATTTGTTCCAGCTGTCTTTCAAATGGTTTTCACCGCCCACGGTTTCGCTCAAATCCGAAAATGGTTTTTCATTTAAAACGACGCCGTGTAATTTTTGTTACAACGGTAATAATTTGTAGCGTCTTTGTTACGCTATACTGTTTTAACAGCTGGCTTCGAGTTATTTAAAACGACTGCGTTTCATATAACAGATTGTTTCTTGTTCAGTTAGTGCGAACAACTTGCTTTACACGTGTCTTATTTTTAATGGAACATTTTGTGTTTCTTTCTCAGCCACAAGATCTACTTCTTATCAACGGTTCTGTGTAATTTGTTAGTGATCCTTGTGATTTTATTTTACACCTATCAGCACACACTTGTGCACTCTATAAATAGAGACTTTGTGCCTTCATTTTTTTAACCCGAGAAAATTCGTTTTTGAGCATAAATTCTGCCAAAATTAATTCTGAGAGAGAGAGATTAAACACCAGTATTTTCAGTGAAATCTTTTGTGTATTCTTTACAAAACATTGCCGAGTCTTCAAGTCGTTTTGTGGATTCAAGAATGGAAGATTTTTAATCTCAGAGTCTCTGCATCTACAAATCAATTGATTTTTCATTCTGAAAAATCGTTTTGTGAGTATCTCTATTATTGTTCTTGTTTTCTTGTAGTTTCTGATCTGTTATGTGCTAGATCTAAAGTGTTTGTGTAAGTATTGTGCTGATATATTTTATAAACACTACACACACTAGAACCAGTATTGATCTTACTTCATTTAAAACACTTTGTTTTAAATTGATTCTTTCTGAAAATCTGATTTACACGAAAGAGGAACTAATTCTAGGTTTAGAGATTTAAACCTAATATAAGTTGTGAATCGGAACCTAACTACCTGATACTGGAAATATGACCTTGGACTAAACATATTTGTACCTGTATACTTGACCAAGGACTTGGACTGTGAACAAGAACATACTGGACCTAATCAAGAACCTGAATTGTTCAGACTGATTGGAACTTAAACTAAACTGGATTAAATCATTTTAATCTAAAATAGTTATAAACAGTTTGTATTATTTCTGACTGTATGCTTGATATGTTTTATTTCTGTTCAGTCTAGAAATATATCTGTGTGAACATGCTTACTTGATTGCTTAAGTGATTCAGAAATTGTTTGCATCTCATATCACTCACATATAATCACTCACGTATTCACGTAGACACATCTTTGGTTGTGTAATATCTGAACAAGTCTAGTGTTCGAGATTTAAAGAAAGAGAAAAGAAGTTTTTCAAAGGTGTATTCAAAGTCAAACTGATTTGATTTGAATAACACAAGACTTGCAAAGATATAGGTGTTATATATTCTGTTGCATCACACACACTTCACTAGAAAGTAAATAATAGGCACTGAGCCAACCTGCGCTTAAAGAAGTTAAAGGGGAGGCGTGGAAGTGAAGAACGCAAAAACAAGTGAGGACAAGTTAAAGAGAGAACTGAATAAGCAACCAGGGTAGACTTGGTCGTGTGGGATAATAGCTAGATCATTCTTCTTTAATTGTTACGTTTGTTGTTTGTAACTCGTACCTATTCTTTTATTGTTTTAGTGGAAGTAGTTTAGGTAACTCCTAGAGGAGTTCGTCGTTTTTCCCGGGGAAGGGTTTTTGCGACGTTAAATAAATACCGTGTGTTGTACATTTCTTGCATTTCACCTCACACGAAAAGGTAGGACTAAATAACTAGAAACTCGCCTAAAAATTGAATCTGTTTTGGACTTTAATTAACTTTGAAAATTAAAATTATTTTCATAAAAGTTAATCAGATTAAGTAAAAGTTTAATTTGGTCCCTCTTGGCATCATTCATATAAACTCGTAGGTTTAAGGTGTTTACTCAACAATAGTTTACTTCCGCATATAGTCTTTGCGCACCGACCCGCATTTTCGGGGTCACCTCATTCTCTATGGGCAAATAACGTTGCTTAACATGAAGAAGCATCTTACTTACGTGTTAGACCGGGTGTTGGCCTCCTTCCTTCTCGCATATCAAAGCGAATCTCACAGTATGGTCTGACACGGCATGGTAAAGGTACAAGGGATCACCTTCGCTTGGAATCACCAGCAAGTGTGGCTTGTCGAGGTAAGACTTGAGTTCTTCAAGGGCTTTTGAGCAGTCATCGTTCCATACTAGGCCCTTATCTTTCTTCAACGGTCGACAAAGCACTGAAGACTTAGAGATAAAGTGATTGAGTGCGACGAGCATGCCGATGAGGTTTTGAACATCCCTTATTGTATGAGGGGCTGGACCTTTCTGATGGCATCGATGTGATCAGGGTTTGCTTCAATCCCTCTTTTACTGACCAGGTTTTCTAGAAACTTACCTGACTGGACACCTGAATGGGCACTTGTTAGCGTTAAGTTTCATCATATACTTCATGAGTATCTCAAAGGTTATTGCTAGGTCTCAGAGGTGGTCGCCCTTGTATTTGATTTTGACAAGCATGTCATCAATGTACACTTCCATTGTTTCTCCTATTAGTTTCTTGAACATTTTAGTGACCAATCGTTGATAAGTCGCTTCTGCGTTCTTGAGGCCGAACATCATGATTTTGTAACAATATAACCCATTAGGGGTTATGAAGGAGGTCTTATCTTGGTCTGTCCTATAAAGTGGGATCTGGTGGTATTCGGAGTAAGCGTCTAGAAAACTCATCGTTTCATGCATTGTTGTGGTGTCGACCAGCTGATCTATCTGTGGGAAGGAGAAACTGTCTTTCGGACAAGCCCTGTTGAGGTGAGTAAAATCAATACATACCCTCCAGCTTCCATTACTTTTGGTCACTACGATTGGGTTGGATAGTCATTTGAGGAATTGGACTTCCTGAGTGGAACCTGCATTCAGTAATTTTCCAACCTCTTTCTCCACTGCTTTTTCCTTTTATAGGGTTGTTCGGCGAGCCTGCTGAGCGACTGGTTTGAAAGTTGGGTCGCCCTGCAGTTGATGTCATTCAATAGTGGGATCTATTCCAGGCAGCTCGTATGGCTCCCAAGCGAAGATATCTAAATTTCTTTGAAAGAACGTGGTTATCTCCTTCTTTTCTTGATCGGTGAGAGAGGCACCGATTAGAAACTTCTTTCCAGGTGAGTTGCATTCAACTGCAACTTCTTTTAGGTCTTTAACAACCCTATTTGTAGGGTGGACCTTAGTTTCTTTCACCCCTGGTCGACCGTACCATAATTGCTATTTGAAATGCAATACCCCCTCCTAGGCTTCCTCCTGGATTTTCTTCTCGTCTTTTTTCTTCTCTTATTTGGGGCAGATGGTTGAAATAAAGCACTTTTTAGCCATAGCCTGGTTGCCACGGATCTTGACCACTCCTCGATTTATGATACACTTGAGCTTCTGATGATATATTGATGGTACGGCCTTTATGGCATGGAGTCAGCCCTGCCGAGGATGGCGTGATAAGGGTATTCGATATCTACACAAGAAACTCGATTATCTTTGAAATATTTCCTTCCCTGACTGACAAAACTATATTTTCCAGTGGCATAGTTATCCTTCCTGCAAATCCGACCATGCCACTGGGAAATTTATGGAAGGGTTCTAGGTACATCACTTTGGAAGAGCTACCTTGGTCGATGAGCAACCTATCGATGTCCCAGTTAGCGGTCATGAGTGTGATAACCAATGCATCATGATGTGGGATCCTTACCCCAACTAAATCATCTTCAATAAATAATATGCGTTTGATGTAGTCGACGTCTTCTGGTCATCGACGCTTTCCGACATGAGTCTTGGAGGGATTGATCTTAAAAGCTTACACAACAACAGTAAGCTTTTTTACCTCCATCCGAACAACATTTTCTTGCACTTGCTTAAGGTATGATGCCCCATGAATTACTGCGAACTCGTGGCCCATATCTTCATCGAGTACATTATCCAGCTTCTGGTCTCCATTTACGACGAGATTGTCTGTTTTCTTTTCTATAAACTCATTGAGATGGCCAACCAGGGCCAACTCCTCTAGATGAGACTTGAGTGCTTTGCAGTGTTTAGTTCTATGACCGCCCTCTTTGTGAAATGCGCACCTCAGTGCGTTATTCCATTTTATTGGGTCTCCTCCCATCTTCTTTGGCCATTTGATAAATGGCTCATCCTTGATCTTGGCGAGGATTTTGTATATCGGTTCCTTGAAGACTGTGTAAACAACCTAGAACCCTTTCGAGGGGTCATTCTTATTTCCATACTTGCCTTCATTCCTGTTTCCTTTATTTTGAGAATCATTCTTCTCTGTCCCTTTGTTTACCTTCGTACGACCATTATCCCCTGCATTAAGATGAGTTATATCTTCGACTTTGGTGTATTTCTCAATACGGACTAGTAAGTCGTCGATGGAATTATCCTCCTTCTTAGTTAGGGATTGGTGCAATAAAGAAGTGCTCGGCAGACCGGGACCGATCTTAAAGGACACTACGGTAACCTTCTCCGAGCAATCCTCAATTTCGTTGAAAACCTCCCAATATCTATTGGCATACTCCCTGAGGCTCTCCTCTGGCTTTTTCTTTATTATGAGCAGTGCATCCATCCGTTTAGGGTGGGTGGTGCTAGTTATGAAGTAAGTTGTGAATAATTTAGTTAGAGACTTAAAGCTCCTTATGGACCTATGTAGCAGCCTCTCGAATCACTTATGTGCCACATCATGCAGACTGGATGGAAAGATGTGACACATCAATGTGTAGTTATGGCTCCACAAGGTCATGGCCTGCCTATACTATCGGACATGGTCGATGGGATTAGTTTTTCCATCGTAAATCTTGAATCTAGGGATTGCGAATTTTTGTTGGGAGGCTCCTCCTCTTCTATCACCCTTGAAATAAGGAACTTTATTTGGGTGTTAAGAGCTCTTCTGGATAGCTCTCGTGTAGATCTGGCTCCTTGGCGGGCTAGATGCTGATCCATCTACTTTCGGACCAAATTCCTGATTTCATCATTCTGTCGACCAGGACACCGGTGGTGTCAAGCTGGCTGCAGTCCTTCCAATCGACCATCCTCTGACCTGTTCCTCTCAAATCTTTCTTAGTCGCGCCTAGGGCTCCTTACTCGGTTCTGATATCTACTCACCTAAGAGTCAAGAGTCCTATCGTGGCGTCGCCTTGTATTTCTGCGGAGATCTCTCTCCATTCTTTCTACTAACCTTTTCAGGCGAGCATTATCTTCTTTTTAGCGCGTGTGGCTTCTTCTTGCTCTCGAAGTCTGGCCTCGTAAGCGCTAATCAACCAAGAAATTTGCGTGGACCTAGGTGGTCCTTGACTTTCTTCAAAAGGCTTCCCAACCTGGCGAAACCTGCAAATTTCAGACTCAACCCTAGGCGGGGTAGGTTCTTCCTGAATGTTGTCGACTTGAGGGATGCTGCTAGTGTGGTGAGGCATTGCAGGCTTTCAGTTAGTGAGTGTCCTGAAAATAAGATCATGTGCGATACAAATTTAAATAGTTGCACAAATTCCAATCACAAACTTATTTAATTAGAGTCAATTTATGAATCCAATCAATTCATTTCTCAAACTCAAATTGCAATGTGCGTGCAGTGTCAAACCAATATAAATAAAATATGCGACACAATCATTTAGGAAAAATCCTCTCAGGACAAAACCTTTTTATTTCACTATAATGGTAAATCGCAACTTACATCGGATTACAATGAAATACAGTTTGGCACTCGAATACCCGCAGGCGTCGGTCGATGTCGTCAGTAATAAGTCCACACGCAGCGAACCTACATGAACCGCAGTCCAGTCTTCAACTCAGGAACACCGCAACACTCCCTTACGACACGTAGTTACAAAACTCCGTCGAGACTCACTCCTCAATAGAACGCAACCCTCGGTTATATAGATTGTGACACCTCGCCCAATTAAATATCGGGTGACCAGTCCTTTATAAAATTTATAACAAAATGTTCAGTTGGTTCATTCTTAGCATCACTGCCGAAAACATAATAACCTAATTAACCACATAATAATTAATTAAGCTAGTGTCAAAATATTTTCCTTTTTAAAAATAATCTTTCAATTATTAATCCAAGAATATAAACATCATTCAACCACCACAACTAATTAATGTAAATATTAAATCTGAATCACAAACTGAAATAAAAAAGACTGGATAAAACATTCCAGTTCAAAACTCTAAACCAAGAACCATAGTAACAATAAATTCAAATGAAAATGAACGGAAAGTAATCTGAACATAATCTCTGGTAAAATGTCTAAGGAATGGGCGGCACATGACCTAAATAGAAAGTCTATATATAATGGAAATGAAATGATGGAGGCGTCTAATGCGAAGACCTACAGCTTTCACAACAGCTGCAACACGCCAAACTATCCAAATCTCTAAGGCTGGTGTCCCTGTGGCTGAGCACATGATAATACATATATAACAAGAGAGATAAGAGGTGCAAGAAACGGGTCAGAGCCCGATGTGTAAAAATATTTTTTTTAGCAAGTATTTAAAATTTGCAATGAAGCAAGTATCAAATGCATGTTAGTTCTAACTCTCACATGAGAATCTCACCTATCGTCTATTGTGCACGCTTAACGTACATCTATTCTTACCTAGCCATCTGTAACACTTCTAACTAGATAAAGATTTATACTTCTTGTAATACCTAGTAGTAGCAACCCGTGATTCCCAGTTTTTCCACATTATTAATATCACCAATTATTAATTCGTTTAAGGGTTATCACGCTAAGTTAAGTATTCCCAGCTTATGTCACTTAAGACTATACTATTCCAATAACCTACAATTATCTCACAGTAGGAATAACACAAGTATATATATATCTTCACCACTATAATATACATATACTAATACATCACCCCAAGGCTAAACCTGTAGTGCATTGCATACTCTGATATCATGTCCCGATACATCTCGTACTCCAATAAGAACTGTCGGTTCAGAAGTCTCCCACGAACCATATACACAAAACACACAAAGTGGCTAGGAACATAATTCACATACCTATGGGTCACGCACATAGCTACGCTCCCATACTCAACTGACTTATCAACTCACAAATAAGTTTTCACAGTATTATGTCTTGAGAAACAAGTCAAATATCCCCCCAAAGGTCACCCAGGATAAGACCGTCTCTACACAACCCTCCGCGATAGCAAGCATCTAGGTATGTCATACACATAACATTAAACAAGTAATAGGTATCCACACATCCTATTAATATTTATGGATATTCTCCCAACCTTCTTGTAAATTTACCATAAGTATTTCATTCTCATTATTACGCATTTTATAGTATTACTAAATTACCACAACTCTTTAGTACTTTCCAAAGTAACTCTCCTTTCCGGATTAATTAAAGTACAACTCACATACTTTCTCGTAGACCTGCCTCGTTTCAAATCGGTTAATTGGTAATTTCTCTCACTCGTAAAGACTGGAAAATTCCAAAACTGCCCCTAAGAAATACCCCAAAAATTCACCCTGTCGCTCGAACCAGATGGCATGTCGTTTGAACGACTGCCACGTGTAGCTCGGGCGACTTCGCGTGAGATGCAATCTCGATTGAACGACTTCGCGCAACTTCGCACGACTTCGCGCGAGACCTACTGTTTCGTCTTCTATCCAGAATTTTAGCGTTTTCCACCATTTTTAACCCTAAAACCTCTAAATTAACATCCCAATCTCCAACCAATCAATCCCAAATCGAATCCCAACAATTATACATGGATTCTAACATCCTAGAATCATTCAATCATTACGAATCATCAAGAAATAAGAAATCCCTAAATTAATCATTAAAACCCTAGTTCTTCAAATTATTTTTCAAGAACACACGATTTCCAGATTCGTTCTACACATAAGTCCATCAAAACGTAATTTCTATCTTACATATATGAAGGGTTCAATCTAATTAATCTCATATTCGAATTATCCATCCTAATTCTCCAATTTTTTATCACTTTTTATGAACAATACATATTTAGAACAACCCAATACTAACATGAATATGGTTATTTCTAAAGAACAACAATTAATAAACACTTGCCTCGAATTAGTCGTCTGATTTCTTGATGTTATTGGTATGAGCGTGTTCCTCTCGTTCCGATCTACACGATGGTGGTGATGGTTGTGTAACGTAGTGTTAGTTTGACCTTCCTTCTTGGAGCCCTCACACCCTCTATGGTCGTTCTTTGCTTTCTGTATATCTCAACCTTAATGAACCTCTCGTGGCTGATAAATTAACTCCCAATTTTCGTCCATTAATTAAACCCAAAAATACAATTTACCATAATGCCCTCTCGGGGTGCAGGTTAGGCTTAAAATTGCCCCGGGACCCAAACTAAACACCCGTGTATACTATTCTGACTATATCGACCCTTCCGAACTCAACGACGCACTCTAAATGACCATACGAGTTACCAAAAATAATTAATCTTTTATTCCATTAAATTAGTCCCGACACGACTCACATGCGCGTCTGCCTTAATTTACTAAACTGTCGTATTTCTTATTCTTGACAATTTATCGAAATGCAGAGTTCCATATTACATATCACACAGTAATATTCAATCAATAAGTATTAACCCTTGGCATGCTAGTTAATATTTATTTTAAATCCTAATTAATGAATAATTAAATTACCACATTTTAATTCAATTAATCCCATAATAATAATAAATCCCATAATTATTTAAATCATAAAAATATGGGGTATTACAGAGATCTCCCCACAAAGTAGGAACAATAGCAAAACTATACTTTCGGGTTCCACAAAACAGCTCACACAAAAGCTATTGGGATTGTGAATTGTAAAACAAAAGTTTATGAACCCTCAAATGTGTTGGAGAATAATTGAAAAACGTATTCTATCAAAACCAATTTTTCTCCACGCGAAAATCAGAAGCCTGACACCCTTGTTTATATTAAAATTTAAGGCGGCGACGTGTCGGCTAAAAACAACTCTCGTTCGAACGACATGCGGCGTCGCTCGAGCGAACCTCCATCTCGTTCGAACGAGATGTGATGTCGTTTGAACTACAGTCACTGATCCCCTTTAAAAAAAGACTTTTAAAGTTTTAAATAACTTGGAATCCTCAAATCTTAAAATTGTTCATGGGATCGGGAGATATTTATACAAAACTTTTATGATAAAATATTTTTGAAAGATAAAAATAATTATTAAAATTCTAAAAATAGTTTCAACTTTTATAAAAAAATATCCCAACACTTGTAATGTAAAATGTAAATGGAACTTGAACACATTTTACCAAATTCATCCTTGTTAGGCTTGAATGTTGAAGTCTTCTTGAAATTCGGGTTCGTCTTTTATAGATGTAAGCTTCTCAATCCTTCGACGACTTGTAGCAACTTGTAGCGGTATACGACATACTAAATGTTGATGGACAATGTCCTTACGAATCGCCCCTACATCTATGCCAGTACAAAATAAGAATATCTGAATTATCAAACTCAAATGACCTATATAAATCTACCCTCCTAAAAACTCAAAAGTGGAAAGATTAACTGACAAGTCTTCAAACTTTGATTTAACAATCAACTTTTCAAAGCTCCAAGCTTTTCTCATTAGGGTGTGCAGTCCAACGAATCTTTAATTGTACCTATACACATGAGACAAAGCAAAAACCTCGTGACGTATCGAGTTTGACATGATATAAACATAAAACATGTAAGCATAATCAAATCTCCCCCATACTTAAACTCCCCATAATATCATAATTTGTTCTCCCCCTTTTTATTTGTCCGAAATAAACAAGGAAAAGAATAAACCACAAAAATCAAATCGGTGTGTCACGCTAAACCAAGCAAACAAACTATTTTTCAATTTTTCAATTTTTTTATACAAAAATGCAAAAACGATGTTACAAAAATCACATCATACTGAGACAACCAAATCATGATTATGGAATGAATGGGTGTGAATAAATTCAATAGGAAAATCAAGTCAATCATATCGTATGTGCAAGATGCATAAGTGTACTCATAACTAATGAACATCGTAAATAGTCCTTAGGTGTAGAATTGTTGAATTTAGATGACATCGTCTTAATCATATCAACAAATAAAAGTATAAAAGATTTCCACACCAATAACGTCTAAAACTATGTAATAATTTTCATGACTTTCAAGGACGTGCAAACCGTTTAAAACTCCATCCAAACTCCCTCATTAAAAGATAATGCTTTTTATTTTTCTTATGAGGTGATGAAACTGAAAAAAACTATTGGCCAATTTTTGGCATAATTTTCTTTTTATTGCTTTTCAATTTTTTTGGGCTCTTTAAACCTCATTAGACCCTGAATAATTTTCAATTCCTCATTTTTTTAGGTCCTTTTAAACGGTGGATTAATTGCAAAGGATAAATGAGTACCTTTTGTAACCCTTCTCCGTTTTTCAAAATAAAAACACAAACTCATAAACGGTTTATATCATGCACTACTTTTTGTCAAGTTTTATTGCATTTGGTTCGTTGTATAGACATAATTGAGATAGAAACACTAAACCAATATGTGATGGACAAGCACAAAATTCAAATAAATCTATGCATGTGTGCAATAGAGGACAAATAGAGTCAATCATGTAGGAAGCAACACTATATCATCTCAAAGCCTTCAAACTTTGTAAAGCACATGAATGACACAATATATTGTCTCAAAACACTATCAAATAGTCACATTGATATGGAATGAAATTGTGACTTGGACATCCTAAGTGTCTATTCATATACGGTGTAAACAAAATACAAAACTCTTTTTAGATTTTTTAAAGTTTTTATAAAACATAAAATCTTTTTGTATATTTCAAACACTTTTGAAAAACAACCCAACAGTACAAAAAATATAGCAATATGAACCAGGGGACTGCCAACAGAAATTTCTTGAAATCTCAACATGTCGTCCGAACGAGATTCCTTGTCGTTTGAACGACATTGGATCTCGCGAGAAAACTTCGCGGGACACGTGTTCTCGTTAGAACGAAAAAAGCAAAAATTTCCCATATTAAGTAGAATATCATGCAGTTATGTCCAGTGAGTAAATTTTTAGAAAACACTTCCTCGAATGGGCAAACTGATCTAAAACAGTGCTAAAATAGTACCAAAAAAATAAAAAGAAAAACAAAAAGGCTAAAAGAGTATAAAATAAATGGTACGTACTAGCAATAAGCAAAAGTGTCATCATATAAGTCACCTTATGCTAGAAAATATGTCTGGACCTCATCCAGTAGGTGCAGTGGAGTTTTCCAAAGACGGTGACATCTTTTGAAACAACTCCATCAAATCATGTGAAGTCTTGACCAGAAACTTTACTTGTTCTCGAATATGTGCAAACTCTTTATCATTATGTGCAAGCAAAGTATCATGGGTGGGTGCATGTGTGCGAACATGTGTAGGAGCAAATCGTGATACATAACCCAACTTAAAACAAAACTCCCTAAGGTGTCCTCTCTTTTTGCAATTGGAGTAAACATAAACCATCCTAGGTACACCTTTCTCAAAAACTCTAGGACGTGCTCTCCTAATAGGTACGGGATGCCTAGGTGGGCTTGGTCGAGTCACTAAAAAAGGAACCGACTCGGGTGCAATAATAGAAGTGACTGCACCGCCATTACTTTTTCCTAAATTCTCACCACCACCCAAAATAGGATTAAGAACCATCTTTTCAACTTTCTTAGATGCGTTTTCTAAAGGGGCTTTGCCCTCCCGGGCATGTTCGAGATCACTCTCGAGTTGGGATACACGTGTCATGAGACTAGACACTGTGTCGGTCAAGTCACACTTTTCCCTCCTTAAAACTTCCTTCTCTCTCTCTAAATCTAAAATCCGATGACCTAAATCTCTATTATACTTTTTTATTTTCAAGGTCTCGGTGCACAAATCCCTGAAAGCTGTTTGGATCTCACTTTCATCTCCACTCTCAAACTCACTCTCATCTCCATTAGAAACACTCAAGTCATGACCGTCTCTCTCGTGAACACTATCATCGTGGGACAAAGTGGGTATGCTCACACGACTTGAAAAAGCTACACACATCCCATGTGCTAAACCTTTTTCGGACTTATCTCTCTCATCTTTCTCATCTCCCTCACTATCACTAAGTGTGGCGATCATGACGACTGCCTTTCCCTCTCTCCTAAGCCTAGTGGGACACTCAAAACGACTTATGCCCTTTCCCCTCACACTCAAAACATTTTAAAATTTCAAATTTTTATTCACCCTCTTTTTCTTTCTCACCGCTTTCTTTTGTCCTGTCTTTCTTTTTGTTTTTCTCCGAAAATATTTTATCGAAAGAATTTTGTTTCGAAAACTGGATAATTTTTTTAAAATTCTTTGCCTGCAGTGCCATATCAAAATCAGACTCGGACTCACAAAAACTCACTTTCTTTTTCTTAGATTGGGCTTTAAGCGCTATCCCTTTATCCTTAGGTTTGACAGTGTCGGGGAACATGTCAATTTCGTACGTTTGTAGGTCTCCTACCAACTCTTCTAATTTCAGACGATTCAAATTTCCTAAGGTATTTAAACCAGTTACTTTAGGGATAAAACATTTAGGCAGTGACCTTAAAATCTTTTTAACCACTCGTGCATCTGGTATGGGATCACCTAGGTTAAAACTAGTGTTGACAATGTCGAACAAACGTGCATAAAAATCATCAAAACACTCAGTCTCTAACATAGTGATTGTATCAAATTGAGTGGTCAAATTTTGAATTTTAGACTCTTTGACGGTGTTAATGCCTTCGTGGGTGAGTTGCGAAACATCCCACGCTTCTTTGGACGTGGTGCACGTCATAATACATCGGAACTCGTCAAGGGTAACGTGTCCGGAAATGGCACTAAGCCCTTGTGAATTGTAAGTGCTCCACCTTAACTCATCCTCAGTCCAGTCTGACACGGGTTTTAAATTTGTGACATTATTCGCGGTGACAGTGAGGGGGGGGGGGGGTTCCAACCTCTTTCACAAATGACCCAAACTCTTTCATCGATAACTTTTAAATGTGATTTCATTAGGGCTTTCCAGTAAGCATAATTAGACCCGTCAAAAATTGGCAACCGATTATATAAGTTTTCATTTGGAAATATTGCGATAAATTTTCAAAAATCATATTTAAAAAAAAAATCAATACCACACTACTTTTTGCTGAAAATAGGAATACGCGATAAATTAGCGTAGCTCGCTCTGATACCAATTTGAAAAGAAGATCGTGTGCGATACCGATTAAAATAGTTGGGCAAATTCCAATCGAAAACTTATTTAATTAGAGTCAATTTATGAATCAAATAAATTCAGCCCTTAAACTCAAATATCAACGTGCGTGCAGTGTCAAACCAATATAAATAAAATATGCGACACAGTCATTCAGGAAAAATCCCCTCTGGGAAAAACCTTTTTATTTCACTATTATGGTAAATCGGAACTTACATAGGATTACAATAAAATACAGTTTGACAGTCGAATAGCCACAGGCGTCGGTCGATGTCGTCAGCAATAAGTCACACACAGCGAACCTACATGAACTGCAGTCCAGTCTTCAACTCAGGAACACCGCAACACTCCCTTATGACACGTAGTTTCAAAACTCCGTCAAGACTCACTCCAAAATAGCACGCAACCGTCGGTTGTAGAGATCTCCCCACAAAGTATGAACAATATCAAAACCATGCTTTCGGGTTCCCCAAAACAACTCACACAAAATCTATTGGGATTGTTTGTAAAACAAAAGTTTATGAACCCTCAAATGTGTTGGAAAATAATTGAAAAACGTATTCTGTCAAAACCAGTTTTTCTCCACACGAAAATCAGAAGCCTGACACTCTTGTTTATATTAAAATTTAAGGCGACGACGTGTCGGCTAAAAACAGCTCTCGTTCGAACGGCATACGACGTCGCTCGAGCGAACCTCCATCTCGTTCGAACGAGATGTGATGTCGTTTGAACTACAGTCACTGATCCCCTTTAAAAAAAGACTTTTAAAGTTTTAAATAACTTGGAAAACCTCAAATCTTAAAATTGTTCATGGGATCAGGAGATATTTATCCAAAACTTTTATGATAAAATATTTTTGAAAGATAAAAATAATTATTAAAATTCTAAAAATAGTTTCAACTTTTATAAAAAAACATCCCAACACTTGTAATGTAAAATGTAAATGGAACTTGAACACATTTTACCAAATTCATCCTTGTTGGGCTTGAATGTTGAAGTCTTCTTGAAATTAGGATTCTCCTTTTGTAGACGTAAGCTTCTCAATCCTTCGACGACTTGTAGCAACTTGTGGCGGTATACGACATACTAAATTATGACGGACAGTGTCCTTACATGTTCTCGTAGGAATAATAATTGGTTCTCTCAGACGACACCAATTGTGGTATCAAAAAATATCATAATGATGAATTTACGAAGGACAATCACAATTAAGCAAGAAAGCACACAATCACACACACAACACAACTATGTACATGGTTAGGCAATTTGCCTACGTCCATGGAGAGGTCTATTGCTTTATTAAATATCTCTCAATATGTTTGGTTACATGCCCCTATGCCCCCGACCAGGGGTTACAATTAATAGATGTAGAATTTTAGTTATGAAAGTAACTCCACGATATCCATGATGAGATGAACCACGAATCCCTTGAATATCTTTACGAATTATTGGGTATTGACTTGGTCGTGGAGTGGTTGAAATAACACATACACGTATCTTAATTCCACGATTTGGATCGGACAACCTTTTAGATCTGCTGGGCTAGGTCGGATACTCTCGTGGACAGAGAACAAATGGTTTTTCACAACCCTAATTCATAAAATTAGTGCCCTTATATAATATTGAACCTTTCAATTTTATTGCCTTTATACATATCCCTTTTTTTAATTAAAACATTTTTTGGGGTGAAATGTGAATTTAATTAGAAGAGGAAAATCCCCAAGATAATACAACCAATGCCCATAGGCCAACCCAACAAAACTTCCCAAAGGCACACAAGCCCAAGAAAAAAAAATAACTCAACTAAATGAATCAAGGCTTCGTATAAGGCAAAAAGGCCCAAAAAACTGACCAACAAAAGGGACTCTAGAAACCCATACAAGCAAGCCCATAACTAGAATCACTACTCTCCTAGAAGATTATAGAGACCTAGACAAAACACACGTGAAGACAGTGATAATACACAAATATTGCGTATTTTATCCCTCGAACCGATGCATTCTAGCCCCCCCGGGTATCTTATTCACTATATTTATTCTCGTTAACCAGACAACCTTAGATTTCTACGTTAACATGTTTTGCAGGGGTTAATTGAGCTTTTATAGGTATTTGGATGCTAAGTATGAAGTTTGGACGCATTTCGCTCGATTTCCGTATGCGATCGCACGTTCAAGGGCAATTTAGTCTTTTCACATATTAGGCACTTGGCCTAACATCTACGCAGAAGTTGTATCCCTCTTCGCAAGCTTCACATGGCCATGAACGTTGTGCGATTCCGATTCAGAACGAAGAAGTTACGGCAATTTTAGCGGAGGAGAAATGCAAACATGCCAAAATAGGAGGAAAGGAGTTGCAGACCTGCTTGATCGATCGATCGATCAAAGGGATCGATCGATTGATCCTTCAATTTTTACCAAATCGTGGGAGACATTGGGCATAATTTTCAAGCGTCGATCGATCGATCACAAGGGATCGATCGATCGATCCCCTATTTTCAACTGATATTTTCCCTTTTCTTTTCTTTTTCCTTTTCTTTTCTATTTTTATTCCACTTACTATAAATACCAATTTTGTTGTAAATATCAGATATCAAGAGATAGATTAGACTTTAGAGAGTTTTAGCTTGGGGTTTGAGGGTTTTTGGATAGTTCTTCTTCAATTGTTCTTGGCTTGACACCCAATTGGGTTGTAAGTTGCACTATTCATCATCCTCTCCATTTAATATAGTTGTTTTTCCTTATTTTTTGCTTTCATAATTAGATTTACATGCTTTCATAATTAGGTTTACATGCTTTGATTTCCTTGCTTTGTAGTGTAGATTTATCGCATTTATTTACCGCTTTCTTTATCGCGTTTTTATCATGCTTTCTAGCTAATTTAAATTAGGTTGTGTTTGAATTGAACTCACTCGGGTTGACGCGTTGCTTTGCTTTGGTGATAATGTTTACGGGTCTATTTCGGGTGCGTTGTCCTAGTTATTGAGCCTAGGAGATTTGACGAGGCATATCATGTATGTCCCGTGCTTACGACCTTGCGCGCGTAATTTCCAGGGTATTTATAGACGCCAAAATCTTATTAGGCTTTTATGAGAATTTAGGGGCGTGACAACCCTTGATTTAATTAACTGTCGAAACGAGACCCATTCTAAATAACTTGTCGACCCATGTATCCATTTTATACTAATTAACTCGGGTGAGGGATATTCGACGGAACCTATAGTTTTTACCGCTTTGTTAATCTAGTTTCAATACACTCGCCTAGATTAATATTTCCCTTTTATGCATATTTTCCTTTTTAGTTTATAAATCACCTTTTACACTTTCATTCAGGAGTATTAAATCAAATAAATTCTAGCAACTCGTCTCTGTGAATTTTTGATACCCGGACTTGGCCACTATATTGACCCGTTGAGTGGAGTCACAAGTTTAGATTTTCGTATAGTTCAGGTGAGCCGAATTCAAAACGATCGGCGCGCAGGTGACTCTCGCGCCGCGGCGAAACCCCTGCCTATCAAATGGCGCCGTTACTGGGGATATGTTTGTTTTAGACTTTATTTGATTTAGTATTTTACACTATTTTCTTTCTATTTGTATTATTTGCTAATATTTTTACAGGACTTCCACATTTGAACACTTAAAAATGCTCGAATTTATCGCGCGCGCACCTACTTTGTGGAATTCGCCACTTCGAGCCATTTTTAGGGTAAACATGTCTTATTCCAATTCTTTCGGTAATCATTGTTATAATTCTCAAAATTCTCACAAACCTATGACTTTTGGTGAATACTTAGAATCCCAAAGTATTACAAATTCAAATATGACTTTGGGCGAGTATAACGAAAGTCAAAACTTGGGTTATTGGAATTTTGATGATGATGATAATGATTTTGGGCCTTTACCTCCTTATAATAGGAATTTTGAAATGAATTGCAATAATTTTCAAAATTCCTATAATAATGAGTTTTCGTTTAAGTCCGATGGTAATTTTCAAAGTTCCCATTTTTGAGGATCCGCACCTCGTCCAATGACATTCGGCGAGGGCTTGCGTATGCTTGAAAATGAGAAAATTGAAACTCGTTATCGGGAAGAAAATCATTGTTGGGAGCAAGACTTGGATTTGTTATTCGAATCCGACGACGATTTTGCTTCCGAGACTTTCGAAGTCGAGGAATGTTTCTAACCAAATGAGGACTTTGTGCCTTCTTTGGAACAAACCATTTTAGACTTTGCCCATTGCATAATAGATATTGAAAGTGAGGATGAAAATGACGTAATATCTATTTGCAATAAAATGATTTCTTCTTTGTCCCCCAAAGAAGAACATTTTATTGAAAATGATATTATTTCCTTCGAAACTCAATATTCATGCGATGATGATTCATCTCATGAGTTTGAATTTCTTTTATCCCCATTTTCATTCTCTGTTATCACACCGTCACAAGTACCCGATGATTCGGTTTCAGACTTTAATGTTTTAAACCTTTTCGTCGATGAGGAGTACTTGCTCGAGTCGCCCTCCACGATCGCATCTTTGCCTTCGTGTGCACCACCTCCCATTTTGCTTGCTAAATCCTTGTGAGTATTTTTGACTTTTCTCGATCCCCACCTGTTTTTGTCACCCGTTCAATCCAAACCTCCCATCGTCCCTCCAAAACTTTTAATTGATGATAGTTCATTTCTTCCGCCTTACACATGCCTTCCGTTGTTCAAATGGAATCTATATTTTTTGAAAGGTATGCTTGTATGTCAGGGTACACCGGTTATCCTCCAAAGTCAAATCATTTTCATGGTGAATCCTCAACTATTTAGACTTCTAGTGTACAGTTAGTGTGAAGCCTAAATAGGAGGTTGTATATAGTTAGCTTTTTATTTTTTCTTTCCTTTTTAATTTAGTCTAATGTAATTAGTTAACTTTTTATTATTTTCTGTTGCTATGCTCGGTACTAGCTTGTTTTGTAGATTCTTAGGACTTGTTCTTATGGGGATCGCTCCAATTTTGGATAATATCGCTCTTTTCCTCTCTTTAACTTGGTTCTTAATTTACATTGAGGACAATGTCAAGTTTTAAGTTAGGGGGTGTGGGATATTTTATCCATTTCTTATTTTAGTCCATGTTTTTGCTCACATGTTAGTTACTTAGTATGCTTTTCTTAGAAAAATTGAAAATTTCAAAAAGATTTTCTTTCTTTTTTCTCCTTATTTGGGGATTTTACCTTTGTTTCGGATGATAAATTTCGATAATTGCCCGATCCAATAGACAACCTAATGATGCATGTTCTCGATTCTAGAAGTTATTAGACTTTAGTTCTCCATTATTGATATGGTGAATAACTTCATGAATTAAACTTTAATCCCATGAGCACATGCACCTTTATCGTTCTATTGATTTGGTTTAAGATTTTATAACTCGGTAATCTTTTGTTGCATTCTATATACTTACACCGAGTAAGCTTTGTACCTTTCGTCGTTTGTGAGTGTATACACTATTCTTTCCTCTTTGAAAACGTTGAATTCGTTGGTAATCTCACTATTCTTTCATTTGACCGTTCATTAATTGAGTTCATACTTGAAATGTATTACTTGATCATGATTTTCATAAATTATTTTGAGTCGAGAATTGCGTAGACTTTCTGAAATGATCATAGACCATATTTGTTATATCACCCATATTAACCTTGACCTCACCTTATATGTTTCCCCTCGTCAACCCCTTTGTGCCTAAATATAACCTTTCGTTTCATAAACCAAATCCCATAACCAATTCCGAATTGGAGTTTTAGCCCATACATACACTTTCCATATCTTTGTTTGGAATGTTACTTGGGATTGAATGATGTTATTGTGTTGCGGTTTGCAATTTAGGCATATGAGAGTTAGAAAAGTAAATAAGAAAAGAGTAATGAAAAAAGTGAGAAAAAGAGAAAGCAAAAAGCAAAAGAAAACATGAGAAAAATAAGAAAAGAAAGAAAAGAGAAAGTTGTAAATGTTGTGTATATAGTTCAATAAGCTTTGATTACTATCCCCGATGATATATCTAATGCCTTTTGAAACTTGTTTTCCAATTTTGATATTGCCCGCATCGTCCCGTTATCCCGAGTTTTCATCCCGAACACTTTGAACCTGTACATACATATCCTTCGTTTCGTACCCTAGCCTAGCCTACATTACAACCCTATAAAGTCCTATGTGATCTTAAGTATATGTAATTTAAAGGTTTAAATATCTTTGCTAATCTATGAAAATGCATTTCACCTCCTTTAATGAGCGTTATCTTTCATTGAGATTACAATTTTTCAGTTATATATAGTGTTCTTCATTTGTGACATGTGTGCGACCTAGTTTACATTTATATTTACTCTTTATGCCCGCATGTTCCGTGTGTTAACTCCCTGAGTGTAATGCCCGCGAGGATTGAATATATGCTTGCTTTAACGTTTATCCGGTTTATATAAGTTTTTTCCAAATCACACTTTGCATGTGCTCGCTTCCCTCCCACATTTTAAGGTTTCAATTCTATGAGGTGCATTCTATAATGTCAACGATTTCGGACTTTTGATTGAATTCATTCAATATGCTAATAATGTGTATGAAATCTTGTTCGCTATTGTTGGTCTTGTCGCATGTTGGTTTTGACATAATTTTGAGGAAACCATCTGATGTTTGTGGGTACCATCCCTGAAAACCCTCACGAGACGACACTCGTCCACTAGGGTGACCTAGGGGTTTAACGGCTTATTGCATACGCTAAATGCAATCGAATCGCCCGCGAAAGTGGCCTAATGCTTTTATACCATACTTTTGTACTATCTCATATTTTTGATTTGCTTGTAGTTCTTGCTGCATCCTATTTCATTGCTAGGGACTAACAATGTGTAAGTTAGGGGGTGTGATAATACGCAAATATTACGTATTTCATCCCTCGAACCGATGCATTTCAGCAACCTCGGGTATCTTATTCCCTATATTTATGCTCGTTAACCAGACAACCTCAAATTTCTACGTTAACATGTTTTGCAGGGGTTAATTGAGCTTTTATAGGTATTTGGATGCTAAGTATGAAGTTCGGACGCATTCCGCTCGATTTTCGTACGCGATCGCACGTTCAAGGGCATTTTAGTATTTTCATAGATTTGGCACCTGACCCAACATCTATACGAAAGTTGTATCCCTCCTCGCAAGCTTCGTGTGGCCGTAAATGGTGCTCGATTCAGATTCAGAACGAAGAAGTTACGACGATTTTAGCGGAGGAGAAATGCTAACATGCCAAAACAGGAGGAAAGGAGTTGCAGACTAGCTTGATCGATCGATCCTTCAGTTTTTGCCAAATCGTGGGAGACAGTCGGCATGATTTTCAAGCATCGATCTATCGATCACAAGGGATAGATCGATCGATCCCCTGTTTCCAGCTGATATTTTCCGTTTTTTTTCCTTTTTCTTTTTCCGTTTCTTTTCTATTTTTATTCCACTTACTATAAATACCAATTTTGTTATAAATATCAGATATCAAGAGATAGATTAGATTTTAGAGAGCTTTAGCTTAGGGTTTGAGGGTTCTTGGAGAGTTCTTATTCAATTGTTCTTGGTTTGACACCCAATTGGGTTGTAAGTTGCACTATTCATCATCCTCTCCATTTAATACAGTTGTATTTCCTTATTTCTTGCTTTCATAATTAGATATACATGCTTTCATAATTAGGTTTACATGCTTTGATTTCCTTGCTTTGTAGTGTAGCTTTACTGCGTTTATTTACCGCTTTCTTTATCGCGTTTTTATCATGCTTTCTAGCTAATTTAAATTAGGTTGTGTTTGAATTGAACTCACTCGGGTTGACGCGTTAATTTGCTTTGGTAATGGTGTTTACAGGTTTATTTCGAGTGCGTTGTCCTAGTTATTATGCCAAGAGGATTTGACGGGGAATATCATGTATGTCCCGTGTTTACGACCTTGCGTGCGTAATTTTCGGGGTATTTGTTGACGCCAAAATCTTACTAGGCTTTTATGAGAATTTAGGGGCGTGACCACCCTTGATTTAATTAATTGTCAAAACGAGACGCATTCTAAATAACTCGTCAACCCATGTATCCATTTTGTACTAATTAACTCGGGTGAGGGATATTCTACGCAACCTATAGTTTTTACCGCTTTGTTAATCTAGTTTCAATACACTCGCCTAGATTAATGTTTCCCTTTTATGCATCTTTTCCTTTTTAGTTTGTAAATCACCTTTTACACTTTTATTCACGAGTATTATAAATCAAATAAATTCTAGCAACTCGTCTCTGTGGATTTTCGATACCCGGGTTTGGCCGCTATACTCACCCGTTGAGTGTAGTCATAAGTTTAGGTTTTTATATAGTTCAGGTGAGCCGAATTTAAAACGACCGGCGCGCAGGTGACTCTCGCGCCGTGGCGAAACCCCTGCCTATCAGACACCTCCAAGATAGCCAATGAGAAACGAAACTCAAAAAATCACTGTACGACTTTGAACAAACCATCAGCTCTAGCCAGACTTCAATTAACACAAACCCAACTAATTTCGAAGAGAGAAATTATCTGTAAGATAGAAAAACTCTACTTTGACAATCTCACCAAGCCAAATCCCTTCAGAGAAGAAGTCCAAACTCAAACTCTACTAGATTCTTAAATATCAAATTATGCCAAACTACACTACAACAAGAACTCTCTAAGTCAAAGAATTCATAGCATCTCAATCAAAACTGAAAAGAGCACCCCCCTAAAAAGAACAACAAAAATAAGATCTGCCATTAAACACAACATGCAGAAGGAGTAGGCGCCTCACATCAACCGTATAGATACCAAAGAAGATTATAAGCAAAAATTCAGAAAATGAGATGAGGCTCAAGACTTCTTATGGAGGAATCATTGGGCGACAACGAGGTTTTTAATTAATAATAATTATTATTATATATTGTAATTATATTATAGGAAATTATAATTATATTATAAGAAATTGTAAGATAATAAAATATTTATTGCCCTACTGAGAATTCAAAATATTAATGTTACTATCATGAGAATGGGAAATTATCATACTAAGACGTCAATATAAAACACATTCACCAATAGACCAATTAATGCTAATTAAAAAAAAAGAAACTACAATATTCAATTGATGCCACATGCTATATACAATACACAACTGATGTGAAATTTACATTCCTGTTGCAAAAAAAATATCACGATTAGTTTTGTTATCATATTCTTATCAAGCTTAAAACATTTTAGACTAATGGCAAAAAATAGTCATTAAAATGTTATGATATGCAATCACTATAACAATACAATTTTGATATGTCAGTCAAGTGATCAAAATCAGGTGAAATCTAAAATTTGAAGGATTATAATGACTAACCTTAATTAACTATAGATGCATACCGTAACATGTTAAAGATAAATAAAACTAATATACAATCTCCACAACAACTCTAAATATAGTATAAAAGGGATAAATTGAATGGAAATAAATAATAATTCGAGGAATTTACTTCATGGTATTTGGTGTAATACCCCGCCCCGATAAATTAATTAAATTATAGATAGATTTTGTATGAGGAAGAACAAGGTGTGATTATAGGAATTTCGGGTGACAAATCGGATTATAAAGGGAATTTTCTAATTAAGGGTTTTATATGGATTAAGACACGAATATATATAGAATTAATCAAACCACGCATGTTGTTCTAAAGCTTTAGAACCATTAGGGGCAATTGTGATAGACAAAGAGAGATTGGAGCTAGAGACAAACCGGTTACCAGAGGGTCGTTCAAATGACTTCACTTTCGTTCGAGCGACGTCCATTTGTCGTTCGAACGAGAGTTCCCGTTGTTTGAACGACGTTGATGTAAAACGACACGCTGTCAGCTTCCAGTCAGCTCTTGGCCTGACCTTCTGACGAAGAAGTGATAAGCAACGTTAAAATTTGTGGAATCCTATTGCCTCAAGTATAAAGGAAAGGAACGAGATATTTCAACCTGTGAAATCAGGTGCTTGGCTATTAAGATTGGAGCCATCGATCGACAGTTACGTGTCACAGTCTTGGAGACTGACGATTTAGATAAATCAGGTTATTTGTTTATGGGATTTGTTTCTTTATAATAGAGAAATGCATGGAGGTTGGGTTAACCCCGCGTGCTGTCTCCTCCATCTCTTTAAAAAACTCAAACTTCTCCCTATCCCCAAACATATTTCCACCGTCCCTAGACTATATAAGCAACCACACTCACACCCTAATATAGCCACTCTCCCCTACTGTTATTATGGAACTGTTAAATATGTAGAGCCATTGTCGGAGGGTTTTGATGAGTAAAGGGGATTATTTTAGAAGAGGAAAATATGCCCTTTTTTTAGGGTTTAATGGAGCTTCCATGGAGGACTTTTGGTGGAGCTTTTTGTGACTCCCTTTAGGGCCACCTTTGGAGGTGGGGGAGTCACTCATCTTCTCGATCACCCCCACTATCTTTGGAGACCATTTGGGTAACCTACTCTTATTGCATTTAAGACTCCATTTGATAAATGTGTAGTATTATTTTTATGTATGATTAAGAGTAGAATGTAAGAAAAAAATGATGTGTTCCTAGCAATCTGAAATTTGTTTAATGTGTAGTATTATTGTTGTGTATAAAAATATTTGAATGTCTTTTCTAGTAATCTGAAAATAGTCATTTTTATGATATAAAAATGCTAGAAAATATTATTATTGCGTGTTTTCTATTAAATTTGAAAATATACATTTTTAAGGAATAAAAAATTAAAAAAATATTGTTTTAGCATATTTTTAATGAATTAAAAATAATAAATATTTTTATGGAATAAAAATACTTGAAAATTTTATTTTAGTTGAAAAAATATAGAATAAGTAAATATTTAAAGGTTTTGGAATATTGAAAACGATATATTTTGTGGAAAATGGTGTATTTTAGAAATATTGGTGTTAAAACATTTTATGGAATAAAATGTTTGGAAATAAACCTTTATTTGATGAAAAATATGTTTAAACCATATTGTAGGATTTTTGGATTTAAAATCCATCTTCTCTTGCATATAAACTTGTAATATTTTGACATAGAAAGCATAAACAAGTTTAAAGAAGTTTTTGTTGGGTTTGAACAAGAATTAATAAAGGTTGAAATTTTAGTCTTCAAAGTATGGGTAATTGGGACTAAAAGATATAATGTGCATAAAGTTAGAAGATTACATGTTAAATAAAATAAATGGCAAATTTCTTATAAAAGTAGTCTTAAGTATAAATGTATTTCTTGAATAAAGAAGTAAAGGAATATGAATGTCGGTAAAAAGTATTAATTAAGTGTTAACTGACAAACATGGAATGGTTAGTGAGTACTAATTTTGTGAAATATTAACACTTTTGGGATTATAAAAGGATTAAAGGTGTAAAAGTGTTTCCAATCAAGATGAATGTACTCTAAGTGTAAAAAGGTATTAAAGGGTTAAAACACTTAAGAAGTTGGTGTGTATAACTTAATAGTGTTTTGGGTGAAATTAACACTTGTGAATAAGGAGTAAAAGTGTGATTTGGAATCAAATGGGTAAAATGGTAATTTTACTTAAAGTGAAACATTTTTATGAACTAAAAATATTGGAAAGAGTGTTACACAAAGTTTTCCTAAATGAATATGATTTTTTAAATAAAAATCAAGGTTAAGGTTAAAGGACACAAAATGGTAAATTTTCAAGTGTAACACAAATTGGGGCGGTAAAGTCTTGGATTTTTGGCTTTGGCCAGATAAAAGGAAATAAAATAATGTGGATATTTATAAAATGTTAAAACACATAAAAAAAACTCATATGACACCGGGATAAAGCAAGAAGGGCCTGGAGCCCTTGGGTGAAAAGCCCTAAACAACTGACTAGAGCATATGGTGCGCATAGTCGTCGATGTAAGTATGCGGTATTGGAAGATTCCGAGAGAATATTAAGTGAAATGTGGAAAACAAATTAAGAAATGGATTGTGTGATAAATGTGTAAATACAACCTAACTTGAATAAATGAAATGAATATGTCGATAAAGGCTAAATGGACAAGTCGATGTGTAAGTTTACTAATGTCCATAAGATAGAAAAAAGGGTAAAGAAAGTGTGTAGATGGGTGGTTAAGCAACCTAAATGGTTAAATCTATAATTAACACAAGAATGTGTTATAAAAAGAATTTTCAAGAAAAAAGTAAGTATTTTCTAACACGGTAATTACATGTGTTGAAATGACGATTTTTAATGAAAATACTAAGTGCGTAAAACGAGATAAAAAGGGATTAAATTCTGGTAAAGGGATGGCTTTGGTAAATCAAGCATAATGGTTTCAAGTATTGAACCGGGTGTTTTAGATATAGTGGGAAATTGTTAAATATGAGTAAAAAAAACCTTTAATAAGATTAAGGTCAAATAATTTAGGTAAATAGGGTTTTCAGAAATAAATTGGCTAATGCATTGGAACATGTATTTTTTTTAAAGGTATACATATATAGATATATACATATTTTCGCATGCATGTGGTTGTAGCGTGTGAATATTCCTTTATATCGTTCGTTTTTATACTGTTGTATAAATCTCACTGGGCATAAGCTCACGTCCCCGCTTTGTTACGGCAAGTTGGGAGTAGTTTTATATTTTGAGAGTGTTTTACTCGTAATTATACCTCATTTCTGTCTACGTTAGTAGCTCTGTTTACTTGGACTTCGGGGTGCTCCCCACGAGTCCTTCACGTAATTTCTCTCAAAAATTGGAATCGCATGCTAACAAGTGAAATGTTAATTAAAATAAAACTGAACTAGCAATATTATTTATGATGTTTCATTGCACTTCACACCTAACGTTCGGATCGGACCGGGTTAACTCACGGGTAACCCATAAATCCGGGTCGGGGTGTTACATTTAGAATTATTAATTTTTTAAATCAAACATCGAATAAAAAATAGCTTATTAATTCCATCAAGTCAAACAAACATCACATGTCAACATTGAAAAATAGGTTAATCTTTGAACCTCACAACGAAAATAATTTAATAGGTAAACAAATAAACATATAAAGAATTATTTTCATGATTTCCTATATTATCTATAAAAGTCATCTCGCTATTTGCATTTTTCTTAATTATCAACGTCGTTCAAGTGCGATCCAATGCCACAACTGAGTTCGTTCTTGCAAAGTCCCTTCACGTGTTGCAACACCTTTTTTATCCACGCGCAAAGAACCGTTGAGCGAACATCATCCTGATAGAATTTCAACATATGTAAGCATGTCTAGATATATACGGAAAAAAAAATTAATTGACTCGAGTTTGCTTGGCCTGGATGAGAAATCCCTTCTAAACAGAAAATGTGTGTTAGATAATTTTAGTAACATTCAAAACTTGCCCCCCACTCTTCTCTTCAACAGTTGAATCCCTACCAACAAATTATGCAATCAGATCTTCGAATGTAATGATTGAGGGTTCCAACATCGCCGCATCATTTCCAATTTCACCCAACCTATAGCTCGGAGACCACTACACATCGCTTCCAGCCACGCCACCATTGATTCCAACCTCTCTATCAACTTTTCCTGCATTGCCCCATTTACTCCGTTTGTCGTGTAGATAATCAGATAAAACAGATCGGGTGGTGATTTGTGGTTATATATCCTAATGTGTACATGTAAATATATTAGTGTAACCCCCCGTAATTTTATGCATTTAATATTTAATTAATTCAAAATTTTTTAAATTACTTGTGTGTCGTAATTTTAATTGAATTAATTATGGTAATATTTATTTAAAAATTAATCGGAGAGTGAATGGTTAATATTTAGGAAAACTTAATTACTAAGTGAATATTAATAATTTATTTACGTCATTACGGGTATTAGTGGCGAGGATTTATTTATCTCAGCTGGGAGTTGGTATAGACTAATTTGGGTGTGAGATAAGGATTTTTATAAATTAATTCGGATGCCAATTCTGAGTATATGGTTGAGTTCGGATGGGCCGAATTAGTCAGAAAAGTGTACTCGGGGGTAGTAAACAATTCATGGGACGTTTTTAGGCATAGCCGGGCCCACACGGGGGTATTTGGGTCACTTGGGCTTGGCCCATTAGGCTAAAAATGGATTAAGCCTAATTACTTAATTAAAAGGAAACAGGGAACGACTGATTTGAGATTAGAAAACACATAGTGGGAGAGAAAACCCTAATGAGCAGTTAAAGGCACTCGGAACCAAATTGGGGGACAAAGGAAAACACCAAAGGGGAGATTTCATCAATGTTGATACCAAATTTAATCTGCTGACGTGGACCAATCATACGAAGACACCTGGCTATCTACATGGCAACAACAGACCTCTCCGAGGAACTCACAGGCTCCGAGGAATAGACCTCTCCGAGGAATAGACCTCTCCGAGGAACTCACAGGCTCCGAGGAACATACCTCTCCGAGGAACTCACAGGCTCCGAGGAACATACCTCTCCGAGGAACTCACAGGCTCCGAGGAACTCTTGAATACCAGGAAGATCAACATACCCGAGTTACTCAGACGGTCCGAGCTGCATCTCGGCCACAGCACTGATTGCCAGATAACGAACAGTCCAACTGGTTCATTAAATGATTATCCTTGACGCACAAGCCTAAGGGCATTAAATGTATTACCCTTTCATATGTATATCATTTAATGTATCGACCCTTTCATGTACAGCCTCAGGGCTATAAATACCTTGTATCATCCTCATTCAAGGGGAGAGGAATTTCTTGAGAGAACTTGTAATCAAGAATTCCACAAACACTCAGCAATAACATAACAGTGGACGTAGGCTTTATTCCTAGCCGAACCACTTTAAAAATCTTTGTCTCTTATATGTTTGATGTGAATGTTTATCTTCATCTTCAATCTCATCCTCATCATTTATCTGCTGTTGACGCCACTAAAATGGCAGTGGCCATTTTCTGTCTTCAACAGATTGGCGCCGTCTGTGGGAACGTGTTACAAGCGTTGTTCTCCACCAAAAGCTAAGTTTTTATTTTCTCTACGTATAATCAATTATACATACATCTTTTGATTCGATCATGATTTTTATGTTTATATACATAAATTAATTGTCCAATTTTTATCTGCAAATTGTTGCATATCATGATTTTTTAATCATAACTGTTAGATTTATCCTTATTTAAAAATCTGAAAAATAGTAGATTTCATAAATCATAATTCTTTGCTTGATTCTCAAGTTCTAATTTTATATCATGAAATAAATATTGTAAATGATTACATATGCCGATATATACGACGATGATAAGATTTGATCATTTTCATTGTTGATTTTGAAATAAATTTTGTAAGATATTTGATGTCTATTCATATTCCTATCATATTTTTAATAAAAGAATGGGAAAAGGTTAAAGACAATGAAAAGTCTTCTCATGGAAATCATGACCCAGATCTATTTTTTCTCTCTTCAAGTTTGAGACTCTTTGCATTCATTTTTATGAACTATATAAATAATTGGTTCATCTTCCATCTATGTCAATAAAGTCAAATTGATTGATTTTTTATTTGGTAATAACTTTAATCATTCACCATATTTTTATCTCTCCAAATTGGGAATATGAAGGGATCAATATAAAAAATAATTTTTTATCACCTGAAAAATCATTACCCACCTCTTGTAAAAGAGGATCAGTAAAACAAATCATGACCATATCAAGATTCTGGGCACAAATTTGATATTTTGGCCCCTCGTTCATCACATCACAAGGTTTCTTTGTCGAAATCACACGATCTAGTGGGTTATATATTTATTCATTTAATTAACATTCTTAAGGCTTAAATTTTACATTGAATGTTATTTTTTGATCTCAAGATTCGAGATATTCTAGTCATCCAACCATATATTCTATAATTTGAGATATCCTTAATTGTTGGTCGGCAACATCCATGTCGTTTGTCGGCAGCAGTAGAATCTTGGGGTATTAAAAAATGCCAAGCAGCCCTGATATTTCTTTAAACACGAGTTAGGCTTGGGGACAAGCAGGGGGCTTAAGTCTTTTTAACTTATGATCACCCCAAAAATATTTATAAACAGCAACTAATACCTGATTGGTTGTTGGAGATTAAATAAATTTACAAAAAAACTTTACGTCTTATTTATGATGCATATTTGATAATAATTTGTCCATCTCACACACATTTGGCATAAAACATATTATTTCATATTTTGAAATTTTTATGTTGATACATATCATATATTGATTGGATGAGTAAATTATTCTCATGACTAATCAATTCAGCCTACACATATGGTAGAGCAAATTATTAATTTTTACAGGCACAAGATTCAATGCCGACGAATGCTGAAGCACAAATTATTCTATATCCATTCGGATTCATATTTTATATTTATCTCAGCATGGAGCTCGAAAAATTTCTTCTCTCTATATATTCAGTTCCGAGGAAGAACTGTAACATTTATTATATTTCACCCCCAACGGATGGTTGGTCGGGGTAATTCTTATTTATATGCAGGCCCAGCAAAGTTCTCGGCCATATTCTTATGTTCTGGAAAATATTATTCTTATTCGGCATTCTGCAATTATGCCTCGACAAGATACTTATTCAGCTTTAAGGAGAATTACAACATTCATTCGGATAATTCTTATTTATATTCAGGCCTGACAACGTCCTCGGCCATATTATTATGTTCTGAAAGATCTTATTCTTGTTCGGCATTATATGATTCTACCTCGACTGATCGGCGAGGCACTTTATTATTTTTAATTATTCTTTATATCTATTTGGATGCATATTCTATTCTCATTTCAGCATGGAGCTCGACAAATATTTATTATATCTTATTCAGCTCCAAGGATGTCTCCAACATTTATTATATCTTATTCAGCTCCAAGGATGTCTCCAGCATTTATTATATCTTATTCCCAACAATCTGTTGGTCATCATCAAGGAGGTATCCTGCATTTATCTTATTCCCAACAATCTGTTGGAGGTATCCTGCATTTATATTATTCCCAACAATCTGTTGGTCATCGCCGAGGAGGTATCCTGCATTTATTATATCTTATTCCCAACGAATCTGTTGGTTAGCGCCGAGGAGGTCTTCAGCATTTATATTATCTTATTCCCAACGAATCTGTTGGTCATCGCCGAGGAGGTATCCTGCATTTATTATATCTTATTCCAAACAATCTGTTGGTCAGCGCCGAGGAGGTCTCTAGCATTTGTATTATCTTATTCCCAACAAATCTGTTGGTCAGCGCCGAGGAGGTCTCCAGTATTTATATTATCTTATTCCCAACAATCTGTTGGTCAGCTCCGAGGAAGTCTTCATCATTTATTATCAATTACCACCAACTCTGATCGGTAGATAAAATCCAACTCCGGTTGGTAGACAAAATCCAACTCCGGTTGGTAGATAAAATCCAACTTCGGTTGGTAGAAAAAATTCAACTCCGGTTGGTAGACAAAATCCAACTCCGGTTGGTAAATAAAATCCAACTTCGGTTGGTAGAAAAAATCCAACTCCGGTTGGTAGATAAAATCCAACTCCGGTTGGTATTGGTCGATAAATCTCATTCAAAGTTCACATTCCACAGTTGGGGGCTTATATTACAGATATATTTGTTCATTTGGTGGCACATTCTTATATCATCATGCAGTCGAGCATCAAATTCAACCCCGACTAATCATCATTCAGGAGTTATTTTTCTCAGGAATTACTTTTGATATTGAAGTTCAGGAGGAATATTGAAGTTCAGGAGATATATTGAAGTTCAGGAGATATATTGAAGTTCAGGAGATATATTGAAGTTCAGGAGGAATATTGAAGTTCAGGAGGTATATTGAAATTCAAGAGGTGTATTCAGAAGTATCACGACATGATAAAAAAAAAAAGCGACAAGTATTCCACCGAGGAACTCTGTCAGACCAGAAATTAGAAGACAAATTGCCTATATGGAGGCTATATGTAGATGGCTCATCTTGCACTACAGGCTGTGGGGCAGGGATCGTTTTGAACAGCCCAGACGAAGTCGACATGGAATACACCCTACGTTTCTAATTCAAAGCTTCTAATAATGAGCCAAAGGAGAATTGATGATCAAGTATCAAGCAAAGGTGATGGAATTATTGACAGAATTTGATGCTATTCAATTGGTGAGAATACCGAGGATGGAGAATGCTAGAGCAGATGCACTGGCCCGATTAGCGTCAGCTACTTGTACCGAGCTGCGAAGAACGATACCAATTGAAGTATTATATTGAGGAGGAACAATTACCGGAGGATAAACTCGCTGCCAAGAAACTGAAATATAAAGCTGCTCGGTATGTGTTAACTAATGGTATTTTATATAGACGAGGAATTATGGCAGGTTTGCAGAGATGTGTACATTCCTCCGAGGTGAAAGAATTGATTAAAGAGATCCATGAAGGGTCCTGTGGAGCCCATGTAGCAGGTCGGACACTTTTGCAAAAGGTGATGACGCAGAGATACTACTGGCCGACGATGAGAGCTAACTATATAAGCCTATGCCAAGAAATGTGACAAGTGCCAACGCTTTTCCTCCATCCGAAGAATTTCACAAGCATTGTTGACACCCATAACTCCCTTTGGCCATTTGCCATATGGGGATTGATTTGGTTGGACCATTGCCGACGACTCGAGGAAGATTCAAATACCTCGTCATCACAGTAGATTATTTTACTAAGTGGATAGAAGCTGAGCCACTTATTGACATGACATACGAGAAGAAGAGTATCCAGCCCCGAGAAGAATCAAGCTATACAAGAGGAAATGAAGACCAAGCAAGAGAGATATCTAGATCTCCTCATCGGGCAGAAGAAAAACAATAAATGAAGAATGTGTGTTGATTTCACCGATATCAACAAGGCAGTGGATGCTACCTCGGGACACGAACTGCTCATGGATATTTACTCTGGCTACAACTAGATTAAAATGAAACCTGAAGACATAACAACGGCTGATGAACAAGGTTTTTGCCGAGAAAATCAGTTGCAGTATGGAAGTCTATGTTGATGACATGCAAGAAAGCTGCTGATCATTTGGTTGACTTGAGTCAAACTTTTGATCAACTGGATAATTATCAAATGAAACTCAACCCGACGAAGTGCACATTTGGAGTACGAGAAGGAATGTTCCTCGGGTACATCATCAACCAGCGAGACGTTGAAGCAAATCCAGACAAGATCAAAGCCCTGTTAGGGTTGCGATCCCCAAAAACGAAAGAAGAGGTGCAAAGATCAGATACCCAAAGCGGGAAAAATTGGCAGTGGCATTAATTAAAGCAAGTAGAAGAAGGAGGCTGTGTTTCCAGGCCCATACCATGCATGCCGACATGCCATTAATACAAGCTATAGCGGAGTTTACTGATCTCAATACTCCCGAGGAACAAAAGTTGCTTGCTGATCAACCTGTGGATGTTACAGGATGCAATGCAGAAATGGTTGGGAGGATTCCTAATACTCCCGAGAAACAAACATTGCTTGCTGATCAACCTGTGGATGTTACAGGATGCAATGCAGAAATGGTTGGGAGGATTCCTAATACTCCCGAGAAACAAACATTGCTCGCTGATCAACCTGTGGATGTTACAGGATCAACCAAGAAGACTGCTCTAAGGAGCCATGCTCTACGGAGCCATGCTCTACGGAGCCAAGCTCTACGGAGCAAAAGTGCTATAAGTAGCCAACCTCCTTTGGTTAGGAGGACAAGCTCTACGGAGCGCTCTACGGAGCAAAAGTGCTATAAGTAGCCAACCTCCTTTGGTTAGGAGGATAAGCTCTACGGAGCGCTCTACGGAGCAAAAGTGCTATAAGTAGCCAACCTCCTTTGGTTAGGAGGATAAGCTCTACGGAGCGCTCTACGGAGCAAAAGTGCTATAAGTAGCCAACCTCCTTTGGTTAGGAGGACATGCTCCAAGGAGCCAAAAAGTTCGAAAGAACCCTACTACTCCTTTGATTAGGAGGTGTATACCAGCATGATCAACTACGGTTGGTAAGATTTTATATACTCTCGCATTACAGCTTATGTTGGTCGGGAGGTAACATTATTACAAAAAGTTCTTTAAAAAACAAAATATTCCAAACTATACCAAGTATGGTTGGTCGGGGATAAAAACCCATCAACTGTAGTTGGTCGACAAACATTATTTATCCACCTTGGTTGGTTGGAAACACTTTGAATAAATTATACTCATTACTTTATTATTAAGTGATCGAGCAACATTACTAATACTTATAATTTTTTTGGTCGATGAACCATACAATATTGTTATGCAAGCACAAATAATAAAGTGTTTGATATTTACAAAACAATAGCAAATTCAAATTTGATATTAAATTGTGTACTAACTATTACATTGAGATTCCTACTCTATTGGTTTCTCTCCCTCTGATTTTGAAACAGGTTCCTCGCCGGCAGGAAGATCATCCAAAGCATAATGGGAATTTTATGAAGTTAAGATATTTCAGTATTCTGATGTTCATCACAGATGGTCTGTCCGAGCAACTCTTGCTCGTCCCCGAGCAGCTCTTGATCGTCCCCGAGCAGAGTCCACCACTAGCTCACAGAATGCAGTAAGTCGGCTAACAAACCAATCAACATACTTGAAGATTATGATAAGCTACAAACGGCATCATATGTCGTCCAGGAGATAATGCCCTTTATGTCCAACAAATCAAGAAGGTAGATCAAGAATTTCACGAGCACCGAGCAACACTGCAAAATAAAATACTCCATCCTTTCAAGTAAACCATCAAGCATGAAGCATTGGGGGCTTCTGTTGATACCAAATTTAATCTGCTGACGTGGACCAATCATACGAAGACACCTGGCTATCTACATGGCAACAACAGACCTCTCCGAGGAACTCACAGGCTCCGAGGAATAGACCTCTCCGAGGAATAGACCTCTCCGAGGAACTCACAGGCTCCGAGGAACATACCTCTCCGAGGAACTCACAGGCTCCGAGGAACTCTTGAATACCAGGAAGATCAACATACCCGAGTTACTCAGACGGTCCGAGCTGCATCTCGGCCACAGCACTGATTGCCAGATAACGAACAGTCCAACTGGTTCATTAAATGATTATCCTTGACGCACAAGCCTAAGGGCATTAAATGTATTACCCTTTCATATGTATATCATTTAATGTATCGACCCTTTCATGTACAGCCTCAGGGCTATAAATACCTTGTATCATCCTCATTCAAGGGGAGAGGAATTTCTTGAGAGAACTTGTAATCAAGAATTCCACAAACACTCAGCAATAACATAACAGTGGACGTAGGCTTTATTCCTAGCCGAACCACTTTAAAAATCTTTGTCTCTTATATGTTTGATGTGAATGTTTATCTTCATCTTCAATCTCATCCTCATCATTTATCTGCACCATTTTAGTGGCGTCAACAATCAACAACCTTAAGAATTACAACTCTGGATCAGACCCTACGAAACAATAAGGCAAGTGGTTAACTTATTGTAGCATTTATTTGTGTTTTCAATTCATATTTATGTGATGTGAATACCTAAAATTCGATTTGGGGATAAACGGATACAAAAATGGGGTTTTTGTAATTGGAAAATAGAATGGAAATCGGTGTAGGAATTTATGGCGTTACATGATTTTGAACAAATATTTACCTTAGTTGTGATAAACCCAGACGAATTATGAATGAAATTGAGTTGGTAATTTGGTGTTTAGACTGATTAACAAATAACTTGGGTTTTTCCCCAATTTAGAGAAATAATAGAGAACGAAAATCAAACGGGGTTTGGGGACTTTATGGGGGTTCCTTATGATGTTATTGATGTATTATATTGATGAGAAGACTTGGGTTAGATTGTAGAAGGAGTTGGACATTTGAGGTTTTCGTCTATGGCTGAAAAAGGCCTTCGGAGAAGACGAAGACCTGTTCGATCGATGGCTGGGATAGATCGATCGATGGTCGGAGATTTTTGACAGTTCGGCCAGTTTTATTATATAAAGGGAATTTAATTAAAATTTCTCCCCCACACCTTATTTAATGAGAAATAAATATAGGACTTATATGCTAATTAATTATGAGGGAAAGTAATTGGGATTTGGAGGAAATTTATGGGTGACACTCTATGATTAATTTTGGGAAAAATATTCCAAAATAATTAAATACGGATCTAGTGGGCGAGTCTGGGTATATTGGTTGAGCGATACCAAGGTGTTAAATTAATTTAGAGTCGGAGATGTAGACTCGGGTTTTAGTTTATTTCGGGCCACGAGAGCGAGTCCGAATATATTGGTTGGGCGACACCAAAAGTAATCTAATTAATTAACGTAAAAATTAATTAATAATCAGAGTTGGACCATAAACTCATGATAATTTGTATAGGCACGTGTTACGGACTTAGTACACGGGATAACCGGGGTATTTTATATATATATATATATATATATATGGTGTGTACATTAATATCAGTGGTTAGATATTATTATTATATATACTATAGTGCTATCATGGGAGGTTGCGCGTAGATGGTGAATCCCCTGACTTGAGGAGTAGGGGGAGTATATCCCCAGGTCATAGCGTCCATTATATAGGCGAGGGGAATCTCACTTTCAGGGAAGGAATATTACTGCCTCCAATATTTATGTTATTAACCAAGTTAGTGACCGATTCTGACTTGGGATAACTAGGTTATGTGAATACACCTAGTGAGATGGCACTTTAGAGAATATACATCCGGTGAGATATTACTCGGGAGGATGTTCATTATTAATTACTATTTCAACATATGTGTGATTGTTGTAATATGACTCTACGTATATAATGGGATAAATAATTATATACGAGTAATTTAATACATGACGGGAATTGTATTATATGTATAACGGGTGTGAAAGTTATATGAATTTAAGAAGGGGAATGATTAATTAAGTTAATGTTGATAATAACTTAGAAATCATAATTATTGCATACTCGATTAGAGTAGGGTGGTTGCAAGGGATTATATTGGTTATCTAGTTTTGGGATAAATAACTAGAAAAATTAATTAAGGCGTTAGTAGTGCACATATTAGAGGAGGGGTGAGGATATCCTAAAATGAGTTCGACACTAACTAAAATATGAAGAGCATGCATACATATTTATTACTGCAAGTTAATCATTTGCTAAATAATTTTCAAATATTTTGGGTTCTAACCCTTGCTATAAATATTTTTAAAAACTTTTTAGGTGTCCAGCCACAGGGACGCCAGACTTGACTCATTACAGGGATTCGTTGCTGCAGCATATGTGGATGTTGCGAGAATTGGATAGGCACCTCATTCTTTTCAGTTCTAGTATAGAAATTCCTATCAGTTACTCGAGCATGTCGCTCACAGCATTATTTAGTTTATATCAGACTTGTTGAAATTTATCTTTATCTGTGTTTACCTTTGTTGGTTTTGAACCGATGATTTATTCGGTCAGCTTATTTAAATGGTGAATGGTTAATTTCAGTTAATTGTGATTGTTTAAATTATTTTGTTTCCGCATGAGTATTTCAGTAAATTAAGGAAGGGTAAAATTTGGCACCAGTCTAATTTTCTCACTTAGGTGGTTAGTAATTAAAAAGGCAACAGTGATGCTAAGAATGAACCAACTGAGAAACCTGTTCTAACTTAATTTATGACTGATCACCCGGGTTTAATTAGGCGGGGTGTCACTACGTTTCAGCATAACGTTCGGTTGTTATAAAGTCCTATTACTAGGACTGTTGATTCATTTCCCGCTTTTGAGATATCGTATTTCTGCTATTAGATTTTTGTATAAATTGTGTACTTATACGATTCGATCTATTTTCAGATACCACCAAAGAGACAGAGAGCGGAGAGGGCTGAAGCTAGGGATGAGTTCAGGGAGGCTCATCAGGAGCCACAGGTACCGCCACCACCACCCCCATCCGAGTTGATCTCCACTACTTAGGTGGCCGTGATAGTGGCCCAGACAGTTGAGACAACAATGACGGCTATGGCAAGCCATTTTCCTCAGCCCTAGGCACCACCTCTAGTGGCACCAGCTGCTCAGGCTCAAATGGGGCCACCGTCTTGGCAGCGAGTTAGGGAGACCTTTCAGAAGGGTCACCCACCCGAGTTTCGGGGTAATATCGATGCGGTAGAGGCTTATGACTGGAAGAAGAATATTCAGCGCCATTTGCGCATGCTAGAGTGTACCGATGTGCAGAAACAAATGCTTGATACCTTCTGTCTGTCGGGGGCAGCCTTACAGTGGTGGGAGTCAGTTACCACCACTGAGGAGAGAGATTTAATGACGATATCCGAGTTCTGGGTGCGGTTTGACCGCAAATACTTTCCACCGGCAGTAGAGGCAGAGATGAGGAAGAAGTTTAGTGAGTTAGTTCAGGGTGACCGTTCAGTGGAAGATTATGAGGAGGAGTTCAGCCGTTTGGCGAACTTTGTGCCAAATGAGGTGAACGACGAGGAGCGAAAGAAGTCGAGGTTCATGGATGGCCTGGCCAGGAGGATCAGGCAGCACTTGATTGGTAGGCGTTGGTGACGTATACAGATGTCGTTAATGCCGCTCTCGTACATTGCCAGGATCACTGCTTCCATGTGAAGGGGAGTAAGAGGGTAGGAGAGCCGAGCCAGCAGGGCAAGGCAGTAGTTGGTGGTGACACAAGTAGTACTCAGCAACCGACTAGCAGTCAGCAAGGGAATCAGGCTAAGAAATTTAGGCCTAGTGGTTTTCGACCGGGAGGACAGGGATTTAGGCAGGGTCAGTCGGGCCCAAATCAGCAGCAACATGTTCCTCAGGGTCGTCAGGGCCAAGGGAACAATGGGGGAGGCTAGCAGGGCCAACCACATCAGGTCCAACGACAGGGGGACGGTCAGAGAAGCTATTTTATTTGCGGCCAGACCGGACACTTCAAGAAGGAGTGCCCGCAGAGTGGAAGAGGCCAACAATAGGGTGCCCAATAGGAACAGATGCCGCCAGCAGCACCGACTCCACCAGCGCCACAGTAGCAGGGGAAAATGAACTACGGGAGTGTGTATAACGTTCGGGATGTTCCCAATCCTCCACCAGTTGAGGTTATGTTTCTCATCTATGGTCATGAGGGTAGGATACTTTTTGATACGGGAGCATCTCATTCATTCATTAAATCTAAATTTTCTAAACGGAATGGGTTACTAGAGACCGCAGGTAGTCTCCGTATGTGTGTAGAATTTCTAGTAGGCAGCGGGGCATTGATTCACTCAATTTGTCGGGAGGTAGACATTTTGATTGGAAGGCTTAGTTTAGCGGCGGACCCCTTAGTGTTAGATATGGAGGGGTACAATGTCATCCTAGGTATGGATTGGTTAGCAAGTTATCGAGCGACTGTAGATTGTTACGAGAGGACAATCGTGTTCTCCATTCCGAGACAGGAGATGTTCCTAATAGCGATGCCTCTACCCGAGGGAGGGTCGCGCACCCACTTGTATTATATCGAGGAGGAGACCTCACAGGAGGTGGTAGTTTCGCTGGATTCGATTTCGGTAGTGAAGGACTTCGAGGATGTGTTCCAGGAAATACCAGGGTTGTCACCCAGCAGGAAAATCGAGTTTGTAATCGATTTAGCACCGGGGACGAGACCGATTGCTCGAGCACCTTACCGTATGGCCCCTACAGAGATGCGTGAGCTGAGAGAGCAGATTCAGCAGCTCTTGGGCTAGGGTTTTATTCGGCGGAGTACATCGTCGTGGGGTGCACCGATGTTGTTTGTAAAGAAGCGGGATGGTTCACTTCGATTGTGCGTGGACTATAGGGAGCTGAATAAGGCGACGATACGGAATAAGTATCCGTTGCCTAGGATTGATGATTTATTTGACCAATTGAGAGGGGTGTCTTACTTCTCCAAGATCGATTTGAGGTCAGGATATCATCAGCTGCGTATCCGAGAGGAGGATGCTCCTAAGACCGCTTTCCCGTCGCGGTATAGATCCCACGAGTTCAGGGTGATGCCATTCGAGCTCACCAATGCGCCAGCAGTGTTCATGGATCTCATGAATAGGGTTTTCAGGGAGTATCTCGACCAGTTTGTCACCGTGTTTATTGATAACATCCTGATTTAATCGCGCACTGAGGGGGAGCATGCAGAGCATCTGCGTATGGTTCTAGAGACGCTGCGGGATCACCAGCTTTATGCCAAATTCGGGAAGTGTGGATTTTGGCTGCGGGAGCTGCAGTTTCTTGGTCATGTGGTGTCAGATCGGGATATTGTTGTGGATCCGAGTAAGGCGTCGGCGGTGAGGGAGTGGGGACACCCCACGACACCGACCGAGGTGCGTAGATTTCTGGATTGGCAGGCTATTATAGGTGGTTCATTAAGGGATTCTCAAAGATTACGGGCCCTTTGACAAATCTATCTCGGAAAGAGGTGCCTTTTATTTGGAGTTATCATTATCAATTAGCTTTCAACGGGCTAAAGGACAAGTTGACATCTGCACCAGTCTTGCTTTGCCGAGGGGAGGACTAGAGTATCGGGTTTACACTGACGCATCCTTACAGGGACTTGGGGGTGTGTTACAGCAGGAGGAGAGGGCTATAACTTATGCGTCCAGAAAGCTAAAGCCCCACGAGAGGAATTACCCCATTCACGACTTAGAGCTAGCAGCGGTCATTTTTTCCCTTAGGCTATGGACACATTATCTGTTGGGGGAGCAGTTCACTCTATTCACGGATCACAAGTCACTTCAGTATCTATTCACACAGAAGGATCTGAATATGATGCAGAGGCGGTAGCTAGAATTCGTGAAAGACTACCAGTTTGATGTTCAGTATCATCCGGGTAAGGCTAATGTGGTGGCAGACGCATTGAGCCGGAGACCGGTTGGGGGAATATCAGAAGTCTGGAAAGCGAAGTGGAGAGAGCTTCAATATGAGGATGATGTAGCCGGGGACTGCATGTCAGCTTTATCCATAACACCGGAGATCATTATGCGAGTTGTGAGGGCTCAGGCAGAGGACCAGATCTGCCAGCATAGGGTACGCCAGTTGTTAGCTGAGGGAGCGGAGGGTTACTCTATCAGCTCGGAAGGAGGCCTACGCCTAAATGGGGGGGGGTTAATTGTGCCAGAGGATGAGGAGTTGAGGCACGCCGTTATTACATAATCCCATGGTTCGAGATTTGCGGTACATCCCGACGGGGATAAAATGTACCAAGATATGAGGAGACAGCATTGGTGAGCGGGAAAGAAACGAGACATAGCAGAGTTTGTCTCGAAATGTACCATGTGTCAGCTCGTGAAAGTTGACCATCAGAGACCTCCAGGGATGCTATAGCCTCTAGAGATTCCCGTGTGGAAGTGGGAGAGCATCTCCATGGGCTTCATTACAGGGTTACTTCCACCGCAGAGGGGTGACGACTCCATATGGGTCATTGTGGATCGGTTGACCAAGGTGACCCACTTCCTGCCGGTTAGCACAGACTTTGAGACGATGCGCTACGCATAGCTATTCATAACGGAGATTGTTAAGATGCACGGGGTACCGATAAATATTGTGTCTGACAGAGACAAGATTTTTATGGCCCATTTTTGGCAGAGCTTTCAGAAGGCCATGGGCACAGAGCTACGTTTGAGTACAACTTATCACCCACAGACCGACGGGCAAACTGTGAGGGTCAATCATATGCTAGAATACATGCTCAGAATGTGCATTTTAGACTTTGGGGGATGATGGGAGAGATATCTTCTCTTGGTAGAGTTCGCGTATAACAACTCTTACCAATTCACAATTGGCATGGCACCATTAGAGGCAATGTACGGGTGACCTTGTCATTCACCCGCCTGTTGGTTAGAGGTGGGGAACAACAAGTTATTAGGGCCGGAGATTGTCCAGGAGACGTCTGACAAGATAGAGCTGATTCGAGGGCGGATTGGGATAGCTCAGGATAGGCAGAAGAGTTATGGTGATACTTCGCGGAGACATGTGGAGTTAGAGGTTGGGGATCAGGTATTAGTCCGGGTGTCCCCTATGAAAGGAGCGATGAGGTTCGTCAAGAAGGGTAAATTAGCACCGAGGTACGTGGGACCCTTCCCTATTATTGAGAGGGTGGGACCGGTAGCATATAGGCTGGGACTTCCAGAGCACCTTCATCGGATACATGATGTGTTCCATGTGGCATCGCTAAAGAAATATCGAAGGAGCGAGAGGGCCTTCTGGCACATTCCACTCGAGGAAATTGATTTACAGACAAACATCTAGTATGAGGAGAGACCGGTGTCTATTCTGGACCGTAGTGAGCGCAAGTTACGATCCAAGGTTGTTCCACTAGTTAAAGTACAGTGGGGTCATCACAACGTTGACGAGTCTACCTGGGAGCGGGAGGAGGATATGCGGGAACAATATCCAGAGCTATTCACCAACAGGTACGACCTAATTTCGGGGACGAAATTTCTTTGTAAGGGGGGGAGTATGTAACACCCCGTAATTTTATGCATTTAATATTTAATTAATTCGAAAAATTTTAAATTACTTATGTGTCGTAATTTTAATTGAATTAATTATGGTAATATTTATTTAAATATTAATCGGAGAGTGAATGGTTAATATTTAGGAAATTTTAATTACTAAGTGAATAGTAATAATTTATTTACGTCATTACGGGTATTAGTGACGGGACATTTATTTATCTCAGCCGGGAGTTAGTATAGACTAATTTGGGTGTGAGATAAGAATTTTTATAAATTATTTCGGATGCCGATTCTGAGTGTACGGTTGAGTCTGGATGGACCGAGATAGTCAAAAAAGTGTACCCGATGGTAGTAAACGGATCACGGGACGTTTTTAGGCATAGCCGACCCCACACGGGGGTATTTGGGTCACTTGGGCTTGGCCCATTAGGCTAAAAACGGGATTAAGCCTAATTACTTAATTAAAAGGAAAAGGGGAACGACTGATTTGAGATTAGAAAACACATAGTGGGAGAGAAAACCCTAAGGAGCAGTTAAAGACACTGGGAACCAAATTGGGGGACAAAGGAAAGAGCCAAAGGGGGAATTTCATCATCAACCTTAAGAATTACAACTCCGGATCAGACCCTACGAAACAATAAGGCAAGTGGTTAACTTGTTGTAGCATTTATTTGTGTTTTCAATTCATATTTATGTGATGTGAATACCTAAAATTCGTTTTGGGAATAAACGGGTACAAAAATGAAATTTTTGTAATTGGAACATATAATGGAAATCGGTGTAGGAATTTATGGCGTTACATAATTCTAAACAGATATTTACCTTAGCTGTGATAAACCCAGATGAATTATGAATGAAATTGAGTTGGTAATTTGGTGTTGAGACTGATTAACGAATAACTCGAATTTTTCCCCAATTTAGTGAAACAATAGAGAACAAAAATCTAACGGGGTTTGAGAACTTTATGGGAGTTCCTTATGATGTTCTTGATGTATTATATTGATGAGAAGACTTGGGTTAGACGGTAGAAGGAGTTGGACAATTGAGGTTTTCCTCCATGGCTGAAACAGGCCATCGAAGAAGATGAAGACCTGTTCGATCAATGGTCGGGAATTTTTGATAGTTGGGTCAATTTTAGTATATATAGGGAATTTAATTAGGATTTCTCCCCCACACCTTATTTAGCTGAGTACGGTATGGTATTGGTACGGTGAGATTGTTTGATCACGTTCAAGAGTTCACTTTTAGGTTTGTTTAGTTCTTTAGGTTTCAATCATATGGAATCTTATAAGCCTTTTGTCAGGCTATGTTGTGTCGAGTGTGTTATAGGTGATTTGATTAATATGGTTAGGTCATCTCTAGATCATGGACCAAAATATGATCTAAAGAAACATAATCTAGTTTACCAAGATCTCTGAAAAAACTACTAAACATATTTGGGGAGAGTAAATATTTAACTCCTAGCTCTGCCTCTTTTCTTCACTTTTCTCAAAAATTGAGATTCATTACTAAAATTTGGTTAACACTTATTTTGTAAGCTTTGTGCGGATGTCTCTCAAAAATTTTGGTTGGAAAAAAAGGGGAGAAAATGCAAAAGATTAAAACAAAAGCTGGGCGAAAGTCAAAATGTGAGTTTACTCTCTCTGATGGAACACCCTTTCTGTTGTCATCTGTCAGCAGCGAGCACCAACTAATGCAAACACAATACCTCAAATGTAAAAGTGGGGCAGAAATGAAGAAACAACGCATAATACAGATTCAAAAATAATTACCTACGATATTCAGGTAATAATGCTTGCAGCAGAGGTAATTGGAAAATCAATGGTGTTTTATTCTGCGATACATGGCTAGCAAAAAATTACCTAAAAAAACTGTTAACTAACCACCGCGATGAGTTTCCTTCTCACACTATTCAATTTCAATTTCATAAATAATGCCAAGAACAGTTGGTTTACACATTTTATGAATTTCCAATCTATGATTCGCGATCACGTCTCTCATTTCTCACCCCTATTTTTTTGAAACATGCAGAAAGGCTAAAAGATCCTGGTGCCAATGTCATCTCAGCTCAGTACTTTTGAAACTACTCCAGCTCCAACTGTTCTGCCTCCCTCCCTCAAGGCAAATCTTTGGCCTGTCACATAACAAACAATAAATTAAACCCTTCTATTTTGGAAATGTCTATGAGCAACTTCGGCCATTTAAGTTATTGAATTAGAGTTCACCCACAAAATGAATGAATAGAAACATGGTGGAAGAAATGGTTCATAAATAATAACCTATAGGAAGGGTGTCCTTAAAGTGAACCTAAGAGGACAACAAAAGACTTCATCCTTTGGGGGGTAAGTGAAAAAAAAAAATTACATCAAATTTTCTGGAGATAATCATGATGATCATCACCACAAAATTTAATAATAATAATAAATAAATAAACATTCAGTAGGCTAGATGATCATCAAATGCTTCAACGCCAAAAGATACACATCAGTTATACATTTCATCCATTTCTCCGTTGGATTTTTAATTGAGTTTTGGTGTACATGGGTCTCATCGTGCACATCACCTCCACCAAATTTGGTTAAGAATTCATTCATTTACCCCTGAAAATGGGAGTTATGCTTTTTCATCCCCTCTATTATAGCCTGAACAGAAGCAGGGTTGTATATATATATACGAGGAATGTGATAAAAAAAAAATAGAGCTTTGCTAGGCTGACACAATTTGCTAAAAGACAAAAATGAAACCTTTTGTTTAACTTTTATTTTTATTTCAACTAAAAATTTGTATTTTTCATAAAAACTGTTATTTTAAACATAAAAAAAACTGTTTTTAACTATTTTAAAAAACAAAAAGAAAATTCACTATTTTTTTAAAAAATGACTTGTATTGAAAATTTGTATTTTCAAAAATAAATTATTTTTAACTTTTTATAACTATTAAAAATTTGTATTTTCAATAAAAGCCATTAAATGACGTGTGCCCGCATCAGCGGCACTAACCAATCGCAATGTTGGCGTGGATCCGCGCCAGCGGCACTATCCAATCGCGATAATTTGGGTCCGCGTCAGCTTTTAAAAATAACTTTTCATATTTTTATGGTTAATTATTTTTTTTAAAGTTGACGCGGACCCAAATTATCGCGATTGGTTAGTGCCGCTGGCGCGGACCCACATCATCCCGATTGGTTAGTTTCGCGATTTTTTTTTTTTAAATAGTTATAAAAAGTTGAAACATTTAAAAAAAGGGGCTTTATTTACTGCGATTTATATGTAAAAATAGGTTTTGTTACAATTTTTTTCAATACCGATTGGTTAATACTGTTGGTGCGGAACCACATTCATTAAATGATGTAGGGTCATACCAGCGGCACTAAACAATCGTTAATCCAAGATATAAATAAATTATTTTGTAATAAAAAAAGAAACTTACCACAAAATAGTTATTAAAAAAAATAGTTCCTAAAAATATAATTTTTACACTAAATCAACTTATGACTGGAAAAAAATTATTCTTAAAAAATAGTTTTAATAATAAAAACAGTTTATAAAAAAAACATTTTTAGAAAATAATTTTCAAACACAATTTCTAAGGGAAAAAAAGGTAAAACAATTGTGTAAAACTTCTGTTCATTTGTCCCTCCTAATAGAATTTTTCTTTTGGTTAAGGGGAGAGAGGGAGAGCAACACTTTTTTTTGGTTAATGGTCTTTGGTTTAAGGAGAGAGAGAGCAGCACGTTTTTTTTTTTTATTACAAATGGGATGCTGACTCAACATGCCAACTCATTGTGTCAATCACTTTGTGTCAAATATTGTGTCGGGCTAGAATTTCTCAAAAAAATAATAGCAAGTATGATATATATTCATTTATGAGAAAATCATAGTAACATTATCAGACAGCAAAAAACTCTACACGCTAAACAAAAAAGAGAGTGTAATAATGAAGAATGCAAATGAAGCATATGCGCGTGCATGCGTCCGATTGTGCATGTCATGCACTCCTAAAAAAGGATATTTAACAGTTATTATCCACTCTGAGACGCTAAATTTACACATGTTCCATCAACTATAGCAATTAGTAACACAATAGACACAAAACTGTTGCATCACCTTCATAATAATCCATATGAAAACAAAAATATCTCAAGGGCCAAACTATTAAACAACTACTGGATTGCCCATTAACTATTAAATGACTAAGTTGAATAAAAATTCGCAAAGTAACAACCATAAATGCACTGTAAGGCATTACTTCTACATTGAAGAAAATCTCTAAATATATATTGAATGCCAATGGTTTACTTACTTCATTACTATTTACAGACCCAAAATGGCTTAGACTCTATCCCACTTACATCGCGTTCTATAATATGCCCAACTAATAAAGTAATGAAATCTATTAATCACTTCCACAGCTGGATGGTGATACTGAATTTTGCTGGTACCTAACCATGTTGAAGATCACCGGGCAGATTTGAACACGTGTTTTCAGATTTTCACTTTGAAAAATCAACGTAGTCAATAGTCATACCTTGTGACATTTTTCTTTTTTTTTGTTTGCGGAGTGGGGTGGGGTGGGGGTGGGGGTGGGGGGATAAGGTGGGAGAAACACCAAAATCGTTTCCAAGAAGTTGTTATTCATCCTCTTGAAAGTAGATCAGAATTCACCACATACCCACCAAAACAGAAAAACCAGATCACAGACCCCTTCATCTACAATATCCCAAATCTATTCCCAAACCTAGTTTCACCACCCCTTCTATGATAGATATTTTTTAACGGAGTTAGGCTCAATGTCCTAATTGCATTCCTAAATTTACTTCAAAATCACCATAACAAATTGAAACATCAAGGTAAAAATTGCAAATTACCTTAAACTTCAAGGTTCACGGTATCTTTTTCCCTTTTACGCATTAGAAGCTACGTCATAAACTAAATTATATTCTTAAGTAGTACATTGTGTTGGGAGGACAAAAATGTAGACTACAAGAAATTAAAAGGCCGCCATTTAAAACTTTTCAAAAGTTGAGCAATTGATATGGGCTGGCTTCATGTACGTTTAATTGTAATTGTTCATTTAGAGTGCTTATTATTGTTAGATTAAGAAATATCCATTTAGGGTATACAAGTCTTATCAAAGCCAGGTCCGCTCCTAATTTGGTCGTCATTGATATTGTAGCTATAGGAAAGGCTCAGCGGAACCATCAGCAGACTACTACTCCAAATATTACCCACCCACCCACCTCCTGCGATTAAGTGGTTCCACTTAAACACCCCACCCTGAACGAACAACACTGCCAGGAGTACAAAATAGCTTCACCCGGCCTGGATGACCATCAACTGACCCTTTCTGACCCCCTAAGCTTTGTCCCAAACCTATCTCACATTCTTTCAGTGAACCCTATGCTAACCACCCTCCATCCGCCCCCAAATCCCTTGAACCCTCAGGGACAACCTCTGGATCTAATCTCTCCCAATCCTCGTCAGCATCAGGCGACCACCGCCCATGCTCAATGAGGCTCACTGGCGATCCTCTCCATGCACGAAACCTTCCCATTTCGAATCAAATCAGAAAAATAGTGAAGCAGCACGTAGATGTGGCACCCCCTCTCTGGTGTCAGATGACCTTCACTTGCGTATGGTAAGGCCTGAAGCAATCTCCCTAATTAAGACCCCCATGCTCTTGAAATTCTTTTCCTTCAGATGAAGGGCACATAAAGACAACATGAAATGTCTAAAGTTCAAGCATAATGATGCAGGAGCATAGTAGTTGAGGGTTATTTTTGTCCTTTTTAATCTTTTACCCATTTAAAGTTAGTTGTCTAGCAAGCTAACCTTTTTCCTCTAAAGAAGGGCTTTAAGCCCCTCAATTTAAACTCACTACAGTATTTTTTAGAGTTTAAATTAAAGATATTTACCATTGGCCTCTAAACATTGTGGTGTATACGATTGGGATTTGGGGTGGCAACACCCAGATGAAGCACGAACCACCGTTGAGATCAGCCTCAAAGAAGGCCAGGGATGCGATGGTACAACCGTGAGCAGCTTTGGAGGGGAAAACCCTAGCCCCTGCCGTTCTTACAGCCTTTACCCAGCCGCTGGCCAGCCAGAGGCTACAACCGGACTAACCGACAGATTTTCTACCGGATTAGTGCAGAACCAATGGACTTCTCCACCTTTCCTGACCGAAACGACCCCAGCAGCCAGCCTTCACCCTGACCAATTTCAGTCGGCACAGATCCAGCCCAGATCTGCTGCCAACTCACTTGCCTTCAGCCACCACCAGCCTCCGAGCCATTTCAAGACTTTTCCGGCGTCCACTCGCTATACCTACCTACCCCGACCCATTTTCAACCCAGATCTTGTTCAATACCAGTCGGGATCCTACCAGACCCTCAGATCTGTTCCAACCAGATCTTAGCCAGGACCCAACACTAAGGCAGTGGACCAGCCCCAAAGTTCGAAACCCGACGTCCGGCAGCCACTAATCCGCCCGACCACATTACCACTCCAAACAAATCCCTACGGGTCAGATCTGCCTAGATTCAGCCTCAGACCTCTCAAACCCCACCCCATCACTCCTTAAATACAGCTCCAACCACGCCCGAGCCCGAAACATCACCTGTCTATGCCGAGTTCCCCTCTTTGGGTATTTTACCGATTTCTCACACCATTCCGCTACCGTATGCCGTACTTTTTGTCACCGACGGGCCACATTTTTCTATCTCCAGGCAAAACGAGCGGCTATTTCCGCCACCCCCCTCTCTACCAACCTTATCTATATATTGGTAGTATCCCCCAACCTCAATCCACAGGCTGACCCCCCCAGAGAATTCCATTTGGCTTCGTACGAGTCTATTTTTTATATGCTGCACGGCTAAGGGAAGTTTATGCACCGTCATCATTGACGGAGGATCCAGCGATAATTTGGTCGCTCAGGAGATGATTGATAAATTGTCCCTTCCCACAGAACCCCTTTCTAGGCCAATGTCGTATCGACTGTAGCAACAAAGCTCTTTTCCCGAGCCGACGGTGTCGAGTCTTTCTTCCATTGGCACTTACGTTGATGAGGTCATATGCACCACCTTATAGTTTCTTTTTTAATTAGGAGTCTTACCCCCCAAGTTTAAATTATTTATAAATAAGACCTTTGTCCATCTCTTGTGAAAAAATTATTAATGAGATTATGAATTTATGAGATTTGATAGAGATGATTTGAGAGAAAATATGATTTGATCACTATTGTTATTTGTGTGTTCATGTGTGTGACATATCTTTTGTCTTTCACACCAAAGTGGACGTCTGACCCCCAGAAGCTTCCAAGGTGGTTGGGTCGGGTTGGGTTGGGTGGACTATAAGACTATTCAGGGGTATGGGCTACCCAAGTGGACTTTGTATGACTTTAGCGCATTTTTAACTGACAAACTACTTTGGTTGGAGGTTAATGGTCCAAAAATTGATTTTATTATGGAGGAATTTGGGAAAAAATTTCACCCCCCTCAATAAAGATAAAAAAAAGGTCCAAAATATTCAAAGTATTTATGGGTGTGGCATGGGCTTTTACAAATCTCCCCTACAGTTTGTGGTAGAGCTTTTCGAAGAAGGGGAGAGCACTACTTGCCCGGCATCTTCAACGTTCAAGGCTATAACATTCGGGACGAGCTTTTCAAATGAAAGAATGATGTGAATTAGAAAATATAAAAAAATACTAGTATTAATAATATTCTTACTGCGTGTGTATATATATATATATATACATATTATCTGATTTATAAGTATATAAATATTAATTATTATCTAGGTTATTATTAGAATATTAATTAGATATTTAATAGGTGTTAGTTACCTATTTTAATTAGGTTACCATTTATCTTTTAGTTTTCTTTTTAATTAGGAGTCTTGCTCTGCAATTTAGATTATTTACCTTTTTCCATCTCTTGTGATAAACTTATTATTATTAATATTATGAATTTATTAAATTTGGGAGAGATGATTTGATAGAAAATATGGGTTGATTATTATTGTTATTCGTGTATGTGATATTTCTGTTGCGTTTCAAATCAGGCAATATAATCATTCTAGTATGCACGAGCCCGCCCATCAGCGCTTTTCATATCCCATTACGATTTAAGCACCAAGACAACCAACGTCGGTCTCTGCTACATGTTAATGAGGCTAAGATTCAGGCCATCGTGAACTGGCCCACCCCCAATTTTGTTTCTCATATCCGCAATTTTCACAGGCTTATCGAGTTTTAGCACCAACATTTCTCACATTACCAACCTGATGTCCATCTCCTCTAGCACCGAGTTTCGCTAGACGGATATGGCGGCCAGTGTCTTCCATCGCGATAAGGATTTGATGACCTCGGCTCCAATCCTCGCCCTTCCTGATTTTACACAGTTGTTTGAGTTGTCTTACGATGTCTACAAAATCGAAGTGGGTGTTGTTCTCAGCCAAAATGGGAAGCCAGTTGCGTACTTAAATCAGAAGTTGTCAAGGGCGACCCTAAATTATTTGACCTACGACGTCGAGTTTTACACTGTCATCAAGGCCGTGGGTGAAGTTTTGGAAGGCCTACCTTCATAAAGAGTTTGTCATCAAGTCAAACCATGAGGTCCTCCGCTACTTACACAGTCAGAGTCGGATCGGTGACCGTCGTGCCAAGTGGACCGCATACCTCCGGAGATATACTTTTCACCTCCATTACAAGCCAGGGAAGTATAATCAGGTGATTGATGCTATCGGCCGCCGTACTCAAGCTCTCGTCACGATTCGCAGCCAAATCTTTGGCTTTGGCGAGGTGCGAGCCTCATATCCGTCTAATATTCAGTTTAGCCCTACTTATGCCACGTGTCAGCAAAATAATGGGGCATCAAATGCCTACATACTACAAGACGGATTTATGTTCCGTGGTATAGCCCTCTGCATTCCCACTTCTTCTATTCGGGAGAAGGTTACTGTTGAAATACTTTCCGGTGGATTGGCAAACACGGGTCAGTCCCGCACCCACTCTGCCTCTCGGGAACACTTTTATTGGCATACTATGTGGCGGAACACAAACACATATGTATAACAATGTTACGCTTGTCAGGCTGCCAAAGGGCAGCGTACAAATGATGGGTTATACATTCCTCTTTCTATCCCGGACTGACCATGGCAGGATATCTCAATAGAACATGACTCCATATTTGTTGTCATGGATCGATTCTCCAAGATGGCTCACTTCATTCCCTGCTCTCGGACGGTCGATGCATCCCATGTCGCTAATCTTTACTTCAGAGAGATAGTCCACCTCCACGGAGTCCCACATACTTAGGGGTGTTCAAAAAAACCGCCCGACCCGAAAACCGAACCGAACCGGCCCGAATCGAACCGAAACCGCCGGTTTTTTTTAGCCCGGTTCGGCCTACGGGTTACGGATATAAAAAACCGACCATGTCGGTTCGGTTGTCGGTTTATCCGTGTGAAAAACCGACTCAAACCGAACCGACCCGAAACCAATATATGTATTAAAAAAAAACTAAATAACTTATATTTTATATCCAAAAACCATTACCCACCCTTAAAAACCGACCCAAACCGAAAACCGCCCTTAAAAAACCCGGCCCAATCATGAAACCGTTGAAAACCGACCCGAAACCGAACCGAACCGAAACCGCCTCGAACCGAAACCGACGGGTTTTTTCATAGTCGGTTCGGTTTCGGTCTGACCTTTTCCAAAACCGAACCGATCGGTTCGGTTTAAATTTGGGTCCAAAACCGACCCGAACCGACCCGTGAACACCCCTACTATCACCTAAGACAGAATGTTCGGTCTATGGGACAATTTTGGCGCGCTCTTTGGGGCCTATTCCATTGTTCACTCCAGTTCACCACCGCCTTCCATCCTCAACCAGACAGAGGTTGTCAACAAGAGCGTGGGCAATCTCGTTCGGTGCTTGGACTTTGAGACTCCTCGCAAATGGGATATTGTCATCCGTCCAGGCGGAGTTTGCTTTAACAACGTCGTGAACTGTTCCATGGGGTTGTCACCATTCTAGATTGTGTTAGGTACCTCCCCTACGATCCCAGTCGACTTAGCAGAGCTACCTCCTACCACTCCAGTCCGCCCCACTGCAGTTGAGTTCGCTGACCGAATGACCGCTATTCAAGTTGATGTTTGTGCTCGCCTCAAGTGCATATATGCACCTGTATGAGTACTTGGCGAGCTCTTGTGGGGGGAGAGTGATGCATGTGTATAGTACTTGAGGGTTATTTTGTCATTTTTGTCATTTGGTTATTTTTGTTCGTTTGTCTTTTACCCATTTAAAGTTAGCTTGCAAGCTGACCTTTTCCTTTAAATAGGGCCTTAGCCCCTCATTTGTACTCACCACGATATTTTTAGAGATTAAATTAAAGATATTTCTTCGGTCATTAGCCTCTAAGCATTAAGTTGTGCAGTTAATAATTAATCACTTCCGCTTCCAACTAGACCTCACATAAAGTTATGAAGATAACGATCAACATGAAATGTATAACTATCTGGTAAAAATGGAGAGAGATTTTTGCTTTAAATAAAAACCCTACAGTAAGTAGAATGGAAATGGGGCGGGATGGATGATTAAATGTGAAACCGATCTGGTGGGTACAGGGTAGTTCTATTTAGGGTAGGGACGGCTCAGTGCAAGAAACCAGTAATCCAATGTGGGTTGGGGTCAGGTTGGAAATCAGCACCCCATTAAGTAGTCAGGGATTAGGGATTCATTATTCCACATCCCTCTATGACCACCATCAACATTTGTTTCAGGTCTATAAACATAACAAAGCAGAAGTCATATTCATTCAAACTTTAGCTTTTTCTGGCCAAAAAAAAAATAAAAAAAATAGCATTTTCAAAGTGGTACTAATTCAAGCAGCAGATAAACGTGTAATCATAATATTATTATTATTATTATTATTATTATTATTATTATTATTATTATTATTATTATCATCATCATCATCACCACCATCAGTGGTGGTGATGATGATAATACATCACCACCATCACCACTTATCATCATCACCACCACTGATGATAATAATAATAATAAAAGTAAGCTAATTTAAAATGTAAAAAAAATATTAAAAAAATCATTCATTTGATTTTTGCCAATGACACCTTACATGCAAATTGATTAAGATGTAGCATGTATGCAATAGTATCATTTTTTCTGATTTTCAAAGATGTTCATACACACCTGGTTCAAGAGGAACTGGGGAAATTAGCTCAAAAACTGCCGTCACATTGTCTCCAGGCATAACCATTTTAACATCTTCAGGCAACTCCACTTTACCAGTAATATCTGCAGTTCTCATATAAAACTGAGGCCTGTAGTTTGAAAAAAAGGCAGTATGGCGTCCACCTTCATCCTTTGTGAGGACGTATATCTCTGCCTCGAATCTCTTGGATGTTTTCACAGAACCAGGCTTTGCAATCACCTGTGTAGTAATACAACAGTAAGATGGTGAAAACACATCTTTATTATCAAAAGCGATTTTTCATTTTTCATCAAAAATTTAGATAGTTACGTGGGTTTTAATACATCATGCATCAAAAGAAATGTGACCGCGCTGTCTACAGTGCCTAAAAAAGATTTTATGCATATATAATAAAAAAGTTTGTCTCAGATACGGTAATTGGAAAAAAAAAAGGTAATCCAATAAAAAAGAAGATAGTAAGAAAAAGGAAAATTAGTTAAGTTTCACAAGAAGTTGGAAAATGAGTGGAAAAAGATAAGAGCGAGATGTCTTACTTTTGGAGTTTTCCATGGGGAAATCAATTCTTTCGGGTTTGGGTAAGAAACGTTTTCCATGAAAAATGATAAAACTATGGAACACTTCTCGTATTTATGGCTATTGTTTTTATAGAATGAATTAAAAATCAAGCATTGCAAAAGTAAAAAGGGAACCAAAGTTACTATTTTCCATGGAAAACAATTCCATGTCAATCAAACGGACCCTAAATAGAAAATTGAATTTCTTCCAAAGGAATCCAAACAAATAAGAAGCTGCTTTAATATGATATTTACCTGTCCTCGCTGAATATCTTCTCGTTTAAGGCCACGTAGAAGAAGACCCACATTGTCACCAGCCTTTAAAAAAAAAACATTAAGCTTGAAGTCACTGCTGTACAGAAGCCTTAGTAGCTAAAAATTGTTATTCCTAGTCACTCACTTGTCCAAAATCCAATATTTTCTTGAACATCTCAACACCAGTCACCGTAGATTTTAGATTACCCTATAGTTGAGATCAATTGTTAAAAGAAATCATTCCTAAGCAAGTAAGCAACAAATAATCATACTTTAAAAAATGAGTTTGCCAAAAGATAAGTATCATGTCCACCTGCATCAATCCCAATATCTCAACATCCTCTCCAACTTTAATTGTCCCTTGCTCAATACGGCCAGTTGCAACAGTTCCACGTCCCTTCAATACACAAAGTACAAACAAGAGAGAGAGAACCAATCAAACTTCAATAATAATAATAATAATTTAACATAAGTAATAATATATATCACTAACACACCTCTAAAAACTAGTGTAGTTTTCACATATTGGTTGAAATCTAAGCAATCTTATATCAGACATACACAACATCTTATGCAGCACAGTTCATTACTTGATACAAGTCCATATGCACATCTCTTTCTCAGGTGTATGTAGATCTAATTACCTGGATTGAGAAAACATCTTCTATTGGCATTAAGAAAGGCTTGTCAAGTTGTCGTACAGGGTCAGGAATGTATTCATCTACGGCATCCATTAATTTTAAAATAGCTTTTTTTCCTATTTCTTCATTTGTACCCTGTAAAGCTGACAAAGCTGAACCTCGAATGATGGGGATGTCATCCCCAGGAAACTTGTAGAAACTAAGAAGCTCTGTTAAAAAACAAAAGACAAAAAATACATGCTTATGTAAAACACTTATAGGTGAGGTTATAATACCAATTAAGTTACGAATAACCAACTAAAATATGAATACTTCTAGAAGTTACAAATATTGGAATAGTTCTGGAATAAATAAATATATATATATATATATATATATATATATATATATATATATATATGCAAAACTAACAATTCAAGAAGGTATGTGCAACTAATTTGATAGTTCGGCGGGTTTCTTGCAATTTACTGTATCATTTAATTAACCCTTGATGTGCATAACACAATTAACTCAAAGGTCAGTACCTCTGAGTTCCATTTCAACAAGTTCCAGTAACTCTGGATCATCAACAGCATCAACTTTGTTCAGAAAGCATACAAGTGAGGGTACACCAACCTGTATGATGCAAGAGAAAAGGAACAACACGCACACAATTAGTCAACTTTGTTACCTTTTTTTAGCTACAATTGCTTCACAAGCTGCTAAAAATTGATACACACCTGGCGTGCAAGAAGAATGTGTTCCTTTGTCTGCGGCATAGGACCATCGGGAGCGGATACAACAAGAATACCACCATCCATTTGGGCAGCTCCAGTAATCATGTTCTGCAAATTAAAAATTTCATCAGCAATGGAATGAACATAAGACTTACAAATAAAGAATTTCCAACCCTCAAAATGTTTTTTTGAGCTTCGTGCCTACTTTTTTTCCTTATACCTTGGTAATAATGGATATGCCATAATATTAACGATATACTTGTAAAAGAATCATGCGTTCTGATAAAAACAAAACTAGTGGAGTGTTATTTCTTGAGAAACTAATGTTAAGAGAGACTGGGATGCCACATCAAGCTGCTGCTTTGTTGGAGGACAACCCGCCATTCCGTTTCTCAAATCACTGATGGTGGACTCTATTTGTGATTGTCTCTTCTCCTAACTGAATTAATTGCTCTTCTTGGGTGCAATTGTAAATTGTTACGATTTTTTTTTACACAACGGGGTGAACGACAAGACGAGACTCTAATACCAATTGGCGTAACTCATCAATGGCCGACAAGAAATAACTCTCAATCCAATAGGATATCCTCTCGCTAATGTTTTAATGAATACATGGAGGTTACTCCATCCCTATATATAGCCTAGACATGTGTTCCCTAGCTAATCGAGGGTAAATTAAGTGGCTAAATGACAGGAAGAAAAAAAAAGACAAAGGAAAAAAATGTCCTCACCACAAGCACTCTCACGACTCACTCCACTAAATAACTAAAAACTAAGGGGATAATGGCAATGAAAATAAAAGATTTTACAATTCATCCCCTGTATTTACATCACTGTGGGACTAAAAATGTCGAGGTCACACTCTCTTTCACTCCATCCCCCCCTCAAATCTCAAATTTTTTGAAAATAACAGAAATTTTATAGAGATTTTATTTAGGTCATTATACAACTTCAAAACATTATACTTTACAAATTGACCTGATATCATCACGAGTCTTGCCATAGGTACAGGTGTGAATAGTGCCGTAACCATGGGAATTTGCTAGTAACATCTGGATTGGCCACATAAATTTTCCTTTTTCCATCATTTTCTATCATAAGCAGTACTCTCTACTAGATCTTTGGTTGCTAGTATCCTACAATACACGATACATTTCACGATACGATACATGATACAATTATTTAACGATACAAATCACACCTCTATATTGCAATTGACTGTATCCCTTGCATATCACAATACGATCTGCATAGATACACAATACACACAACGATCCAGAGTTAAATTTTGGGGTTGGGTTTCTTCAGACCAGCTATCAGAAAACCTCTGATTCCTAACTTTTTGTGTTTCTAAATGTACGATTTTGAAAATAACAAAATACTAATATTATCCTAACATTTTCTCAATACCTTCTCTTGTGGGATCCATCAATTCCTTCCCCTTGTGCGATAGCCACCCTCGCCCCTCCCCCTCCAAAAAAAACTTCTGTTCACTTGTTTGAATCCTATTAAACTGCTTTCGTTGAGAAGAGAAGGTCACACTTTTGTTTGCTCCCAATCCTAGGTCACGATCAATTAGTTTTTTATATAGGAGAAAAGGTCATTCTTGAGTGGTTGAATAATTTAAAAAAGTTATCAATACTCTCTTAAATAGTTTTGAGTTATTTGGTTGGTTATTTATTGGCTATTTAGCAGTATATTTGCATTTATAATTTGGCATCACTTACATGGATAATAATTTCTTGAGAAAAGAGAGAGAAAAATCTATTGATCTTGACCCCACATGGAATCATTGTGAAAAGGTGGAGTGCTAATAAATTGATTCAAGATGAAGCTATTATAAACTTGTAAAATGGGTGGTATGATTAAATTGAAGCACCATCTTGTCATTGATAAGGAGAGGATCAATCGTAGGAGAAGATGAGTGATGATGATGAATGATGAATGATGAATGATGAACGATGAACGATGAACGATGAACGATGAACGATGATGAGTTTCTTTTTATATATTTTGTTTATGAACTTTTGCAGTACATTTATATATGAATGTGATGATAAAAATACTTAAAATAAATAAAAACTACTTTTCCAGTCACTACCGTATGATTTTCTTTTATTATGCTATGAGTCATATAATGGGGAAGTTAAAAATTTTAAGATGTAATGTCGACACTTTGCCATAGTAAATCAAATTCAAAATCCAATTGTTTAGCATGTATATTCTTACTTTCCCTGCCTGCCATAATGGCACACGTCTTACAATTTGACAATGTAATCATGCCAAAGGCTTTAAAAGGTGATAGTTTTAGTCGGGCAATGAGGGGCCGTCTAGCACCTAGGCGGATTTCTTAATTTATTTGCTTTTGTTAATGGAAATCTATAAGAATTACCGTTAAAAAAGTATTAACAACTTTCTACGTAATTATTTTACACAATTCATAAAGAGAAAAAAGTTCATGTGTAGGAAATACTCATTAAAAATGTATATCAACTTTCCAAGTAAATATTTTACACAATTCATAAAGATATAAAAGTTCAATGTATGTACAAATGGGGCAAGTAGTTGAAAGTGACAAAACCGGAGTATTATGTATAACTCTCACAAAAAGATATATCATCAACAAGCAGGCTCTCCAACATACCTTAAAAACATACCAATTTTTTAAATAATAAAAAAAAAATCATCGAAAATTTCATTCAGGAAGTGGGTGAAATATAAATTGGGTGTACATGTGCATCTTTGACCGATCAAATTTTTTATCACCATCTCACCCACTTCCAGAATGAATTTTTAAAATGATTTTTTTGGTAGATCTCTTCGCTATGGAGATCATCTATATCAAGTTTGGCTGAAAAAATCATTTTTTTAGTATTTTAAAAACTTGGTATGTTCTTTGGGTATGTTTTTAATGAGGTGTGTTGGAGAGACTAATTGAATCAACAAGATCTACAAAAAAATAGAGAGAGGTAACATTTCCGTTAGAAAAATGGCAAGGCAAACAAGGGCGTATCTACGCCAAGCTTAAGGTGGGCAACCCACCTTAGTTTTGGGGGAACAAAATTTGGTATTAAGGTTTAGGGAGATTATTATTTACATAAATTTGACCACCTTTACGTAGGGGTGGCAATTCGTGTAATTGGGTCATGTTTCGAGCTGACACGGCACGACAAGGATTTTTCGGACACGAAAATGACACGATATAAATTCGTGTTTTTAAGTTGACACGAACACGACCCAAATAAAAACGACACGACACGAATAACACGATTTCTTAATATTTCACGCTAAATTAAACATAAATAATCACGATAACCCGAATAAAAACATGATTAACACAAACAAGACACGATAACACGATCGACACGACTCATAATTTTGACACGAACACGAAATATCGTGTCAATTTCGTGTCGTTCCGTGTCATGTTTTCGTGTCGTTTCTAAAATTGTCACCCCTACCTTTACGTAGTTAGGGTGTAAATACTAGATTTTTACTTGGGTTTTTGTGAATATACTATACTCCATATGTATATATGGATGATACCCCGCTTGTGATGAGGCTTTTGTTATAAAAATTGAAGATCAATTAATAGTTTCACTACTACTTGCAAAATTATATGGTTTTTAGTTGTAGTTACCAGCCCCAAAATTTTGTGGGCCCGAGAAGAACTTTTAAAATGGGGACCTTATCGTTAAAATATGTTAAAAATTATGGCGCTTTTTAAAAAGTGACAAGGCTAGCCCCGCTAGTCATTAATAAAGGAAAATTCAAATGAACTGTATTTTCTGTCCACCTTCATAAAAGTTCTAGATTTTCCCCCCAAAACCAACACAAGAATTTGAAGTACAGCTGAAATTTGGACAAGACTAAGATGTGCAATGACCGTATGCGGAAAAAGGGTGGTGGGAGGCCGGCCGACTAGCGGCTAGGAGGGAATTATAATCTTAAATATATTTTTTTTAAACCAATTATTAAACTTAACAGTTCATTATATTTAAATATCAATTATGTGTGTGTGTATATATATATATATATATATTGATGTGAATAATTAGGGATTATTTTTAGTATTTTATTGTATTTTTGTTATTTTTTAGTCTTTCTTTTATTTTTAGTATTTCATTGCATTTTCCCTTTTGCTAGTATTTAGAAGAAGGAAGGTTATTGGCTCTTAGGGACATAAATGTAATTAGATTCTTAGCTTAGAGGCCAAGCAACCTCCTTCTTATAAATACCCCTTATGTAGCCTCATTTGAGGCATTCTTCCATTTTATGAGATTTGATTAGAGAGAGTTTGAGAGAGAATTATCTTTTCTTGCTCCCATTTGACGTCATTTACGTCAATTGGTATCAGACCCTAGTTCGCTCCACTGGTTGTTGTTGTAAAAAAACAAAAAACTCGTAAACAACGTCAAGGTGGGTCCAAGAAAAGATGAGCACCTCCACGGCAAATCCTTTCGATCAAATCATGGAAGCCCTCAATCAAATGAAGGCCCAGATGGATGGATACATCGCTCGCCTCCCTCCACCACCACCCAAATTGCCACCCACCCCCATTAACCCTTACCCTAACCCCCAAAACCAGTGGCGGACCCAGGATTTTAGCGACGGGTGGGCGAAAAATAAAATACTATTTAATTAAATTAAATAATATTAAAAAAAATCACAATTTATAGAACCTGCGTATTTTCGAAAATACCATATATAAATAGTCAAATTATCTTTCATTACAAACACTAGTCATCAAACATCAAATTACATAAGCTTGTTTACAACAAAACTTTTCGTGTCTTCATATTCTGAAAGCGTCGAATGATATCTTCATTGTCAATGGCAACCACTATTTCCCTTTCAATATATGACACCAAACAATCATTCATCATGTCATCTCCCATTTGATTGCGTAACGAAGTTTTGATAATTTTCATTGCAGAATATACTCTTTCTACAGTTGACTGCAACTGGTAAGAGTAATGCCAATTTGACAAGCAAATATACCAACGGATATACACGATCCTTCTTCAATTGAACCAACTTTCTTGCAAGCCCACCAACGCCCATTACTCCTGCAAATTGGTCATCGAATCGCAAATCCGCAATATAATTATCAAGTTGACGCTCGAGTATCATTAACACTTGTGGAGGAAAGTCAGTGGGATAAAACTCAGCAAATCGGATCAATTTTCTCTTGTCATATGCAGAGAATGAATTGCTTGGATCAAGACAAGACATGCACAATAACAACTCTGTATTCACCTCATTGAAACGATTGTTTAGCTCTTGAATCTGCAAATCTATCACTGTATAGAACACTTCAACGCGATAATGATGATAATTTGTGGCTTCTTCAGGATTGCGACGAGATCTTCCAATAACCATAAACAAGTCTTCTATACTCGGCACGGGTATCTGATGTTTAACACAAAATAAAGAAGCCTCCTCCAACAATGACTCCCACCCATCATCTCTCATTTGTTGCGATTGTTGTTTGGTTATTTTCACAAGAGTCATGGCATTCACAATGTCTTGGTCTTTTCTTTGTAATGCTTGTGATAAGTCATTTGCAATACCTAATACATTTTTCATCAAATGTAAGTGAAATACAAATTCAAAGCATTGCATAAGTACCATTAGGTTCATTGCGTGACCTCTATGTTTTCGATTTCTTGCATCATCTTCAATAATTAGGAGAACGTCCTTTATTGATGAGAATAAGCAAATCAAACTCACAAGTGTGCCATAATGAGAACCCCAACGTGTCTCCCCCGCCCGTTTTAATGCCAACTCCTGATTCAAATCCCGCCCAATGTTTCAAAAGGCGAAAGGCGAGGCGAGGCGAGGCGTTTTAGTCGCGGCGAGGCGAGGCGTAAGCCTCGAGGTGTTTGAGGCGTAAGCCTCACCGAAAAGAAAAAAAAAGACCAAAATAATATTAAAAAAATACTAATAAAACCATAAAAATAAAATAACAAAGAAATATAAAATAAAACTACAAAAAAAACATCCTTGAGGACTTTCTCACATAGTTTGACATTTTTTTGTTCTCCCGAGATAACTTTTAAAAAAAAAAGTAATTTGACAAAATCAATTTTAACATATTGGTTATTTTACAATATGAAAATAAATTAATCAATGCAAAATCATATTGGCAAAATCATTTTTTTAGCTTCATTCACATATTGGTTATTTTATAATATGACATTAATTTAATCAATGCAACTTAACAAGCAAATTCAGTGTTTAATTTATAATTCAGCAACTTGGTCGGAATAAAAAAAAAGGGGTAGAAACTTAAAATATTTAAGTTTTACAAAAGCAAAGTTAAAAAAAAAAACATAAATCTTTTTAAAAAAAAGTCATATTGAAGTTAATATATAATATAAAACAAATTTTTAAACAAACAGTGAATAAAACAAAGTTTTTACAAAAAAAAAATAAAAAAATAAAAAGGTTTCCCCCTTTTTAACCAAACAAAGTTTTTTAACCAAAAAAAACTAAGTTTTTTAATTTTGGACAAAACAAAGTTTTTACCTAGGGCCGAAACAAAAAATGTTTTTTAACCAAAAAAAAAACTTTGTTTTTTAGCATCGTGAGGCCGGAACAAAAAAAAAACTAAAAAAACAAAATTTTTTAACCAAACAAAGGCTGTAGAAGTTAAAACTGTGGAAACAAAGGCCGAAGTTCTTACCTAGGGCTGGAACGAAGGGCGAACTAGGAGAAAGAGAAGAACCGAAGGCCGGAATGCAAGGACTGAAGGCCGGAATGGAGAAATGAAGGTCAGAATCCACTTTCGGAGCAAAGAAGAGAAGGTATAGCTGATTTTTTACGCCAGTACAAGAGGCGTACGCCTCATAGCCTTGAGGCGCAACGCCTCATAGCCTTGAGGCGCAACGCCTCAACCACCAAAGGCGTAAGCCTCACTTTCCACCCTTGAGGCTTAAGCCTCGAGGCTTTTTTTCCCCGCCTCGCCTCGAGGCGTACGCCTCGCCTCGAGGCGTACGCCTCGTTCGCCTTTTTAAACATTGATCCCGCCCGGTCAAAATATCCCCATTGCAAATTCCTATTGTGACCTGCTCAAACTGTTTCTCACGAAGAATGTCTCGACGTTTACATGATGCTCCAACACTATTTGTGAGAAATGTTACAAGATCAAAGAATGCAGAAATTTTAAGGTGATTTTCTGCAACAGCTACAAGAGTTAATTGAAGTTGATGAGCAAAACAATGAATATAATAAGCAATTTCATTCTCCATTAAAATCAAACTTTTAAGTCCATTGAATTCTCCTCGCATATTGCTAGCTCCGTCATACCCTTACCCACGCAAACTTGCAATACTTAATCCATGTGTGGATAAAAGTCCCTCAACAGCTGCTTTAAGTGACAAAGCAGAAGTATCACTAACATATACAAGCCCAAGAAAACGCTCCATTACATATCCTTTTATATCAACAAAGCGTAAAACAACAGCCATTTGTTCCTTCACTGATATGTCACGGGACTCGTCAACTAAGATAGAGAAATAATCATCCCCAAGCTCGGTAAGGATAGCATTTGTAGTCTCAACTGCAATGGAGTTAATAATATCCTTTTGAATTTTGGGTGATGTCAACGTGTGGTTTTTGGGAGCCTTCTTTAATACAGTTTTCTCGATTTCCTCATTGTGATCGGAAAGAAATTGCAAAAGCTCAAAAAAGTTACCCTTATTCAGTGATTCATCGGATTCATCATGCCCTCGAAATCCCAACCCTTGACGCAAAAGAAACCTAATACAATCAATTGATGCGGTCAAACGAACACGATAGTTTGCTTGAGTTTGACTACATTGCTTAGTCAAAGAAAACTCGATGTGTTGCTTTTGCTTCAATAGATCTCCACCAGCCTTTACACATTTATTATGTGTACTTGTAGGCTCTCCAACATGCTTATTAAAGTTCTCTTTCTTTCTCCAATTCGTATATCCTTCAGAAACAAAGCAATCACCATTATCAGTTTTAAAGAGTTAGCAATACAAACAATATGCGGCATCTTTGGCAATGCTATACTCCAACCAATTTGCGTGATCATTGAACCACACAGGCCTAAATCTGCGTTTCTCATTTGCACATAAATGCCAAGGAAAGTTGTGATTTTTAGGCTGGCAAGGGCCTTTTGTCAAGTAATACAATCAAACCGCATTCCTTTCATTCCCGTCATACTCCGAAATACTTTTTCTTATCAGCAGGATAATCTTCTAAATTTGCTTCAATATTGGGTGGGGCCGACGGTCCGGGCGGAGGTGTTGGGGTTGAGGTTGTATGACTTTGACTTGTCTCGCCTCCTCCACGTGTCTTTTTAAAATATTTCAACATTTTGCCCTATATTTCATAAATAACAACAAACTAATTTAACAATGTTTTTACAATAAACTAGTTTTTTTTCAATAAACTAATTTTTACAACACTAATTTTTTTCAATGTTTTTAAAATAAACTAACAATGTTTTGACAATAAACTAATTTCAACAATCTAATTTTTAGATTAAATTAACAATGTCAACAATCTAATTTTTAAATTAAACTAACAATGTTAATTTTTACAATCAACTAATTTTTACAATAAACTATATTTTTTCAATGTTTTTATAATAAATTTTATCAATGTTTTTACATAACTCAACTCAAGAATGTCAAAAAAATAAAAAATTCAACAAAGTAAAAAAATTACCTGTGCTGTTAGAAGAAGAAAGAGGGTAGAGGGACGGTGGACGGCGCCGCCGGCGGAGTAGCTGGAGCCTAGAGAGAGAGTTGAGGCCGAGATCCAGAGGAGGAGGGGCGGAGGAAGGAGCCGCGGAGGAGGAGGCCGGACTTGAGGGAGCGGGCGGAGGGGAGTAGAGCGGGCGGAGGAGTAGCAGCTCCTGCTGCTGCGCCGGTGTAGAGAGAAGAAAGAAGAGGCGGGCGGCTGTTAGGGTAAGAAAAAAAAAAGCGTGTTGTTTTTATATGTGTAGAGATAAGAATTTTGGTTATTTTCGTTTCTGCCCCCAAAACATTACACCTATTATTAAATATTACACATAGGTCCAAAAAAAAAAAAACTATACTCGGGAAAAAAATTCCGAAAAACCCGGGTGGGCCGCCCACCTTAGGGACCACCTAGGTCCGCCCCTGCCCAAAACCCCTCTACCTACGCTTCCGCAACCCGTTTCACACCACCACCCCAAGAAAACTCTAATCCTATTTCACCCTTCACCACATCAAGAACCACCACAAATACCACCCAATCACCCTCCACCATCCTTTCTCCACGCCGACAGGGGCAGAACCCCTCTCCGACTGCACCAGGCCCTGCCGCCACTTTTTTCACAGACAGCCCACCCCTGATCTACCCCATTCAGCCCCAAACACCACCGGCCCACCCCACCAACATCTACCCTTCACTTTTCAGCCCTGTCCAAGGCAGGGAAGACTTCGGACCCCCCATACCTCGGCCAACCACCACGCTTCACTGTCCAGCCCGACATCCGATCAGATATCACCGGATTCCACCACTGGAGCCAGCGCCGACCCACGCACAGCAGTCCAGCCCAACACTGCTGCGCCGGCGACTTCCCCTTCACGCTGGGTGCCCGACTTTGTCATGCCCCCACTGAATTTGCAAAAAAATGTCACGGGATGGCCAGCATCCAACACAGTCACTGTTGTGAGACAATACACCACTGATAGGGCTGCTACGCCGCCGCCAATCACCTACACGGTATACCGTGCTGCCCGCGCAGTTAAAACAGATTATAAAGCGCCGAAAGTTCAAGAAATTGTCACCAACATTCAAGAAACGTTGTTTCTTTACCCTGATCCATCCAAGATCCACCCGTAATTATCCAAGAACCCTCCTCCCACAAAATAAATTCCATTTCAGCCCCTTTTGCCCCAATCCTCTCATAAACAAATTCAAGAACTAGGGTGTGACACCAAAACCTTGGTTTTTGACCCCGGAGGTAGATAAATTTTGATGAATGGATGTGTGGCATGAGGAAGAAGATGAAGATTAATACAAGAATTGAAGAATCTTCCTCAAACTTTTCAGAAATTATGTTTTGACCCCTTAAGTTTTGCCTCTTCCGCAATTTTGGGAATTTTTGCATTTGACCTCAACTACAAAGTTTGAGGACAAACTTTTTCGAAGGCAGAGAGAATGCAAATGCTGTGAATGAAGAATTAAGGGTTATTTTTAGTATTTTTAGGGTTTTATTGTATTTTTATTATTTTTTAGTCTTTCATTGTATTTTCCCTTTTTGTTAGTATTTAGAAGAAGGAAGGTTATTGGCTCTTAGACACATAATTGTAATTAGATTCTTAGCTTAGAGGCCAAGCAACCTCCTTCCTATAAATACTCTTTTGTAGCCTCATTTGAGGCATTCTTCCATTTTGAGATATTTGATTAGAGAGAATTATCTTTTCTTGCTCCCATTTGACGTCATTTATGTCATTTATATATATTTGGGTCTAGCCAAGGCGATTCTTCATCACCTTGTGCCTAAAGCCTATGAGAGGAGGCAGAGCATGCCTTAGTGCCTAGGCGGGGGATTTCAGAACAATGATCATGTCATAAATTTGGTTTTAACCCATAATATGTTGTATAAATTGATTATAATGTGTCCTTCATACATTTATTTAACTTCTACTAATTTATTTATGCTTTGTGCCATATCTTACGATATGGTGCATGATACGGGTTTTTGATACACTATACGTATCTCAATTTGATAACTATACATGGTATCTTACAACACGATACATGATGTGCATATACATAGGGTTTTTTATGCACGATATGTATCCCAAGTTGACAACTATTGCGCTAAATCTACTTTTTTTAATATATTATTACGACTTACTATGCTAAAATGTACAAGAAAATAAATTCCCAGCCAAGTTGAATTATATTATTTCCATTGAGACTGCAAAATAGAAAAATAGAATCTTACTTTCACATAATCTGCGTGACCTGGGCAATCTACATGTGCATAATGTCGCTTAGCGGTCTCATATTCCACATGGGCCTACAACACCAAACCAAGATAAAAAGATGCTTTGTCAAGTTGGATTTGCTAAAAAAAAAAAAGCAAATTATAGTTGTATGACATAAATTAAGAAGAAAACAGCGTTTCCAACCGTTGCAATGGTAATTCCTCTTTTTTTCTCTTCAGGAGCCTTGTCAATTTCATCGAAGGCAATAGCCTTAGCCTTCCCTTCTTCTGAAAGCACCTAAATAAAGGGCATAAGCATTTTAGAAGCCAGGTAACTGAATAGCTGTTTATCAAATTATATACAACTAGCTGTAGGAACTAAGATTTTAGTCCTCTTAGTTACTACAAGAAAAAGAAATACTAATTATGGGCTAACAGGCAGCAGTAATCAATTATTCAAAAATCCAACCTTTGTGATTGCTGCAGTCAGTGTTGTCTTTCCATGATCAACGTGCCCAATTGTTCCTACATTAACGTGTGGTTTTCTGACAGCAGCAAAACATCAACTGTGTGAGAAATTCGATTGCAACTGAAACTCAAATTTTCCAAATTTTACTTTAGTTTTTTCTTCTGGATATTTTCTTTTTATAAAACAGAAACCAAAATCACCTATACAATCTAAAAACAATCAAGAAAAATAACATGTTCATTCTGGATACTTTTCAACATATAAGGGATACATACAGTCTGTTGAATAATCTTATCCATAGTTATCAAATTATGTATTGTATCGCATATCGAAAACCTATGTATCACCAATTAATAGTGCATTGTATAGTACAATACAGCGCAAAATGTAAAAAACAGTAAAAACAATTAAAGGTGTGGGAAATGCATTATAATAAATAATAAAAGTATTATAATCTAATACCAATTTTAGGACAAGATTAAACAACCTATGTAAGACTTTTGCCTTCATGATAAAAGCGTGTTCAAATCCCATTGACTCACATTATTATTAGAATATTAGAACAAAAGAGAGAAAGTAAGGAATAAAAAATTAAATGAATGTGACGTAAACTACACGTCAAAAGGCTCCTAAAAAAACCTAACACACGCCTTTTGAGAGAGATACTCTTTTCTATTCCAAAATCAAGTCTACCTCAAATGAGGCTTACAAGGGGCGATATTTAAGGGGGGGGAGTAGCTAAGGCTCTAATTACAAAAATGCCCTTAATTGTCTTTTGCTACTCCAACCTCTAAATACTAACATAAAAGGAAAATACAATGACACAATAAATAAAAGAAAATAACAAAAACAAAACAAAAAGAGTATTTCTCTCTCTAAAGGTGTGTTAGATATTTTTAGGAGGCTTTAGACATGTATTTTATGTTAAACTACACGTCAAAAAGCTCCTAAAAATATCCAAACACTTTTAGAAAGAGAAATACTCTTTTCTATTCAAAATTCAAGTCTTCCTCAAATGAAGCTTACATGGGGATATTTAAAGGGGAGGAGTAGCTTAGGCCCTAATTACAAAAATGTCATTACTACTCCTACCCTCTAAATACTAAAATAAAAGAAAATACAATGACATAATAAAAGAAAAGAACAAAAATATAATAAAATGCAATAAAACCCTAAAATGGGGCCCATTTCCATCGCCCTCCCCCTCTTAAAACCAAGGTTGTCCTCGAGCGTTAAAAAAAAATTCGGGACTCGTGAGGAAATTTAAAAAAAAAAGTGCCGAAAACTTGTGGGGGCTAAAAATTAACTTTTGCAAGTTGAGGAGCGTCCATCCCACAAATTTTCTTCTTCTTCACTCAAATCAGCCCTAGAAGCCTCCTCCGGGGTCAAAAATCACGGTTTCGAAGTACCAAAATGGGTTTGTGTTGGGAAGGGACAACCCAAGTGGTTTTTGAGCTAAACTAGGGCAGATTCCTAGGATTTGGGGGCTTGTTGGGTTGGCGGCAGCAGGGGAGGTGTTTGGGAGGTCGGTCAATGGTTTTGGGGTAGTGGGTGGGGATTTTTTTGGGTTGGGGGTCAGGGAAACATGGCCAGGGATTGGGTTTTGACCCAGGGCAGCCCGGGTGGGGTTGTTTCTTGGTTCGGAGGGGTGGGGAGGGTAGGCGAAGGAAGAGCGGCAGGGGTTGGGAGTTTTCTGGGCAGCAGGGTGGGGGGAAGAGGAGGGGACAGGGGTGGGGGCTGCTGGGTGTGTAAGCAGTGGTTAAGGTTAGGATTTAGGCTAGGGAAGAGAAAAGTTGGTCCATTTATTGCTTTAACTCAAAATTTTGTTGCTTCAATTATCGATTAATCTCTTGTTGTCGTTTGGATATTCTTGGAGCCATTGATTGTAGCGTACAATTTGATAATAATACACCGATACAGCACCAATGTTGGAGAGACACCCGATTTGATACCAATTTGACGTAAACTTCATGTCAAAAGGCTCCTAAAAATATCTAGCACACACTTTCAGAGAGAGAAATACTATTTTCTATTCCAAAATCAAGCCTCTACCCGCTCTGATACCAATTTGACGTAAACTACACGTTAAAAGGCTCCTAAAATATTTAACACACACCTTTAGAGAGAGAAATACTATTTTCTATTCCAAAATCAAGTCTACCTCAAATGAGGCTTACAAGGAAGTATTTAAAGGGGAGGAGTAGCTTAGGCTCTAAGCTAAAGCTCTAATTACAAAAATGCCCTTAATTGCCTTTTGCTACTCCTACCACTAAATACTAAAATAAAAGGAAAATACAATGACATAATAAAATAAAATAAAATGACAAAAATAAAATAAAATCCTAAAATGGGGTCCATTTCCATCAGAATATTATTACATTATTTTATAAGGAAAAGAAAAACAATACAGACTGATAGGGACCTATACGGTTACAAATTTATGATACAGCACTATTTCTGATACAACCATGCGATATGCACATTTTTGGTGTCGTACCGTATTGAATCGTATGATATATAGCGCGCATAAAACGACATAAACGAATACGATCTTTTCAATCGCATTAGCACAATTTGCTACACTGTTTTATACTCTTTTACCACCGTCGGTGAAGTAAATAAATATGGAACTCTTTCCTTTTGACACACTTATCCTACTTTTTTAAAAGTTAGATATTTTTCAGTAGTAGATTCTTGAAGATGTCATTAGTGTTGTCATGAGGGATGCCACACATGTGCGATTTCACTCAACCACACTAATGTTAGAAAAGTCTAGAATAAAGTTGATGTGATCTAGAGTGCGAAAGCATAAAAAAGAAGTTATCTACACAACAACATGGAAAATGTAGGTCTTATTATTTCTCTATCTAATCTCTCAATATCAAAATGGCAAAAGTGATGCAATGGGAGGCTCAATAGCTATTTATACTAGGAGGGTACAAAAGGAAAGAAAAATAGAATAAATGCTATATCCCTATGCTCCTGCATCATTCTCCCCCTTGAGAGGAATCCATATATGCGGAGTACTGGCGAAAGAAATCGGGATCAACATGCTGCAAGGTAGTCTCAGTAAGCCAAGAGTCTTCTGCCTGAGGAAATCCAACCCAACGGACCAAATAGCGTGTGTAATCGCCAGATACAGAAGAGACAAATGCGGAATCAAGTATACCCACAATGCGTCAACATGGGAGCGTACTGGCTGGGTCGATGAAGAGGGAAGAGGGATGGGAGGAGAATGGGTGCCTTTGAAAGGAGAAAGGTCCGCCATATTAAATGTGCGATGCATGCGAAACTCCGGAGGAAGATCAACCTCATAGGTATTTAGCCCCCAAGCGCGAACAATAGGAAATGGTCCAAAACGTCTCATAAGAAGTTTGTTGCCTTTGCCGACACGGCGTGCTTTCTGGAGGTACACCATAACTAAATCACCGAGCTGGTAAGAAACGAAACGGCGATGCGCATCAACCGCCTCTTAAATGTGCGATGCATGCGAAACTCCAGAGGAAGATCAACCTCATAGGTATTTAGCCCACAAGCGCGAACAATAGGAAATGGCCCAAAACGTCTCATAAGAAGTCTGTTGCCTTTGCCGACACGGTGTGCTTTCTGGAGGTACACCATAACTAAATCACCGGACTGGTAAGAAACGAAACGGCGATCCGCATCAACCGCCTCTTTGTAAGAGGCGTAAATGGTCTGAAGATGAGAACGGATATCGACCTGGACAGATGTCAAGTGGGCCGCAAACTCTTCGGCGAAAGGGCACGTAGGAACTGTCGGTGAGAGCTCAACGAGGTCAATAGGTATAGCGGGGGACTGACCCAACACAATCTGGAAAGGAGAGAAACCTATAGAACAGTTGACTGCATTGTTGAAAGCAAATTTGGCTTGTGCAATCACAATATTCGACCTACGGGGTGCTCAGATGTCAAACAACGCAAAAGGTCTCCCACACTCCTATTTACCACCTTTGTCTAGCCGTCGGTCTGTGGGTGAAAGGCAGTCGAAATAGGCTGGCAATTTTTGACACGATAACCCGTTTATGGTAATAACCCAAAATGACCCGAATATGACACGATTAGGTTGTATAGATTTAAGAGTACCTAAAACTTATACTCAAATAAAAATCAATGAGACTCGAAAATGACACGACTAACCCGAATTGCCACCCCTACGAAAACTGGAGCTCCGTCCGTAACAAATACCATAATGGCATGTAAAGCGGACATCGCGATCGGATGTGATGCTGCGGGGAACGCCATGTAAGCAGACAATCTCTCGAAAGTACAAGGACGCGACATGAAAAGCATCTGTCATACGAGAACACAGAATGAAATGAAATATTTTAGAGAATCGATCGACGACCACCATGATAAAATCATGCCCACTGGAAGTAGAGGGAAGACCCACAATGAAATCCATCGAAACATCCACGGGCGCTAAGGTATCGATACAGGAGTGTACAAAACAGCATTGGATTGTTGTCCCTTGGTCGTTTGACACGTATAACATCGTCTGATAAAGGCATTAGTATCCCGTCTCATAGTTGGCCAATAAAATCGATCTCGTAACAATGCATGGGTGCGTGTCTGTTCCACGTGACCTGCTAAACCACCTCCATGAATCTTAGAAATAATCTTCTCCCGCAAAGAGGAAGAAGGAATACACAAAATTGTCCCACGATGTAAAAACTCATCCTGTAATAAGTACTCACCCGATGCCCCATTGCCCTGCTGACATGCGGCATATATGGACCCTAACTCCACATCTGTCGGGTAGAGGTCTCGAATCTCATCGAATCCAAAAACCTGACTCCGCAAAGTCACTAACGCAAGAGCACGCCGGCTAAGTGCATCCGCTACCATGTTCTCCTTCCCAGGCTTGTATTGAAGGTGGAAAGTGTAACGTTGAAGATAGGTTGTCCACTTGGCGTGTTTGTTGCTAACACGCCTCTAGCTATAAAGGAATCGCAAGGCCTCATGGTCGGATTTGATCACGAACTCCTTATGTAGGAGATAGGGCGACCAAAACTTTACGGCCTTCACAACCGCATAGAACTCCAAGTCATAGGTAAAGTGGTGTAAGGCTGCTCCCGTCAATCTCTGGCTAAAAAACGCAATGGGATCCCCATTCTGACTCAAGACAGCACCCACCCCTGTCTTGCAAGCATCACAAGACAGTTCAAACAATTGATCAAAGTCCGGCAAGGAGAAGATAGGAGCAGTCGTCATCAACTCCTTGATACGTGTGAAGGCCCGCTCGGCCTCCTCAGTCCACCAAAACTCAGCAGTCGAAGAAGTGCTCATCAAATCCGTGATCGGAGCCATAACGGTACTAAATCCCGCTATGAATCGTCGATAGAACCCAACAAGCCCATGAAAGTTGCGAACCTGAGTCACCGAAATAGGGGTAGGCCAATCCACTGTCGCCTGAATTTTGGCGTCGTCCACCCGAACGCCATCTCCCGATACTACATACCCCAAGAAAGTCACCGACGGAACCATAAAAGCACAGTTTTTCAATGTGAGGAAAAAGCGTTCGGCTCGTAAAACCTCCAGAACCCTAGTCACATGTCTCAAGTGCTCCTTCTCGGACCGGCTATAAATCAAAATATCAACAAAATAAACCACAACGAACTTACCTAAGAATGGACGCAAAATCTGAGTCATCACTCTCATCACCTCGTGAACGTGGATGGGGCGTTGGATAGACCAAAAGGCATCACCGTCCACTCGTAAAATCTATCCTTGGTTTTAAATGTTGTCTTCCATTCATCACCCAGCCTCATACATATCTGGTGGTGGCCACTCTTCAAGTCTAGCTTGCAGAATATTGTCTCCCTATGGAGTTGGTCCAACATATCCTCAAGCCGAGGAATTGGGAACCGATATTTCACCGTAATATTATTAATGATGAGACTATCCACACATATACGCCAACTCCCGTCCTTCTTGGGTGCTAATAGTGCGGGGACTGCACAAGGAGACATGCTCTCCCAAATATACCCTTTGTCACACAACTCGGTGACCTGCCTCTATAACTCCGCGTGCTCCGTAGGCAACATGCGATAATGGGAAAGATTAGGGAGTTGCGCCCCAGGGATGAAACCAATACCATGATGTATATCCCAGAGAGGAGGAAGATCATTTAGTGGGGTGCACACATCACTAAAAGAATCCGATAAACTCTGGACACGCGGTGGGACAGAAGTCTCCGGAGTGGTAATGGGGCTAATAAGGGCATAACACAACCATGTCTCTGCGGCCTCGGTGACTAACTCCTCGTGTGAAACTACTAGAGCTGAAGGTCGAGACATCGAAAATGGTCGCATGGGATGGAGGAGAAAGTCCCTCCCCTCGTGTGTAAATGAATAAGTGTTGGCCCGACCATTATGCATACTACGATGGTCAAATTGTCATGGCCTTCCCAAAAGAAGATGGCATACTCGCATATCCACCACGGTACATACCACCTCATCATGATAGTCCCCAATGGAAAAAGTCACCCGACATTGCCGACTATGGCAAGTGTGGCTCCACCTCCCTAGCCACTCAATACGACATGGAGTAGGCAACAATTCCGTGGGAAGTTTTAACTTGTCAACCATATCTTGTGATACCACAGTATCACTCGCTCCCCCATCAATTATCACCGTGCATAGCCTTCCTCTAGCGGTGCAACGAGTAAAAAAAAAAATACTCGATCGGATCCCAGTTAGACCTGGCAAAATGAGGCACGACACGATACGAAATTATACATTAATGGGTTTAGTCTTATCGAGTTTGGGTCATTAATGGGTCAACACGGTAAATCCGTTATCATAACGGATCGGGTTTGGGTTTGTACTCTTACACGATTAAACCCGTTTATACCCATTATTACCCGTTAGTAGTACCGGGTTTTATTGGGTCGTGTGATCCGAACTAATATTACACCCATTATAACCCATTAGCAGGTAAACAAAAGAAAAATATCTATCTATACATATATATATATATATAATCCCAAGTTATTCTCAACCGTTAGATTAAAAAATTAGACATCATATATAATGTTATAACCCTACTCTTCTTATCCTCACGTAACATATTTCATTCCACTCCACCAGCCGCAAATCTAATGAGAGGGAGAGAAGAGAGCCTATGAGAGAACCCTAATTGTTACATTTGGTGGTATGTATTTCTTTCTTTTTTTTCTTCTAATCTCTTTAATATTCGAACATTTTCAAGATCCAAATGATTTTCCATCTTTTCTTAGATGTTTCTTAGATCCAAGATATGATTCAAACTCATAAACGATTCAAACGTGGTTTTTTCTCAACCGAGTTTGATTTTTTTCTTAGATCCAAGAAAAGTTTTCCCAGCCGTGTTTTATTTTTTTCAAACGTGTTTGATTTTTTTCAAACGTGTTTCAAAATCCATCTCAACCGTCCATGACTTTTTTCTTCCATTCTTATCTGCTTCGTGTCTGATTTCCAAATCCGTGTCTGATTTTTTTTTCCATCTGATAAACTAATTTGTTTTCTGATTTGTTTTTTTCACGATCTGTGTCTTTTTTATATATGTCTGACAAACGATTCATAAATGGTTTGACATAGTTTTTTGGTTTGTTTTTCATTTTTTTTCAAGCAACGTGTCTAATTTATTATATATATATTTTTTCAGGTTATATGGAAATGGATACTGGAAATTCTTTGGATATGGATCTCTCTAAAACATGTCTAATTTTTCATTTTTATAAATTTTTCATTTTTTTTTTTCAAGAAACGTGTTTAATTTATCATATAGTATTAAATATGTTGCATAACTCATTGTAATTTTTCTATTTGTAGGAGGAATATGTTGAAAAAGGAAGGAGGTGCAAATATTGTTTACACAAGGACACATGCTCCTTAATTTTGATAATCTTGTAATATTTAATATCCAAATTCTGCTGTATCTATTTTATCTTGGATATTGGGTTATGATTATGTAAGAAACTTTTATTTGCTGCTGTTGTTATGCTATTTTGAAGTTCAAAAGTGAAACTGTAATTTGAAGTAGCTGCTACTACTACTGTAATTTGAAGTTGTTGTTACTTTTGAAGTTCAAAAGTGGAACTTTAGTGTTGAATGAATGGACATACTATAGCACCTTTTGTGGCAATAGGTTGATGCTAATGCTATGCTACTATTAATTTGACGTTTCTTGCTGCTGCTGCTACTATTATTTAGAAGTTCAAAAGTTGAACTATAGTACTTCAATGATAGAAGTTGCTGCTGTTATTTTGTTCTGTATCCTATTTTAAGTTCAAATTTGTTGAAGTTAAAAAAAATTACAATTGGTATCAAATTTAAAATTCGATTTAAAAAATAATATAAATTAATTTTTTAAATTATTGGGAAACAATTTTCTTAACGGGTAATGGATTAAGTAGCGGGTTAATTAAGACACGACCCAAATTTACCCATTAACTAACGGGTGTTAAAGGTTCGGTTCGTGTCACCCGTTAATATTATTGGGTTATTTCGGTTTTAAATTTATGTAACCGTTAAGCTAACGGGTCGTGTTGGGGTTAGGGTGATTTTACACGAAAACGTTAAAACACGACACGAACACGACCCGTTGCCAGGTCTAATCCTAGTGTCATCGCTAGGTGGAGGCGTTTGGGGATTGACGGGCATCGTAATCATCAAAGTATGTGTATAGGCAGTAGAGACATCAGCAAGTTTTGCTAGGGCCCAATAAAAGGAATCTCGTTGTCAGTAAATGGATTGAGCGGTAAGTAATGGGACATTGGTAGGAATGGGGAGGATGCCCAAAGAGGCGCATCCTTTGTATACGGAATTAGGGTTTTTAAATGGAGCAAGACCCTAAATAATTGGGAAAAGACTTTGTTGAGTTGAGTTGAGATGGAGCAAGAATTAGGGTTTCTTGGGATTTGGGTAAATAGGGTTTGGAATTACTTTTGTGGTGTTGGATTTGGCTAGGGTTTGCGTTAGAGATGGTATTGGATTGGTTGGAGTTGTTAGGCCCTGAATCTTGGTTATTTTGAAGGTTTCCTAAAATTTCCGGTGAATCTTGGAATTGGTTCTTGAATTTTCAATGGTCATTCTGAATTCCGAGCAGAAATTTGGTGTTGAAACTGCCTTGTATCATTCCACTCAGGGCTGAAGATGATTCCGGTCTGAGCATTAGTAGTCCAGAGCAAGAACGACTGGTCGGACCTCCTACTGAGGTCGCGGCTGCTATGCCGAGGACTATAGCCTGGTCGCTGCCTTCCGGCAATGGTTGTACTGGTTTCGGGGAGGATCTGCTGACAGAAGAAGCCTTAGGATTTGCCGACGGCATTGGGCCTGCATCTGGGTTGTTTCGACTGTCATTTATGGTGAAAAGGGGTTGTTGGAAGTGGTGATATTAGGTGTGGCTAATATAGGGTTAGGGTTTATTCGAACATCATCCGGATGACTCCAATGGGAGTCTCAATCTTCAATCAACATGGTTGATCCAAGAACAAACCACACTCTGATACCAATTTGATGTGATCTACGGTGCGGAAGCATAAAAAAGAAATTATCTACACAACAACAACAATAACATGGAAAATATAGGTCTTATTATTTCTCTCTCTAGTCCCTCAATATCAAAATAGCGAAAGTGATACAATGAGGGGCTCAATAGGTATTTATACTAAAAGGGTACTAAAAGGGTATTTATACTAAAAGGGTACAAAAGGAAAGAAAAATTGAATAAATGCTAAAAATACGACTATATCCCTTTGCTCCTGCATCAAAAGTAGCACATTCTAAGGCGGACTCCCTCTCTAAGCCAATAACTATAAATATCGCCCAGTGGGTTCGTCATTGCCACTGTAAGGGTTGGTGCTCAAGTTGTTATTCTTTTTTGGGGTCATTAACTTGTCACATCAATTGGTATCGGAGCAAGCTTCGCTCGTATTGCGTGTGTAAAATCAAATTTTGTCACACTACCAATGGGGCTAAAGAAAGCTTCACAAGTCGAGTATCGAACGTCGAACCTGCCATGGAATCGTATCTAAAGAAACTCAATGCCATTTTTCCCGCCCTGTGCATACCACAGTTCCAATCAAAACCGTAGCTCAAATCATCGGCCACAATCGTCGATCCCTTTGTACACCGCCAAGTGCAGTCAAAGGGATCACACCCTCAGGTTGAATCCCAAATCCACTGTCGACAACTCTCAACATCCAAGGCTACGACGCACCTCCCACAAGCAGCACCTCCTGCTACAAGTCATCATCAGTCGATTAACATCTCCCACAATCAATGAATGACACCTCTGGGCCAGATCCAAGTCGCAATAGCTTTGTTACTCCAACCTTCGCACAGATCATGGTTCAAGTTCCAGCCCGACATCACGGAGTCGGGATCCGAGATGCCCCTGGGGCCCACCGCCTAAGGAAAACTATGTTGCTTATTGTTAGCTCAATACCAAGGCTCTAAAGCCACCATGTGTCATACTCGTGGCAAGAAAAGCCTTTGTTAACCTACCACGAGTCCCACACGACTCAAGTTCCACCGCTTCTTCCCCAGACCAGGGACGACCATAGGCAACCTCCACCATCATGTTCGCCGGTCATTTTGGGGGATTTTGAGGCCACCGAGTATGACTACGAGCCTCCAGAAGGTCTCGAAGAGTACTTCCCATGTTACCCTACCTCAACTAACCACCATCCAAACCGATGAAGTGCTTGCGGAAGGACATGTTGCATTTGCTTCATGCGAGGCTACCTCATAAATGTGTGTGCCCCTAAAGAACCCACCTCGTCCCAGAGTTGTCCACGACAAGCCCAGACCCGCTGCCCCATCCCAGTGACAACCATGGGATCTGTGATGGTGTTCAAGCATACTCAGAAGAAAAGGAAGAGCTCGAGCCGAACCCAGATCACTTGAGGCGTGTCCTTCGATTGTCAAAGAAATCATTACATTGTGATATCCAAGTAAACATACCCACTTTTGATGAACATCTCAATCCGGACACCATTGAGAATGTGTTCGAGTATAAGGGAATCACGGTAATGAAGTGCTTCGACTTGTGTCCGCTAAGATCCATGGGTTGGCCAAAGTGTGGTGGAATGATTTGGTTTAATCCCAGAAGCAACAAGTCGTTTGATATGTTGGAATGCCGTTTAAAATGTTGACAGGCAATTTAATATGCTGGAATGCAAAAAAGTGTTTTTTTAACTGTTTTTCTTGAAAGATGTTTCTAATTTTTTTTACAACTGTTTCTTTTTAAAAAAAGGTTTTTTTAATTATTTAAGTTTGTATTCCCTATAATGGTGGTCGTATATTATTGTTACTAATAGTTGCTTAGTAGTTTTTTTAATGCTTGGACTTATTTTAGTTACAATAAGAAATTACTAATAGTTGAATAATTTTGTTAAGGCGTATGCATTTTAAAAATATAGTAAAAAAACATCTCGAAGGCCATCTAGCCCCCCTACAAGCTAGAAGGCCCTCGGTCGCCTAGCATTTTTTAGAATATTGCTCATAAGGAATCATCTTCAGTTGACCTTCTTCCTCCGCACCTATGAGCATGAACTCTTTGTGCGAGTTAAGAGCCTGTCATAATCGACAGTTTCGACTCTTGCGGCAGACGGATAAACAGCATATTGAGCGCGAAGTACATGGTCTCTAGCAATGTTTAAAAAGGCGTTTGAGGTTTACGCCTCGAGGCGAGGCGGGCAAAAGGCTTACGCCTCAATGCGCCTCGAGGCTTACGTCTCGGTGCGCCTCACGCCTCGCCTCGCGCCTTTTTGCTGAGGCGCGAAAAAAAAAAACTCTTATTCTTTTTTTCTTTTTTTTTAAACTGCACTTAACTTGTATTATTTACTATTGTAAATTGAGAGAAATTTTTAAATAATGATCAATATATTTATGAAACTTAAAAAACTGATTTTGTCAATTTGATTTTGTTTGAAATAAATGTACTAAATTAACTTATATTAAATTAAAATCAGTTTTTTAAGTTTTCTGTTTTTTGGTTTTCAACTTAGATTAATATGTTATCTTTAACTAAACTGAATATATATTAAGAAACTAATATATTTTAAAGGTTGCTGTTTTTTTTAATAAACCTAGGTTGATATGTTTTATTATTTTTTTAATAAAATTGCTGTTTTTTTAATCTTAGCTTGAAAATCAATGTTTTTTAATAAATTTGCTTGTTTAGTTGCATTGATTAATTTATTGTCATATTATAAAATAACCAATATGTGAATGAAGCTAAAAAAATGATTTTGCTAATATAATTTTGCATTGATTAATTTATTGTCATATCGTAAAATAACCAATATGTTAAAATTGATTTTCTCAAATTACATTTTTTTTAAAGTTATCTTAGGGGAACAAAAAAATGTCAAACTATGTGAGAAAATCCTCAAGGATGTTTTTTTTTTGTAGTTTTATTTTATATTTTTTTGTTATTTTATTTTTATGGTTTTATTAGTGTTTTTTCAATATTATTTTGCTCTTTTTTTTCTTTTCGGTGAGGCTTACGCCTCGCCTTTCGCCTTTTTAAACATTGGTCTCTAGAAGTGCATTCGACTTGAGTTGAGCCACAAGAGCCCCCCCACACTTCAAAGAGCTATAGAGTATGTCTTTCGGGATTAAGGACTACACGGGCATAGGGATTCCCATCTTAATGGCCCAGCTGTCTCAATTTGCCTTCCGACCCACAGGAAGCCTACAGATCAACATTCCGTTCAAGTATTATGACTGTGGATGACAGTGACACAAGACCTCAGATTGTCTAAAACGAAAAAAAAGCCTGTTTTGCTTAAAGATTCTGAGGATGTTGTCGACATGCTTATGATATATGAAACTTTGCTCACTTGTGTATTTGGAGACCGAGGGTGGCCCGCTTTAAGTTCATGGGTGAACTCTTTTCAAAAGGGGTAATTTTGCTTGTTTGGATTAAAAAAATCCCTTTTTTTTATAATGCAGACAAAATAATTATTTCATTTAAATTAGTTTCAACTTTCAAACCAACCATACCTTACATTTTTAATCACATGGGGCTTGGCAAATTGTAGAAGGGAAAGTTTCTTATTGATTCCATTAATATTTGATTGGTCCTACTGGGATTCAACATCTTTACTTTTCACTATTTATTTAAATTCTTATTTGTCACGGTTAATTCTCTCAGTCCGGCAATTCTTACTATCGGAGTTTTTAATTTAACTAACGGAAACAAGTTATCGAGTCTAGAGAAAGTTCTAATGGAATTATAAGAACACCCTTTTGCAAAAGGTCGAGCATTTTAGATTCTTATAAATGCAGTCTATCATTCTTCGTCATTACAAAACTAGGTCAAGTTTTCTTGTATAGTTAGCATAATGATGAGGATCAAAAGAAGGACTCGCACACACTACAGGCAATGGAGGAATAAGAGGTCCAAGGAAGGATCTACTTCAGGTTTTTGCAGTAATTGTAGGACTTGGTATATGTAATTTCTTGTTGATGACTCTGCAAATATAAGAGTTTATTTAGTTTTCTAATTAAGATATCTCGATTTGCCTAGGCAAATATCGAAGTAAACACCAAATTATTGGATCAAAAGAAGAGACAAAATACAAGCACAAATCTGAAAATTATATTAGCAAGCCAAAAAATAATGAGATTTCTTTTCTATTACATCATTACATATTTATAATAGAAGTGATCCTACTCTAACTAAGAAAGCATTATACGATACAACACCCTTCACTTACTCTAATTTTTTTAAGAAAACTAAACCCCTTTTATCACACTTCATACTAAAAAATAACAAAACTAAACAATAAAGCTTCCCTACATCATTCCTCTCTTCTTTGAAATAGTTCGTCCTCGAACTCGAAGGATAAAATTGGAGAAAAGGTCACACGATCAAGTTGAAAATTATGCGACACCATGATTGTTTTTTTAGCACAAAAGTCATTGGGTGCGATTCCACTATGGTCTCTCTTGCTCGAATTAGGGCCTCCTGGACAAACAATAGTCTAGAATTGTAGAACCCTAGGTCAAACTCTCCATAGCCAATGCCGACTTTATTCGTCACTGTCGAAGCTTGAAATGGAAGATCGCCTGGAGCCAAACCTGTAAGGAGGTCAGTCGATGGGCACTCCTTGTTCACTTTCAACTTATTCTTCTATTTATTCTTTCTTCTGATCGACTGAGCCATGGGGTTGAATTTTCATTGATTTTGGGTGGGGCAACATTAGGGTTATGTTTTGACATATTTGTAAGGTTGGATTTGCAGCCAAAAAAGATTGGGGTATTGGGATTGATTTTTTTAGCTATAATTCGAGTTTGCGTGAAATCTTTGAGTTTGGGCAAAACTATGTGGGTTAATGGTTATTTGTTGGTGGTTCTTAAAGAATTTCGTAATCGAGGTTCAAGATTGGGGCTAGGGTTTGAATCGGAGGTGATGTTGGTGTTGAAGAGAAACCTCCAAGCTTGACAAGACTATGGCTATGGTTCCTTCGATGGTCGTTATTCAATCTTCATAATTAGAGTTTTGATTTCTCTTATCGGGAGCCATTAATGGAGATGCAATGGGAGGACACAAACCCCCCCACACACACCAAGGAGCTCAAAGCTCCCATACCAATTTGATGCAAACACTAAAAAATTAGACCCAAAAAAGAGAGAAAACACAAGCACGAATCTGATTTTTTATTAAACAACGAAATATATCTTTTCGTATGGAGAATGATTACATTCACAGGCATTGAGAGAGGCTTCTAGAAGGTGCTAAGTATGAGTTGTCATAAAACAAGGTGTCATTCATGACAACGCTAATGGAACCTTCTATAAGCTTATATCCTAATTATAATATCTAAGTACTAAAAATAATATAAGTGTGATAAAAGACAGAAATAAATATTACAAATATATCCCCCATTATTATTTACATCAAATATAATGGAATTAATTAATACTGAACTGAACTTAAAATTAATGCAGAATTTTCCTTGTTAAATTATCCCCCTACTTCCCTTTTATCTATTTTCATGTTATTTTCCTTCCTTATCTCCCTCTCCCTTTATTTCTCTTCTAACCCTACATCAAAGGCATTAAAGAAGATTGGAACTCCAATGATTTGGAAGGATTTTTTGCATTAGAAGGATAGTGGCAATAGCATTTTCTCGGTTGGAATTTTTATACTCTTCTTCAAGGTAAAACCAACTTCAAATATCGTTGGAAGGTAATTAGAAGCTCTAGGCTTCCCTCAATAAGATTTTTTATTCCACAGTGGCAAGAGGTATCCTCTTAATCGCATATCACCTTATGAGGTTGGGGGTATATGCAAATAGATGTGAGATGTGAGAAAGAAGAACCACGGACCACCTTCTTCACTAGGTACCCGAGATTGACCTTATTCACTACTTAGATAAGTAGTGCATCTTTTTACTTTCTAGAGTGGTCTCAGAACGAGGAAGCGGACTCTTATGGTCTTTACGAATGAACAAAACAAGTAGGGATGGCAACTGACGGATTTTCTCCCCATCCTACCCCTAGTGGGAAGGGGTTTATGGTGTTCGAGCCAGGTTCATGTACAAAATTTTCAACCCCGGTAAGATTTGGAGATGGTTAAAGTTTAAGAATAAAAACTCTCCCACTCGACCCAATTATACATATTTTAGCAAGGAATCTGGGATAAATACATTCGTAAAACAAAAAATACCTTTAGTCGAAGTCCATTAAATTATATATGTCTGATAACCAGGTCAGGTGGGAGGGGCATTTTGGGGCAGGTTTGGGTTCTGAGAGCTCACGTTTTGTGCTTTTCTTGACAGACAACCCCGACCCGTTGTCATCACTAGAAAAAAGAGATGCTTTTATAACAAAATATGCAACTCTTGAAGCTGCGATTCTACATGTGAAATGCTCAAGTTTATAGGTTTTGTGTGACTTGAAACTCTTCTTGAGTACTCTTTACAGAATTGTTTTGTTGGGCTTCCGTCCCATATATGTTGGGTCCGACAAAGGATGGATTAGTCAGTGTAAGAAATAGCTCTAAATTCATTCCACGAGTGATGAACAAAAATTATTAGTGGCCTTTTTACACTTAAAAGGTACAAATGACATTTTGTTCCAGAGAATATCTGGAGTGAAAGAGTCTTTGGGTAGGGAAGAATTTGCACAGGATGTGCTCACCAGATTTCAGAAGCTTAACTATGATAATATGGTTAAGGTGTTCAACAAATTGGATATGTAAAGGAATATCAAAAGTAGTTTGAAGAGCTTAAAGCAATGATGGATGCCAAAGGTTTATAATGTAAACTACACGTCAATGGTTATAAAGTAATATCAAACCCTAACTTTAGAGAGAGAATCAAAAGTTGTCTTATATTTCAATAATGGGAAAAGTAAGTAAAATGAGATTACATGGGGTATTTATATAGTAATGATTATTTGCTTATCAAGTAATTAGCTAAAATGACTAAAAGGACCAACTAAAAACAAAAAAATGACTAATTAGTCCCAAACATGCTTGGAGACTAATTACGTAAAGAAAATACCTAAGAGAATTAAAAATAGAAAATAGAAATAAAAGGAAAATAACAATGGATTCCCATGCGTTTATTTTGCATGTTTTCTCGTGGACTAAGAAATGAAATTAAAGAGTGCTCAACCCCTCTATCGAAGCCATGTGTCTGGACAAAATGTAAGAATCGGCACAACCAAAAAACCACCCACGACATCCCCATAATCCTCATAATCAAAAAGAGTAAAATACGCTTTTAGTCCATAAACTCTCTCCAATTTTAAAATGGTGCCCAATCTTGTGTCTGTCTCAAGTTAGTCCCCAAACTATAAAACCTATTTCAAAGTGGGGATTCCGTCCAAAGACCCGTTACACTTTGACTGAAAATTGTCAAATACCCATTTTACCCTCAACTAAACACAGTAGCAGCAGTTCTCACTTCTTCTCTCTCTTTCACTAAACACACATTGCATACATATATATATATATATATACACACACATGTATATGTTGCATGTGTGTGTTATGCATATTTATATATATACACACACACACACATATATATATGTTGCATGTGCGTGTGTTATGCATATGTATATATATATAAGTAAATAAAAGATTTTCATATCATGGTCATGAGTAATTCTCCATGAGTAATTAAAAGATTTTTTATTTTCACATCATGGTCCTCAATTTGGGGTAAAAGTTCATTTTCGAACACGTGTAAAGGGAGAAGGTGTTTTGCCTTCTCAAAAAGACAAATTCTTTTTATAGTATTAAAAACTTTATCAGAAAAATCGTCTTGCAATATTTCTGATATGGACAAAAAGATATATATTGCATGTGCGTGTGTTATGCATATGTGTATATATATATATATGTGTGTGTGTGTGTGTGTATGTGTGTGTGTGTGTGTGTGTGTGTGTGTGTGTGTAATTTTTTTTAAATATATGTGAACAATCTACGTCGTAATTATAAAATTGTTTCAACTCAACAAAGCTTTTTCCTAATTATTTGGAGTCGGCTACATGAATCCTATCTTTCCATTCCATTATGTTAAGTGCAATATCTTCGGTTAAACCTCATGATATCAAGTCCTTTTTGACAATATCCCACCAAGTCAATTTAGACCTACCTATACCCCTTGCGTTACCATCAATACTAACTAAATCACTTTTCCTCACGAGGGCATTAATTGGTCTACGCTTAACGTGTCAAACACATCTAAGTCGATTTTATCTCAATTTATCTTCTATAGGAGCTACTTTTACCGTTTCACAAATTTGTTCAATACTAATTTTATCCTTTCGAGTATTACCACAAATCCATCTTGGCATTCGCTTCTCCGCCAGTCATTTTCTGCACATTTTATTTTTTAATTGCCCCACACTCTGTCACATATAACATGGCGGGTCTAATGGTCGTCCTGTAAAATTTTCCTCTTAACTTAAAAGGTATACGCCTATCACACAATACGCCGGTAGCACTTCTCCACTTAACCCAACCTGCTTTGATCCTATGAGTAACATCATTACTAATATCTCCATCTTTTTCGATAATCGCACCTAAATAATGAAAATAACAATTTCTAGGTATCTCTTGCCCCTCCAATTTCACCACATCCCTGTTTGTCATCATATTACTACTAAAATTGCATTCCACGTATTATGTTTTAGTCCTGCTTATTTTAAATCCTCTTGTTTCTAGAGTTTCTCTCCATAATTCCAATCTAACATTAATCCCCATCTTAGAATCATCCACTAAAACAATATCACCTGCAAATAGCATACATTATGGCGCATCATCTTTTATTTGTCCAGTCAACTCATCTATAACAAGAGCACTTACCTACAGTAATTGGTAATTCACTACTTTCTCCGGCTTATGTTCTTACTACAGTATTGGCCCCATCATACATATCCTTGATCACATCAATATATTTGCGAGTCACTTCATTTTTATGTAGAACCTACCATATAATATCTCTTGGTATCCTATCATAAGCCTTCTCTAAATCTATAAAAATTATATGAAGGTTCTTCTTTTTCTCCCTATACCTCTCCATGAATATCCTCAATAAATAAATTGATTCCATTGTTGACCTCCCAGGCATAAACTCAAATTGATTCTCAGATACTGTTATTTTCAATCTCAATCTATATCCAATCACTCTCTCCCCAAATTTAATTGTATGACTCATTAAGTTAATAACACGATCAATGTTTAAAAAGGCGAAAGGCGAGGCGAGGCGTAAGCCTCACCGAAAAGAAAAAAAAAAGGAGCAAAATAATATTAAAAAAATACTAATAAAACCATAAAAATAAAATAACAAAGAAATATAAAATAAAACTACAAAAAAAACATCCTTGAGGGCTTTCTCACATAGTTTGACATTTTTTTGTTCCTCCCAATATAACTTTTAAGAAAAAGAAAATCAATTTGAACATATTGGTTATTTTAAATATGACAATAAATTAATCAATGCAAAATCGTATTGGCAAAATCATTTTTTTAGCTTCATTCACATATTGGTTCTTTTATAATATGACAATAAATTAATCAATGCAACTTAACAAGCAAATTTATTAAAAAAAACATTGATTTTCGAGCTAAGATTAAAAAAATAGCAACTTTATTAAAAAAATAATAAAACATATTAACCTAAGTTTATTAAAAAAAAAAACCTTTATAATATATTAGTATAAGTTAAAGAAAACATATTAATCTAAGTTGAAAACCAAAAAATAGAAACCTTTTAAAAAACAGTCATATTGAAGTTAATTTTGTACATTTATTTCAAACAAACTATCTATTTGTAACAAAATATAGTTTCAAACAAATTTATACACTTATTTCAAACAAATTAGTAAAGAAAAACAAAATTAAGTGCAACTTTAAAACTAAACTAAAATAAAAAAAGAATAAGAGTTGGTAGATTAAAACAACATTTTTTTAAGTTAGGTGCAATTTTAGAAAAATGAAGAATTTTAACCTTTAAAAAAACAGACTTTGTGATGAAATATTTTTTTTTTTTCCCGCGCCTCAGCAAAAAGGCGTGAGGCGAGGGGTGAGGCGCATCGAGGCGTAAGCCTCGAGGCGCATTGAGGCTTAAGCCTTACGCCTCAAATTCAGCCCTGAGGCTTAAGCCTCGAGGCTTTTTTTCAACGCCTCTTCCGCCTTTTTAAACATTGAACACGATAATTTGAACAATTTTGTATGTCCCCTTTATTTTTATAAATAGGTACTAAAACACTCTTTCTTCATTCATCGGGCATCATATTAATCATTAAAATTCCATCAAATAATTTTGTAAGCCAAGATACTCCTACCTACTCTAAGCACTTCCAAACCTCAATAGGGATACCATTTGGTCTAAAGCCCTCCCTGTTTTCATCTTTTTTAGAGCAATCTTAACCTCTATTGTCCTAATTCTACAAAAAATTATATATTCTCGAGTTTAAGATCCTATGTATCTAATCTACTCTCATTATCTCCATTCAATAACCCCTAAAAGTAGTTTTCCATATTTTCATAATCTCATCATCCTTAACTAGGACTCTCGAATCATCACTTTTAATACACTTAATGTTATTCAAATCTTTTTGTTTTTTGTCCCTAAGTTTAGCAAACTTAAAAATACTTATCTCTTACCATTTTCTTAACTTCCTTTTTAGCCCATTTATATTTCTCAAAATTTTCTGCGTTTCTAGTCGTTTGTCATGTTTTAAAGCACTTCCTTTTGATTTTTACTATATTTTGCACCTCTTCATTCCACCACCAAGTTTCTTTAGATTGTGGCCCCCTGACTTTTGATTCTCTAAGAATTTCTTTTGATATTCTCCTAATGCATGTGGCCATCTTATCCCACATTATGTTATCTCCTCTTCGGTATTCCACGATTATTCATTTAATATTTTATCTTTAATTTCTCTTCTTTTAAGTTCCACCACCTAGTTTATGGGTTAATTTTCTCTTTTATCACCCATGATTGGCTTTTAATATTTACATCCAACACCATTATCCTATGTTGTGAGGTTATGCTCTATCCCAAGATGACCTTAAAGTCTTTACATGTTAATCGGTCTCATTTCCTAGTAATGAAAAAGTCTATTTGACTCTTATGCATTCCACTTTTATAAGTTATTAGTCTTTACATGTTAATCGATCTCCTTTCTTAGTAATGAAAAAGTCTATTCGACTCTTATGCGTTCCACTTTTATAAGTTATTAAGTGTTCAAGCCTCTTTTTAATACATGCATTTAATAGTACAAAAGCATAAACCATTGCAAAATCTAAGATAGACTCTACACCGTCGTTCATATCTTCGAAACGATATCCTCCATGCACTATCTCATATCCTGCACGATCTACTACTATATGGCCATTAAATCCCAAATTAGTTCATCCTTTTGTTCCCAAAATTGTACTTTAATGTGCTCATCCAATCCTACTTAGGGTGCATAAGCACTAAGAATGTTAATTATATTTTCACCTAATACCAGTTTTACAAGTATCAGTCGATCACCTTTCCTAATAACAATTACGATATCATCCTTAAGGTTCTTATCTACTATATTTTCGACTTCTTTCCTACATCTATGTTTTCTTGTATAATATAAGTTAAACCCTGTAATTTCTATTTCTCTAGCTTTCTTGTCAACCCATTTATAAAAGAATAATTATAAAATTGTTTTATAAAAATGATAAAACAAATAATTCAAAGTGTTTGTTAGTTTCTTACATTAAAATTCTCCATGAATCAAAAAATGTAATATTCTGGAAATTAAAAAGGTAATATTTTGGAAATTTAAAAAAAAAAAAAGTAATATTCTGGGAATTTTTAGCAAAAAAAAAATATTTTTAAATATTAGTTTATAAGTAAGTATCTTATTAAATTTAAAAAAAAAAATCAGTATTTATACAGAAAACAAAAACAGTTATGATCTCTTTAATAAATACTGTTTTATTAAAAAAAAGTATAATACTATTTTTATAAAAACTTTTTTTAATAATTACTCTTTTATATTAAAAAAAGTAAATAATGTCTTTTTTAATACTGTGTTAGTAAGGATCCGATGTAGAGTCTGTTTTGGTGTTAGAAAGAAATGGATCAAATGTTGAATAATTGAAAAAAGTTATGGACTTTGATGAGATATGAATTTAGGGATAGATGGGAACTTTGGTTCCCATAAGATACGGGTGTTTAAAAAGGATATCAACATCAAAACTATTGCGATGAATCTTATAACCCAAGAAGTAACATATACGGGCTCGAAGTTTTAAGCTTGGTAGCTTATGAGGCGAAAGTAATACAAATCATAAACAACTAAACACCTTCAGTTGATTATATGAAAGATGAGGGACGTATAATCTCTCCCAAGGGGAATGAGTTAATATGATAAACATGGGTAATCAGTTCGTATATATGTGGTGTGTGTTAAGTAGGGTCGGCAAACCAAAACCCGCCCAATCATTCAACCCTTAGATAGTTGTGCCGGTTTCCTTCAGATCGGGGAAGTTTTACATTGCGGGTTGAATATGAACCACTCGGTCCATTAGCGGGTTAAAACCTTACCCATTTTTTACCCGTTAAATAACCCACCATCTTCACATTGATAACCCACCATCTTCTCTTTCTCATTCAACCCTTAGATACCCGTGTCGGTTTCCTTCAGATTGGAGAAGTTTTACATTGCGGGTTGAATATGAACCACTCGGCCCATTAGCGGGTTAAAACCTTACCCATTTTTTACCCGTTAAATAACCCACCATCTTCTCGTTGATAACCCACCATCTTCTCTTTCTCATTCATAGCCCCTTTGCAAATTCAAGCAACAGAAACCCTTGCAGATTTATCTTCTTAAATGGTCAACATGAGAGCTTGAATTAAATCGTGACGAGGTTGGCCTCTGCGGCTCCATCATTTGTATGTAACAAATGGCTCAGAATAAGGCTACCCGTGCTATTAACATTGACGAGATTTAATGGAGGAAGTTAGAGATGGGGTACCTCAGGTGGAGGTTCCCTAAGTTCCAACTGTATAGTCAGCAAAAAAAATCCCAAACAACTTGCTCTCTTTCTCACATGAACTATCTTCTTCACGGATCACAACTGAGTTGTGATCTTCTTCCAATGGTCGGTTACAGTTCAATCAGCCCAAATCCGTCCACAACAGATATTCGACACGCACACAGCCCGTCCAGATCTGACTCAAACCACTGAAGAACCGCCCAGATCCACCCAAATCCACCCATTTTGTCGGGTCTAGTGTTAAGTGAGAGAGAAGAAATGAGAATTGGTGTTGGGTTTATATGAGGGCAAAATGGGTATTTATTAACAATATTCTATCAAAGTTTAACGGCTATTTGGATGGAATTCCCACTTTGAAATAAGTTATATACTTTGGGAACTAACTTGAGGCAAACAATGATTGGGAACCATTTAAAAACTGAGATAGTTTAGGAACTAAAAGCGTACTTTACTCAAAAAAATCACCAATCTATAATGAGGAGCATAAGTGAGAAGGAAACCTACATCAATTATTCTCCCTCCATCCCAAATTCAATTACCTATTTTAAGAAAAGTTCAATTACCTATTTTATCCTCTTAAAAACAATGAAATGCACTTCGATAATGATCTTGTTTGTTTGGATGGGTAACGTAATAGAATATTAATTTGGGACGGAATACAAGGGAAATCATGACGGGGCGGAGTCAGTGAAATAAATCAACAATTATACAAAGCAAGCAACTAGTGCACTAAAGATCATTTTTCAGAATAGAAATGAAGATCAAAGGATTGCTATAGATATAAATAATCCCCTGTCCATCCTCAGTGCCAGCAAGGTAATGAAACCATTTTCATTTTGTTTAAAATAGCCAAAGATCTGTTAATAATCAGACTCTAGTCCTTGTACAACATAACATAAATAAATATATGTGCATAAAAATGAACTTACGTGCGAGTGAAGGTGGCCATGGATCTCCACCAAGTGAGAGGAGGTGTAGAGGTCTCATTTGCGGAGAGAGATTCAGAGAGTGAGAAATTAGTGGAGATGGATCCTCGACAACAAGAGTATATTTGGGGTGACAGTGGAACCAACCGCCTCGAATTAGGGTTTCTCAAAGCAACACAAGCCATTATAGAATAGATGGAGGAGATGTTAGAGGTTTCCGGGTTTTATGAGGGTTTTACAAAGTTTGGTTGATGTTAGGGGGCACACCGTATAAACTTTGGGGCTTTCTACGGCGACGTTTTTGTGACCTTAGTCCTGCGATGTTGTTGGGTTGGTGACGTGGGCTTCTCACGATTGAGGTGCGAATTACTCGTAATTAATAAAGTTTGACTCGATAATATATTAAAGACTAGTCTTCAACCCCGAGGGATGCGCGAGTGTTGTATAATCCCTTCAATAAAACACATGCAATATAATTTTTCATAAATCACATCAGGTTATAAATCTATGAATAGATATAACTACTAAAAAAAATAATATAAATGGATATTGTTACAATAATTTATCATCTTGAAAACAATGATAATATTGAAATACACCCAAGACCAAATTTGTATATCAACATATTTTCAATATTATACACACACACATTATTGTGTAAAAGGAGGACAAATGGCTCATGTCCTAATATTTTTTTCCTCAAAATTGTCCTCACCATTGTCACAATACATGAGTCAATAAGTAAAACTACAAAAAATGACAACTCACTCCGCACAAAAGAGTTGCCTTTCCTTCCTCGACAAAATCTCAGTTACTTAAGTGATTGAAAAATAATTGTAGAAATTTAATAGGTAAGAAAATTAAATAATATAAGAAATGACAACTCATATAAAGAAAAAGCACACGCATCTAATAGGTGTATATTGTTATACTTCGTACTCTTTTCTTGTTAAAATCAAGAGAATATTGTTAAAGTATACCTTTACAGTCAAAGGCACTAATAAATCCATCACAACTAACATAAAACAACATATATGCCTTGTGGAATTTTCTTAAGCCTACTCTCGTACCTTGGCTACCTGATATGTAATGCTTTGTTTAATTATCAGTATCGATTAATGAATTAGTCACCCAATTTTTAATTCGGGGAATATGCAACGATTCTTTGTTTAAAGAACCCCCCAAAATTAGAAAATCCATGTGTATATTAAAATGATTTATATATAGATATATAAATTTTATTAGATATAACTAAATAAGTAATTAATAGATTTTATAAAATAATATTCATGAACTTTTTAAGGACACGTAAAGCACTAAACATTACGGATCATCCAACTACAAAAGAAATTGAGAGAGTAACTAAGGCAAAATAGTAGAGTAAGGAAAAAATCCATATTATACATTTTTTATTTTTTTATTAAAATGAAACAAAATACACCAAAAATATTTACTATTTGCATCGTACCAAATTCTCAAAATAGACAGAAAAATAAGAAACAATCTTTGATTTTTTCTCTCTCTCAGCTGCACACAACACACAATCCCGCACACCCACACAAAAATCAACACACCCACACCCTTTAAAAAACTTCAATTGTGAGATGTTGAGAACAAGAATAAGCGAGGAGAATAAGATGAATGTTTATATATATATGTGTGTGTGTGTTCAATAATAAAAACCCAGATGGCTACAATCAAACAAAATGATAAAATATGTTACCTCTTTTAGGTCTTTCATACCGTCATACCAAATAAAAAATCAAATAAGATATAAATTGCAATGAAATAGAAACAAAGCTTGTAACATACCTGTAGAAGATGATTACTAAGATCCAAAATCAAATATGAAATTCTTACAAAAAAAAAGAGTGTTAACTAATATAATTGAATAATGTCACTAATAAAATAAACTAAAATACAAAATTTATGGTACACCTGATGGCTTAAGTTTTATTGAAAGATATAAGAGGGGTGATGGATCATTAGATAATAAATGAATAGGCTGGGAAATGGACGGTACAAAGAGGAGGAAACGAATAGGCAGTATTTATGATTCCAGCTTATTATTTCAACTTATGATTTCAACCTTTTCATTTTCAACTTATGATGATTTTAACCTTTTATGAGAGACATTCAGTATTTATTAACAGACACATGGAGAAAGACGGCAAGGAGACGCCGTTTTTAAGTTATACTATTAGATACATTAAGTGTTAATAACTAAAGGTGTTCTCATAGAATTATTTTATGTTGAAAAAAGAAAAGAAAAAAAAAGAGAGAAATGGTTACGGGTTTATTTAATCGACACAAAAGTGAGTACTAGTTGACTCGGAGGGTGTCGTAATTGGTCACAAACTTTCAACATGCTTCGGCTTGTTGCTTATATTAACAATCTTGTTGCCCTTCACACTAACCACATTACGCATAATGTTGGGTTGGTAAAAGAGTACATGGTTCTACTCTCCAACCTTCCCCTACTAGTTGCATGACTCTTGGAGTGCTTGCATCACCTAAAACACATCAAAATAGAGAAATCTACGTGCGATGAGTCATGAAAATAGAAAACTAAAGAACACAATATTAAGTGGGCATGTTAATATCATATTTCATATGCATTGTTTTAAGAGGCAATCATCAAATCACGCTCCCAAACCCAACATTCCATTCGACAACATGAATGCACGTCTAAGATTATATTTGACTTTTTAACCCTCATTATCACCGTCATCATCATTATCACCGTTTTCATCATCGTCATTGCTTTGGTCCCATCACTTAGGGGAGGGAACGTGGATCATATTTTTTCATTCTTTAATATTATAAGCAATGTCGTCATCTAAATCTAATACTTTAAGATCTCTCTTAATAATTTCTTCCCAAGATAACTTTTGTCAGTCTCTTTCTCTTTTACCATCGATGTCCGTTAGGCTACCTCTTATTATTGGTGCATCCAATGGCATACGCAATACATTTGCTCTCCATCTAAGTCTATTTTTTTATATTATCATTAATGGGAGTCACTCTTAACCTTTCTCTAATATATTTGCTTTTAATATTTGTAAGGATAACTTTTATCACCATTGAAAATTTGTAATGACTATTGAAAATTTGTAATGTTGGTTTTATTCCATTTGGATAAAAAAAAATTGAGTCATGGGTTAGGGTGTTATTATTTGTACCTTTAAGCCTATGCATTAAAGATACGAAGCCACCCGAGTAAAGCGACATCAAATTCATGTCGAGTTTCGTCTTCAACCTTGGGATCTCAAGAAATGTATATTTGATTTATTATGTTAATCCATAGGTTTCGTGCTTTGGGTATGTAAGTTTTATTGAGGCTATTTTTCAAAAAAGACTTTTTAAAAAAATATATTTTTGGTTTTTAAAGTCTTTCGAACAACCTTGTTTGGTTCGAATTAAAATTGCCAAAGTCATTCGAACAAATTACTGTTTTCGTTCGACCGACCTGCCTCATTTTGTGTGATGCTATCTTTTCACGTTGTTCTATATAAAATAGGGCGGGGCAGTTCATTCTGAAGAAAAATGGTTTCGAAAACTATTTTCACAAATAAAAACCTTAGCCTCATATAACCCCGTTTACATCGTAGTTTAGAGATCCAAGTTTTGACATAATATCATGTATCATCTTTTGAATACCAAAGATTATTTACTCTTTATTGAGGGAGTTTATTTGGCACGGTGGATATTATGTTGCTATAAGACGGTTACTAGTGAGAGATCGGTGGATATTGATATGCGGGAGGATTGCATTGTGAAATCGTTGGTGGATTCATGTGGTTATTGTGAAGAAGGTTCAAGTAATGAAGATTGCATCTGCCTTTAAGGGAGTCGAGTCAGTAAGTAAGATTATCTGGCACTATTGTATAAAATCCTATATCATAGTGGACTTTTAGTATGCTAGGTCATCTAAGGTTTTCTCATTGTGGATTTTCCTCGTACATCACGACATTGTGTGTTTGGTTATTTCATTCTTACATGATCACCCCGATGTATCTTAGGGCAAGATAAAATTTGACTAATGTTTACACAGCGTTTCTTTAATCCGTACTTAAATTAAAATTGGTGAAAAGTTATTGTGTTTATCTCCGTGTAGTGGATTTTAAGGCTTGTGATGGATTTTAATCACGATGGCAGTTGCACTACTCAACCTTTTATGCTTAATGGGTTAAACTATCCATATTGGAAGAGGCATATGAGATTTTTCTTAAAATTATAGACGAGAACATTTGGAATAAGGGGGGTGTCCTTTTATTGAAGATGGTTTACCGAAAGCCTATTCCCTTTGGAGTAAGGCTAAAAAGATGCCTCGACTTTTAATTCCAAGGATGTAAATGTTATTTTTTATCTTGTCACGGTCGAAGAGTTTATGAGAATTGTGACATGTGAGAGCACAAATGATGCTTGGAAATTTTGAAATTCACGCATGAAGGTACGGATACCATTAGAATGTTTGAGTTGCAAGGTCTCACGACTAAGTTTGAAATGATTAGAATGGAAAATAATGAAGTCATTCGATGATTTTTACGCTAAGCTGTCGGATATTGTTAGTTACTCGTTTAACTTAGGTGAACCTGTCTGTAGTACCCCGTATTTTTATGCATTTTATTTAATTAATTAAATTATGGAAATAAATCATGTGTGCTTGTTGTGAATAGAGATATTAACCTTTATATCGTTATGTGTTATTTTAATTAGATTGGAACTTAGACTTAAGACACGGTAATTAATTAATGTTCGGACTAGTATCGGGAAATTATTAAATAACTAAGTTGTTAGTTATTTGGTTTGTTATATTTTTGTATCAGGCTAGTGTACCGTAGAATGTTTGCTTTTAGTCTAAACGGTGGTTTAAAGGCCTATTGGGCTAGTATAAAGCTCGAGCATTGTGTTAGGTAATTTAGAGTTATTTTGGGGCTCTTTCAGGTGAGGCACATTTGAGGCCCTACCCCCATTTGGGATTTAAGGGTTATAAGAGTCATTAGGGATCTCATGTTATCACAAATACAAATGGAAAGCACTAGAGGGGCTGGAGAGAGAAAATACCAAGAGGAAAGGATGATTTGGGGGAATTAGGGTTTGATTTTTCAATCAATCCACGAGGAGAGTTCTATATAAAATATCATTATGTTCGCATATGTGTTAGATTATATTTATTTCTTTGGATTCTAAATTCTATATTTGTATTAAATTCAATTTGTAAGAGTTAATTAATTAATTTTATAATTAACCTAATTATGTTAGTAATTGGATTAAATCTCATTTGATTTCGATTGAGTTCATCATGTATATGACTTTATTATAATATGACTTGAAATTGTTATAAAATGATTTTAACATGTTTTCTATAATAAATCAGTTAAAAACCCACCATTCTTAGGGCCCTAGTCGACCGGTTGTAACTGGTATGGCCTAGGGCATTTGTGATAGTAGTTAGAAATTTGGGGCTTAGGCCTGGGATTAGGATCCATTGGCCTATAATTTATATGTACTTATAGAAAGATATATATTCTTATGATTCGAATCATAGGAAATTGATCTGGGGGTATTTGAATATTTGGGAAAATCATTGACTTAAATGGATTAAATGGAGGATTTGGCATTTATAGGTAGACCCGAGTGTAAAATGGGCTTGTTGATTGGGAATTGGTAAGTTAAAGAATTGGGCTTATTGGTCGTGTTTAATATGAATCGTTATAATGTACGAGTGGCGTGAATATCCTTTGGGTGAGATGGGGTTGGGGTTATAACTTCCCCGAGTGAGGTAGTTATTATGTTATGTGGTTTTATTTAAATTAGGTGTTCGATTATACCTAGACATGATGCCTTGGGATACTGGGGCTAACTGAGATTGAATACAGTGATGTACGATTTTTAACGTATGATAGGGTGAGTCTACACCTAGAAATTGGGAACTCTAGAGGTTAGGGTTGATTATTTATGGGATGATTATAGGGTTATAGATATGATACACCTTTCTATGACAGTTATGCTAGTATGACCCAATAACTTAGGGTAGGTAGGCGTGTGTGGATTGCCTTAACCCATTTGTGAGAATTATTTATGTGTATGTTTTAGCCCGTTTGTGGTGATGGAAATTACTTGTGTGTTTTATATGCAATGCATACCATGTGTGAGTGCTCGTGGCATATCGTACTATGAAGAATTCCATGATGGGGAACGTGTGACACGGAGCGCGTTGGTACCCCGGTGAGTAGACGGGTTATTCTTTGGTCATATTCTTACACTTGGGTCACACGTATAGGTACCCACAACCGACAGGGTATTCGGGGAGATTTATTTCATAAGTCTTGGGTATGGTAAGATTTAGAACTGATTGGTATACGTTGTAATACCCCATATTTTTATGCTTTATAAATTTGAGGATTTATTAAATTTAATGTGAGTTAATTATTTAATATAAATCCGGAAATTAATTAGGTTATAATTATCAACGTGATGAGAGTTAGTAATTATGGGAAATTTGTTGAATATTACTAATGAGCAAAGTAATATATAATATTGGTTCTATTAAATGTCACGAGTGAATAGAATGACAATTTTGGAAATTTAAGTCGGGACGCGCCTATGTCGCGAATAAATGTTGATTAATAAAAGTGAAATATTTTTTAAGTTATCCGTATGGTCGTTTTGAGTGCGCCAACGTGTCCGGAAGGGTCGAGATAGTCAGAAAAGTGTACTCGGGGGTTTAGTTTGGGTCTCGGGGCATTTTTAGGCTTATTTAGCACCCCGGGAGGGCATTTTGGACATTTTGCATTTTTGGGTAATTAAACCCACGAAAATTATTAGGCTATATCAACCATTTAGAATAGTCCTTTAGGGTTATCAGACTCAAAACTTTAGAACGGCCATAGGAGAGGGAAGGAGAAAGCTTTCCAAGCAATCCAAGGCCAAAAAGTCACCCGATTGCACCGCCACCACCAACAACCCGTAGATCGCGCGACGGGGAATGCAACCACACCAAAATCGTCCACAAATCAGAATTATGAAATCTACAGGCAAGTGTTTATCTTACTTATCTTCGTTAATGCATCACTCATGTTAGTCTAGGGTTGATTAGGATGAGTTTCATGGAAGAAAACCCAAGTTGGAGATAGAAACTTGCATGTAGTAATGATATAAAAGGAAATCTGGAAACCCCCTTCTTATGTAGAGGTTGAACCACGGATTTATGATGTTTTAAAAGAAGAAATTATGGAAAAAGATTGATTAGAAGAAGGTTAAAGAAATTCTAGGGTTCTTGAGATTAATATGAGTTTTTGGCCTATTAATACATGGTTATTGATGAAAATTTGCATGCTTTACGTAGAAGATGTATAAAATGGGTTTATACTGTTAGTAGTACAAATTTCTGGGCGATTGGGAATGAAAAATATGGATTTGGATGAGGTTGTATGATAGAACCCGTAACTGATTTCCTGCAGAATTTGCCATACCTGCTTGATCGATCGATCGAGCCAAGAGCTTCGATGGATCGAAGGTTCGATCGATCGAGCCCCATGCTCTCGATCGATCGACCCCTTCTGGCAGACTTATATTTCTCTTTTAAAATCGTTAAATTAATTCTAAATGAATAATACTCCTTAGACATCCTTATTAAAATATTTTGGGAGATAAAGATGACCAGTAGGATTTATTAATGATTAAAAGACCTTTAATGTAAGGCGAGGTTTGCATTGTTGGGGTGTTTATATATAAGGGACGATGGAATTTTGTATAAAAGGGAGAGATACGTAAAATAGTTACGACGGAAAATAGATGAATACCTACTGAATTTTACACTTGGGAGGATAGAGTCCATGAGTGTTACGTAGTAAGTTGGAATAATACCTCAAATTGAAGTTAGAGACGAACCGTTATACGTGATAACTAATAATGGGAAAATAAGGATAAATGTCGTGATTATGGGTTATGGGATGAACCTAAATTGATATGATAAAAGTAGTATATTTATATGACTGTGTGTATGCATATATTATATACATGTGAAAATCATGCCCGCGCTACTTGCTATCCCTGAGGTTATCGCGCTGGGACAGTCTTATCTCGATGGGACCTTTACGGGGGATATTGACTTGTACCCAAGAAGATAGGAATCCTAGGTACAGGCTATCGAATCGATAGTCACGGTTCTAAGAGACGCGAGGGTATGTGCTGACCTCTTGGACTTGGAAACCATGCTTCGCCTCAATATTGTTTGTGTATGTATTAATACAGTTCGAGAGTGATTCCAAACGTGTATTTCCCTTAGTACGAGTGATACGGGGATTGGATAGCAGAGTATGCCCGCACCATAATTTTTATGTGGGGTGCTGTTAGAACATATATGTTATACGAGTATTTAATATATATGAACTTCTGAAATTTGGAACTTCCTATTGTGTTTATGGAAAGTAAGAAATGAATAATGACTTCGATTTGGAAATACTTAATTTGAAAAGTGTAATGTGAAACTTTATTAGCAAATAAGGGTTAAATGAGAACTTTGTGATCAAATGAAATTATCCTTTTAAACAATTAAATTATTCAGTTTTAAATCTTACGAGTAATCTAAGATAAGTTAAACTGTTGGGAAGGTTAGTACGACAGGCGTGCACATTAGAAGAGAGGTGAAAATTTCTCAAGGGACTGCCGCACTAATATGTTGTTGTATTGGCCTGTAAACATTTTAAATACTTGCTAAACAAATTTTAAATCATTTACACTATCGGGCTCTGGCTCGTTTCTATTTTTCCTTTCTCTCTTGTATATATATGTATATATTACAAGTGCCCAGCCACAGAGGCGTCTTGCATAGGATCCTTTGGAAGGAACGTGCTGCAGCTTAGGTGGGAGTTGCAGGCCTCTTGCTTAGACGACTTCATTCATTTGATTCCACTCTTATCATATTTATTCAGTTGGGCATGTGTCGCCCGTTTCCATTATCCAGCTGTTTATTGGACATTATGATTCATTTATTTCTAGTATTGTCACTTTGGAATTTATTATTGTCCGGATGTTTTACTTTAAGTTTTAAATGTTGGAATTTAGTTGTTGAATGTTTAAATTATTTGGATTATATGTTCCAGGATAATTGTGGTGTGATTCTTTAGTATTGAATTATTGTAAAGATTTAAATCTTGGTTTATAAAATAAAATTTGGATAGTAATGTCTAAAAATGGTTTTGACACTTAGCTTAATTAATTAGGGTGTTTAAATTGGAAAAATTATTTTTCGACAGTGATGCTAAGAATGAACCAACTGTTCACCTTGATTTTAATTTAATAAAGGAGTTATCGCCCGGTATTTAATTAGGCGGGGTGTCACATACGTGTTATCCTTTGACTGTGCTAAGGTCTTTAATCTGGGACGGCCTAACACTATACCTAGTATGTGTGAGAGATCCCGAAGGCAATAAGAATAGGCTTTCATAATGTGTGGGCGCAAGAGATGCCCATCTATTTGTACAAGACAAAGGTTGTACCATCGTATAGACGTTATACGCGAGTATAGTGTTTCTCCTACAATATGTGACTATTGTGTAGTGGTACCAGAGATAGTTGAACCAGTTTATGTATTATACTAGAGATATATGTGACTTATAGTAGGGATTCCCCCTACATATTTTATGTTTCAGACTTGTGTATTATATATATTAGAGATGTGTATATTGTATTATTGGCACAAGATAGTCAAATGTGTATCAACTTGAGATATAAGCCTGTTATTGGTATATTGGTTATTTGGTGAGACAAACCATAGGTTTGAGACTACAACATGACTTATGTTTTAAAATGACAGAGATAAACATGAAGACAATAAACTAATCATTAAAGAATAAATACGTAAAGCTTTAGTCACATGGGTGATATATGGGTTCAGAATTTATAATCACATAATATTTTAAGTCGTTGGATTGGGTAAGTAATAACTTAAAATATGTTAATAACACAAGAGGAAGATGTGTAGTTATGATGTGGTCCGAATTCAATTATAGTCATATTCCATACAGGCTTGTTGTTTACGTTTTCTTTAAAAACTATTTTTACAGGTCCTTGTTGTGGCAGTTCCTGTAAATGCAGGATCGTTGGAGGAGCATCTCTAGCGACGCCCCATTTTTTACTCCCAGGATTATAGGAGTTAAGCAAGCGTAGCCCATCCTTTTATTGTACTCTTTTATTTTCAGTCTGGTTGTAGATGTCTATTAATATACATAAGTTTGGTCTCGTCTAGACGAGACTCACTGTGACAGCATGTCCCTCATAAACTGACTCACACTCATCATAACATTAGAGTTCTCATCCAAAGTGTCGTGCCAGAGAATCTCGGCCTCCGAGATTATCTTATCACATTATCACATTCATCAATGACTTAGCATGTTGTCAACCTTGCAAAATCATAAGCATAATGTCAACCTCAGATATCTTAAGAAGGCTGAGACCTACCCACCAACCACACATGCCACAAATAGAGTCAGCTTTGCCTCGGTTCCATCCCCATGGTCAATGCCTTACCAGTATCAAGCAATCAAGATCCATAGCCTCAGACACAGCATACACGCGTGGAAAATATGACAGGGGTGTTATTGGCACATCCAATCAATATCGTTATAGCGAATCAACCATCACGTGAAAGGAATATTTAATAATCATGAATTGCACACCTCATTCTAAAGATGTTACGCTCTTATTGGCTATTCACATACAAACTGCATGTCTGGGGGTGAGACTGCGCACCCTTGAGGCTATAAAAGGAACTCACTAAATCCTTCTATAAGGATCAAACTCCTAAAGCCCTACTGTGTTATATTGTTTATAGAGAGAGAAAGTATAGAGAGCCTATAAACACTGTCAATGGCTTCCAGCCACCCTACTTAGTGAAATTGCTTTATTCTTTGCATAGTGGGCGTAAGCCAAGGCTGAACCACTTATATTTATGTCGCTTATTTGTCTCCCACCTCCGCTATTGTTTATTATGTTGTCTTATCTCACCATTATTATGCAAACCTAAAAATCGGGCTGAATTTCTCTCTGGATGATATTTGGCATCATCATTTTGGTGTCGTCAGTGGGAAGATACTTAGCTTTCTTATTCATCTTATCTTGAACGTTATCCTCCTTGTCAATGGTGGTGATCCAATTCTACCACTGCTGGGGCTTAATCACAATTGAAAGAGCTTGAGTTGGGTGTTTGTTAAGCTTCATCAATTCATCCTCTTTCAAGTTTTCCCACTTTCTTCATATTTAATTTATTTCCTGTTTAGTTAAATCTCACCGAAAATGGCCATTGATCCACCTTATAACATCGAGGCTAGCTTCAGCCAACTGTCTCATTTGTCATAAATGGTTGATGTGGCGGTGGCGTTGAGGTCTTTTATGGCCAGTTAGCAGTAACTGATAAGCACCCAAAAGTGTACATTTTATACCCCGAATAAACGATTTTGAGTTGCTAATTCTAAAAAATAATGGTCTTATGCGTGTAAATGCTCAATGTGCAGGCTTGATTGTAGTTGCGGTATCAAAAATATTATTTCAAGGCAATTTGCAGTCAAATGGAGCTAATTCCCCATATCTTTAACCTTACGAGAGCCTAAATCGTCCTTAAACATACCCCGAACCCCTTGTGTGTTTAGTTTGTGCCTTTTTATATTTTTTTAGAATTTTAGTTAGAGTCGTTTTATTTTTAGGTTTTATTTTAGATTTATTTAGAATTTTTAGGTTTTATTTTCTATTTTTTTCATTTATTTTTATTTTATCTTTATTTTTATTAGTTATTAGTTTTATTTTATTAGAATTAGTTTTTTTTAGGATTTCATTTATTTTTAGATTTATTAGATTTTGCATTTTTGTAGGATTTTAGTTTTTAGTTTAATAGATTTATATTTTTTATTTCTTTTTAGATTCATTTTTAATTGAGTCTTCATTTTATTTTATTTTTTAGATTAGGATTTTACTTTTAGAATTCTAATTTTATTAAGTTTTATTTTTTAGTCAGTTAGTGTTATTTTTAGGGGTCATAAGTTAAGCACACACACAACCCCTCACACCCTACACTATCATCTATCCCCTCACCCTCACCTAAACTTCCTACACCTTCACACACCCAACTACTCACTCCATCATCTTCAACCTCAATCACTTTCTCTCTCCTCTCACCAAAACTCCATAACTTAACACCATTAAACCCATCTCTCTCTCTCTCTCTCTCCTAACCTCAACCCCCATAACCAAACAACATCACCACCACCATGGCCTAACCCTCAACCCTCAACATCAAACCCATGGTCGGACCTACCCAGCAACTCGGATCGCGAGCCTAGCCAACCCGATTCTTGCATCCTACCTGAACCTCCTTAGCCAAAATCGGAGCCGACCTTGCTCCGGCCACCTCTAACCGAAACTGCCGTCGGACCCGTCTTACCTATCGGAATCTGAACCCGACCGGAATACCCTATAAACACCGTAACCTTCCTCACCTACGGCGTCCAACTGCCCCGACGACGCCAGCAGCCCCTTTTTCCCAACGACCCAACCTGAACCCATTTCTAGCCATGCCCACCTGCAAAAACCAAACCCGATTTCCCATTACACCCATTTCCCATCTCATCTTCCTCCACCATTTATCCCGTCGGACCTAACCTCTTTTAACCCGCAACCAAGTCCGATCCCTTATGCCTGCCAAACCAACATCGACCCAAACCAACCGAGTCCAATTCGGTTGACATCCAAACTCAAACCCATTTTTAACCCATGTTCCTAATGCCAAAATCGTACCTACTTTTGTCTAAGACCAATCCAAAACCAAAATAACTCCCACGTGTGTTTTAAGCCATATATCCCCAATTCTTATTTTACCCCAACTAACTTTTGTCCATTTTTCAAATAAAACCCCAACTACCCTCATGTGCACACAATTTAGATTTTATTACCTCACACCTTTGCCATGCACATGTGCTCACCCCATGCTCCTCTCACCATTTCCATGCACACTCAAACCAATTCCCAAAAATACCCCTTAGCCCCGTGTGTACCATGCATCTCCTATTTAAAGAGATAAAGACCATTTGAAGAAAATATCTCAAACTTAGTTTTCAAACCTTGTGTGATAAATTTCTCTACACTCCTCTATAGAGGGTATTTGCATGTTTAACAAATATCTAAATATAGAGGCGTGTAGTGAAATTTATCTCTAGGATGAATTCCACCCCACCCATCTATAATGAATTTTTGCATTTTTAGCAATTATTTCATAATAGATTTATGTAGTTGAATTCATCCATTATGAAAAGGCCTCTATAATGGATGAATTCAACTACATCAATCTATTATGAAATAATTGCTAAATATGCAAAAATTCATTATAGATTGGTGGGGTGAAATTCATCCTAGAGATAAATTTTACTACACACCTCTATATTGAGATATTTGCTAAAAATGCAAGTACTCTCTTGTGACACCCCGACTAATTAAATACCGGGTAGCTATTCCTTTATTAAATTAAATCAAAACGCCAAGTTGGATCAGTTAATAGCATCACTGTCGAAAACATTTTATAATTACTAACCACCTAGTATTTAAAAAGTAAGTTGCCAAATTAATTAAAGTCTGATTAACATGCAACAAGTGTAATGAAGAATAATAACACCATTCACCATAATGAAGTAAATAGAATAACCGTCACATGATATAAGTAAATCTGGAGGAAACTCCTCACAACATAATCCCACAACTGAAGTAAATAACGAAATACTGAATACTGAATGAATATATGCCAAAGTCTGAAAAACTGAAATGGAAAGGTATCTAATAGAATTTGGGCAACATGCCCTACAACTGAGGAATACTGAGTAAGGAATCCAAATGATATAAGCGTCTAAAAGCAAATCCCTGTAGCTCCCACAAACAGCTACAGCTCGTCATCTGAGTAAGAATCCTATGCATGGTGTCCTTGTGGCTGGGCACCTAAAATGGTCTTACAAAAAGTAGATTTGAAAGCAAACGGGTCAGAGCCCGAATGTGGAGATATTTTAAAAACCTGCAAGTGCTTTAAAAACATTTAAAACAGTATATGCAAAATACATGTTAGGACGTGCTCTCACATGAGATACTCACCTCTCGTCTAACTGTGCACTCCTAACGTTCCTGTACCCATTCATGTGTTATCTCATAACTATCTAAAGAGTTTCTAACACTTCTACTCGGTTCACGTTTAAGTTCCAACCTTAACAATTAAATAGAGAGTTCTACTTTAATTCCCGGATTCCCAATTATTAACAAAACCATTAATTGATAAAAGTTTCCCTTTTTATCTTTTCATAACATTACCATAATTATACTCATAATTTAACATAGTAAATTCCTTCTCATATAACCGTATATTTTCACATCATAAATATACAATACAAGCACCCAAAGGCTAAGCTGCGGTGCACACATACTCTGCTATCTATCCCGGTACATCACGTACAATAGGGTCACGCATTCCGAATCTCTCAGGAATCGTTCAGATAACAACATCACAAATAGTGGAGGCGAACACAGTCACCATCACACGGGTCACGCACATACCTACGCTCCCACGATCAGCAGACTTATTAATATCACAATAAGTCCTTCTATGACCTATGTTCATCGAGGTAACCAATCTAAATCCGGGCAACACAAGGATAAGAAGGCCCTAAGCGAACGTAAACCTCCCGTGATAGCAAGTATGGTAGGTATGCCATACACATAAAATTATATACTAAGCATTCACACATCTTAGATATCTCGATATTAATAAAGGTATACTCTAAATCATTATACCATTATTCCAATTTCATATATTTCAAGTATCCCGATAATATATAAATTAAATTACCGACACGTCTCACGTCGTAGTTTCTTAAACTTAAAACCTATCTCAAATAGACTATTACGTTCCCATTATTCACACATATAGCATCTTTATACCTAAGGTCTTTACTTCTGCCCCAAACCTTATTCCATCAAATTATTCAAATTTGCACTATTAACCAAAATATTATCTCACATAACGAATTTCATCAATTTAGAATAATTCCTCAAATTAAATTTCAATTAAAGTCCAATCTCATAATCATGTCTACTGGTCTTCCTTAAGGTTAAGGGTATTCACAATGTCTCCAATAATATTATTCAAGGGTTAACACCATTAAAATTCAATTAAGGAAAGTCTTTACTCATTCTGGGAAGGTCGGTCGATCGACCTTTACCTTCGATCGATCGATGGTGGTCGATCGATCGACTGAAGAACATCGATCGATTGAACGCACCAGGTCTGTTACGGACTGCTTCGTTTTGCAGTTAAAATTTCGTCCCAAAACTCCATTTTTAAGCATGAAACTCCAAGACAATGTTACTATAACATTATACTATCATCCTACAACAGTATTAACATTCTAAGTCCCATAATTCATCCTTTAAAGGCTTAGTTTAGATCAAAACTACATCAAAATAATTTCCAGAATTCTTCCATTCAAGAACATCATTAAACTTCTTCTAACTCCATTTTTTAAATCATCAAAGGTTCTGTTTAGAACATATAATTCGTCCAGAATATCACTACATGCAATTCCTACATAAATCATGGCTTTTAACTTCCAATTAATGGGTCTAAATTATCTTCAAAAATCAATTTCGAAAATTCCTAAACATGGAAAACATAGCTTGAATCAAATGAGTTTAAACCACTTGCCTTAATCTATCTCTGAATTTGGTGTTGAATCTTGAAGTTAAGTCTGTCCTCTCTCTTTCTTTCTGCAGAATTCTTTCCTTCTCTCTCTCTCTCAAGCTCTTCCCAAGGTTGAAGACAATGGAGTTGTGGAGGTGTGTTTGGTTTTTGGTAAGTTGGGATTGTATATCAACTTCTCCCGTAGCCCATATTGTCTCTTAGTGTAGTTAGTGGGTTAAGTGGGTTAAAGAAATAGTCAGATTGTAATTACAATTTTCGTCACTTTTTAATTCCCCAAAATACAAATTACCAAAATACCCTTTATGATGCCGGTATGGCCTAAAAGTACCCCGGGACCCAAACTAAACTTCCGGCTAGTGTTTTCTGACTATCTCGACCCTTCCGGACACGTTGGCGCACTCAAAACGACCATACGGTTAATGGAACTAAAATTCACTTTTTAATTTAAAATAATATACCATAACGTGGCGGTCACACGCGTCAAACAAAATTTCCCAAATTGCCGTATTTAAATCTCACGACAATTTCAATATTACCAATATTCATATAATGCCAAGTATGCACGTTATAATAAAATACTAACTCACATCTCGTTAATATTTTAATCCGGATTAATTTCCAATTAATAAACATTTAATTCAATTAATCCCCAAAAATAAATATCACAGAAAATACGGGGTATTACATACTTCCCCCCTAATAACTGAATTTCGTCCCGAAATTCGGAACTAGTAAGTACCTGGTAAGAATAACTCTGGATAACGTTCGCGCATCTCATCCTCGCGCTCCCATGTGGACTCCTCGACATTATGATGTCGCCACTGAGCACGCACTAACGGAACTATCTTTGACCTCAGTTTCCGCTCACTTCGGTCCAGAATAGCAATCGGTCCCTCCTTGTAGGAGCTATCTGACTGGAGATCAATGTCCTCCACAGTAATAAGAGAATGAGCCAAATTATCTCTAAGGTATTTCCTAAGCGAGGAAATATGAAACACATCGTGAATCCGATGCAAATGCTCCGGTAACCCAAGTCTATACGCAACCGGCCCGATCCGCTCAATAATAGGAAATGGTCCCACATATCTCGGTGCCAACTTCCCTTTCTTCCTGAAACGCATAATCCCCTTCATAGGAGATACTCTGAGCAAAACCTGGTCCCCCACTTGGAACTCTCTGAAGAATCTCTTCGCATCAGCATAGCTCTTCTGCCTGTCCTGAGCTACCCGAATGCGACTCCGAATCAATTCTATCCTTGCCGAAGTATCCTGAATCACTTCCGGCCCAAGTAGTTTGTTGTCCCCCACCTCCAACCAACATGCTGGGGAACGACAAGGTCTACCGTACAACGCCTCAAATGGAGCCATGCTAATGGTGAACTGGTAGGAGTTGTTGTAAGCAAACTCCACCAGTGGAAGATACTGTTCCCATCCACCCTCAAAGTCAATGGTGCACATACGTAGCATGTCCTCCAACATCTGATTTGTGCGCTCGGTCTGCCCATCGGTCTGCGGGTGGTACGCCGTACTTAACCGCAACTCCGTGCCCATGGCCTGCTGAAAACTCTCCCAAAACCGTGAAACAAATATCTTGTCTCGGTCAGACACGATATTTAAGGCCACCCCGTGAAGTCTCACTATCTCTGCAATAAAGAGCTGGGCATACTGTCCCGCAGTGTAGTCTGTCCTTACGGGCAGAAAATGAGCGACTTTTGTCAACCTGTCCACAATTACCCAAATGGAGTCGTGACCCCTCTGCGACGTAGGCAACCCCACGATAAAGTCCATAGAGATGCTCTCCCATATCCACATCGGGACCTCTAACGGCTGTAGTAATCCTGCCGGTCTCTGATGATCCAATTTTACGAGCTGACAAGTGGCGCATTTTGAAACAAACTTGGCAATATCTCTCTTCATCCCGCTCCACCAATACTGACGTCTCATGTCTTGGTACATTTTGTCCCCTCCGGGATGTACCACGAACCGTGAGCCATGCGACTCTGCCATCACCTCATGCCGTAATTCCTCCCCTTCCGAAACCACCAATCTCCCATTGAAGCGTAATCCCCCGTCTGAGCTAACGGTATAGGATTCGGCTCCCTCTGCCAATAATCGAACTATCTGCTCCTGACAGAACGAGTCAGTTGCCTGGGCCTTTACCACCTTCGTGACAATCTGTGGTGTAACAGTCATCACAGACATAAATGATCGGGCCACTGCATCCTGGTGTCCCAATTCCTTCCACTTGGCCTTCCACACATCTGCCACGTCCTCTACCGGTCTACGGCTCAACGCGTCTGCCACGACGTTAGCCTTCCCCAGGTGATACTGGATATCGAACTGATAATCTTTCACGAATTCAAGCCACCTCCGTTGCCGCATATTCAACTCCTTCTGCGTGAATAGGTACTGTAGGGACTTGTGATCCGTGAACAATCGAAACTTCTCCCCCAAAAGGTAATGTCTCCAAATACGAAGGGCAAATACCACTGCCGCTAACTCCAAGTCATGGGTAGGGTAATTCTTCTCGTGAGGCTTAATCTTACGGGAAGCATAAGCTATGGCCTGACTCTCCTGCTGCAGTACACCTCCAAGTCCTTGTAAGGACGCATCGGTGTAAACAAGATACTCAACTCCCGGTCTCGGCAATGCTAACACAGGTGCTGAGGTTAACTTGTCCTTCAACTCATCAAATGCCAACTGACAGGCATCACTCCAAATGAACGGCACACCTTTACGAGTTAGGTGTGTCATGGGACCCGCTATCGTGGAGAAACCCCGAATAAACCTCCTGTAGTATCCTGCTAGGCCCAAGAAACTACGGATCTCCGTCGGTGTCGTGGGCTGTCCCCACTCCCTCACCGCGGATACCTTCCCCGGATCAACCAATATTCCCCGGTCGGAAATAATATGCCCCAAAAACTTAACCTCCTTCAGCCAAAACCCGCACTTCTCATATTTTGCAAACAACTCATTCTGGCGCAGTGTCTGTAAAACTAGCCTCAAGTGCTCGGCGTGCTCCTCCTCAGTCTGGGAGTAAACCAAAATATCATCGATGAAGACAATGACAAACTGGTCTAGGAAATCCCTGAACACCCTATTCATCAAGTCCATAAATGATGCTGGAGCGTTGGTCAAACCAAAAGGCATAACCCGAAACTCGTAGGAACCATATCTCGATAAGAACGCAGTCTTCGAGACGTCCTCCTCCCTGATACGCAACTGATGGTAACCAGATCGCAAATCAATCTTTGAGAAGTAAGAAGCTCCTCTCAACTGGTCGAATAGGTCATCGATTCGAGGCAACGGATACTTATTCCGTATCGTGACCTTGTTTAACTCCCGGTAGTCCACACACAATCTCAGTGAACCATCTCTCTTCTTCACGAACAACACAGGGGCACCCCATGGTGAAGTACTCCTTCTAATAAACCCCTGACCCAACAACTGTTCAATCTGATCCCGTAACTCCCTCATCTCTGCTGGAGCCATACGGTACGGTGCTCGTGCTATAGGTCTCGTATCTGGTAACAAGTCTATAACGAAGTCTATTTCTCGACTGGGGGGTAGGCCTGGTATCTCCTGAAACACATCCGAATACTCCCTGACGACTGGGATCGAATCTAAAGGAATCACAACCTCCTTAGAGGTATCCTCCTCAATGTAATATAAATGAGCGGTCGAGCCTCCCTCTGGGCGAGGCATCGCCACTACAAACATCTCTTGCCCCGGAATGGCAAAAACAATGCTCCCACCGAAGCAATCAATCATGGCTCTATAATCAGCGAGCCAATCCATACCGATAATCACATCGTGAACATACATATCTAATACCAACATGTCCGCAGGTAATACCAAACCACCAATCTCTACCCCTACTCCCCGACATATAAAGAATATAAGTGACCCACTTCCCAATGGTGAGTCGACACACGTCACTGTGCTCTCCGCGGTGGCTAACAACCCTAAAGCCTTCGTGAAATGTGTAGCTATAAAACAATGTGTAGCCCCCGTATCAAACAGTACCCGACCCATAGTGCCATGGATAGAAAACGTACCCTCAATCGCGGGCGGAGCCTGTGGGACTACTGCCTGGTGGACGTTGTAGACACGTCCATACTATAGCTGCCCCTGCTGAGCCGGAACTGCTGGAATGGGTGGCAATGCTGCCATCTGTGGCGGTGCGGGGAGAGCGGCGAGAAACATAGGCCTCTGTGGCTCCTGGCGAGCTCCCTGCTGCTGCTGCTGTGGGGCCCTGCCCTTATCAGGACAGTCCTGGCGTTTATGGCCAGTCTTGCCACAAACGAAACACTTCCCTGGGAAGTTCCCTCCTCTCTGCCCCTGCTGTCCCCGGCCCTGGTGGCCGTTACCGTTCCTCCCTTGGCCCTGCTGGCCCTGCTGAAACTGCTGATGTTGACCATTTTGACCCTGCTGGCCCTGATGGCCGTTATGACCCTGCTGGCCATTCCGGAATCCTCCCTGACCGTTCCTGAAACCTCCTGAACGAAACCTCTTATGATCCCCCTGCTGGAAACCCTGATCAATCTGCCTCTGCCCCTGAACAGATTGTGCCCCACCGACACCATGTCCTCCAGTCCTGCCCTGATGGCTAGACTCTCCCGATCCCTTGCCCTCAGCCATATGAAAGCGGTGATCCTGGCAGTGTAATAAAGCAGCGTTAACCACATCAGAATAAGTGGCCAACGAAAGGTTCCCTAACAGATGCTGACGGATCCTCCATGTCAACCCGTCGGTGAATTTCTCAATCTTCTTCTTTTCTGTCGGTATCTCATCAGGAACGATATTCAACAGATTAGTGAACTCGGCCTCATACTCGGCCACGGTCTTGCCCTCCTGCCTCAGACTCATCAATCTCCTCCTCATTTCCGTATGAACAGCTGACGGAAAGTACTTGCGGTCGAACCGCACCCATAACTCTTGAATCGTGAGAGTATCCCTCTCCTCTACGGTGGTAATAGACTCCCACCACTGCAATGCAGATCCAACTAGCTTGAAAGTAGCTAGCACCTGCTTCTGAACATCCGTGCACTCATACATCCTCAAGTGCCGCTGTATATCCTTCCTCCACTGGCTCGAGACTACCACGTCTGAGCTACCTGCAAACTCTGGCGGATGCGCTTTCTGAAAAGCATCACGTACACGTTCCCAAGCAGACGGGAATGCATTTATCTGTACTGGAGCGGCAACCGGCGCCTGAGGCGGTGTCTGCTGAACTACGGCAATGGCGGCATTTACCGCTTGGGCTACAATAGCTGCAACCTCAGCGGCGTTCATCATGCCCTGAACCGGTGCGGGCTGTGGTTCTGGCGTCGCATTCCTGGAAACTTGTTGTGCACGTCGTGGAGGCATTCTGAAATAAGAATAAAGTCTATAAGTGCGCAGTTATAAACTTAAAATAGCTGAAGAACGTAGCATAAACAAAAGAATACAACAGTCCTAAAAATATAGGGCTCTATATCAAAGAAAGCTCAGCGAAAACATAATAAGCCGTTCAGATCCTAAAGGACACTAGAACCTGATGCTCTGATACCACCTGTGACACCCCGACTAATTAAATACCGGGTAGCTACTCCTTTATTAAATTAAATCAAAACGCCAAGTTGGCTCAGTTAATAGCATCACTGTCAAAAACATTTTATAATTACTAACCACCTAGTATTTAAAAAGTAAGTTGCCAAATTAATTAAAGTCTGATTAACATGCAACAAGTGTAATGAAGAATAATAACACCATTCACCATAATGAAGTAAATAGAATAACCGTCACATGATATAAGTAAATCTGGAGGAAACTCCTCACAACATAATCCCACAACTGAAGTAAATAACGAAATACTGAATGAATATATGCCAAAGTCTGAAAAACTGAAATGGAAAGGTATCTAATAGAAATTGGGCAACATGCCCTACAACTGAGGAATACTGAGTAAGGAATCCAAATGATATAAGCGTCTAAAAGCAAATCCCTGTAGCTCCCACAAACAGCTACATCTCGTCATCTGAGTAAGAATCCTATGCATGGTGTCCTTGTGGCTGGGCACCTAAAATGGTTTTACAAAAAGTAGATTTGAAAGCAAACGGGTCAGAGCCCGAATGTGGAGATATTTTAAAAACCTGCAAGTGCTTTAAAAACATTTAAAACAGTATATGCAAAATACATGTTAGGACGTGCTCTCACATGAGATACTCACCTCTCGTCTAACTGTGCACTCCTAACGTTCCTGTACCCATTCATGTGTTATCTCATAACTATCTAAAGAGTTTCTAACACTTCTACTCGGCTCACGTTTAAGTTCCAACCTTAACAATTAAATAGAGAGTTCTACTTTAATTCCCGGATTCCCAATTATTAACAAAACCATTAATTGATAAAAGTTTCCCTTTTTATCTTTTCATAACATTACCATAATTATACTCATAATTTAACATAGTAAATTCCTTCTCATATAACCGTATATTTTCACATCATAAATATACAATACAAGCACCCAAAGGCTAAGCTGCGGTGCACACATACTCTGCTATCTATCCCGGTACATCACGTACAATAGGGTCACGCATTCCGAATCTCTCAGGAATCGTTCAGATAACAACATCACAAATAGTGGAGGCGAACACAATCACCATCACACGGGTCACGCACATACCTACGCTCCCACGATCAGCAGACTTATTAATATCACAATAAGTCCTTCTATGACCTATGTTCATCGAGGTAACCAATCTAAATCCGGGCAACACAAGGATAAGAAGGCCCTAAGCGAACGTAAACTTCCCGTGATAGCAAGTATGGTAGGTATGTCATACACATAAAATTATATACTAAGCATTCACACATCTTAGATATCTCGATATTAATAAAGGTATACTCTAAATCATTATACCATTATTCCAATTTCATATATTTCAAGTATCCCGATAATATATAAATTAAATTACCGACACGTCTCACGTCGTAGTTTCTTAAACTTAAAACCTATCTCAAATAGACTATTACGTTCCCATTATTCACACATATAGCATCTTTATACCTAAGGTCTTTACTTCTGCCCCAAACCTTATTCCATCAAATTATTCAAATTTGCACTATTAACCAAAATATTATCTCACATAACGAATTTCATCAATTTAGAATAATTCCTCAAATTAAATTCCAATTAAAGTCCAATCTCATAATCATGTCTACTGGTCTTCCTTAAGGTTAAGGGTATTCACAATGTCTCCAATAATATTATTCAAGGGTTAACACCATTAAAATTCAATTAAGGAAAGTCTTTACTCATTCTGGGAAGGTCGATCGATCGACCTTTACCTTCGATCGATCGATGGTGGTCGATCGATCGACTGAAGAACATCGATCGATCGAACGCACCAGGTCTGTTACGGACTGCTTCGTTTTGCAGTTAAAATTTCGTCCCAAAACTCCATTTTTAAGCATGAAACTCCAAGACAAGGTTACTATAACATTATACTATCATCCTACAACAGTATTAACATTCTAAGTCCCATAATTCATCCTTTAAAGGCTTAGTTTAGATCAAAACTACATCAAAATAATTTCCAGAATTCTTCCATTCAAGAACATCATTAAACTTCTTCTAACTCCATTTTTTAAATCATCAAAGGTTCTGTTTAGAACATATAATTCGTCCAGAATATCACTACATGCAATTCCTACATAAATCATGGCTTTTAACTTCCAATTAATGGGTCTAAATTATCTTCAAAAATCAATTTCGAAAATTCCTAAACATGGAAAACATAGCTTGAATCAAATGAGTTTAAACCACTTGCCTTAATCTATCTCTGAATTTGGTGTTGAATCTTGAAGTTAAGTCTGTCCTCTCTCTTTCTTTCTGCAGAATTCTTTCCTTATCTCTCTCTCTCAAGCTCTTCCCAAGGTTGAAGACAATGGAGTTGTGGAGGTGTGTTTGGTTTTTGGTAAGTTGGGATTGTATATCAACTTCTCCCGTAGCCCATATTGTCTCTTAGTGTAGTTAGTGGGTTAAGTGGGTTAAAGAAATAGTCAGATTGTAATTACAATTTTCGTCACTTTTTAATTCCCAAAAATACAAATTACCCAAATACCCTTTATGATGCCGGTATGGCCTAAAAGTACCTCGGGACCCAAACTAAACTGCCGGCTAGTGTTTTCTGACTATCTCGACCCTTCCGGACGCGTTGGCGCACTCAAAACGACCATACGGTTAATGGAACTAAAATTCACTTTTTAATTTAAAATAAAATACCATAACGTGGCGGTCACACGCGTCAAACAAAATTTCCCAAATTGCCGTATTTAAATCTCACGACAATTTCAATATTACCAATATTCATATAATGCCAAGTATGCACGTTATAATAAAATACTAACTCACATCTCGTTAATATTTTAATCCGGATTAATTTCCAATTAATAAACATTTAATTCAATTAATCCCCAAAAATAAATATCACAGAAAATACGGGGTATTACATCTCTAAAGAGGGGTGCATAGAAATTTATCACACAGGAGTTTTAAAAAACTAAATTGGAGATTTTGATGATAATGGATGATAATGGGTGAGGGAGAAATAAAATGAGAAGGATGGTGATGTATGGATGAATGATGAGTGATGGATGTGTGATGGATAAAAGATGGATGAAAGATGGATACGATAGAAGAGTGTATACATTTTAGGCACAAATGTCTTTATTTTACAAGACTTGACTTCAAACTCTCCTTTTCTTTACTTTTCCCTCTTTTCGCTATTTTTTTCTTATTTTTCCTCTATATTCTTTTTTTTTCTATTTCTTTTCTTTTGCTATTTTTTTTTCTCCTTTTCTTTTTTTTTTCTCTCTTTTCAAGCCAACAATGAAGACATTTAACATTTGGAATCAACACTCTTTTCTTTTTTTTTTCAAAAATGGTGGGTGGAAAAATGGAGTTGATATGGAAAACGGGGATGGTATATAGATGATGTGGGAAATATGTGGGAATATGGAAGAATATTATAAAAGAATATTATGAAAGTTTTATTTATTAAATTGATACCCTTGCTTACCTCTACACTTTAGATTGTATTATTTTGTAGGTATTTGAGGATTTTGATTAGAGGAGCTTTTCAAGCAACGACGAAAAATATATCGAAAAGTTCTCTTTATCAAATGGCGCCGTTCCCATTCTTGGGAGCGTGAAGAACTCGGAAAGGATTTCATCTTGTAGTTCATTTATTTTTTGCACTTTGTTATTTTTTTTCCAGTACCATTTTTCCTTTATTTTAGAAGGTTTGTATTAGGCTTTTTATTCTTGGCTTGTATTGCGGTGCATATAGACACCATTTATTTTTTATTTTAATTTGTAATAATTAATTGCGAAGAAAAGCGTGATAGGGAAATCAGACAAGGTAAAGAGAGGGCGTCCAAAGGCGAGAAAAATAAGCCTATCTACCTTAGGTCGGTAGGACTCCTGGGGCCGAATGAGATAGGCATAATCTCCCCCCGGTCGACTCAAATTTTTCGACACCCCACGACCTAAAAATCATGGGAGGTACATCTCTTGAACCCTCGCGCCTCTCTTGTTAGCGAGTCAATTCTTTTGTGTGCTTTGTGTGCTCTTGTGTGATTTTATTCTCGCATTTATTTTCGAATGGTGTGATGAATTAATTGACTAAGACCTACACCCCGTTACTCGCGATAAGGGATTTCATCACCCGACTCACTCGCTTACCATTGTGTGCTACCCTAATCAACTAGGTAGCGCAATAGGAGAAAATTTTGCAAAGGCGATTACTTAGATTATTCCGTGATTTTTTTATCGCCCGCGGACTTAATTAAAATTTGACTATCCGTTCACTAAATTTCAAGAAAAAATTTGGCTATGTGTTATTAGGTATTATCCTTGACTTGCGTGTGTCCAATTCATTCTTTCGGTAGCCAATTTTTAATTAGTTCGTCCAAATCAATAGTCCATATTTTTCCTCATTTTTTTCTTCCAAAAAAAAATCCAAAAATATTTTTTTCTTTGGTTTTCTCCAAAATTATTTTCTTGCGTTATTTTTTTAGAAAAATCAAAAAATATTTTCTTTCCCTTTGAAAAAAAATTAAAAAATCCAAAAATATTTATTTTTTCCCACCATTTCTTCCAAAAAATCCACAAACAATTTCTTCTTTTCATTCTCTAAAAATCCAAAAATATTTCCTTTCTTTTTCAAATTATTCAAAAATCACACAAAAAAGAACATCTTGAGAATAAAAAATGAGGCTGTGATCGTTGTTTTCTTCAACCTCACCTTTGTCAAATTATCGAACAAGACTGATGCTTCAGTCTTGTTTGGGGGTGATTCTCATCACCCAATTTTTCTGCCACCCCGCGCTTTCTTACTTCCTATCTTTAGGGTAAGATTCCATCGGTCTCGCTGAAGACATTAAACTTAGCGCTACCCGGAAGCAGCCCGCATTTTTTTCATGAGTCTCATCCTGTTTGGGGGTGGTGTTTCACACCACCCAATGCTTTTCATGTTTCTAGACTTGTACAAATTTTGTTCTCTTACTTTTTATTCAGGTTTAATTTTGGCTTCATCTGTTCACTTCATTTGCGGTTGATTCTGGTAATCTCTTTCCTACCTTATGCTTTAATTTTACAAATAATTTTACTTAACATAGAGGATGATGTTCCTTTTTGTTTGGGGGTGGAAAATTTTATCAAAATCGTTCCTCTTTTGAAAAAAATTGAGTTTCAAACCTGATTTTTAAAATTTTTTGAATTTTGTTTCATCTCACTCATTGAAGTTAATTTTCTATCATTCATCTTTTTAAGTCTAGGAATCAAGCTAGAGGTGTTATCTTTTATAAATAGCGTATGTAATACGTAACAAGGCACGTTGCACCTTGAATTTCTAGACTCAACAAAATTTGCGCACTTCTCAAGTCACTACGGTTTAAAGTTAAAGAGTACTATAATTCTCAAGAAAATCTTAAGGATCACTAGTAGAGACTTTAGCTTGTGAGATTTGTGCCCTTCACCCTTTCAGAGTGTTTTACGCAATCTCCGAGTCACAAGTTGATTCAACTTCTTTTAGGTCCGCACTTTAAATCGTTGTATGATCTCATTATTTTTCATAAAATTTTGGCCAGATCATTGAGAATGACGTCACTTTCGAGTTGTAAGAAACATGTGTCTCGAAATTTGTCCCGATCACTAGATTTTCACCCATTCACTTCACCCATTACTTTCCCATATTTCATATATATTCCCCTCACCATCCAAATACATACCCAACCACATTATCTATATCATCCTTCAATTTTGAGAAAAGAGTGTGATTTCAAATGTAAATGTCTTCATTGTTGGTTTGAAAAGAGAAAAAAAATAGAAAAAAATAGAAAAATAGCAAAAATGAAAAAAAATAGAAAAAGAAAAGAAAAAGAAAAAGAAAAAGAAAAATCGAAAAAAATGAGAAAAGAAAAGAAAGAGAGTAGTTAGTAGTTAGTTATGAAATAAAGACATTTGTTCTTCATGTATTGAACACTCTCTCACATCGCATATCCATCACTCATCCATAACCATCCCACCCTACTCAATCTCATACCATCTTTCCCATTTCATTTCCCCCTCACCCATATACATCCATATTTTTCCTAGGTGTTCGGGCAAATGAAAGTCAACGTGGTGAATAACTCGACGTTCTAACTATAGTGATTAGCATTCTTTCGTGAGATCAATTTTCCTTCTAAATGTTCGTTATTTCTTATATGTGTGTGAGACATTTGAACTTGCTTACATTTACTCACCTCCTCACACACAAAAGCGATACACTAACCCAAATCTCGAGAGTTCGTTTGAGAGAGATATATCCTTGAGATTTTAAAGTTGATGCGTTGATTTCGAAGAGGCTATATAGGAATTACTCTTATGATACTCGACCCGTTTTGACTGATTCACACCACACACGTTGAGTTCTAGGGAGGATGTGCCTTGAGTATTTACTTAGCTAAACTTTTTACAAATTCTAGCTTTTATTTCTCAATATTTTTCTCTTGTGATGGAGTGTGCGATTATTCTACGTCTAATAAGAGATAGACTGTCATTTACAAATAATAATTGTGTGAGTATATTCCCTGCAAACCCTCACGAGACTCAACTCGTCATGCAGGGCAACCTATAGGTTTAAAGGCTTGTTGCACATGCTAAGTGCAATCGCAAGTGCCCGCGAAAGTGGTACACTTTTGGTTTCTTATCCTTCTCTTTCTCTCTGTCTTATTGCTCGAGGACTAGCAACGCTCTGTTTGGGGGTGGTGTGATAAGCACCCAAAGTTTACATTTTATACCCCGAATAAACGATTTTTAGTTGCTAATTCTCGACAATAATGATCTTATGCGTGTAAATGTTCAATGTGCAGGCTTGATTACAGTTGCGGTGTCAAAAGCATTCTTTCAAGGCAATTTCCAGTAAAATAGAGCTAATTCCTCATTCCCGTAACCTTACCCTCGCCTAAATTGTCCTTAAACACACCCCGAACCCCTTGTGTGTTTAATTTGTGCCTTTTATATTTTTTTAGACTTTTAGTTAGAGTCGTTTTATTTTGAGAGCTTATTTTAGATTTATTTAGAATTTTTAGGTTTTATTTTCTATTTTTATATATTATTTTTATTTTATCTTTATTTTATTAGTTATTAGTTTTATTTTAGGGGCATATACCAAATAGTTCCTGAATTTTTTTTAATACACGTTTAGTCCAAGCCTTTTTAGTTTGCACCAAAAGTCCTTCACCATGCCAAAAAGGCTTTACCATGTCGCTGGCTCGGACCTCTAAAGATAAGAGAATAAGGGACTATTTGGTACAAAATAAAATGCTTGGACTAAATGTGTATTAACAAATGTTTGAGGGACTTTTTGATAATTGATCCTTTATTTTATTAGAATTAATTATTTTTTAGGATTTCATTTATTTTTAGATTTATTAGATTTTACATTTTTTTTAGGATTTTAGTTTTTAGTTTAATAGATTTATATTTATATTTTTTTTATTTCTTTTTAGATTCATTTTTAATTGAGTCTTTATTTTATCTTATTTTTTAGATTATGATTTTATTTTTAGAATTTTATTTTTATTAAATTTATTTTTCTTAGTTAGTTAGTGTTATTTTTAGGGGTCATAAGTTAAACACACACACAATCCCTCACACCCTACACTATCATAAACACTCATCTACCTAACTAACCCCTCACCCTCACTCTAACTTCCAACACCTTCAGACACCCAACTACTCCCTCCATCATCTTCAACCTCAACCTCTTTCTCTCTCCTCTCACCAAAACTCCATAACTTAACACCACTAAACCCATTTCTCTCTCTCTCCTAACCTCAACCCCCATAACCAAACAACATCACCACCACGGCCTAACCCATAACCCTCAACATCAAACCCATGGCCGGACCTACCCATCACCCCGGATCGCGAGCCTAACCAACCCGATTTCGGCATCCTACCTAAACCTCCTTAGCCAAAATCGGAGTCGACACTGCTATGGCCACCTAGAATCGAAGCCGCCGTCGGACCTGTCTTACTCGTCGGAATTCGAACCCGATCGGAATACCCTGTAAACGCCGCGACCCTCCTCACCTCCGGCGTCCCACTGCCCCGACGACGCCAGCAACCCCTTCGGCCCAACGACCCGACCTGAACCCATTTTTAGCCATACCCACCTGCAAAAGCCAAACCCGATTTCCCATTACACCTATTTACCATCTCATCTTCCTCCACCATTTATCTCCTCGGACCCAACCTCCTTTAACCCGTAACCAAGTCCGACCCCTTATGCCTCCCAAACCAGCATCGACCCACACCAACCAAGTCCAATTCGGTTGACATCCAAACTCAAACCCATTTTTAACCCATGTTCCTATTGCCAAAATCGTACCTGCTTTTGTCCAAGACCAAGCCAAAACCAAAATAACTCCCATATGTATTTTAAGACATATATCCCCAATTCCTATTTGACCCCCAACTAAATTTTGTCCATTTTTCCAAATAAAACCCCAACTACCCTCATGTGCACACAATTTAGATTTTACTACCTCACACCTTTGCCATGCACATGTGCTCACCCCATGCTCCTTTCACCATTTCCATGTACACTCAAACCAATTTCCAAAAATACCCCTTAGCCCCATGTGTGTCATGCATCTCCTATTTAAAGAGATGAAGACCATTTGATGAAAAGATCTCAAACTTAGTTTTTAAGCCTTGTGTGATATTTCTTTACACTCCTCTATAGAGGGTATTTGCATTTTTAGCAAATATCTAAATATAGAGGTGTGTAGTGAAATTTATCTATAGGATGAATTCCAACCCACACATCTATAATGAATTTTTATATTTTTAACAATTATTTCATAATAGATTGGTGTAGTTGAATTCATCCATTATGAAAAAGCCTCTATAATGGATGAATTCAACTGCATCAAGCTATTATGAAATAATTGCTAAAAATGTAAAAATTCATTATAGATTGGTGGGGTGGAATTGATCCTAGAGATAAATTTCACAACACACCTTTGAATTGAGATATTTGCTAAAAATGCAAATACTCTCTAAAGAGGGGTATAGAGAAATTTATCACACGAGAGTTTTAAGAAACTAAATTGGAGATTTTGATGATAATGGATTATAATGGGTGAGGGGGAAATAAAATGAGAAGGATGGTGATGTATGGATGAATGATGAGTGATGGATGTGTGATGGATAAAAGATGGATGAAAGATGGATACGATAGAAGATTGTATACATTTTAGGCACAAATGTCTTTATTTTACAAGACTTGACTTTAAACTCTCTTTTTCTTTTCTTTTCTCTTTTTTTTTTCTTCTTTTTTCTCTATATATTTTTTTCTTTTTTTTTCTATTTCTTTTTGTTTTTCTCCTTTCCTTTTTATTTTCTCTCTTTTTAAGCCAACATTGAAGACATTTAACATTTGGAATCAACACTCTTTTCTTTTTTTTTTCAAAAATGGTGGGTGGAAAAATGGAGTTGATATGGAAAATGGGGATGGTATATGGATGATCTAGGGAATATGTGGGAATGTGGAAGAATATTATAAAAGTTTTATTTATTAAATTGATACCCTTGCTTACCTCTACACTTTAGATTGTATTATTTTGTAGTTATTTGAGGATTTTGATTAGAAGTTTTTTAAGCAACGACGAAAAATATACCGAAATGTTCTCTTTATCAAATGGCGCCGTTTCCATTCTTGGGAGCGTGAAGCACTGGAAGCCGATTTCATCTTGTAGTTCATTTATTTTTCGCACTTTGTTATTTTTTTTAGTACCATTTCCCCTTTATTTTAGAAGGATTGTATTAGGATTTTTATTCTTGGCTTGTATTGCGGTGCATATAGACATCATTTTTTTATATTTTAATTTGTAATAATTAATTGCGAAGAAAAGTATGATAGGGAAACCAGACAAGGTAGAGAGAGGGCGTCCAAAGGCGAGGAAAATAAGCCTCTCTACCTTGGGTCGGTAGGACTCCCGGGGACGACTGCAATAGGCGTAATCTCCCCCCAATCGACTCAAATTTTTCGGCACCCCACGGCCTAAAAATCGTGGGAGGTACATCTCTTGAACCCTCGCGCCTCTCATGTTAGCGAGTCAATTCTTTTGTGTGTTTTGTGTGCTCTTGTGTGATTTTATTCTCGCATTTATTTTCGAATGGTGTGATGAATTAATTGACTAAGACCTACACCCGGTCACTCATGAGAAGGGATTTCATCACCCGACTCACTCGCTTACCATTGTGTGCTACCCTAGCCATCACTAAATTTAAAATCAATCAACTAGGTAGTCCAATAGGAGAAAATTTTACAAATGCGATCACTCAGATTATTCCGTGATTTTTTATCGTCCGCAGACTTAATTAAAATTCGACCATCCTTTCACTAAATTTCAAGAAAAAAATTGGCTATGTGTTAGTTAGTTTTTATCGTTGACTTGCGTGTGTCCAATTCATTCTTTCGGTAGTCGGTTTTTAATTAGTTTGTCCAAACCAAAAGTCCATATTTTTCCCCATTTTTTTCTTCAAAAAAAAAATCCAAATTTTTTTTTCTTTGGTTTTCTCCAAAAAAAAAATTCCAAAAACATTTTCTTCCTTTATTTTTTTTAGAAAAATCCAAAAATATTTTATTTCCTTTTGAAAAAAATTTTAAAAATCCAAAAATATTTATTTTTTCCAACCATTTTCTTCCTAAAAATCTAAAAATATTTTCTTCCTTTCATTCTCTAAAAATCCAAAAAATATTTCCTTTATTTTTCAAATGATTCAAATATCACAGAAAAAGAACATCTTGAAAATAAAAAATATGGCCGTCATCGGTGTTTTCTTCACCCGCACCTTTCTCAAATTATCCAACAAGACTGACACTTCAGTCATGTTTGGGGTGATTCTCATCACCCAATTTTTCTGCCACCCCGCGCTTTCCTAGTTCCTATCTTTTGGGTGAGATTTCATCGGTCTGGCTGAAGACATAAACTTTGCACTACCGGGAGGTAGCCCACATTTTTTTTATGAGTCTCATCCTGTTTGGGGGTGGTGTTTCACACCACCCAAAGCTTTTCATGTTTCTAGACTTGTACAAATTTTGTTCTCTTACTTTTTATTCAGGTTTAATTTTGATTTCATCTGTTCACTTCATTTGCGGTTGATTCTGGTAATCTCTTTTCTATCTTATGCTCTCAATTTACAAATCATTTTACTTAACATCGAGGACGATGTTCCTTTTTGTTTGGGGGTGGGGAATTTTATCAAAATCGTTCCTCTTTTTAAAAAAAATGAGTTCTAAATCTGATTTTTAAAATTTTTTGCAGTTTCTTTCATCTCACTCATTGAAGTGAATTTTCTATCATCCATATTCTTAAGTCTAGGAATCAAGCTAGATGAGTTATCTTTTGTAAATAGCTTATGTAATACGTAACAAGGCTCGTTGCACCATGAATTTCTAGACTCAACAAAATTTGCGCGCTTATCAAGTCACTACGGTTTAGAGTAGATGAGCACTATAATTCTAAAGAAAACTTTAAGGATCACTAGTAGAGACTTTAGCTTGTGAGATTTGTGCCCTTCACCCTTTCAGAGTGTTTTACGTAATCTTCGAGTCACAAGTTGATTAAACTTCTTTGGGGTCCGTACTTTAAATCGTTGTATGATCTCATTATTTTTCATAAAATCTTGGCTTGATCACTGAGAATGACGTCACTTTCGAGTTGTAAGAAACACGTGTCTTGAAATTTGTCCCGATCAATAGATTTTCACCCATTCACTGCACCCATTACTTTCCTATATTTCATATTTATTCCCCTCACCATCCATATGCATACCCCACCACATTCTCTATATCATCCTTCAATTTTGAGAAAAGAGTGTGATTTCAAATGTAAATGTCTTCATTGTTGGTTTGAAAAGAGGGAAAAAAAAGAAAAAAAAAATAGCAAAAATGAAAAAAAATAGAAAAGGAAAAGAAAAAGAAAAAGAAAAAAAAAAGAGAAAAGAAAAGAAAAGAAAAGAAAGAGAGTAGTTAGTAGTTAGTAGTTAGTTGTGAAATAAAGACATTTGTTCTTCATGTATTGAACACTCTCTCACATCGCATATCCATCACTCATCCATCACCATCCCACCCTACCTAATCTCATACCATATTTCCCATTTCATTTTCCCCTCACCCATATACATCCATATTTTTCCTAGGTGTTAGGGAAAATGAAAGTCAACGTGGTGAATAACTCGACGTTCTCACTATAGTGATTAGCATTCTTTCATGTGATCAATTTTCCTTCTAAATGTTCGTTATTTCTTATATGTGTGTGAGACATTTGAACTTGCTTACATTTACTCACCTTCTCACACACAAGAGTGATACACTAACCCAAATCTCGAGAGTTCGTTTGAGAGAGATATATCCGTGAGATTTTGAAGTTGAAGCGTTGATTTCGAAGAGGCTATCTAGGAATTACTCTTATGATACTCGCCCCGTTTTGACTGATTCACACCACACACGTTGAGTTCTAGGGAGGATGTGCCTTGAGTATTTGCTTAGCTAAACTTTTTACAAATTCTAGCATGTATATCTCAATATTTTTCTCTTCTGATGGAGTGTGCGATTATTCTATGTCTAATAAGAGATAGACTGCCATTTGCAAATAAGAATTTTGTGGGTATATTCCCTGCAAACCCTCACGAGACTCAACTCGTCCTGTAGGGTAACCTATAGGTTTAAAGGCTTGTTGTACATGCTAAGTGCAATCGCAAGTGCCCACGAAAGTGGTACACTTTTGGTTTCTTATCTTTCTCTTTCTCTCTGTCTTATTGCTCGAGGACTAACAACGCCCTGTTTGGGAGTGGTGTGATATTCACCCCAAAGTGTACATTTTATACCCCGAATAAACGATTTTTAGTTGCTAATTCTCGACAATAATGGTCTTATACGTGTAAATGTTCAATGTGCAGGCTTGATTGCAATTGCAGTGTTAAAAGCATTCTCTCAAGGCAATTTGCAGTCAAGTGGAGCTAATTCCCCATTTCCGTAACCTTACCCGAGCATAAACCGTCCTTAAACATACCCCGAACCCCTTGTGTGTTTAGTTTGTGCCTTTTTATATTTTTTTAGATTTTTAGTTAGAGTCGTTTTATTTATAGGGTTTATTTTAGATTTATTTATAATTTTTAGGTTTTCTTTTCTATTTTTCTATTTTCTTTTCATTTTATCTTTATTTTTATTAGTTATTAGTTTTATGTTATTAGAATTTTTTTTTAGGATTTCATTTATTTTTAGATTTTACATTTTTTTAGGATTTTAGTTTAATAGATTTCTAATTTTATTTTTTATTATTTATTTTTAGATTCATTTTTAATTGAGTCTTTATTTTATTTTATTTTTTAGATTAGGATTTTATTTTTAGAATTTTAATTTTATTAAATTTATTTTTTTAGTTAGTTAGTGTTATTTTTAGGGGTCATAAGTTAAATACACACACAACCCCTCACACCCTATACTATCATACACACTCATCCACCTAACTAACCCCTCACCCTCACCCTACCTTCCTACACCTTCACACACCTAACTACTCCCTCCATCATCTTCAATCTCAACCTCTTTCTCTCTCGTCTCACCAAAACTCCACAACTTAACACCATTAAAACCATATCTCTCTCTCTCCTAACCTCAACCCCCATAACCAAACAACATCACCACCATGGCCTAACACACTACCCTCAACATCAAACCCATGGTCGAACCTACCCAGCAACCCGGATCGCGAGACTAGCCGACCCGATTCCAGCGTCCTACCTGAAGCTCCTTAGCCAAAATCGGAGCCATCCCTGCACCGGCCACCTCGAACCGAAACCGTCGTCGGACCTGTCTTTCCCGTCGGCATCTGAACCCAGCCGGAATACCGTGTAAACGTCGGGAGCCTCCTCATCTCCGACGTCCCACTGCCCCGATGACACCAGCAACCGCTTCTACCTAACGACCCGACCTGAACCCAAGTCTAGCCATACCCACCTACAAAAGCCAAACCCGATTTCCCATTACACCCATTTCCCATCTCATCTTCCTCCACCATTTATCCCGCCGGACCCAACCTCCTTTAACCCGCAACCAAGTCCGACCCCTTATGCCTCCCAAACCACACCAACCGAGTCCAATTCGGTTGACATCCAAACTCAAACCCATTTTCAACCCACGTTCCTAATGCCAAAATCGTACCAGCTTTTATCCAAGACCACGCCAAAACCAAAATAACTCCCACATGTGTTTTAGGCCATATATCCCCAATTCCTATTTTACCCCTAACTAACTTTTGTCCATTTTTCCAAATAAAACCCCAACTACCCTCATATGCACACAATTCAGATTTTATTACCTCGCGCCTTTGCCATGCACATGTGCTCACCCCATGCTCCTCTCACCATTTCCATGAACACTCAAACCAATTCCCAAAAATACTCCTTAGCTCCATGTGTGCCACGCATCTCCTATTTAAAGAGATGAATATCATTTGAAGAAAAGATCTCAAACTTAGTTTTTAAACCTTATGTGATAAATTTCTCTACACTCCTCTATAAAAGGTATTTGCATTTTTAGCAAATATCTAAATATAGAGGTGTGTAGTGAAATTTATCTCTAGGATGAAATTCACCCCACCCATCTATAATAATTTTTTGCATTTTTAGCAATTATTTTATAATAGATTGATGTAGTTGAATTCATCCATTATGAAAATGGCCTTTTCATATCAATTTTAAAGATGATCTTAAATTTAGTTTTAAAACTCTTGTGTGATAAATTTCTCTACATTCCTCTGTGCTGAGTATTTGCATTTTTAGCAAATATCTCAATATAGAGGTGTGTAGTGAAATTTATCTCTAGGATGAATTCCACCCCACCCATCTATAATATATTTTTGCATTTTTAGAAATTATTTCAAAATAGGTTGATGAAGTTAAATTCATCCTTAATCTAGGCTTTTGTAGAGAGAATTCTAGAGAGAGATAGTTAGAGTAGAAAATAAATTAGGTAGAACATTTTGTAAATAGTTTTATTATATTTTTTTTATTAGGGATTAGTGAGTGATAAATTAGTGAGAAATTCAATTGAGTGTGTTTTTATTTTTAAAATCGTTTGGAGGCTCGAATTGAATGGATGATGTGCAAATTCAAGGATTGAAGTCCAATTTTACTCAAAGAGATTTGGTTTGACTGTTCTTCTCTTTTAATTCATTTTATTAGCCATTAATTATTTGTTTATCAAGTTAGGATAAATCCCCTTTTAAGGGGTGGGGGGAACCCTTATTTGATGTTATTTTAATTTAATTAATCTGATTACTTGAACATTCCCTTTGAATATTATTTTTGATCCCTCACCCTTAAATTTACGCCCGGAGAGAGGGTAAATGATTTTCGAGACAAAATCGAAATTCTAAGTTATAATACTCATTTTAGATTCGAACTAGAGATAGGGGTTTCTTAAGTGTTGTATTATTCCTTAAATTTCAACTCTAAATTTATTTTCTAAGATTTACATAAATTTTAATCGATCAATCTTAGCGGGTGATTAATTAAAAGGAGTGTAGATCTATTTTATAGAGTTGTGGGGGGGGGGGGGGGTAAACTTAATTTTCTAAATGATTACTATTAAAATTACATTTGCAACGAGAGTTGATTTGTAATTTTGATATTAATTTGGGAGAATTCAAATAATTAAATTAATTAATAGAATAGTTAGAATTTATGGTGTAGTCCCACTCCTTGATTGTTCTCACTATTATTTACCTCACTTTATCTCTTATTTTTGTGTTAGACTTTGTTTTGTCATTTTAGTCACTTTTTAGTTAGTTATTTTGATCTTCTAGTTAGTTTAGTGTTAATTCACATTCTCACCCAAAAAAAAATTAATATTGAAAAAACTAAAAAAATTAGAAAAAGTAAAATTCCCAAAAAGAAAATAAAAATTCAATTAGAATTGAGTTTGTCTCTAGCTTACTCTCTTGATGTGGATTGACATCCTTACTTACCGCTCTACACTTTAGTTTGCTATATATTTATAGGTATTTTGAGGATTTTGACTAGATGAGCGTTTCATGCAACGACGAAAAATATACCGAAAAGTTTCTTTATCAGTAACAACTCTTGGCCTTCAACCAATACATTATGAACAGGATCCCTGATGATCCCACCATGAATTTGATAACTCTGGCCACTAGGGAGGCGGTGCATTTAGTAACTGTGATACCACCCCCAGCCCTAACAAAGGAAGTTCAATACCACCTCCGGCAGAGGGACGTCGTTGATCCATTGCATCTCCACCTTGGAAAATAAATCAAGGAGTGCCCAGACAATTTGGTCTGTGATAACGAGGGATGTTGGGAAAGGTCCAGGGTCCACTCCAGACCCAACTTACCAGGAAAAAAGTATGAAACATACACCTTAGAGTCGCCAGAGAGGCTCTGCATTCGACAGATTAAGTAGGGGTCAACTTTCGACCGTCTTGGACCAAGGGGTATTAGTAGTTGAGACAAGCGTTCCCGAAGTGTGAAGGGAACACGTGCTAGTGGTTGTCATGGAGATAAGAGGCCGAGATGAGAACCAAAAAGGAGGGAGCATTAAGAGGTAAATAGTAGACAAAGAGCCATCGACAGAGAGCCAGTTCCCGGGATAGTTGCGACAATGGAAGGGGTTGGATATAATGTGGTGTAAGAGGAAAAGGCTTGGAATAGTTCAATTAAAAAATTGGAAGATAAGATCGACCTCTAATCATAAGTCGAGATCCTAGTCCTAGAGGATGCATGGAAGGATCTTCACTCGTGTCATGGATCTTCAGCAACCCAACTCCAGCAAAGTTCAAGTCGTCGAGTGTGACACCTAAGTATGATGGGATTACTAACCCCGTTCACCATATCGAGATGTATCAGTTGGTTGCCGACATATATTCAACACCCAACGAGATGAGGCGAAAAACATTCTCTATTACTCTCACAGAAGCAACTTATGTGTGGTATATCGGCTTGCCGAGAGGATCCATAGAGAACTTTAAGCAGCTCGCCAAAAAGTTCATTCATAATTTATGTTTTGGCATGAAGTCGACTAAGCACGTGATCCATCTGTTGAATGTCAGACAAGGAAAAAATAAACCTCTAAGTGATTACATATCTCTTTTTAGTGGAAAAAACCTTGAGGTAGAAGACTACGACAAAAGTCTTGCAATGACATCCCTTATTAGTGGCTGTAATTGGGAAAACTTCTATGGAACCTCTATGAGGATCCTCCCAAATCCATGACAGAACTTTTGGCAACGGTTGGGAAAATTAGGAATACGGAGGAGGCCATGGCGGCCAAGAGAGGTTACATTAAGGATGTCGGTAGTTAAAGTTTGGCCAAATTCGAGACAAAGACAAATAAGGAAATAAGAGGTCAAACGATGACAAGTTTGCCAAATATATCCAACTAATGGTTAGTCCATATTTAATACTGAATAAAGTAATTGACAACAGGGAGCTAAGGTGGCCTGAAAAGTTAAAATTCACCGTCATAAGAGGGATAAAAGCAAATTGTGTGAGCTCACCAAGACCATGGCCATACAACTGAATGTTGCTTTGCCTTGAAAGACTAGATTAAAAAATTTCTAAAACATGGTAATTTTCGAAACTACGTAGACAAGAGTGGGGTCCAAGATAAGGGTAAAAAGAGATTCAATGGAAGAAAGGATACCAAGCCGAAAAAGGATGTACAGAAAAATAGAAGCGAACAAGAGTCAGATGATAACGGCGAGGACGATCATAATCTCCTAGCCAAGCTCCCTGCGGTCAAAGGTAATATATTTATGATTTCTCTTAGTGTTAAAATTATTTATGAAGGATTGTCATGTGTAGAAGCCGACCGATAGGAAGGCTCATATTGTTGAAGTAAAAACAGCATAAAAAAGGGTCAAGGTTAACTTGATAGAGATTAAAGCTAAGCTTTCCAAGCTTAAGAAAGTTGACATGGATAATCTCGTAGTGGGATTCTCAAGGCAACATTTCAATGGGATGTTAGCCCCACATGATGAGCATCTGGTCATCAATACATGGGTTCATGGCTAAACATGGCCCATGTATTGTTCGACGAGGGAAGCTCGGCAGACGTCATGTTCTGGGACTGCTTCAAAGGCGTGAAACTGATTAAGAAGAGACTGGTTCCCTATCGCCGACCTTTGATAGGATTAAGTGGGGACCCACTCAGAGTTTATGAGATGGATGTATGCATAGGAACCTGACCAAGATGCCTGGCTAGGAAAATCAGTTTATTTGTGATGTATGGACATGTCTTTTTAGCTTATAACATAATCTTGGGGAGAGTAGCACTTGAATAATTTAAAGTTGTGCCTTCCACCGTACACCAGATGATGAAATTATCGACTCCTTACGGAGTAGGGGAAGTGCAAGGTGAGCAGGTGGAAGCACGAGAGTGTTACTTTACCTTGGCCGAAGAGAGAGAAGCTCATAAAAAGAAGATGGCCTCTTACAACATTGACACCCTTAACCAAAGGGACAAAAGAAAATTCAAGAAGGGATATCCCATTGAGGAGGTAGAATCCATCATCCTCAATGAGTACGAATAAAAAAAACCATCTAAATCAGCTCGTCCCTCGGGGAAAAAAAAAAAAGAGTTGATCAAATTATTGAAAGGGCGACAGAGTATATTTGCTTGGAGTCATGATGACATGTTGGGCATTGATCCCAAAATCATTTTTCATCACTCAATATGGATGAAAAGGCCAAGCCAGTAAAGCAGAGAAGATGGACCTTTTTCAAGGATAAATATGATGTCATTCAAGATGAAGTCAAGAAACTGTAGATTGCCACTTCATCAGATAAGTGCAATATTCAGAATGTTTTTCTAATGTCGTTATTTTACCTAAATAGAATGAAAAATAAAGAATGTGTGTTGACTTTACAGACCTCAATAAGGCCTATCTAGAAATTAGCTTCCCACCGAATTGATCAGATGGTAAGTGCGACAATAGGTCATGAACTTATGAGATTCATGGATGCTTATTTTGGATACAACCAAATTTTGATGCACAGTGATGACACCGAGAAGACTTCCTTTATTACAAATAAATGAACCTACTGCTACAAGGTGATGGCGTTCATCCTGAAGGATATAGGGGCAACCTATCAGAGGTTTGTCAATAAAATGTTTGGAGAACAAATTAGAAAGACGAAATGTATATAGACGATTTGCTAACAAAAGCTTGAAGGCCGAGATCCATATGTCCAACTTGAAAAAAACTTTTGACACAATTGAAGGATATAAAATGAAGTTAAACCCCATGAAGTGTGTATTTGGTGTCGGAGGTGGGAAATTCTTGGGCTTCATCATTAACCAAAGGGGGATCGAAGAAAATCTTGCCAAAATTAAAGCACTGATTGATATGATAATGCCGAAGATGATAAATGATATCCAAAGGTTGACAGACTGAGTAACAACACTGAACAAATTTGTTTATAGAGAAATAAACAAATGCTTGTCATTCTTCAAAATCCTAAGGAAAGCATTTGTTGGGGATAAAGAGTACGAAAAGGTGTTTTAAGAGTTAAAAGAATATCTTGTTTATCCTCGGCTCCTCTCCCAATCGATCTAAGGAGAAAAGTCATATTTGTATCTAACAGTCTAAGAGTCAGCCATTAGCACAACCATTGTTGGAGACGATGATGGGGTTAAAAAAATCTGTCTACTTCAACAGTAAAGCTCTTCAAGGGACAGAGTTGAATTACTCGAAGATGGAAAATCTTACATATGCTTTACTCCATAATCCAAGGAAGACTAATACCTACTTCCAAGCACACACTATAGTGGTGCTGACCGACACTCCACTCTGACATGCCATTCGTAAACCTGAAAATCGGATAGGTTAATGGCCTGATCGGTGGAGTTAGGTGAGTTTGATATCATCCATCGACCAATAACTGTAATAAAAGGGCACACATCGGAAAACTTTATAGCCGAGTTTACGTAGAATACACTACACCAAATCTGTCTAATTATCACGGTCATTGACCTTGACAATTTGGGGTGAGACAACTTTTTTTGTCACCGATGTGGCACGGTCATTGATCGTGTCAAGTTCGTTAGAATTGTCACGGTCATGTCATGGTCCCTGACCGTGACAAGTTTATTCACGGTTAATAACCGTGACAAAGCCTTGACCCTTTCAAAAAAAATTATTACGGTCAATGACCGTGATAATTCTTGACAGAATTTAAAAAAAAATTTATTGGGCGGTATGGCCACTGCCACTGCCCAGCAGTATATTTGTACCTGTTATAGCAACATTGTACCTATTCAAACATCATATATCCAAATAAACTAAAGATAATGCAAATATACATTCAAAATAGAAATAATATACATGACGATATAATCCAAATATAATTCAAATGTACCAACTTAAAAATAATGTCACTACATGTCTGGGGTAAATGTGAGGAGGTGAGTAGGCCACACGATATACTAATTGACACACCCGCTAATATACATCGTGCCACATTGTTCGCACAACCACAATAGCGAGTTCTCCTTCCCGGTTATCACATGCATGACGAGCACCTTCGCCTTGATCTCTTGAAGCTCACGTCAATGAACTATTCTACCCTGGACGATATTCGGGTCCCTCAACCCCCGCCTTATCCGCTGGCCATCAAATACGTCCAATATGAACACGCTCGGCCAATCAAGCGTCGACATCGATCTATTAAAGCGAGCCAAATAGGGAAGTGGATCATCGAAGTACGCACGTGTCGGTGATGAAGCAGCGAGGTCCACATCCTAGTCATCCTGCACCTCGTCCTCCCGCACCTCCTCCTCCACCGCCTTCTTCTTCCTTTTCCCCTTACGATCTCCGCCAACCTACGCTTCATGAATGAGTACATATCTTGGACCGTCACCTCTAAATGGGACAGCTTCGCGTCATGTGAATCCACCATTCGAGCCAACCCGATGTCGTTCGTCTCCAATCCGATGATCCTAGATTTGGCCACCCGCGAGCTCACCCCCTTGTCCTCCCCTTACGATCAGAGCCAAGCACTTGGTTGAGTGCGTCTATGGATAAAGATGCCTTGTCGGCATCAGACTGCGACTCATGCACTTCCTTAAGCTTTGCCTGAAACGACAAAAAGCACATGATTAGTAAAATATGTAAACTAAAAAATTATAACGTAATTAACAAAAATTAAACTGTCGAATTACTTACAATCGTGGCCGCGATGCTCAGGGACAGCTCCTTGTCCTTCCCTTTCTTCTTCCGAAGAGCCACATAAGTATCGAGCCTATGTGGCTTACCCCCAGGGCCACTCCCTACCCCTTGAAATAAAAAAAAAAGTAAAATTAGTGTCGGCCCCGAAAAGTAAAATAATGCAGAATAATATATTTTTGTAGTTATAGAAAAATTAAATCTTACCTTCATCCTATTCTCCACTTCGGCGTAAGACATCTGGTCGGAGTAGTGCATGTCCGTCTTTTTTGCCCAATTTTCCCTCCCCGATTGGCGAGATGCCAATTGTCGCTCCCCGATCTCATTGTCAATGAACTTTTGCCATTGTGCCTATGAGATCGGCTCCTTCGGCGGGACGGATTCACGCCATTGGATAATGGACTCTCGTGTTTTCCTAAAGTACTGTATCCGCATATTTTTCTTTCACGTCTTGTGTTGCTCCCTCAACTGCTCCAAGACGGAATCGCGTAGCTTTGGATCCAAGTTGAATTGTTCCTGTCCAACAAATACAATGTTAGTTGCGAATAAATATAAAAATAAATATAAAATGAAATTGAAATCGAAATTGAAATTGAAATATTCATATAAATATAAATATATTACCTGTAGTGCCGCCCAAACAGCTAACTTGAGCTCATATGGCACCTCCTTCCAACTCATAAACCTCGGGCCGATGACCGTCTTTAGCAGTTCGAGGGATCTCGCTAATAACTTCGACTTGTTCTCGATGGTAATCCTAAATTTGCCATATTTGGGGAGCCTAGGGGCCGAGGAGCCCTCGCCGCCTCCGATACCACCGAGCCCAGACGACATCATCATAACCAGCATCATCATCCTCGCCTTAATACCTGAAGGAGACATTTGCTGTAAAAAAATGTTATTAGTACAGATAAAAAAAAATTAGAAGAAGACATGCAAATATGTACAATTACTATAAATAAAAATGAGTACTAATTATTAATTTACTTTTATACACCCCCTCCCCCACCACGCACACGCACATGTACACGCACACACACCACCCCCTGCCCCCACCACACACACAATAATTATTTTCATCAATTAAACTAACAATTAAAGTATACAATTATTAATTTACTAATTTACAATGAGGGGCAATCCTACTTTCATAATTAATAATATATTAATTTACTAATTTACAATAAGGGGCGATCATATATTAATTTACTAAAAAAATTAATAATCAATCAATTCTTTTACAAGGGACACTACGAACATACACACACATAGACACACACGCAGCCCCCCATCCCTGCCCCCTCCCCCCCACCTTGCCCCACCCCCTTCCCCCACCCTGCCCACCCCCACCCCCTCCCCCACCACACACACACACACACACCACCCCCTGCCCCCCACCAAACACACAATAATTATTAATAATATAGCCATTTTCAGCCATACGAAAAGATCCCTACTTATCTTTATTAATAATATCTAGAATTAACCACTAAAGAATACCCACCAGATACACCTAAAAAACCCACATTGGCCAACTCCCATATGGACAATAATCCAATAATTATTAATAATTATATATTGTTCGATATACAAATTAATTTTCAAAAAAAGTTAAAAATCCCACCCCCATATGGACAATAATCCAGTGGTAATGCCACTTTTATTGTTAACCAACCCAATATCGATCCACTATAATCCAACAGCAATACCAATAACAAATGTGTATCCCGTACTCCTTCTAATTCGTCTACTCAATTAATTCATTTCATCAATTAAACTAACAATTAAAGTATACAATTATTAATTTACTAATTTACAATGAGGGAAAATCCGACTTTCAAATGAAATGGGCACTAATTATTAATTTACTTTCATCTAAAACTATACAATTAAAATTACAATTAAAGCTATACAATTTATTAATTAAAGCTATATAATTGTTAAGATTGCCCCACCACACACACACACACACACACACACCACCCCCACCCCCACCACCCCACCCCCTGGCCCCTCCTCCCGCCACACACACATGCACACACCTGCCCACCCCCCCCCACACCCCCACCCCCTCCCCCCACGCCACCCCTGTCCCCCTCACCCCACCCACCTACACACACACACAGCCCACCCCACCCCCACCACCCCCTACCCCCCTCCCCCACCACACACCACCACACACATATACTTGAAATGAAAGAGAAAGAGAGGAAAAAAACATACCTTAGAGAGGGAGGGAGAGAGAGAGAGAGAGAGAGAGAGAGAGGGAAAAACAAAAAATCGACGGAAAAAAAAAAGTCTAGGGCTTTTTTTACTAGAAGACATTGTCACGGTCGTGTCAAGGTCCTTGACCGTGACAAGTCCGTGACAACTACATTTATCACGGGCTTGTTACGGGCAATGATTGTGACAAGTATTTGTCACGGTCTTGTCACGATTAATGACTGTGACACAAAACGCGTGTTTGTTGTCATGGTCAATGACCGTGACAAGGGTGGCCGGCTGAAATGTGATAATTTGGCCATTTTAGTTTAGTGATACTGAGAATGATTCAAAAGTTACAGAACTGGCCGAGTGGCCACTGATCGTCCAGAAACATGTTGCGACCGAGGAGTCACCGACCAATAAAATAGAATGTGTGATAGAAAAAGACTTCCTCGTAAAGAATGGAATTTTAAACGAAGACTCTTTCACCAAGGGTGCCTATTTGGAGTTTGTTTGTGGATGGTTCGTTCTGTGAAAGTGGTGACGGTGCATGCCTGATACTGTCGGCCCCAGACGGGACTGACATTGAGTATGCCTCAAGGTTTAATTTCAAATATCGAATAATGAGTCAGAATACGAAGCTCTGCTTATAGGTCTCTCCATATACAAGGCACCGAATGTTGTCAAGATGGTTGCTCATAATGATTCTCAACTAATTGTCAATCAACTGTTGGGAATTTATGAGGCCGAAGATGAAAAACGGCTAATTACTTAGCCATAGTGAAAAATACGTCACTGAATTTGATGAGGTCAAGATGAAGAGAATTCTGAGACTTGAAAATGGAAGAGTAGATGTGTTGGCGAGACTAGCATCGACCACTAGAACAAAAATTAGGCGTTTTTTCCCGGTTGAGATTTTGTTCAAGCCAAGCACTAAAATGGAAGAGATTGGAATGGTAATGTGCTTAAACTTGAATATGGGAGAATTTTAGATGGGCCCGGTTATAGATTATATCAGAGATGGAATGTTGTTGAAACTAAAGCCGACAAGAGAAAAATTCGATATCGCGCAGCGAAATTCACCATTAATGGTGATGTACTCTATAAAAGGGGTTTCCTACTTCCACTCTTCCGATGTGTATACCCCGTCGAAGTCAGTTATGTTCTTCGAAATGTTCATGAGGAATCATGCGCAAGTCATATAGGTGGATGATATTTGGCCAAAAGGATCGCCAGCTAAGGATATTATTGGTCGAGTCTTGCTAAAGATTCGACAGAATACGTTCAGAAATACGATAAATGTCAGCGGTTTATAAGAATCCCTCCTTAACCCACCAACCACTCTCCCCAATATCAACCATTGGCCCATTTCACTGGGGGATGGACCTAGCCAACCTTCTACTTAAAACAAAGGGAAATTTTAGATTTATAATTATTAAAATTGACTATTTTTCCAAATGGGTAGAAGCAGAAGCTATAATTACAATCACCGAGGAAAAATATTTCAAATTCATTTGGAGAAACATAATCTGTCGTTACGGCCTCCCTAATACACTGATATCAGATAATGCAAAGCAGTTCAAGAACAAGTCTCTAGAGGCATATTGCGAAATGGTCGGTATTAAGTAGTTCTATTATTCACCTGAATGATCGCAAGCCAATAGGCAGATAGAGATAGCAAATTGAACAATACTAAATATAATAAATAAGAAGTTTGAAGATGCTTAGGGGAGATGGGTTGATGAGCTATATGGTGTAATATAGTTATATTGAACAACGAAGAGGACTCCGTTAAGAGAAATGCCATTCATGTTAGCCTATGGGTCAGAGGTTGGAATCCCAGCTGAGATTGGATTACTGATCCATAGAGTTTTGATTTATGACCCAAAGGACAACCTTGAAGAAATAAGACTCGATTTGGATTTTATAGAGGAAATATGAGAAAATGAGGCCGTTAGACAGTCAATCTACTAGTAAAGGGATGCTAAGTTTTATAATGAGAGAGTCAAGTCTCGGCCTATTAAAGTGGGAGATCTTGTACTTAAGAAGGTCATCTTAAAGGCCAATAAACTTCACCCCAATTGGCACGGGCCTTACAGGGTTATAGAGGAGGTCGTCCAGGCACCTATCGACTTGAAAATCTTGAGGGAGAACTATTTTCCAATCCTCAGAATGCGGATCACTTAAAGAGATATTATCAGTAGTTTATCTATTTTGTGTTCATTTAAATTCCATAGCCAAGAAGCAATCTTTCAAGTTGTATGTAAAGGGAATGGAGTTTAATGTGAAATATAGAAGTGTTGTCTCATCTTTTCCTTTCATTCAATTTTGGTTCCTAATAGGTACTATATCATCATTTAATTATGATGAATAATTAAAAATCTCCCTCGGCGATACGAGAGTGACTGAGGAGTCTCGGCTCTGAGAAGTCACTCCAAAAACATTGAGAGTAGGGAGGTCCTTCAACATCATTTTAGCGGTGAGACCAAATAAAATCATTTGAGTATGGTAAATTTAAAACATAATTCAATTATGGTGAATAATTAAAATTCTCTTTCGACGGTACGAGAGTGACCGCGGAGTCTCAGATATGAGAAGTCACTCTAGAAACACTAAGAGGAGGAAGGTCCTTTAACATCATTTTAGTGGTGAGACCAAATAAAATCATTTAATATGATAAACCTAGAACATCATTTAACGATGATGAATAATTAAAACTCCCTCTCGGTGGTACAAGAGTGACTAAAGAGTTTCGACTCTGAGAAATCACCCTCGAAACACTGAGTTCGAGGAAATTTGTTTGAACAACATTTTTTAAACATCCTTAATATTGTGAGATGTCATTAAACATTAAATACAATTACTTGGAATGCAAACAGTTAATTAAGCACTGTATATAAAGTTCAAACACTACACTTAAGCAAAATATAGGAACAACAAATAAATGATTAATCACAACATATCATACCAGTGGCAAAAAACTTTGCAAAGTTAAATAAATTATTACAGATAGAAGTTAAAATTATCGAGTGTTTAGAATGGACGAGTTGTAAAAGAAGGGCTTGAAGTACCATAAATGGTCACCCATAAAGAAATCTCGATTTGAGAATCAATGATCATGGGCTCTATGACAGTTGGCCTAGCTGGATTTTCGTCATGAGTGGTCTTAATCACCACTCTGCCAGTTGCCTCCTGCTCTACAACTGTTGTCTCAACCTCAACTTAAATTTGTTTAAGAGGTTCGACGCTCCCCGAATTCGCAAAGCTGAAAGAGTTTATTATCTCGTCCATTGGCCACCAGCTCAGAACGCTGGTTGGATACTCGACGGTAGACAGTTTTGGTGCCTTTCTTCATGTATTGGATGACATAATCGAAAATTTCCTCTAAGCATCCTTTACCTCAGAGCATCCACAATTGTGATGCTATATGACAATAAAATTTGTATCTTTACAAATTCAGACGTCTGCACTCGTGGGAATGAACGAACAAATTTTCTTCCTCAATTTGTAAGAGTTCTGCAAAGATACAAATTATTTACTGAATCTGTAAAGGGTTCCTACGAACTTCTAAAGTTCCTAGTAATTCTTACGAACAAATAAAGTCCGTAACAAGAATAAACAATTATTTCTATCATATATTTAAGTTCCAACGAACAAGTGTTGTCCGTATAACTTCTTACGAACTAATGTTGTTTGTAGGAAATATTTTATATACTTCCTACGAACAACATTAGTTGGTAGGAAGTAATCTTACAAATTTATTGTTCTCACCACTCGAGCAGCTAACCATGAGAAAAGGTAAAACTTCCTTTTCATTTTGCAAACTTACCTTTCGTTCGCCTACTACACTGTGGATGCTCTGAGTGGCCCTGTGAAGCATAAAATTGAAGACCCGAGAGGGGTCTTGTGTATCAAAATAATGATTATATAATTCCAGGACAATCGTAGTTATGGGATCTCGAGCCCTCAACTGGCTCCCTAGAAGGGACTCGACATTCATCCCCAATTGGGCTAGATGCGCAGTAGTTGAAGTGTCATTTCTTATTGGCAATAGGGGTCGGTTGCCCGCCTCAAAGGTGTATCCTTATTCTTCTTTTGGGGAAGGGAATTAGAAGAAGCGTTGGAAAATTGGACTTAAGTTGGAATTAAAAAGTTATCCAGAATTTTCTGGACAAAATTTTGAGCAACTTTGAGCTCAAATTTAGGTGGGACTCACACTACGATAATTATGGGACCATATACGAACGCGTTCTCCTCCGCAAGAAGATAAACGTAGTATATTTATATGTCCAATTTCAATAAGTTATGAATGATAAATATGTCTTCAAAGTGACTCACAAAGCAATATAAGTAAATGAATTGGGTATGTTTTAACTCTTGTCCCACATTGGAAGAGTAGTGGAAAGTTGATGAGTTAATAACACCCCAAGTATGGACTAAGGCTTGGATACCTTGGGGTATCCCAACTCTTTGAAGGGGAGATGACCTACACCATGCATGTGTTGGGCTTGGCCCATAAGCCCACACGCGCGCCGTCCGTCCATCCGTCCGGCTCGATTTGGGCTTGGGCTCTCTTAAATATTTTGGTCCGTTTTTATTTAACTTTCTGGGCTTTAATTGTTAATTAATTACGAAATTAATTAATAATTAATTAACTGTTTGTTAGTTAAATTAACTGTTTTGACAGTTAAATTCGGTTTTGACTGTTCCCAACAGTCAAAACGTTTGCTATAAATTAAACCTTTCCCCTACAGTTTTTACTACTGAAAAATTGCCCTCCAATAATTTCGAAATTATGCCACATCTTTTCCCAGAAAATAATTCCTCTTTTACTGCTACTGCATACATTTCCTGCATATCATTTCTTTGGTCTGGTTGAGCATAAATACAAAATTGTGTTCGAAGAAATTAATCATTGTTGTGCTACTTGATTAATTTGAAAATTCGTTCTATCTTGGGAGACAATTATTCATTACCTTTAGCACATTGTGGAGGGAATAAAGTTGTCTTAAAGAGATTGTTCTAAACAGGGCTCGAATTATTTCTTCTATTCTAATATTATTTCTGCAAATTCAAGTAAGTGTTTCATTTCTATAATTATATTATAATTTATAATTCTGTACAATTGTTTTTTAATAAATAGTAGACATAACAATCTTAAGACAAATTTACTTTGTTCTACTGTTTTGTAGTGTACATAATTTTTTTTTATTACAAAAATTTATTTGTTGAAAATAAATCTGTTTTGACAGAAAATTTGAATTAAATTATTGTTTTATTGCAGAAATTAATAAAACAGTTTTGGTATATAAATTAATTTCTATACTGTTTGAATATTCTATTTTAGGAAATAAATTTTATTTGTAAATTTTTGTTAAAATGTGTTTATCTAAAAAAATTTAATCTTTAAATTATAATTCTGTTTTGTACGGAATTCCTTTTATTATTAAAAATTAGTGTGACACAGATTTTATTTTGTATACACTTATGTTTATATTATAGTTTAATTCTGAATATTATTTGGAATATTATTTGGAATTCATTTATTGTGAATTATATTTGAAGGAAATTGGTGCACAAAATTTTGTATTCTGTTTTGATTAATTCATTTATATATGAATTTTATCATTGATAAAATTTCTGTTTTTGTAACAGAAATGGAATCGCAAAGTACGAACACTATTCCTGCTAACGTGACTGTCACTAACACAAATGTGACTGCACCCGTATCTATGCCACACGGGGAGAAACCGAAAAAGTTCAATGGAGCTGACTTTAAACGTTGAAAAGGACAAATGTATTTCTATCTCACAACCTACCAACTGGGTAGGTTTGTATATGAAGATTGTCCCTCTATTCAAGAAGGAGATGACTCTGAAAAGGTTGCTGTTGTTGATGCTTGGAAGCACTCGGACTACCTATGCCGGAATTATATTCTGGCCTACTTGGACAAGACATTGTACCATGTCTACTGCACGATCAAGACATCCAAGGAATTGTGGAATTCTTTGGAAAAGAAGTACAAAACTGAAGATGCTGGGATGAAGAAATTTATCGTCGGGTGTTTTCTGGACTTCAAAATGGTTGATTCTAAATTAGTGATCTCGCAAGTGCAAGAACTCCAAGTGATCCGCCACGACATTCATGCTGAAGGAATGTCACTTAGTGAAACTTTCCAAGTTGCTGCAATTGTTGAAAAATTGCCACCATCTTGGACTTTATTCAAAAACTATCTCAAGCACAAGCGAAAGGAGATGAATGTGGAGGAATTGGTGGTCAGGCTGAGAATCGAAGAAGATAATCGTGAGTCTCAAAAGAAAAGTGGGAAGAATCCAATGGAAACAAAGGTCCATATTGTTGAAGGTCCTAAGAAGAACAAACGAAAGTATGATGGGGAAGGCACTTCCAAAGAGAACAAGAATAAGTTCAAAGGCAAATGCTACAATTGTGATAAAACTGGACACCGCTCAAGCGAGTGTCGTAAGCCTAAGAAGAAGAATCGAAATAACCCTTAAGCAAATGTAACTGAGGGTGAGAATATCGCCAATGATTTGGCGGATATGAATCTTTCTGTCGTGGTCTCTGAATGTAACTTAGTTGGAAATACCAAGGAATGGTGGGTGGACACTGGAGCCACACGACACATTTGTGCAAACAAATGGATGTTCACCACCTATAAGCCTTTGGAAAATGAGGAGAACCCCTTTATGGGAAATTCTTCCACTTCTAAGGTGGTGGGACAAGGAAAGATTGCTTTAAAAATGAATTATGTAAAGGAACTTACTCTCAACAATGTTCTTCACGTGCCTGATATCCAAAAGAATCTGATTTCTAGATCTCTCCTGACTAAAAATGGTTTCAAGCTTGTGTTTGTGTCTGATCGCTTTGTGTTGTCTAAGAATGACATGCATGTAGGAAATGGCTACCTAAATGAGGGGCTCTTTAAAATTAATGTTCTTACTGTAACACCAAAAATATTTGTTTCAATGAATGAAATTGCTAGTTCTTGTTACTTGATTGAGTCATCTAATATTTGGCACGCTAAATTAAGACATGTTAATTTGGATACATTGCGTAGATTATTTAACTTGGAATTTTTGTCAAAATTTAATATTGATAAAAATCATAAATGTGAAATTTGTGTGGAATCTAAATTAGCTAGATTACCTTTCCATTCTGTTGAAAGGATAAATGAACCTTTAGATTTAATTCACACTGATATTTGCGATTTAAAATTTGTACGAGAGGTGGGGAAAAGTATTTTATTACTTTTATTGACGATTGCACAAAATATTACTATGTATATTTGTTACATAGTAAAGATGAGGCTATTAATGCATTTAAACAATACAAAAATGAAGTTGAGAATCAATTAAGCAAAACGATAAAGGCTATTAGGAGTGATAGAGGAGGTGAATATGAATATCCATTTGAGGAATTTTGCTCTAAAAATGGGATTATTCATCAAACAACCGCTCCTTATTCTCCTCGATCAAATAGTGTTGCTTAACGCAAAAATCGTACTTTGAAATAGATGATGAACTCAATGTTATTAAGTTCAGGAGCTCCACAAAACTTGTGGGGGGAAGCCTTACTTTCTGCTAATTACATTCTCAATAAAGTACCTCACAAGAAGACTCATAAGACACCTTATGAATTATGGAAAGGTCGAAGACCTTTCTGTAAATATTTACGAGTGTGGGGGTGCTTAGCCAAAGTGATGGTTCCTAAACCTAAAAAGATAAGAATAGGGCTAAAAATCGTGGATTGTGTATTCATTGGTTATGCTACTAATAGCAGTGCATATTGATTTCTAGTTTGTAAATCTGAGATTTCGGATATTCATGTAAATACGGTTATTGAATCGAGGGACACTTTATTTTTTGAAAATGAATTCCCGTATAACATGACCCGAGAATCTGGTCCTTCTAAAAGGACACATCAAGCTACTACAAGTGGTACTCATCAAACGATTGAACCAATAGAGGATGAACCAAGACGTAGTAAAAGAGCAAAAACCTCGACTTTTTTCGGTCCGGATTTTTTAACATATTTGCTAGAAAATGAACCTCAATCGTATAAAGAAACCATATCCTTACCCGATGCTTCCAATTGGAAAGAAGCAATTAATAGTGAAATTGAATCCATATTACAAAATCATACATGGGAACTAGTGGATCTTCCACCAGTTTCAAAACCGTTAGGTTATAATGGATCTTCAAAAAGAAGTTGAAGGCCGATGGATCAATTGATAAATATAAGGCTAGACTTGTAGTTAAAGGCTATAGGCAAAAGGAAAGGCTGGTTTACTTCGACACATATTCATCAGTAACAAGAATAAGGTCCATTCGGATGTTAATAGCAATAGCTGCTATTAATGGACTTGAAATACATCAAATGGATGTAAAAACCGCATTCTTAAACGATGAACTATACGAGGAAATTTATATGGAGCAACCTGAAGGGTTCAAGGCTCCCGGACAAGAAGGAAAAGTATGTAAGCTTGTTAAATCACTATATGGATTAAAACAAGCACCTAAGCAATGGCATGAAAAATTTGATAATGCAATGTTATCAAATGGTTTCAAAATTAATGAATGCGATAAATGTGTTTACTTTAAATACATTCAAAATGGATATGTCATTGTATGCCTCTATGTTGATGATATGCTTATCATGGGTAGTAACTTGGAAATTGTCAAAACTACAAAACAAATGTTGAGTAGTAGATTTGACATGAAAGATTTGGGAATCGCCAATGTTATATTAGGAATTAAAATTTCTTGAACATCGGATGGACTTATATTATCTCAATCTCATTAGATAGAGAAAGTACTTGAAAAATTCAAGAAGTATGATATTAGTCCTACCAAGACACCTGTAGATGTAAATTTACATCTAGTAAGAAATAATGGTGAAAGCATATCTCAACTATAATATTCTCATATTATCGGCAGTTTAATGTATATCATGAACTGTACGCGACCGGACATAGCATACTCAATAAGTAAGCTAAGTCGATTTACGAGTAATCCAGGAAGATATCACTGGAAAGGAATATTGAGAGTTTTGGGTTATTTAAAATATACTCAAAACTATGGACTGCACTACTCAAAATATCCAACTATTCTTGAAGGACATTGCGATGCAAATTGGATATCCGATACAAAAGACTTTAAGTCTACGAGTGGGTATGTGTTTACCCTTAGACGTGCAACCGTATCCTAAAAATCCTCAAAACAAGCGTGCGTTGCTAGATCGACAATGGAATCTGAATTCATTGCACTAGACAAAGCTGGAGAAGAAGCTGAATGGCTTCGAAATTTCTTAGAGGATGTTCCAAATTGGTCTAAACCTGTGCCCGCAATATGTATACATTGCGATAGACAATCAGCGATTAGAAGGGCAAATAATCACATGTATAATGGAAAGTCACGACATATTCTTCGTCGACACAATACCGTTAGACAACTTCTCTCAAATGGAATTATCTCAATTGACTATGTAAAGTCAAAAGATAATATATCGGATCCACTAACGAAAGGTTTAAATCGAGAGCAAGTTGAAAGATCATCGAGAGGAATGGGTTTAAAGCCTATTAATAAATAAGAATCAATATAGTGGCAACCCAACCTAGCTGACTGGAGATCCTAAGATCTAGGTTCAATGGGCAAATCGAACTACGTTGTATTCAGTAAGCACTGGAGGATATTTAATCCTATCGATTCCAAATATGAGACAGTGCACATCTGCTGCGAAATTAGGATAAGTTATGCTTTTAATGACATTTATATCTTAGTACGCCTAAGTGAGGTATTGCATGATACTCTTTATAGAAGTCACCTACACGAGTAAGAAGGGGGCCACTTCTATGAGAATAATGAAAGGCATATTCTCTAAAATACTCACGGAACCAAGTGGTGTTCATGGCCAAAATGAACACAAACGTGAGAACCAACTGTGTTGAAGAATTGTTGTGTGAATATTGTTGTCTAGGTTTACATAAACGGTTGATGGTTCAAGGACGTGAAGTCTACTGATTAACCAAGTAAATCCGATAGTATATCACTAAGAAAATTTCAAAGACACTAGGCTACTTCTCCCGATGCAATAAGTCTTCAGTTTTACTCAATCTGTGTCTGCATCTGCATTAGCATATGTTCTGCTTTATTTATAGCGATATATCATTCATGTGGGGGATTGTTGGAAAATTGGACTTAAGTTGGAATTAAAAAGCTGTCCAGAATTTTCTGAATAGAATTTTGAGCAACTTTGAGCTCAAATTTAGGTGGGACCCACACTACGATAATTATGGGATCATATACGAACTCGTTCTCCTCCGCAAGGAGATAAACGTAGTATATTCATATGTCCAATTTCAATAAGTTATGAATGATAAATATGTCTCCAAAGTGACTCACAAAGCAATAGAAGTAAATGAATTGGGTATGTTTTAACTCTTGTCCCACATTGGAAGAGTAGTGGAAAGTTGATGAGTTAATAACACCCCAAGTATGGACTAAGGCTTGGATACCCTGGGGTATCCCAACTCTTTGAAGGGGAGATGGCCTACACTATGCATGTGTTGGGCTTGGCCCATAAGCCCACACGCGCGCCGTCCGTCCATCCGTCGGTCCGGCTCGGCTCGACTCTGTTCGGTATGGGCTTGGGCTTGGTCTTATAATCTCTTAAATATTTTGGTCCGTTTTTATTTAACTTTCTGGGCTTTAATTTTTAATTAATTACAAAATTAATTAATAATTAATTAACTGTTTGTTAGTTAATTCCAAGGGTCAATAGTTAACGAAATTAACTGTTTTGAGAGTTAAATTCGGTTTTGACTGTTCCCAACAGTCAAAACGTTTGCTATAAATCAAACTTTTCCCCTACAGTTTTTACTACTGAAAAATTGCCCTCCAATAATTCTGAAATTATGCCACATCTTTTCCCGAGAAAATAACTCCTCGTTTACTGGTACTACATACATTTCCTGCATTTATTTCTTTGGTATGGTTGAGCATAAATACAAAATTGTGTTCGAAGAAATTAATCATTGTTGTGCTACTTGATTAATTTGGAAATCCGTTCTATCTTGGGAGACAATTATTCATTACCTTTAGCGCATTGTGGAGAGAATAAATTTGTCTTAAGAAGACTGTTCTAAACAGGGCTCGGATTATTTCTTCTATTCTAATATTATTTCTGCAAATTCAAGTAAGTGTTTCATTTCTATAATTTCGTTTCATTTCTATAATTATATTATCATTTATAATTCTGTACAATTGTTTTTTTAATAAATAGTGATGGTGGGCGTACTAAAACTAATGGGATGGGAGTGATATGAAGTTGAGTCTCGACTTCAGCTCTACGTTTAGCCTTGGTCCTGTCCCTATTAATCTCTCGTATAGTACGCTCACGTAGGTAAGGAAACTCTTATTTAAATTCGTAAAGTCTATAGTACATGAAAAATAGAAGCAAAAATTTATATGGTGTCAACTAAAGATCAAACGGTGGAACTTAAAATAGTTTTGAAATAAACCAGTCAAGAACACCAAGAACAGCTCCTACGAGCTTCAATTGTAAAACTCACTGGATGACCAATGCAAATATCAATCCTAAAACAATGCCTAAACTCTATCTTTTCCCTAAACCACTATAATTTCAACATAAAATCACAAAAAATGATGGATGGAAAAAAGTTTTCACCAAAAAATGAAGAAACAGAGAAATCTTGAGAATGAAAATTGGAAAACAGAAAAGAATGGGGAAGAAGAGTCCCTAAAAAGAGGAAGAAGATCGAAAAAGGAAGTGAGCATAAAAAACTGAACGAAAGGATCACTGGAATGGAGGAATCCTAGAGAGAAAAACTCGAGGGTTTGGAACTTTGGAGGAAAATGAAAGGAAAATAAGAGAAGAAAGAGAAAGAAGGGTTTCAAACTACCCACCATGCACGCGAATTACCACGTACTCATCATTGTAGCACGTCACTCGAAGTGACGTTTTGTTGCCAAACCATTCACCAACTGACAGGTGTCCATTCTAGAAGACTGAAACGACATCTCTGTAAATACGTCTTCCCACTACCATCATGTGACTGCTCTGACAATAAGGTGACATCTAACCACTTGTGAACTAAGACGGGCTTACAACTTAGCCTCCTATTAATATTAAAGACTAAGGTCTAGGGGTGATTGATATACAGAAGTATAGTCTCGTCCAGACAAGACTCATTGTGACAGTATTTTCCCCCATAAACTACCTTAGACTTATCATGACACTGGAATTCTCATCCATAGTATCATACCAGATAGTCTCAGCCTCCAAGGTTATCTAATCACTTGACCAACTTCATCAACAACTAAGCATGTTGCCAACCTTACAAAATCATAAGCATAGTATCGACCTCATAGTGTCGTCCTTAGACAACTTCAAAAGGCCAATACCTCCTATTAAGTCACGCGTGCGAGAAATAGAGTCCAGTCGAGACTCGTAGCCTCAGATACAATATACATGCATGGAAAATATGATAGGGCTATTATTGGCACATCCAATTAATATCGTTATAGAGAACCAACTATCATGTGAAAAGAATATCGTGAATTACACACCTCACTCTACATGTGTCACACTTTTATTAGATATTGGATCTCATCACACACAAACTGCATGTCTGGGTGTGATGTTACGCACACTTGAGGCTATAAAAGGAACTCACTACCTCATTATACAATGATCGAACTCCTATAACCCCACTGTGTTATACCGTGTATAGAGAGAGAAAGTATAGAGATATTGTAAACACCATTAATGGCTTCCAGCTACCCTACTTATTGAATTTTCTTTATTCGTTGCACAGTGGACGTAGGCCAAGGTCGAACCACTTATATATGTGTCTCTTCTTTATCTCTCACTCCCTCTATTATTTATTATGCTGTCTTATCTCACCATTATTTTGAAAACTTAGAAACCAGGCTGAGTTTCTCTCTGGATGATATTTGACATCATCATCTAGTTATATTTAATGACGACTTATTTTATTTAGTTAGTGATTGGTATCAGAGTTGGTTTTATGTGGATCTTGTATTCCACTATATTGTATTTATCCTTTTTATTCCTATTTATTTCTCATGGTTTGAATGTTATCAAAAGTTTTGATTACCGTGATTTTTATAATAGACCTGATCAATCAATTTATGGATTTTCTCGGGGTATCACACTAACCCTGAGTCGAAAGTGGTTTGAAAAATCATAAGGTAGTTACCTGAAAAATTCAATGGCAAAGTCATGATCCTAGATTCTCTTAACGGTGTTGGTACTCTTAGTGTCCAAGAACTTGTATGCGAAATCCAAATTTATAAGATGAACATGTGTCCCCCCCCCCCTCGAAAAGAAAACAGATAAAAGAGTTTAACATTGAAAACACATTAGAAATTGAGGGTGAGTTGGAACCCTAAGAGACTATTGGGTTTACAAAAAAGTTTACTAAGTTTTGTAAGCATATAGAAGAAAATAAATCTAATAAGAAATCAAAGAAGTTTCACAATGACCGTGATAGTAAGAAGAGGTATAATCCTAATAAGGTGGATGATCGGGACAAGTGTTATTAATTCTAAGGGTTTGGGCAACATGCTTTTGAGTGTCCCACTAAACTAAGGAAATAAGGTAGGAATCCTAAAGCTAACAATGTAACCCCTAGTGATAGTGAGTTGGAAAAGGAAGCTAATTTTCTCGTGGAGCGTAACTACACCGCTTTCATGGCTAGTCATGTGATCCAAAATTAAAAAATTATTCTGACGATGAAGATAAGCACATGAATGACAGTTCTGAGATCGCGTATTTAGATTCCCATGCTAGCGATGAGGAGGAAGAAAAGGAAATTAGCGACGAGGAGGAGAGTGAGCTTCAAGTTGCCTTTCATGAGTTATATACAGAGTCTTTAAAGTTAAAAAAGGCTAACTCAAAATTAGAGGCTAAGTTAAAAGAAAGTTCCATAAAAAACAATGATAAATTGATTTAGGATCTAAGGGCACGAGAGAAGACTCTTAGTGAGAAGCTCGAATACGTTGGGGGGGGGGGGGAGATAAACTTCGAGGATTGTTTGAAAATTTGAAGAAGGATTCCTTAAAATTTGACGACTCTAAACTTTTGCTTAAGTCTGGAATTTTGGAGTTAGAAGAAGAATTAAGATACTTAAGTTGTGTCAAATTTGATTTGGAATCTAGGCCGAAAAAGTTGGATAAATTTTTAAGAACTCTCCAAAT